>CM045566.1:9281065-11681065 GCA_024721245.1 Mitragyna speciosa | reverse complement strand
ATCATACTTCTCTATCAAGAGAAGCAGATTTTTACGTTAATAAAATTTCCTGCAGACTCAAGGTCTTCTTCTTGGTTTGTGTGATGCAACCTCACTTTGCGCTGTGATCCTAAAGGATCCTAGGAGTGATTCCTAGCATTACTAATCTGATTTTTTCTTCCTATTCATATATTTATGAAATCCACTACATGTTTACTGCAATAATTGTGGTGAAATTCAAGTCCAAGCCTGTTAACAAAAATCTGTCTAGCCTACCAAGTTTCCGTGCTGCGTCATATACACAATGTATAGCTACATATATATAACAATTACACACACACACACATACTGCATGTCCAACCAATATATCTACACTGAGGGTGTCAATGTCATGTCCATGTCCAACACATCTTGCAAAAATATTCAGAATGCATTAAATGATGGGTTGAAGAACTGAGTGACAAGACTTGATTACTGTATAAGATTATCCACAGAGAGAGAGAAAGAGAGAGAGAGAGAGAGAGAGGGAGAGACCTGTTATAAGTAAGAGTGAGGCGGTCAAGCATTTCGCCAGCATTTCTGCTGGAACTATCCATTGCAGACATCCTTGCTCCTTGCTCGCTGCAAGCATTCTCCAAAACTGCATTGAACAAGACCTAACAAAGAAAAAGCCAAGCCTTCATTAATTCACAAAAGAATGGACAATAATCTGAAAATCTAGATGCTTGACATATCTGTCAGACGATCATGAAAATTTTTCCAAATTATGCCATTGATGAACTCCTAAAATATTTTTCTTTTAACAGTCATTGTAACTAAACATACTCTTTCTAATCGTATATTTTGATGGACAAAATAATCACTACAGAGGTGAAGCACATACGCACGAAAACTGGAATTCCGCTAGATTCTGAAGAACTTCTCCTTTTGTCTCAGCACCTTCAATTTCATACAAGTCCAATTCCTCAAACTTTCCCCCAGACTCAGCCTCTCTCTCTCCACAACCTATACATGCATCGTATGAATAGTAGTAGCATTTAAATAACTTTCATAAAGTAATGCAGTGGTCAAATTCTTGTCACCTCGGGTGACAACACTGTACCTGTTGTCGAAATAAACGAGACAACTGAATGGAATTTATTGAAAACAATCCTCAATGCTTCATATTCTACATCCTTTAAAATGTCATCTGCAAGCACAGAAACCTGCAAATATAAATTTTGATTAAAATGAGAAGTGTGGAGTAATGAAAAAGAATATCATAAACGGTTTAAAACGATTTTTTTTTTGTTAACACCAAAAGGCTACAGGAATCTAATTTTTCATGTACAAATTACTGCATAAACATAAGATGATGTCTTTCATTTAACTCGATATATTTTCCAAAATATCTCACTCATAGGATGATTTGAAAAGAAAAAACAATGGTATGGATAACACAACAGCCATGCAGCTGCAATGGTGCATCTTTGGTCCCTCATTCAATACCAGTCCATGCAAATGAAGCAACAAAGAAGAAAAGGAAACAAAGTCTGCTGCTTTCAAGCATATGCACTTAGCTCAAATTTGAAAGTTTCCAGTGAAATTAGCAGACACAAAGTAGATCACCCCCTCTCAGCATTTAGTCAAATACTAATGCCATAATCAAGGAAGTATAAACATTAAAGAGATAGATGCTAACTAAACTTACAAAAAGGATCACTCTCATTCCACACAAATAAGCATATTTATCATTTTTCATGCAACAATAATTAGAGTAATTAACCTGAGTGTAGTTAAGAGGATTCTTTTGTAGCTCAGTCATGGATAGCTCGATATCTTTCCTGGAATCTCGAATCAGTTAGGCCTTGGCCTTTTCTCCCAAAACAACATATTTAGTTTCCATTTTAGGTCCTGTCAACAAGTCAAATGATCATTTGTAACCATTAATAGAGGTAACTCAGGGTAACCAAAAGATTTTGTATATACCAGAATTCAACTTGTGAAGAGTCCTGCTTATCTTGACAGAGGTAGAATTAATCCCACCACAGAGACCTTTGTCTGAAGATATGGTAACAATAACATTCTTCTTGACATCAACACCTTATACAACAATAATTTGTTAAGGAAGACTTCACCACAGTTAATATTTTAATAAAATAAGATAACCATTACACATGAAAACCAACAAACTCTAGGGAATTGATCAAAATTATCAAGATAAAGTTCATAATATCACAAGAAGAACACGGATGCACAGCAGAATGTCAAGAATTCAATAGCAGCAGCGGATAACAAGATGTAAAACAAAAAATTAGACAGATAACATCAAGTTGTAATGCGGGCAAAGAAAGACATGAAAAAAATATACTGAAACAACCGGCATTTAGAAAAGTTCCCTATTTTTTACAGGACAGTTACACTCTCCTGCGATCCACAAATACAGATGAATGTGCATGTACAAGTGTGGAACTTACACAAGTGAAATGAATGGAAGAGTTTACACATCTGAAGATTCAGAAAATTTTCCCCATAAACAAAGACTTTAACTGTGTCCAGTCATCTCAAAGTTTTTGTCTACAAAAAGATATATGTACCACTGAGGTAGACAGAGAATGTGCAAATTACACAAATGAAAAGGCAAAGCATGCAGTACACTAACTCATTTTTACAGCACCACAAAAATACAGAGTATAAAAGTCTTTTGAGTGTGAAGGGAGTAAATAGGACTAAAGGTGATGCAACTTGACAGACACGAGGAAGAGAATAAGCAATAGGTACTGTTGTAAATTAAGAATGCAAAAAGGCATCTAAGGTAACAAGGGCACACAACTTATGAAAAAAAGAGTGATAAGGATACGTAGATAAGGTCTAAAGTAGAGTTCCATGAATTTACTACCAGCATGTCATCACCAACCTACTTGGAGTGTCACCCAGGAGCAGTGAATGGCTGCCACAGGCCACGAGAATTTTCAGCTCTAGTTTGAATGGCTCACAGTTTTGAAGCTGCAAACATCTTCATTGCCTTTGTAATTTTCTGAATATTCTTAACACTTTTCATACGGTTCCGAATTGCAGAAGATCAATATCTCATAAGTCTTCGACACTGAAAAGTAGTGTAACACTTGTAGATATGCTATAGAACACAACACTAGTTGATTGTTCAAAAGCAGCCACAAGAATAGGGTTAATTCTCACCAACTTGAGTTGATATACTATGAACTCCAAGAATGCCCTGCTCCCTGCACAAATGGCATTTATTCAGAAAAGTTGCAATAAAAAAATTCCAGGAGCACCAGGAAAAATAAAAATGAGAAACATAGGAGTATAAGATAAACTCATCCCCAAGTATCGACTCTGCTCACCAACAACACAAATTTTTTGTGATTACCAACACAACAAGTAGATAACTATAAGTGTTTACATCAAAATTATCATAACTTTCGGAATACCACGGATCCCCGACAATATGAAGTCTTCTGCAGATGGACCAGAAATAGGTGTTATTCCATTGGAATACAAGGTGCTTACAAATAGAACTTATAAATTACAAAAGTTTTTTGTAGAACCTCTCAACATCCACTTACCTTAATCATGGAAACAGTCTCAAGAAAGGAACATTTAATAATAATAATAAAAAAATAAAATAATAATAATAATAATAATATCGCAACCACAAGCAACAAAACAAGAAGCTCAACCACATTCTGATGACTGCACAAACCACCTCCCCCCCCCCCCCCCCCCCCCCCCCAAAAAAAAAACATGATGTGAGAAAACTTAAATATACTCAAATAATGAAACTGACTATAATATTTTACTGGAAACAAGTGATTTGAGAGGTATACAAAGTTTGCCACACCTCGACATCCAACACAGTTTTCTCATTTCTAAGATATACAACTAAATTACATACTAATGTGTATCTTTGATTTGTATCCTTTTACCTTTTACAATAAACCTGACCCTTCTCTAGCTATTCTATATTAATGCACCTTCAGATGTCTTGCAAACAACTATAAGACTCAGACTCCAGTCCATGAACTCAGAGGTCACAGCTAAACTCTCTCCTTTTAAGCAATTTATAGAAAACATCATTAACTTCTTCTCCCAACCATCTCGAACTCATAAGTCAAAATCGTCAATTCCATATAATAGAAGTCATGCAAACATCTAATTTTTATCTACTTTTTCTTGATCACTACCTAGTTTTTTCTTATTGATCTTGCATCTAATCTTTCTGCCAGCCAGCAATCCCTAATCACTCCTCATTATTGAACTACTATTGTTGAACTGAAAGCCCACATTATTGAACTAAATCTGAGAACTTTAATCATAACAAAGGTGAAAAATCTCATGGGTAGTAATAAATCAGTGATCAGTCCTCCCAAACACTACTCAGCACCTTTTTTTTTTTTTTTTTTTTATCGATAATCCCTCACAAATTGTGTGACATTCAACCATGCAATCTTCGGTTAGTCACAATGTATCAATTTTTTTTTGGGGGGGGGGGGGGGGGGGGGGATGGAATAAACATCTCTCACCAAAAGTAAAATAACAATAAAAATAACTCAAAGCACGGTCATCCACTAAAAACAAAAAAAAGCACAATTCTAGAGCACAAGGGAAAAAGGATTACAAGAAACAACCCAGAAATCCTAACAACAAGGGAGATCTTCCTTTTTTCTACTGTATTGAGAATTTCATCCTAATTACATTCTCAGCTTGCATGAGCCAAAATATTAAATAAAAAAAACTAGTACATACACAAATATACACACACACACACACAAAAATATATAAATAAAAAAATGAAAAAAAAGAATAACAAAGTCATTTCACACCACACTAACATATACACTCCGAAATACTAAAAGATAGGGTTTTGACGGAGTTATTACTCGGAAGGGGCAAAAGATGGTCGAAGGCTGTTGAAGGGGCCCCGGCAGATTGGGGGGGGAGGCGAAGCGCCTGCCCTCGCGCCTCAACGCAGCCATTGCCATAGCTGATTTGGTAGTTGATCTTTCAGATGATGGTTGGAATACTGGGCTAGCGTTTCTACTAAAGCAATGCTTTCTTTTGCTTGCCTCCAAAATAACGGGGGAGCTGGGAAACGATACTGACTGCCGACTGAAGCTCATGTGGAGTGAAGTGATTTTATCCTGCTAATCGATGTCGTTGTGAAATTGGCGGACTTGGGCTACGGGACTGGAGGTGTTACCGGTCCATTATCAAATTTTTCTACCCGATCGGTTCTACCGGTTTGGTAAAATATCAAACCATGAATAACTCCAACGTAGTGTAGTGCGTACTTGGCCAATCCGTTACCAGCAAAATGGGTTTGAACAGGCTTGTACCTGACTTTTTTTTTTTATTATTAAAAGGCAAATACCGTAGGGATGCCAGCTACAAATTTTATTAATAATAAAAAATTGAATTACAAAAATGGAAGGGGACATACCCTTACCTCCATCCAAAAAAAGATAAGAAGAAAAAACTCAAATGCTAATAAAATTAAAAAAGGAGTAATACTCCCTTATAATGCAATGACACAAAGATGGACAACCAACACTATTTAGGGACACTAAATTCCTAACTATATGTAGAAGTTGAGAGTGAGGAAAAAACTTTAAACTAAGAACATGAAAGATTAGCCAATTTGTCCACCACCATGTTTGCCTGACGAAAGACATGAGAGATGTTGACTTGTAAGGAAGACAATAGATGTTGAATCTGGATGATAGTATGACATAAACTCCAGCTCCCTAAATGATGATCATGAATGATTCGTACCAAAGACAGTGAATCCACTTTGACAATGAGATTTATCAACCTTTGTTCAACTACCAACTCCAAACCTGTCGAGAGTGCTTTTGCTTTAGCCAACAAAACATCACACTTCCCAAACTCTTTATAAAAAGCAAAAATAACTTTCCTATGAGAGTCACGAAGGACACCACCACCTCCAACCTTTGCATCCAAAATCGAGGCATCAGTATTAAGCTTGTAATATCTAGAAGGAGGCTTTCCCCACTAAACAGCCCGCACTTCTACAGATGGGGGACACCTGGAACTTGAAAATTTTGGCAAGATAACTCTAATAACCCCCAAGAAATCTACATTGATTAAAAGAAGTGGATAACCCAAACTTGTACAAGAAACCTTCCACCTCATAAATCAACCTGTTAACTCTCGGCTTATGACCATTGTACCTAGAGTCATTCCTAGCTAACCATAAGTGTCACAAGATCACCATAGGAATGATACTCCATATACTAGGCCCCTCCATTAAATTAGACCGATTGAACCAATGCATAAGAAGAGAGGAAATACATGTATATGACTCATCCACCACCCCACATGCATGTGAAAAATAATTCCAAGCCCGTTTAGCCAACAACCCATCACAGAACACATGAAGCATATCTTCCAACTGATCACAACATTTACATTTGGAGACAATGTAGACACCTCGCAACCTCAAAATGGAGTCAATAGGTAAATAATTATACAGTACTCTTCATATAAAAAACATTATTTTCAGAGGTAACCCTGACGACCAAACCTGACTCAAAACAAAAGAAAATTTTCTTTTCCTTCTTACCAATTCTCACGCCAAATGTGTGGAAAAAATACCATTAGAGGATGCCGCCCAAATAATGCCATCATCCATCCCCTCCTTCACAGGAATTTTTAAAATGCTTTAACCACCTGCTCCGGAACCCAGGCAGATAACCGAGCCTTCTGTGCAGACAAAAATTCAGCAACCAATGCATGAGAATAATTAATATTTTGACATAATGTGGCTAGTGATTCCTCCCGTACCCAACAATCATGCCAAAAATCAATGAACCCTTTTCTTACAACCCATCAAATTTGAGATTCCGCTAGGTCTCTAATATTGGCCAATCTTCTCCATAATTGTGTTTCACTTTTATCCACCAACATTGGATGATTGCCCTTGACATGCTTTTTGAGCATGTATTTTGCCCAAAAGGACTTCCTCAAACAAAGTTTTCACCACAATTTATATGAGAACGCATCCACCGTATCAGATAAGGCCCGAATGCCTAACCTCCCCCATTCACAGGATAACAAAGTTTGTCCCATGAAGACCAGTGAGTCTATTTTCCTTCTCTACTATCGCATAAAAAAACATTAAACATTTTCTCCAACGTATCAATAACGCCTTTCGGGGGAGCCAAAACCTGTACCAAATACAAAGGAATAGAAGAAAGAACATGATGAAGCAAAATTAATTTCCCACCTGCTGATAAAAATTTAGAATTTCACATTAATAACCTACTCCTTATCTTGAAAATAATATTGTAAAAAAAAAATCTTTCGAGCCTTCCTTTTGTAAACAAGAACACCCAAGTACTTAAGAGGAAGCCTTTCTTGCCTAAACCCCAAAATCTGCTTCAACATATGAATATGCTTACGAGAAGAAACCCCAGCACAAATAAAAGAACTTTTCCCAATATTGACCTTTTGTCTAGAGACCAACTGGTAATGTTGCAAAAAATCTTTTATCAAATTGAGACCTGACTTCGAACACCTCGTGAAAATGATTGTGTCTTGCCCCTTCTAGATGCAAAGAACATTCTTGGATTTGCTTGAAAAAATTGTTGCAAGCCCCTACCCATATATTCGGCTGCCAATATAAAAAGGGCGAGAGAAAATGGATCCTCTTGCCTCACCCCTCTAGAGGATTTAAAAAATCCAGAAGGGACTCCATTTAGACTCCATTCACCATAATTGAAAATCAATTATTAGCAAGTAACCGGTTAATGATATCTACTACCTCTTCTGTGAAGCCAAATCCTCTCAGTATTGCCATAAAAAAGGACCAATTACTCGGTCATATGCCTTCTCCATATCCAATTTTAAGATCAAGTTAGGCTCTGCTAATTTCTTGTCAATCTCCGCTGTCATCTTTTGCGCTGTGAGAACATTGTCTATAATTCCTCTACCAGGCACAAAACTTGTCTACCACTGAGTAATCACATAGGGTAAGATTTTATTAATTCGACAAGAAATTAATTTAAAAATAATTTTTGAGCTAACATTGCACAAACTTATAGACCTGAAATCCTTCCATTGAGATGCCCCATTAGCCTTAGGCAAAAGAACAATCATTGTGCTCGTTATTCCTCTAGGTAAATGATCACCCCGAAAGAAATCCCTGACAGCAGCTAACAGATCTTCTTGAATAACATCTGATAAGTGCTAAAATATACTAGTTTTTAGTAGGCTTTTAGGTTAGGTTTGTAGGGTTTTCCATGAGTTTTCCTCTATTTACTCGCTATTTCTTCTTATTTTTGAGTTTAATAGCTAAATCGTGTGTTAAAGATAATTATTTGCATTATTCTTGTGTTTTCATAGGGTTTTCACATTGCGTCACCAAGTTGGATGATATTTTAAGATGATTTAAAGTTGGAGATGAGTTGAAGTCAAGAAACCCTCAAATTGGTACAAAGAATCAATGGTAGAACAAGAATTGGAAAGAATTGGGTTTGCAATCAGGACATGTTTCAGTGTTTTGGCAATACATCCAGCTAGAGATATTGGATTGAGATGCTTCTTGAGCCATTTTAAAGCTAAGACGATGGTCTACAATTCATATGAAGACACCCAAGTCCAGTTCTCACGTTTCGATGGTCCAATTTCCAAATTACTGAAGCACATCTATCCTGTGAGGCAGTTCCGACCAGTTCCCATTATTTCGACTATATCTCGAGCTACAGAGCTTCAAATGACTTTATTTTTACTGTTTTGGAAAGCTATCGCAAGGGGCTACAACTTTCGTGTTTTGAGGAAAAGCTAATTCCACCGTCTTTCAGGTCAAATCTGATGTATAAGTGAAAATTGAGGCTCTGTCCGCATCCGCGACGTCACCCGCGGCGCGGATGACGGCCCGGATGGGACCAGAAAGTCACGTATTCCATCCGCGGACGCGGCCGTGCCGCGGATGGAGCCGCGGCTCAGTCACGAAAACCTGCGATTTTCTTTGTTTTAGGTGGAATCTTTTAAATAGAGAACCCTACCTCTTGGGGGAAAATTATACACGCACCAAAGACATCAAAAACACACTTTTGCACACATCTAGAGAGATGTAGGGAGGAGAAAGTAAGAGTAGAGGGACAACTCAAGGTCTTCAATGGTGAAAGCAAGAAGATTTTATCAAGATGCAAGGGAGGATTCAAGAGGGCTGCATGAGAATGAGCTTTCTCTTTCTTTCTTGTCTTTTGTTAATTTTATTCTTGTAATTATGAATTAAGTTATTTATGATTTAGATAGGATGAACCCTAGATTCTTATGTCTATGATTTTATTCTTGATTTAATGAAAGACCCACTTTGTTCTTAGATTTATTCATGAGTTTATTTGTGTTTTGGATTGGGATTTGCATGCATCCTTCAATTCAAGTGTTGATTTTGTATGGGTATATCGAGAGATTGCACATATGATTAGATCACTTCATGAATAGAGAGAACTTGAATGAATTGCTAGAGATAGGATTACATGAGTTCTTCCTAAGTTGAGTTTTATGATTAAAGCTCAACCACAAATAGAGTCCATTGATTAGAAATTGCATCTTTTAGGGGTTTTAATTGAGAAGAGATTCCAATTAATCAACCGAGAAGGTAGGAATTGTTTCAATTGAGAAAGGATATAATTCACATAAGGGACTCCAGGGTCTAAGCAATTGGGTTAATCATTAATCAAGTTAGAGTCTTGGCATGTTGGTTTAGGGGAATTCTTCATCTAAATTCACCTCTACTTTTGACCATTCTCTCTACTGAATTCTAGATTGTACTTTAATTAGGTAATTAGTTTAGTTAATTTGTATTTCCAATAAATTCATCATTCGCTTTGTGAGGTTAGATAATAACAAGAAGGTTAGTACTAGTACTCACATAGTCCCTGTGGGATCGACACTTGGTACTCCTATACACTATACTACTGGAAATGATAGGTGCACTTGCCTAAGTATCCCTAGTATAGCGAGACGGATACCAACATCCCAAAACTCCTGATAGAATTTTGCATCAAACCCATCTAGACCCGCCGTGCTGTCCATATCTAATGAAAAAACAATCTTCTTGATTTCCTCCACATTAGGCAAGGAGAAAAGCTACTCATTCTGAAGCTGTGACACCTGAGGCAAAGGAAAATCAAAACCCCCCACTGGCTGAGTATCTCTTCTATCACTGAAAAGATGACCAAAGAACTCTACGGTCGAATTTTTAATATCTTCAATATTCTCTAACCAAGACCCATTATGAGTTTGATTCTCCCAATAAAGTTTTACTTCTTCTCTGATTAACTACTGAATGAAATAAAGCTGTGTTCACATCACCTTTTTGGATCCATTTAGTTGCTGATTTTCACTTCCATAACCCACATTCCATGGCCAAAAGCCTTGTGTGCTCAGCTCGAGCCTCATTGAGATGATGCCTTGACTCCTCATCCCTCCTAGGATCATATTCCTTTTCTATAGCTAAAAGTTTACGTTCAGCAGCCTTTAGGTTAGTAGTCACATTTCCAAAAGTGTCTTTATTCCAAGAAACCAAAGCACTCCATAGTCTCATCAATTTACAAATAAACCTTTGCAACCCAAGACACTCAATAGGAAGATTCCAATTATTTTGCACCACTTCCCTGAAGCCATCCTGTCTACACCAAATGTTCAAAAACCTAAAAGAAGATCTACCATTTCTCATATTACAACATTTAAATAATAGAGGACAATGATTAGAACGCCCCCTAGACAATTGAGACAATTTAGCAACACTGAAAGAATTAATCCTAAGTTTCATTCACCAAAATACGATGTAGACGTTGCCACACCCGTCCATTCGTTCAGGTAAAAGGTGAATCATGAAAATTTATAGTACTGCAATTTAGCATTCAATATAGCTAAATTAAATTCTTCCATATCCCGAACATTGGGAGCATTCCCCCCAACTCTTTCCTCAGCCGATGAAATCACATTAAAATCTCCACCAATAGCCTAATAGAGTATGAATAGAGTCACCTATTTCCTCAAGACATTGCCATAATAACCTACGTTCAACACGAGTGTGCTTACCATATATTGTTGAGAAAGCAACACTACCACAATTTCTCCATTCTAGTGAAATATGAACAATCTGCCCAACATATTCAACAAAATCACACAATAACTCATCCTTCCAAAAAAACTCATATTTTACCCCTAAGGAAACAATGAGCACTATCAAACCTGAAGAAGACATCTCACAACTTCCAATTGATTTTCAGCCGAGAAAGGTTCAATCAAAACAAGTAAGCTCACATTATTATTCCCTACAAATTTGTGCAATATAACGGATAGAATCCTTCCGGGATGCACCCCTGTATATTCCAAACCACTAAATTAATTGCTCCTAACATTCTTAGAACTGTAGATTATAAGCTGAAGATTATGAGAACTCTACCTTTTTCTTTGCCTTTGTTGTCTTGCCTTCTTGAACCTGACACCTCATTATCATGCCAGGAACTCTTCACAAACAGCTACCACTCCCCCTGAATTACCATGCTGGACAGCCAACTTGGAGGCTTGAAATCTATGCTGCAGCTGTTGATGAAACTCTTTCAGATCCTGCCAAGACACCTTAGTATGCTGCAAGTCAGATGACGAAAACCTTCCTTTCAGTAACTTCCATTTTCTCGGAGATGAAGAACAAGAGCGCCTATGAACAGTATCTTCCACCTCTATCTCCAGATCTGTGAGTGCTTGAAAAGAGTTACGTAAAGTTGGTAAATTCACAGTAGGAACTAACATACGAACCTCACTAGGTGCATCCTCCTTCTAATTGTGACTGATAACATCACCCAATCACATTTGATCGAAACCAACTGAGCAACCGATTCTCCAACAATTGTCTCAATAGGCTAGCAAGTTATAGTCGAAGTAGTCTATTCTGGATTTGAATTTGGTGTCTGAACGATAGCCTAAGTCCTATCATTCAGCTTGACAATCTGTGTTTCTGGTTGTGGAACATGAGGGATACCACCATCACTGCTGACGTTGTGATCATTGTTTGCATTGTCGGGAACAACTTTCTTTGGAACATACCTCATAGAGGACCCAACCTCCTTTGAACTTACACCATCGTTTGCATTCAAACCTCCAATTTCTCCTTCCCAAAACTCACACGTCATTGTTCCTGCTTTGCGAACTGGCGAAGATCAGGATTTTTCACATGGCAATCCTCTTCACCATGCCCAATTCTCGAACAAAAGGAACAAAACCTAGGCATTTGTTCATATTCTACCACCTGCCAGAAACCCCCTTCCTCATAATCAATCCAAATACGTCTGACAGGTTCCTTCGAAACATCCATCTCCACTAAGAACACGAGCAACTTGATGGACGTTTCAATCCCATGGTAGCCTCATCCACCTGCAGTGGTCTTCCCTATAACACTGCCTAACTTGAAAAGCATGGCCATGGAAAAAAGAGGTAGGGAAGATCCAGTAAGCTAATCCATACTCGCGCCAATCGAGACTGTCTATCAAGCCTAAAATCAAACGTCCATCGAGACAAAACCATAGGAAAGTTCTAGATAAACCATGTCCTTCTGCACCACAAGCGAGTAAAATCATCAGTAGATTGTGGCCTCAAGATGATATGCTTTGCATCCAATAACCCAACTGGACAGTCAGATTTCAAGCCAAGCGTGATGATAAATTTTCTGATGGCCTTCCTATGGAAGGTCGTCCAAGTGCAAACCTTCCTACCAATGCATTCTAAAAGGGTTCTAAAAGCATCTGCATCTCATGTTTGGTCAAGAATAAAACTGGTTCTCCCTTGTAAAGAAGCCAACTTCCCTTGGTTCATAGCTGAGGAAGTCGACGAATGATGAAGTAAGAGTAGCGGCAAAGGATTTCTGGAGATTAGGTTTTGGTTGAACGGAAGACGGTGGAAGATGGCCTCCATTCAGGCTGCATCACAGCCATGATGGTGGCCTAAACCCTAATGCTTGAAGTTCAAAATTCAAACAGATACAACCTAGAGAGAGAGAGAGAGAGAGAGAGAGAGAGAGAGAGAGAGAGAGAGAGAGAGAGAGAGGACATCTTCTTGTACCTGACCTAATCCATCATCACCTATGTTTTTTAATATTAACAATAAAACAATAAAAACTATTAAACACTATTCTACCAATCAAGGTAAAAAAATCAGATAATATAAATTTTTTTGCATAAGACTAATGTCCTTACAAACAAAAATTTACACCATTTATTAAGTAATTTCTGAAATATACATCAAATTAGCAAGTACTACAATTCGGATTAATGGATTCAGATTTTCTTTCCTTCAAAAATACCGTAGCCTAAAATTCTAATGACATATGTATTGGCAATTAGTCCAACTATCATGGCATAAAAAGCTATTCAATATTTAGCTAGAATAAAAAAAAAAAACCTAAAAGCATAACTCAACATTTCACCAAGATATTTGATTGAACTACAACAACATGCTTTTCAGTCCGTAAGTGGTAGCAAGGTTTTCGAATTACTACTCTTTCTATAAATTTTGAAAAAAGGAACCAATAGAACTGTTGATTACTATTATGTTACTCAGAATAAGATAATATTATCCCAATTTTATTCCAGTGCTATAAGCAGAAATAAGAACAGGAGTTTTTGTTTTCTTAAGAGAAAATAGCAATTTTAATACTAAATATTTAGGGCATCGGCAGTTTTAGTTCCTAAAATTTGGATGAAAGAAAATATGGTACCAAATGTTTCAATTTTTTGGTATATATAGTCCTATTGAGGCAATTTTAGTCTTTAAAATTTGGATGAAAGCAAATATAGTATCAAAGTGTTTCAATTTTTCAGCACATTCAATCTTATAAATTGATTTTGTCAAAATCTTACCAAAATTCAGTCAAATGATATTCATGTTATGGTAACCATTTTTTTTTTTAAAAAGACACTCTTTTGATTTGTTATCTATTTTATCTTTAATAACAATTACAAATAGTTAAATGGCTTTTAAATGAATTTTCCAGAGCCATTAAAGAGCAAGACTTTGTCTTCAAAGTATGGTTTTAGGATTTTTTTTAAAAAGCGAAAAAAGGGAGAGTGATAGTGAAGAGAGAGGGTAAAATACCTGATTACCTATTTGAAAATCTAAAATTTTTCCAAGTTTATTAAATTTTTTCTTTTTTAAATTTGTATTATGAGTAAAGACTATTACTCAAATTAGTGCCTTCAATTACAAATATAGTAATTGAGATTTTTCCTTTTTCTATTTTTTTTAAATTTTGGTTACTGGCTATATCACATGATTGGATTTTGGTAGACTTTGGCAAAATTGAGTAATTAGACTAAATGTGCAGAAAAATTAAAATACTTGATGTTAGATTTTTTTTTTTATCTAAAGTTTAGGAACTAAAACTACCTCAATAGGACCAAATATGCTAAAAAATTAAAACATTTGATACTAGAATTGTGCTTATCCAAACTTTAAGGACTAAAACTGCCGATGACCTAAACATTTGGTATCAAAGCTGCAATTTTCTCTTTTCTTAATGTAACAATAAAAACTAGAAAAAGCCAATTTAAAAAACCAATCATTATGTATCTCATCCCAACATTAAATCCATGAAATTGGAAACAATTAAAACAGTCCAACTGTACTACAATTTCAACAACAATGAAAAAGGTTAAAATTTCATCAAAACCTTACTTTGAAACTCTAGTACAAAATACTAGATTTGTCATGATTAAATGTTGAAGTCAAGCAATAAATTAGCCTATTAAACCCCTAATAATCACAAGTAAAGAATTTTCAACATAACCTACTATTCAACAACCTTAAAACTCTTAATATACAAACGTAAAAAAGATCAAATTTCTATAACAACCTAGTTGCCAAAATACTTCAACTGAAACATCTCATTCATAATGATGTGGTGATATTAGGATATGCAAATATGCAATAAAATTATACAAAAACACACACAAACAAGTAATAAAATAAACCTAATACTCCTAAACTTCAAATACACGAGTCAATTGCAGTAACAGAAATATTAGGATCAATCCCACAAGGAAACAAATTGTCATAATTACCAAAGTTTTATCACTCACTTTATTTTCTAAACAATCAATCAAAAAGGTAGTGTGAAAGATAACTAACTAAACAAAAATCTATTATCTGACGAAAAACTACGGAGTAATTCACAAAATACAAGTAATAGGACATAGAATCTACTATAAGAAAGAACTCACCAAATTTGTGAATGAAAAACACAATTTCTTCACTAGAACTCAAGAGGAAAATCTCACAAATCTTATTAATCAATCATAAAACTATATAAAACATGATAGTATTGTATAGGCAAAAATACCATAAAAGACGTATATGGAAAGTAAATAGTCGATTACAACTCAAAAACTAAGTTAAACTTGAAAAACAATAAAATTCATCAAATCTCAGATTGCACCCATGCTTGGCATCCGGACGAGGGTTGGGTTAATGGATATCATCAGAATGTCAAGTCCTTAGTGAGTCGCAGGTGATTCCTTTTAGCAGCGACTCATTTTCTCCCATCCGTGGCTCACCTTTAGTGAGTAGCCGTGGCTTCTTTTTCCTCCTAGCCATAGATATGCTCCACCCAGCTGCAGATGACCTTTTCTTCCAGTGCTTTTTCTCCATGTTTCAGGCCTCTAAGTCTTCCCTAAGGATTGGTAATGTCCTTAGTTTTGATAGTGGTTTAAAGACGACGAATACCTCCTTCCACTCGAACATGCACACTAGGATTTATATCGTTCCCCTCTCTTTAAGAAGATTCACTTTCGAATCTTGCTTCATCTTGACTCTATCAAGGGGAATTTCAAGAACCTATAAAGAAGAAGTATTTGACGCACAAGAATGAGAGTTAGTATAATAATGCTCCTTGCAACCCTATAGGTCCCTTGGCAACCTTAGGGGGGGGGGGTAAATTAGGTTGCTTTAAACTTGCCAAGTTTACCAAGTTGCAAATTTCAAATTTAAAGTTACCAAGTTGTTTGCATGAGCACTTAAGCAATTAATGCAACAAATGAGATGAATATCAAGGCAATAAATTTTAGCAGTCAATAAAGAAAGAAATAAATAATAAGTAAGAGAGATTATGCAAGCCAAATACTTCTAAATTTTACCAAACTTGAAATTTAATTCCATTTGAGTTCTTTCACTTGTAAATGACACAATACCACCTTATACAAAGATTGGCTCACCTCTTGCTCACCCTAGACACTCACTAGTTGAGTTAAGAGCTTTTACACTTCACTTAAACTAACCTGTCTAAGCTACAAATGAATTGTTCACACTCACAATAAAGAACTCACTTTTTCTTACAAACACAAAGAACGAAGGGAAATTTCTTTTTCTTGCTCAAGAATGCTATACAAAACTCGCAAATAGTCAATACAACAGTTAGTAATTAATTTGGAGTTTATTTCTTTTATAGGTTACCAAAAATTGGCTCCAACCACCCTCCAACGGTCTTGCATTAAGTGCTGGAAAAACTAGCCGTTTGGGCATTCGGTAGGCCTAACTCCACTGCTCTTGGCCAAACCATTGTCTGAGGCACTACATGTTGAAGCTGATTAGTCATTTTTGGGTGGCCAAAAGTGCATCCAATCCATTGTTTGAAGGAGTAAAATTTTTGTGTGCATTCTAGAAAACCTTCAGATAGCTGAAGATGTGCCTAAACCAGATTCCGAAGAGATGCAATTTTTGTGTCCATTTTGGAAACTCATCGGATTATCAAAGGTGTGTTTGAACATGCGTCCAAAGGAGTGTAGCTGTTCTGTCCATTCTGGAAAGAATTTGGACTGCCAAAGGAGTGTTTGAAGCCATGGCTGAAGTTACTCCAGACGGTTGAAAAGCTTAATTATGTGTCTGAACAGGTGGCCAATCCCTTCTGTTTCTTGACTTAATTTTCCAACTTGAGTTGATGAACTTTGATGCTTATTTAAATTGTTTGAGCCCTATTTAATACTACACAAACACTCCTAATATACAATCAAGATAATTAATAACATTTTGATTTGTTATCATCAAAACTAGAATTACTCAAAATAATGGATAAAATAGTTTGAATATGAGGAATAGTTTGAATATGAGGAATATGCCTTTTGGCAAATTCCTAACTCGTGTATTCAAGTACAATAAGATTCCTATATTCTTCTTATTCTTGCTCTTATTTTGAGTATTTTCATCTTAAGTTTTATGAAAATGAGTGGCTGCACAAAAATGAGTGTCTAGCACTTAGGTTAAACACTCAACCCGTTTCCACTCCTCCTCCTCACACATCTCATCCTTCCTTACCTCCTCCAATTAGTTTGAATATGAGGAATAGTTTGATTTGATGAGATGTGTGAGGAGGAGGAGTGGAAACGGGTTGAGTGTTTATCCTAAGTGCTAGACACTCATTTTTGTGCAGCCACTCATTTTCATAAAATTTAAGATGAAAATACTCAAAATAAGAGCAAGAATAAGAAGAATATAGTAATCTTATTGTACTTGAATACACGAGTTAGGAATTTGCCAAAAGGCATATTCCTCCGAGTGTCAGAAATGCAAGTAAGAATAAACTCACTGATCGCGAGATTTAAGTATTATCAAAATTAAGCAAAATTCATATAAACAGGTAATAAAATTTATAACCTAATACCCATTTCCACAAGTGCATGGGTCAATTGTAGTAGGGGAAGTACTAGGATCGATTTGACGAGGAAATAAGATATAGCAAGTACCAAAGTTTCTAACTTGCTCTATAGACAAAACATCAAATAGGTGGTGTGCAAAGTAAGAAAATTCAACTACTTGAAGTAAAACTAATGGAAGAAATTCACAAATGTAAGTAACAGGGTTTATCCACTAATTGTCATAATATGGTTGAATGAATTAACACCTTACTATATTAATCTTGCCTTGCGTAGGATTGCAATTCCATATGAAATTAAAACTTGTTTTCACAATGAATTGATTAGAGTATAATTATTCTCATGATAAAATCTTGTGAAATGCATGAATTGTGGTCTTATATAATCTCAATCCACCTATTTATACCACTATTTTCATGTGTGTATATAATAGGCTTCATCTACCATTTTTCAATATTATAAGCATTTCTCAATATCTAACAACATCTAAATGATTTGCAATAGGTGATCAAGCTACTACAAATGTTAAAGCTTGATAGATGAACAAGCAAATGCATGTTATAGCAAGTATAATAACATGCGATTCATATAATTAGTTTTATCTAACCATAAGACAAGTATTTAGTTAAACATAGAATTCATAACTTGAAAGTATAAGAATTCAATAAAGTAAATCATAACAAGTAAGGAAATAAAGAGAAAGAGATAGAGATTCTCATTTCAATTGCTCTAATCATTCATTTCTTCCGTGAATATGAAGTTGTACAAGTGAATTCTCGAAAAGTTTTCTTATAAGTATTAAAAATTCCTATAAAATTACAAAAAAAACTACTAAACTAACTACTTTAGGAGTACTCCTCTTTCAAGACTTGTTCAAAATATTTTGCATGAGCTCCTTATTTGTAGATAAATTCATCAAATCACTTAAACAACTTGCACGACAAAGTTATCTTCAAATCACAAAAAGATTTTCATTGAGTTTTGCAATATTTTCTTGGGCAGTGCAGGTGCAGAGAATCATCAAAAATCCATAAAAGAAGGCTAGAAGATAAGTTGCAAGTTGAAACCATCATTTTTTGGTCGACATGCAAGATTCGCAGGTCAGATCCGCGAGCTATTGGTTCATAGATATTAAGTCGCAGATTGGCCCTTGAAGAAGGATGAATCAGCTTTTTCTCAAAACATGAAAGTTATATCTCTTTGAATTAGATTTCTAACACTACAAGAATCAAGTTATTTTGAATTCTGGATGCAAAGCTATAGCTAAAATACTGAGACTTGATTGGGAGAGTTTTATTTTTCAATAATTTAGATTTTTGGTTATGATGTTTGCATAGAGTATCCTCTTATCTTTAAAATGACATAAGAATAATCTCAATCCAATATTTGTAACTCAAATTATGGTCAAAATACTAAAATGTGTCATTGTTGCCGACCCCTAGTTTTATCTATATCTTCATTTCCATTGCTTCTTTACACTTTTCTTTTGCTTGTTATACCTCTTATGCCCTTGAGACCTTTTTGTGATGTTGACCTTTTAATTCCATGGTGAATTTGTTGAAGAAAATTTTTCAAAAGTTGAGCAAAACAATCCTCCAAGTTTGAATGCAAGAGTTGTGCTATTGAGCTCCTAATTTAATCATTCTTGAATCTGCTACGAATGTGATGACTTGTGTTCCAATTGATTCAAATTATAATTGAAGGTATACCAGCAAAATTGTACAAAGTTTGTACATTAATTTGCTCAAAATATAAATTCCGCTTCAAAACTATAAAAATGGGCCAAAAACCTAATCTTTGAAAAATTCTTCAAATGGAAGAACAATTATTAAATTGAGCCATTTTTATATTAAAAATACTTAAAACATACTAAAAACGTACTAAAATCATATATAAGACACTATACTAAAATAGGTAAAATATTCTATTTTTAAACTCCCCCACACTTGAATCATTGCTTGTCCTCAAGCAATTGAAAAATCAAGAGATCAAATGATGATTCAAGGCTTGGAGTAACAAATAGCTTATTGTTGAATACAATTTCACAAGATGAAGTAAATAGGTATTATGCAATTTCTTGTTATGTTCCCAATACTCATCGTATCAAGTAAAAGGAATACAATTATATCAAGATTAAAGCTAATATAACAAAATTCCTATGCCTTACAAAATTTCACACACTAAATATTTAATACGAACAATTATATACAACTCAATTTATACACAATAGGGACATGTTGAAATTGTACAATTTGTAAGTGCCTTTTGACGCGAGGTTGACATTTGTAGATAAAAACCCCCGATTACCCAACATTTTGATCATTTTAACCACAATTAGCTCTTAGTTTGAGAAGTGAAATTGTTTTTTGATGAAAGGATCGACATTGGTTGATGAAGACCTCTTATTACTTAACAATTTACTTTCAATCAAACTTGCTATACTCATAATTCAATTGCCTTTTGATGCAAAAATCGACATTTGTGGATAAAGATTCCCGGTTACCAAGCAATTTGAATCATTGGAGCAGCAATAAATAATCATTTATCATTTTGCTCGTAATATAGATGTCCCTTTATTCAAACAATGCGTAAGTATACTTTTTGTCTATATCTAGCACTTAATAATATAAAATCAAGTAAAGAAAAGAAATTTAAAATCAAACATGCCAAATCAAGACATAATTACAATCATTTTACAAGATATACTTTCTTAAAAACAAAACTCCTAATCACATAATAACTATTTCTTCGTATATTTGTAAAATGCATTCAATCAAAGTTGCATAAATTATTTCAAAAGAAAGAGAATTTAACTAATTTATAGCATAAAAGCATGATAATGAGACAATTTTGAAAAAATTTTGGCCATATTTTTCTAAAACAATATTTTGGCACAATTACTCCAAACCACCAAATATAATCATTTCCCTTCCCCCCATACTTAAAATGTCACATTGTCCTCAATGTGTAAAAGAGAAAGATAAGAGAGAAAATGAAACAAGAAAGCTCCCCTTGTTTGGTTAATGAATTCTTAAGATGATATTTTTCTTGTCCTTTAATCCTCTTGGCCTTTGTGGAGTTTCTTTTGCATTGCTTCACCATGTCTTCAATTGGTCCATTCATGCTCCATAACCTTGTTTTAAAGCTTAGAAAAACTCAAAAGCTATGTTAAGGCATGTTTTAATAACAATTAAGCTCAAAAAATAACATAACATGCTTTGAAAACCTTGATTTCTCCACACTTAGTTGTTGCAATGTAGCTCCAAGTGGGTGAAATTTTGATGCTTGTGTTATGTGAACAAGTGTATTATGGTATGATGAAGTGAAAAACAAATGAAACTTAAACTAGAATGCCTCATAAAAATTTCATACTTTTAATGTCAAAAGTTAAAATTTGGTCATTTCAAGTTCTGGATGCAAAGTTATGGCCAAAATACTAAGACGTGATTGGGAGAACTTTGTTCTTCAGTAATTTAGATTTTTGGCTATGATGATTTGAGAACTAGATTTTGATATCCTCATAAGATTTGTAGAGTATCCTCTTATCTATAAAATTCCATAAGAAGAATCTCAATCCAATATTTGTAGCTCATGTTATGGCCAAAACACTAAAATATGTCATTGTTGTCGACCCGTAGTTTTCTCCATTTCTTCACTTTCATTACTTTTTTGTACTTCTCTTTTGCTTGTTATGCCTCTTATGCCCCTGAGACCTTTTTGTAATGTTGAACTTTTAATTCCATAGTAAATTTGTTGAAGAAAAGTTTCCAAAAGTTGAACAAAATAATCCTTCAAATTTGAATACAAAAGTTGTGCCATTGAGCTCCTAATTCAATCCTTCTTGAATCTACTATGAATGTGATGACTTGTGCTCCAATTGATTCAAATTATGATTGAAGGTATACCTGCAAGATTGTACAAAGTTTATACATTAATTTGCTCAAAATATAAATTCCATTTCAAAAGCATAAAAATCGGGTAAAAACCTTAATTTTTGAGGAATTCTTCAAATGGAAGAACAGTTATAAAATTGAGCCATTTTTATATTAAAAATACTTAAAACATACTAAAAAAACCATAAAATCATATATAAGACACTATAGTAAAATAGATAAAATATTCTCTTATCACTCACACATAATAAAATCAAAGTCAAGAGAAATTTCTTTCATAACACAATAAAATAGATATAAATCCATCCCATTTGGATCTCCTCTATGACCAAATGTGGGAGTAAGAAGATTAAAGATAACTACAAATAGAATTTTATGCATAGAATCTAATGATGATGGCTTCGCTTTTGTAGCAAAATTAAAAGAAATTTTGAAATATGACTGAAAGCAGTCCAAGTTAAACTAATGCTTGAAAGTAGTTTAAGATGAAAAAGAAATCAACCTAGATACAAGAGGAGTGTCTTTGAGCTTGCATTGAAAGATATGATTTACAATTCAAATCTAATATCTAAAGCATTGATTCTAGAAACAAGAGAATTATCAGAATTTCCTTTCTTGAGATTAGCAAAAAAACTGAATACGTATGTCCGGATAAGATTTTTCATTAAAATAGAGCAATGTACCCCAGCTTTGTTTCTCAAGTTTATCACAAATTAAATCTAACTTAATCCTCTTTAATTTTGTTTTTAAACCAACACATTGAAGCATCACGTTTTTCTTGACAAAGATTGAATACCTTTCTTTTGCATCTTTGTCAATGAGCTACTGCTGAATAGGACTTAACCCAATAGCCATCAAATTAGGTGCAGGTTGCCTTTGTGAAAAGGATTCTCCCGCCTTCCTCTTCTTTTTTTTCTTCTACTACTTGCAACACTACTTCCTCCACCTCTAGTCCTCATTAAACATGAATTCAATTTAACTTAGAGGAATTCAAGAAGAGTAAGACGAAAAAACTAACTTACAGTCTAAGAAGTTGATAGAAAATAAAACCCCTTATATCACAAAGCCAACAGAAAATATGAACTAATAAATGTAGCCTAAAGGCAGTATACAACAAGATTCTAGGATGATTTTTGTTTAAGAATCAACCTAGAAACACGAATTTGATAAGTGAAAATTTGGTAGGAAATCCCTTAGTTTTGCAAAAATTTTTTATGATATTTAGTGAAATAAGACTCAAAATCAAAAGCTTGATGAGTGTGTAAAAAGGTTTTAAGAATGATTTTGGAGTTAAACGGTCTGATTTAGAGATTTGATTTGAGGGTTTTGGGTTTTTGAGAGAGAGGGAAAAGAGATGTTATGAAAAAAAAATGAAGGTTTGTAGCATTACACTTAAAATAAGGTTGTTTGGCCATCCATATGATGATTTTATAGTCTGACTGTGTATTAGAATGAGCTAAGGTTTGTGAATTTGAAATGTTTGGCCATCCAAATTTAAGAAAGGTGGCCAAATAATCATCCAGTCACAAATTTTTGAAGAGTTATTCGGTCATTTGAAACTTTATTTTGATTGTTAGAAGCATTTATTTTTTGCAAAACAAAAACATATTTGGACATCTGAAGATGTTTTTCAGCCGTCTAAAAGATTTGAAATCTAAAATATGAAGGAATGTCAATTGGCCGTCCGATCCTACTATTAGGTTGGCCAATCAAGACACAGAATGCCCAGTTTGATCTCAACAACTCAAATCTATCAAGGGTTAACACTTTGGTAAAAATATTAGCTAATTGATTACTAGTACACACATATTCAACATTAATTTCATCTTTTTGAACCAAAGTCTCTAATGAAATAATGCTTAATATCTATATGCTCGGTCTAGAGTTTTGGATGGGATTTTAGGTCAAGTTGATTACAGTATTATTATCACACTTGATAAGCACACTATTGAAGGATAAACTATAATCTAAAAGAGTGTATTTCATTCATAGCAATTTAGCACAACAAACACCCACCTCTATATATTCAACTTTTGCGATAGACAAAGATATAGATCCTTGTTTTTTGCTAAGCCAAGAAACTAAGCACTTTCTTAATAGGTGCCAAGTTCTACTAGTACTCTTCCTATCTACTCTACATCTGGCAAAGTCAGAATCGAAATAGCCTACTAAGTCAAATTCTGGGGATCTATGATACCATAATTCATAATCTAGAGTACCTCTTAAATATTAGCGGCTATCAAATGAGACTCCTTAGGACAAGATTAAAACCAAGCACATAATCAAATGACAAATATGATATTAGGTCTACTAGCGGTTAGGTAAAGTGATATTGACTAAAGTGTACCAATTTTTATTCGGTTTTAGGCTAGGTTTTAGGGTTTTTTTTATTGAGTTTTCCTTTATTTCTTTGCTATTTCTTCTCATTTTTGGTTTTGAATATCAAATTGTGTAAAGGTGTGATCACTTATGCTTTTGTGTTATTTTGTAGGGTTTCGATAGCTTCATCATCAAATTCAATCAATTCGAGATGCAAGGATGAAGTTTAGAAAGTTGATTCGATGATGGTGGATGATTAAAGGAGCAAAACATGCCAAAATACGGAACAAAGTTTGAGGTTTTTGAGGGATAACGGTAGTAGAGTTACCGAATCATAGTTAGAGGCCCAAATGGACAAGAAAGTGCAGTTTCTAACCTCAGCTACGCCTTTAGCCATGCCACGGATCGAACTACAGCCAAGATTAGAAGTTTGAGAGCTTGAGCCATAGCCACGGCTCATTGAAGACCACCTGCGGCTTGGTTGAGCCGTGGGTACTCTTCAACGAGCTTGGGGCTCGCCAATGGACTTATGCAATTTTTCTGCACTTAAGTTGCGTGAACAAGTAGACTTAGGGCTATCGTTTCAAAGCTTCAAAGGAGACTTGTCCCTAGCAATTAGAGAGGGGAGAAACACTATAGGGAGTTTTGAACACTAGTAGAGTAGATTAGACAAAAACACAACACACATATCTCTTACACCTTCACACACATCTAGAATGATGTAGGAAGAAGGAAGCAAGAGTAGAGGGGCAACATTTGGTGGGTGTCAAACCAGCAAAATAAAATTTTCCTACTCAATTAAATGTAAAGTGAAGCATAGTGATGAGTAGAGTCGTATCTACAGGAACTAGTCGATTTATTTTCTCTTTCTTTAAAAACTAAAAATTAAAGGAGGGGGATTTTGAAATAACTAAATTACAGAAAATTCAAATAAAAATTCTACTGATGCAAAAATTGATTTAAATGAAATCAAATAATAATTAAGCTCTAATCAAAGGAATACTATCCACTCTGGTTCGATTTTAACTGATCATCGACTCAAAGATAATTTCATACGTTCACAAATAAATTGGTTATGGTTGTTGAGAAGCTCTAACAACCTGCCTTTTCTTATCGTGTGAGTAACCAAGGTAAGACCATTAATTACTTCTCTAATTAAATGATAACCCTAGGTAAGACCTCAGGATTCAATCATTCAACAGCTTTAAAACTAGAAAAGCTACCAATTCTAACCATCAAATACCTAAGAGGTTTTGTTCAAATTAGATTATCTATTCCGTGATGTACTACAAAAGTCTCTATTACAATTGAATTAATCACTTGCCACTACTACTAAAACTATCAAACAATTACGGATTTGATGTTTTAGATGGCTATAGATTATCTGACAATTAAATGGTGGCCAATTATCTAATTGGCAAAACAATCACACAAGAATGAACACAATCACCTTGGAATTTAAACAGAGAATAGATAAATACTCATAAATGTAGGAAACAATTAAAAATAATTAGATCTCACAGTAATGAATGAACCAGAGTTTCGATTAGCCTTTAACTAGTATTAAAAGTTTAGCCACAAATCATGACTTCAAATCTCCAAAAGTAATTAACAAGAATTTTCGGTCTAGAAAGAAAAGAAGAAAAAGTAATGAACTCAAAAGGTCTAAAACCTACAAGTTGAAGAAAAAAATGTTCAAGCCCCCAGAGAATAATGAATCTGCAGATGTTTTTCTTTCTTTTTATATTTCCTTCCTTTTTGTCCCTTGATTCACATTTTTTCCTTTTATTCTTTGTTTCCTTTTCAAGTCAACTTCCATCCAATCTTCTCTTTCTCTTCTCATGGTCTTTGTCCTTTTGGGAAGATTCCTTTTCCTTGTCAACTCTAATTCCCATCAAGACTTCTCTCCAATTCAGATTCATCACAGAGTAGAAAGTGGGATCCTCTAATTGCATCCTTCTATTAAACCACGTTTCACAATTCCTACACCTCAACATGGTTAGACCGGGACCATGCTTTATCAAACAGTGTTTTCTAGAATTTTGACAATATTGAAGCCTTTTTCCACAATCTCCTACAAACAAGGCCAAACACCAAGAAGTGAATAAATGGAAAGAGTAAACACATCTTTGACCAAAATAGGGGAAATTAATTATATTATATATGACATTTTAACTCTCTAACAGTAACTCAAGGGTTTTAATGGTACAAAGCAAGAAAACTTCAGCATAATTCAAGAGAAGATTCGAGAAAATATGCATGATATTTCTATTCTTTCTTGTATTTGGTTGAATTTATCCTTGCACATATATATTGAGTTGTCTATAATGTAGATGGATGAACCCTAAATTCTATATTGTGTTTGATTCTATTATTTGATTAATGAAAATGTAAACTTTAATCTTAGAATCATTCATGAGTTTACTGTTATTGAATTAGGAATTAGCACCTTTGATTCAATTCCTAATTTCATATGGGTAGATTGATAAATCACTTATATGATTAGATCACTTCATGAATAATGGGGCTGGGTTGCTAGAAATAGGGCTACATGAGTCTTTTCAGTTAGATTTAAACCTAACCAAAAACCATAAAATTCATAGAATCTTAATGCATTTCTTTAGGGTTTTAATTGAGCAAAGATTCTAATTAATCAACCAAGGGGATAAGGGTTAATACTTAAGAATGATCAAACCTAATTAAGAGATTTTAGAGTCTAAGCAATCGAGTTAATTATTAATCAAGGTAGAGTCATTGCAAGTTTAGTTTAGGAGGATTGTACATCTAGATTCATCTCTACTTTTGTTAATTCTCTCTACTGACTTCTAGATCATTATTTAGTTAGGTAGCTAATTTTAGTTAATTCACACTTTCAGTGACTGCCATTTGTGATGGACTGTTAGATAATAGAAAGAAAGCTAGTACTATTACTCACATAGTCCCTGTGGGATCAACATTCAGTACTCCTATACACTATACTACCAGAAACGATACGTGCACTTGTCTAAAGTGTCCATAGTATAGGCAAAAGGATACCATAAAGCAAACTTCCTATCATGCTTCTATACCCCTTCTCATCCTCCTTAATGCCTTTTTCATCTTTATTTAATTTTGTGAATGTGCAAATTGGAGTGCATACTTGTCTTAGTTCCTTTATTCCAAAACTTTTAAGCAACTTTCTGGGACATTTAGTTTGATTTATAAAAATACCATTTTTCATTTGATGAATTTGAAAACCAAGGAAAAAACTTAGTTCTCCCATCATACTCATCTAAAATTCATTTTACATCATACATGAAAAATCTTTATAAAGGCAGTCATTTCTAGCACCAAAAATAATATCATCAACATTCACTTTAACAATTAGAAGTTCGTTTGAGTATAATTTTGTAAAAAGTGTGGTGTCAACAATGCCTCTCTTGAAACCATTTTCAATCAAGAAATTGCTTAATCTTTCATACCAAGCTTTTGGATCTTGTTTTAATCCATACAAAGCTTTGAAAAGTTCGAAACCATGATTTGAACATTTTTCATATTCAAAGCCATGAAGTTGTTTAGCATAAGTTTCTTAATCAATAAAGCCGTTTAGAAACACACTTTTAACATCCATCTGAAATAGTTTAAATCCTTTAAAGCAATCATATGCAATGAGCATTCTTATAGATTCAAGCCTAGCCATCAGTGCAAAAGTTCCATCAAAATCTATTTTCTCTTCTTGTGCATGAACTTTAGCTACTAACCTTGCATTATTCCTGACAATTTCATCTTTATCATTCAACTTATTTTTAAATTCCCATTTTGTACCTATAACAGATCATCTGAGGATCTTTAAACTAATATTCATACTTTACTCCTTTCAAATTGATTCAATTCTTTTTGCATAGCTAATACCTAACAATCATTATTTTACGCATCTTCTATATTCTTAGGTTCAAATTGAGATAACAAAACAAAGTTGCCTACTAAAGGTCTCGTGGAAGATCTAGTTCTCACCTTTTCTGAAGAATCACTTATTATAAGCTCTCTAGGATGGTGTGGTACATATTTTCATGTTTTAAGTAGGTTCTTAGAGTTATCAACATCTTTCTTTCTCTCAACTTCCTCTTCACTATGAGTAGCTCCATCTTTTGGTGTATCTTCAATTTTTTGAATGGTAAGCTTTTCTAATTTTTCTTGAACACATACATCATCAACTTCACACACATCTTTGTAATAATATTATGGGATTCATCAAAAGTAACATGGATAGCCTCTTCTACAACTAATGATCTCCTATTATATACTCTATATGCTCTCTTATCACTAGAATATCCTAAAAATATACCCTCATCCGTTTTCTTATCAAACTTGCCAAGATGTTCCTTAATATTTAAAATAAAAAATTTGTAACCAAAAACTTTGAAATAGCCAATAATTGACTTTTACCAAATAAAAGTTCTTGAGATATTTTGTTTAAAATAGATCTCAATGGAACTCTATTCATAACATAATAAGCCATATTATTCAATTCGGCCCAAAACTTTCTTGGCAAATCACATTCATTTATCATGGTTCTTGCGGCTTCTTGAAGTGTTCTATTTTTTCTTTCAACTGCACCATTTTGTCATGGAACTTTAGCAGTTGAAAACTTATAAGTAATACCATTGTGATAACAAAATTTTGAAAAATCACAATATTTAAATTCAGTTCTATTGCCACTTCTAATTTTTTCATTGGTTAAATTTAATAAATTTTGAACATTTACAAATAAAAAAAGGGAGTTTTTGAAAGTTTCATCCTTGTGTACAAGAAATAGCACCCACGCATACCTTGAGTAATCATCAACAACAACAAAAGCATATATTTCCCCCCAATAGGTTCAAATAAATTCAAGTTAAAAGCTCTAAAGGCTTTGAAGTAGAAACACAATTCTTGGGCTTAAACGTGACCCTTTTTTTTTTTTTTCCAAATTGACAAGTATTACAAATTTTGTCTTTTTCAAATTTGATTTTAGGAAGTCCTCAGACAAGTTCTTTTCTAGATAACTCATTCAATAAATTCATGGTAAAATGACAAAACCACCTATGACATAATCAAGGATCATCACTAGTAGCCTTAAAATACTTTATCTTATCATTATTAATTCTATCAAGATAAACAACATATATATATATATATATCATTATGTCTCTTACCTCCGAAAACAACATTGTAACTAGAATCAAGTTCTAAGCATTCATTCTTTTTAAATAACACATAAAGAGCTTTGTCACACAATTGACTAACACTTAACAAATTATAGCTAAGATTATTAAGCAAGAAAACATTTTGAACAAAAGTGTCACCATTGTTACCTATATCACCTACTCCTATGGTTTTGGCTTTCATATCATCTCCAAAGCTGACTTTTTTACTATTCTTTTGCTTGAGCTTTATTAATAATGATAGATCTCTAGTCACGTACCTTGGACACCCACTATTGACAAACCATTTTGACTCCTTAAAAGTGTTCTTGAGGCATACCTATACACAAAGTTAAAAAATAACATTTGCTACCCTTTCATCTTTGGGTCCATAAGATTTAGTATATGATTTTACAATTCACATTGCCTTCATACTTTTTCTCATATTTCTTTTGACATAGCAAATATTTTTTATGTGGTCTATATGTGGTCTATTTGACAACAAAAATTGCACATAACATGAGAATTATTCACATACATAGGTCTAATGAATCTAACTCTATTCTTTCTATACAAAGTGATTTTTATTTTTTTTGTGCAAAGCATGTTTCTAGTTATATCCTTATCTAAAAACTCCTATTTTTTCTTTTTAAGGAATTCAGTCAAGTCACTCATTCTTATTTCTTCAAGTTCTCTTGCTCATTCTTGATCTTATTATAAAATGTGGATCTCTCATCTATCTTCTTTTTCAAATCTTCTAAATTCCAAGCCATTTCCACTCTATTTTTCTTCAATTCATCATTATCATCTCTCAATCCCTTATTGTCTTGAACTAATCTAATATTATCACATAACAAGGCATTTATTTTCATTTTTAATTCCTTATTCTTGGCATATAATTCTTTCAAATCATTATACAATTTGACCACAAAAATCTTCAAGATTATCATCATCATTACCATCATTTTCTCAAAAGAATAGTGATTGGAGGTTACCTCATTACCTCCAAAGGCCATGAAGGCTATTTGAGCCACTTATTCCTCTTCTTCTATCTCTCCATCTAAATTGCACTCATTCGATGTAATTTGAAAATTGTTGAATCTTTATCTTCTTTCACCTCTTCCTTCTTGTTTCTTCTTTGAAGGACATTCATTCATGTAATGTCCTAATTGCTCACATTTGTAGTAGTTCTCATTTTTGATTTTTTGTGACTTTTTGCTTGCCTTTACTTCTGGAGGAGTTTGGTTGTTGTTGTTGCTTTGACCTCTTCTTCTAAATTTCCTCTAATCGGAGAGGAACTTTTCGAAGCTCTAGGTGAGTGGAGCTAAATCATTATCCTCCATCTGCATGTCCTCACCATCAATTGAGAAAGCGTCCTCTTCATCTTGTGAAGATTTGATTACCGTGTTCTTCTTGATCTTAATCTCTTCCTTTTCTTGTACAAGATTTGAGTGCCATATTCTTCTTGATCTTAATCCTTTCCTCTTCTTGTACCTTAGATTTCAAATTTAATTCAAAGAGGTTAGTGAATTTATAAGAGATTCAATAGGAATAGAATTCAAATCTTTGGCATCCTCAATAGTCGTAATCTTACTTTCCCATTTTTTTTGTAAGGCATTCAATATCTTCTTATTTTTCTCCTTTAAATGTGTAAGGCCTAGAGACCACTTAAGAGGGGGTGAATTCGGTTGATCGAATAATGAATTGATTATGCACAATTTGTATCCAATTTTTGCTAAACAAATTTCCTAAGTGATCATACAAATATCAATAAAGATAAAGCAAGTAATTTCACAAAAGATACAATAAAAAAAAAAAAGCAACAAAGGAAAAAGGAGACAAACAAATTTATAGTGGTTCAGTTGATTTATAGTGATTTAGTACCATCCTTGGCATCTACATTCACTCCCAAGTTTCACCAAGCTTGGACTTCAATCCATTATAGCTTCTTCAATTGTTGGTGAAGCAAACTAACTTGTATAATCACTCTTTGCTCATACTAAGTACCCTCTAGTTGAGTCAAAGAGTTTTACAGCTTCTCTCAATTTAACCCTCTATATGGCACAATTTAAGAATGTTATTTGTACTTCAACCTCATAATGAACTACAAGCCTAGAAGGGATTATTTACACACTAAATCACTCCAAATCACTTGTAACCAATGTAGGCAAGTCACTTTAACAATTTTAGACTTGGAAACTTATATGGATGATGAAAATCTACCTTAAAAACCCCTCCAATGGTAAAAAACAAAAGGCTAGAAAAACTAACTGTTATACAATAAAATTGCAATCTAGATGTCTGCGTTGCATTCGTACCTCATCCTCATCGCTGACGAGGTGTAGATTAGGTATACAAATTCAATCAAAACAAACATCAATCAAGTAAGAAAAAAATTAATCTTCTGATTTGTTGCAAGTATATAGATCAATTGTAGTATGCAGAGTATTAGGTATCGAATCCTATGAAGAATCAAATAAGTTGTAACTACTAAAGTTTTATCACTAACTCTATTATCTAAACAATCACAACTTGAGTTGAAATGGATGGTTGGAAATGAACTTTCAATAGAATAGGTAAAAGGTTTATAATTCAAATATCGAAGAATCTAGAACATAGAATCCACTAATGGACCAAAGGATTGCATGAATGCTTGCTAAGTATTACCTTGCCTTGTTAGGAATCGAATTCCATATTAATCATAACTTATTCTCATAATGAAATGACAAGATTCCAACTATCTTCGTGATAAAATCTTATGAAAACATGAATTTAATTGATCCATTTAAGTGTCATTATATTCATCTGAGTGACTTAAGCATCACTTGTTCATTTTTCATTATTAAATGCATTTCTCAATATCAAATAACAACTAGATGACGTGTTTATATTGGCCAAGCAAAAACAAGTGTTAAAATTTGAACAAATAAATAGACAAATGCAAGATTAGTAAGTTAAGATGGATTAATTCATGCTTTAGGGTTCATTAGCTTTATCTATATTCTAGATGAAAATTTTAATGCAACATGACTAATAAAACAACAAAAACTTCAACTTTTATGCAAGAATTCATGATTCAAACTAATGAAATAAAACAGATAAATTTTAGAAAAGCTTATTCAAGATTGAACAAGGCTCCAAGACTTCTATTCCTCTTCCAAAGTTGAAGTACAAGGGTTGGAATGCAAGATGTTCACTATGCTATTGAATTTGTGAGAGAATTCCATTAATCCTCTTAGGATGTCACTAACCAACCTCTAAAGCATCCTATCTAAACATCTAAAACATGTCCAAAATATATTACAAATGACTTCTATTTATAGACAAATCTTCCTCAAGTCATTTTCCAACTTGCAAACTAAATTGAATACATGAACTAATGAAGATTCCTCTTGGTGTTCAAAGTTAGCACAAAAGTCTTCATTTGTGATTTCTATGCAATCTTAAGCAACCAAAATCCTATCTTCACGAAAAAAGTTTGCAAAACCATGAAATTTTTTTTGTAAAACCAGCTATAAAATTATAGAAGTTGCAACTTATTGAAAACCCTAGCCATTAGTAATGAGTGTGTGGCTGGTCCGATCACGACCCGCGGATCCAACTCAAATGACCCCACTTGACTTGCTGATTGCTAAACTGGAATTTCACTTGTGTATCCTTTTTACGCATTTTTATGTATTTTTGCTGAATTTTTCAATCTTTCAAATGTTGCACAATTAATTCTTCAATAATTCTTCAAATATTCAATCGAATTAAGCACTTGAATCACTTGAGTCTTTTTATGAATCAACTTAATCACTCAAAATAATAATTCCACCTCAAAACTCTAATTTTGGTAGAAAAATCCTAATTGTAGAAAATAGAGATATTTGAAGCCAAAATTACTTAAAATGTATTAAAAACATCCTAAAAATCTATAATAAAGTACGTAAAATTTTCACCTATCAATCGCGGCTATATCTATGTCCTCGTCATGTTCACATGCATTCTATCCAGCTCATTTCAACATTCTCCAGTCATATGGACATCCACGTCATCAAATTATTTATTAATTCATCATTTTAAATTCTCTCCCTTTGGTATCATCAAAACTAGATTTGTGAAATGTTGTGTAATATGGATGTGGCTCCCTTAAATTTCATACTACTATTTAAATATTATTATTCTAGCCAATTGACCAAACCATCCAAGACAATAACATTCAAAATGAAATTTCCAATTAAATCTATACAAAAAATTTTTAAAAAAAAATTAAAAACACATTTTTGAAATCCGTTTGATTAATAAAATTACTTCAGTAAGTACTTTTGAAATAAGTAAATGTTAAAAACATATTAATTTTTTAAGATAAATTACACATAAATGAGCCATCAAATTTTCAAATTTAGAAAATCATTTTCACCATAATAACCAAAGTCACCAGTCAAGTGCCTTGAAAATCTACTTTAACTCTTATGTCGTGTTCCTCAAGCATATTTACAAAAATTAAACACAACGATTGATAAGTGATATATCTTAATATCCACATAGCTTCATATCAAATTCAACATTTCTTGTCATATTCTCTTTTCATGCAGCCAAATTGACAACAACAATGGCAAATTACATTAGGACTAATGGCAAATGAAGGTTTAATAAAGATCATGCCATTTTTTTTCAAAATGTAGTACTCTTCTTGTTAGCAAATGTATTCCTAAACTTTTTATTTTCAAAAACTCATTGTTTTCATTTTCAAAAATTTTTCGAAGCTCGTCCATTCTTTTTTTAACAAAGTTTGTTCTTCCTTGATTTTTTTGCATAACTTTGTTTTTCAATCCAATTTCCTTTTCCAATCATCCCTTTTGCAATCAAACTCAATTCTATTTTTGAAAAAAATAATTTTCCTTTTCTAGTCTTTCATTTTCTTGAAAAAGTTTAGAGTTTTTCTTCAACAAGGATTTTTTTTGGTTCTAAATTCTTTATTTTTAGTGTACGGTTCCTTTAAACTATCATGTAGTTTAATAACAAAAGCCTCAACATCATCACCACCATTTTCATTGTCAAATCCATCATTAGAATAGTGATTAAAGGGTACTTCATTTTCTTTAAAGGCCATTTAGGGCCAGCTGAGCCATTTCACATTCTTTTTAAACTTCACCATTCAAATTGCAATCATCCTATGAAATTCTAAAAGTATTTAATGCTCTTCTTTGACCTTCTTTAGTTCCTTTTCATATGGTGTCCTCGTTGACCACACTCACAGCAATTTTTGGTTGTTTCTTCCTTATTTTGTTTGTTGATGTTGTTGCTTGTATTTGCTCTTCTCAATCTCTTTTGTTGACGAAGTACTTCTTGATGCCTTTGGTGATGTAGACTAGATAATTTTTATCCATTTCTTCTTCTTCATCATCAATTGAAAAAAAGGTCTTCTTCATTTTTAGAAGCCTTAAGTGCAAAACTCTTTTGACTCTACCTTGTTCTTCATCTTGCACTTTGAATTTGAGCATTAATTCATACAAAGTTAGTGAAATTATAAGTGAATCAACAGGCACAAAATTTAAATTTTTTGTTTCCTCTATTGTCATGGCCTTAGTTTCCTACTTCTTTGGCAAAGCATTCAATATTTTTCTATTCTTTTCACCTAAGGAGTATTCTTTACTAAGTGATTATAGGTCCTTAATCATGTCATTAAATATACAACACATTTTGTCAATATATTCATTAAGGCTCCATTCTAAACAATTCATATTTTATTACAAGTAAAGATTTCTTTTGCTCCTTTATGTCATCACTGTCTTCATGTATTTCCGTCAACTTAATCCATATTTTTTTTAGCCAATTACATCCTTTTATTCTAATTAATTCATTGGAATCTAATGCATTGTACAAAACATTCATGGCCTTTGTATTTAATGAGAGATTTTTCCTATCTTAAGTATTTAGTTAAGCATGAAATTCATAACTTGAATAAGAATTCAATAAAGTAATTCATAAAAAGTAAGGAAATAAATGGAAAAAGATAGAAATTCTCATTTCAATGACTCCAATTCTTCATTTCTTCATTGAATATGAAGTTGTACAAGCGAATTCTCCAAGAGTTTCCCTTACAATTTTTTTTTTTTTTGGCTAACCCCGTACACCCGAGGGGAGGGGGAGGGAGGACACCACTCCTAATTTTATTCATAAGCAAAAAATAGATAAATAGGAGGGGGACATAAACCTGATCGTCAAGGTACAAAATCAAATTATAAAACTATAAAGAAGGAACATTGCTCCCTTACATGATTTAAATTAAATAAGACTTAACTCTTAAAGAAGGAATACCTTGTCTGTCTAGTCTCAAGGCTCCTAAAACTTGCTTTGGCAATTTAGAACAATGAAGAAAAATTCTATTGCATCGAAGAGAACATCCAACATTTGCAAGACCATCCGCTATGCTATTAGCTTCTCGAAAGCAATGCGAGACCGAAGCCCATTGATATAACTTCAGCTCCTGAATTTCATGAGAGACCATCCAAGGACATTCACTACCATGAATAAGAATATCAACTAATGCCTTTGAGTCTAGCTGGATGTGTATTCCTTCTAACCCATGTTCTTTGCACAAACGGATGCCAAAAAGCAAAGCTTGAACTTCTGCTGAAAAGCTAGACAAAGACCCAAAAAACAATGATAAGCAAAAAGAAGATTACTATGAGAATCTCGTACTACTCCACCACCTCCATTGTCACCTAGATTCCCCTTTGAACAACCATCACAATTCAAAAGATAACATCTTTCATTCGGTTTTGACCATTTAACGACCTGTATAATTTCCTTGCGAAACTGAGCAATAGATTGAAGTAACTCATTCCAAGTGAGCACGGGGTTGTCACCGAATTTGAGCGAAAAAATAAGCACAATATCCCTACAAATTGTATGTATCAACCGTTGCATAGTAGGAACAACTTCATTAAAAACACAAGATTTTCGAGCTTTCCATATATGCCAGCAAAGGAATTATCTGAAATAGAAAATTTACCTTGGGATTAATAGAATCCCCAAACCACCATGTCACGATCACCTCCCTTACCACAGACCTCATGACATTCACATTAAACTAGGAACCAAACCAATGCCATATTCCTTTAGCTAAATCGCTCACTACAAATAAGTGGTCAATTGTCTCCTCCATAGGTGCAACACAACAAACACATCTAGATGGACCATTAACACCAAAACTTCCAAGTACTTCATCCATAGGAATTTTACCCTTCAAGACCCGCAGCATGAAGAAGGAAATTTTAAGGGGAAGTTGCGGAAGCCATAGCTTCTCATACATCCAGGATGTACACCTACTGGATCTCACCAATTGGAAGGCCGAAGTGAAGGAGAAGTTTCCACGAACATTAGGAGGCCAAACAACTCTATCCGAAGTTTAAGAAGTTGGACAAAAAATTTGAGCAATTAACGAAATGCACTCCTGATCCACCCAATTTGTCAATTATGAAAAATTCCAGCCATTTGAGCCCATAAAATCAGCCACTAAATGATCAGTCTCCTTGTTATATTTCCATCCCAAAGGCCCCATACCAGTCCAATTATCATACCAAAAATTGCACCTCCCAGAATTTAATATCCACCGCATCTTATACTCTGCTAAATCCCTTGCTTTCAACATTCTACACCATATCAAAGAAGAATTTGTAGACGGTTTAACTACATTTGGATGTAAGAATGAGCAATACTTACCTCTCAAGAAATGAGCCCACAATGACTCCTTCGTACGAAAATTCCACCAGAGTGTAATTGCAAATACTTCATGCACCTCCATTAAGGGATGAATACCAACACCACCTTCATTCGTTGGAGCGCATAAGTCCTTCCATTTGATCCAATGACATCATCTTATCTCTTCATTGGAACCCCAGAGAAAACGAGCAAAAGCCTTCTCAACCATTTGCAAAATCTTTTTAGGAGGGTTATTGGCAGCAAGAATGTGAATAGGGATAAAGGATAAAACATGCTTAATGAGGACAATTTTTCCCCCATGGACAACAACCTATTCTTCCAATTCATAACTCTAGAAGCAATAGATTGAACAACATCTAAGAAATATTCTGATTTTCTTTTACCAATATACAATGGACAATCACGATACTTCACACGAAAAGACTTGTAGGCAAAGCCAGTAATATGAGCAATTTTCCTCCTATTCTCCATCTTCATACGATGATCAACCAAAAAACAGCTTTTATGGATATTAATTTTCTACCCGGACATACTTTCATACTCTCACAAACAATTCATGACCAATTGCAATGACTTCTTACCCGCCCCAGAAAAAATGAGAACATCGTCAGCATAAGCTAAATGCGAAATCTGAGGGCAGCCTCTTGGAACTTTGAAACCCACAAATGATTTAATTTGAAGCAAACCATTAAGGGAACGGGAAAGCACCTTAGCAACAATAATGAACAATGCAGGAGATAACGGGTCCCCTTGTCTCAAGCCCTGAGAAGATTTAAAGAATCCCATTGGAGTCCCGATGACCAAAATTGAGAACCAGACATTAGAGACAATTCTCCACACCATGTCAATTCACATTTCACTAAACCCAAAAGTCCTTAATACCCTTACCAAAAAAATCCATGACACTCTATCATAAGCTTTGGCCATATCTAATTTTAATGCTACATTACCTCTAAAGTTCTTCCTCCCAATTCCCAAAAGCAACTCTTGAGCTAATAAAAAATTATCAGAAATTACTCTTCCTTGCACAAACCTACTATGTTGAGGGAAAATAATCATGGGAATTATACCTGCCAGCCGATCTAAAAGAATGGCCAAAATAACCTTATTAACAAAGTTACAAAGGCTAATGGGCCTGACATCAGTAAAATTTTGTGGCATCTTCATCTTTGGAATTAGAACTAGTGTTGTGGCCGTTAGACACCTAGGCAACTCAGTCCCCACAAAAAAACTTAAAATTGCTTTGAAGACGTCCTTGCCAATAATACTCCAAGCTTTAATAAAGAGCAATCCCGTGAAGCCATCAAGCCTGGCGCACTCTCACTATCCATTGACGTGATGTAGATTAGGTGTAGAAAATCAAATCAAAGTACACTAAATAGTCAAGTAATAAAACCTAATCTCCCAACTTTTACCGCAAGTATGCGGGTTGTTGTAGTATAGGAAATTTGGGTCGAATCCCACAAGTAACCAATTAAGTGCAATTATTAGAGTTTTATCACCATGTTTATTATCTAAGCAATGATAACTTGGAACAAATCTTGATTGAATAGAAGTAAACTAGTAAAGAAAGAGTTGTAAGAATGCAAGAATAGCTTGTAGAAAAATGATTATGAATGAGTTCTAGGGTAATGAATCCGCTAATGATCAAGAGTTAGATGTAGAGATTAATAACTTGCCAAGATGAATCTTGTCTTGTTTTAGGAATGCAATTCCATTAGTAGCAAAACTTGTTTTCACAACGAATTGATTCAACCTACCTATTTTCATGGTAATGTTGTCCATATATATGTATGAATTGCTTCGTTAAATCCTCATAAGCTTAACACTATTTTTATGTGATAATACTTAAACTCAAGCATTTATTTTCCATTATTAAGAGCAAAATTAATTGAATCTTAACAACTAAAATGCTTTGCATGTGATGGCCTTTCAACTACAAAGGTTAAACTTGAATATTTGAGTAAACAAGGGCAAGAAATGGCAAGTCTAATCAACTGCAAGTCTAAATATTGATTCATTAGTTTCATCAAAATCCTAGAAGTAAGAATTTAGCTTGACATGTTGTTTCCAAATCGAAACATGTGAAGTGAAAACAACTAGCCATAGTAATCAAGGTAAATGAAATATACAAAGTGGAAGAGAGCTAATTCAAATAGAAGAATAGCTTCAAGAACTTGTATTTCCTTCACTAGAATGACTACAAGGGTTTTTGAACAAGAGTTTCTCTCAACTTTACAATATCTCTATTACGAACTAAGAGAATTCTAGCAATTCTCTACAATTTTCCCTAACTTCACCTCTCCTTACTCTTTACATATGACTTCTATTTATAGACAATGATCTTACAAGTCATTTTCCAACTTGTAATTACATTCAATGAATTAGAACAATGAAGATCCTAGTTGATGGTCTTCTTGGGTATAAAAGTCTTCATTTGCACTCCCAATACAATCTTCAATTGCAGAACCTGTATACAGTTAAAAAGTCTACAAAAATAGCTTGAGAATGAAACAAGTTGCAACAGCCAAATTTTGAAAGGTCGGTGACAATACGCAGTTGGCAATACGCGGATCGTCATCCACGAATCGGGGATCTTGAGTCCTCTTGTGTAAATTTTTGCTGAGTTGTCACTTCCAGTGTCCTGATCCTTTTTCATACATTTCCTCAAATTTTTGCTAGTTTTCTATTTTTCACATTTTGCTCATTTAATTTTTCAATAATTCTTCACTTTGTTTAGTTCACTTCATCACTTTGATTTTGGCTTTACTTGACTTTGATTGGCTCCACTTTGAGATTAAGTACAATGAATCTACAAAAATAAATAAAAGTTTGTGTATTAAATACTCAAAATAATAGTTTTAGAGGCAAAACCCTAATTCTGGAAAAATAAATGCTAATTAATGAAAACAAGTTATTTAAAGTCAAAAAGTATGATAGTTTTATTAAAAATACACTAAAAACATCAACTAACTTATATACTAATCTTGGCAAAATTTTCACTTATCATCCATAGTCTTGATCTTTTGGTAAACTTCCTCTTCAGATGGAAATGTCTCAAGAATCACATTATCTTCAACAATTACTAACTTTGGAATCATATCGAGGGGCACATCACTATTGACATCTTCATCTTCATTCGTTATTAACAACACAATCAAACTCTAACTTGCAACGGAAGGTTTCCAATTTATTTTCTTCTAACTTAACCTCACATAAAGCCAAGAATTGGATGTTAAACATCCTTATTAACTTCTTTAAATGAAAAAAATGAGAAGCTTTAAATAGCCCTCGAATATTCCAAAATAGAAATTTAATCATTGGATAATGGAGAAAAGGAGTTATGCGAGGATTTTACCATAGATCTCAACTCCCTATCCGAAGGAAACTGAGCCCGGATTCCTTTGTGACCTCACCTAGGCAGAAGGAATTGCTCCAAAGACGAGTCCAATATCCCTGCTATTGAATTTACACACTCATCCCTTTGACTGCTAGTCACTTTGGTAGTCACAATCTTCTTTAAATTTCCCTGCACAAAATTTCCTTCAATTGGCACCAGGTCAGCTATCGTGCCCTATTTTTCGAAAAGGAAAATAAATGGTGAGATGTGAGTGAGGTCGGGAAAAAGACAAAGGGAGAATTAAATGTAATTTTAGTTATTGGAAAAAGAAGCGTGTAAATTTTTGTAAGAATAATTTTTTTAGAAAATGCTTTGTAAAATATGATTCGATAAAAATGTGACAAACAAATGGTTTATTTTAAAAAGAAAAAGGGCCTAAAATGGGACTTTGAAAATGCTACGGTTTTTTGGGCTCGAAAATAGAGTCTAAAAGGGTTTTTAGTAAAAAGGGAGTCGCCACTTGGTATTGAGTTTTGGTGTACCAAGTCACCAGAAAATATTTTATAAAAGGTAAGAAAATCGAGAATGATTTATTTAGAAAAATGATTTGAGAAAAATGTAAGAAAAAGCGATAAAAACCCTTTTAGACAACTCCAGGTCTTTGAAAACAAGAGAAAAAAGGTCTGAGAGTCATAGTTGAAGAAAGGGAAGGCAAAGGCTCGTGCCTAAGGCACCCTTTCAACCTAGCCGAAACTAGTTGCGAGGTTTAGTCTAAATTTTCTTAATATAACCCTAAGATTTTATCACATTTGGATGCAACTATAATGAATGCAAATCTAGTCCTAAAAATGGGTATCGTTAAGGGACAAAATATTCCATTGAGGCTTGGTCGAGATATTCGCATTAATTGCGAAACCCGAGTATAGACCCCGATGGAGTCACGAGTGTAGATGCAAAGTGAAATGCAAAAGAAAAGGAAAATAGTAATATAGATAGTAAGTGAACAAAGAAAGTGGAGATGCAACATAATGGGTATGGGGGACTAATAGACTCGTGACTAGCTATTTCTACTCACGGAGGGGGGAACGGCATGTACGCCACCGCTTCCCACGTAAGTAGATGACTATTTCTTAGTCAAAAATCACACAAATGACCTAAGATTCTATGTGTAGTGGAGTCTAAATGTTATGCACTAAATAGGTATTAAAATAGATAATAAGTTATAAAGTATATATAAAAACTCATAGAAAATGGAAAAAGGCCTAAAAGAGAAAATGTGTGTGAAATGTTCGTGAAATGCATACAAGAAATGATTTTAATACTAGAATGACCTAAAGTCCTAGCATTGGACTAGCCTATTTTCTAGAAATTCTCCACTAGCGTAGGACTAGCGAAGAAAACGAAATTAGCCACAACTAGCGTTGGACTAGTGTGACGACGATACACATATATAATTATAAAGCAAGTAAATAAATAAAGCATATATTAAAGCAATAATCACATAAAAGCAAATAATAGCACATAGGAGCATATAGCACACAAGCATGCTATTCTAGATGCCAAGTCCTAAAGAAAGTGAATAAAACACATAAGCACACATAGCACACAAAGCCCTAACTATTACACCGGGAAAGCCTAATTACAATCTAGAAATAAAAATAAAAGATAACCTATCTATTACATTTTCTATCTAAATACATAAGATTTTTGTTAAATGGATAACACATAAACTATCTATTACATTAACTATCTAGATACAAAAATTTTACTAAATAGAATATTACCTCTCTATTACATTTCTTTGAATAATCAAAATTAAATTCAAATAAACAACAATGACATAAATAAATAAATACTCACACATGAATAAAAATTATGAGCACAAAGATACATGAAAACACATAGGAAAACATATAGGAGCACATAAGAGCACACAAAAAAGTATTGGAAGGGTAATAGGGATACCTTCCATTCGAAGACTCGGTACAAATGCTAACAACATGAACAAACTTATCAAGGTACCATTATTTAAATAAATAAAAATAAATAAATAAAAACATTAATTAAATAATTTTTAGCTTAATCACTATAAACATGTCACAATAATTCAAAACAATTATAGCAATAATAAACAAGAATCAAAGAAAAGTAATGATTAAATATTTAGGAAGAAGAATGAAAATTATTTAAGTAAACTAAATAAATAAATAAGTAGAATAAAATAATAAAACAAAATACAATAATACATAATTAAGTTTTCCACACACAAATAAGAATTACCAAAATAACTAAAAGAGAAATAAAGAAACTAATTGGAGCATTAATTAGGCTAACAAAAATCGAATTTAGAACATTAATCATAAATAAAATAAAATAGAATGTGAAAAGCAATAACTACAAGTTTTGAGGACTTAACTAATTTTAATTTTTTCTTTCTTTCTTTTTTTTTTTTTTTTGCAAAAATGAAATATTATAAGGTTTGGATAAAAATGAAAATTTAGGCAACATTCTAGATGTGAAAATGTAATTTACAACAAACAAAAGGGTGAAATTACAATTTTAAACTCTAATTAAGGTAATGACATAGTTTACAACAAATTTTAAAGGCTAAAATATAATTTTCAGCAAGTATAATGCCCAAAAATAAAAATTTTCCAGCAATACTTAAGGCCAAGAATATAATTTCAGCAAAGTCATTAAATAATACATAATTTACAGCAATGTATAGGGTCAAATTGCCATTTTCAACTATATAAAAGGGCTAGAATAAAAAATTCCAGCAGCTATAAGTATTAGAATATAAGTTCCATCAACAAATAAAAGACTAAAATACAATTTCCAACAGTTAATGGAGGTTTTAAAACAAATTCCAGCAACATAAAGGACTAAAATATAAATTCCAGCAGCAATAGGGGGCCAAAAATAAAATTCCTAGCAAGTATAGTGACTTAAATAAAATTCCAGCAAGGTTGGGGGGACAAAAATAAAATTCCAGCAAGCATTCTAGGGCAAAAATAGGAACTTTCCAGCAATGTATAAGGGCAAAGATGTAATTTTCAACAACATGAGGGAGCAAATTTATAATTTCTAGCAACATTTAAAGCCTAAAATACAATAGCAGCAAGCTTGGGAGGTAAAATTGTAATTTTTAGAAATATTGGAGGGTAAAAAGGCAATTTCAAAAAAATCTAGGGGTCAAAATGTAATTACCGAAAAATATAGGGGCCAAAAATGGAAATTAAAAAATGTAGGGGCCAAAATTATAATTATATAAAAGTCGGGGGACTAAATGCAAATAATTGGGACCTAATTGAAAAGAAAATAAAATTATGGGGGTCAATCTATAAAAAATAGAAACTTAAATGCGCAAATCAGAAATGCTCGGGGCCACAGTGACATTAATAAAAGTATAAGGACTATAAAATAAATACCTATTATTAATTAAAAATAAAATTAGAAAAACTAAACCCTCAAAACGACATAGTTTTGAGTGAAACTACGTCGAAACGACGTAGTTTCACTAAATTTTTTTTTTCTTTTTTTCTCTTCCAGACTTCTCTTTTTTATTTTTTCTTTCCTTTTTCTTTTTCCCTTTTTCTTTTCTGGTCTTGCTTCCCAGAACCTTGATCTCTCTCTCTCTCTCTCTCGATCTCACTCTCTGTCTCTATCTGTCTCTGTCTCTCTCTCTCTCTCTCTCTCCGGACTTCTCTCTCATTCTCTCTGTCCTCTATCTCTCTCGGTTTCCCTCCCTCTCTCTCTCTCTCAAAAGACTCGAATCAAATCAATCATCAATCCAACAAACCCATACAAAATTGGAACAATCAAACATTAGGAAGCAAAAAATTGAAAGAAAGGGTTTTGAGCACTACCTAAATTCAGCGAGGTAGGGGGTAATCTGACGTTATCCGGTGATGCCAACAGTTGATGATGGTGCCCTGGAGAACAGACGTTGGGCTGCTCTGATTGCAGCCGGCGGCTGAGTTTGTGATTTCGTTGCTGGTGGTTCGGCTGGCAGTGAGTGGTTTTGCGATATTGAGGAGACTAGTGGCGTGATGGTGGAGGTTAACCGTTTGTGGGTGGTTTGGGGCTGTGGGCGGCCTCCAGCGAGCTGAACGGTGGCGTGGTTGTTGCTGTTGTTATTGGTTTTGTTTCTTTTTTTTTGTTTACAGGTGATAATTTGGGCTGTTCGATTGTGCAAGTGTAGTGTGTAGTGTCTGGTTTTTGGAGAGTGATGTATGCGTGTGTTTGTGATTGTCTGTGAGTGCAGGTGTGCGTGTGTATGGACTGATGTGTGTGTGTGAGTGTTAGTGAGCGTGAATGTGCAGGTGTGTAGTGTGTGTAATGTGTGTTGGGTTTGCTACTGTGTGTCTGGCTGTGCTTCTTGCCTGAATGTGTGTGTGTGTGTGGTTTGTGTGAGTGTTTGCAGGTGTATGTGTTGTGCGTTTGTGACTGGTTTATGGAAGTGCAGGTGTGTGTGAGAATTGCAAAATGCCGTGTTGTGTGTTGTGTGTTGCTATGAGTGTTCCGTGTGCAATGTGTGTTCTATGTGTGTAATTGGATGGCTGTGTGAGTGTGTGCTGGAAGTTATGCGATTGTGGATGTTTGTGTGTGAATGAGAGTGAAGTGCAAAGTGTATGTTTTGGTTGGATGAAGCTTGAGGGGTCGTGTGTGTGTGAAATGTGTTTGTGAGTTCCAGTGTGTGCAAGTGTGTTCTGTGAGTGTAGGGGGAGGGGGCCAAGAGAGTGAGTGAATTTTTTTTGCAGGTGAGGTTGTGTGCAGATGAAAATGTGAGAGAGGAGAGTGTCTGGTGTGTTTGTGGTTTGAATGTGCAGGTGTATGTCTGTGTGAGTGTGGTGTGTGCCGAGGGAAAGAAAAATGAGAGGGTGTGTGAATGGTGAGTGTGTGAACTGTGAATTGGTGTGGTCTGGCAGAGGGAAAAGAGAGTGAGGGAAGTATGTGAATTGGTGTGTGAGTGAAGAGAAGGAGAGGATGGTGAGTGTAAAACAAAAACAAAATTCTCCAAAATCTGGTAGGTTGAGTGCAAGTTGGGAGGTGATGATGAGAAGAGGCATGGCTTGGGGATGGTGTTTGCAGAAAACAAACAGCAACAGCTGCTGCTGTTCATCTTTTTTTTTTTTTTTTAAACGAAGAAAACAAAGAAAAACAGAAAAATAAAATAAAAAATAAAAAATAAAAATAAAATAAAAACTACTTGAACTCTTTTTAAATTATACATTAAAAACTGAAATACAATATTATAAGAAGGAAAAAAGAAAAATTCAGTGTAACAAAAAAAAGTTAATTCTAGGTTAGAAAAATACAATTTAAAATAAATAACAAATGGTCTTTAAAATAAATAAATAAATAAATTATGAAAATTTTCTTTACATAAAATTTATAAAATGCACACATACAAAATTCTCATAAAGAAAAATTTTAAATAAATAAAAAAAAATACGTTGGAAAACGTGACCTAAATATGGCAAAGTTATAAAATTTATGAAAATTAAAAATGTCATCACAAAAATTTTACACAACATACATTATCACATAAAGCACACATAGGATAATTTTCACTCAAAAAAATTTTAAGATTAACGCATTCATGGGAAACGTGCCCTTAATAAAAAAAAGATAAAAAATAAATAAATACTAAATGACCTTTAAAAATCATGTAACTTTTACAGAAAATTTATAAATATACAAAATACATATATAAAATTTTTTCACTTGAAAATTCTCATAAAAAAGAGTGCATTGAAAAACGTGCCATTAAGTTAAAAATACTAAAATTTTAAATAAATAATAAATGACTCCTAAAAATCATTAAAATTATAAATAATGATAAAAATAGTAAAATTGTATATTTAGGAAATAAAATACAATAAAATAATATTTACATGGTAAAATTACCATTTTGCCCCTGATGTAACAAATTAGACGCAATATACACAAAAATTATAATTGGCCCCTGAAAATCAGAATACCCCCTAAATAAAGTAATACGCATATATATTTACAAGAGGTGCGTCAAAATTTGGTGTCTACATCAGCAACAACCTGCTTATTCACCCCCTCTTGGTCGTGCAATAAAAACACACCCTCCTTGACAGGCACAGACGCTACACCAACAGTCACTACAACCATAGGCTCCAACTGCACAGTATCTTCTACTATAGGAACTTGCACATTTGACATAGAAATTTTAGCAATTACATTCTTCTTCAAATTTACCTGCACAGCATTTCCTTCAACAGGCTGTAGGGCATCAACAATCTTCTTATTCATCCCCTCTTGGTCATGCAAAATAATCACACCTTCCTGGACAGACGCTGCACCAGCAAGCACTAACACAGTTGAGTGCACAGCAGCATCCACTACAAGGACCTACACATTTGACATCTCATATACTAGTTCCTGAACACCCTTCTTGTTATTTGTCATCTCAGATACAGCCACAACCTACACATTTGTTTCCAAAACATCCCTGTGGGCATAAATCTCTGTAGAAATATTATTGTTCCCTTACTGACAGTTTCTCGATCATCAGTAGCTGCACATATGTCAGCAGTAGGTTTTTCCATCAAGACCTGCCCCATATGCTGTGGAATATTAGTACCACTACCATCTCCCTCCTTCACACTCACGCCATCTATGCCCTTTGCAATAGGTAAATAATGCTTGGCAAAAACATCAGATTTTTTTTAAAAGGCTCCTCATTCATCATTTCCTTCTTGCAGACCTCCCTAGAGTGACCCAATTTCCAACATGCAGAACAATAGTTTGGCAAGTTTTTTGCTTCCAGCTTCTGCCAGAAACCATTGCCTGCCTTTCTCTCAACCCCCAATCCAAACAATCTCCGGAATAGCCTAAAGCAAATCAACTTCTATGCAAACCCTAGCAACACTAGGGCAAGATAAAGAAGCAATGGCCAACTCTATATAGAGTGGTCTTCCAACAACATTAAAAATTGAAAAGAGACATTGCTTGTCAAAAAAGTGAATCGGCAAACGTGGCAAAGAGAACCACACTGGAACCAAGGATGATTCTTTCTCAATATGAAAGGATGACCATCGAAAAGTTCTCATTGGAAACCTTCCAACATGCCATATTCCCTTAGTCCAAAGCCGAAGGAAGTCAACCTCAGAAGAGCAGCGAATAAGCACATGTCGGGAGTCTAAGTGTCCAACTGTAACAACCCCTTTTAAATCCACTGAAAAGCAAAACTTTCTGATGTCTTCTAATTTCGGTCTCCCATGGGAGAATTTCCCAATAACAGATAGCTTAAAATTTGAAAAAGCTTTCTCAATCTCCTCTTTAGAAAAGAAAACAACTGCCTTCCCTTTGTAGAAAGAAAGAGGCTTAAGAACCATGGCAGTTGATGAAGAAGCAGCAAAAAGTTGAGAAAAAGATTTTTTGGTCATAGGAGAATCGTTTCTTGATTGGTTGGAAGGGAGGTTGGAGGTGGCCGACCATTGATTAGCCATGGCAGCCACCAAAAAATTTTGAAAATCAAAAGAAGAATTTCGGTTATAGAGAGAGAAAGGAAAGAGAAATTTCACACAATCCCCCCTCACAATTAATGAATTCCTTCTTATAAATTATAAAGAAAACTACTACACTAATTACTTAGGAGCGCTTCTCCTCTCAAGACATGTTCTAAATGGCTGGAAACAGCTTCATATTTATAGAAGAATCAAGCATAATGCCATTGTCCAAGTTGCAAGACAAACTAATGAAATTTGATTCCTCTGGACACAAAAGTCTTTCTTGAGCTTTGCACCATTTTCTTGAGCAATCAAAATGCAAGTAGACATTGAATATGTCTAAAATGGGAGTGTGAACAAGCTACAAGTTGATGCAGTCAAAAAGTAGCAACTTGGAGTGGATCCGCAGATGACATCTGCGGGCTACTGGTCCGCAGATGTTGGTTCGCGAATTGCACCCAGAAGATGGAAGAATCAGCTTCTTTGCAAAACACAAAAATTGTAGTCCCTTAAGTTATCTTTTCAGCATCACAATATCAGGTTATTTGGAGCTCTAGATGCTGAGCTATGGCCAAAGTACTAAGATGTGATTGGAAGATCTTCACAGCACAAATGTATTTTAGTAATTGGATATTTGGCTATACAAATATGAGATATGGATTTTGATATCTCATAAGAAATTTAGAGCATCCTTTTAGCTTTAAGACACAAGAACAATCATCTCAATTCAATATTTGTAGCTCAAGCTATTGCCAAAATATTGAAATGTGTCGTTGTTGCCAACCCTTAGTTTTCTCCGATTCTTTTTTTTTTTTCCATCGTTTCTTTGCCCTTCTCTTTTGTTGGTTACTCCTTTGATGCCCTTGAGACCTTTTTTCAATGTTGATCCTTCAATTTTATGATGAATTTGATGATGAAAATTTCTCAAAAGTTGAGCAAAACAATCTTAACGTTTGAATGTAAATGTTGTGCATTAAACTCCTAATTCAATTTTCCTTGAATCTACTAAGAATGCGATGATTTTTACTCCAATTGATCCAAATTATGATTAAATATATAAAACTTGAAAAATTTACAAAAATTATGCATTAATGTGCTAACAGTATAAATTTCACTTAAAAATCATAAAAATCAAGTAAAAACCCTACTTTTTTTGAAAAATCTTCAAATTGAAGAAACTTATTGAGAAATTTTTATATCAAAATACTAAAAACATATTAAAATTACTCTAAAAACATATATAAAATACTATGCTAAAATAGGTAAATGTTTTACTTATTACATTCAAAAATCAATTTGGGTAGCAGTTTATCAATCTGATTTGGCAGAACCATAGAAATGATCTTGGACTTGACATTATATGGATTGATTGGTCTAAAGTCCCTCCATTGCCATGCTCTATCATAGTTTGGCAGCAAGCGAATTAAGGTAATAGTAAAACCCTTAGGTAACGTCGAACTCTGGTAGAAATCCTTAACTGCAACTAGTAGATCATGTTTCACAATATCCCAATAACCTTGATATAAACCTACCCCAACACCATCAGGTCTTGCTGTGCTCCCATCATCTAATAATTCCTTTACCAATAAATTGTCTGCTGCAACCCTGACTTGCTATAAAATATCCTCGAATTTTTTCTTTTTCCATTGATGAATTTGTTTCTTAACCAACATTAGCTTATTGAAAAATTTTTGCATGCCAACTCCATCCACCATCTTCTCCCAGAGCTCTCTGACCAAAGGATTAAATTCTAAATGGCCACACCACACATTAAGGAATTTGAAACTAGACTTGATAAATGAGAACCCGCAACAATTTATTAATAGAAGACAACGATCTGATCTCCCCTTGGCAAAATGAGAGACTTTGGTGAAAAAATAAGCCTTATTCCCAGCTTCATTAACTACCACCCTACCAAGGTGCTCTCATATTGATCCATTTTTCCATGTAAACGAAAATCTATCAAAATGAAATATAGATAACCGTCTCTAGGATAAAGGTTCATTGAACTCCTACATATCTCGATAATTTGGAAGTGAGCCACCTGCGTTTCCATCGCTGAACAATCACATTGTAATCTCCCATAGCCATCCACGGATTAGAAATTAGACCTCTCAAATTTTCCAAACTCGTCTATAATGGCTTTCGACATAGTGTAAATTAGGTATAGCACATATGAACAAATACACACAAATCAAGAAATAAAAATCTAATCTCCCAACTTATTCCACAAGTGCACGGGTCGGTTGTAGTATTTAGAGTATTAGGTGTCAAATCCCACAAGGAATCAAATATATGCAACTACTAAAGCTTTTTCACTTAACTTTTATTATCTAAACACAATCAAAGCAAGAGTAATATGGGGTCCCTTAAATAGAATATGTAAATGATTCAGAACTTTTGTAGAATCCAAGCAAAGAATCCTGAAACATAGAATCCACTAATAAATTATACATGAATGACTTGCTAAGTGTTACCGTACTTTGTTTAGAATCTAATTCCTTAAGTGTTATAACTAGATCTCTCTATGAAATAGCAAGATTTCAACTATTCTCATGATGAAACCTTATGAAAACATAAATTGCATTGATTTACTTTAGCAACCATTATTCTCATATGATTCACTAAAGCATTACTTATTCATTTTTTATTGTTACATGCATTTCTCAACAAAAAAAAAAAAGCAACTAAATGACTTGTTTAAGTTGGCCAAGCAAAAAAAGTGTTAATTCTTGAACAAGTAAACAAACAAATGCAAGCTTAGCAAGTTTTGATAATTTAAGTCATGCTTTTGGATTCATTAGCTTCATCTATATTCTAGACGAAGCCTTTAGTGAATCATGACTAGTGAAACAACTAAAGATTCAAATTCAAAACAAGAATTCATAACAACAATGAAAAGTAAAGAGAAAGAGTTAAGAATTGCTCAACCAAATTTGGAGAAAACTTCTTTTCTTATTCACCTTCAAAAGTTGAACTTACGAAGCTCTGTTACAATATTACTCACTATTCTATTGAAGGCTGAAGAGAATTCTACTAATTCTCTACCAAAACTAATATTAAATAAGCTAACAAAGGTTCTTTATAGGCAAAGGTTCTTTACATCATTTTCCAACTTGCAATTGCCATTAATGCATGAAATGATGAAGATTTGCATTGAGATTCCAAAGTGATACAAAAGTCTTCATTTATGTTTTCAATGAAATCTCCAACTTGCAAAACCCTATCCCCATTTGAAAATGTCTGCAAAACCAGCTGAAAATTATTGCAAAGTTGCAAGCCCTAATAATTTGTTGGTCGACCTCGATCTGCGGGTTAGTGACAGGCAGATCACCCATTCTGGGCCCCACTAGATTTTTTGCAATTTTCTAAACTGGCTTCCATGTGTGCAGGTACTTTCGACATATTTCCATGCAATTTGATGAAGAATTAGGTCTCCCAAATATTCTTGCAAAATTATTTTTTCAATTTTCTCCGAGTGGTTCACCCAACATAATCCCTTGAATCACCTTTAAATTTGCTCATCCTTAACTTTAATTGATCCATTTTGAGTTTAAGTGTGATGACCCTACGAAAACATACAAGAATTTGCATTAATTTGCTCCAAATAATAAATTGACATAAAACCCTAATATTGAGCTTAAAACCCTAATTCTAGACAAAGTTAAAAAATGAGTCATTTGTAATCTAAATTAATCTAATAATATCAAAATTACACCAAAAACATATAATAGAACATAAAAAAATATTAGTAAGTTTATTACTTATCATCCTTCGACCAACTCTAGAACATTTTGCACAGATAGCATAAATGAAAATAGGATTTCCAACAAAAAATTCTATCTTAATGTTGACTAGTTGACCAGCAAATTCTTGAAAAGAGTATTGAAAATCAGAGAACCAAAAAATCTATATTTTTCTGTCAAGAAAAGATCTTCTAAAATCAAAACTCAAAAATACATGAACATTCAACAATTGTGACTTATCTGACATAGGTTCGAAAAGAACTAGCAAACGAGCACTATTAGAATGACAAAATATCCCGAACATGTCGTCGTGAATCCTTTTTGGGAACACCACGAATGTCCCAAACAACAAAATTAAATGGACTTAATATGATGAGAAAGTAAGGAATACTTAGTTGAAGATTGTGGCTACCTCTTTGAACCTTTCACACGAACATTCTTCCTGATTAGTCCCTCTAAAAGCTGTGCATCCGAAGGCAAGACATCAAATTTAATATTTGAAGCAGCTGACTTGCTCGACAAATTATTATGAAAATCCAAGAGCTCTTGCCATTAACACAAGGCTTGTTTGACATTGCCCATTGAACCTATATGCCTTAAACCTTCATGCCTACCCACCATAAGAGCGAATGATCTTGGTGATAAAAAACTCTTCTTTTGAATTTGTGTAACAACTAGCTCATTCAAACCATGCTTCACCCTCTAATCTTTAAAAAGAATTAATCACCTAAAAACTAGTTTTTTCTGATAAATAATAAATTTACTAATATTACTATATATATTATTATATGTTTTAGATGTTATTTTAGTATAATCATAGTGTTACAAATGACTCATTTTTCAACAATTTATAAAAATAAGGGTTTTTTCCAGAATTAGGATTTTTTAGGCAGAATTTTTATTTGAACAAATTAATGCCCAATTCTTGTGTATAATTATAGGTTCATCCCACTCAAACTTATTTTGAATCAATTGGAGTAAAGGACAATCAAATTCAAAGGTGATTCAAAGAGTTAGGGTAGAAGAACAATTTGAAGAAATAATACCGCAAAAATAATGAAAAAAAATCAATTTTTTATCAAAGTGCTTGGAAATATATGGAAAATGCTTGTACACATGGAGTCCAACTCAGTAAAAATTAGAAATCAAGTAGGGTCCACCCACGGATCACCACCCACAGATCAAAGTCGGCCAAGTTGTTTCTAGTGCTTCAACTTGTATCTTCTGCCAACTGTTTTTGCAGATATTTTCAGATGGAGATAGGGTTTTGCAAGTTGGATGATACATTAGAATCATCAATAAAGACTTTTGTGCACATTTAAAATCCCCAAGCAAATTTTTCATCATTTCAATGCATTAATTGCTCAAGCAAGTTAGAAAATGACTTGAGGAATATATGTCTATAAATAGAAGCCATTTTTAACTCATTTGTAACAAGTTTTAGTAATGGAAAGTAGTATTAGCTTAGTTTTGAACTAGTTTTGGTAGATAATTAATAGAATTCTCTTCATCCTTCAATAGAATAGTAATGATCATTGTAAGAGAACTTCGTAGTGCTACTTTTGAAGGTGAATAAGAAGAGAAGCTTCTTCCCATTTGCTTGAGCAATTCTTAAACTCTATTTCTTTTGCTTTCATTTGTTGCTATGAATTCTTACTTTGAATGCAAACTTCTAGTTATTTCATTAACCATGTTGAACTAAAAGCATTATCTAGACCATAGATGAAGCTAATGAATCAATAAACATGACCTAACTCATTGCACTTGTTAAGTTTGCATTTTTTTTGGGGCAAAACCTTGTACACGGGGAGGGACACCCCCCCTAAATTTTATTAATATTAAAGGACAAAAACAAGTGAGAGGGGGATATAAGCCTTACCTCTCGTTATACACAGATAGTCAAAAGCAAAAGAAAATATAAAGAAAAAAAATTAGGAGTACTACCTCCCTTTACAATAATATAATGATCCAAAATGTTGCAACTAACGGTACTTAAAACGAAATGAGGGGAAGCTTAATTGGTTTAATCTAACTGCACCACAAGCCTCTTTGGGGAGATCTTGAAACTGAAGAAAGTTTTGATCATTAGTGGATTGACATCCCTCCTTAGATAAGATGTCAACTGGCATATTAGCTTCTCGAAAATAATGTGATACACAAACAATGTGTTATCTATACCTCTCCAATTCGTCAAGCATTTGCATCAAAATCCATGGGCAAGCAACTATCCCATTTATAATATTCACCAATGCACGAGAATCAGTTTCCACACAAAATCTATTCACTCCTTTCCTACAACACAACCGAACTCCATGCATAAATGCTTTGAATTCAGCCTCCAAACTAGTGCTCCACCCTCTTGCACTTATTCGTTTACTTATTCAAACTTTAACACTTATTTTTGCTTGGCCAAATTAAACAAGTCATTTAATTGCTACTTGACATTGAGAAATGCATGTAACAATGGAAAATGAACAAGTAATGCTTAAGTAGTTCATACGAGAATAATGGATGCTTAAGTGAATCAATACAATTCATGTTTTCATAAGGTTTCATTATGAGAATAGTTGAACTCTTGTCATTTCATAGAGAGATCTAGTTATGACATTTAGGGAATTGGATTCTAAACAAGGCAAGGTAAAACTTAGCAAGTCATTTATGCATGATTCATTAGTGGATTCTATGTCCTAAACTTCTTGGCTTGGATTCTACAAAAGTTTTTAATCATTTACCTATTCTATTTAAGGGAACCCATATCATTCTCATCTTGTTTATGTTTAGATAACAAGAGTTAGTGATAAAGCCTTAGTAGTTGCAAATATTTGATTCCTTGTGAGATTCAACACCTAATACTCCAATACTACAATAGACTCGTGCATTTACGGACTAAATTAGGAGATTAGGTTTTTATTACTTGAGTTGTGTATATTTGTTCATATTTTGCTATACCTAATCTACACCACGTCATCCTCCTTCACCAATTGTTGTAGATGACAAGAAGATAAGCCATCATCATCGCGAACCATTACTATCTTATTCTCCACAATCAAATGTGAGTTTATCTTATCAATTCCTTGTGCCAATGGAACCTCACCATGTATTTTCTGGAGCATAATTCATTTTTTTTTTATAGATAACAAAGAATCAATAATCTCCATTAAGACATTGGAGTTCGAAACCAAAAAGAAGATATCCATCATTGAATCCTTAAACTTTATTTGCTATCCCAACTCAAAAGAGCATTGTCCCAGCTTTTGCTCTACTACACTCTTTGCGTTCTCACCATCAATCGCATTCCCCTCCTCTTGGTTAGTTTTAGGAACATAAACTTGTTTAGCTAGACGATGAATCACTAGTAGGACACTGAGCTTTAATTCAGGATGTTTCTTTTGACATGAAGGCATATGATGGCAAATTCTAGAACAAAATGAATAGTATTGTAGTAGATTTTCATATTCCACATGCTATCAAAACCAAACTCCTCATCACCAATCCAAATTCTACACTTTTTTCAATAGCCAAATCAACTTGCACAAGAATCCTAGCCACCGACGCCGCTTGAGAGACGATGTAGACTCATTCACATTTAGAGGTTGATATATCAAACGGCCTAAATCCTCTAGATATTTCATGTCAAAAAAGGGTAAATGGAGTCTAGGGAAATCAATACAAACGGCACCAAAGAAGACTCCTTATCAGGCTAAAAATCAATCGTCCATCGCGAGACCATCATAATAGATTGTTTATGTACAAAGTTTGCCTACACCAAAGACGTGTGAAGTCCTCCTCCAACATAGGAGAAAGAAAGAGATACCTATGATCAAGAAGACCAATAGGACAAGCACCCTTCAACCCCAACGATACTACAAACTTCCGAATTATCTCCATTGAGGAACATCGCATTGCAAATCTCCCAACCAAGTAATTTTTGTAAGGCTCTGCCATTGCAAGAAGGTCTTACGATAAGCTGGTTCACCCCTATAAGTTAAATGCTGACCAGAATTAAGAACAGAAGATCACGAAAACATTGCTAGACTTGTGGTGAGGAGGCGGTTCAGGTTGCTAATGGCCTCCGACATGGTGGAGGGCAGCCATGAGAGGGACACCCAAAATAATTTCAACCCAAGTTTCAAAAACAATAGCCATCTGGTATGCATTATGGTGACTGTTGGCAAAGTGGATAATTCAACCCGTATGACGATTGAATCTAGAACTCTCTAAAAATGGTGAAAATTGCTAGTTATGAAACTATTGGAGGTGGCTTGATGATTCAGAATGTGATGATGGAGGTAACTAGAAGTGATAAAAACAAATGATTATGTGAGAATGGTGGCTATGAAATTGCTCGAAAATGGTGACTGGTAGACAGGCAATGCGATGAAGAAAGGCTAAGATCGTGAAATATGGTTCAAAGTCCTGGCCGATTAGTCACCGTCTCGGCCGAGTCATCACTTGAACGGAGGCTGATGTTCCAAGACTGGTCCCAAGCTACTTGGAGACTCCTTTCTCGCCAAGAACTCGGTCGCTCCTTTTCAACTCCGACCAAGTTGTCTTCGAGTTGAGGAGAAGCGGACGAGTTGCTGCCAACCCGTCCAGCCCAACTCGAGCCAAACAAACACAACCCAAAAACTAGAGATTTGCAGGCTTATGGTAGAGTGGAAAGTGGTTTTATGGGTTGGCTTGTTCACTGGTGAAGATGGGTGGTTGTTGCCGATGTTTTGGATGATTTTGGGTGGCAGTTTGGAAGGCTAATTTTGGTGGTTTTACGTGATTTATGGGCTGCAATTTGTGTAACTGTGATGGGGTGGTGGTTGAGAGCTAATTTATGGCTACAACGATGACATTTTTTTGGGAGGATGCTAGTGGCAATTTGGGTGGTAGAGATATGGGTGGTTTTTTTACTTTTGAGATAGGAGGGTATGAGAAAGAAAATGGCCCCCTATTTTTTTCACATTTGTAACCTATGAAAGAAATTTAGTCACAAATTTACCGTCATTATTTTGCCGGAATAGGAAACAGCGTATGTTTAGAAAAATTAAAAAGCCTTGTTGGAAGTCTGAATGAAAATACACTTTAATAATATTTATGTGGAATCATTAAGTATTTTTGGTAGGGTGATAACAAAGCAGATTTATGTACGACACCAAGAACTCCTTGAGACCAGATCGCCTCGAATTACACCTACTTGAGGATCTCGACCCTCAAGACCTAAACTAGGAGGTAGTGTGTGAAACAAAAAGACCTAATCTATTTCGTTGAGAATTTGCGAAGATCAAGAAAATAAAACTCTAAGTGAGGAAATTTTGGTCTTGGAATCACTCCAAAAGACCCGGGTTATTCTTCATCAACAAAGAACAAGGAAAGCTCTCAATTAAGAGATGACTCACGATTATTATTAATCCATCATAAAACTTATGAAAACAATACAATAGTTAACCTTATATAGACATAAAATCCTAAATAACAAATATGGAAAGTTTAAAGTGAATACAACTCAAAACTATACTAAAAACTCAATAAAATAGTAAAAACTGGTCAAGAAATTGCCTGTACTAGCTCCCATTATCCACGCTTGAATTGCCCTGGCATATACAAACAAAATCTTCAAACTTTGGTGGGTCACGGCCTCCTTTGGCCGAGACGAGGGCATAGCTCATCTTCATCTACCTGTGACTCACCTCTAATTGGTCGGTTGACAATTCTGCCTTGCAGATTTGACCATAGACGCGAACACTAGCCTTGTATTATTTGAGTGGATGCTAGATAGGATATCTTCCACGTTCCATTGTCATGCTTTTGTGCCCTTGAACTCCTCAAAATAGCATAGATGAACAATCAACCCCATTGAGGCTTGAATGATATGTTTGGGGGCTACCATACGTGTATCAAACTCCCTTTCTTCAAAATAATTCGTCCTCAAATCGTCGCTCATTGTATGTAAAGGATGGGGCACAACTCAAAGCTTAAATCTACAAAATTCATAAGAATGACAAGAATCTCTTTTTCCTCCCAACTTTTGACTTTTCGTAGAAAATCTCACAAATTTGCTTTTTTCCACTCACAATTTTTTTTTTTTAACAACACAAACACCAAACAACTCGCAAAAAAAAAAAAAAGACAAGACTAGATAAAAATTCGGGATGACCAGTAACTCTGACGTGAACAGTAACTCCTAATGAACTGTATTTTTTTTGTTTAAGAATCTAAGAAACAAAGATTCAATCTTTGACCACTCAATCCAAGAAATTCAACCCTCGAAATTCTTGAATCCAAGAAGATTACAGATCTTGAACCCACAATACAAGAATGACAAGACACAAAATTATTGCAAAAAATTGTAGAAAATTTACAAAAATTTGACAAAATATCACAAACTAAAATTGTTTCTTGATGAGGGACAATTCAAGAAACCAACAAGAACAACAAATAAACACAAGATATACATAGAAAAGATATATCCAAGCGGATTAGAAAACAAAAACAAACGATATCCCCAAACGGGTTAGACAACGCAAAACAACACAACGAGTAAACAAATTGATGGTTTTTGGTCGAGACTCGAAGTACTTGATCAAAAACTCGATACGTTTGACACAAGACAAAATAAAAAGAGATATATCCAATCTTTCTCAAAAAATAATAATTGATTAAAACCTGGAATCAAGGAAATTTATACTCTGATACCACTTGATAACGAAGCGAATTAGAGCATAGCACCAAGAACTCCTTAAGACTAGATCATCTCGAATAACACCTACTTGTAGATCTCGATCCTCAAGACCTAAACTAAGGGGTGTTGTATGAAACAGGAAGTCTTAATCTATTTCATTGAGAATTTGCGAAGTTCAAGAAGATAAAACTCTAAGTGGGGGAATTTTGGTCTTAGAATCACTTCAAAAGACCAGGGTTGTTCTTCATCAACAAAGAACGGGGAAAGCTCTCAATTAAGAGATGACTCACGATTATCATTAATCCATCATAAAACTTATGAACCATGCCGATAGACAACCTTATATAGGCATAAAACCCTAAATAACAAATATGGAAAGTCCTAAAGTGAATACAACTCAAAACTATACTAAAAACTCATCAGGAAATTGTTCGTTCCCGTGCCCATTATCCGTGTGAGGATGCAAATAGAATCTCCAAACTTTGGTGAGCCGCAGCCTCCTTTTTGAGACGTGGGCGCTACTGATCTTCATCTACCAGTGGCTTGCCTCTAGTTGGCCAGTTGAAGATTCTGCCTCACACCTTTGATCGTAGATGCAAACACTAGCCTTTTACCTTTTGAGTGGATGCTAGATAGGACATCTTCCATACTTCATCGCCATGCTTTTGTGCCCTTGAACTCCTCAAAATAGCATAGACGAACAATCACCCTCATTGAGGCTTGAATGATACATTTGGGGGCTATCACGCATGTATCATAGGACTTTTTTTTGTCCAAAAAAATTTTCTTCAAATGCGAATTTAACTTATTTTGCCGCTTCTCTTTCTGTTCAGTTAGCCTTTTTCTTTCTCTGCTAATATTTTTTTTTGGATCATACGTTATGTTGAAATTATAAACTTAAGTTCGAGTTCTTCTTTGATAATTTTGTCCTCAATGTTAAAATGTTATATATATCGTCCTTATTTACATAGATTTGATAAAATCCTTTTTGACTTAGATTTGGTGAAATCCTTTTTAGGCGTAGATTTGGTAGAGTCATCTCTCTCTCTCTCTCTCTCTCTCTCTCTCTCTCTCTCTCTCTCTCTCTCTCTCTCTCTCTCTCTCTCTCTCTCTCTCTCTCAAAAGTATGTACCGTCTTTGAATGCCCCTTCTAAATATTTTCTTTACTAATTTTTTTTGGTTATTTTTGTTTAACATATCATTTTTACATTTTGAATGATTATTTATGATTTTTAGAATATAAATTATTTTATAATATGCGTCTCTCTGAGACCGCGACTAATATATCAAGTCCGATATGAAATAGTGTATGCCGTAACCGCGATCAAAACCGCAACTTTGAACCATGTTATGAAAGTCAAATCGAGAATGGACAAGAATGAAGTGATGACAGCGGTACTTGCCGGCCAGAATGACCAGCCAGCCACCACCGAAAATGGCAAGATAATTTGAAATTCAAAAGCTCCACGTATTGTAGAGAAAGCAGTTTACTTGGTAGCTCTTGGTTTTTTGGTGCATTCCCTAAGGTAGAGAGTCTTAGAGACTCACATTACAATTTTCATACTTTAAGGTTCGTGAGTCATATAAGTTGCACAAAGAGATATTAAATTTATGTTTTCGTCTTTAAATAGATGCTAGTATTGCATATTTTCTGAAGGCATTTTGATAATCAGGACCGTTGGTAAAGATTCAACTTAATAGCTATGAAGCCTGAGGACAAATTTCTCACTCTGTTTGTTTGATATTTTCTTTCAAAAACAAGTTTTTGAAAAACTCCAACCGCGTTTCTTGATCAGGTTTCATATGCATATTTTTAAAAAAGAATCTCTAAAATTGTTACAATAATAATTTTGAAAAAAAAAATACCTTAAAACAACAATCTAAATGAAATAACTTTCATGACAAGCTATGGAGTACAGTACGTTCACCGTCACTTCCAATAAAATATTTTTAAGTACATAAGCTTTATGCATATGAATGCTGATTTTGCTGTCGAATAGCATGTAATACTATTTATTCAAACATGAAATTTGTATTCAAAGTAAAAACAAAAAAACGGAATAAAAAGGCATAGATTGTGTCATATGAGTAATGAACAACCAAAAATAAATGAATTATCCCAAAGAGAAATCAATAATTCCTGAAACTCACCATCTTGTCATTTGCATCTACATACACACACCATAGCTGAAGAAAAAGAAGTTTAATAAAATCAGCTGAAATACAAACTTGTGTCCTTGAATTCTCTCTTTTGAAGCACTATTTGCACACACTCAAAGTAACAAAAATTAAAATTATTTATAGAAATTAATTTTCACGAAAATTTATGTTATAGAAATTCTATGAAACAAAAATATGCTAGTAAGTAGTTATTTGTGTTAATAATTATGGGCAGTTACAATGGGGTTAAATATTTCTCAAATTTTAGAAATGATAAAAATAAGAATAGGAGACGTCACTGACCAATTGGCATCCCTCTTTAGATGTAGTAAGATGATGATGATGCTAATAATAAAGATGTGCCTAGTTGAAAGTCTCGATACACAACAGATACAAGAAGAAACAAGCAAATTTTGCAGTAAATTGCATAGATCAATAGTTTGAATTCTCATTCATCACACGATGCTTAAGCCTTGAACAGAATATTAGAAGTTGAACAGAAACGCAACTTCATTGACACGATAGCAATTAGATTTCTAGATATCATTCAAAGCAGGATCTTGCAAATACTTCTCATAAAGCCACCGTGACACATTATGGGCATTCCCTATGCTTTTCACAGGAAAAATCTTCCTACTGCTTTGCCAAACATTTGTAAGTGTGATCCACTCTCTCCTCCATTGTTGCAAACGAAAACCATCACCTTTCTCTAAACTTTCTCTCAAAAACTTGAAATAAATTGCTGCACGAGGGCCATAGTAATCTCGTAGAAGCCCACTCCAGTATTTGTTTCCTAAACCAGAGCAAAGAACAGATTGAAAATGAATGATGGACTTACTATTATTATTTTATATTTCCTAATGATATGTACTAAATTTTGTATTCTTTGAATTTTTTGGAGGCATTTTGTTTAAAAGATCTTCACGTAGAATTCAATTTCGTTTGTTCATATTAGTTTCACAATTACAGTTTTCTAGGATAGTTACCAAGTTTAGATAATAGCCGAATCACTGACAAAAGAATTGTGATTTAAAATCCACTCACCATAATCACGAAGTAGACTAGCCTCCTCTTCTGTGTTGTCAAACCACATTGTGATTTGGGTTCTTGCATTCCATTCGTACTGAAATTTATTCAATAATATAAGATGAAATAACAGTCTAATCAAGTTTTTGTAAGGTGAAAATTTTGGAGGAATTAATGCCTGGTTTTTATAAGGTGAAAATTTTGGAGGAATTAATACCTGTCTTTCCTGTTCTTCATCTTGAGCTAGTCTCTTTGCACTCTCTAACCAAGGTCCCAATAGAAAACCATCATGGCATGCTAAAAGTATGTCCATATCTTCAACAAGACCAAGGAACTGTTGACTAAAGTGAGCAACTGCATGGAGATCAGCTAACTGATAGGATTCTATAACCCTTAAGAATAATTGGTTTGCATACTTTGCTAGAACCTGCCTTGTCAGGTCAATAAGGTCATACCTAAGGATACCACAAGTCCATATGGAAAGAGAGACAGAAAAAGGAGGAAATCATTTAGAAAGAAATAAAAATACGTACAAAAAGAAGGCTGCTATTTTAGGCAATTTTGTGTTAACCTGTAAGTGATAATTTCTGAGAGTTGATTGCCACTTGAAATGAAAAGTTTAAGTGCTTGTATTACTTCTGAAGTTGAATACCACAAATGAGGTTTATAGAAGGAATCACTTAATCCTTGAAGGGTACTTCTCCTTAAAATCTGTATACCATTATCTTCATGTCTCCAACTGATTATTGCTTGAGGTATTGAGATTGAGTAGGGATCCACATCCGGGAATGCCACAATTACATCTCTATTTTTATCCTGTTCCGAACTCACGAAAAAAAAAAATACTGAATATTTGGTATTGCAGTTGTCTAATTGTTAAGTTGGAAGCATTTATCAATCATCTATAATCTATTAAGCACATAAGCAGGTAACTTGTTGCATGAGAGTAAAAAGTAGGATATGAGTATTAGAGGTTTCACTTTGTTAATGGATTCATCTCAACATTTGCAAAATAAATTGGTTAATGTGCAAACGCATATTTATTATCTTCTGGCAGATAAAAATAGTCATATTATTTTTGTGTGATAATTCACTCACTCCACCTTTTGATATATACACTCCATTTAGACTAATATACCCTGAGTTATAATACTTAAGTTTTCATATAAAAATAGCAAGCCCAAATAATAAAGGCCTTTTGGTCTAAAAAATAAAAAATGAAGTAGTATGAATTAAAAAAATGGAAAGTATAAATTATTTCGTTATGTTTTGTGACAGGGTAATCCAGTAGCTTAATAAAATTAATGTGCCATTAATAATTCGTCAATTAAGTGAGAAACTTTTGAGAGAGAGAGAGAGAGCGAGAAATAATAGAAACAAAAAAAAAAAAGTTGAATAACTTACTTCGGAACCATCTGTGCAGTTGTAAAGTGTATGATACAGTATGGTCCACGCATCTTGCACAGCTTGCACACGTTTCCCATACCGTCGTTTAGCATAGAGATCAATCCATTCCTGAAAGTTGATTATACTATTCAGCTATATTTTATCTAATCATGTAATTATTTAGTTGTTATGTTTTAATATGAGCATAACAGAAACATTCTCAATTTAAAGACCTTGAAATGAATTACTAGCAACAGAGGAACCTATATATCATATTCATCATCCCTCTCCCCCACTTTGCCAAGCTTCATGCCTATCAGATGGATGGTGTGACACATCGCATACCACATTGGAAATATCTGAGAAATTTGATTGGTTGATAATATTCAAGATAGTGGATGCTAATAACGTGGCTTACGCATTTAGGCATGTGGCTTAAGCACAAAAGTTGTTTGGCCAGTGCCTTCACTTGGATATTATAGTTGAAACCAAAGTGAAAATCATGTGGTTTCTGCATGGGGTGAACTTGGGCCACTGATATTGGAGTGTAATTTCACAAGGGGCTGCAGAAATTTGTGCCTTGATTAGTCACTTCGTGGGGTGAAACTAGATCAGTGATATTAGACTGCAACTACATAAGAGACTGCAAGAACTAAGAGCTGTGCAGGACTAAGTGCTGTGTCAAATTAAGAGCAGGAACCACCTCTAGAATCCTAGGAAACAGGCGTGATCCGGATTTGAATTGGGGTATGCGAAGGCCTTAAAAAGGGACGAAAGTAATGCCACGATTCCCACATCAAAAATGTGTAATATACTTGATTGGTTGATAATATCCAAGGTAGGGTGTTACTGTTATGTAGGTCAAGTATTTTTGACATGTGGTTTATGCTCAAAAGTTACTGAACTAATCATCTGCCTAGAGTATTACAAACGGCACCAACATTGTAGTTTTTCTGTTCAAATATTTGTATTATATTTATTCATCACTAAAAATAGGATAACCCGATAAATTTTCTTTTTGATTTTTTTCCTTTTCTTTTCTTCTAATTAACTTTTTCACCCTTTTGTGGAGCTGACCTCCCGTTGTTAGATGCTAGACAGTCATAAATAACAAAAGCCACTTTTTAGAAAATATAAAAGGAATAAGGTAGAGTAAATATTTTCTGCAAACTCTCCCCTTCAGTATGTACTCCATCAGAGTGATGAACACCACAGCTATGAGTGAAGGCAAGCAGAAGGTGGAAGAGAGTATGCTTTACCTCCTCATTTGAGAGCAAAAGAAATATGATCACTACAAAATTTCTTTCTTTGTTCTATTACTTTTTTTCAAAATTGAACTGGTATATCTACTAATATTCCAACTTGAAACAAAACTTAGATACTTGATCATCAAACATATCATTCTACCATAAAACAACTTACCTTGACATTGATCTTTTCGTGCTGAAATGCCATTTCAGACATAAGATCATAAACAATAGGGTTTTGTTCAATCCCTTCCATCGACATTCCAACACCAACCTGCAAGAAAAGATTATTTGGAGTGAGAAATGAGGAAATCAGAGTAGACCAGTCATGAACATCAGTAAGAGCAGAATACAATACGTTACAATTAGCTGAAAAAACATGCATAACTGAAATAGAATTGACCAACTGAAACTGGGGACTGGTGGGACTGGTGTTATGTGGTAAGGTTGGACTTTTGAACAAATTAAATGCTTTATGCAGGCTATGTTTTAAGGAATAATACAGGAGGCTGTTTGAGGACCAACATCAAACCAAGGCTGCAAAACTGAAGTATCTTATTATTTCCGAACTAAGAGGAATAAAAGGTGTCTCCATAATATAAAAAAAGGATGAGAAGGTAGAGATGCCTTCACTTTTAGGGATATGATAGGATTATCTTATATCATTATTGATTTAAATAAATTCCAAAAATTGATGACAAGAGTCTTTGCTCTGAGAAGGTCGGAAGGCCATAGGGAGAATAGTGCTGAAGAAGATTACAGATTCTGGGTTGGGACTGCTAATTACATCTTAAAAACATAGCAAAATATAACGAAGAAGTTGAGGAGCTCTATATCCTAATTAGTAGTATGCAAACTTTCCATGGTTGAGTTTTCGCTTTTACGAGCTTCAACAGGTCCAGATCCAACTGCATCCAGAACACCATACATCTCAATGTTCCCAGCAAAATTGTGCAGCATACACCTGAAAATTTAGTCATAGTCTTTAGATGAGAAAACAAATGAGACAGTATCATTAAGATCAAGAAAAACACTTTTTTAATTTGTTCCCTTTAAAATTTACCAAGAACAAAAAATACAGAAATTATGCACAATTTCTATTGGCCTTGCTACAGTCTGACAGAAAAAATGATTTGCCTCAGTATTGTTTTTCAAAATCTTTTAGATTTGAACACATCTAAAGTTTTGCTTTCTGTTGTGAAGATTAGATGTATAGCCACAGCTGCGGAAGGACAAGCGTCAACAGCTCAATAAAAGCAATAACAAAAGAAATTCATGTTTTCTTCATTGTATCAAGTATCCCAGCAATTTAACCAATGATTTTTCTCCTATTTGCACTGAAATGAAGTTCCAGTTCCTCAAAAAAAAGCCTAGGGATCTGGAGCTGGAGATTAATTGTTAATGGGAGAAGCTGCTCCACATTTCAAAACCAGGCCTTGAAATTGAACAAAACAAGAGATTGTTCAAGACATTTTAGAATTTAAAAAAGAAAAGATTCACTGGAATATCTAATGTCCAAAACTAAACAAGAACTATGAAATTCACAAATGAGTTCAGAATGCCAATGCCCATTCTGGTTGCAAGGTAATTAATATATAATTTAAAAAATAAATTATTTTTTTCTTTTGTAGTAACAAAAGAATCACTTTCCATATGTAAGGAATGCCATAGAATTGCTCTGAGGAAGACCATATTGGTTTTACTTCTGCAAATAGATCTAGGACAACCATCTTTCCAACAGGAACAGAATGTAGAAGTGCCTGAAAATTAAATTGAAAACATACAAGAGAAACATGAATAAGGATAAAGAGGGGGACAAAGAATCAGAACTAAGATGAAAATAATTATTATTTCACTAGATTGTGCAAAACTTGGATTTTGACATGAAAGATTAATGGTGACATATGCTCACAAAAATAAATTAGCTGGGTTGTATGGTCCTTCTGGCCCGTAGAATCCTGGATTAGAAAAGCCAACATTTGAGTTGAAATCTTTCAAGTTTAGAAATGGAAGAACAGTTTCTTCTATTTGCTTACCATTGAAAGCGTACAAGTCTAAATTAACATTTTGGTTTGATAAGGACCAAAATGGAGATGATATGCCTGCTTTCAGAGCAGGTTGATGAAAAACATTTTTGTTTAATTACTTATTAAGTGCTAAACATGTTAATGAACAGCATATCATCTCATGTTGCAAGGAAACAATGAGCATATTTTGGCATTCAGCATTTTGTAATTTCTCTTCTATGATTCTTGGCATCTCCAAGGAAAGCATATCATATATAGAAGAAAAAAGTTATCAAAATGCATCAAGAACTCGTATATATAAATTAAATACTACTTCTAGTCTATTCTGGTACATAAACACCATGCTAGAAGCGATATGTTGAAAGTGCAAAACAGAATTCAGAGATTTAACCTTCATTTGTGGAGGCTGCCAAAATGGATCATACGAGAAAAGCCACCCCTACTGAGACATTGCTTGGTCAGAAGCATATAAGTTGAAGGACATACAATAAGAAGAATGACAAAGAGCACTATTAAAAGAAATAAATTAAATAATGAAAACCATTGAGACAAACATAAGAGACACTCAGCAAGTTATGCAAAGAACAGCCCTGGGGAGGAGCAGCTATGCCTAAGCCTTAGCCTTACTTATAAATCTAACAGCAGAAGTTTCCTTCATTGTGAATACCATCATCACGTTGTAATTTCAAGTTGCACGACATCAATCAAAACACATGAATATATTGTGAGAAATTCATTTTTTTCACCTGCATCAGCCAAACAGCATCGTCGTCACCACTTTGCATTCCCCTGAAGATCGCAGCACCTAAGGACGAGATATAATCTGGGTCATCAATAGGTGGTGAATTCTCATCAAAGGTATCACTGCAACAAGAAAATTCCTCAAGTTCTTTAAAGGATGTCGTGATATTGTCATTCTTTATAAACCAGAAAAAAGCATGAGAGAAAAGTGTAAGCACTATATAGCAGTTGACATAATTGTAATGTTTGAAATTGACCGTCAGTATTGCTGGTGTTTACATCGTTTGGGACAAAAATTAAAGCTGATAATCAACTAGTAGTTAACATCCTAGAACTGAAAATGGCCCCAGATTACCTGCTAGAAATTATCTTAACTGAAATTGGACTATCGGCCCTAGGAGCCAATATATATATATATATATATATGAAGATGTTTATCTACTCAGTTCCACATTCAGAACATGTGTTGACGGCATAATTCAGGATAACAATCCTTTGACCACCAGAACAGGAATATAGAGAGCTTACCAATTGTATACATGGCTACTTCTTCCATATTCTGAACACATGAATTTGAGCACAAAAATCACAATTAGTATAAATATTTAAGTTGTTTAATGGACACAGTATGGCAGAAAAATATATACATATACCTTTTATTTGTTCCCTAACAAATGCTTTTCCAATTTCAATGAACAAGGGATCAGTTGCATCAAGAAGATAAGTGCAGCACCATCTAGGATCACCATGAACGGTAAACCTGAGGACAGCAAATTAAACATCCAATAAATAGGTGCTGAGACACTTGATGGTCACTCTATCAGATGTTACATAATTATTTCTGTCAGCTGCAAAACTAGGTTGATGTATGACCACGGAAGAAGAAAAATAAAAAAGAAAAAAAAAGGGGAGAGAGAGAGAGAGAGAGAGAGAAAGAACATTCAAAAAAATAAATGGATAAGGACTAACCATGGGTGAATCCGAGAAGTCTTTTTGCTTAGCAATCTAATAACTAAACCAATAATCATGGGTGAAATCCCGGGCGTTTTATTGCTTGGTGATCTAATATATAAACTACATTTCATAATCCACCAAAACAAGAAAGGCCTACATATGAGTTTATGTATCCTATAATAGCATGAAAAAATTTCTAGTGTACATGTACATAAAAGCCACAACATATCCAATAACAGCACCAAAAAGTTTGTAAGAGTATATGTACATAAAAGCCACAGGCTATATTGTCTCCTTCAATGCCTATCATTCTTGTAAAACTAATAAACTTCCTAAACGGTATTGGACATGCATTTAGACTTCACAAAGTTACTAATATTAATTTTAGCCTTCAGAAAATGTTTTCACATGTTCAGGAAGGCAGCCATTGCAAGGAAGGTAGTTCTAATGGACGTAACCAAGACAATATCTACAGAAATTAAAACATACAACAACAGTTGTAAGATTAGAACTTATATCCCAGTAGAAATACTAACCAGTTTCCCAGGCGTGTTATCTTTGCTGATGGAAAAACATGTTTCAGTGCTGCAGGAACATTCCCTGAAAAGGCTGGAAGAACTGAAACACACATGAAAACACTGTTGAGAACATTTCATCAGAAAAAGGAGATCATGTTCCAGATGCATATTAAACTTCAAAATGTTCGTCCTTTTCCAATTTATACTTTACTAAAACTAGGAAGTTTCATTTATAAGCAGCACATTTCCCATCAAACATGCATTCTGCAAATTAGCTATATTTTCAAACTCGGACCGGACCGGCTGGTCGGACCGGGAACCGGCCCGCCTTCCGGTCCGAGTTGTCACCATGATATGCTCCATGATTGTCTCTCCATGATATGCTTCCTCACATGCTCCATGATTGTCTCTCCATGATATGCTTCCTTATTTAGTTCCCCTTATTTAATTTTCATCAATTGTACATATACACTTTCCTATTTAGTCAGAATATGTATATAGACATAGTTTATCTTCCTATTCAGTCAAAATCTGTATATAGACAGATTTGATAGCTGTAATTTGGGCTTGATTGTAGCTGTAATTTAGGACAGATTGATAGCTATAATTTAGGCTTGATTCTAGCCTTGTATATTGCACATTTGTGCCTATCTAATGAGAGAAATCCTCACAATTGAGGTATTCAATCAAAAAAAAGATTCTTTTTCACGAGTCAAGCTTAAAATTCGGATTTAAAAAAACCGGTCAAATCCGGTCAAAACCGGGTTTGACCGAGACTCGTACGAACCAGATAGAACCCGGTTTTATAATTTTTTCACATTTTTTGACCCTTTCTTTTTTGGGGACTTCTTGACTTCTCATTTTCTGGCTTGTTCTTCTTCTTTCATTCTTTCTGACTTTCTCCGCCTCAAAGCTCAACCCTTCTCCCCTCCGTACCAATCCACAGCGGAACCACACTCTGCCCGAATCTTGTTTTCCAATCAAGGCCTTCTATTTCCTCTCTTCCCTTCCTCTGTCTGATCGAAGAGTGATAGTTGAAGAACACAAACCCCCTGGTATGGTCCTCCCCTCTTTCTCTCTAACCTCGAATTCATCCTCCATATCATAATTCCTATCAGTTTTTGTCTATTTTTGTCATTTGATTGATTAATACATTTAATTCGTTTTTTTCCCACTGATTGATTCGATTTTCACCACTAATTATTGAATATTTAATTTGACAACTAGTAATTTAATGGGCTTTTTTTATTAATGTGAAAAGATATCATTTTTGGCTTATTTGAACCCTTTTAATACTACGATGCTATTAAGATTCGGTTTGTGTTATTTCTGCTGATTATGATCGCTTAAGGGAACCATTTTTCCAACTCGAAAGATTCCTTCCCCCTTTCCCCTTGTTCTGTTTTAGAATTGAAAATTATTATTTATTTACTTAAATTGTGTTGCTTTTTTATATGTCAGTTAATATATACTTAAATGGGTGAATTAATATATAGTTTCATAACAATCTTGTTATTGCAAAGTTGCAGTAATATTTAGCTCTACTTTATAAGTGATTAGCTTATATAAGGCATAGTTGATAATATGCGTATATTTTTGCAGAATATAACGTTTTATACTTGGTGTTTTTCGTGGCCGTATGTGTGCTGATCAAGTCTTGGATAGCAAGACTTGATTTTCTTTTAGCTAGGCTGTCAAGTGGATAAGCTAGAACCTGAAACAGGCATTCAAGGATGTTTTAAAATAACAAGTGAGATTGAAGTTTATGTGCCAACTGGAGAGATTGACCGACTCCACGGAGCTTAAATTAACAGATTACATTATCTGAATGGTTGTTGATGTATTATGTCTGATATCTAGATATATATTTGCGCCATTGGTTTGGCTATGGCAAATTTAGTGTTTTGGTTTATTGGTTTGGCTGTGTCAAATCTAGTGTTTTAGTTTATTGGTTTGGTTGTAGCAAATCCAAAATCATTGAAATTGTCACTCTCTCCTAATTCATTGTGTGTAATTAATACGATACAATGATATGAATGTTTCTGTAGTTTTTAGTTCATTATGAGGAAAAAAAAATTCTACAGGTTATGTGGGCTATCAAGAATATGTTACATGATACCTTTTTACTATATATTTGTTCCTCGACTGATGTATTGAGTAACATTTTTAGTTTTATTTTTTTATAGGTATGGTGTGAAACATAAATGGTAATCCCTCATGTATTTAGGCCTGAAAGAGTTACCAATTTTCTCAAACCTTATGTCCTAAAGATGCAGTTCACAAACAAGTTTGTGTCTACTCAAGTAATCCATACACCAACTGCAATTGTGGCCTCAGCTGCCAACTCACAAGATAATAGCAAAACTTGCACTTCACAAACAAGTTTGTGTCTGCTCAAGTAATCCATACACCAACTGCAACTGTGGCCTCAGCTGCAAGCTCACAAGATAATAATATTCTGTCCAATTGATGAGTGAATAATCTTCATCTTAGACTAATCTTCTGTCCAATTGTTAATTGTTAAGGATTGAATATGTATGATATTTCTATATTGTAAGTTTTGTTAGTTTGAAGATTTTCATTTGATTTGCATTTCTATGTTGTGAGTTTGGCAAGAAAAATTGATGGGGGTGTGTGTGTGTCTATATATATATATATATATATATACATATGACGTATTTATGACGTCATCCGGTTTGACCTCGAGTCGACCCCCGGTCGAACCCATTGACCCCTGAGCTCAGCCGAGTCAATATCCGGTCCGAGTCTGAGAACATAGCAAATTAGAACTTGCTTTTAATAGGACTACTGAAGTTAGAAAACGACAACAAGCTCATTATATAGATATTTTACTAAAAGCAAGGGGAAAGGTTTAACTGTTTCATTCTTGGCATTTTAAGAAGTTTAATCTCATAAAAAACCAAATGTGTTGAAATAAAAAGAGTTTGCCATGAAAATGGTGTATATTGATAAGATGTTGCCCACTTTCAATGGTAAAAGAAGCCTATTTATAGGCTTGTATATAACTAGTACATATAATGAACCTAGACATAATGAGTATGGACAAAATGAACCAAGAAACAATTATCTACAATAATAAAGGAAAGATATTCTAATCAATTCAAAATCCTTATCAAATATTAATCAGATGCTTGATTTTAGGATCCTTAAAATAGGAAAGGTAGCCTGATTCTTTGAATCTAGAAAAAATAGTAATAAATGAATATAGACCTATAATCAATGGTTTTCCACACTCCCCCTCAAGCTGTTGTATAAGTGTTCGCCGTTCCCAGCTTGGATATGCTGTTTTGAAACACTAAGCTGCTCAACCCTTTGGTTGGTACATCGACAAGTTGACCATGTGTAGACACATAAGGCACACAATTCAATCCACTAGCCAGTTTTTTCTTAATAAAGTGTTTATCAATCTCAATGTATAAGCTATGCTTATTGCAGGCTTCTTGTCGCAATAGAGTCTCATTGGGCCATCCCACTTAATTTGTAAATCTTCAAGAATGATCTTTAACCAAAGTAGTTCACACATTCCTTCAGCAATAGGCTGAATTCAACTTCTGCACTAGACCTAGCTACCACATTCTGCTTTTTACTTCTCCATATCACAAGATTTCCAACAACCAAAGTCAACATCCCGTGGTTGATCTTCTATCTACAATTGATCTAGCATAATCTGCATTGGTGTATGCCTCTAGAATTAAACCTCCATTCCTTCTATACAAGACACCTCTCCCTAGTGTTCCCTTGAGGTACTCTAATACTCGGTAAGCTGTTTGCAAGTACACTTCTTCAAGGTTGTGCATGAATTTACTGATCACACTTATTGCATATGCTATATTTGTCGTGCTTGTGACAAAAAGATAAGTTTCCCTACTAGGCGTTAATACATTTCTCTGTTCACCACGACATCTTTCTTCTGCTCTTCCAAGTTTAAGGTTTGGACCTATAGGAGTACTAGCTAGTTTGCATGCTATTTTGTCTGTTTCTTTGAGGAGATCCATGACATACTTCTGCTGGAAGATAAAAATGCCTTGTTTCGAATGAGCAACTTCAATTCCAAGAAAATATTTCATTCGTCCTGATGGTTTGATTTCAAACTACTTAGCTAAGCATCGGTTCAACAATTGTTTCTCCTTAACATCATTCCCAATCACTATTATGTCATCAACATACACCAAGAAAGAGTAGCTCCCCTTGAAGAGGAGTGCTTAACAAATGGTCCTCTTGGCTTTGTTTGTAACCCATAGTCATCATAGCTTTTGCAAATCTCCCAAACCAGACTCATAGTGACTACTTAAGGCTATACAAGGCTTTTTTCAATCTACACTAGAGGTGTAATTGAACCGAGCTATTCGCGAGCAGCTCAATCAATTACTCAACTCGAACTCTAGTTGACTGAGTTCGAGTAACTCAATCAGGTTTGCAAGTTGAGTTTGAGTATTGGTTCTCCAAACTCGAAGGCTTGTCGAGCCCAATCAAGCGTCTATTATTTAATAATTATATATTTTATTTATTATATATTTACTATTTTAGGTATGAAAATTATAAAATTTACCATAATGTCCTCGAGTATTGGAGCTCGAGTAGGCTCGAGCTGTGTCAAAAAAAAAAAAAGAGTGCAAATGATTATCGAGTCGAACTCAAGTACTCAAACGCTACTTCAAGCTCGAGCTCGAGCTTCACGTTTTTTAACTCAATCAAGCTCGAGCTCGAGCATAGTGTTACTCGAGCTCGACTCGGCTCGATAGCAGCCCTAATCTGCACACAGTATGAGCATCTAAATTCTTCCCATAACCCGATAGAATCTCTATAAAGACTTCTTCCTCTAGATCTCCATGTTAGAATGCATTCTTGATGTGTAATTGCAATAAGTCCCACCCATAGTTGGCTGCCAATGACAATAAAGCTCTAAGTGTACACCTTTGCAGCAGGAGCAAATATTTCAAGCAATCAATTCCCTAGGCTTGAGTATACCCTTTTGCAGCCAACTGTGCTTTGTACCCATTTATTATCCATCTGCCTCATACTTCACAGTATATGCCATTTACATCCCATTGGTTTCTTCTCTACTAACAATTTCACCAACTCCCAAATTTTGTTATTCTCCAATGCCTCCATCTCTACATTCATTGCTTGTTCCCATTTTTCATTAGACAAAGCCTCAGATAAGGTTGTAGGAATGGTGATAGTGTTTAGGCTTATAAGAAAGGATTTTTGGTTTGGTGAAGAGTTTTGGAATGACAAGAAATGGGCAAAAGGGTATAATGGTCATTTTGTACGCTCTCTAGCATCTTTCCTGAGAGCAATTGGGAGGTCCTAGTCATCCCTATGTACTTGAAATTCAATTTTATCTAGCAACAAGGAGTTAGAGATTGTTTCCACATTCAAAGAATCTGGATTGGACTCTTGAACTTGTGTAGGATCAAAATTGGCCAACTTCTTCCTTGTAAATATCTTATTCTTACCGAATCTCACATCACCAACAGTAGAATCAGGTTGGTTCTTTGGTATTTGATGTACAAGGTCAGACAATATTTCGGGCATGGACAGTGTTTCAGGCAAATCTTTAGGTTTAGGCAATGCTTCAAATGTAGGTAATGCTTCAAGCACGTGCAGGTTCTAAATCAAAACTAGAATTAGAACTAGATGGGTTTTCGAGTACATGATCTGAACAAATCAAGTAAAAATCTTTGCTTATCTTCCCTAGTTGGAATCTCCCCTTGAAGATAAAGATTAGTGAAACAAGACTTGTTCTCATTGAATGCTACATCCATTGAGACATAGAATTTCTTTGAAGAAGGATGATAACATTTGTACCCTTTATGAGTTGAAGAATAACCCACAAATACACATTTTAGGACCCTTGGATCTAATTTTTCCCCATTTTGACTATAAATATGAACGAATGACGTGCATCCAAAGACTCAAGGGACAAATTATTGGTGATTTTGAGGTTCGGTAGAATGCTAACAGAGTATCCACAAAACTCTTGAAATCCAAGACTCTAGAAAGTACCCAATTTATGAGATGAGTTGCTATTAGCACTACTTCTCCCCAAAATATCTTAGGCATATTTTTCTAAAACGATAGGGCTCTAGCTTTTTCAAGGAGGTAGCCATTTTTTCTCTATGCTACTCCCTTCTATTGTGGAGTACAAATACAAGATAATGCACAAACGATTCCTTCTTTCTACAAAAAAAAGGGTAAGTGTTTGATTGAAATAGTCTCTAGCATTATCTGACCTAAATTTTTTGATATTGGTCCTAAGTTGATTTTTGATAGTCAAATAGAAATTTGGGGGTACAAAACTGACGTAAGATTAATGTTTGAGCATAAAAATCCAGGTAACACGAGTATAATTATCAATAAAAAAACAAACCACTTGCCCCAGAAATATTAGGAACGGTGGATGGACCGCAAATATCAATATGTATAAGACAGAAGGGAGTAGAACTTCTTTTATTACTAATTGGAAAAGAGACACACTTATTCACACTTGTAAACAAAGAGAGAAACATCATCTTAATGGCCCTAAATGATGGATGTCTTAATCGACAATGTTGAAGTAGAATTTTCTTTTTATTGGATGAAACAAATTCTGAATGAAGGGATGGAAAGCTCTGTCGTTGATTATGTTCAACTCATTCAGTGTTTTAAGATAGTAGAAGCTATTTCTTTCCCTAGCATATCCAATCGTCCTCCCCAAATCCTTATCCTGAAATACACAACTACTTTTTGAAAGACCACAATGCAACATAAATCTTGAGTAAGTTTTTTGATTGAATCAAGATTTGTGGAAAATTTAGGAACATGAAGGACGTTTTTTAGGGTTATTGATGGGCTCACTTTGACATCTCCTTTGCCTGCGATAGTTGTTAGGGATCCATCGGCTATGTGATACATTCATTGTAGCATCCATCTCAATCTTAAAAGCTTCACTAATGAAAACCATTAGCCAATGCCAATTGGAGGATTTTGAGGGCTCAAATCGTCGCCAAAAGGCTAGGAAGGGTTTCATTCAAGTATCTATAATTTGGTGTTTGAGATATAGGTCCAAGTTTCGGGAAAAAATTACTCATGGCAACATGCACTTCAAAAGGACAATTTGGAGCTTCAATTAGAGCATTATCAATGCTGGAGCATTGTGGAACAATTGGATAAAGCAAAGCATGAAGAAAATAGCATGGAAAAGGGCTTCTTCGGAAGCCGTAGTTGTAGGAACCATCGTGACTATCATCAGAATGTATCAACAACTAAGCTAGAAGAGAGGCAACGAAGCCGTAGCCCCAACCCGTTCCACAGGTACCAACGCAGCTATGATCAGAGTCTGTGACAGTTTACGATGTTTAGGGTTTTTGGTGATTCTTTTGACTTGTATTCACTTTAAACTTTTCTTCTTTTTTTTTTCTTAGGATATTTATGCCTATAAAAGGCCAACTCTTTGTATTGTTTTTGCTATGTTGTCATGATGTTTTGAGATTAATAAAAATTTCAATTTTCTTTAGTTCTTGGTGATGACAACTATCTATGACCTCATCAAGACTGATTCTTGTAGGTTTAATCTTATACCTTGAGTTCTAATGAATGGGTTTTATTAGGATTTGGGTTTCCTTCTTGTTAGATTAGTTTGGTTGCGTTCAACGAATTGGATTGCGGTCAAGCTATTCAACTTGTGTTCGTATATATTGATAATTTGGTCCAATTCAGTGGGAGGTTGTAGATTAGATTGTCGCTTGATATTCAAGAGGATCTTTGGGAATATGCTCCTATATGAAGGATCGAGGGTTTTAGGAGCTTGTCATCCTAAGGTCCCCGTTTCTCCATCACTAGGCTATTTTTCTATTGCTTGGGCAAGGTGTATAGGTTGAAAAATGTTTGGATGAATGGGTCATATGGTAAATGACTCCTAAGTCTATGATCCAAGAGCTATGAAAGTTAATATCCGAGACATTTAATCAAATTGAAAAAGATAACTTACCTAAATATGCAGAAGAACAAGTACATGATGGCTTCACAAGGTTGCTTATGAGAGATCTCACTATGTCAATCTCCTTTTGGTTGAGATCACTCAGCTGGCCAAATTTTCCTCCTTCAAAAAAGGATTTCTTTTCCACCTTTATGGCTTTTGACATCTTCTAGTGGGAAGGAATCACTAGTAGGAAATTAAGGCCTTTGGAAAGGAAAAATAATCTAGCAATGAAGGCTGTTCAAGAAATTTCAAAGAGGTAACCAGCAATAAAGGCTAACAGAAAATTGGAATAGGACTTCAAGAAAAATCAGGTGGGGTTCCAAGGAAGGTACGCTCTGGTACCATGTTGAAATAAAAAGAGTTTGTGAGGAAAATGGTGTATATTGATAAAATGTTGGACACTTACAATGGTATATGAAGCCTATTTATAGGCTTGTATATAACTAGTACATACAATGAACCTACACATGATAAATCTAGACACAATGAGCCAAGACACGATTATCTATAGCAATAAAGGAAAGATATCCTAATCAATCTTAATCAAATATTAATCAAATCCTTGATTTTAGGATCCTTAAAGTAGAAAGCTTAGCCTAATTCTTTGATTCTAGACAAAATAGTAATAAATAAATCTAGGCATATTATCAATTGTTTTCCACAAAACGTAGTGCATTTTGTTGTATATGCCAATAGAAAACTGGATCACTCTTATGAAGAGTTGTTTTTCTACAGCATTTCTTAAGTGAGGCACAGTTAATAGTTGGAGACAGGTTTTATCATCTTACTATTTATAAAGCGGAAGCAATCATTTTGGTGTTACTAAAATGTGTCATTTTTTGTATCTTCAAAAATGCAGTTTCTTCACATGTTATATGTTTTTAACTTCAGAAATAAGATGGGTATTCATTATGATAGTAGTAAAATATCCTTTTTTTACATGTCTATCTGTTTCTCTCATGATTTCGTGCTAAATATGATTAGTTAAGAACTAATCACAAACTGCTCATATATTTTTTCATTGCTACATATTTTTTAATCTGCATGCACATCTAGCATGCATCAATCACTAGTTACTACTTAAAGAGCTGCAGAGTAAATAAACCTCAATGACTATATCATGATAAAAGCAATGACAACTATACCTGGAGTCATTCCAAGTTGGTACATTCTAGCAAGAATTTTCTTTTGCAATAGGAGTTGTTGATCCAACCAACTTTGTGGCAATGGCCCTCCCCATCTGTCTTTGAATGAAAATTTTAAACATCAGAAAGGAAGAGAAGGAAAATTAGTAACAAGTATTCATTGCAGAGCAACATAGCAAGCTTATAACCTCTTTTCAACTTATGTTCAAAGTTTTCATTTGGAAATGCAGAGGGCATATTTGGAAAATTACCCTCTCATAGTCTGTAGCATTTTTTAGGCTTTAAGAGTATAAAAGAACAAACTATTGATTCAAAGTTTATGTTCCGATTTCCTTGTCAACTTTTCAGCCAACCTATTTATTTTCTCAAGGGTAGTAAATGCACTTCCAGGAATAAAGAAGAAACCCTGGGGAAAGAAAGGAAATAGGCATCAGAGCATCTGCATAACTGGAAAGTTTCAAATACAAGAGAAACATGCATGATTGAAGCGTCATATGCATTGCACAGCTAATGGTCCATTCAATTTACAGAGAAGAAAAGAGAAGAGATGATGGACTTGGAAGGGGGAACTACTGAAGAAAGAGTTGGAAAGATAAATTATTTTCCCTTTTCTAGTTTTGAAAGAGAGGTTGTAAAGTATGTTGAATTCACCACACAACTATGATTTTGGGCCCAGGAGAAAACTACGTTTACTTTATCTTGTTTCTTCTCCCTCCTTGCATGCATTAGAACAGATATGCAGAAAATTTTTCAGCTTGCTCTTTCTTAATTTTTGGCGAGCCTTTATCCTTCTTTAGTCGTATTTGTACTCATTCAATGCTTATCACGACAACTTTAAGCAAAGAAAAAGCTACTTGCCCACTAGAAAACCTCGTACCATCATGAGGCATGAGATCTAGTCATTGAAGTTAGAAAACTGAACCTGTAAGTTTTTTTTTTTCTTTTCAGAGGAAAAAAAATTCAGAACGGAAGTTTTTCTTCCACAAATTTAGTGAGGCCTCAGTAGTTTCTGTTTCATTGAATATCAAATGCTATATTACTTGAGGGCCTGAGACATGCAAACTGGAACAATCGAAGTAAATATCTTGTTTTAACAGAAAGAAGATGATTAGAAATTCTAAAAGCCATATCAATCTTATTTTTATCATCATCTTTTTTGTTGATAATGCTATTGTTTTCACCAAGGAAAAAAGAATGCTTACAGCAGAAGAAATTTGATCCTAAGTATACAAAAGCTTACCCATGTAAATTTGCCATCCGTGACCATGCAAGAAATGCAGGACCTCCAAAGAAATCATTCAACTCTGAAGTGCTGATATTGAAATTCTGTGCACATAACGATTCATCAAAAGATCAAAATGAAAGAGCCCATTGACAGAAAACTAAGCAACACAAATGAAGAAAAAGAAAATGTGATTGGACATACATGCTAAGCTAACTAAGAGGTAATTGCACATCCTACAATTACTGGTTTATCTATCAATCTAACTGTACACATTTTGCGAAATGCAGGCATAAGGTTAAACTACATTGCTTGTCACTGAATTGAAGTTAAATTTAAGTAAAAGAAGTCTACACAATCCGATTCAAATATGATGGTATCCAAAACTTAAAATGGCTCCAAGAAAGGCTAGTCATGTACTATTCAGTATTTGGGAGAATCAACAATGAATGGATTCCCATAAAATCTCAAAAGGACACTATGTAGCTTTTGTTTTGCAAAAATTGAATCCTCAAAAGCAGCAGTATCGCTGCTAAGGTTATTATAACAAAGGTAAATTGATTACCAGGAATAATGCCAAACAAAGCATTTATCAACATTTCTTAATTTCTGCCGGTTGACTGATGTGTGAAAAAGGATGGACCAAACTTGAGGAAATGGTTCAAAATTGTTAACTTTTGAGTGTTTCAGTATGATTGATCTGGTTTAGAATTTGATAATCTACTCTAATCCCCTCCCTAGACTTTCATTTCCATTTGTAAGACTAAGCTCTCCAAGCTTCCAATAGGAGGGATAGATGCTGAAATCGGGAGCTTGCACCAAGAAATAGTCAGAGGAGCTTCTCATTGTCTTCTTCAAGTATAGGGCTGCATTAGGTGGTTATGTCCATACGAGCAAATTGGAGCAAAGGGGATATTCTTTTTGTCATTTTGATCCTATTTTAACACATGAATGGGTCATTTTTGTTTGAATGGTTTTGATTATGTGCTGCATTTTTGTACTAACAGCCTAGGTGAGAGTCTTTGTGTGTGTTGGTGTGTATCTTGACCCCAAATCCCCATCATTTCTATCACTAATTGTTCATAAATCTTTGGTGGACGTAGATCAATTTTTGTACGGGACATGCTGATCTTTTGGAGAGTAGTTTGGTGAATTGTTCTTAGTTCATTTGCATTGTCTAGGGTCTCACGAGCATAAAATAGCATCTTTGGGGCTATTTTGGATTTGTTTACATGTTTTGCATCTGGTCCTTGATGAGGCTTGAGCATTTCGTGGGTACCAACAACTATTACAAGTCCAACAACTTAAGCTATTTGCAATAATTTGGACCTGAAGTGAGGAATTTTTATACACTTTATGTTTTGTAAACGAGTTTTGAACTCTCAATATTCTGAAATGATTATATTACCATGAAATACGGCCTTAGCATATATATGTTGCTTTACTTGAAATATAGAATGTATGCTTGTGCAATTTGATGAAATAACACTTATGGATTAACACTTGTGATTTCTCAGTTGTTTATTAATCGGATATGTCCACTTACATTTGGTCAGACCATCTGCAAGAAACAGTCACAATATTTGATTGGCCTATCTGGCAAGAAAATTAGCCAGACTAGATCCAATGGGTTGATAGATGACTTAGGCACAAATTGAGCTCTTTAGTTATTAATATATTTGATATGGATTATGAACTATGAATGATTTAGAGATCGAGAACTCTTTGGACTCTATGACCTGGATCTCTAAGCTCTTTTCAATAAGCTTTGACATGGCCTCATCCATTTTGATAAATGTACATGTATATATCTATGCTCAAGTCAGTAAAGTGTATATTGGTTTCACACTGAGCATGTGAAGCCCACCCCTCGATTGATATTTCTAGATAAGAAAGGTTTTGTTGAAGAGGATTTTGGCACATTTTGGGATGTGAGAATGTGGGCTTGGTTGAAGACTCTTATGTCTGATGCTAGATTAGTGCTGATGAGGGATTGTTGCATGGCCTTGATAATAGATCTTATGTACCATACTTGTACTCATATTCATATTTTACTCATATTCATATTGTATTACCTAAGTTATGCACTCTATTGCATGGCCATGTTTATAAAAACTTTTTTAGAAAATTCCAAATACATTTTTCAAATCAGCTTTTAATATCACATGCATATTTATGAAAAAAAAAATCCCCAAAACTGCTACAGTAATATTTAAAAAAAAAAAAAAACAATAACAACCATCCAAATGTAAGTGATGATTTTGCTATAGTTTCTTGATGTACTCTTTAAGCAGAATCTTGAATATTTGAGAACTTGTTCAGACAGGCTCATGTTAAATGTTGTGAATGACGGCTATTTAATCAATAGTCCCTGAGTTGTTGCTATTGATGTTATGATATGAACCTAGTAAACCCTATTCCCTCCATTGAGGTATCACCAAGATTGATCAGCTACCTATGAGTTTTGAAGGGTTCAAGAGGCTCAATGCATGGCCAAAAGGCATGGAAAATCTCCTCATCCATTCATGGCTTTATAGGTTGGCAGTTGAGTATCCAATCGAAAAAAAGAGGAAGAACCTTCACAGATAGATCCGCGGGTAAAATCCATGGGTCATAGTCCATGGATCCAAGGCAATGAGAAAATGTGACTAGGTTCTTGAGAATCCACCCACGGATTCTCATCATAGAGCGTCCATGAGAAGAATCCATCTATTGATTCTTCATCGTTTGAAGTCGCAGAATCTTATCATACTTTTATATTTTTTTAGCTACTATTAGGTATTTGTATTGATTATAATTTTTTGCTAGATTATCCTTTTAAATAGAGTTTTTATGTATGTTTACCCCTATATAAGGCCATTTTATATACTACTTTTCATAATTATAAAATGATTTGTTTTGATTAATAAAAATTGTAAAGATTCTCTTTGAGAGATTTTCTTCTTAGTTCTTTGTCAAGAACTAGGTTAGACCTTGTGAAGGCGAGTTGTGGCAGTCTTAAAGCAATATAGTTAGAATCTTCTCAACAACTAGATCTACTTTTGCAATCATGTAGTTTACAATCAACAAGTTTGATTGGGGTCTCGTTGTTCAAAAGTTAGAATCTCTTCAAAGGGGTTTGATTTGGGTCTAGCTTTCCCAACTCCGTAGTTTGGTTTTCTACGACAGATTCGATTTGTGTCAAATAATTCAACAAGCTTAGAAAAGTAAATAATTTGGTTCTAATCAACGGGTTTGATTAGGGTTGAATTATTCCCTAATTATTCATGACATTCCTTTGGGGGTTCAATCCTGTGATAATGAAGGGTTCGCTTTATTCAAGATTAACACTGTCTCTCTTTTGTATTATTTGGTATTAAAGCTTTGGGATCTTGAAATCAAATTTTTCCAATCGTTTTTTGAAATTCGTTTCTTGAAACTGGATATATCTCTTTTTCTTTTGTATTTTCCAATCCACTTCTTGAAAATTTGTTTCTAGAAATTGGATATATCATTTCATTTTTGTGTTTTCTAATCCGTTTCTTGAAAATTCGTGAAGTTGGATGTATCTTTTTCAATTCGTGCTATCCACTGTGTTTGTTTGTCTTCGTGTTTGATCAAGTAATCTCCCTCAAGTCCAATTCTTGTTCGCCTCATAGTGAATTTTTGCGGTGTTTATCATTTCTTGTGCTTGAAGTTGTTCGAGAATTGAACTTTCTTGGTTAAGATTGTTCAAGATTCGAATTTTCATGATTCTTGCACCAAAGTTATTCAAGATTTAAACTTTCTTGTTTCAAGCTGTTCAAGATTTGAACCTTTGTTTGTGTTTTTTTTTTTTTTTTTTTTTTTTTTTTTTTTTTTGTGCTATATGCTTCTTGTTAAAAAAAGGGCTTTGTGAAAGAGGGGGGGAAAAAGTGCTTTGTGAAAGAAGCGTGCTTTGGTGGGAAAAAGGGTTGGAAAAAAAAAAACAAAGAGAGAAACGTGCATAATTGATGGTAGGAGTTGTTTTCAAAAGTGTGCAATACTTTTGGAAAAAGAGAGTTGAGTGGCAAAAGGCAAGAACTGTGAGAAAAAGAAAAGCCAAATTTGAGTGAAAAATGTTTAATATTATTCAAACAAATTTTGTAGATTTTAAACACGAGTAGAGTTAAGAGATAATGCTGACTTCAAGCTTTTTGTGTGGGATTTCCAAGATGAATTCAAGCTTCCAAATGCGAAATAGGATCAATCAAAATCAAAAGTAGCGCTTGTACAAAAGGGATGCTCCAAGTCTAGGTCTAAATCCATCGGAAAATACACCACTGAGGCTTCCGATTATGAAGACATTTCAGGAAGATGGAAAGGAAAGATGAACCAGGTTCAAAAAGACAATCTTTCAACTCTACATGGGAATCAAAATGGTGTAACAAAAGAGTTGTTTCAAAGCCCAAAAAAAATGTTACAATTGAAGAGTCGTTTGCTGTTACTGATGACATTATTTCTCGGATTTTGAGTAGAGAGGATGTCCCACATGGAAATAGCAATTTGGATAGCATCAAGCTAGAAGAAATTGGGCATATTACTTCTTAATGTCCAAATACAAAGGCTATGAATGCAAGGGACAATGGTGCCATGGTGAATGATAACTCAAGTGTACATGAGACACCATTGTTAGTGGAGCGCATTGATTCTGCCATTGAAGAATCCGTCTATGAAGACTTGCTAGGTAATACATTGGAGGGGTGTAGTGAAGCTGACCATGAAGAATCCATTCAATGTGTTACTGATATTAAAGGTTCGTCTCTTGAGGACATACCACACGATTTACCTACCTTGAATGACATTTCAAGGACGGATCATTTCAAATTGGGGAAGTCTGATATGATCTTGATAACCCCTATTCCCACCATTGAGGCAGCACCAAGATTGATTACCTACCTATGCATTTTAAAGGGTTCAAAAGGCTCAAATCATGGCAAAAAGACATTGAAAATCTCCTATCAAACATCCATTCACGGCTTCGTAGGCTGGTGGTCAAGGAGAAAATAAGAGGAACAGTCTTCGCAGGTGGATTTGCGGGTCAAGGTCTGCAGATTTAAGGCAATGAGAAAACATGACTTGATTCTTGAGAATCCACCCATGGATACTACTCACAGATTCTCATCAAAAAGCATCCGTGGGATAATCCCACCAAGGATTATTCATCATTGGAAGTTGTGGATTCTTATTGTATTTCTATATTTTTAGCTACTTTTTTAGAAATTTGCATTGGTATAACCTGTTTCAAGATTATTCTTTTAATTAAGATTTTTAGGTATGTTTATGCCTATGTATGGCCATCTTATGTACTAATTTTCATAATTATAATTATGATTCATTTTGATTAATAAAACTTTTGAGTTTCTCTTTGAGAGATTTTCTTCTTAGTTCTTTGTCAAGAACTAGGCTAGACCTTATCAAGGTGACTTGTGGCAGTCTAAAAACAATATAGTTAGAATCTTATCAATGCACTTGAACTAGATCAACTTTTGTAATTTCTAGGTTACAATAAACTGGATTAATTTGGGTTTCATTGTTCAAAAGTTATAATCTCTCCAAAGGGGTTTGATTTGGGTCCAGCTTCTCCAACTCCATAGTTTGGCTCTCCTCAACAGGTTCGATTTGACTCAAATTATTCAACTAGCTTAATAAACTTAATAATTTGGTTTGAATCAGCAGGTTTGCTTGGGGGGGTTCAGTCTTGTGATTACGAATGGTTTGCATTATTGAAGATTAACATCGGGTCTCTTTCGTATTATGTTATACTGCTATGTCAATAAGATTAGATTTTTTGTACTTTGAGCCTCGTATTTTGGGGTTTCCCTCGAGAAACGGTGGGATGTCATGTCTCAGGAGCAGGGTGTGACATATAGTCTCTAATTTAGAGTTGCAAAACCTTATAGAAAGAATCAAACATATGTATGTGAGGCAATTTTTTAGTCATCTTGGTTCTTCAACTTCTCTCATCCTTTGAATTCCATATCTCATCCATTTGGGTATCAAAAGACAGTCCTCCACGACTTGTGAATCCTCAACTCACAGATTGTACCAATTCCATTTCCTTTCTCTCATTGTATTACAATATTAAAAAAATTTCCAAGTTTGCCTCTAAATATAGACAGTAAATTTGTAGGAGATCTAATTTATTTTGGAAAATGAATGCGTAATCATCAAGAGCCTTAATATTGCAAGTCACTCATATTTGCTAAATGAAAGTAAATTTTCTTGCCAACCCAAAAATTGTTAACTATGATATCTAAGAGACTTAAACTACCAGAAAAGCATGCCAAAAATAACAGAAATTTGTACCTGGAAGACCTTTTGCCAAATAGCTTCTTGTCCTGTGAATGCTAAGGGTAAATTGATACCTTGAAGAGCCATCCAATCAATCTCCTTCTCCCATCTTTCCCAGTCCCACCATGCAAATGTATCTTCCAAAATTATAAACTCACAAAATTAACCAAGATTATAGTTCTATAATGTAAGACTTAAATTTCATAGATCAAACTAAATACTGCATGCAGTAATTGAATTGGAGACTTACAGCTTGATGTAACAGCATTCTGGTAATAGCTCCACGGAACAGGTCTCCTGATTTCTATACCAACATCTTCAACGTGAGGCAGAGAGCCAGGCTTTGGAACTGAAGCTAGCTGTGCTCCACCAGTTTTCATCCATGATATGTGTGCTCCACACCAATATTTCAAGTACCAATGCAAACCAGATGAAAGCTCGACACCTGTGGTTCCACTTATCCTGTGCATAACACAAACAAGAAAATCTTCTTTTGTTATTTTCAAGTGCATATCAGCCAAAGTGTGTCAAAATATTGTGGCAAATCAACAGAAAGTTTATTCATGCAGAGTAACCTCAAGGCTCGTTCAATCGCACAAAAAAGATGTATGATTTTGTTCACAATATCTAGCTGCCTTTATCACTTATTGCCAAACAATCAGAACTCTAGGACATCACATTTCATAGTGTACCCAAAACATGGATTCATGATTTAAGGCAAGTGAAGAAAACTGAACTTAAATTGATTGATGATTCGCAGCGGAATATATTTAAATGCTCCATCTTGAACAGGATCAAAGAGAAGACGATCCTACTGAACCTGGTTCAGCACAGCTTAATAGGACCTAGGCTAAACTTTTGCAACTAGAACAAAGATTTCCTGGTTATTGCTCAATTTGCATTGATGGGGGAAAGAAAAGAAATGATGCAAACCTTATAATATATTATATGGTGACTAGAATTTAAACCTCAAGATTTCACAATGGCATTAAAAAACAGGAAGATGTTGAAATATATGGGTCTTGCTGCCAACAAATCTTCCATCATAAAAATAAAAATAAAAAAAGAAGACACTACTGCTAGTGTGTTAGAGCTTTTTAAAACCAGCAAGGTAACATGGCCAGTTTCTCTGAATTCAAGACACAAAAAATTGATGAAGTCAAAGTTTCCATATAGTGAAAAGGAGTCGCAGAAATTCAAACAAATTATTTAGACGCACAAATCATCGGGAGATGTTCCATCTATCAATGTGGTAATGATATTTAAAATAGGCAAATAAATGAACACTTTGAACCTACAAAATCTCAGGAAAGCCGTCCTGGCTAAAAGAAGGATGATTGCTTATTTTAAAGCAAAGCTCCCCATCACAATGCTCCTGTAAATACAAAGAAGGTAAATTGTGAGAGCTTCTATTTTTGCAGAAAAATAAGACCGTGAAAGCAAAGTCTTCAAAATTGCCAAGCTATGTTACATGGATTCAGCTTTGAGTAAAGGTGTGGGTTGGTTGTATAAATCAAATTCATCCTCTATCAGAACACAAACATCCGGAGACATGGTTATTTTCCACTCAATTGGTTTTACACTATTATGAAGCAACTGCAACATCCCAAATGTATTAGGAGTAATACATGCTGGGTAACAGACTGTAAGATATCTTCCAGATTTGTACCACAAGAATATTCCAGAGTCATATCCATGGCCAGGTAATTAAGATGGGCACATGATAGATTCTAGAGAAGTGTATGGTAAGAGGATGATGTCAGGTACGAGTTTTGAAACGGTTGCGAGAAATCATTATCTCTTGGATGAGCGCCGAGAATGAAGTATATTCCCCACAAAGCTGGACATTGTAGCGGCTTTCAAAATACCAAGTCTCTTAGACTGCTCCCTAAGCTCAAGCTGAACTTTTCATAACTCTTTACGTGGAATTGAGAAGATAAGAGACTGTAAGCTGTGTTCTATGTCACATTACGGCTATTATATGCCAATTTCATGTATGTATAGACACTTCTGCCTTCATTCCTTTTCCTACAGTATCTAACTCTGAACAAAATTGTTAGCAAAACCCAAGTTTCAGCTCACATATCTCTAGAACGGAAGCATGATGAAATGAAAAAGAGAGAATGATCAACTTAGGCCCTCCAAATAATTGGAGATGAATGGTGTTGAAAAGCAGAATTAATCAATAATCAGACCAAACGTATAGGAGAAGAATAAAGGTCAAGAATTATCAATTACAGAGCAACGAAGATATGAAATAACATCTGGGTTTCAAACTGGTAGCCAATCACAAAAGTTCATTCTTTATTTTTGATATAACAAAAGTAGGAAACATAAAATAGAATTCCTAAAAGTATTGGAAGTCAATACTTTCTGGAACTATTACAAACTAAATATCACCACATAGATAGAGAACAAAATCTTTATCAGGTAAAAATAATTACAAAAATTTCACGAGCACACCTACTGTTATGGTAACTGAAGCGACAAAAGTTTTGTCGACTTGTTGGTACAAGAATCAATTTTATTCGCGTAGATTCTTTATCCAAAAATAGTACGACAATATATCACTGGCCATATCACCTTCTATTACATAACCCAAGAATAACCAAATCCAAAAAACACAAAACCAGGATCACCAAATGCAATTAACTTACTATAAATTGTCTAGGAAACAGCAAAACAAAACAAAACTCGAATATCCCAAGATTAAGTACAGAACCCAAAAGAGGAAGACAAAATCACTAAGTAGTACCTAACTAACTATAAAATGTCTAGGAAACAGCAAAACAAAACAAAACTCGAATATCCCAAGAAAAATATAGACCCCAAAAGAGGAAGACAAACAAAATCACTAAGCAGTACCTTGGAGATGATTTTAAACTCAAAGCTGGAAGAATGAGAAGGAATGAGGCGATTAAGGACTCCATAAGCAGCACTGAGTTGAACAGAAGGGGGTGCTCTTTCTCTGTCCTGAATTTCAAGGATGCGTGAAATATAGCTTACGCCAATGGTTGATGATTCGGCCAACGTAGCCACTGCAAACATGAAGCAGCAGCTGCTGCAGAATACTGTGCAGAGAGTCCATAGATAGTTCGAGGGAAAGGTAGACATCGGCTTTGGTTTAACTTGCCTTAAGAGCAAGAAGTGGAGTTTTTTTTTTTTATAGGAGTGGAAATCATAGTGTCGTAGGCAGTAGCGTCGTTTGAGTTTGTTTGTTTGTGGAGACGATTGAAGGCCGGCAGAAAAATAGCGATAGCGATGTGTTTGTTAAGGTTCGTTTGGAATGGTAAGTACATTCGAACACGGACAAAGTACCAACCACCAGCAGGAATTGACCATGCTCTTTGGAAAATTACGAATTTGGTTTATTATAGCCTTTGTTCATTTAATTTCTTTAAAAAAAAGTATTATTCTCAATTGTTTCTTCCTTTTACTTTTGAATTTTTTAAACTAAAATCATAAGCAAATTCAAATCTATTTTTGAATTCTAATTTTTAGTTTTTCAAAAATCATCTTTTATAATATCAAAATTAACTAAGAACAATCTCTATGATTTGGGTGATATATTTTATTTTTCTCACTTCCGAAGATACTAAAATTATACACTATGCACTCTTAAAAGTTACACTCTTCTCATATGATTAAATTACTTGCTTTTTATACGAACATTTAGAATTTGCATCAGTGCGTCTAATTCTACTCGAATCCTCTATTTTTTTTTTTTTTTTTGGATAAATGTCCTGTACTTTAAGTTTAACGATTAGATTCCTAAGCTTTTGTGTTTTTCAACCCTACTTAATACTTATGATTTAGATAAAGTGCAAAGTAGATTAAATTGTGCAAATGCATGCGTTTTGGAGAGAGTCAAGCACACACGCTACACGATTTTAATTGTTTTAGTACTTACCACCTGTTTTTCTCCTAAGGCATCCCCAAAGTACTCAAGCTATATGTTTTTAATTAATTTTTATTAAACCAGCTTTCGAATAGTTGTTGTAATTTCTATGATGTTAACATATCTAAAATAGTGTAATTTCATATCTTTCAAATGTAAATATTCCTCTATTTCTATTTGAAGATGCCATTGCAAAAATTATTTTTTGCTGCTAATAAAGTGAACAGAGGCAAATAATTACAACCCAAACTGGATATACCAAATTTGTCAATTTGCAGATAAAAATGTGTCAAAATTCGAATTGATCATTACATCATTTAGTCACCAATATTTAGCGGCTACATATGAATGCCAAAGTACCATCAGAATAATCTAATGTACTTTGCTAATAAGTGCATTGCATTAGCAAAACCAAAATGTGTCAGGTACTAAATTCCAACGCACAAACCATGCTATTAACTTCGAAGTAGCATATGCAAAATTTATGTTGCTAGCAACTTCAAGTCTAAATCAGCCTTTGTCCTAATTTGGGCAAGCACAATTGAAATAACTACAAGAACCTTGCTCAATGATAATGAACTAGCAATTGCAGGCCACTTTGTGTTTAAATATTGAGTTGAGTGCTTGAATTAAAACCTCCAAACCAGTTATCCGAAGGGGGCGAATTGTTTTAGTGAAAGCTTAAGTCTTCTGATGAAAGAATGTTTTCAACGATGGTTGTAACTACTCCAAGTTGCTTTTAAGTATAAATACAAATGAGTAGTGAAAAATAATAATATAATATACCTTGAGAGAAAATGAGAAACCAGAGTTCATAGACTCCCTGATTTCTTCTGCAAAATTAAGGGAGATTTCACAGTTGAATCCTGGGAACAGAACGCTCTAGGACTTCAATACAAAGAGAAGGAGCGAAATTCTACTTTACGATATTGCAAGAATGCAAGCCTCTGTGATGTCAAGTTAGTATACTTACTTCATTGTGTATTATTATTGTCATACATTATTGTCTATGTTATAGTTGTGATTGATCCTTATTGTCATACATTATTGCCATCTTTGAGACATTGTATTTGTTCATAAGTTTTATTATCAAATTTGCATTGTTCAAAAGTTGATATTTAAAATGATTTTGATCGAAGTATTTTTCCTGAGAGTTCTCCAACATTCTAAAATAGAAATTTCTTTTTTCTTTCATAAGTTTCCTTCTTTGTTACATTTATATGAATCATACTTGCAGAAATTTATCTTTATTTGTTGATTACTAGCATTGCCATACTTGAAAGTCATTAAGAGATATGGCTTCATGTTCAAAAATCAAAAAAATTGAAGTCTCCAACAATAACATGGCTGATGAGAAGCCTGACAAGTTTAAGGGAATCAACCTCAAAATATGGCAACAAAAAGATGTTGGTCTATTTGACAACATTAAACCTGGCACATATGGTCAAGGAAGAGTGTCCCAAGCTTGCATATCCTACTACTAAGGAATCTTTGATGTTGGTTGAGGCATTGCAAGAGAATGATTTCTTATGTTGAAACTATATCCTCAATCGTCTTGATGACATATGATTTCTTGAGCATAAACTATATCCTTAATTGTCTTGATGACACTCTCTATGATGTTTATTTGTCACAAAATACTGCAGAAGAAGTATGGGAAGCACTAGACAAAAAGTACAAGACCGAAGATGTTGGTGCCAAAAAATTTGTGACTGGCAAATTCCTCAAGTATGTTATGGATTACTCAAAACTAGTCATAAAGCAAGTGAAGGAGATTCAAATTCTCATTCATGAGTTGCTTGCTGAAGAATGTGTCATCAATGAGCACTTTCAAGTGGGAGCAATAATTAAAAAATTGCCTCTATCTTGGAGTGACTTCAAAATCTATCTCAAGTATAAACTACAGAGATGAGTTTGGAAGATTTGATCCTAAGATTTCGAGTTGGAGACAAGGGTGATAGACCATTCATGGAATCTAGGGCCAACATGGTTAAGGGACAAAGCTTTAAGAGAAACAAAGGCAAGAAGAAAGACAAAAAGGATGGAAAACTTACTGCACCTAAGGGCAAAGACTTCAAAAGGATCAAAGGATCGTGTTGGGTATGTGGAAGCCATGTCACAAGGCAATAAATTGTCAACATAAAAAAGGCTAAAATGATGCTAACTCCTCAAAGAATAAGGAAGCAAACACAGCAAAATATGTTCAACAATTGGACACTGATGAAGACAATCTTGTTACTATAGTATCGAAAGTGAACTTCATATCTGGCGTCAAGGGTTGGTGGATTGATACTAGGGCCATAAGGCATATTTGCACCAATGAGAATCTATTTTATGATTACAATAAGATTGCAAATGGCAAATAGCTCTTCATAGGGATTTCCTCCTCTTCCAAAGTGGTAGGAAAGGCATAGTCAAACTCATATTCACTTTTGAGAAATTTTTTACGCTCAAAAAGGTTCTTTGTGTACTTGATATTGGAAGAACTTAGTTTTTGGTCCACTTCTTAGTCCAAAAAGATTCAAACTTGTTTTAGAATCCAATAAGTTCATGATAGGTGTCAAAATAGAGTAGTATTTGTAGAGTCTAGGCTAGGTATTTAGAGAGTTTTCAGGTAATTTTATTGAGTTTAGTTCATTTATTTGCTATTTTATCTTGTTTTCGAGTTATTACTTAAGTGATGCAAGAATGGTTTAATTGTGCTATTCTTATATGTTTTGTAGTGGTTGAATACATCATCATTGAATTGAAAGAGCAAATGAGAAGTTTAGACGATGATTCGATGATCAGTGAAAGTGAAGGGTTTGAAAAGTGCTAAAAAATTAAGTGAAATTCGTGAATTACAAGTGTTAAAGACTGTTGGAGGAAGACGTGGCGTGGCTCATGCTTCAAAAATTCATGAATTTTAAGTATGTCCAGGCAAAAAAGTGCAGATTAAGCCCTATCTTTTAAAATTCCGACTCAAGAATGTTTTCTTGTATTCTAAGCATAGGAACCACATAAACAGGTAGAATAGAATCCTAGAAATACAATTTTATATATGCCTAGGCAAGAACAATAAATTCAAGGGGCTTTCATAACAACTCAAGGAAAGGAAAAAATTGCAAATTTGTAGAAGTCATCCATCAATAAAGAATAAGCTTTCCTTAATCTCTATTTTCCTTTATACTTGTGTTGTTATGGAATTTATTTGCCAAGTTTTGATCTTTATTGTTAAATTATCTATGGGTAACTAAATTCTCTCTATAGGATGTAGAGGAAACTAATTGATTGAAGGATATGTGTTACTTGACTAAAGATTTATGCTTTTACTTGTTCTTGTTTATTCACTATTTGATTTATCACAATTTTTGATCGACTGGCCATCAATTGTAAAGACTAAATCATTATTATAACAATGAGAGTTGATAATAATGACAGACAGATGAATTGTTGAGTAACCGATGGTCTTTGTCTACCGAAGTTGATCCTCGCATAAAAAGGCTACTCCATGTTCCAAAGAAAGGCTAAACTTATTATATGAAAGCCTCTCATTAAAGAAGTTGAATAATCATAGGCATGCCTATTACCTATTAACTATAAGAGTTCCTTGCTTATAAATTTTAGATAGGATAGAAGAATGGATTTGAATGAGTGGAATTGACGTATAATTACTTGTATTTTGCTTAATATTATGAGTTTTATAAGTGCCAAAATAGAGTAGTATTTATAGAGCCTAGGCTACGTATTTATATTAGTTTTTAGATAATTTTATTGAGTTTAGTCCATTTATTTGCTATTTTTCATGATCTTGAGTTATTACTTAAGTGGTGCATGAATGGTTAATTGTGCTATTCTTATATGTTTTGTAGGGTTTGAATTCATCATCATTGAATTTGAATTCATCATCATTGAATTGGAAGAGCAAAGGAGAAGTTTAGACGACTATTCAATAGTGAGTGAAGGGTTTGAAAAGTGTAAAAAAATTAAGTGAAGTTTGTGAATTACAAGAGTTAATGTCTGCTGAGAAGCCTGGGCGTGGCCGGAGGAAGAAATGGTGTGGCTCATGCTTTTAAACTTCGTGAATTTTAAGTATTTCCAGGCAAAAAATTGCAATTAAGCCCTCTCTTTTAAGAATTTGACTCAAGAGTGTTTTCTTGTATTCTAAAGCATAGAAGCCACAATGGGTAGATTAGAACCCTAGAAACACAACTTTTACAGCCATACACATACCTAGGGCAAGAATAACAAGATTGAAGGTACTTTTGTGGAAGACTAACTCAAGGAGAGGGAAAAATTACAAATTTGTGGAAAATTATTCATCCATCAACAAAGAATAAGCTTTCCCTAATCTCTATTTTCCTTTATACTTGTGTTGTTATGCAATTTATTTTTCAAGTTTTGATCTTTATTGTTAAATTCTCTATGGGTAAATAAACTCTCGGTCTAGGATGTAGAAGAAGCTAATTGAATGAAGGATTACGGGTTAATTGATTAAAAATTTATGCTTTTACTTGTTCTTGTTTACTCACTATTTTATTTATCACAATTTGTGATGATTGACCATCAATTTTAAAGACCAAATCATTATTATAACAATGAGTAATAATGATGGAATTAGAATAAATGAAGCTTAGGTTACATGTCACACAAGAGTAGTGGTGCTCTTAGATGGGTCAATTAGGCAATTCATACGACTAATGGACCAATACTAGTGTCTTTACCACAAGAGTAGAAAAGAATTAGTAGAGAGGTAATTGTTAACTTACCACGGAGTGAAAGTTAAGTACACTTGGAATTGGGCTTTAAACATGACAAGATAAAGGCATGAATTGCATCAATTATCATTGTCCTAAAATCATTAGTGGAATCTAGATCTAGATACTTTGTATTCATAGTTTCTTCAAGTTTTGCTATTCAATGTTCTAGTTTATTTGTCTTCATTAATTTGTTTTGTTTAAGTTTAGCTTAATTATTTTTTAATAGTAGTTTAAATAATTGAGTAAGCTTGGTAGTTCTAGTACTTCAAGCCATTCTCTGTGGGTTTGACTCTATTACTCTATATCATTGCACGATCTGTTCTCTTGCAGTAAATAGGGTAATTACGTATTTTTTTAACTCAACTTTTGTTTAATTTCATAGATTTTTATTGTGATATTGCTAGCCTAATTACAGGCCTGCCAATTTGTACTTACTAAGAGTGGCATGTATGTAGGCAAAGGCTACTTAGCAGATGGTTTGTTAAGCCTAATGCAATGGTTGCGAATGCTATGAATAAAAATGATATTTTTGCTTATATTGTTGATTCTTTTGATTTGTGGCATGCTAGATTAGGTCATGTTAATTTTCTATCTTTGCATAGAATGATGAATTTAGATCTTATGTCTAAATTTGACTTTGACATCAAACGTAAATGTGAAGTATGTGTTGAATCAAAAGTCACTAGGCAAAGTTATAAATCTGTCCAATAAAGGAATAATAAATTACTTGGTTTAATTTATACAGATATTTGTGACTTTAAGTCACTTCCTATACATGGTAGAAAAAATTATTTCATCACATTCATTGATGATTGCAGCAAGTATTGCGATGTTTACTTACTCAAAAGTAAGGACGAAGCTCTTAAAACATTTAATACTTATGAAGTTGCAGTTGAAAATCAACTTGGTAGAAAAATAAAGGCTCTACATTCAAATAGGGGTGGAGAATATGACTCCGATGCCTTTGCTGAATTTTGTGATATATAGAGAATAATTCATCAAAATACTGCACCATATGCACCCCAACAAAATGGGGTAGCAAGAGAAAAAAATAAAACTCTCAAAGACATGATAAATTACATATTTGATAGCTCGGGATTGCCTCACAATTTATGGGGAGAAGCTTTACTTTCTCTAAATCATATCTTAAGTAGAATTCTATATAAGAAAACTAATAAGTCTCCTTATGAATTACGAAAAGGACAGTTACCTACTTATAAACCCGTGAGGTTGCCTAGCTAAGGTATTAATTCCTTGATTAAAAAAGACAAAATTGGAACCTAAGACTATTGATTGTGCATTTATTGGACTTGCAAATAATAGTGCTACATATAGATTTTTAGTAATTAAATTTGAAAATCCTCATATTCATGTTAATACTATTATTGAGTCTAATGAAACTGAATTCTTTGAAGGAATTATGCCTTACAAAGAAAAAGATTATAACTCTCGAAAGAGAGCAATTGATGAAAATCCAGAGGAGTTCACTTCTTCAGTAGAAATACAAGAACAAGATGTGGAACCTAGACCAAGCAAAAGACCAAAATTTCAAAATGATTTTGGTACATATTTTATCAGTTATTTAATTGAAGGAGAACCAAGAACCTACAGCGAAGCAGGGAGTTCTCCTTAGGCTCCTTTCTTGTAGAATCATATGGCATGGGATGGGTCTTTAGAAAAAGGCTTAAAGCTAATGGCACCATTGTCAAGTACTAAGCTCGTCTAGTTGCTAAAGGTTACAAGCAAAAAGAAGGTTTGGATCATTTTGATACGTATTCTCTAGTTTCAAGAATAACATCTATTAGGATGTTAATTGCCATAACTACCATATATACTATGGATATACATCAAATGGATGTTAAGGCAGCATTCTTGAATGGAGATTTAGATGAAAAAAATATACATGGAACAACGGAAAGGTTTTGTGGCCAAGAACCAAGAAAAAAAAGGTCTATAAACTTGTAAATCTCTTTACGGACTTAAACAAACATTCAAGCAGTTGCACGAGAAGTTTGTTGCACTATCTTATCACATTGATTTAAAACAAATGAACGTGATAAGTGTGTCTATTTCAAAAATATCAAGAACTCTTGTTTAATGGTATGCTTGTATATTGATGACATGCTTGTTATGGGAACAAGGATGCAATATACTCAACCAAGAAGTTGTTGAGTGCAATGTTTGACATGAAGGATTTAGGTCAAGCAAACGTGATTTTAGGTTTTAAAATCAAAAGAAATGTGCAAGGATACATTTTTACTCAATCCCATTATATTGAGAAAATAATAATCATTGAGAAGTTAATAATTAGAGAAAATGTAAGGTAATTAAAATTTGTTATTATAAAACGTGTCTAAATATAAATTTTATCTAACAATTAACCATCAATGAACAAAACATGTTTATTCACTGTTTGGTTAAAAATTTGTAGAAACATGGACAAGTTATTCGATCGAATAATTTTCCAAGCGTTTTGCATTTGATTACCTCAAATATACATTCACTAATCAACATTTATTTGGATCATACTTATATCATTAAGAGGTTTATGGTTGGATAGAATGTAAGAAAAATTGTAATTTGTTGTTATAAAACGTGTCTAAATTAAATTTTATCTAATAACTAAAAATCGATAAACAAAATACACACATTCACTAGTTAATTGAAATCTATGGAAACATTGACAAGTTACACATGAAGTGTGTCTAAATGTAAATTTTATCTAACAATTAAATATCAATGAACAAAATACATACATTCACCGCATTTGTTTACTTCAAAACATACATTCATTAATTGACATTTATTTGGATCAAATTTAAATCATTAAAAGGTTAATAATTGGATAAAATGAAAGACAAAATAAAATTTATTGTCATAAATCATGTCTAAATAAATTTCATCTAATAAATAAAAACCAATGAACAAAGTACATATATTCACTATTTAATTTATAATTTGTAGGAAACATTAGCAAGTTATGAAATCGAATAATTTTCTAGAGATTCCGCATTTGTTTACCTTAAATATACATTCACTAATCAACATTTATTGAGATCATATTTAAATGGTTAAGTGGTTAATAATTGGAAAAAATTGTAAGAAAATTAAAATATGTTGTTATATACTGTTTGTAAATGTTAATTTTATCAAACAACTAAATATTAATGAAAAAGTATATTCATTCACTATTTATTTAAGAATTTGCATAAACATTGGCAATTTACGCAATCGAATCATTTTCTAGATATTTTGCATTTATTTATCTCAAAACATATATTCATTAATCGATGTTTATTTAAATTGGACTTAAATCATTAAATGGTTAATAATTGGACAAAATGTAAGACAAATTAAAATTCTTTGTTATAAAGCATTTACAAACGTTAATTTTATCAAACAGCTGAACATCAATAAGCAAAGTATATACATTCAATATTTAATTAAGAATTTATAAAAACATTCAAAAGTTATACAATCAAATATTTTTCTAAAGATTCCACATTTGTTTGCCTCAAAACATACTTTTACTAATCAATATTTATTTGGATCAGACTTAAACCATTAAAAAGATTAATAATTGGACACAATGTAAAACAAATTGTAATTCATTGTTGTAGTTTGTCCAAGAGTAAATTTTATCGAACAAATAAACATCAATGAACAAAGTACAAACATTGTGTCTAGGCGTAAATTTTATCTAACAATTAAACATCAATGAACAAAGTATATGCATTCACTATTTAATTAAAGATTTGTACAAACATTGGCAAGTTACACAATCGAATAATGACAAGTAATAAATTTACTAATATTATTATATGTTTTAGATATTATTTTAGTATAATTATAGTACTTTTGGGTGCAAATAACCCATTTTTTAACAAATTATAAGAATTAGGGTTTCTACCAAAATTAGGGTTTTTGAGGCAGAATTTTTATTTGAGCAAATTAATGCACAATTTTTGTGTATGATTGCAGGTTCATCATACTTAAACTCATTTTGAATCAATTGGACTAAAAGAGAATCAAATTCAAAGGTGATTCAAAGAGCTAGGATTTGATAAACAACTTGGAGAAATAATTGTGCAAAATAATGGAATATCCAATTCTTCATCAAAATGCATGGCAAAACATGGAAAATGCCTGCACACATGGAATCCAGCTCAGCAAAAATCAAAAAGTCAAGTGGGAACCACAGGGAGTGATCTACGGGTTCAAATTCGCGGGTTGGCACTCACAAGTAATAAAAACCAATCTCTCAACTTAATCCACAGTAATAGAAAGCTAATCTCTCAACTTAATCCGCAAATGCATAAGTTTGAACCCACATATTTGAACTCGTAGATCACTCCCTGTGGTCCCCACTTGATTTTTTAATTTTTCCTGAACTGGATTCCACATGTGCAGGGATTTCCCACGTTTTGCCATGCATTTTGATGAAGAATTGAATTTTTCATTATTTTTGCACAATTATTTCTCCAAGTTGTTCATCAAACCCTAACTCTTTGAATGACCTTTGAATTTGATTCTCTTTGACTCCAATTGATCCAAAATGAGTTTAAGTATGATGAACCTGCAATCATACACAAAAATTGTACATTAATTTGTTCAAATAAAAATTCTGTCTCAAAAACCCTAATTTTGGTAGAAACCCTAATTCTTATAATTTGTTGGAAAATGAGTCATTTGCACCCAAAAGTACTATAATTATACTAAAATAATATTTAAAACATATAATAATGTATATATTAATATTGGTAAATGTCACATCCTAAAAAAAAATCGTAAGGTACTGGTGGGGTCGTTGACTGTCGCACCCTAAAAAGGCGGTCCGGTCCGGTGACCCTCTTTGAAAATCAAGTTTTGGAAAAAATCGTGCACGTGTGTGAAAAATCAAATTTTTATTGAAAAAGTGTTATTTAAGAAAAATAATAAAAATAAGGCCGGGACAAAAAGTGCGACAGTTTTGGCCAATTGATTTTTGAAAAAAGGTTTTATTTTTTAAAATGGAGTCGCCATTTGGTATTAAGTTAGGGTGCATCAAGTCACCCAAAAAAATCATTTAAACAAAACAAAAAGTAAAATTTTTAAAAATTATTTAAAACCTTTTTCCGACTCCGGTTTACGAAAAATGAGAGAAAAGGTCTGGGAGTCACATTTGAAGAAAGAGAAGGCAAGGGCTTACGCCTAAGGCACCCTTTCAACCTAGCCGAGGCTAGTTGCGAGGTTTAATCAAAATTTTCTAAATTAACCCTAGATTCTATCGTGTTCGGATGTATCTAAATGAATGCAAATCCTAAATCTAAATGTAAATATCGAAACGGTCCAAATATCCCGTCAAGGCTTGGTCGAGATTATCGCATTAATTGCGAAACCCGAGTCGAGATCTTGAGGGAATCACGAGTGTAAATGCAAATGAAATGCAAACAGAAAAGCAAATAATAAATAAATAAATAATGATATATATTAAGTGAAGAAAGAAAGTGGGTATGCAACATGACGGGTATGGGGGACTAATTTCTCATGACTGAATATTTTTACTCACAGAGAGAGGAACGGCATGTACGCCACCGCTTCCCACGTGAGTAGGCGACTATTTCTACTCAGATCACACAAAATGACCTACATTCTAAGTGAAATGCATCCTAGATGTCATGCATTTGAGTATATGTCAAAAATAAATAAATAAATAATAGTAATAATAAAAATCATGCAAAATGGAAAGAAAACTAAAAATGTGTGAAGTGGGATGTAAAAAATGCACACGAGTGCACCTAACACTAAAATGTCTTAAGGGTCTAGCGTTGGACTAGGCCTTTCTAGAGATTCCCACTAGCATTGGACTAGCAAGGAAATGATAAAGCCACAACTAGCGTTGGACTAGTGTGGTGACGAAATAAAGCTGGTTAAAACATGAATCCAAGCAATAAAGCATAAATTGAAAGTAGATAAACATAAAAAGACACATAAGATCACATAGGAGCACATAACATGTAAGCATGATATCTAGATGTAAAATCCTAAAGAAAGCGGTAAAACAAATAAGCACGTAAGCATGCAAAAACACACGAAGCCTAACTATTACACCGGGGATTTAGATACAATTTAAAGGAATCAAGAAAGAAAGAAAAAGAAAAAAAATGACCTATCTATTACACTTGCTATCTAAATATAAAATATTTGTAAAAATACAAAAAGAAGATAATATAACTATTACATCCGCTATCTAAATACAATAATATTATATTTTTGCCAAAAATAATAAAATTTGAAATTAAATAACATAAAGTAAATAACTATGCAAAAAGTATGTAAAAATAAGAAACATATGAAGAAAATGCATAATATATCATATAGAAGCACATTGGAACACATAAAGTGAAATTCACGAGAAATAGGGATACCTGGTTTGAAGACCCGGTGTCAATGCTAAGAAAATGAACACACGCATCAAGGTATCACCATAGAGATAAATAAAGCATAAGACATAAAAAGTACTAATAAATTGGGGAAAGAGAATGCTAATTCTATCAAATTAAAGGGTCTAAAAACAAAATTGCAAGCTTAAAGGATTAAAAGGGCAAAATGGAAAATTTAACTAATTAAGGGCAAAATTAGAAAGATTACACAAAGTCTAGGGGACAAAATGCAAGTCAAAGTAAATTGGGCGATGCAAAATAGTAAATTTAGCAAGTATGGGGAAATTTGCAAATTATAGAACATAATTGAAAAAATAAAAACCTAGGGGGACCAATCTGTGATTATAAAAGACTTAATTGAAAAGGTTTTAAAGTGTGGAGGGTCAATCTTGAAACAGCAAGGGATCAATTACAGAAACCAAGAATATGCAAGTGGTACAATAACACTACCCAAGATCCCAGGGGCCAAAACATAAATAATTATTCTTTGTTAAATAAATAAATAAAATAAAACCTGCAAAAAAAATGCTAAACTAAATCAAATTAACATAAGTATCTAGATTAATTAACTCAATTATTTTAATTAACTAACTAACTTAATTACTAACATAAACCAAAATAAACAAGGCTAAATTAAATATTAATCAAAGCAAAAGAAATAAACCCACCACGACATCCCCAATCGGTTTATTTACAAAACCAGAAGTCCTAAAATTTCAAAAAGAAAACAAACATCAAATTCTCAAATCTTTATTTAATTTTTTTTTTGCTCTTTCATCTTTTTCTTTTTCAGACCCACTAGATTTTCTTCTTCTTTCTCTCTTCTTCTCTCCCTTCTCTCACGCATATTCTCTATTTCTCGTTCTGCCTCATTTGGTTGCTCTTTTCTTCCCTCTCCCTCACTCTTCTTTCCTTCTCTTTTCCTTCTCTTCTCCGGCTGCCTCTGTTCCAACTTTCGTTTCTCTCCCTCTCCTTCCAGTTATCTCTTCTTTTCTTTCTTCCATTTCCCTCATTCTTCTCCCTTGTTTTTTCTCTCTCTGTTCTCACACTTCTGCCCCCATCTCTCTCTACACTTTTTAGTCTCTCTCTCGACTCTCTCACTCGCACTCAGTTCTCTCATCTGTGTTTTCTCCCTCACTCTCTCTTTCTCTCTTCTCGTTCTAACTGAATTGGTTTTCTTCTCAACTAAAACAAGGAAAAAAAATCCCAAATTCCCCCCAAATGAAATCTGAACACTTCACCCTCTCCCATTCAACCCAGTATAATTTGAAGGCAATTAAAAGCTAAAGGAGAATGCTAGGTTTCGAAATTTCACCAGGTTTGGACAGAAGAGGTGAGGGCGATCACGGGAAGCCATGGGTAGCTCCTGACAACGATCCACTGCTACTGGGTTGCGACGACTGTTGGTGGGGTGGTGTCTATTGGTAGTTGAAGTGATGTTTGTAGTGGTGAAATTGCAAATAGCAGGGGAAATTTACAGCAATTGATTTTGGGTGATATCTTATGTTTTTGTAATTGATTTTGGGTGGAAGCTAGTAATGGAATTGGCTTTGGTTGTTGACTGTGGCCATTCGGAGGAGGTGGAGCTTGGGTGACGCTAATTGCTAATTGGGCGTGTGTGATAATGATTGGTAGTGACCGTTAAATGCTTGCTCTATTCTTGCTGTTGTTGTACAGGTTTTGGGCTGTGGTGGAATTAATGGCAGAGGAGTTGGAAATTGGGTTTAGGTTTGGTGGCAAGGAATTGCAGTTTGTTTGGTTGATGGAATATGGGTTGTGGCAACTACTTTGTAGTGACTGGAATTGAGGTGAGATTTGTTGTTTCATTGGGGCTAAAGGTTCATTCAGTTGTGGATGTGGTAAATGAACTGATAGAAGTGGCTTGATGGTGGTAGTGTCGATTTATGGTGAAGTTGTGGAGTATGGGTTGAGACGTTGACTGGTTGTGGTAGGCTTGCCGGTGGTCAGTGGAGAAGGATTTGGCTATCCTGGTGGCTTTGTTTTGGAGGTTGCAGGACAGGAGAGAGAGAGGTGGAGCTGTGGTGTTGGAGGGGTGTTTATGGGGCTAAAGATTGTTGTAGGTAGTTCAGTGGAGGTTGTGAGGAAATTGAGTTGTAGATGTGTTTGTGTCTGTACATGTATGCATGTGTGCCTGGAATGTGCGATTATTTGTGTGTCTGCTGGAATGTGTATGCTACTGTGTGTGTTTGAACGTGGGTGTATGTGTGTGAATTCTGGGCATGTATGTGTCTAATTGTGTGACTGTGTGTGAATCAATATGTGAAAGAGCTGCGTGATTTGTGTGTGAGTATGTGTTTGTGTGTGTTGTGTGTATAACTGACTTCGTGGGTGGTGTTTTAAAACAATATGTGAAAGTGTGTGTGAATGAGTGTGTTTGAGCATATGACTATATGTGAAATGTTGTGAGTGTTTGAATGGCTGTGGGTTATGAAGGTGCGCGATTGTGTGTGTGAATTATTTGTCTGTTTGAAGTGTGTGTGTATGTGCTGTGTATAGAATAGTGTGTGAAATGCAGTGACTGGGAATCAGTGTGTGTTGTGTGTGCAAGTGTCTAAGTGTGTTTGTGAAGGTGTGAGCTGAAAATGTGAACCCTGTGTAGTGTGTGTGAGAGAGAATGAGTAGTGTGTGTGAGAGAGAGTGAGTAGTGTGTGAGAGAGAATGTGAGTGTGAACGTGTAAAGTAGTGCAAATGGTGTGTATAGTGTGTGTGAGAGAGTGTGTGAGTGTGTGTAGTGTGTGTAGTGTGTGAGAGAGTGTGTGAGTGTGTGTAGTGTGTGAGAAAGAGTGTGAGTGTGTGTAGTGTGTGAGAGAGAGTGTGAGTGTGTGTGAGAGAGAGTGTGTGTGTGTTCTTGGTGTTCTAGGTGTGTGGTTGAAGATGTACTAGTGTGTGTTCTAAGTGTTCTAGGTGAAAACTTGAAGATATACTAGTGTGTGTTCTAGTTGTTCTAGGTGAAAGTTTGAAGATACACCAGTATGTGTTCTAGGTGTTATAGGTGTAGACTTGAAGATGTTCTAAAAGTTAGTAAGTATTCTTGGTGTTCTTAGTAAAAACTTGAAGAAAAATATAGAAAAAAGTGTGTGTTTTTTGTGTAAGAGGATAAAATAAAAAAAACTAAAAATTAAAAACTCTACCTAGTCTTTTTATTTTTTTTCTCCCTCTTTTTAAATCTCCAAGTGGGGGTATTTATAGTGCACAAAAAACTTATCTTCCAAGAAATGACTAAAAGACCAAAACGCCCTTGACTATCAAAATTTCAACTTTACCCTTACAAAAATATTAAAAACTATTTTTCTCTCATTAAAATGAAAAAAATTAAGAAAAATTTAAAAAAAATAAATTTATTAATAGAAATTCACCTAAAAAAAAGTTAGAAAAACTTAAAAACATGCTTAAAACTTAAAAACGAATTTGGGACCCAAAAATTGGTGAAAAATGAGTTTGGAATGTGAAATAACAATTTTGCCTTGGATAACGAAAATATACAGAAAATAACTATTGGCCTTGAAAAATTGTCAAAAATTAAAAATAAGCTTAGAACTCTAAGAAATGCATTTATGACTCAAAAATTGGAGAAAAATGAATTTAAATTATAAAATGACGATTTTGCCCTTGAATGTAGTATTTACAGAAAAAATAGCAATCGTCCTCGAAAAAATCAAGAAAATTTAGAAACATGCTGAAAGAATTAGAAAAATAAATTTGGGACCTGAAATGAGCTAAAATGGTGTTCGCGAGACGAAATTACCATTTTGCCCTTGTGCTGGTAAAATATAAAAAGAAAACCAATTAAATCTGAAAAAATCACAGAAAATTAAAAAATACGTATGAAAGTAAAAATGTGAATTTAAAACCCCCAAAACTAATAAAAAATATTTACAAATAAAAATTACTATTTTGCCCCCCGAGATTATTGAAAAATTAAAATTTGACTCCAAAAATATAAGCACCTCTCTAATGTTTGAAAAGTAAACGGTGTGTCAAAATTTGGTGTTTACAGTAAATATATTACTTATCAAATAATTTTCTAGAGATTCCATATTTGTGTACCTAAAAAACATACATTCACTAATCGATATTTATTTGTATTGGACATAAATTATTAAGAGGTTAATAACTGGACAAAATGTAAGACAAATTGAAATTTGTTGTCATAAAGTGTGTCTTAGTGTAAATTTTATCTGACAATTAAACATTGATGAAGAAATTACACACATATTTATAGAAAAGTTGACAAGTTACGTAATCTAATAATTTTCTACAAATTTGGCATTTATTTATCTCAAAACATACATTCAATAATTGACATTTATTTGGATGGAACTTAAATTATTAAAAAGTTAATAAGAAGAAAAAATATAACGCCAATTACAATTAGTGCTATAAAACGTGTCTGAACTAAATTTTATCAAATAACTAAATAATAATGAACAAAGTACATACATTCACTATCTAATTAAGCATTTGTAGAAACATTGACAAGATACGCAATCGAATAATTTTCTATAACTTCTGCATTTGTTTGCCTCAAAACATGCATTCATTAATCGATATTTGTTTAGATCAAACTTAAATTACAAGAGGTTAATAATTAAATAAAATATAATACAAATTGAAAATTGCTATTATGAAGTGTGTTTAAAAGTAAATTTCATCTAACAACTAAATATTGATGAACAAAATATATGCATTCACCATTTGATTAAGAATTTATAGAAACATTGACAAGTTACATAATTTGAATAATTTTTTAGAGGATCCGCATTTGTTTACCTCCAAAAACACATTCTTTAATGATATTAATTTGTAATACAAATTGAACCATTGATATAAAGCGTGTCTAAATGTAAATTTTATCAAAAAACTAAGCATCAATTTAAAAAATTTTAATTAAATATTGATTGTATGTTTGAAAAGTATTTGTAATATTTTTGTATATTTTTTTATGATTTTAAGCACACACTCCAAGGTGACAATTTGATTGGAATTTTGTTTACATATTATTTTTACCTCATTTCTAATGGATTATTGAATTTTCCATTAAATGCTTGTTAATATAATGGCCTAGGCATGCTGTTAAATGTCATTTGCTTTTTTGTGATGATGTTTTGATCCGTGTAAAGGAAGAAAAAAGAAAGCTTAGTTACAAGAAACCTAAAGAATGAAGGTCATAAAGAAGGTGGAAGAAGATGGGTGCAATCGCAAGGGAAAGAGCATGGGCACAAAGATTGATAATGCTTCAATAGATCAAGGAATAGGAAAAGAAGGCTATAACAATGGCTTAATAAAGTTTTCTTGATATCCAATCCCAATTTGATTCTGGGGACAAGTCAGCCTCTTGTTTCTTTCATATATCCAGGTGGTAGCCTTTGGCTTTCAGTTTCACCTTGTTCTACTAATATTACCTTGTGCATTGTGCCAATGTGTTGTCAAATTCTTATTGACTATTTTGCCTCTATAAGAGGTATTTTGGTTTTGAAAAGATATTTGTAAAATTATCGGATAATTCTGCAATGCATTCATTCAAAACCAAGATGCCTGTTGTAGGGGCAAAAATAGCCAATAAAAATTTGACAACACATTAACACAATGTACTAGTTGGTATCAACAAGACAAGTTGGAACCGAATGAAAAAGGTAGCCAGAAGGTAAAATAACGAGGTTTGGGCATGAAAAGTAAAGCCACATGGTTGAACGTGTCAGTATATAGCAGCTTTTAGCACATCCTTTCACAACTTTTTGTGTTAAAATTATTAACCACAATAAGCAAGCAGTACTGCTTAGCACATTTCCTTTAAACTTTTGATTTTAAAATCATCCTAATGCTTTGTATCATCCACGTAGTTGACATGATGGATAAAATTTTGCTTTCCATAAGTCAATTTTAAGTTAAGGATTAAAATGAGGGAAATGGTTTGGAGTATCTTAAATTTTTAAAGATATAATTCTGAAAACCATGTACATGTATCAGTGTCTTCATAATAAATGAATTCAATTCAAGTGTCACTAACAAATTACGAAATTAGGGGTAAAGGGAGGCGAGCAGAAATGATAAGAATTGTTCTATAATAAAAAAAATTTGCAAAAATGCTAATAAAATTGAATTCTGCATAAAAATTTTTTATACAAAATTAAATTAATAACATATCTCCATGCTTTTGTTGTCCCAACCGTAGGCTAAACACCCTCTAGTAATGTATGTTATTTCTTAATCAATAAGTTCTTTGATATCTATTCTAGTACTTAACGCTACTTAAAACCATTGTAACTGAGCTTTACGCTTCTTCTTTTCTGCTTATACATGGATCAGAATATCATAACAGAAAAAAAAAAACAAATAACATTTAGTAGCATGCCTAGGCTAGTATATTAATAAAACTTTAATTGAAAATCCAATAATCCATTCAAAATGAGGTAATAATAATATGTTAACAAAATTCCAATCAAACTATTACTTTGGAATAATATGTTACAAATACTTTTCAAATACACAATCAATATTTAATTAAAATTTCTCAAATCACTGCTTAATTTTTTGATAAAATTTATATTTAGACACGCTTTATAACAATGAATTTCAATTTGTGTCACAAAAAAACGTCATTAGTAAATGTGTTTTTTGAAGAAAACAAATGCAGAATCTGAAGAAAATTATTTAAATTGTGTAACTTGTCATTGTTTCTACAAATTCTTAATTGAATGGTGAACGTACATATTTTATTCATTGATATTTAGTGGTTAAGTAAAATTTACATTTAGACAGGCCCTGTAATGACGAAATTCAATTTATGTTGTACTTTGTTCAATTATTAACCTCTCAATTATTTAAGTTCGATTCGATTAGTGAAAATCTGTTTTGAAGTAAACAAATGCAAAATCGATAGAAAAACATTCAATTCTGTATATTGTCTATGCTTTTATCAATTTTTAATTAAAAAGTGAATATGTATACTTTATTTGTTGATGTTTAGTTGTTGGATAAAATTTACATTTAGATATGCTCTATAAACTAACTTCAGTTGGTGTTATATTTTCTCTAATTATTAATCTCTAAATAATTTAAGTTCAATCCAAATAAATGTCAATTAATGAATGTGTGTTTTGAGGTAAACAAACACAAAATCTCCAGAAATTATTTGATTGTGTAACTTGAAAATGTTTCGCTAAATTCTTAATTAAATGGAGAATGTATATACTTTGTTCATCAATGTTTAGTTGTTAGATAAAATCTACATTTAGATGCATTTCACAACAACAAATTTCATTTTGTTTTACATTTTATCCAATTATAAACCTCTTAATAATTTATGTATGTTTTAAATAAATGTCGATTAGTGAATGTATAGTTGAGACAGACAAACGTGGAATGTTTAAAAAATTATTTGATTGCATAACTTATCAATGTTTTCATAAATTCTTAATTAAATATTGAATGTGCATACTTTGTTCATTGGTTTTTAGTTATTAGATGAAATTTATATTTAAACACACGTTATAACAATGAATTTCAATTTGTCTTACATTTTACCAATTATTAACCTCTTACTGATTTAAATTTGATCCAAATAAATATTGATTAGTGAATGTATGTTTTGAAGTAAACAAATACAAAATCTATAGAAGATTATTTGATTGTATAACTTGTCAATGTTTCTAAAAATTCTCAATTAAAAAGTGAACGTATGTAATTTGTTCATCGATATATAATCGTTAGATAAAATTTAAATTTAGACACACTTAATATGTAACTTGTCAATGTTTTTACAAATTCATAACTACATAGTGAATATATATACTTTGTTAATTGATATTTAGTTGTCAGATAAGATTTATCTTTAGACACGTTTTTATAACAATGAATTTCAAATTATTTTACATTTTGTCTAATTGTAAACCTTTTAATAATTGAAGTACGATCCAATTAAATGTTGATTAGCAAATGTACATTTGAGGTAAACAAATGCTTAATGTTTAGAAAATTATTTGATTATGTAACTTGTCAATGTTTCTATAAATTCTTAATTGAATAGTGAATGAATGTACTTTATTCATCAATGCTTAGTTGTTAGATAAAAATTATATCTACACACGCTTTATAACAACAATTTTTCAAATTGTCTTATATTTTGCCCAATTATAATTTTTTTAATGATTGAAGTACGATCTAAATAAATATCGATTAGCGAATGTATTTTTGAGTAAAAAAATATGAAATGTTTAGAAAATTATTCGATTGCGTAACTATTCAATATTTCTACAACTTCTTAATTAAATAGTGAATATATTTGCTTTGTTCATTGATGTTTAGTTGCTAGATCAGATTTACATTTAGACATGCTTTATGATAATGAATTTTAATTTTTCTAACATTTTGTCCAATTATTAACCTCTCAATGATTTAAGTTTGATCTAAATAAATCAGTTATTGAATGTATGTTTTGAGGTAAATAAGCGTAGAATCTCTAAAATGTTATTAGATTGTGTAATTTGTCAATATTTATTTAAATTCTTAATTAAATATTGTATGTACTTTGTTTATCAATGTTTAATTGCTAAATAAAATTTATATTTAGACATGCTTTATAATAACGAATATAAATTCACCAAAATATTTAGCAAATAACCACCAAATAAATATTTATCACCCAAGTTCACCAAATAATCAGTTTGGACCATATTTAGCCCCAAATTTACATGCCCCAATCTCCAAATTTTCATGCTTGCCAAGAACATATTTGGAACTTAGCCCCAAATTTACTTGCCCACCAAGAGCATCTTTGGAGCTTAATTAATGTCTTGAACAAACTCTAGCCTATTAGTGAATATTTTGATCAACACCCACCTATCAAACTACCCATGCAGCAAAATTTTTTAACAATTCAAGTGGTTTTTAACTTGTTGCTACCTGCTTTACGGTACCTTGCCATTTTACCTGGTTTTGACTTCACTAAACCACTGGCTACACTTGTGGCCATTTCTTAATACTACACTATAGTCGCATCCAAAATTATCCCCTCAAATGTTTCCTAGGGATTAACGATTTGTTTGGATGGTTGTCTTTTTGGGTATGTTTTAAGAAACATTATTATAATAGTTTTAAAGATTGTTTTCAATAAATATATTTTTGAGATAAAATTTAGTTAAAAAATGTATTTAAAATTTTAAAAAAACATATTTCTAGAAAACACAACCAAACAAAGGGAATTATAGAATCTTCTATTTTTCTATTTTGTTTTTCTAATTTTTTTAAGAGCATCCACAATGGGGTATAATGGAGGCTGTAATACCCTCCATTACACCCAAACATTAAACCTACTACTATTGTAGGAGTTTCATCCCCATTATATACATATCATATTTACTACACGCATAATGAAAGTAGAAGAGATAAATAGTGGGTCCTCCTACTCTATCATTTATCATATTCTATTTATTTCTCCTACTATATTTATTTTTTTCAATCTCTTACTCCATCACTTCTTTTAATGCATCCTTTCTCCTACTCCACTCTATTTTCTTCAATCTTTTATTCAATCTTCTAAAATCTCAATATTTTCTCATTATGGATGAAGATTTAAATAGTTCTAAAAAATAATTCTACTAAAAATTCATCCTCTTCACAAAATCAAAACCACCAAAATTACCCAAATTATTTTTGAGGTTTAGGTAAAAAATATATTATTGAAAGTAGAAAATTAATAATAATATTTTTTTAAAAATTAAAAATATCAGAAAGTGAGTACTTCAATTAAAGCCAATAAATTATTTTCCACAAATAATGAAATTATTTTTAAGAAAATAATTTTATTTATTTATAGGATATATATTGTGAATTATTAAAATAAATGTGTATTTTAATTGTGGGTCTATGCTATTATATTGCATAGGGTGTAATCTATTAATAACTGATAGTGTAACGAGGGTGGGTTTTATAGATTTATGATGTAGTATATGCATTACACTGACTATAATCCATTTTGGCCCTAAGTAATATACCGTCACATTTAGCAGTGCAAAATCACAATCAACGGCAAGTTAGCGGGCGCCAAGATGCTGCTCTGGCGAAGCAAAATCCTAACTGTCAATTCTCCTGTCTCTCTGGGGACTTTCCTCAAACACCTCCCAACTACAACTTCCAATCCAAGTCCCTCAACATTCAAGTTCAAAACCATTAGGAAAACCCAATCTATCACCACAACAGCCATCCTCCGAGCTTCCCATTTCCAGACCTTAACTGGGCAACAACAGCAACAAGTTTATCTCTACATCCACTCCCTTCTCCAATGGAACCAGGTTCTCACTGGCTCTCGCACGCACACACACACGCATTATTTTTATATACACAGAAAAGGGGAATGTATTTCACTTAAAATTTGAGTTTCAACAGAAAATGAATCTTACGGCTGTCAAGGAGGAAAATGAGGTGATGGAAAGGCATGTGGAGGATTCGTTAGCCATTATAGAGCCCATTAGGAGCTCCTATCTCTTGCACTGTGGGACTTCGTGCGAAAATCTGAATCTTGTTGATGTTGGAAGTGGCGCTGGCCTTCCGGGGCTAATCTTAGCTATTGCTTGCCCCGGTAACTTTTCTTTCCTTAATGGGTTCGTTAAGGATTGAAGAATCCAGAGTTTTGCTTGGTAAGCATAATGATGGTATTGAACTAAATACTCAATGTTGAAGGTTGGAAAGTGGTCCTTTTGGAGTCTATGCATAAGCGTTGTGTCTTCTTGGAGCATGTGGTTGGGGTCATTGGTCTGACAAATGTGGAAGTTATAAGAGAAAGAGCTGAGGTAGTGTGCTTACTGCATTCTGCTTTGAAGTTTGCTGGCCCAGCATTTGGTTTTGTAATGCTGTTACGTTTGTCTTAGCCTTGGAATTTCAATCACATTAGGCTTATAGCTATGTTAGATTTCTCTAGTTCTTCAGCATTATGTTGGTACTCTTTATTTTTGATTGATGAAAATGGCTTCAGGGCTAATTAGCTCCAAGTCAAGGTCTCTTCTTAATTATCCTAAAAACAAATCTTTGATTGTGAATCAAAGTAAGATTTCCTTTTGTCGCATTTTACATATGTTTTGTCTTGTTGATACGTTTTATTTGTTCGTTGAATTAATCTCCTTTATCTGTACTTTTAACTCCTTTTATCCGTATCTTTATTTAATTTCTTGCTGATAGATTACCTCTTCCTAGTGCTGCCAGTTTTAACACCTCATGCAATTAATGTTCTCTTTAACAATGCTGGATTTGTGAGTTAAGTATGACAGTGCATGGATGTATATACAAAAATATACAAAAATATTTCTATAAATGCAGATTACCAAAATTCTCATCCCTTGTTATTTGAGGTTGGCTAGGGAGTCCATTTTGCTCTGTGAGGTCACGCTCTTTGTTGAGCTACAATGTATAAGAGTCAAATCTGATTTTGGATAGTTAGCTTCTTAATGTGTTTTACGATCTATAAGAGAAATGTATGATAAATCTACATATCTTTGTCATAATTGGTATTTCAATCAACTTACAAAAACGCCTCCTAAATCTCCCTGCATTCCTATCTTCATTTTCTTAATCTTATTTTAGAATTCTTGGTGAACAAAAAAATGATTTTTTGCAAGTGTAAATGACTGTTGGGGACGGCCAAAGAATGGAGTTTTACTTTTCTTTTTTAGTCCTTTCTATAACTAATTTTGATGACTTAGCTTTCTATTTTTAAATATAATACCTTGCATGCACCTTTGTGTAGGACAGGATGTGGGACACAATCTTAGCTTCAGAGAGGTATTTGATGTTGCTGTAGCCAGAGCAGTTGCAGAAATGAGAGTTCTAGGTAAGTGCAAATACATAAGAACATTTGTACAGCTATGCGTCTAACACATTTATGTGTGTCTGCACGTACATCCACATTTATTTTAACCATCTGCACTCGTTCAATGCATCTATGAGTATTATATTTTGCTTGTTGATATTTGGGCTTTTTTATTTTCTCAGCTGAGTACTGTCTTCCTCTAGTCCGTGTGGGTGGTTTGTTTGTAGCTGCAAAGGGCCATAATCCTCAGGTATACGTATACCATTCTCCTTTGAATTTTTTAGGAAACATGAGTGGAAAGTGTGCACTAGGTGAGAAATATAATAAAAAGGGTGCAATTTTTGCTAATTCATTGTTAAGGGCATCAATTGCACATCTTGTAAGTACATTCTGTACAAAAACTAGTACATTCTCGTACATGAATAATAAATCTTTATGGCCATCATAATAATTTGTTAAAAGTTATACCCTCTTTATTCACATAATTACTCATCATGCCCTTCTGCTAATTTTTCCAATTTTTAAACTGCTATTTATCAGAAATGCATGGTTTTGAATCTTTTGATTTTCTAACATGTGTGAAGACCCTAGTTGCAAAAGGCAGGTGATGCAAAATAAACTTTTCTGATGGTTTTTCTGATTACACAGATTCCTTTGGACGAGACAATTAGTTTTCCTCTATATAAATCTTCTTTGGCATTTGTAAGAGCAGATTGTAATAATAAATTTTTCAGAAATAATGAACATAATTAAGTGACAGGGATCTTAGAATTTAACTTAAGGCCAATTTTGCTATCGGTATCTTTGTGTAGAAACAGCTCTTGGATTGCCTGTGACTTTTAGTTTCCAGAAAATGCTCCCTATCTCCAAGAAATCATTGTTCCTACCCTAACTTGGGGACATTTGATTAGAAATATAACTTTAAAATTGCAAATGTTAAGGAGTGGCAATCCATGCAAAAAGGTATGTCTCCAACAAGAAAATCATTCCCCCTCTCCTTCCCATTCCTAGTGCCCTTTTTCTGGGGAGGATTTTTATTGCGGAGTGGGGGGGGGGGGGGGCAGGGGACAAGAGAAATACTGAAGACCTTATATAATACTAACAGTGCAAGCAAGCAAAGAGGGCATTTCCATGAATCAAGCTCATACTCTCCAACACAAAATAGCAATTGAGTAGAAACCGATGTATGTCCCATTGCATGTTCCTAAATAAAACAAAGGAATATGTTTTAGGCATCATTCTAATTTATAGTGCTCGAATTTAGATTACAGTTTGGTTTCTTTTGAAAAAGCAATTTATTATCAATGACGATTACTGATTTGGTGCCAATCTCTATTAAATTATCTTAGCGATGGGGTCAATCTACTAATCTTCCCAGGAAAGAGAATTAGTTTTTTTCAGCATTGAGAGTTTTTTGTTGCAAAATCCATTGACAGGAGGAAGTCAAAAGAGCGGGGAGAGCTGTTAATTTAATGGGTGCTTCAGTATTGCAAACATGCACTGGTAAGTTGTCTGGCTTTGCTTTTTGCAGAATTCTTAGCAATTTCATTACTCAATCTTTTGATAGAGTCTTAACCTTGTAAAGTCATTACTGTATTCTGCAAAGAAGTCCATTTTATGGAAGTTTCCTAATTGGAAGTATAGGTTTGCGCATGTTATCAAATTAGGTTGACGTTCATAGGGGACAAAACTGACACTACATTTGTGTTCTCTTGTTTTGCTCTTGCTTATTTATTGAAATGATAAAATTAATGATGTACTTCTTCTCCCCCCCCCCCCCCCCCCCCCCCTCTCTCCTTCTCTGTCTGTGTCTAAATATAGTGGAATCACACAGCAAATATGGACAAAGAACTGCTATCATTTGTCTAAAAGATGACATCACACCAAAAAGATATCCCCGCGATCCAGGTACTCCGGCAAAGTTACCTCTTTAAGTATGGATGTTCCTCTTTTATTGTTCGGGTTGTACAGCTAATTTTTTGGTTAGTTGGAATTGAGGTTTGTTGTAACATATAGGGAAAATAAACACAAAATACTCATTGTAGAAATTATGTGAATTGCTCTTTGTGGTGTCCATTTGATGTATGCTTTTCTTCCAAGCTTCCCCCTTCTTCTGTGCCGGCCTTAATGCACTTTCCTAGCCCTGTATTTGGAACGAAAAAATGATTTATTCTCTGGCTTTCTTTTTCTATTTTTAAAGCATCATCTTGAAGCTTTTGAGAAAGATAAAAGCTAGAATTTTTTCTACTACCATTGACTGATTTACACAAATTTTCCCTTTTTTGTCTCACTTTGGCTGTAACTTGGGAGATGGAATTGAGATGGAATTGAGGCTCTGGTAGATCTGACTAGGTTATTGCATACATGAGTCATTGGTAGATAGGTTATTGCATATACATGCATATCTTCAAACACAAAAGTTACGAAGAACATCTCAATGTTTTTAACTTCCTATTCCCGTTTCTGCTGTTCAAATTTAACCATTGCTAGAATTCCTGGACTTTACATGCTGAAGACTCATTTCGCCATATGATTGAGAGTTTGACGACATGCGCTCTATGGATGTCTTCTCAAATTATTGATGTAAAGAGATAAGTTACTTATGATAACATGCTATGCAGAGGGATGTGCATAGGAGGAATAAGTTGGTTAAATAAAATTTATCGTTTACACGTGATATTAGAAGTTATTACAAGAGAGCCGACGAAACTTAAAAAGAAAGATTGATAAGTTTAATTACACACTTGAGCGCTTGTCTATTTCCAATACAAAGAGTGTCATCTATGTCTAATTGCCTCAGCTACATGTTCCCCACATACATGCATACATAGAGGTCCAAAAACAAAGCAAATATACCCTAAAATTTTGTCTGCTGTCAACTGTTGTTTTGTTCCTTCAGTTTTACTATATCTGGTTTTTGGTTATGCAATAAATTCCTCACGAAACACTGTATTTCTTCAGAACGTAGATGTGGAATTTTTTAAATTGATTAAAAATGTGCCATCATAAACGTTTCTTCTTTATGGATTGTATAAAACTTCAGAGTTTCTTATCTATGCAACCGGTTCTTTGTTTTTGATCTATCTGCCAAATGGTCTGGTTGAAAATCATAATGCATGTTGTCTTATGGTCTTTATCATCACTGTTGATGATGTTATTCAGATTAGGAGGGGTTTTCAGCTTAAGGTAGTATAGTCATGTTAACCTCATTTTCTGGTTATATTCCACAGCATCATTGATTTACCTGTGTACTTTTGGACCACTAGACCTCATTTCAAGTCTTTGATATGAGGCCATGATTTTGAAAACAAAAATATACTGACTAAGAAATATGCTGGTCTGAGAAAATGGACATTTACCTAGCATGTTTGTGCTTGCATTAGGATAAATGAGTCAAATTGAGGTTTTTCAGATATTTGTGTTGGACCAATTATTGGCAAATTGCTCCTGTTATATTATAAAAGTTGGCTTTTGATAACAAAAATAAAATTAATGTAATAACTATCTCAGTATTCCATTTTTAACCTTTGCTTTAGACACATAATAAGTGGTGTGCAGGCTTAGAAATGAATTGGAATCTTTGCCTTTTCATTTTCCTACTTCCAATATTGAGGTAATCAATTAAGGATGTGTTGTTTTCTAAGAGTTTAACATCCCGGGACCTTATGAATTCATGGTTTCCCTTGATTCTATTTTTTCCTGTTCTCTTGTAACTATAAAATTTTTCATCATAAAAAAGTTTACTTTTTGTGTTCACCATTTGTAAACTTTCAGCATTAAAAACTAAGAAAGTTTTAGTAATGTTTTATGAGTGAAAGTTTAATTTCTCTTTTACCATTTGAAAGTAACATTTTAATCTTAAAAAGTTCTAATTTTCAAGTTCATTGTCAATTCTTTAATAAGATTAAAAGGTGGGATTTGCAAAGTTCCTTGGTATTTGTGAAGTTTAAAAATCCTATAGATCATGAAATTTTGTTGGCCGTTAAATTCTATTTTCCTTTGGTTTTCAACAAAATGGAATATCAGAAAAAATGGAAGTCCATGGGATTCAAAGAATTTTGCCTTGGGTGGGATTCAAAGAAGTCTGAAATTTGAAATTTGAAATTTAAGTATTAAAAGTATTAAGTTGGTGAATTGATAAAATTGTACCCATTTGATAATTAACTAAATTTACTCATTGAGTTTAAATGTTTCACCTTATAAATATAATTATTTTACCATAAAAAGTTAAAATAATTTATTGATAATATGCATGACAAAGAAAGATATTATTTGTTTGTGAGAGATAAATGATAAGTGCATTTGTGTGTGTTAATGTGTGTGAGAGAAACTGTGTATATGCGTGAAAATGTATGTGTACGAAAATGTGTGCAAGTATATGAGAGAAAAGACTTAAAATGTGTGTGTGTGTGTGTGTGCATGAGAGAGAAAAAAATATGTGTGGAAATGAGAAAGAATAATATACTTGTGTCTGGTTGTATATATGTGAGAGTGCATGTGCAAGAAAATATTTGAATTTGTATGAGAGAAACTGCGTATGCAAGAGAGTGCGCGCGCGCATACGTGTGTATGTATGTTTTTGTGTGTGTGAGAGAGGGAGAGAATGTATCGTATGTGTGAAAGTGTGTGCATGTATGTGTGTGTGTGTGTGTGTGTGAGAGAGAGAGAGAGAGAGAGAGAGAGAGAGAGAGAGAGAGAGAGAGAGACATGTGAGAAGGAGTGTGGGTATGTAGTAAAAAAAAACTTCAGGTTATTGCATGTGTAAGGGAAAAAAATGTGTGTGCTTGCAAGGGTGATTGTGTGTGTGTACACAAATGTGTTTGTGAAAGGATATATGTATATATTTGTGTGCATGGGTGTGTGTGTATGTGTGAGGGAGAGAGAGTGTACTACAAGTATCCAAAATTCAGCAAATTAAGTGAAAAATTTTTGTTTAAAATTTTGTGCACAAATTAAATAAGTGCTTAATGTATTAAGTGATAAAAAAATTTTGTTATCAAATGTGCTGAATTCAAAAAGTTCTTAATGCATTAATTTTTAGCATTAAGTGGAGTTATCGAATACCTCCTAACTCTCCCATGATAGAACAATCGTTGATATTGTTTTGCCTAAAATTGAGATACTACAATGCTAATTGCAAATTGCAATACTGATCCTGCTAACAGCACTGACTGTGTCCCTTAAGCAGAAAAGATGTGACTTTAAGCATTTTATTTAGCGGGCCTTGTAGTTCCACTGGCTTCTTCAGTTTTCTGACTGTATTTTCTCGTCTAATTAAATCAATGATTGATTTTGTGATAAGAGTTAACTAAAGTCTGTCATTTGAACGTGCAACTTCCTTCCATATGACATTCTTGAGAAACCACTCTCTTCCACCCAACTCTTAAAGATTACTTATTTTCTGACTATTAGGTTGATTTGTTTGGTTATGTGAAAAGTCACATCAATTGGTATGGCCTAAAGTTGCACAATCTAAATTCAGAAATAGCAAGCGAAGAAAGAGACTTAATTGCATGCTTGAATTAGGTGATACATATATGTATGCCTCAGACTAAGGACGTCTACCCTTGAATTGAAGACGTCCACAAGCGAAGAAAGAGAGTTAACTTGAACTAAGGACGTCTGCACCTTAGGTGCAAATTATATGGTTTTTTTTTTTTTTTTTTGTTCCGTCTAAATTAGTTCTGCATTGGAGAGTTAACTATGACATGCTCATATAGAAGTTGTTTTTACGTTGCCTTGTTGCTTAAATGCTTCATGTCCCTTTGAATTCCTACAATTCAACTAAATCTTGCACCATTGGCATAATAGATTTAGTTACTTTTCTTAAATGAAAGTAAAGATGGTAGGAATAGCAGTCCAGTCCCGTCCTTCTCTATCTTTTCTCATTGTTTCGAAAAAGTGGCTTATTTTAACAGCACGAGCCAATATTTTATGTGAACTTGATGCTGCTCCTGCATAACCTTTCTCAGCCTCCTCCAAGCCAAACATAAACTCCCCCTGCCCGCCAGGTGCAGACGTGGTCCTAAAGGGCAAAAACACACACACACAAACACAAAACAGCCATATATTTATGTTAAAATGCATGCATATTTGTGTATATAATTGTGTATATGCACATTTAGATACAAATATACATAAATAAACATGTATACCTAGATACATATACACATAGATGTATACATTACAATATTCATGCAGATCTATATAGACATGTAAGCATATATGGGTAGAAATATCTGATCTATATGATATGATTGCATATGTACGAGTACAAAAGTGGAAATAAAGTGTGTACAGTTTTTCTCTTTCTTTTGGGTGAAAGTTCAAAGCTTTTCAAAATCTTTGTAAATAAGATGCAATTCACTAAGAGCTAATTTTTGATAGTTCCTTTATAGAGCAAGCATAAACTTAGATGTTGAAAGATGAAAGCAAAACAACACAAGATGGTGAGAAGAAAAACTTGTCCTGATGTGATGGACAAAAAGGCTAAGCAAGTTATACAGTATGAATTAGTGTCTCAGTATAGACTGCCACTGTAGAGGAGAAATGAAGATGTTGTATCTGATGGACTGCAATTATCTTTTGCCACTGCCAAACACTTCAACTGGCCTCTGTGTTCTTCCCTAACCGGCCAGCATGAATAGTTCTTCCAATCGCTCTCCAAATTCAGACCGTTTTATCTGCTGAACCACAACAGACCAAATTTGACACCACAATTAAGCATAGAATGGACTTGGTATGACCATTAAGTGCACCCACCCCTGACATCCCACTTTCATCATGCTTTTTCCAAAGCCAATATAGATCTGTCACAGGCACTAGAATACAACATAGACTCCTGTGCACTGAGTGCCAATCTGTCCCCCCCAGATTTATGCCTTCCCTGAGTAGCAACTAGAGAATGATATTTTTCTCCTGAGTCTTTTCTGCATGCTTCAATTTTGCATATATGTCAATCGGTTGCTAATGCTACTGCATTTGTTGCATCATCATGTGCATTTGCTACTGATTCCAAGCATTTGAATGGGTTGTCAGCCAAATCTTGGGTGTTCGATTCCAAGAAACTGAGTAAAGGTGGGGTTTATCATTTGACAAGGCTGGCCCTGAGACTTTGTCAACATGATGTGTGCAAGTGCATTTCTTGTGTTGTCAGAGTTGAACATGATTCTTGGGGTTAAGAAACTTGAGAGCATGATCACTAGGCTTTGGTAGGACGTCTAGATGTGTGAACTTTTGGTTACGTGTTTCATTATTTTCAATTTTCTAAACTCTAATATTGTGATCTTGATGCGCGCTAAAGGTTTTATCAGCAGAAACTGCTAAAGACTTTACAGCTCTCTTCCCAGTAGTTACCATGTTGCCAGTTAGAATTTCATTAAGAGGGCCGAGATCGTTGTACATCCATAGATGAATTTCTTTATCAGATGAGCAAAAGAAACTTTCCAGCAAGAATAAGAGAGGATGTGTTGCAGTTGTGACCCTTTAGATTAGCAATGCAATGGTAGCTGGTGGTTGGAAAGTGGTGTTGTTTGTGGGCGAGTTGTGATGCGAGGGAAGTACTTGAGGGGAGGCTTGGCTGGGTTTCTAGGGAAGTTAACTCCTCTTGGCCAGGATGGTTATGGTATGACCAAAAACTCTGCACCAGCAATTGGGTCAGGTTCGAGTTGGCGGGTTAGGTTGAGACCCAAATACAACAGTCAACCTATCAATCCGAACCCGACCTGCCTACCCACCAACTCGAAAAGAGCCAACCCGAGCACGACCCAAAACGGGTTGATGACCCGCCAACCCAAAAAAAAAAAAAACTTTACACATGCCATTATAAAGGAAGTTTTCGGGTCAAACGGGTCGACCCGTCGACCTGCCAGCCCGTTTGACTCGAAAACTTCTTTAATGTGAAGGTTTTTCCGGGTTAAATGGGTCGATCCGAACCCGAACTCGACTCAATTTCAACTCGAACCCGACCTTTTTTTTGGCAGGTCAGTCGGGTTGACCCGATTCTGACTCGAACCCGCCAAGTCTTGACTCAAACCTATTATTTTCGTATTAGGTTCGTGTCGTGTCAAAAATAGCCACCCCTATGCACCATTTTCTACACTAGCACACATACAAGAACGCAAGTATACAGACACAAGTAGAGGGGGGAGGGGAGGGGAGGGGAGGGGAGGGATGGAGTGAGAATGTGAAAGATAGAGGTGGCAATAAGTCCTAAGACTCAATGGGTATCTATGCCCAAATTTAATTTGGGTGGAATGTATAAAAAGAATATGGTATTAAGCCTAATAGGAAGTATACCTAATAATACCTATCCAAATATGGGTATAAATGAGATTTACTCGGGAATACTATAGGTATGATAGTCATTGTTTAAACATTATTTAAATGACTCAAAATTTCAAGTTCAAATATTTGATAGTCAAATATTATTTAAATATTCAAAATAGCAAGTATATCCAATAATTTATTTATTTTGTTATCAAATATTGGGTATTTTGGGCAGTATCGAAATGGGTCTAACTCTTATTTCTGTTTATGTTGATCCCATGACCAATATAAGACCATTTAAATATAACTCATATTTTATAATCTCAATTATATCCTACCCATCTTGCTCATTTGTCATATCTAGTGCAAGGATAGCATGAACAACACTTGGTAGTCATGATAGTACTTAGCAAAAGAAGAAGGTAGGCAAACGGCTTAATGAAGTCCTCTTAGCAAACTAATGTAAAGGCCCAGAAAAGGACTTCAAGAACAAAAATTTGAAGGGGAGGGAACTGTCATTACAATTACGCTAAAGTTTTGCCCTTATGGATTATTTGGTTGGTCACACGAAAGCCCTTTTAGGTTTTCTCGGAAAGGGATAAAGAAGGCATTATCATACTTGAAAGTTGCAACAAGGTTTTAGGCAGGAGAAAAGCAAATTCGATTTTGGGGCTTACTTGATTGGCACGTTTTGTCCGCTTGTGTGCACTTTTGGTCCGCAAAGACTATTGATTAACCTTGTTACATTGTTACAACTTTAGAAAGCTTTCAAGGGAAAATATTGTGGTGACCAAGCATTATCTAAAACAATAATAAATTTTATTACAAAGTGGTAAGTTTTTATTAAAACTAGCTAGTTTGCGAAACTTATCAATTTTTGTAGGTGATTGAAGAGCCGTTGTGACATTGTTGATTTAATGGGCAAAGTACATGCGACTTTTATTACAATTAAAGCAACTAAAATGTAGATTAATATTTTTGGGACTAGTACTGAAAAGGGTGAACAGTTTATCAACTATTTTTTTATTATTGCCCATCGGTTGGATATTTTTTTATTGTCTTTTGCTGATTAGTGTGATAAATGTAAGTCAATTTTTGTTATAAATCCAAAATACCGATTTAGAGCAGGATTAAAAGTTTTTTACAATCTGTCAGAAGAGTAAGGAAGAGAGAGGGTGAAGGGGGCAGGGAGTTTTTTGGTTTTTTTTTTTTTTTTTTTTTTGGGGGGGGGGGGGGGGGGGGTCGGCAATGAGCCAAGGAGGACACACGATATATGCATAGGACCTGTGGCCGAGATGATAGCTCGCTTGACATGTTTCAAAGAAATAATCGAGGATGTGTTCTTTTTGTAGCTTTAGAAAATCAAAATATTTATAAAATGGCAGCTGTTAATTCTAAAAATGTAAAATCTTTTAATACGAATCCTTTGTTCTTTACAAGGTTAAAGTTTGAGGGTTGATTACAATCTCTCTCCGAACTTGGTGGAAAGAAACACTATATCTTCTCAATTTTGAAATTATACTCTTATAGATGGCAAATGGGCAGGATTTAAATGAGATTGTAAAATATGAATTATACCCAAATAATTCCATATTAGTCATGAGATCAATATGGATAGAACTAAAATGGGTTAGATACATTTAATACCGCTCAAATACCCAATAGATTCTATTTTATTTTTTTAAATTATCTTTTCCTAATTAATTAAATGTTGCTGTTTTAATATCATTTAACCTTTTGGTTTAACCTCAATATTGCTTTTATCATATTATTTATTTATTTATTGTTTAACCTCAATAAAATACCAAAATTCCAGTCTTTACAAAAATAAAACTCTAATTTTTTTTTATAATCTATTGTTCATGTATGCGCTAATTGAAAACAAAACAATGTAGTTGACTTGATAAAAAAGATTGCTGATAATTACATAAAAATTTGATAAAAGAAATAAAAAAAATCCGATTCTTTAGACGAGTAAAATTATTGACTTGTCTTTGCATTAATTTATTGAATTCTTAAAATTACAAAACATGGTGTTGCTCTACCAGTAACGTATCCATATCTCCTAAACTTGAAAAGATTGGGAAAGATGGAAACAAAATAAAGTAAAAGAATTTTGACGAGTTAACGCCATAGCTTAATTGGAACAAGCTAGTCAGTTGAAAATTAAATAATCGACATCCGAAAGCCGAGGCAAAATGGAGAGGCACTTCGATCTGAAAAAATGCTAAAAAAATAAAGAGTTGAAAAATGAACTACACGCTTACATATTATTCAACAAACCCATGGGATTATGGGAGTACCAGTTAAATTTCATATATACCGATATTTAGATGGGTATTATTGGGCATACATTCAAATAAGTCCAATCTCATTTTTTTAATATCCATCCCGCTCGAATTAAATTTGGGTATGAAAACTCATTGAGTTTTGGGATTTATTGCCATCTTTATATAATCTGAACTGAAGATAGGCAAATGTTTAAAATGTAACTTCGATCGGAAAATTAGTATCGAAACATTATTGCCTTTTAAGTTAAGGTAGTGATTATTTGACATAGTGACAAGATTTAATTACACTAAATTTTTCCTTGGTTCCTTCAGGCATAGCTCCCTAATCCGTATATGTAATTGGCAGATTATTACTATTTTTTACTGGGATTTCTAATTGACTTATAAACTGACCAGCGTTGGGACCAATTATTTGATAAGGTGCATTTTAAGCAAGTTCTAATTTCTTTCTACCCCAATTATTACTCCATTTATTTAGTCCTCTTCCATATTTATCTGCCGGGTATACATTAAAAATGTAAGGTCTGGCCAAAAACTTGATTCAAGGACTTTGCTAGCCGTCCCATTTGCACGACAGTGACCCCTAGCTGATCCCTTGTGGCAATGCTCCAAACAAATAAGGGTCTTCCCATTGTTAATGTCTGAACTCAAAGAAGGATCTCTTCTTATGCTGGTGAGTCCTTCCCCATGGTAGAACTCGAGCAACTGGACAGTTATCAATGTTAGCAAACCAAGGTACACTAAAAAGAAAAATATCAAATAAATGAAGTCTTTCATCAGGGAAATCATCATTGATGTACTCCTCTACTAGCTTCTTCATATTATTATTCTTCAAACGGGAAAGATGGTCTGCAATCAGATTCTCTACCTCTTTCTTATAATTGATTTGAATGTTGAATTCCTGCAGCAATGAAAGCCATCTTATTAATCTTGGTTTTGCATCATATTTACTCAAAAGATATCTAATTGTAGAGTAATCATTATAAATAATGACTTTAGACATAATAAAGTAGGATCTAAATTTGTTAAAGACAAACACTATAGCAGGCAACTCTTTCTTGATAGTAGTGTAATTTTCTTGAGCATTTGTTAGAGTTTTGTTTGCATAATATATAGGCTGAAAATGCCTATCCTTATGCTGTCCAAGCACTGCTTTGACTGCAAAATCACTCGCATTGCGTATTAATTCAAAAGGCAAAGACAAATAAGGTGCTACCATAATTGGAGAGTTAGTCAAATTCTCTTCCAAAATATTGAAAGCATTCATGCAATCATCATCAAAGTTAAAGGCCATATCCTTTTCAAGCAAGAGGTCTAGCTATCTTGGAAAAATCCCTAATGAATCTTTTATAAAAATCTAACATGCTCAAGAAAGCTCCTAACTGCCTTAACCGAAGTTGGTGGAGGTAATTTTTCTATGGTCTTTATTTTTGCCTCACCTATCTCAATACATTTCTAGAGATTTTATGACCTAGAACTATCCCCTCTTGAATCATAAAATGAAATTTCTCCCAATTTAGTACTAGATTGGTCTTTTCACATCTTTTGAGTAGTCCATCTAAATTATCTAGACACATGTTAAAAGAATTACCAAAAACAAAAAAAATCATTCATAAATACCTACATGATGTCTCAATTAAGCCAACAAAAATGGTCGTCATAGAGCTTTGAAAGGTAGCAGGTGCATTGCACAACTTGGAAGACATTCTTCTATAGGCAAACATATTGTATGAACAGGTGAAGGTCATATTCTCTTGATCCTTAGGGGCTATTGGTATGTGGAAATAACTTAATAGTCCATCTAAGAAGCAATACTACTCGTGCCAGGAAAGCCTTTCCAACATCTAGTCAATGAAGGGCAATGGAAAATGATCCACTTTCTATAGTCGATGCACACTCTCCAACCAGTGACGGTTCTAATTTGGATAAGCTCGTTCTTCTCATTTGGCATAACCGTCATCCCTCCTTTCGTTATTTGTCACTACCTGCATAGGACTCACAAAGAACTATCAAAAATAGGGTAAATAACTCTTGCATCAACAATTTAATTACTTTTGCCTTAACCACGTCCTTCATGTTCGGATTTAGCCTTCATTGGGGTTGCACATCTGGATTGGAACCATTTTCTAATGCAGATAAAGGGCTTATTCTTGTAATGTCTAAAATTTTCCACATTATTGTCCTTTTATGCTCCCTCAAGACCTTCAGCAGTTTTTCTTTTTTATCACGCTTCAGATTAGCTACAATGATTACGAGGAGATTGAGATCCTTAGCAAGAAATAAGTACTCTAGGTGCTTCGATAACCTTTTCAATGCCACTTCTAGTTGTTCTTCAATCGAGGGTTTGATTCCACTTCTTCCCAGTTCGCCAATTTCTTCAAAACTATTTTTCCTTATCATTGGCTCATTAGCTTCCATCTATGCCTCATGTTTCAACAAGTAGGATTGGAGTTAACATCTTCCTTTCTTTGGAAAATACACGCCTAAGCGGAACACAGGTTATTATTTCTTACAAAATAAAAGATATTTCAGTATCAATTACATCTAAGTAAAAGCATTTATTGTCCCTATCAAGAGAATGTCTCATGGCTTCAGGTATTCTAAAAACCACTTCTTTAGCCTTAACCTTAAGATTCAACTTCTTAGGATGGACATCTAGCAATGCTTTAGCTGTGTTTGAGAAGGGTCATCCTAAGATTAGAGGTATCTCTATATTATCCTCCATATCTAATATCACATAGTCAATAGGGAAAATGATTTTGTTAATTTCAAATAGGACATCCTCTATAAGGCCTCTAGCATACTTAATTGATTTATCAACTAAATAGATAGTTATGCTAGTTGGGTTAGGCTCACCCAATCCTAGCTTGCTAAACATATCATATGGCATTAAATTTATGCTAGCGCATAAGTTAGCTAACGCCTTATCAACAAATTAAATACCAATATGATAAGGGATACTAAAACTCCTTGTATCCTTGACTTTCTACAGTAGCTTATTCTGTAAGATAGCGGAGCACTCCTCATTCAGTGTCCTTATGGATAATCCTTGAGCTTCCTCTTGTTGACAGGAGATCCTTCAAGAATTTGGCATACTTTGGCATTTGTGAAAGAGTTTTGACAAATGGAATGTCAATATGTAACTGTTTAAAAAGCTCTAAAAATTTTACCAACTTGCTTCTCTTGACAGTCTTTTTGAAGCCTGCTTAGATAGGGAATTGGTAGCTTATACTTTTTCACGACCTTCTTCTTTGGCTTCTCATCCTTTTTGTGCTCCTTTTTGTTCTTCTCTTCATCTATCTTCTCTTCTGTAGCAACCTTTTCATTCCTTTTTGTCTCTATTCTCCATTCGACAACTCTCTCCCACTTTTCAGTGAAACTACTTACGCTTGCTTTATTGGATTTAACTCCGTGTTGTTTGGGAAAGTTCCTTGTGGTCGCTTTGAGATCATCTTAGCATGCTGTCTAGTTTGGTTCTCTAGGTTACGAATGGACGTCTGCTGGTTCCATAGAGATGCCTTAACACTCTAGGAACAAGTCTTGGATGCATTCATGAATTTGGTAATGAGAACCTCAAGGCTTGGCTTCCTCTCGAGGCACACTACTGCTGATACCCAGATGGATGTTGTTATCTTTGCTATGCTTGGTTCCCCCATGAGAACTTTTGGGTGATTTTTCCATCTTAGGTTATATATGCTGCTGTAGGGGTTGTTTTGAGACTGAAATACATTGCCCATGTAGTGAGCTTTTTCATTAGATTTCTCCATTGCACTAATTGATTAGCACTCCTGGCTATTGTGCCTCCCCCACACAAATCACATTGTATCACTTGAGCTTGTCTTTGTGTAGTAGCTAGCCTATCCATTTTCTTACTTAACGTTTCTACCTGGGTTGAGGTGGTGGTTGCATCAACATCGCACACTAGCTGGTCTACTCGTCCTTGAATGAGTGGCTTACCATTGATGGTTATTCATTGTCATTTCTTCTATTAAGTTCCGTGCTACCAGTGGTGTCTTACTATTCAATGTGCCGCCAACTGCTGTGTCGATTAACTTTTTGGTTGCAAGATGAGCCCACTGTAGAAGGTTTCTAGTTGCAGCCACGTTGGAAGCCCATGGTGCGGGAACTTTCGCAATAGGTCCTTGAACCAATCCCAAGTATCTACAGTGTCTCTGATTCAATCTAGGACAACAAGTGAGGAAATATCATTCCTTATCTTAGCGTTCTTGGCTAGTGGAAAGTACTTTGCTAGGAAGTTTTCAACTATTTGATCCTAGCTAGCAATGGATCCTTGGGTTGTGAATTAAGTAAGTGCTTGGCTTTATTTCTCAACCCATCATATTGCATGAACTATTGCACCATCTGTGTAACATTTGACTTGATTTCAAAATTGTTGGCTGTAGCAGGTGATCTAACTATACTAGACTCGGTCCTTATGAGTGAGGGTCTGGCATAGTTCGACATGGTTCTTTGCTATGGCTACTACGGTAGAGGGTTTGGATTTGCCATCTCTATTTGATGCTATTGCTTTAATTCTTGTTTTTCTTCCTTCTCTTTGAGTCTCTTTCTGATGGCTTAATAAATTGCTCTCTTGATCTGTGGATCCTCCTCTAGAAGTTTAGATTGATTGCTAACCTAGTCATGCACTAAAGCAAAACTCCTATAATAGCAATGTAATAAAACAAAAATCAATTGAGAGTAAATAAAATAAACTAAAGATAGATAGAAAGGAAAGTTGGCTAGATCAATAAAAATTTGGCTTCTTAATATTCTAGTCCCCAGCAACAGTGCCAAAAACATGATAATTACTGCTCTATATTATAGTTTTTAAGGCAAGTGCACTTTTCTCTCCACTAGTATAGTATAGGTAAATAATTAGTATCGTTCCTACAGGGACTACAAGTTCTAGTAATCATGTTTGCTTTATTGCTTTATTATCTAGACTAAACAATGATGAATTGAATTAAATATCACTTAACTAAACTACTTAAATAAGCTAAATAGCAAACAAGATAATTACCACAAGGAATCAACAATTGATGAAAACAAGATGTAAATGTAGAATCTCCTTAACCCTTCTTATTAATACTCAAACTTGATTAATGAATAATCTCAAATTGGTTAGACTGCAAAAATCCCTTAATTGAGTTATATTCTTTTTCATCTAATATAGCTCCTGTCTCTTAATTGATTAATTAGAATCTCTTTTTAATTAAAACTTCAAAAAGATGCATTAAGATTTATAGATTTTATATGTGAGGTTAGGTTTGAATCTAACTCGAGAAACTTATGTACTGTATTCTTAGACTCGGACCGAACCGATCAAATAAATAACCAATCAGTTATCAAGTCCAAGTCAAGTTTAAAAATTGCTACATGAAAAAATCGATCACACTTAATCAAAGATTGGGTTTAACCGGACAAAATCGGGACAGACAAATTCGGGAACCGGACAAACCCATCTTCACAATTGTTTGCTTCTGACATGTGCTACAAATGGACCGTTGATAGACATTGGTCCAATCAGTGAACATTAATGGTGCTGACTGTGCACTTGATTTGCTTTGTTGAGTTACGCGAGGCCCAGGTTCCTCCTTCAAACTTAAAAAGCCTAATGCAACAACTTTGACCAATTAAAATGCCATCAACTTTTATTTGATTTATTTTTTTTTTTGGACTTCCTTTAAAAAAAATTTTTTTGGGACAAATTATTGGATTTTATTATTGATACACTAAAATACCAACACCAAATACATCAAAACACAAAATTAAAAATTAGAAGAACTTTATCCTTTAAGAGGAGGTCTAGTTTTGTTATTAAGGAACTTAAAATTTTTTAATATTTTTGGCTGGCTATGATTTTTTTTTTAAGACTTGTTAATATTTTTTCACTATTGACAAACAATTAAAATTGACAAAAAAGCAAAAATTATAAGTTTACCTCTTAGTTTTGTTATTAAGGAAGTTAAAAAATTTTAATATTTTTAGTTGACTATGATTTTCTTGGACTCGTTGATCTATTTTCGCTCTAGACTAATGACTAAAATTGAGCAAAAAGGAAAAATTAATATGTATGTGTGTGTGTGTGTATGGACACTTCTATTGTACATAGAATAAGTAAAATTTTGACAACTCATGCGAGCTGGCCTATTTGTAGGTTAAATTAATAATTCATGTGGGCTCGCCTTCTTTATTCTCATTCAACTATTGGCTTGTTGTATGGTACAAGTTGACCACCTTTGCACCATAGCCAAATCCATATATATATATGTGTGTGTGTAGGGGGGGGTGTGTATGGGTGTGTGTATATATGACATCATTCGGTTCGATCCTGAATTGATATCCGGTCGAACCCATTGACCCCTGACCCTTGAGCTCAACCGAGTCGATACCCGGTATGAGTTTGAAAACATAGCTTATGTAATCCTATCTCTAATAACCTATGCAAGTTTCCTTGTTCATGAAATGATCTAATCGTATAAGTGATTTCTCATTTTACTAATATGAAATCGACAATTGAATTAAACAATGTGCACAAGTTCCTAATTCAATAACAATGAACTCAAGAATAAATCCAAAGCAATAAGGGTTTTCATTAATCAAAGATCAAAATACATAACAATAGAATTAGGGTTCATCCACATCGAAATCTTAGACAAATTAGTTCATGGATAAAAAAAATAACTCAACAATGAATAAAGAGGAAACTAGAAAACTCATTCTTATGATGGAGTCTTGAATCTTCCCTTGTTATTGCAGAAATTTCCTTTTGAATTGCTAAATTTCTTGTTGCTAATCACCCTTGAATTGCTCTCTATATTCTACGTTGGTTCTATGCCCTAAGAGACAAGAAAAAAAACTCTCTTAATAACCCTAGAAAGACCTATTTATCACATTCCCTCAATGACCAGCACAATGATCGGCGTGAGGTCCAGAATCAGTCATTGACTTAAAGCCTCAGTCATGAGATGGTATTTTTGTTAACTAATAATCTTTTAAATGTTAAGTTGACGAGGTAGATTAAAATTAGAAATAAAGTAAAAAAAATTAAAAATTAAGTGGTAAATTATAATTTTTACCAAACGTTAAGGGGAATTTCTGACATTAACCCCCAAGAAATAGATAAACGAAGGCATGGTATGTTTGCAATAAATAATGTACAAGTAAATTTTGTATAATGTTCTCATATGCTGATTTTAAAGGTTGCATTTTCTTTTTTTGATAGAACGAGGCAAATAAACCGGTACAACATATCTTTTACTTGAAGACTTTAGAATACATTTAAACGGAAAAGTTTCAGTATTAGAACGGAAAAGTTTGATTTTATTTTTTAATACAAATTGCAATATTAGAACGGAAAAGTTTTATACAGGAAATAAGAGTTCGAAAAAAAATAAAATCAGAAATATATTTTTCCAGGTGTATTTTGTCAATTTTATATAAAAAAAAGAAGCCTTTTATTTTCGATAATATTTTATAAAAAAATATTTTATGACACCAGTCATAAGTCACAGTAGAAGCCAGTAATCCATATGGAACGAAATTTTTTCCCAAAGGCAAATAAATAAAAATGGACAATACAAACTCTACCGTATATTCAAGCCTACATCTTCCCTATCCCTCCCCCATCCTTGCTGTGAGTGAGTATTGCGTGCACCACGCGCGCCACGTGGCGTGCCACGTGGTGCACTAGAACCAATCACACATCGCCAAATAATACAAGTTATGACCCACCATTACCACATGACGATAAATTATTGGTTCTAGTACACCACGTGGCAATGCACGTGATGTATTGTATACTTTTCCTCCGTGCTGTACCCCGATACCCTCTCCGACTTGGTCAATCTTCTCTCCCTTCCTCTCTCTCTAGAACAAGTTTCAAAGACGACCTTGTCTCCCAAATATTCTTCAACCCAACTGAACCTGGAGAGTTCAGTCTTGACCAAAGGCTCCGAAGCTACGTCTAACTTTTCCAAAAACAAAATCCCCCAAAAAAAATTGAAAAAAAAAAAGAGCCTTCATGAATCTCAAAATAATCTGCCCCATGATTTTTTAAAGCAGAGAGAAATATCATCTCACGAGTCTAGGAAATGGGTGGAAATGGTAAGTTTCGGAGATGGAAAATTTCCTTCCACAAATCTTCTCCTTCTTCTTCCCCAAAATCACCCCAAAAACCCGACCCACCTAAGGAATTCCTGTGCCCGATTTCTGGGTCTTTAATGTCCGATCCAGTTGTTGTTTCCTCCGGCCAAACTTTTGAACGGATTTCAGTACTTGTTTGTAAAGATTTAGGGTTTAATCCTCCCCTCCCCGACGGCTCAATTCCGGATTTGTCCGTTTTCATCCCCAATTTAGCCCTCAAAACCTCAATTGTCAACTGGTGTCAACAGTTCCACGCCGATGTCCCCTCCCCGCCTGATTATACTTCGATAGAATCCGCCATTAGAAGCCTAATGGCCCAAAATTATTCACCCGGGGAATCGGACCCGGGGATTCGGGAATCGGAGAGGGAATTGTTGAGGGGAGTAGAAGATAATCCCCGGGTCCTTTTTTCTCACGCGGCCACGGAGTTGAATCCGCGGAGCAATTACTCGCCCTCGACAAGTTCCGAAGAATCTGTGATTGCAAACGCGACCCCGTTGCTTCCATTTGCCACTCGTCCTGCTTGCTGTTCTTGTTCATCATCTTCGGGGCCTCCTAGTTCCTCGGAAACTGTTTACGATGAGGCCTTGGTTTCACCATTTGGTTCATTACCCATTTCAACTACATCGTCTTCTGCTGGTGGTGGTGGTGGAGGAGTGTTGTCTGCGGAGGACGAAATGTTTGTAGCAAAGTTCAAGAGTTTGGATGTGATTGAGCAAGAAGAAGCAGTGATTCGTCTGAGAAAATCTACTCGAACGGATGAAGCAGCCAGGCTCTTGCTTTGTACTCCCAAGCTTTTACAGGCGATAAAGCCTCTGCTGGCCTCTAGGTATCCTGTTGTACAGACGAATGCGGCTGCTTCCATAGTTAATCTTTCGCTTGCAAATGCTAATAAAATCAAGATTGTTCGTTCTGGGATACTCCCTCTTCTGGTAGATTTGTTGAAGGGCGGATTTGAGGAGTCACAGGAGCATGCGGCTGGTGGGATTTTTAGTTTAGCTTTGGAAGATGATAATAAGATGGCTATTGGGGTACTGGGAGCTTTGCAGCCATTGTTGCATGCTTTGAGGTCTGGTAGTGAGTTGACTCGCCGTGACTCGGCTTTGGCTTTGTATCATTTAAGCTTGGTTAGTAGCAATAGGGCGAAGTTGATCAAGCTTGGAGCTGTTGGGGTTTTGTTGGGGATGTTGAGGAGTGGGATTTTGGTGGGGAGGGTCGTGTTGGTGGTTTGCAATTTGGCGGTGTCTCCGGAGGGTAGGGCGGCGTTGCTGGATGGCGATGCGGTCGCGTGCTTGCTGGCGATCTTGAGGGACGGTACTGAGTCTGACTCGTCCCAGTCAACTCGGGAGAATTGTGTGGCGGCTTTGTACTCACTGAGTCATGGGAGTTTGAGGTTCAAAGGGCTGGCGAAAGAAGCTACGGCGGCGGAGGTGTTGCAACCGGTGGCTGAGCGGGGAAGTGAGCGGGCAAGGATAAAGGCAAAGAGAATATTGGCGGTGCTCAGAGAAAGAGATGAGGAGGGAGAGGAGATTGATTGGGAAGGGGTGATGGAGGGTGGACTGAGTCGGACTCGGTACCGAGTGGGAGCTCGGCACTCAAATGGCCTTAACTCAACCGAGTTCTGATTGGGTACGCAAGGGTGTAATTATTGGGGCTGCTTTTTTATTCTTGTCTTTTAAGCTTTCCGTCAATTATTCATTTTGGGTTACATTAGATTCGGATTAAACCCAAACGCCTTTATTTTTAGTTCTGGTCGTTTGACTTGTGCTATATGCAAGAAGTAATAGAAGTTATGATCATTAGTATGTAAATTGTAATGTAGTTGTGAATGATTTTGATAATTGTGTACTTTGTCAGAGAAATTATGCCTTGCCTTTGTTTAATGTGAGGAGGAGAGGACGGCCTAAATTGAATTATCCACTGAGATTTTGGTCTTGTAAAATTATTATTATTATTATTTTTTGGTAAATATTTGACCAAGCTTGGCATACCTACCAAACACTTGGTCATAGAATCATGTTTGTTTCAATGGGGCGATAGTTTGAGTTGTTTGATGTTGACTTCCTAGGAGAAAAGTGGGTCTGATATTTTGTTTTCTTTTTCTTGGCGCAATGATGCAATATGGTCTCATAAGTGTTTTTAGTCCTGTATTTGATTAGTCTTTGATCTTATTTATCTTTGGTACATTGGTTTGTTTCGGAATATGGAAATCATTTTGATGATGAAGATATGGGACAGCTGGGAGTATTGAGAGTAAGAATATCTTTATGTGTATGGTAAGGAGCAATGTTTAGAAAAAAGGTTCGATATTCATGGGAGGTGTCGAGGTGGAGGTCTTGGTGAGATACACATAGCATTGAGAGGGGATAATAGAGGATTGATTCCCAAGATAGGAAAATTTGTACAAAAATTGGGGGGCAATGCTGACTTGGGTGGGCAAAAATAACTCAAAAATTGCAAAAGTCAATCCATTCAAATCGAAAAAATGAGGATGAACGGGTTGAATTCTAAAATCAGTTAAGTTAATCGAATCTCATTTATAAATGTGATTTTGATTTTGGATACTAATTTTTAAAAATTATGGTTAACAAAACCAATCAACACATATGTCTTTGAAGCTAATGTTTTGTGAATATTACAGAGAAATTGAGGGGTATTAAGTCATTTATTTTTAAGTCTAAAATAACTCAAAAACTTAAGTGTTGTATTTGATTTTTATTTTGATTTAATTCTTTGATTTGCATAATATATTTTGTTTTTATGTTCTGATTATTTTATATTTATTTATTTATGATACTGATTGAAAAATTACTTTTATATAAACTTAGATGTGAAAAATGGATGATAACACAAGTATTTTTTTTACTTGTGCTATAAAAAATTTTGATTTGTAAATTTTTTAAGTAATTAAAAGAAAGTAAATGCAACAGTTTTAGTATATAATTTTAGTGCTTTTTGGCAAAGTGTTTTAAATTGTATAAGTATTTTTTTAATTTAAACAAGTATCTAGGTTGTAATATTTGTATTATTTGTTAAATTAACTTAATATTATATGGTTTCAATTACCTACGGTGCGTGACTTTCTGGTAATCGTGGTTAATTGGCTAATTAGAGTCGAATATGGTGAGCAAATTAGGTGAACCAGTATAATCGGTTTCGATTAGGATATTGGGTGTATGGATCGATTAACTGGTCCATGCTCATACCTACTATTGATTCTTTTTTTTTTTTTTTTGAAAATATACTGTTGATTCTTAAAACCTATTATATTGTTTTATTGTTTTGCACTAAATTAATTTCTCAAACATGGAGGGTATTGATTGCCATTTAATCAAGTAATAAAGCCATTGTACCACAACCATACGAGTCATTTGTAGTATGTGGAGTATTAGGTATGATATCTTATAAGGAATCAAATGAAATGCTATTACTAAGGCTTTATCACTACACTATTATCTAAACAATTACAAAATGAGAGTTGTTGTGGATAGTTACAATAGAATAGGTAAAAGATTGGAAAACACTTGTGAGAATTCAAATAACAAAGAAGCTAGAATATAAATTCCACAAATGAACCATGAGATACACAAATGACTTGTTAAATTTTACTTTACCTCGTTAAGAATCCAATTCCATGCAGAGTTATAACTAGTTCTCATTATAAAATGACAAGATTCCAACTATCTTCACGATGAAATCTTATGAAAAATGAATTGCATTGATTCACTTAAGTATTTATTATTTTAATATGAACAACTTAAGTATTATTTGTTCATTTTTCATTGTTAAATGCATTTCTTAATGTTAGATAATAACTAGATGACTTATTTATGTTGACCAAGTAAAAACAAGTGTTAAAACTTGAACAAGTAAACAAACAAGTGCGAGTTATATCTACTAATAAAAATCTTTGGTATTAGATACTGGATGTGGATCCCATATTTATATAAATATGCAAGGTCTTAAAATTAATAGACTATTGGCAAAGGGAGAAGTTAGACTACGTATGGTGAACGAAGCAAGAGTTGCTGCATTAGTTGTACAGATTTATACACTCTCTTTGTCAATTGGATTTGTTCAAGAAATAAATATTTTGATTATGTTCCAATACTTATAAAGAAAGTAATGTCTATTTTCACATTTGATGTGGATGGATTTATCATTACACCAAAAAGTAAACGTTGTTTTTTTCTTTCGTGATAGTGTTCTTTATGGTACTGGATCATTAAACAATAGCTTATATATTCTAGACTTTGATAAGTCTATTCTCAAACATAAGCACCTAAGAGATAAAAACTCGATATTTTGAAACAATCATACCTTTAGCATTGTAAACTTAGTCAAGTGAATGAGAAATGCATATCCAAGTAACATAAAGATGAATACTTAGACTCATTCAATTATAAATTGTTTGAGGCATGAGAATCTTGTTTAATTTGCAAGATGATACGACACATTTTTCTTAAAAGGGGTGAACACGCTAGTGATCTTTTTGAACTTATATATATTGATATTTGTGATTCAACGTCGATCCATTCTAAAGGAGATTTCTCATACTTCATCACTTTTACAGATAATCGTTCTAGATAAGGTTATATGCATCTTATGAAACACAAATCTGAGACGTTTCGAAAAGTTCAAAGCCTTTAGAATCCAAGGAGCTTCCATGGAGGTTGCAAGTCCTAAGATACATTGGAAGGCATCGGACGGCTTCAAGGTTTACTTATGGAGTTACAAGAGGAAAAAGCTCATTGGGACAAGGCTCACATGACTCCAAAAATGATCAATTATTTGTGGGTTGAGCAAGCTGATCAATTAAGACATGGAATGGAGTTAGAAAGCGAGCTGCAGATGTAGCCACGTCATAGGTAGCAGCTACGACTAATATTAGATTCTTTACCACGACCAGGCAAGGTCTTTGACTACCACCGTGGATAACCCTGTGGGCACCGTCAGAAGGTTTAGCATCGCAAGCCAAAACTTAGAGAGGAAACTGCAGGCCTAGCTACGCTGCAACTTTGTTTTGGGATTTGTGATTTTTATTGTTTTCAGATTTTAGTCACATGTGTTTCATTGTTTTATAAGTTGTAACCTTTATGGTAGGATATTCATTGTGATAAGGTGCAACTAGTGTTAGTTTTGAATTAGGATTTTCTTTCTTTAACAATTTGTATAGCCTATTAAAAGGCTGCCTTGAGCGATTGTATTTAATGTTGATTTTAATCATTAATCTTGAGCATTTTTTTCTATTGATAATTTACTTCTTGGTTCTTAAGTTCAAAAACTACTCTGGATTTTATCAAGAGAAACCATGTGACGATCACTTTTCACGTTGAGAGATTCTTACAATAGGTTTGATTCTAGCTCCTTAAGTCATCAACTAGGAATTTCTACACGGGTTGTATAGGAGTCTCGTTGCTCCTAAAGAGAGGGCTTTCAATGAAGTTGGAAAGATTCTGAAGCAAAACAACTCTACTTCATCAGGGGCTTTGGATGGGTTCCACAAGTTTTTGTGAGTTCAATGAGTTGTCTTTAGGGAATTCAAGGCATCCTAGGCTTGTGTTCATCTGCATTCATGCATCAATTGGTGTCAGAGCGGAGGTTCCTTGAAAATTTCAAGCTTTTCAACCCAATTTTTCTCTTGAAAAATTTGGGTATTCTCTTAATTTTCGTTCTTTTCAAATCATCTTTCTTGATCTCTTTATGATGTCGTTTCTTGTTTCTTGTTAAATCTGTCCTTGTGTGTTGTGTCTTTCTTGCTTCATTTTCCTTGTTGTTGTTATTGTTTTGTACCTTTCAATCTCATCTAGTATATATCTTGTTTCAATTCTTGTGTCTTTTCAGGGTTTTATGCTTTTAGAGTCATTCTTGATTTGTTGAAAATCAAGAATTCTAGGTTATGTGATTATCTTGCTTGATTTTGTGTGTTATCTTTCTTTCTTGAATTTGTGCTCTGTGAAAAATGAATTTTCCAAGAAAAATTCAAAAGGTTCTTGTAGAGAATTTGTGTATTTTCTTGCTACTATTATTTGGATTAAAAAAAAAAACAAAGAGTAAAGAGAAAGAAGACGTGCATAAAAGTAAAATCCTTGTGCACTAGGGTTGAAAATCTTGCAAAAGACATGCAAAGAAGGGGGAAAAAGACGCATAAACTTTCTGTCTAGTCAATCATATGTTTGACAACTACTTCTAGACCAAGAAGGTACAATTAGCTGCAGCGGAGTTCACAAAGTATGCAAGTGTATAGTGGGACCAGTTAATCAATCTAGAAGGAGATATAATCAATTGCCAATTAGCTCGAGGAGAGAAATGAAGTCCATCTTGAGGAAGAGGTTCATTCCTAGCCACTATATGAGGGACTTACATAAGAGGTTGCAAACACTCATACAAGGATCACTGTCAATTGATGAATATAGTAAGGAGATAGAAATATTGATGATCCGGACTGATGTGCAAGAAATTGATGAGCCAAACATGACTCCCTTTATAGACGGCCTTAATTTTGAAATACAATGGAGTTGCACAATTACGTGAAACTCAAAGATTTGGTGAAGAAGGTTGAGAAAGTAAAGCGAAAATTGAAGGCTAAGAAGCTCGAGGCCTCGCATTGTTGTTTTGCATATTCATCAAACCAAAGCTCATGAAAGGAACCACGCACCAATGAGAAAGAGAGGATTGTGCAGTCCAAAAGCCTAAGGAGCAAGTGAAAACCAAGGCTGAATCTTCATTATCAAAATTGCCATTCAAGGGAAAAGATGAAGCACCAAAGCACCAAAGCATCAAAGGGAGATCAAGTGCTTCATGTGTCGGGGACATGGTCACATTGCTTCTTAATTTCCCAATAGGCATACAATAGTGATATTGGACAATGGTGATATTGAAAACATTACATACAGTAATGGTGAAATGCCACCATTTGAGGGACCAAATGATGATGAAGAGGATGATGGTCCAAGATATACTGAGCCACCAGTTAGAGATGCCTTGATCAAAAGAAGGGATTTAAGCATTCAGCCAAAGGAGAAAGGTGATGGGACGCATAGGGAGCACATATTCCTCATGAGATGCGTGGTGCAAAATAAGGTATGTAGTGTTATTGTGGATAGTGGCAGTTGTACTAATGCTGCTTGTTCTTTGTTTATAGAAAAGCTAAATCTGCCCACCTTAAGGCATCTTAAGACATAATATCTACAATGGCTTTCTGATATTAGAGATCTTAAGGTCACCAAACAAGAACTTGTCTTTTTCATTATTGGCAAGTACAAAGATGATGTTTCGTGTGGAATCATCCCAATGAATATATGCCATATTCTTTTGGTGCGATTATGACAGTTTGACAGAAGGGTAACCTATGATAGCTACAAAAATCAATATGCTTTCATGTGAAAAAGAAAGCAATACATCTTAACACCATTGAAGCCGTATGTGGCCTATGCTGACCAAGTGAGAATTACATAGAGCAAAACAAAAATGAAACAAAAAAAGAGAGTGTGCAAGAAAAGAGTGAAGATTCAAGTGGTGAGAAAGAGAAAAAGAAAAAGAAAAAGGGCGAGATTGTGGTTAATGAAAAGAAAAGAGCGAATGACTTTGCTTGTAAAAGTGAGGTCAAGAGTGTACTATTGGCTAGGCAACAATTATTTGAACTTCTGTAAAGAATGTTTTCTTTTCTACATATGCTATTAACCATTCTCTTCCTAGTGTTGTGTTGTATTTATTGCAGGAATTTGACAATTTGTTCCCTGAAGACATTTCACATGGACTATGACTACTTCAAGAAATTGAGCACTAGATTGACTTCATGCTTGGTGCTACCATCTAGAATTGACCTGCATATATAGCAAATCTTGAGGAGACTAAGGAGATTTAAAGACTAGTGGATGAGCTCGTGGAAAAAGTGATATTGAGGGAGAGTCTGAGTCCATATTCTATGTCTGTCGTACTCGTGCCCAAAAAGAATCTTATATGGAGGTTATGCATGGACTGTAAGGCCATCTACAAAATCACGAAAAAGTATCGTCACCCTATACCAAGATTAGATATATACTTGATGAGTTGTATGATTCTAAATTGTTTTTCAAAATTGATCTTAAAGATGGCTACTGTCAAATTAGGATGAAAGAAGGTAATGAATGAAAAACAACTTTTAAGTCTAAATATGGGTTATATGAGTAGTTAGTGATGCCATTCTGTCTAACCGTCCTAATATCTTTATGCGTCTAATTAACTATGTTTTTTATTCATTTATTGGTAAATTTGTAGTAGTTTACTTTGATGACATTTTGATTATGGTAAGTTATTGGAGAGTATGTTAAACACTTGAGATCTATTTTTCTTGTGCTCAAAGAACATAAGTTGTATGCAAATCTTAAAAATTGTTCATTTTGTATGAAAAAGTGTTCATTTTGTATAGAGGCTGTGATTTTCTTGAGTTATGTGGTTAACTCTCATGGCATTAGTGTAGATAAATCTAAGGTTTAAGCCATATGTGATTGGTCTACATGTCGCGTCCGAAATCAATGAGGTACTAGTGTGGTCGTTGACTGTCGCACCCAAAAAGACAGTCTAATCTGTTGACCCTTTTCAAAATGATAAGTTTTTGGAAAAACTGTGTGTGTGTAAAAAAAATCGAGTTTTTAGTTAAAAGGTGTTATTTTGGAAAAATGGTATTTGTTTTAAAAGAAAATAAGGCCGAGACTAAAAGTGCGACAGTTTTGGCCAACAAATTTTGAAAAAGGGTTTATTTTGAAAATGGAGTCGCCACTGGGTATTGAGTTAGGGTGTACCAAGTCACCCGAAAAATCTTTTAGCAAAATAAAAATAGAAATTTAAAAAAAAATATTGAAAACCCTTTTTCGACTCCGGTCTACAAAAAAACGAGAGAAAAAAGTCCAGGAGTCACATTTGAAGAAAGGAAAGGCAAAGGTTCGCACTTAAAGCATCCTTTCTACCTAGCCGAGGCTAGTTGCGAGGTTTAATCAAATTTTTCTAAATTAATCCTAAGTTCTATCGCGTTTGGATGTATCTATATGAATGCAAATTTTAAATCTAAATGTGAGTATCGAGAGGGTCGAATTGTCCCGTCGAGCCTTAGTCGGGATTACCGTATTAATTGCGAAACCCGAGTTGAGACCTTGAGAGAGTCACGAGTGTCTATGCAAAAAGAAAAGAAAAATAGTAATATAAATAATAAGTGGTCGAAGAAAGTGGAAATGTAGTATAACGGGTACGTCGAGGGGGCTAATAACTCGTGACTGATATCTTTCTACTCACGAAGAAGGGAACGGCCTGTCAATCCACTGCTTCCTATGTAAATAGACAACAATTTCTAGTCGAATCACACAAATGTCCTAAATTCTAATTGAAAATGCAACCTAAATGTCATGCACTGTCAAATACTCTAAAAAATTGATAATAATGATGATTATATACATATATAAAAATCATGCAAAATGATGAAAAACTAAAAATGGAATAGAGATGTTTTTTTAACAAAGGTAGCCCAAGCTAAACCCAAAAGGAGATGGTCTATTTCAAGTACTGGATAGGATTGGAGACAATGCATACAAGATTAAATTTCCTAGTGAGTAGTGCTACTTTTAATGTGGTTGATATTTCTTTGTATGATGTAGGCGATTTGAGGGAATCCTTTCGAGAAATGAGGGAATGATAGATTCCAAGGAGCATTCATGGAGGTCACAAGTCCTAAGGATCCATTGCAAGGTATTGGAAGGCCAATGACGAGGCCTTACAACCAAAAGATGAAACAAGTCCTTTAAGGTTTACTTTACGAGAGGAGGAAGCTCATTGGAGCAAGGTTCACACGACTCCAAGAATGATCAATTATTTGTAGACTAAACAAGTTAATCAATCCAAATGAGGAATGGAGTTAGAAGGTGAGCCGCGAATGTAGCAGCGCTACAGGTAGCAGCCTTGGCTACAATCAGATTCTTCATCGCGGCCAGGCAAGGTTTTCGACTAGACCTATAGCTACAGCCACGCCAAGGGTAAACTTGCGGGTACCATTAGAAGGTTCAACATCGTGAGCTAAAACTTGAAGAGAAAGCCGAGGGCTTAGTCGCTCGAGATTTGCGATTTTTGCTGTTTTCAGATTTCAATCACGTGTTTTTTCGTTATTTTATGAGTTGCAACATTTATGTAGGATATCCATTGTGATAAGGTGTAACTAGTGTTAGTTTCCAATTAGGATTTTCTTTCTTTAATGATTTGTATGGGTCAAGCCTATTGAAAGGCTACCTTGAGCGATTGTTCTTAATTCAGTTTTTAATCAATAATACTGAGCGTTTTTTCTGCATTAAGAATTTAGTTTTAGTTCTTGAGTCCAAGAACTACCCTCAATTTTATCAAGAAAAATCTTGTGGCAATCACTCTTTATGCTTAGAGATTCTTACAATAAGTTTGATTCTAGTCTTTAGGGCCGTCAACTAAGAGTTTACACACATGTTGTGTAGGAGTCGCATTGCTCCTAAACAGAGGGCTTTCAAAGAAGTTGGAAAGATTTTGAGGTAAAACAACTCCATTTCATTGGGGCTTTGGATGGGTTCCATAAGTTTTTCTAAGTTCAACGAGTTATCTTTGAGAAATTTAAGGCATCCTAGGCTTGTGTTCATCTGCATTCATGCATCAATAGGTTTGAAGTTGAGAAACAATTTGGCTAGAATATTAAGATGTGCTTTTAGAAAAAAAAAGTTTACTCTTGAAAGAAACAGTGGGAGCAATATAGAACTTGAAGAAGTTCAAGTACCACAAAATGACATGGATCATCAGTTAGAATTAGAGCTTACGCTACATGTTGATGAGATGCAAATGGAAGCTCATGTTACACAAAATCTTCGTAAATCTAGTAGAAAACGTCATGCTCTTGAGAAATATAGATTTTTGATTAGCAAGAGCAATGATGTACTAGTCATTGATGATGACAGTCCTACTAATTACGACGAGGCTATGTCTAGTTAGACTCCTTAAAATGGCATGAAGCCGTAAAATTCGATATGGATTCCATGCGCGACAACAAATATTGACTCGTCATCCGAAGCAATTAGACTCATAAAGTGCAAGTGAGTCTTTAAGAAAAAGGCTAACATGAATGGTAACATTGTTATCTATAAAGCAAGATTAATGGTAAAACGGTTACTAACAAAGGTAAGAAATTGACTTTAAAAGAAACCATTTTGTCAATAACCAAATTAAATCCATTAGGATTTTGCTTGTCATAACTAATAAATGGTGATCTTCAAAATAAATTTTATACAATTAATTTAAGTTTCTTTTAAGTTTAAGAAGAAAATGTAGTGCACTTGAGATTACTTGATAATTAATAAAAAAATGGCTTTAATATTTTTTTCCACTTGAGTCTAGAATAAAGTTGCCCATTAAAAACAAAACAAAAAATTTATGGTTTTTAGTAGTATATTTTTTACTTACTAATGCACAGGTATGATATAGTTGTTTATAATTATCATTTTAAATTAATTTATTCACTTAGGCTGTTAATAAGTTTGTAATTAAAACACTAGAATATTTGTTGGTAATGCAGTAAAATACTTCACCTGTAAAAATAGATGAGGTGTGATAGGGATTTATATAATGGGGTTAATAATCAGAACTTGTTATAATTCATTAAGACACCATTTTCTTTAAAGTAATATTGCTCCAATAATTCCAAGGGATGGTTAGATCATAGTATGTAAAACATGGGATTGGTTATCTTAAGTGCCCATATTATATCCATTGTTTTTCTAAAGTACGATTAAAATTTTAGAAAAAATACATACATGAGAAAAAATTACACTTATAAATTTGTAAGTCAATAATATGAATATATACAAAGTTATAAACTAAAAATACGAATGAATTCCTATAATTTCAGATTTTATATTACATTAATATCAACTTATTTATGATCTTAATGTTTTTATATTTATAATTGTATGGACATTATGATATTAATGATATAAATTTTTTTTATTTTGTATATTATTCAAAATTTATTCCATCAAAATATATGTTATCCTTATGCCATTTTAAAATTTTGTTACAAATTGTAGTATTATTTGTGAAGTATAATACAACAAAAGTTTATTACATGTTTTGTACTAAGTTGAAAGGAACAAGTATTTTTTAGATATTTATAAAGTATAGGTGATATAAATTTTTTTGAATTATACGTATGAATATATATTATGGTGCTATAATATGAGTTCTTTACTAACTACGGCTCAAACTAAAAGAACAAGTAGCAGATTTGATCGAATAATCATCATGCCGAGAAATCAGTGAAATATTGGCTCCATTTGGATGCCATTTTTGGAGTTTTTTGGGAAAATTTTTTTGCAAGTGTGTTTTGAATAGATTGAAATTTTTTTGAGAAAAAATTAAAATAATTTTTGGTCAAAATTTTTGCTCAAATTTTTCCATCAAGTTTTCATTCTAAATTTCAAATGTTGTTTCAAACTTTGTAACAACTTTATAGACTTTTTACATAATTATTAAAAAAAGCAAGCACATTTATGTCAAAATTTGTTTAGAAAAACTAGAAAAATCGTGGGTAACAAGATGAAATACATTGAGGTGGGTTTTGTGGAATGAGCACTGACTTCCATTGTCGGTGGGTTTTGAGGTGGGTTTTGGGGAACAAGCACTACCAGTGCTCTTTCCACAAATCCCACCTCAAGACCCACCAACAATGGAAGTAATTTTGTTACTCGCGATTTTTTTCAATTTTTCTAAACAAATTTTGAACATAAACGTGATTGTTTTTGTGAATAATTGTGTAAAAAACCCTTAAAGTTGTTACAAAGTTTTTAAACAAACCAAAATTTTTTCACAATCCAAACGCTTTTTCACTTTTTCAAAAAAGTCAACAAAAACATTTCAAATAGTTATAAAAAAACACTCCAAATAATACTATCCAAACGGAGCCATTATTTATTTTTTTAATTTTAGTATTTTTTTCAACACGTAATATCACTTTAGGTTTTAGCAACTTTAGTACATGTAATAATATCTATGCTTGCCCTTATAAAAAAATTATAGATTTTATGCAACTTTAGTACATGTAATAGTATATATAGTTGCTCTTATAAAAAAAATATGGTAGTATCACAAACGCAAAAAAACTATGACTTTGAAGGTTACAATAAATATTTATACACAAACATATACACACATACAAAAAAATTGTAATTGTACGTAAGTACAAATTCTAATGGTATTTTAGGAGGAAGCATAAATATCTACAAAAGATGGGTGATTATTCCTATTGTTGGAACATGGATGGATAACAAGATTTTAGGAAGACACGAAAATTTCAACAAAATGTGAGTGGTTATTCTTGTTGTTGGGACAAGGATGGATAATAGCCGCAGTTCAGGGAGATTAGTAAGATAGTTTCATGTTAAAAGTGTCTACAATTCTTAAAATCAGAGTAATATTACAAATTTTCATAAAAAAATAACATGAGAATACTTATCTAAGATAAATTCTTGGTTCTAAACTATGAAAAGGGCAATAAAAGAGAGAAAGGAAGAGCAACATACCATATATTTGATTCTTTTGAACTACAAAATTGAATTGGAAATTTGGTCTCTAAATTAGATTAAAAGAAACAAAAACAAAAAACTCTTCCTACAGTCACTCAGACAATCTGCATATTCTCATTTGCATCATATTGGTAAATATAATAGCTATAAATTTTGATAAAATAGTTATCATTCATCAACAAAGCCAATACAACTGTTTAGACCTTCAGAACTAACTAATATGACTTCTGATCAATTTAGGGGGCGTTTGGTATGTGGGGCTTTTGATTGGGAATGGGATTGAAACCCATAATGAGAGTTTGGATTAGAGGGATAGGATTTGGGATTTGGGAATGAATTCCAAAAATTTGGGTTTTGCCAAAACCCAACCATTTTGAGAGGTTTTGTCAAAACTCAAATTTGATTCCCAAATTCACACACACACACGTACATGCATACACACACACACATAAATACATATACATATAAATATACATTCATACACACACACGTATATATTTATTTCTATATATACACACACATATACATATACATATACCTACGTATATATGTACACTTACATATACATATACACATACATACACATACATACATACATACATAAATAAGCTTTTAGATGCACCGGATGAATCTCATTTGCTTAACACATGCCGTTCGATGAAGAGGATAAAGTAGTACTGATAGCAATTTATATCCGTCCTAGATGGAAAGAGGGCGAAAAGTGGATCAAGAATTAAGAAAGCAAAGGCCAGGTAATTCCTATCTGCAGCTGTTCCATTACACATACATGCATACATACATACATACATAAATACATACATATATATTTATATATTTATAAATATATGTATATTTATTTATTTTACTTATTTATATTTTTATTTATTTGTATATATTTATTTATACACACACACACACACACATACCTATATATATGTACACGTATACATACATACATACATACATACATACATACATACATACATACATATATAAAAACATATTTATATTTATTTATTTACTTATTTATATATTTTTATTTATTTATATATAATTATATATATTATTTATGTATTTACTTATTTATTTACTTATATACACACACACACACATATACATATACCTACGTATATATGTACATGTACATATACATGCATACATATACATATATGTGTGTGTGTATATTTATTTATATATTTATAAGTATTTTTATATATTTATATATTTATTAATATATTTATTTATTTATTTATTTATATTTATATCTATTTATATATATTTATTTATATATATACACGCACATATACATATACTTATGTAGATATGTACACATTCAAATGTATACGTGTATATATATATATACATGTGTATATATATAAGTGTATATACGTGTATATATGTGTGTGTGTATATACGTATACATATATGTATATTGATATATACGTGTATATATTAATTAATTTATTTATATTTATATATATACACCTGCATATACATACACATATAGTAATGATACCCATTCCAGGTACTAAACCAAATAGTAATTATAGTAATTGATACACATTCTAAATATTGAACCAAACATATGTATTGGAACTGCGGATTTCATTCCAAACTCATGTGTAATGATTCCGATTCTGATTCCCGAGTGCAAACCAAATGCCCCTTAAATGATAGTGATGATAATAAGAAGATATAATTATGTAAAGGTAACAAAAGGATTAGCACGTGGCAACTTTAGTGATTAATATTTTTCTCTCCTTAACTCATTATGATGATGACCATAATTCCATTTTCTTTAGACCGAGTTGAATACATCGCATCTTTTTCTCACCTCTCCTTCCTTGCCAATCTTGACCCATAAACACTAACTTTCTCCATTGCCTTAGCAAAATCATCAAAAAAAGTTTTGCTGTCCTGTGCATACTTATCAACAAAAGGCCTGGTTCTTGAGTCAGAAAACAGAACTTGATCAGATGATAGAAGGCCTAACCCCTTCTGCAAATTCTTGAAAATTGTGTTGTCAAAAACTCCAGGACTCATCACATCCAAGAAGGCTGATAATGCTTCATTAGAGGAATAATTTGCACAAATCTTCCTCAATCCCTCGACTAACTTAGGGATTGATACTCGGATCAACATTGGGACCAAAAATCCTATTTCCAAATTCAGAACAATGAGCAAATCCAATTAGTATGACCACCACCAATTAAGGCCACCATTTCTTGAATGGTGAAACCTTTGGCTGCGAACCTGCTAATTATTGTGTCCACTGAAGTGTTAGGTCTGGCTAAGTTTCCTTCCACATGTGAGGCCTGAGAGACCGTGCCATCTTTTCGACCCAAAAGAACATTATAGAAAGGTCCAACAATGATTAAAACAAGATTACGAGTGGCTAAAGCTAGAATATCAGAGCAGGAGACAATTCCTGGGCAAGAAAGCTCAAGGGCCATTTTAGCACGCGTGATAAGATCAAATGCATCACCAGCAAGGGAATGGTTGATGTCCGCCTCCACTTCGGTTTCGTTGAAGGAGTTGGACTGAACGAGAACTGATGCATGCAACCATCAACCATGCAATCACGGAAGAAGAGACCGAGGGTGGCTGCAGCGGTGGTGGGATTTTGAGTTTGTTTTGTTTGGATTATATCTCTCATGATATCTTGGAGTTGTGGACGTGTTTTTGCATAATAGTCAAGAGTAAGAGTTGATTCTGAATATGGGATGGAAAAAAGTAGCAATGACATGAAGAGACAGAGAAGGATATTCAACGCCATGATTTGAGAGAGAAGATCCACAAGATCTTCTTATCTCACTGGGAGGTTGAGAAGTGGAAAACTATAGTCTCTCGCATAAAGCAAAAAAGTATATTAGTAAATGAAGATGGAGAATATTGGATGTTTCGGTAAGAAGGAAAATAATGGCTTACAAATTGACGTGGTTTCTTTGTTACAGCAGCCTTCCATGCAAGGAAACGAGAACAAGGTCTTGGCTGACCATGGAATGCGCTTGACCTCCAACCCAGAATAAAACTCACATCTAATTTAAGTAAAAAGTACTTTTTGTTCATATTAACCAAAAATTTAGATAGGTGGTTGCAATTGACATCTAAGATAGGTGGATGCAATTGACATCTAATATTGCATTCCACAGCTTCCTTCATTACCAGGAAATTTGTTTGTTAGGTAAATTTTTTTATAAAGATGTTTTTAAAAAATTTCAAACACATTTTTCAACTAATTTTTCATCTCACATACACATTTATTAAAAAAAAATCTCTAAAACTACTACAGTAATAGTTTATAAACACCCGAAAATATCTACCCAAACGAGAGTTTTAGTGTTTGTTTTGGTATGGTAGAAGCTAGATGTCGACCAACATCAAAAGAGGACAATAGTTTTTTATTTCATAAAGGTAGAATATTGGCACTTAACTTTTGGTTATTGGCTTTCTGCTTACTGCTTCATCTCAATATTCAAAAATGACAAAGAGAATAGAGTACTAATAACAAAATTTGAAGTGGCAATATCACCACCCTTTTTATACATTACATTAATTATTGTGACTATGGATACATAAATATATTAAATGAAAAAGTATTAAAATTTCAAAACGGTAACTCCACATCTAATATGCCAGAATAGTTTATAATGGAAAGGTCTTCCACTAAAATATGTTTCCGCCAAAATATGTTTCCACCATAATGGACAGAAATGAGAACTCAAATCCGAATGAAATGTCGATTTTTTTTAATATTTGGTATACTTATATTTAGATGTTAGAATGTAATAAAATCATTATTAATTGTCTTAATTGCCTTCCATTCTTTGTATTAGAATTTAACATGTTTTCCTTCTATTTTGTTTCTTTGTGATTTTCACTATTTGTGTACCTACAAGAATTTTTTACTTTAAAAATTATTAATATTTCTGCTAGAATTAAATTACTTTTATTTTTTAACTACATTTGTCGTATAAGTATGAATTTTTAAAAAATTTTGTAATCATCTGCTATATTATTAGCAACAGAAAAGAAATAGTAATAAAATCAAGTATTAATGTTTCAATTGATTGTGTTATCTTTTAACTCAAAAGTCAGATAAGTTCCAACAAATTTTTGTAAAAGTTAACTACAAAATCTTAAACATTTTGGAGAAAATTTGGAATGGGCAATTTTGGAGAAAATCACTTTCCAACTTAAAAGATCCATATCAAATATGATAATAGAATGAATAAGTTGGAAATATCTTTTCATGTTATTCTCTCATACGGAATGCAAGGTGAAAGATTAGAAAAGCAAAACTAAGCTAAAAACAAAGACATTACAGTAATACACATGCAAACTAATTACTACTGCCTATGCTAAAAATTATCGTCACTATATAAAATCAAAAAAAGGTTTTCTAGAATTTTTTTTTTGTTCTTCATATAGTTTGATAATCTGATAAATAATTAGACAATAATGAGAACCAAAACATGTAAATAGAAATCAACTGGTTTATCTTTACAACTCCTAAAATACTATCTGATGATCTAGAAAATATGTTCCCATAACAAAGTGATGCATGGTATTAAAGGTGCATGCCCGACATGTTAAATCAGGCCCATTTTATCCAAAACCCATGAAAGTCAAATAAGCCATTGAGATAACATTTATTTTTTAATAATTCCTGTATACTTAAGTTCAATGTAGTTGAGAGCTCCAAAATCTCTCTTTATTTATTAAAGTGTAACTGGAGGAAAATTGCAGCCTCTTGCTTAGTATTTTCTCTCAAAATCACTCGAAAAACACTTGTAAATTTTGTTGGCAATTGTTCTTCCATCAATTTTGTAGATATTGGTATTTACAGGATTGAGAAAAGCGATTAAAATAAACTCCAACGGTCAAGTGAAAACTTCTGCAGAAACTAGCTGTTACTCGGTAAATGCATCATCTAGATGTCCATTAACAAAATTTAGGTCAAAATTACATTTTCACACCTTGCAATTTAAAAGTTCATGTGCAAATCATCATAAATAACCTTATAAAAAATTTGAAAAGGCATCCTAATACGAAAATATCAAATGGTCTATTAAAATTTAGTATCTAAATTCACCAAATCAATGCCCATTAATAGGCTCACCTCAATAGAGTCAATTGAAGCTGGTAAAAGGTCTGTAAATAGAGAATTGAGTTGATATTTCATTCATCTTGCTTAGATTAAATTTAGTCGAAGAGTTTGAAAAACTTTTTCTATTTTCTTATTGATCTTGACTCGGGCATTGAAATGTAACTGGGGAAAGTTACACCTCACCTCTTCATGCAGGACAAGGCACTAGGAGCCTGTTAGGGTCCAATCCTAGGAGCAGATGACTTAGGCATCGTATTGCAATTAGAGGCAGAATCGCCTCTCTTCTTGTAGGACAAGGAATTAGGGATTGAGTGTATGTCAAAGTCCAACTATGGGGCAGAAGGCCCAACTAAGAAGCAGAAATTAGAGTATTCGCAAGAGTGCATTTTTTTGACACCAATACTATCTAAGGTTGAAAGACAAACCAATTTATTTGATGGTCAAACTATCTTTGGCTTCATAAGAATTTAGCCAAGGTTGATTTGTTAACCGATCAAATCAAATACTAGCAAGATTTTGTTTTCAACATTTAAACTTGATTCAAAGATGATTTGGTAAGCAACATATTAAAAATAAATAATTATATAAATTAATTTACTTAAGTCAGTTCTAACTCAACTTCGGCTCTAACTCAGATTGATAAAAGCATGCTGTGTTAGATTAAAAAAATAATCAAGTCAAACACAAACACAATTTAATTGTATTGAAAAAAAAAATCAAATTTAGACACTTGGTTAAACTAATTTAAACCCTATCGCTATCTTAACCTGTTGCTCCCTTTTGTTTTAATTCTTTTAACTTCATTTGCCAAGTTCCTATCCAGTTCTTGCCATATTTCATCCCAGAGAAATAAAAATAAAAAAAAGGAAAATGAAATATAAAGAAATCAAGAAAGCACGAGAAGAGAAAAGAGGAATGACAAGGCAATTATATCAAATATGATTGGACCACCTGTGTAAATATGTGCTGGAACGGAAGCAAGCAATTCTTCTCCCCTGTTTTTCTTGCATCTGACAAGTACCAGATCTCATACGCCCGACCCAAGACCAAAATTCTAGATTTTCCCTCTTGGCTTCCCCCGTCTCCTTCAGTCTCGTTCAAATACTGATGTTGCCTAGCAAAATCTTGACATGGGTTCTATTATTTCTACTCATATTTCCTAACTTCTTCTTTCACATCTCTCATTCCAAGCTGGATTCCTATAGCTATTTAGCAGCAAAGAGAAAACGAATGAGTACAAAAGTTCGCAAGATGTAAGCTTTAATTCTTTCCTCAACAACCCTTTTCTCCAAACGGGCACAAAAAAAAAAAAAAAAATGACAAACTCACGAGTCATGTTCACTACTCAAATTTTGCATAGTTGTTTACTTTTGTTACAGCATTTTCTGCCGATTATCAGCCGGGCAAGTGTTTTTTTTTTTTGGGGTCTGTATTGATGATGTAAAGTAGAGATTTTTACGGTTGAATGATGTATTTTGAGGAGATCATGTCTAGCTTTCAATGTGGACCAATGTGTTTTTGAGAGCTAGAACTGAATTCTTTTCATGATTATTCTGGAAAGTTATATTCTTGTCATGACCTCATATTTGGTTTTAACTTGAGAAGGATAGATGGCAGTTGAATTGTCGTGAATTAATTGGCTGCTCTTTTGAATTTTGGAGCTTTTTCTTCATTACCGATATATGCACGGAATGCTTTTTTGGCATGCTTGCTTTGAACTGCAATTTTGTTGAATGGGCAATTTTCGCACATGAGCTTGTCCCTGGTTTTTGTGTACTTCTTCACTGGTGTTAATAAAGAATGACCAGGATGTTAAGTTTCACTGTGTGATATACCTGATGATCGTCTGACTGAAAAAAATCAGATGTTGAAAGATCATAATCTACTCCAATTGTCGTTAAAAATTGCATGAGGATTTTAATGGCTGTGATGCCTAGGTTGAATTCAATTCAGTCATAAGTTTATCATGTGTCACTTGATACTACAAATCCTACTAACTAGTTGTTTAGTTGGAAAGGATTTTTTTTGGCTGGCTTTTTGCTTTTCGGAAATAGTGCATGGTTTATTATGATACAACTACAAAGCTTATAGTAAGCTTTTTGGTTAAGGCAATGGGACAAAGTGTGTTAGCTAGTTTCATTTGAAGTTCCTTAGTAGTATTGGCTAATGGAAAAAGGTAACATTTTCTTGAATGGTCAATTTAACAGTCAAATGCAGTGCAAGAGCTTAACATCACTGCGGCATTTGGAAACATATAGATGCAAGAGGTCTTATCCTTGCTAGGATTAGGTGCCATATTTTATGTAAACAACCTTTTGATGTTCATCTTATACTGAGATACCTTACCATTCTTTTGAAACTTCCTTACTGGATGGAACTTATGCTCTGATTTCTTAAGGAGGCCAATCTAAAGTTGAAATCCTAGTGCATAACTCTCCCACTCATGCCTGGTTATTTGGAAGCACCAAGTACATGTAGCTTTAAACTTGAAAGTAGATAAATATCTTTTCGTCTAATAAATGAAAATAGGTAACCTTACGATCACATTAATACTTTTCCAGTGATAAAGGCTTTTGGATTTTGTGGTTATTTTTATATAGTGATCTCATAATAGAAAGAAAATTTCTGCACCTACTATGTAGTTATTCTCGATAACTGGGTTTTTATTGACCAAGATTTGATGAGAATAAAATGGTTTTTGAAAATGTTGATTTCTTTTACAAACACCATTGCAATTGTGGACTCCTTACTTTATCAAGCAAAGAAATGAGAGCATACCTGCTTAATTTCATTTCTGCTATTAGAATAATGAGATGGTTAATGCTTTTCATGCTTGCACAACATGATAAATACATGGGTTTACAAAGAAACAACTTGTTGCCTAGCAGCAGGATAACCTTAGAAATTTGATATCTCATTCATGCACTAGTTTGCATAAGGATAAATTATATGGAACTCTCTGTGGTTTGGCTAACTACAAATTACTGCCCTTCTTTTAGAATACTACATTTTACCCCCTTGTAGTTTGAACTTTTCAGAAAATGGACAGACATAGCCAATTGTGACAGAAATATGCAAAAGTCATAGCTACGCTCATATACATGAGCAAGAAAGATTAGAAATTTCAATTTAGAGATTAAAAAATTCTATGGGTGCTTCTCGGTATTTGTCAATTCTCATGTTTCTCATTAATTTTTAAAAAAGTTGGGGGTGTTAAGTGTAGGTTTCAAAACCATGGGAGGTAATATATTAGTGCGCGAAAAGTATAAGGGGTTTCCATGTAATTTACCCCTTATTAATAATTCATCCATAATAATTAACGTGTTTTGCCAAGATGTCCTTCGACATAGTAGTGGCGAAAAAGGTTAAATGTTGTGCTTGAATCTGTCCAAATTTTTGTTTGTGTTGGGATAGCAAGATCTTTAAATCCAACTTCAGCAAGCCTTTATGTATTCTTCGCTAATACTTAACAATGCTAAAAGTTAACTTATCCAAATCTGTGCGTTGAACATTATTTGATCCTCAATTTCAATTTACATATTGAGCCATTTGAGAAGTTTATAAAATAATCATCTTCATGTATTCATATGTTTGTTTGTTGGGGTATGATTAGTGGCTACAGATAAAGAAGGGAAACGAGAGAACATTTGAGAGCTTTTATGCATGACTACCTTAAAGTTTTCTTGCGTGCAGTTAATAAGAAATATGATTATTTACTTCTGTACCAGGTTTTACCATGCTTATGACAACTACATGATGTATGCATTTCCGGTAAGTTTGAGCTTCCTATTACTCTATTATTAGAATATTATGTTTTCTTCACATTGATGGAAATTTAGACTCCAATCTGAAGAATAATCACAAGATAATTGATAAAATTTGTTTTGCAGCATGATGAGCTGAAGCCTCTCAGCAAAGCTTTCACAGATTCTCTCAGTGAGCTCGGAAACCTGAAGGTAATTATGTTCCCTGGAAACCTTTCACCTATAATTTGGGAGAAGCGTTAAAAGTATGTTTTCTTTCCTTTTCTTTTTTATTTAGCTCGAACATCTACCGCAACAATATAATGGATCAGCCCTCTCACTTATCGAATCGTTATCCAGGTTTGATCATGTCCTTGCCAGGCAAACTTTAAGATGGCAAAGACTGGTGATACATTATTAGATTTTTAAGTCTATAAATTGAGTAGTTTCATTTTTTTTAATTTTCTTCAGTGGCTGTAAATCATGCTACCTCACATTTCTGATTCTTCTTGCTGTCTCAGCCTCGTAATCCTGGGTAACTACACAGAATTCATGAAAGGAGTTTTCTGGCTGTCTGAAAATCTAACATTTGACGTTGATGCGAGGATAAATCTGTTCGAGGTTAGAGATTGCTGGCTTTATTTATGGCTCCAAATTGAAATGATAAACATTGATGGGAAACTTTATTCATCTTAGCCTAATGCTGGACCAAATCAATAATCTGGCTGCTGGAAAATATTACTATAAATATTTGATCACCAAATGAAGGGTGATATCTATCATGGATTTGGTTCCAAATGAAGTGTTTGATGTTTGTCATTGCTGGTGGTTGCTATTCTGTAGTGCACCATAAGAGTTCTTGGAGGACTTGTTTCTGCTCATATACTTGCAACCGATTCTAAAAACGGGTTGGTTCAAGGAACTTACAAGAACCAGCTCCTTGACCTGGCTGAGGATTTGGGAAGACGCTTTTTACCTGCTTTTGATACCCCAACAGGACTGCCATATGCTTGGGTTAATTTAAAGGTATTTCTTATGATTCTGTATCACATATTTCTCTGTTGCTTACTTCTTTTTCAGTAATTACTGACAATTCTGCAGAATATTGATAGCATTCGTCTATAATAATGCTCTTGGTTGAATAATGTTTAGACATGTCTAAACATCCTTGTCACCAATGATTAAGTGGCCTGGACTTTTAGCCTCACAAAGAATATTGCTGCAAATGTTGGGCTTGTGGCATAAACATTTGGAGCTTGATGGTTTAAGTTGCTACCATCTATTACTAAATGTTTTGGATTCAACAACAGATATAAAGCCTGCACAAAAAGATTGTATCAAGTTTGTAGTGCAGATAAGTATACTTTAATTGAGCAATGAAAGGTGGGTTGTGGTTGGAGAGGGGAAAAGTATGTGACACAACAGTCGAGATCAGTAAAGTTTAGGCAGCAACATACTCCGAGTAGTTTTTTGGGCTTGAAATGTCAAAAGAATAGTGCAATAGTTGGTATGACTCTGATAATAGCATCATCTGAAACTCGACCATTCTTTCTGGAATGATGAAAGTGCTTAATTTAAAATATTAATGGTTCCAACCTGCAATAGCTACTGTATTATCCTGCTTAGGGTTGATGTGTCAATGGTTGATCCTCAAGGAGACAACAAATTCTTTATGATTTGGTTCATATAGTATCATCCACTTAATGCTTTTAGTGCTGTGAAGCATCAAACCCAAAGCTGAATATGATTTTCTTTGAGCAAAAACAGTGCAAGTTAATATGCTGTGTTTTGCTCTAAATACCATTATTACAAGAAAGAGATGTTCAATAATTTCATTAAATTGAGGCTACTTATAATTGTGCATACTCTACATAGAGATGTGCGCGTGTGTGTAGAGAGACATAGAGAGAGAGAGAGAAAGAGAGAGAGAGAGAGAGAGAGAGAGAGGCGCACACACATAGAGATACACACAGACACATATGTTTGTTCGTGCATATATTTTTGTGTGCTTCTGTGCTTAAAATGTCTTTTACATTTTTCCTTGATTATAGTGGCAAGTATAAAGCTATTGCACTCTTTTTTATTAGATTGATTTATGACACTACATCATTGCATTGCTCTGTGCACAGTATGGTGTAATGGAGAATGAGACAACCGAAACAAGCACATCTGGGTGTGGTGAGAACTCTTGATATCCTTCTTTTCTCATTATTCCGCATGTAGACTCACACACAGCTGTGATCCTTGAAATGTGGCATTTTGGAGTTTTATCTCCTGAAATTGGTTGTTGTTGTCCTTGTCTTTTTTAGGTTCTTTGATCCTTGAAATGGGAGCATTATCACGTTTAACTGGTGATCCAAGATTTGAATCTGCTGCTTTGCGTGCCCTTCGTAAGTTGTGGAGCATGCGGAGCTCTTTAAATCTTCTTGGGACTACGCTGGATGTAGCAACTGGAGAATGGATAGAACACTCATCTGGAATTGGAGCTGGTATGTGTTTTCTTTTATTTTCAGCTTAATGAGATTGCCGTACTCAAGTTTCACAGTAAGGTTGTTTCTGTGGTAAAAATTTTGTCAATTTGAAGCTTTTAGTTTTTAGGTTACTTTCAGTTTTTCCCAGCCATATGCCATTTGACACTTTTTTAGCCCTTGATTCTGTTTCTATTGTGTCTTTTATAGGGGTTGACTCATTCTATGAGTACCTTATTAAAGCTCACATTCTTTTTGGGAGGGATGAATTTTGGAGGATGTTTCAGTCTGCTTATGTTGCTGCTCAGAAATATTTTAGACATGGCCCATGGTTCATTACTTCTCTCTTATGGTTTATTTCTGCATTTTGTTGTCAGCTTATTTTTCCCCTGTTTAGGCATTGACTGTACCCCAGATTCCTATTTTGATGAAATCGATAAGGGACCAACAATACTTGATTCTTTCCCATTGACTTTCCTTTTTATTATTGTAACCTTCTTTCTGCCTTCTTCTATTTGTTCTACTCGTTTAACCCTTACCTGCTTCCCAAACTCCTTTTTTTGTTCTTCCACTATTTCTAGTGCTGGCTGAGGGTAAGTTTCGAATTTGTTGGTGTTTCTTTGGATTGCTCCCAACTTGACTAAAACTACAATTCTGGGAAGCTAACCAGGAAACTTGGCTGATAACAGGTACCACGAAGCTGACATGAGAACAGGAAAAGCAACTTATTGGCAGCTTACAAGCCTACAAGCATTTTGGCCTGGTCTACAGGTAAGTAACTGCAAGCAGTGGTGTTGAGCATGATTTTAGTTTTGAGAAATAATCTTACATTTTTTGTTGGAGTCAGGTGCTAGTTGGGGACATTGCTGCAGCTAATATGACACATCGTGAGTTCTATTATGTGTGGAACAAATATGGGTTACTGCCAGAGAGGTAGAATATTCTTTCCTTTCTCATGCAATTGCAGGCGCAACTTTGTTAAGGGCATTGTGGTCAGTGACATTCTTATATATTAGTCAAGCAGATACCACTGACGCATTGAGGATGTATTATGATCCAGGTATCTGCTGGATCATCGGATGTTGCATCCCACAGAAAAGTACTATCCTTTGCGTCCTGAGTTGGTGGAATCCACATTTTACTTGTATCAAGCAACCAAAGGTCTGCAACTTTCACTTCGAGTATTTTTCATTACTGGAGTTTGTTACAAGCATAATCTTAGATTTCTTGACTGGTTAGTAGTGTCCTGGATCCAGAAAAGTCTAGGTTATACTCTAGGATTTTGGAAACAATTAATGCTAAACATGCCCGAGTGTTTTAGCGAGATAACTTTTTTATGCTACAGCTCTTGAAATTATTAACCATAATAATAGCTTGAGGATAGTAATGGGTGTAACATTTATCTTTTAAAGAAAGCAACTTGCTTTCATGTATAATATTAAGGAAGATGGACACCAAAGTGTATGTTTCTCAGAAAACGTTGCTGGGATTTTTTGGATACCTGCGTTCGGCAGTATTCTGCGAATCTAGCAGTAGTTATTCTATGTTTTGTTAATTCTTATAAGTTCTAATTTGTTGACAGATCCTTGGTATATGGAGGTGGGCGAGTCAATCATGGATTCTCTTAATTTGTACACTAAAGTTGAAGGTGGATTTGCAAGCATTAGAGATGTGACAACCATGCAATTAGAGGATCATCAACATAGTTTCTTCCTTTCTGAAACGTGAGTGTTTCAAAGAACATACTTTGGGAGCTTTCTGCTACATTTAACCAGAAGTCAAGTTTTCTGAATGCATCTCTTTTGAGCAATGAGAACCTTTCTAATTTGTATTAAGAAAATGAGTATTTGTTCTCATTAGCTTAATTTCTGATAACTTAAGGCATGTTACCAAAACCACTGAGCTACATTTGCTAATTGTGCCCCCTAACAATTGTTTGGAAAACTAAAACAATTACTCAGAGAAAATCTAGATTTGTTTAAATATCCCTGCTGTTGCACATCCTGAATTTTAAACATATTCCATCTGCCCTCATAATTGCCTACAAATAAGTTGAATCTTTTACTATTTCCCTCAAAATTTTTACACTGAAGGTCAAGCGAAAAGTATTAGCCCTATTTAAACCAAAAAGGTATAGGTTAAGAGAATGGTAAAGACTTTGGAGTTAAGCATGTAAATATACAAGCTAAGCAATCATTTGTTTTACAGTCTGAATATGCACACATTCCCCAACTATCAAACTATGCAAAATTTCTGTTGTGAGATATATTGAGAATCATACATAGTAGATCAGACGCTGTAAACAAATTTTATTATTTCTGCATACATTGAATAAATTGGCGCATGTAATTTAGTCATTTACAGCAAATAATTGGTTGCATCCACAATCCATGAACTGAACACTATAAATTCAAGTTAAAAGTATTGCACCCCCGATCAAAGGTCGTGGTTTGACCGCTGACCAGAACCATGTATTTTTGTAGGTGCAAGTATTTATATCTTCTCTTTGATGATTCATTTTTGGTCAATCGTAATTACATCTTCACAACTGAGGGTCATCCACTGCCTGTTTTGAGCTCTTGGCATGAGAGACTTCCCGAGGCTTATATTCCAAGTAACTGGACATATGTTAAGGTGCTGCTGCTGGTTTAACTTCTCTATTCTTCTGATGATTTCCTTCTGTTGTCTCATCTCACTGTTTATCTGCACAATTTATATTTGTCCTGCATTTTGTTTTACCGTTACTTATTTCGTATTCTTTTTGGGAGTGGGGTGGGGATGGGGTTTTTCGTTTTTGGCGGTGGGGGGGTGGGAGGAATAATGAAGTTATGTGAAATCTATAGTAGTATGGTCTCACTGTTTTGAACCCAGTCTGTATTTTATCTTCTGCCTTGACAGCAATGGTGATTTTAATGTCCAGTATGAAATCTTCTTTTGTGTTAGTGTTCTATTTTATCTTGTTTCTTTTACTTTGGGGGGGGAATCCCAAGCAAACATCCCGCAGAAAAAGGATCAATGATTCCCAATAGTTTGTTGCATCACAAAGTTCTCTTTTTGTCCTATTGGCATATTAATTTATTTGATAAAAGATCCGCAGTAGGATTTATGGTGTTGGGGCAGTTATTCTCAACTCTTCTGAAGGAAATTCTAGGATTATACATGACTCTTGTTTGCTTAATAGATTTACTTTTCTTGTCCCCTCTTTTGTTGTAAGAAAACGCGGTGGGAGGAGGGCAGGCTGTGGGAGTAGCATCCTTTTGGAGGCAAACCTTTCTCCCATGGCTGTTGATGCTTGAGGCCTCTGCTTGCTCCTCATTTGTCCTCAGCACATTTGTCCCAGGACTTCGTGTATTCTTCCAATTGTACATGATTAGTATCAAGAAGTTTTGTAAGAATAGCATTCTGTAGACGTGCTGCTTACAGATGATTTCTTGTTCTTAACACTTGGTGCAGAGTGAAGATCAAGTAAAACCAGCGAGTGCAATGTCAATGCGAGTCTGTCCGGCCACTACATTAAAACATGTGCATGGTCAGCAACGGGCTGAGAGTGCTTGCCACATCCCTGACTCTCGTGATGACCATAGATGCTTTAAAGATGAGGATTGTGGTGTGGATTCAAGCAATTGCAGACGCAGATCGTGTAGTATGGCTGGCTACTGTGGTCAATGGTTGTTCATGTAAAAACCTGAACATTTGGATATTCTTTAATGAAAATTAAACAAAAGTGAAGTCCTTTGGTTAGATAATAACTGATTGCAAATATAGTCTCATAGGTAGGTAAGCTATACTCCGTTTATTTACACTGAGAAGAGAAGAGTACATAACACGTAATACAGTGATTCTGTTACTTGGAGAATTTTTTATCGTGATTAATGGCCAGCAGAAACTTGATTTCTCAGTTTTAGACATGATTTCTACGTATTTGAAAGGGTATAAATACTTAAGTTTGTACTGACATTCACAATAATTTTTGGAGAAATTAGTAGAAGTTGAGTGCTTTTCTCTCGTTGGCTTCCTAGCCTTTCTTGATGCTCTTAGGGTTTTCAACTTTGAGAGTTTTAAATCTGGGCTTATCAATCAAGAATTGCATTTGATTATAGTGCCTGTTATCATTGATTTTGGCTCACTAACTTGTGCAATTATAGGTTGAAATAATATCAAGATTGAGGCTAGGCTTCAAAAGGAGTAGAAATTGAGCCCTCTAGCCTCCACATCTACTTGTCAGTATTTCACGGACTAAAGAATGAATTATCCAATGGAAGGAAAACATGTTCTTGTTCCCTTTTCGACATCCCATTATCCCGCTTTTTATTTGTTTTCTGTTATTGCCTTTTTCCTTGCATACGGCATGCCAGTAAATGTTGGACCTGGCGCCCTATCAGCGTTTCCAATTGCAGAATACAATATGCATGCTAAATCAATTCCTGTACATCTTTTGTAGCCTCTGTTCACTGTTACTTACAATCATTTATGCGGCAGCGTTATTTACTCCAACTTTTACAGAGCCATATCTACTTTAATTTGTATAATAACGTAGAAAAACATTTAAAAAATTGTATGGGGGTTCATTGAAGTTAAAAATTTGCTACTATGTAATAGTTAATTGAAGTGTAAGAAAATAGGGATGAACACGTTCGATCATTTCTTTTTTTATTTATGTTTGACTGTTACTTTTTTCATATATCAAGTATGTAGAGACAAACGCTATTTTACAGTTTGAAGTTTCCATTAAGAAATGTAATTGTTATTATTTCCACAAAATAAAGCCAAAGAGTGAACATTATATAGTAATGGATTGAAAGGAAGAATGCTGTACAAAAAAAGAACTGAAAAGAAAAATAAGGTATTTAATTTGTGAAAGAGAAAAAGAGTGCGAGTGCGTGCGCATGTGTGCGTGCAGCTTCAACAATATGCATATGGTAATCATTTGAAAAAGCTTGGTGAGTAACAAACAAATCCATACTTCACTGATCTTTTCTGGTAATGATTTTTGAAAACAAAATGGTTCTTATTTCCAAGATTTAGTATCTTCTTGTTAAATTATGGCACAAGCAAGTGTACAATGGAATGCGATATCTTCCCCCTCTCCCTCGAAAACAAAAAAAAAAAAAAAAGGGGGAATGGAATGTGATAATGGGTCGAGCTTAAAAAATCAGTCATTTGGTCAAACTTAAAAAACCATTCATAGGGGAGGTAAATGTAATTAACCCTAATAACAATTTAACCTAAAGATCAAGTCCTTATTGTTGGTTACCCACTAGGTTTTATTCAAGTTGGCAATAAGTATAAATTATAACTCATTAATTACTCAGTTAAGAGCCAAATAAATTAAATGCTTCAATAATTAATTTGCACTTATAGATCATGAGTGGCATCTAACAATGCATCATGATTATCCAAGTGAGTATGAAAGTTATAAGACAGACTTCACCGATTAATGACAATGTTACTATGTAATTAATATCCTTTCACCACACTATATCCCTAATTAGTTTAGTTGTGTAGTGCGCACTCCTTATGTGACTAATAATTATTTTCTTGTTCCTGAAATATAACTCCCAATAAAGTATAACCTTGAAACTCTTTCAAGTTATATTTTTGCTTTTGTGCAAAAATTTTTTTGTGTTATATTTCAACAAGTTGCCAATTTGGGATATACTCTCCTCCTATTAGGAATGATGAATCCTATGTTGATTACTCACTATTCTTCTATGATTCATACTATACCTAAATCTCTACTGTATGGGGCTACTCTTTTACGAGGACGAAGCAATAGAGTCGAAGTATAACACTCACACTCCATATACTATAGTAATCTTAAGTCCAAGGATCACTTGCACCACTGCTATCAAAAGTTAAATCCTTAGCACTATAAATGGTGACTCTTAGTAGATTAATACAATGAACTTGTTCCCTAACAAGCATCTACATACAAGCTTAGGGGTAACATGCCATAGTTGATGAGATCAACAACTACTTACCACAAACAGAAGCAAATTATGTGCTAATCTAATCGTATTAATAATGTCCAATCCAATTTATACTATGACTAGGAATATTTAAGAATATAACTTGTATGTAATGAGAGTCTCATCATTGTAATTCTTACAGTCTCTTATACATAGTTAATAATCTATGGATTTTATCCACTAAACAAGTATGATAAAATAACAAGTATTAAATGTTAAAGAAAATGTCATATTAATTAATATAATACGAAATAAGTTTAATATATAAATCTCAAAAACAGACTTGGTTTTTAGAGCACAAGCTAACAAGTAGTTGGCAAGAATAAAAAACTAAATAACGGAAATACAATCTCTTGAAGCAAAACTAATGGAGAAAATTCACAAATATTAGTAGTAGGATATAGAATCTGACACCGTTGACTAGCTTCAAACTGATACAAACCCCGTCCTAAGCTACAAAACTTGTATTGCGCAATGCCCGGATCTAAACATGAAGTAACAAGGTTTGGGCGGATGAAATTCTATGATCCCTCTAATCTCCGTAGTTATGAACTTGTTGATATTATCCCAACCAACCATAATCAAACAAATTAGAGAACCAAATAAGGTATAAGGCACTACAACCAAGTGCATTTCTTAATTTTTAAGCCAAGTTGAACACCTAAGAGCTAAATTCTAAAGTATTTAAAAAAAGTTTTCGTAAAAGACAAGAAAATAGCGCTTAATATTATTGCTCAATGAAACATATGAAAAACAATGTAATAAGGTACCATTTATAGGCTACAAGTTACTGAAGTTCTACTAGAAAATTCCTTGAAAAATAATTAAGAAAAACCCTAAAACTATCAAACTTGTAATGTATGCATAAGTCAGACACAGTCTATCAAAGACTAGCTACGGGCACCGCGTTAAACAAGTCACAATTAATTCCAAAAATCTGCCAACCACAGGCAGAATAGGTGAACCACAAGTGTCGCTGGATTCGTGGCTTCTCTTTGGAAGTCCAACTGTGGAATGTCAGATTCAATTCCTAGGACTGGCTGAGGCATGGCTAAGGGCATGGCTCCTTGCTGTCCAACTTTTTTAGTACTTCGCTTTGAGCACCTTCTTCCACCAGAATGTGTGCAAACCTTGGCCCCTTCCATGGCAATGTCTTCAATTGATTTTGGCACTCAAAATTGCTAATGAATAGCATGAACAAAGGTTTGCATTGATTCTCGAAACCTTTTAGCACGAGCTCTTGTGATGGTCCAATTGGTACCCTCACCACTTCATCACAAACTCCACCAAGGTCCTCCTATTTAGCTTGTATGTTTGCATCACTCTACGAATTGAAGACTATTAACACTTGTCCTTTCCTACTTTTGTGGTAAAGTTATGCAAGAGCTAGTTCATTAAGTACATGAATTATGATTTAAACCATAATCCACTTATGAGTACCACTACTTCTATGTGCCTACTCTATAAGCTTCATCTACTTTTTTCAATTATTAAGTGCAAGTTCCCTTGTCAAATAACAACTAGAATGACTTGTAAATGGTGATCAATCAAATACAAATTATGCAAAACAATAAGATGAAAAAACAAGAATAAGGTAAGGCCATAAACTTAAACTATTCATATCAATAGTTTCATCTTAACTTAGAACATAGGAACTTAGTTCAATATGATAAATGATAAAGTTAAGCATATAGATGTAAAGTAATAAGACATGCAAGTAAAGAAATGAAAAACATAGGTTGAGAAATGCTCATATTCTTGAAGAACATGCCTCAAGTGCAACTCCTTTTATTTCATCAAGCATGTTTGCTACAATAGAATTTCTCCGAAGTCTCAAATACAAGAATTGAAATAAACTACAAACTAAGAGAAATCCTACAACTAATTTTTACGAAGGAATATAATGCGTGAATTGCGGTTTAAAAGCAAGGTTTGTTAAAGTCATGAATTGTGGTTTAAAACAACCTAAATCCACCTATATGCACCGCCATTTTCATATGTCTATACATAGGTTCTATCTCCATTGCTAAAGGCATTTCTTAATGTCAAATAACAACTATATGATTTGCAATCAGTGATCGAGCAACTACAAGTTTTAATTATTGATAAATAAACAAGTAAATACAAGTTATAACAAGTATAATATTTTTCAAATCATATAATTAGTTTCATCTAAACCTAAGATATGTATTTAGTTTAACATGGAATTCATAACTTTAAAACATAAGAATTCGACATAACAATCCATTATAATATATGAAAATGAAAAGATGAGGTTAGAAATACACATTTGTTGAATGAACAAGGTTTGAAAGCTTCCATTTCTTCATTCAAAATGGATATAGCAAAAGTGATCTGAGAGTTGATACAAGTATTGAATTTTACCTATTACTATAGAGAGAATTTACTACTACTAGCTACTTGGGAGTGCTCATTCCTTCAAGACTTGTTCTAATATATCTTACAAGGCCTTCTATCTATATATAAATGCAATCTCAATGTCATTTTTTGCATTGATGTTGAAATGATGAAATTTGATTCCAAAGGTCACAAAAGTCTTCCTTGAGCTTTGCAATCTTTTATAGGGCAGCCAACTTGTAGTTGGACATTGAATTTATGTGAAAAAGGAGCGTAAACAAATTGCAAGATGAGAGCAGCTGAAAACCCTAGTTGGCCTTGGATCCACTGATCTGGTTTGCTGATCCAATGTGGGGTCTATTGGTTCCACATTGCTACTGTTATGGAATTCCAAGTGTAATCCATGAATTCTCTTGTAATTTTGATGATGAATTTTCTCCCAAAGTTTGAACAATTAGGCCTACAAGCTTTTATTCATTTGTTTTTTCAATTTCAGTCTTCTTGAGTTTGTTAAAAATGTGATTCATTGCACTCCAATTGATCCAAATTATGATTGATTATCATAATCCTACAGGATTGTACAAAAATTGTGGATTAATTTGTTCAAAATAAAAATCTTGACCCAATCAGGAAAATAAACCCTAATTCTGGAAATTAATATTTTTAGAGCCAAATTCATTATATGTATATACTAAAAACACACTAAAAATATATAATAAGGCATATACCAAAATATGTAGGTTTATCACTTATCACCTATCCACAGCAATATCAGGTGGATAATGATGCGAATTTGGCTAGAAATAATCGACCGATTGCAATTACAATCGGTCCACAGATATTATATCGTTTGAAGTCACAGATACATTACAAAAATCATGTTTTTGATGTTTTTCAACACCCTTTTGATTCAAAATGTTTTCAAACAACTTTAACACATCAAAAACAGCTTAAAATTTTGGAATAAACTTCAACAACCTTTCTTAATTGATCAAAAACAATTTTTAAAAAGCAAGAACTTTTCTTGAAGAAAAAACTTTATCATTTTTCATAAATCTTTTGTGTCATATAATCAACAAAAAAAAAAAAAAAGCAAAACATGATTAAATCAATATTTATGACAATTAAATAAACAAATCATATTGATATAATCAAAATAGGCTATAATACCACAGTAATGGTAATAAAGAAGGCAATGCAGCAAAAATTTAAAATTTTTATTACCTTAAACAAGATCACTTTTGATATAATTTATATGATAAACAGAGAGTGTAACGAATTTTACCTTTTGCACAGAAAGTTTCTACGCAATCAATAGGCAAATCCTTTTGCTGTAGGTATTTGTGTCCACCACATAAAGCCCTTTAAGGGTATAGCCTCTAATGGTGATCTACATAAATACAACCTTCAGGAATATGGCTGTTTAGCTTGATGTTTGAGTGGTAGCTCTATTGAAACTTCAAACAAGACACAAAGATGGAGGAGAAAAAAGATAAGCCCTAGCAATTAGCTTTTTTAGAGAGCGGGAAGACATTATTTCTTATTTTTTTCTCTCTTCCTACATTTTTTGTCACACAACTCTTGTGAATTGCTAATTGTATTGTGTTTTGATTGAATTCAAGAGTGAAGGCTAAGAGCATATTCTTCATAGCTAACCAATCCAAGTTTTTAGGAAACTAGTTAATAGGAATCCAATAGCTAATTGGACGTTTATATTATCTAATAAGACTTAGTAATTCCTATTCCAATTGATAACAAAAAACCTTTTTTTCCATGACTTGAAATAATTGCGTTTAAGTCCCTATAGTTAATTTAGCTCATAATTCAAACCCATAAGTATCTCATGCTTATATTAATAACAATTTAAGCCGAAGATCATGTCTTTATTGTGTGCGATCTATTAAGTTCTATTCATATTGGCAATAAATATAAATTATAGCTTCTCAATTAAACAATGAGTTAGATAAATTAAACACTTTGATTTATCATTAACTCATACTTATAGATCATGAGTGGTATCTAACAATATATTATGACCACCCAAGTGAATAAGAAAAGTCATATGGTAGACTTCACCAATGACAATGTTATCGTGTGATTAGTATACTATATCCCTAGTTAACCTGGAAGTAGGGAAATAATACCAACTCCTATTTGACTAATTGTTGTTTTCTTGTTCCCAAAGCATAACTCTCATGAAGTACAATCTTGAAACACTTCAAGTTATACTATCGCTGTTGCGCAAAAGATTTTCATCTTTGATTTTCAGCAAGTGGCCAAATATGGGATATACACTCCCATGATTAGGAGTGGTAAATCCTATATTGATTATTCACTATCTTTTCATGATTCGTACTATACCTGATCTCATGAGCAACAAGTAATAGAGTCAAAGTATAGTAATCCACACTTAAGATACTATGACAATCTCAAGTTTAAGGATTGCTTATTCCATTGCTATTAAGAGTTCAAACCATTGCCACCATCTATATAGTGAATCTTGGTGTATCAATGCAACAAATTTGTTCTCCAACAAGCATTCACATACCAGCTTAGGTGTCACACATCATAATTGATGAGATCAACAACTGCTTATTATAGATAGGGGCAAAGTATGTATTAGTCTAATTGTATTAATGATTTCTAGTTTCATTAATACTATAACTAGGGATGTTTAAGAATATAGCTTATGTGACTTAAGAGTCTCATTAGTATAACTCTTACAATCTCTTATACACAGTTAATATTCTATGGATTTTATTAAATAAACGTGGGGAAATTTTTAGCTGTATGCTCATCCAATTGGATCGGATAGCCTAGTCGATATAAAGTTTTCTTTCGACAATTGTGTATTACAAATAACAAGTATGAAGACCATATGTTTTCAAATCATCTTGGTTTTAGTAATTAACAAAATAATGTTGAAGTTTATTAATTGTTTAGCAAGTTGAATTTGCAGCGTATATGAGTTAGGAAGATTGAGGAATGAAAAGGAGCAAAAGTCTAACATCTGGACGATCACGCGAATGCATTAGATGAGTTGTGAACATCCAGAGAGTTGGAAACGGTTAAAGAGCATCCAAACGAGGGTCCAATTGCTACATGCGAATGTCCAGACCTCTAGAATTACTTAAAAGGAGATGGTCAGAAGCTATCCGGATGAGGGTTTAGATGTAGGAATCGGATGTCCGGACCTGTAGAAATGCTAAAATGAGGATGGTTATAATGTATTTGGATGTGGATCTGGACGAGGATTTAAATGATAGAAGTGGACATCTTGATCAGCTTGCGGATGTCTGGAAGACAAAATTTACTGTCTTATGGCTTGCTTGTATAGTTTTGATATTTTGACCGTTAGAAGCCTAAATTAGTTGTTATTTCACCTTCTATAATTACGATTAAGTGTAGAATTGCCAAGAATTTTTGCCTACATTAATTGCAAGCCATTCAAGTGTGATTTGTGAGAAAATGATTCTTCTTTTTAGTGTTTACTTGTAATTGTGAGGTAATTGGGTGTGATTGTTGTAAACTTTTATTATTGGGTGAGCGTTAAATTAAGTATTCTGTAAAACTTTTGGCTCAACTAGAGGAAGTTAGTGTGAGCATGAGTGATCCCTCAAGTTGTACATTTGATTTGATGTTATGTGGTTGTGGAAATTTTGTCATTTTTTTCTCATATGAGATTAAATTGATCAGCTGTAAATTTTGTCGGATTGAATTTGGATCAATTTGTTTCATCAAATAAAGTCGAGGAAGATGTATAAGTTTGGTTTGTTTAAGATGAGGCAATTTAGGTGTGATTTGAATTGGGGAGTGAATGAAGATGTGTAATTAATTTGGCAAAATTTTGTGGTCTAGATGTGATTTCCACAGAATTTGCTCGAGCTTAGGAGTTGATGGTTGTTTGGTGCATTGGGTTTGATCTCAATGATAATTGGATCATGCTTATATGGACTGATGTGCGAAATAAATGATGATTGAGAATGGAGTAATGAACAGTGGGTGGTTGAGTTTATAGCTGTGTTGCAGTATGATATATTCTCTTAATGTTTGATCCTAATAATGGGTTTTAACAATGAGACTTGTTATGCCAGTTGGCTATAAGTGTCTTGATTAAAGTAATGAAGAATGTGACTTCTATGATTTGTTTGAACCTTTTATTGATATGGATTCAAAAAAATTTTTTTGGTGTGTTGGACCCAATTAATAACTTGTTAAAAAAATCTTATATGAAAAAAGATTATTCTTTTTCATTGCTATTATTCTTCCTTTTCGACTTTTGTACATCAGATTAGATCATGATTCAATTCATCACATACTACAAGTACTTGGATTTATAAACATATATACAGATGATGAATAGTGGTTTCCAAAAAAAATTTCAATACCGTTACTTGATGGAGTATGGTGTTGTCGACAAATAGTCTTCAAATAGATTTGACCCCTAAAATTTTAGATAGTTGGACTTGAGTAGTGAAGACTTTTCTTCAATAATATTATAATAGCACAAAAGATTTATCCAATACAATAAAGAGAAATAACTCTTCTCCTCTTCTTTTCAAAAATTTTTTCTTTTTGTACTGTGATAAATTAGAAATCCATACAGTTATGATTCTTTTATTTGATTAATACAATTTTCATGGTTGGAAAATTGAATGTTGCAATCGTTGCTTTTTTTAAAGAAATTAGCCGCCTATATGCCTAGGAAAATTAGAAGATTGAAGCATAGAAGTGAACAATATTCTATCCATGCAACTGTATGTGGTTAGTCATTGTGCATAACAAGTCACTCTTAATTTTTAATGTATTCGCATGCACTTAACAGGTAGGTTTGGTAAATGATGCATACAATGTTGCCAAGTTACATCTTTGGTGGACAAGAATGACTTGGACTTGTGCATTACTAACTACATCAAGGTACAACACATACTACATTTAGTCCTTATTTTATTTGTTTGTTAATATTATCTAGGACTTCTTCTATATATAACATTATGCATTGTACCAGTTAATTTGCATTTTATGTCTTACGTAATACAATTAGATGACAAAACCAAATGCAAATAAGGGTACAAGTAAAGTAGAAAGGGCACACTTGGCACCCACTATTGAAATGGCTTTTGCACAAATACTACTCGATTATAAGAGAATGGATATGCTTAACCAAAATAATGTGCAAAGCACTTTCTACCAAGAGATTGCCAATAGATTAAACACAGCTTATGATATGTCATATAGCGCCGATCAAGTGCGAACCAAATATTACAAATTCATGCATTGACCAACCTTTATAAGGAATTTCGGATGAGAACAACATATCTTGGTTGGTTGGTAGATTTTAATTTACCTATTATGGATGATGATGAGTGAGAGAATTCGATTAAGGTACATGTCATAACTATTCAATTCATTATTGTGTTTTTGCTTATGGATTATTTGAAAATGTTAGTAAAAATGAGTTTGTCCTGTCACATTTTCAAGAAGATTCGGAGTATGCTTATTTTAAGTATAGATGCTATTTGCATTTTGACCTACACTGTGAGTTGTTTCAAAACCAGAGGGCCATAGGAAAATATGCACCTAATTCCACGCAGCTCGCTCATGGACACTGATGACAAGCGTGTGCAAGGTATGGACTGCCAATAAAACGGTAAGGAAAAGGTTATTATAATTGTAGATTCTGAGACTGATTAACACAGAACATCAATGCCCAAATTGAACAAAAAGAACAAGGGCAAAAGTAAGAGAAAGACATTTGAACAATTCGGTACGGGTAGCTCTTTTCTGCAGTCAAAAAGAGACAATGAAGCCTATATTAACTGCATCGAGGCTATCTTCACATTTCAATGCTAAGGCATATTTTGGCATGTTTAGAACATTTGGTTCACCGACCCCTATTGACATTACTAGCAAAGATGATAACCCTTACAGCTATATGAAAGTAATGAAAGCACTAATTGATTTAGACATACCTAATTCTAATTTAAATATATCAAAGTCGGAGAAGTATTACAGAATGGTCAAAATTGAATCATGTTCCTTATGTTCGACATTGAGCATAGGAGAAGATATGCTTTAACCCGTTAGGATGTTGACATGTTTGATTCCTTTGCGTAGGCTTGTTGCTTTGTTAAAATAACTATTGTTGTTTCATGCAGCGGTTAAGTTGTTAACTTATTAATTGTTTCTAGTTGGTTCATGGACATGCCCTATGGATTTGTGGACATTTGGGTCATTTATTTTTTTTTAATTTTTAAACATGTGTGGAAGTTCAATTTATGCTAATATGGCTATATTTGGATGCAAGTCATCGGTTGTGACATTTTACAAGGTTTATTTTCATATATGACAGTTGTGGTTTTGATTGAAAATGGATGTTGTCCTATTTGACTTCTTTTTGTTATCTTGATTGAAAATGACAACACAATTAACAATCATTGCCTTTCCATTTCTATGATTAGGTATAGCCACGTCAAATTTGTACAACATTTCGTATTTCGATGGTGTTGACACGAATAGTGATGACAGTGATGATGATATTGCCAAATTAATTGAAGAAGATGACAATTTTGGCCTAGATATTAATGCTTTCGTACTATTAGGAGTGTTTGCGGACATACACAACATGAATTGAGTTCGTAGAACACCTGCAGGACTAGTGCACTCAGAGGCCAGCAGTGGCTGATGAACTGATTAATAGACATCACAAACAAATTTTTGAGAATATTCAAATAGATGCTCGCACGTGTTTGCAACTATGTAGCTTACTACGTGATCACGAGGTCATCAAGGTGCACCCAAACAGGAAGATATCCATTGAGGAAGGGTTGGCAATTGCAATCGCGTGCATGAACCATGACCACCGACAAAGGGTTCTTGCTGAGCATTTTCAATATTCATTATAGATTATCAACCGTCATATACATCACTCAATAAAAAAGCCTAGTGTGTCTTGCTCCGTTTATTATCAAGTCTCGAAACAATAGTGACGTACATCCAAGAATTCAAAATAGTACCAGATTTTATCCATAGTTCAACGTATGTCAACTGTATAAATTGATTGAGAAGTGTATTTATATCATAGTGTGGTTCCCATTATTTAATTTATTTTACTTCGAAGTTTGTAGGATTGTGTCGGGACGGTTGATGGCACGTATGTCTCGACATATTGTTGGGTTGATGAACAAGATATATTCCAAAATAAAAAAGGACTAATAACACAAAACATTCTTGGTGCATGTAATTTTGGCATGCAGTTTGTGTATATCAAAGTAGGTTGGGAAGGAAGTGCACGTGATGCATGTGTATCACGAAGTGCTCTATACAGTCTCGAAGCAACATTTCTGGTGCTGTCTGAGGGTATGCTATGCAAAACTTTGATATTTAATTACTTTATTTTATTTGTGCTCACTTAAATACTTTGTTAATTTTTGATAGGTAAGTACTACTTGGTTGACTCAGCCTATAGACACATACTCGGTTTCATAGCGCCATTCTAGACTCAATTGAATAGGTGGGAAAGATGTGTTGGTGTAGAAAATTTTATCATCCAATGCCATTCGGCACTGCAGAATGTCACTGAACGGTTATTTGAGATATCGAAAAGATGTTTTCTGATCCTTAGAGGTCCGATACAAGATTATATGATTTTGCAGTAGAGGAACATGGTAGTTACTTGTTGTGTGCTACATAACTTCATTAGGGATCAACTTCTAGATGACATGTACTTTAGGAAATGAGGGCCTAGGCGATGGTAGATAGTCAACCTACAATAAGTAGTCATTTGCCTTTGTAAGAAATTGATATGTCTTTTGCTAGCATAAGTGACTAGCACGATGTCCGTCAAGCAATTGCTAAACATATGTGGGATAACCATCGTTATGTTTAAACTAGTATTGTCCTTAATGTTGTACGATGAATTGGTTTAAAATTTTGTACTAGCACGAATTGTACTAATTTGCACAGGTTTTCAATTTAGAACCTTACATTGTTGCTCGACAAATGCTAAGTTTATGACAACTTAAAATTTTATCTCATGTAGTGGCCTCTTATTATGTAGGTTCATACACCAAATTTAAATATTTTTTTTTGGACATCCCATCTCATATATTAGATTAATTTAAAGGTTAAAAAATTTAAAAAAGAAAACTCAAAAATAATATGCCACCTCAACGTTGGGACTCTAAATGTCTATAAAAAAAGTAAGAAGTTTGTGTTTTTATTTTAAAGTGTGGAAAAAATACTATTAAGAAAAATATTTTCAAAAAATAAATTGTCCAAACACTAACTATGCTTAAAAAACAGTATAGCTCAAACGCTCACTTTTCTTGAAAAACATTTACAGTAAAAATTCTTAAAAAATATCCAAAAAAATACCCGTCCAGACGCAGCCAGAGACTCCAAGCGCATCCATAATTTATGTATAATAAGAATCTCGTTGGTGTAACTCTTACAACCTCTTATATATAGTTAATATTCTATGAGCTTTATTAATAAAACAAATGTAATAAATACAGGTATTAACTGATAAAGAGACTACCATCTATATATATATATATATATGTATGTGTGTGTGTGTGTGTGTGTGTGTGTGTGTGTGTGTGTGTGTGTAAGAAACAAATGTGAAACACAATCTCTAAATTGATTTAGTTTTAGGGCATATACTAACTCCACTATCAAGTTGTATTTTTTTTTCTTTTGTGGTGATGTTTTAAAAAGCAGTACATATGCCATATTTAATAATGGTAGCATGATCAAGCTTTGTTCTTTATCTGGTGATTTCTAAATTAACAGTTGCATTGTGGAGGAAAAGCAATTAAAATGGGTGGAATAATTCTCAAAGGCAGTAGAAATTTAACGTGTGAATAATGCTTTGTTTCCTCCATTGTGGTGCCTGGTGAAACTAATATAATGGAAAATAAATTGGCTGTAAAATGTAGGTCGTATACAATAAACATATTGGTGTCCTATAATTGATCCTTCAATGTAAACAGTATGGCCCGGTGTTTTACAATTTGGAAGTGGAATTGATGGTTAAAATGTCATTTGAAAAACCTATAGGCTGGCATAGTGCGTAGGCAAAAGAAGATATTGTAGCTTGTGGTGCAAATGAATTCTTTTGTTTAGCTAGAAATTAGTTGTCGACATTTGGTGGCGGTTGTATCATATTAGGTTAAGCACTTGGCAAGTAGTTGATTAGCGTGGGTATTTTGCGGGTTGTTTTATTTAGATGTTTGGACAATATTGTCCTTTAAGATATGAATTTAAAAGAAAATAAAAAATAACAAAAATCATCACGTCAAAAGATACTCTCCCACTTCAAAAATAATAAGATTATCAGCGCCACGTTTGTATTTAGATTTAAGACGGCATAGTCACGCAATGTATCAAATGGCACTTAATAATTTCTTCTTCCAGCAGCTCTAGATCCTTCTTCTGTTAGCTAAAGGTTCTTCGCCCAGTGCACTTGGTTTAGAAGATCAAATTTGACATGGATTTTATATTTTGGAGCACTAAATTGAGACCTTTCAATTTTAAAGTATTTAATTGAGATTTTGGGCTACTTTGAAGGCCCAAATTGGATTTGCCCATGAACTTGTTACTATGATAATCTGTTTTTCCTATGGTTAGTGTTTTCACAATGACATACTTCTTGTCTTCCACAATCTTGCCTTTTATATAATTATACATGTTAGGCAATGGTCAACTTTGTGCAAATCGATCGAGGTGGGGCAAAAGCCCCATACAAGTAGAATTATTTGAAAGAATTGATTTTGTTTTTTTTTTAATATTTTTCCATATTAAAATTTGGAATTTTCACATTTTATCCTTTCAGAGACTAAAGTTGTGGTTTCATAAGCATTTAAAAGGAGCACAATATATTACCAACTGTCAACAAATTCCTGCTTGGAATTGAATACAATATGTACATTAGCTACAAATGTCTAAAATTTACTAGCCCCAGGATAATAGATATTATGATACAATTAGCTGTGTTTAGCTAACTGTTCAATTTCCTACTTATTCCCAGCATGTGTATAAAATCAAATAATTTTACCTAGAAAAATCAAATGGTTGCTTATGGGCAAGGAATATCACTAACAACATACTTATAGAGAACGTAATTGAGTAGCAGACTTCCTTGCAAACGAAGAATGCAACCTTGAGTGGATAATGTTCTTGATCCTTTTTGTCGCCCAAGCCAGCTAAGGGCTTACTTATGTTAGATAATCTTAGATGTGCCAATTATCTGAGAATACCCTTGTGATTGTAATTTGCAGTTGCTTGCTTTGGCTTTAACAAAACAGGTTGAGGGATTTGCCTTGGTTGCGGGGGGGGGAAAGGGCGTGTAAAATATTATGCACGCATGCACGCAGATCTCTAAAATCCAAATCCTATGCGATGACAGAAAGAATTCTGAAGAATAGAAAAGCGGAGAGGGAGAGGATTAGAGTAAAAGTCGCCAAAAAGGATTGACTAATTCTTTGCAATACCGTCAAATTTTGCCTTAAATCTTTATACATGTATTATCAATGCAGAAATTGGCACCATTAGACAAATTACAGGCCATAAATTATTCAAATTTTCTATAAATCGGTTTTCATCCTTCAAGATAATAAGACATACCCGGAGGCTTGTTTATAAATACGAATTTGCCTTCAGGGTGTTGAATCTCAACATAATCTTCTTTTCTTGAAAAATTTGCCTGAATCTATTGATCCTTGCCCTTATCCAAGAAAAGATATATCGTTATTCATGCCTTTTGTGTGTTTCCCAGAAATTGGATAACTTTCACAGATATTATCAAACATTTCTGCCATTTTTGCCTCGACGACTTATCCAATTAAGTCGAGAAGATGGTGGATACAGAAGTTGCCAGGACTGTCATAGGAGTTATTGGTGAGTTTTACGTAATTACACAGTTGTTTTCATCATTTTTGTAGCCACCATCTTTTTTTTTCCTTGCTTGTCATACATGGAACAAACATTGTTTTATGGATATGTACAGTGTTTTGCTTCTTTTTACCCTGATTACAAGTCCAGTGAAATGGATTTCAATCAACAAGATCTGTGTTGTTTCAAATGATTCAACAACCATTGGACTACATTGTCAAAGAGGATGAACGGTTCTGCAATACCGTATATTGTCTTAATATGTTTCCGGGAGGGGCTGCTGGGGAAAAATATTCTCTCAGATGAAAAAAACGTATAGAAGGAAGCACATCTAAACGGCACTTAAATGGGCTAAGCATTGCTACCAAAATGCTTTAACCAAGATGGACTCGGGCGATAAACACCCCGAGGCCTCTTGTGTGAAATCAAGACAATAATTCTATAAAATGACAGTGAAATTTCTCCACTACATACAAAACATTAAAAAAATTCACACACGTTTACAAAAATACATTTGATGTCCTTATTTTCTTTAAATAAATAATTCCGTGGCACCAGTTGTCTTAAAGCTTATAGTTATGTAAATGGTAACTAAATTTTCATATATGTCAAATAATTAATGAAGACTTGAGACCCTGGAGTTAACATATAAAATAGAATGGAATGGGTAGAATACAGCACTTTTGACAGTTGAACAAATAATTTGAGATTAAAAAAAAAGTTTAGTAACCAAAATGAGACACATTTGTGAAGGTTCAGTGAACATGCACGTTACCCTATGAGATGAACTTTGTACTCGCACTTGTATTCATTTTTTTATTTTAAACGCATTATACATGATGTGATATCTTTTAATTTTTCTTTCTCAATCAATGCAGGAAACATCATCTCTTTCTGCTTATTTCTCTCCCCAGCGTAATCTCTCTTTTCATCTCTCCTAAACCCCTCTCCCTCCCCCTTGGGGGCATATTCAGATACCTAAGAACCAAAAGTGAATAGCAATTATCGTTTATCTAAGACTTTTCTGTGTGTTAAATGCAGCCCAACATTTGTAAAAATATGGAAAGCAAAATCAGTTCAACAATTCAAGCCAGACCCCTATGTTGCAACAGTGTTGAATTGTGCGTTATGGGTACTTTATGGCTGCCCATTTGTCAAAGCTGATAGCATTTTGGTTCTCACTATCAACGCTGTTGGATTATTTATAGAGGCCATCTACGTTGCGATTTTCATCATTTATTCCGACTGGCCAAAACGAGTATGTGTAATGTTTTAAGTCCTACTATTAAGATTAGTCCAAATATAACTAAGTAAATCCTTTTGTTTTAACTTTGATTTATTTTAATTGTCATCATTGTGACTTGACAGCACTTATGTTTCCTGTATTTACCTGGTTTCAGCGAAAGATCTTCATTGCTCTCATTGTAGAAGCAATCTTCTTTGCTATAGTCGTTGTGATTACCTTAGCCGCCCTTCATGGCAACCAGAGGTCTACGCTTGTTGGAGTGCTGTGCCTCATTTTCAACATCATCATGTATTTTTCACCACTGACTGTCATGGTAAGTGTTATGGTGTTTTTGTTATACGAACATTCAGTAAATTCACACTAAAAACATAGCCTTAATGGATTTTATGATGAACATTGTCGTTAATCATCTTCATTTTTCTCTTGATTTTTGTAGCGTCGCGTAATCCAGACAAAGAGTGTGAAATTTATGCCATTTTATCTATCGCTTGCTAATTTTGCAAACGGTTCAATCTGGTTTGCCTATGCATTTCTCAAATTTGACCCCTGGCTTGTGGTAAGTCATCGTTTTTCTTTTTGCTACTCAACAATGGAGGCTGGTAAAAAATGTTTATAATTTTATTACAAAAAATAATTTCTGAGAAAGATGGTTAAATTTTTTTTTTAAAACAATTAAGTATTGATAGAGCGAATTTATAGAGCTCTTTTAAACACCACTTTTTTCCATTTAAAGAAGACAAAATCAAATAAGAATTCTTCAAAACATTATTTACTTAAAAACAAAAACTACAATCAACTTGTTTATATGCAAACAAGAAAATTTTCAATTACTAACTATAAATGAATTGGCACATAAATGGTGAGAGGAAGGGAGAATGCAGCATAAGTAGTGCTTTTCGTAAAAGTGAGTTGTTATTAATGAATTAAGTAAAAAATGCGAGTCATGGATAATGTTTTTTTTATTCAGGTAGAATCCAAAATTCTTTCTTTTCTTTTCCAAGTTTTACGGGTTGTGTGAACAAAACTATGCTGCTGCTGTTGTTGTTATTCATTTTGTTTTTGTTTTTGTTTTTATTGTTCATAGATACCAAATGGTCTTGGATCACTTTCTGGGTTGATTCAGCTCATGCTCTATGGTTATTATTACCGCACTACAAACTGGGATGATGATGTCAAATCGGCAGAGATTCAACTTTCTGATTCCACCTCTCAAGCATAAAAGAATACGCCTGAAACAACAACAATTGTTTCCAGAGATAAAAAGGATTCTATGGAAAAGAGATTTTCCGTTGTCATAGTGTATTCTTTTGTTTTTTTTTTTTCCGTTTACTGTTTTTGTTGTTAGAATTACACCAACAACTTTCTAAAATCTGAAAAATTCTAAGATAAACTTGCATATTTCTCGAAAGTTCTTTTTAGAATTCTCTTTACTCTTCTATACATGTACAAATAAATATTAGTTATAATAAATTCTATCATTCATCTCTTTCCTAATTTCTAAGAACCTTACTAATGTGCCTGGCCTTAGGAGCATTTGTAGGAGGAAAGACAAGTTACTCACTTCCTTAATCTTTGAGTTGTGGTTTCAGCTTTGACACTAAAATGCTTTATGTAGTTTCTTATTTTATGTAGTGTCTTATATCTTTAGGTGTTTGTTAACAAAGTTTACTGTTTAAACGATATACTTTTGAGGTGATACTGGTCTGGTGAATTTTATCTCAGTTGGGATCCTTAGTGTCAAAATTTTTAATGCCAACTTAGTGCCAATCACAATAAACTGACGCTCTACATCCTTAGTGTCAAAATTTTCAATGCCAACCCAGTGCCAATTACAATAAACTGATACTTTGCATTCACATTATATAAATTTTAAATCTTTAGGATAAATATTAAGGTGTGAATGTAAGGTGCTAGTTTATTGCGATTGACATTGGGTTGACACTGAAGTTTTTGGCATTAAGAATCCCAACTAATTTTATCCACCACTTGTGGAAAACTCCTAACAAGTAATTAATATTAGAGCGCACGATCCGAGATCATCATTTTTGTGGTGGTTATATTTACATGTCAAAATATTCTTCAACCCCAATTTGTTCAAGTTTGTAAACATCCTTATTCGTGCATAATAGGATACTGTGTAGTTGTTTAGTTTGAGACTCGGCATACTTAGTATTTACAACAACATAATACTAAGTCACGATGATAGATATTTTGATAATCCATATCAAAATTAAACAACCTTAACTTTAATACATGGTAGTCGTGTATGAAATCCTACTTGGAGAGTCAGGACTTGTAGGAGTAAATAAGAGGGAGTGATGTGTGGTCCTGAGATAGATGCCACCACATTGCGTAAATAAAGTGTGAAAGCTGCCAAGGCCATGTTTGCTGTAAATATGTCTATTGAATAAGAGACGGTCAAGCACATCATGATAGCCACAAATTCAAGGAAGTATGGGACAATTTAGCCAATCGTTTTGCCAAGAAGAATGTTCAGACCCCTTTCTTAAAAATGAGTTAATGTCTTTTAACTCAAGGAAATTTGATAATGAAAAAGTATTTTACGAAAGTAAAATCTGTGTGTCAAGAAATTTATTAACTATATCTGGCTAAAATCATGAAGTCTTGAGTGAGAAGAATACTCATTCACGGGTGAATATCCAAGTATCGAAGTTTTACAGCTATACAAGATTGGACTACACCCCCAACAATAAAGGAGTTGGAAGAATTCATTGAGAAATAAAAAAAAAAATCTTTCGCCAAATGGCCAGTGTTATGATAAAGAATGAGGACGATGGACTTTATAGTGGTAACCTAGAGGATGATCTACAAGATCGAGTACCCCAAGATTCAAAAGAGAAGAAGATGTCAAAAAAAAGGAACAACCAGAAAAGAGTCGCCAACCGGGAGAGCTCAAGAAGCAAACAAAAATGAGATAGTCATTCTCACAAGCACGGGCAACAAAATATCAAATGTTTCAATTGTGGAAGGAGAGGACGTTTTGCCCAAGATTGCAAACTTAGGAAAATGTCATTTGAAGGAAATGTGGCAGCGTCATGCAACTTGGATAACCCGATTGAAGATGAATGGGATCTTCAAGCTTGTTTTGCCTTAGAAGAAGTCCAAGAAATATAAGCATTTCTTGAAAAAGAGACATCCAATTGGTATAACCAAAGTGTTATTGAGTATAGGAGCATCTCTATAACTAAAGAAGCAGATCAATATGTAGAGGTTGAAGAAGATATTAGATTGCAATTCATAGAATCCACTCAAAAAGTGCAAAAAGATTGGACATGTACAAATGTTAAAGTTGGTGAAATCAACGACATAATAAGCTGCAGGAAATTGATAGAATTCTTGGGAGTGGAAGGTCGAATATTGGATGAGAACAAGACTTGGGAATCAAGGAAAAAGCTAAAATAAAAGATTCTAGTATCCAGTAGATGGCGTCCAGAAGAATCAATCAAGTGGTATGTTTCCTCCAGAATATGAGGTAACCTGTGATAAGATGCCAGCTCAAAAATTCTATGTAGAGAAAACAAGGAATGAAATTTTTTATGAATCGCTATCTTGGCAGACTTCTCAAGTAGAACTACTTCCAAATTTTGAAAGGAATTAAAGTGATGAAAGAAGAAAATATGGGTGAGACGTCTAGTGATCCACCTGATAAGTTTAGAGCTTACAAAAATCCAAGAGAAATCTAAGAGCTCTTGATAAACAAGTACATACGTCAAAAATACAAAAGAGATTCAACCAAACCCGCTCGATGAGCTACACATGGACTTACAATTGTGAAGATCAGCTCAAGAGATGAAAGTTAATAAAAAATACGCGAATATTGCTATCAATAAGATGAAGAAAATTAAAAATATGAAGGAAGCAATAAGAAGTCAGAGAAGAGACAAGTCGAGAAATAAGAAGAGTTTAGCAGTACAAATAAGAGAATGTAGCTGGTGAAGGGGAGTGTTAGAATAACAACAACTCTAGACTCTAAAATCTTGTAAAAAAAAATTTACCTATTTCTAAAATTTTCCTTTTAGAATACTCTCTATCCTGTAAAAATAACTGCATTCTAAGTAGTTCTAGGAAACTCTATTTATTTCTTTTTTTCCTAGTTTCTAGAATCTTGATAATATGTCTATAAATAGACTTTAAGAGCATTTGTAAGAGGAAATGTAAATTCCTCACTTCCTTACTCTCTTGAGTCGTAGTTGTAGCTTTACCTTTATGTGTATTTGTATAGTGTCCTATGTTTGTATATGTTTGTTAATAAAGTTTAATGTCTAAATTATGTACTTTGAGGTGATATTTGTTTGGTAAATTTTGCGCATCACTTGTAAAAATTTTTCCAACATTTGCAATTTATGCTGCCTATTTGTCATGCTCTTGTTATTTTGTCTGGCATAAGGAATACCATAATTTTTGTTTCGTGAACACGTAAACCATAGTATTTTATGCAAAAATGATTAAAGCAAGATGTTCAAAATTTAAGCGATGATATGATATGAAATTTTTGTGGTGTTTACAGGGGAAAGCATTTAAAAAAGAGGGTCAAGATGTTTATAAGCATCGAAACTATTATGAAGAATTTATCAATTATTCTTGCACACACTGTTCATTGTTCATAGTCACTTTGTCTATTCTTGGAATTGGATGTCAAAACTATAAATTCATTTGGGGAAAAGTAAATCCGTTGCCAAGTGATTGTTATCATCGATATCTTCATACTATGCTAGCTCTGGTCTTCTCCTTGGTAAGCCAAAAATTTCGAATAAATGAAGCATTCATCAATTATTCTTGCACAAAGTTTTCATTGTTCATGGTCACTTTGTCTATTCTTGGCGTTGGTTATCAAAACTATTTGTTCCTTTGAAGAAAAATAATAATGTTGTTAAGTGATTGTTATGATTAATATCTTCATCCTATGTTGACTCTGATCCTTTATTGACCCTTTATTTTTTCGAATAAAGAAATAATAGTGATATTGACCCTTTATTTTTTGTTACTGGCACTATTTATTTCATTTTTACGTGTGTAAAACTACGGCATATGAAATGTCAATAACAAAATGTATAGTACCAATATCAACACCTCAAAAAAATTCAGAAATTAAATATAGTTTTTCCCAACTCCAATAAACAAGTGCAAGTCTTTTTGTGTTTTTATGCAGCAATAACCTTGGAAAAGAAGTGCATTTGCTCATACTTTACAGACCTTCATAATATTGTTTGTGCATATATGGTCCACGTTGCATGAATGGAGGTGATTCCACCCAATTGCAAGTCAATCAAATATGCATATTTTGTAAAATATCAAAAAGTTCAACACAAAAAGAGGAAAGGAAGGGGGGGGGGGGGGGGGGAGCGAAAACAAAGAGGGCTAAAACCATTAAGAAGTGAAAAGGCTGCAATAAGAAGAAGCAAACTAGAAGCTTTACAACACCTGGAAAAGAAACTGCACCCCAATGCATGAAACTGGAATTCCAGTTCTTCCCTATTCATAAATAAAATTGCCTCAGGTGTGGGAGATTAAGATACAATGAACTGTCCATCTGCCCAAGCAAAAGTTTTTATGGTCCTCGATACTTTCGGAAACATAAACACCCTTGAGGCTGATCAACAGGGATCATTCCTCCACCTTTGGATGTGTCAATGGCCTCTAACAAGGAAACTACCTCGTCCATCTCAGGCCGCTTATCGGGGTTAGCATCCCAACACCGCTTCATCACATTTGCAAGTGAACTCGGGCAACATCTTGGTATTTCTGGCCTCAGATTCTGTCAACATGTAAGAAATCACAAATCGTAACACAAACTACTGGGGTAAATAACTGATAAGATAACAGATGATTTTTTTTTTTTTTTTTCCCGAATGAATTGGGAGGCATGCACCTTAAGCAAAAGACTAAATGTTCGGAAGGGATGTTATACCTGGCGAACAACAGCTGAAGTTACTTCAGAGAAACTAAGGTCAGGATACGGCATGTCACAGCAATATATCTCCCATAAACAGATGCCAAAACTGTAGACATCACATTTCCGATTGTACGGGCTACCATTAAGAACCTGCAATAACCAGTTTCAAATTTCAGATAAAAATAACAGAAGAATATATTAATATTGATCCCATCTGTAAATTTTCGTACTAGCTTTTGCCCTTGTAAATAGAAGCAGCATATAACTCTTCTATATGCGATTTTCTTTAGGTTGATGACTTACAGCTATTTGGAATTCATTCAACATAACTTGGTATGTTTGTTTTGAAGTTGGACTCTACTATTTTCAGCACAGAAAGAGGGTACCAGTTGACATACACGTATTGTAGGATCAGAACGAAGAATTATAAAAACAAGTAGAACAGGAAATAAAAAACTTTTCTAGCATAACACAATATGTGGTAAACATCTGAAAAGTCAAGCAGAAAATTCATCTTCTTCGTGTTGTCAACAAAAGGGAAGATGCATGACACATCATGTAACCAATAAAAGGGAATAAATGTCACAACAATGAAACCAGTCAAGCATAAACATGAATCCCATCCAAACAAATGGATAATCTACCTCAGGAGCCATATAGCCAAGAGTTCCAGTCTCTCCTGTCATGTCATTTGGATTTGAAGCTTCAACTCTGGCAACACCAAAATCTGCTATCTTTACAATACGTGTCTTGTCTAACAGCATATTCTCTGTCTTTACATCTCTGTGAACAATCTTCTGGGAGTGGAGGTAACTTAACCTATAAAACTAAATAAATGAGCCATCTGAACAAGAAAAGCAGGTCACAAATCCGATCGACTAGGTTAATATATAATAACATAGTGGATCAGATTACTTAAGGAGAGAAGGATCAAAAACTGATGTACCCTCTAGCAAGATCAAGTGCCATCTGCACAACCACTTTGAATGCTAACTTTTTTCTCCTATTCTTTATAAGGTAATTTTTCAAAGCACCTCCTGGAAGATATTCCACCACAACACAACAAATATTACTTGGCATGCCAATATGACCATTATCTGTTTGTATGTTGAGATCTGAAGAGCCCATGGTTGCACCTAAAAACTGCAATGCAACAAGAATGTTAGCACCAACATGGAAAAGGCTTTTAAAAGGCTTACTTTTCACATGGAATATAAATATATGTTGATGCAAATATCAGTCAAGTTATGTCCCTATATTGTATTTCTTGGAAATAGACAGCCATGTTCATGAGCTGGAGCTACTTAGTCAAGCTCTTTTCTGGTTATAAGCCAATTTATATGGTGTTTTATTTCCAGGCAATTGAGAAATTAAGCCTACTTATCAACCTCCTGCATGCCGTTGATTATATTTCAATTGCAACTTCAAGTAATTTCAATAATCATGGAGAAGACATCACATTTTCTTCCTCACAGGGGCTAAGAAGATGCAATTGAACTAAGAAAGTAAAAGTTAATGTCATTTCCTTCTAATCTAAATTATCAGGATTGCCAAATGTTTATGAGATGATAAGACGACCAACTAAACTGAACAAAAATAATGAGTACTTAAAAGAAAAGGAAAAATCAACACAAACAATTACTCACAAGCATTAATCATTTAAGGAAAACAATATGCACAAATGTTCTGTCTGGACATGACGTAAGCAGATTAGCTGACACGTTAATCTTATAAAACTAGACTCATGAGTAGAAGAAGAAACAGATGTCTATTTCCTACCCCATTCTTTTAAAACAGTTAATGTATGTACTAATGTGTTGTCATTACTCTAATTCAACTTTTATTGGTATAACAAAAGAATACAAAGGAAATATTATGAAGTACTGTAGCTACATGGATGGATGAAAAAAAACAAAATTGCCATTCCAAGAACCTCAAAAACAGGACAGGAACAAATGCTGACCTCATATCTTGTTACACTGTTATAGGAAAGGCAGGTGAAAGACACGGTTTAATTATTTAACACTCACCTGTATGCACATACTTGGATATGCACATAGCTGATGTCTATTTCAAATTATTCAACTTCCCAGTATCACTGGAATTAGGAGATGAAAAGGTATGCAGCATTCTGGAGGTATAACAGCCACAAATAGTAAAAAATGTGACATTTATTCCAGGAGTAAAAAGGTATAACAGGCACAAATAGTAAAACATGTATGAACAATGTCCATCAAATTCTAATTCTGTCACCATTGCAAGCAAAAGCGAATCATTGCATCCTGCTGATGAATTACTCATTCCGTAGAGCAAGAATGGCACATATACTAAAAGATGCTCACTGGTGTGTCTATTAATATTGTGAAGCTATAAGATGTCATTCACATCACAACAACTATTTTATTAAGTGATAAAAAAATTTCTTACTTGAGAAAAGATCTAAAAATTTCTAACAGGTTCTGCCTTTAAAAAATTCATTTTTACCAACCAAAAAAAAAAAAAAAAAAATGATCTGATGCTAAAATTGTTGTTGCCACAAGTATAAACAAAAGATGCCTTTATAATTCCCATAGACAAGAATAAGATAAGCCAATCAAATTCTTATGTCACAGTAAGTGACTCATGCAAGAAGTCTGCTTGGCCATAGCGCATGAAGAAACTTTTGAGAGGACATTATGAATGAGTTAAATGAACAAGCTGTAGGCAACTTGTTTTCTTTGTACACTTCTAAAAAGAATAACATTTACATTTTAAGTCGGAGTTTTTCATGAGTTGAGGAAATTTGAGTATCAAACAAAAAGACAAAACTCTCTAAGCCATACATGCCTTCACGATTGAGGCCCATATAGCAAACAGCAGTTGGTCCAATTATTTCAAGCAATGACGTACGAAATTTAAATCTTATTATGCTGTACAAAATTTGAATTTTATTATGCACTGGCTGTTATATTGGAAAGAAAAGAACATATATATATATATATATATATGTATATATATTAATTTCCACAGATGTTGTTGAGCATATCTGTCTTTACAGTTCTTAGTCTTATGCACACTTTTTGCCATCTGTTTGTATGCAGCATTGCTCAATCCTTTTTCAAGGTCATAAATTTGACAATCAGAATTCTATAACTCTCTGGGGTCTCTACCATCCCACAGGCATTTGCATTTGGGAGCACACCGCTCAGATATATGAGAAATTCTCGGTAAGTGTAAAACATTGAACAAATAACCAAGAGGCACCGATCTCAAATTTATCTTTTGATTTGAATGCCTGAATGCTGCAGATTTCAAATTTCAAACAGAAGATTCCTACATAACCAGAGGATGTTGGCTAAGTAATTATCTGCATTCTACTTAGAAAAATGATTTTTTAAATTGTAACAGCTTAGCTGCATATACTATAGGATGTGCATCCTCTCAGATACATATTTATCTGCATAAGAGTGTAAATGTGCTGAAACTTTTAAACAAGTGGAATGTCTCTTTGGTCCTATTAAGTAAAAACAATAAGTTCAGAGGAGTGCATTAAATCAGAATACTTTTATTCCCTTGCCATCAAAGCTAAAATGAAATCTGCATATTTTTCACCATTTCAGATTGCTATTGATATGTATTAGTTACTACCAGAATTTGATATAGGAATTACGATTTGTATACTTAATCTGTACTTATCAAACTAAAGATCTGAAGTGTTACTCAACATCCCTAAAATAAGAATACTTTGGCAATTTTATAACATTCAAAGCTACGGAAACCAGACTCAACAAAAGCACAGCAGTTTGCTCACTCTCCCAATTGGGCATACTATTGTCTTGACGAATTTAAATGTTCGAATGAAACTAAATCCATCAGGAACCAGTATTTGCAATCTTTTAAATTAGAATGAATGTGGAGATGGAAAAGGCCATGAGAAATTGCTTTTAATACTCTAAAAGCACGCACTACCCACTGGTACCTGCACATTGGAGAGGAGTGCAAAGATATAAAAATACAAGGGTGTAAAATTTGACCTTGGTAACATTAGGATGGTCAAGCTTATGCCACACTGCAACTTCTTGGGTAAAAGCAGCCCTTAATGATGCTATTTCAGCCTCAGTCCGATGGCCCTCTTCGCCCCAGTCTAGCAGCTTTACTGACAGTCACAAAAAACCAGAAAGATAAATAACAAATCCATTGCTTTTTATTTGACAAATTCATTTTTAAAAATTGTTAATTCTACAAAAAAACTGCCAGGTGAATGTTATACATTTAACAATGATTTGATTCTTTGGTTAGACTTGGCCTTTTACACCCCTAGAGTGGCACATAATCAATTAGAGTCCAACTTCCTTATAACTCCACACTACAAGGGACACATGTCAACCTATTGAAGAGTGTTACATGAAGGGTAATAGGCAAAGTGTAATACAAGATCATTTTTGCTATTAATTATAGTAGGTGAAATGTTCCATTTCTCCATTTTCTTTCTTTTTTTTTCTTTTTTATTTTTTTATTTTTTTATTTTTTTTTAGGGTGATGCATTAGACGGGATAACAGTAGGGGACAAAAAGCTTTAACCCAACTCACACACTTTCAGGACCCTACTATACCGAATGAGTTAATTTCCATGGTTACTATCAAATATGTTACAGGTAAATAGGAAATTATAAGATGAAATTAAAAATAAAAGAACAAAATAAAAAGGTGCAGAAGTTAAGATATTAATACAGTTGACATCTTGACATAAATTAATGTTTCTACAACAACTTTAGTGGTACTACTATTAAATAGGAGATGGGATCACATGAAAGTTCAGGTATCAGCAAAGTTATTGCAGTCACCTGTAAATTCAATCCACACCCGTGCCACAAGTCACGGATTCCATAAGAACACAGTCATGAATCATGATTGCCCTTCAATCCAACAAAGCAAACTCAACAATCAACTGCAACTCTTAACACCCCATCCCCGGTAATAATAATAACACTAAAAACCCTTCTAAGGTATTGCCTGGTCATATTCATTACATCATTTTGCCACGTGCCATATCACTACCAATCATACCCCCTGCCAAATAAGATAAGTTCTCCTTCTCTGGTGGCAACAAGACAAGGAGAACTCACCTCACTTGTGTTGTGGGATAGATTTAGCATTGGTGCATCACATGCCAATGCCACGTGGTTTCTCTTGATCTAATATATTTCCTTTTTCACCCTAAACCCCAAAAGTGCCAAAAAACATGAAAAAAGAAAAAAGAGAAACACAAAAATAGCAAGTAAGAGAAAAGAAGAAAAAGAAATAAAAGGAAAAGAAAAAGCAAAAAATTACTTGCAACTTAGCTGTGCGAAAGACCCACGTTAGTTCATATTGACCGATCAAATTAGGATTGCATTCAGAATTGCTTCCAAATTACCCCAAATATTTCAGAAGATAAAAAACAGTTCGATCGTTGCACAAGCAAGGAAAAAAAAAAAGGAAAAAGACCACCAGCAAGGTGAGCAAAATCGGAAAATTTCCAAAAGGCTCACGGCCTTGAACTTTATCTTTTGTGAATTAACCCCATAAATATATCGTTACTAAACCACAAAGATACAGAGATACCTACACAATTAACAGAAAATAAAAAGAAAAAAATGGATATCACGTAAGAAATCAATTAATTACCACATAATCTACTAAGAAAGAAATTTTAACGCTTACAAATTAGGATACTTGCCTGAATGCAAGAGGTGCCAAGTTCGAATCCCACCAAGTTGTATACGAAAATAATAATTTTGTAAAGTAATTTCAGCGTGAAATTTAATTCAAATTGGAAATAGAGCAAATTTAGATTGAAAAGAAAACAGGTGGGTAACTAACCGGCAACATCTTGACCATCATAAACTCCACGGTGGACAGTGCCAAAAGTACCACGAGCTATGACGCCTTTGATGATCAACTTGGAAGGGTCAATCTCCCAATCTTGTCTTCTCCTAGAAGCAGTCATGCTGGTGGCAGAAATCGAATTATTGTTGGTTATGGTCGTGACTGCCATGGTAGTAGTGGTGATGGTGGTTGGGTTGATATAGAAGTCATCTTGTGCCTTCTTCTTGTTCTTTTCCATGGTCCATGCTCTGTTTAAATGCCTTTCCAATTGCTCATCCAAACTTTTCAAATCTATTTGATCTGCTCTGACAAAGCCATCACTACCTTTCTCCATTAGTCTCAACAATTCTGCACAAAAAAAAAAAAAAAACACTTCTGATGTAATAAGAAGTTTTGCGAGTTTCTTGGGGATTTTTTCCCCTCTGTTTGGGTATCTAATGTGTGTTATGCGTTCTTCTTGTTGTGTATAGTAAAACTAGGACAGACCCTTTTCTTGATTTGCAAAAAATCAAATGGGATGTTAACAACTTGGAGAGTAGAGTTGAGGAAAGGAGGGAAATGCTCTGTTTTGAGAGGCAGAGGATTGAGGGGAGTGAAATAGGAGCAGGATTATTATTATGGGAGCAGAGTGGCATGTGGGCACATGGAATTGCCTGAAGACAACGTGTGTAGGCTGACCCACGAGGTCGCCTCTTCTTTCTTTTCTGTTCTTATTTTTTTTTTGGGTTTCTAATCCACAAAAACTCTATGACAGTCGCCATCAAACTACTACTATCGGTACTGTTCTTTTTTTTTTTTTTTAAACTACCCTTATTGATATTCATTTGATTTTTAGATCAAACATACGCTATTATACGCTATTATAACGTGAGACAAAAAATTAATATTGATTACATCTGAACTTCTAACTTTTTAAGCAGAATTATAAAGCTCTATTCGTTTTTCATTTGATTTCACCTCATGTAGTATTAATTCATTTACTCAATCAATCATGACTTATATTTTATTGTTGACCTTACGACAATTTCTAGGAGTTTCAGTTTGACTTGCCTCCCTCATTTTTTTAAAAACTAAAACTAAAATAGAAAATAAAGAAGTAGTTAGGTCCTAAGGCTATAATTGGTCTCGAATTGGTGTGTGTGAAATTTTTATTATAGACATCACATCAACCTAGAAAGATTATGGCTAAACACGATGGGAATTTGATCTCTCTGATATAAGTTGCACTTTTAGTAAAATTAAAAGTAAACTAATTATATTATCGATACAAAATCAACCTAGAATGATCATAGCACAACAAATGAGAGGATTTGATGCCTTTGATTTTCATAAATGGTAATCTTTTTGCCTACATAATTGACTAAACGTAGTTTGATTTTTAGTATACTAATCTCAATGAGTTTGATGCATTGTGTTTGAAATATTATTATAGTTTTTTGCAACAATTGATTAATAAGGTTTCTACCTATACCAATTGAGAGCATTTGACAGCCAATGAAAGAAATAGTTTTGCGAACATGAAGGACCAAATGTTGTAAAATTGGATTACGACGGCCTAATTAAGCTGAGAGCGTTTGATATATGAATAAGCATCAAAAGTAACGAAATTAATTGAGAAACAGAAGGATGAAAAATAGGTATGGGACTAAAATGTTGAAACGAACAAACTTTTCTTTTAAATTATTATTATTTTTTCTGTGTGCACTTCAAAATTAGTATAATCAAAGAGCCAAATTGCATGTGTATATTATGTATTTCTATTGTATGAAAATGTCCCAAACACGTGCTCTTGACTGCATACCTGAAGTTCTAATGTGGAAATTGTCCATTTAGGATTCTATTTGAACATTATCAATGGACTAAGATGATTACCGATCAGCATCAAGGAAAATTATCAATTCATGATAGACATGGAAAACCATCCATAAGTCGCCTTGCTATGTAATGTAAATGGATGGAAAAAATAGATAATAGTGAAGTTCTAATTTTTTGGAGTGCAGATAATAACTATCTAACAGGAATAAATGTTATTGAGAGGAAAAATAGGACATAATTAAAAAGGATTATTCACAATTTGCAGCTTTTAACAACTTTGTCTCACTTTGCCTTCTGTAAAAATTTTACATTCATTTTGCACCTTTGGCTAATGGTTAAAAGGAAAAGTTAATTGGACCGTTGGTCAATGGCACCAAATGATTATAATGAGCTTAAATATTTAGTTGATAGATTCTTTTACCATTTTGGAGAAAGAAAAAAAAAATTCATATTCTACTATCACCCTTCTATCACAAAAAAAAAAAAAAAAAAAATAGTGCATGGCATGTGACTGAAAAAAAAAAAAAAATTAGTTGGTCGTAGAAAAAAGGAAAAAAGAAACCCAATTAAAAGAGAAACCACTAACCTTAATACAAAATTTGATTTTAAGTCGTTGGATATCATATTATTGCTGGTTTAGTATAAAATGACACAGGTAAAAATTCACACACTCGCACGCACACATACACATGTGGCCTATTTTACTGTCCTTTTTTTTTTTTTTAATTCAAATCGAACCGGTCAGTTCAGCTAAGAACTAGGTAGTGGTTTGATATGGGATGAATTTATTTGGTTTTTTGTCGAATGTTGTTTTATATATTAAATATTTATTTTTTGAAAAATTTATTCTTGATTTAATGTTATCACTTAAACTGCATTATTTTAATTAAAAATTGATGTCTTTAAGAAATCAATGATGACCCAATTAGGGTTGAATCAGTCAAAACCGAAAAGTTAAGGGATCGATTTGGCCGTTGCGTTGGATTTAAAAATTATGTTGTTTTACCATTTTAAAATCATAAGTCCATCAAGATACAACTATATTAGATTATTTATTATTTATGCTCAAGGAATTTTTTCTTTCGGAATTTTTCCTTTAATATTGCAAATTATTTATGGTGGTGTTGATTTTTTAAGTTGCATGTCATCATGTCACTTTTTTCTTTATAGAGCGGCAACAATACAATAACAATATACTCTTTTTGCTCCAAAATATCAACTAAACTTTTATTGTTATTCTGATCATTTGATGTCATTGATTAACCGTCAAACTAAATATTCCTTTTGGCTATTTGTTAAAGAGAGCAAAATGAGACAAAGCTCACTGAGATAAGCATAATTAACCCAAAAAAAAAAAAATGTTTGGATCAAAGGAAATGCTTATTTTCCAACTTTAGTTAGGATTTGTTTAATTCACAGACAGGATGAAACATTCCAAGATCCATAATCTAGAATAGCTGGTATTAGATTTAATGAGATTTCTTACGAAATAGTCTCATCTTGTAATTGGTTGGAGATTGGAGATTATTCTTTTATTGGCTAAAACACCATATGTTTGTATTATTATTTTTATCTGGCAATCCAACATATATTCAGCTAATATTACAAGAATTATAATATGGTAATATATAAATATAGAAATTAAATGAATTACTTTTTTACTTGATAATTCAACAAATAATGTTCAAATGGTATTATATGCATCATCATACTAATAAAACAAACATAATAATTAAATACATTATTACAATATACTAAGAATAAAAAATAGTTTTTAAATAAAATAATTGGAAGTCTTAACATCCCAATTAATCAAAAAATAGAAACCCAACAATGATATGTAACAAAATTAATTAAATATTATTCGACACAATACATAATGATCAACATTAAATAATATGCATATTAAGATCCGCAATCATCCAAAAATATCTTCATGTCATGGCATCCAGTTAATTATTAACATGTAGATACTTGAAATACTTCAAAAAAAATATTTGTAATATTATATGAGGAAATAAAATCATGAAGAATTCAAGGTGGAATTGAAAATTAAATAAAAACCCACAAAAAAGTCATTAGAAACAAAAAACAATAATATGAACAAAATAAAAAGCGTGATTCAATTGACAAAACAATTGTTAAACGAAAAATGAAATTTTATCTTTGACAGAAGAGAGTCCTAGAGAGGATTTAAGAAGACGACAAATTAATCTTGATTATTATGAGATAGGTCTATGCTTAAATTAGTCTAAATTATTATTGTCCCACATAGACCTTTATCTCAAAATAACTAATACCAACCTCACATGGATTATTTTATCCCTTATTTGTAAAATTAAATTAGTTAAGTGAAATAAGTAATACTATGTAAAAAAACAAACCAAACATGAGATGACATGAAATTAGTTCCATGAACCAAACGTGCCCTTTTGCATAAAACAATGGATTATTAACCAGATACGTCATGATATTTAAGCAAGAGAATTCAAAAATTATATCAACCTTGTAATGATTAAAATAAGGAATCATGTCAACTTCTGATATATTCCACAGATTAGTCAAGTTTGGACCGGCATTATCGGTCAAATCCCATGCGGTCTGTGGATCATGCTTACATCATTTAGCTAACAGCTACACGAGAAAACAGCGTGTCAATCAAGCCAGTCAATCAAATGGATTGCGTAAACAAATTTAGGCTTTGGGCTTATAATAAATAAAATAAATTTTATTTCTTGATTTCGTAATTCTTTCTTTTGTTTTTTTTTTTTTCTCATTTCGTATTCGGGGATAGTGTTTGGAAGTTGGCAGATTTCAGAATCTGCACCTTTTGTACATAAATTGCTAAGTCAAGAAAAGGGGGAAAAAAAAAAAAAGCATTACACTCCAAGTTCCATAACAAAATTAAGCGTATTTAACTAAATAGAAGCATAACTCTTTTTTTGGAGCTTGGATGGATCTTTCTTGGATTCTTTTGTGTCTAAAATTACCTATTGTTGGATTTCATTGACACTTGTTTTCGCGCTCGTTTAGATTTCATTCAAGTGCGGAAAAAAAATTGTCTTGGTTTTAAGGTGGTTTTCTAACCATATAATGAGAAGGAACGATGAGTTATTGTAGCATTTTTGACACATGGTAGCATCAATGCAAAGATTCTAAGTGTCCAAAAATTGGATGAGGGACTCATAATTTCCATTTCCCACAATTTTATGGTCATGATTTATTATGGCAAAATGGATGGCTAAGATTTTGCCATTTGGACCAAATTTGAAGTGAAACAAACACAAAAAATAAAGTAGTTTTGGAAGAAAAATCGGTTACATCAAAATGCTGATGATTTACACCAAAATGCTTATACGCCAAATTGTGAGGCCCCAAATCCCCAAAAATTTTGTGCACTTCTTACTCCTCTCTCTAAGAAAGGCGTGATCCTGCTTCTCTTTCCTCTTCTTATTCGTCTTCTCTCATCTTGCCTCACTTGCTTCACCAATGTTCTATTTTTGCTGAATTTTTTTTACATCTAATTATTTACTTACTAAATTTGCATGTTTCATTTGGGTTGTTTAGGTCTATTTTAGTTTAAATGGTCCTGCCTTTACTTTTTTTTAATTATTGAAGATTTTGAATGTTTCATCTTCTCTTTTTTTGCCCATGGATATTCAAAAAATCTTATGCATATGTACGATATATTTTTTCCTTCCTTTTTGGGTATTCAAGAAGGGGACGCAAGATGGGTGATGGGGAGTTGTTGCAAGGAAGAATGCATCATTGATAGGACGTTTAGTGTTAGTATAAATTGTGGGTCTTTCTATTGTGTTTTAGTGTTTTATTGTGTTTGTGAATAGATTCTATTCTTTTTTTATATTTTATGTTCTTGGTAGGTGATTAGGTGAAATTTGAAACAAGAAAGGCAATTTTTAGAAGGCCTCTGGTTATAAGACATGGGCACGTTGTATCAGAGAAGCTAAATTACAAGATTGAAGAATGATTTTCTAATTAATTAATTACGGGATTTCTAAATTCATGAAGATTTTTAGAGATTATTTTTTGTCTTCTATCAATCACAGTCATTATGTTTAAAGAAAATGTTATTAGGCAATTAGGACTCTATTTTCAAAGGAAACATTCCCCTTTGAAATTATAGAGATCGCAGAAAGCAATATATGATGATGCATTGGGAAACGACTAGTTGTTTTTGGCTTAACATGGGTTGGTGATGCTACATGGGCTCAACTTTGTGGAATGGTAGACCAACCTCATGCATTGGTATTTGAATTTATCACTGACGAAGGATGGAATATGGAACAATTGAGAAAATGGGTACTTCCCAACATAGCACAGTCCATGGCACAACCGGCATTGAATAAAAAGGAAAGGGATAGATTGGTTTGGGTCCCATCTACAAGTGGATAATTCATGGTTGCATCTGCCTAGCAGTTGATTAGGAGATAGCGAAATATAGGTATGTCTTTTAAAAATGTTGTGGAATACATTGTTACCTATAAAACTTTCTTTTTTTGGTTGGAAACTACCATTCAGATACCTACCAACTGATGAAGAAGTCCAAAATAAAGAGATTTCATTAGCATCGAGATATCACTTTCGTGGAAAACAGGTTGAAACAATAGGTCATCTATTCATGGATTGAGATATTGCACAAGATGTTTGGAGGGAAGTGGCTGGATTTTTTGGTTTACAATGGAAACATTTCACATGCTTCTCTTCATTGTTTATTTATTGGTTAATTTGGCAGAAGGGGGGAACAAATCATATCCGGGCTGCCATTCCAGTGATTGTTTGCTAGTTCATATGGAAAACAAAGAATGAATCAAGGCATGGAAACACATTGACTCATGCTAGGAAGGTGATGAATTCTATCACAAAGTTCCTCCATCTTTTAGGGGCTGCAAAATTGATTTCAAGTGGCCAAGTAAAAGGTGATATGGATGCATGTCTTCTATAGTTTTTCAAAGTAAAGTCTGGCAAGAATGGCCATCCTGTCCGGGTCTACTAGAATAAACCGCAAAATGGGTGCTTCAAATTGAATATGGATGCAAGTATTGTAAGGTAATAACGAATGTAACGCAACAGAAAAATTAAAATTTTATTACTTTAACCATGGATTTCTTTAACATATATATATATATATATATATATATATATGATTAAATGGGGTTTTATCGAATAATACTTTAAGCACAGAAGAATTCTACGCTTCAATGACAAGATCCTAATTTGACGAAGAGGTTGATCTACCACAAAAGCTCTCCAAGTATAGAGCCACCAATTGTATCCACATGAACACTAGCTTGTGGGAGCCTCTACAGGCTTGCTTGCCTCGTCTTTTGAGTGTTAGTTCCCTTGAATTGATATAGAGAATACAAAAAAAAAAAAAAAAAAAAGACCTAACTATCAAGAAGCGAGAGAGGAGGTGGCGGCACCTAAGAAGAGGTGGCGGCACTTTGCAGTTTTTCTCTCTCTAGGTTTTTGTCTTGTGTTGCAATAATAAATCAAGAGTCAAGTATGGACCTACTTATAGATGTAGTATTCTAGTCTTTTAAGAAATAAGAGTATTAGGTAACCTATAGGTTTAAGAAACTTACATTAAGCAAATCCTATTCCATAAGGAAACCAATTAGCTTTCCTAACTATTTAGGAAACTTTTTTCCAACAAGACTAGAATATTTATAAATAAGTCCCTTAAGTTAATTTATCTCATAAATTAACCCCATAAGTATCTTATACTTATCTTAATTACAATTTAATCCAAAAATCATATTCTTATTATGTGTGACCCATTAGGTTCCATTCGCATTGGCAACAAGTACAAATTATAACTTATTAATTAATTAATTAAGAGTTAGATAAATTAAACACTTTAATTTATTATTAATTCACTAATTAATCAATTCGTACTTATAGATCATAAGTGGCATCTAGCAATGCATCATGACCATCCAAGTAAATAGGAAAGTCATACAATAGATTATACCCATTAATGATGATGTTATTGTATAATTAATATTCTTTTACCACACTATATCATAATTAGTCTAAGAGTGTAGTGTACACTCTTTTAAATGACTAATTAGTATTTTTTTGTTCCCAAAATATAACTCTTCATGAAATATAACCTTGAAACTACTTTCATGTTGCACTATTACTTCTGCAGAAAATTTATAGAGTTAGTATTTCTAATTAAGTGGCCAAAACAGGATATAGTCTCCTATTATAAGAAGTGATAAATCCTATATAATTACTCACTATCCTTTTATACTGTATACTATACACAATACTTACCATATGGGCTACTATTTTACGAACATAGTAATCCGACTCAAGATACTATGGTAATCTCAAGTTTAAGAATCACTTATACTATTGCCACTAAGAGTTCAACCATCAGCACTATGAATGGTGACTCTTGGTAGATCAATCCAATTAACTTGTTCTTAACAAGCATCCACGTACTAGCGTAGGTGTCACACACACCATAGTTAATGAGATCAACTACTACTTACCATAAGTAGAAGCAAAACATGTGATAGTCTATCCGTATTAATGAGGTCTAATCTCATTAACACTATGAATAGAAGTATTTAAGAATATGATTTTATGCGTATTAAGAGTATCATAATTATAACTCTTGCAATCTCTAATACACAATCAATATTTTAAGAACTTTATCGAATAAACAAGTAATATAGGTAACAAGTTAATAAATGATAACGAAGAATGTCACATTTATTAATATAACATAAACAAGTGTAAATGTAAATGCCTAAACTAACTTGGTTTTAGTGTATACACTAACAAACTCCCATTTGCACTAAATCTAATCACTCATTTGTTTTAATCCAAAAGCATTTATACGATTAACATGCTTTTCTAGGACAAGGCTTTAGCGATATGATTAGCTATGTTATCATAGTGGAAACTTTCTCTATCTTTACATCATTCTTACCAACAATCTACCTAATAAGATGGTAGCACCTAAGTATGTGTTTAGAATGTTGATGAGACCTAAGTTCCCTCACTTGGGCGATGGCACTATTGTTGTCACAATACAATGGCATAAGATCAATAATGGAAGGAACCACTCTTAGTTCGGTGACGAACTTCTTGACTCAAATAACCTCTTTTGCAACTTCAGAAGTAGCAATGTACTCGGTTTCAATCGTAGAATTAGCAATAGTTTCTTACTTAGAACTTTTCCAACTCATTGTACACTAAATATTTAATTACAATATATATATATATATATAGTTTGAATATGTAATTTGATTATATATTTTGATGATAAACGGTAGTTTTATCATTATGCATTAAATATCATTTAGAATAACGATTTATATATAGTACTTTGATATCCTTATTTGAATTCTACCTTTTAAATAAATTTTATTTTTTTTTCTATGTATATGTCAATATATCAGTGTTACCTCAAACCCTTTGAGTCCATCCCTCCGCTTCCCTCCCTAAAAGGGCATGTAAAGTCCTTCAGAATTGCATTGCATCAGATAAAATGAATTAGTGTGCAGGATTGGTAAACTTTTTGAGTGAGGGATGAACAAAGTTGAGAAAAATAGGGAACTGGATTTGGATTTGCGTGTGAAACAAAACCTTTCTTTTTTTGACTTCTGACATATGATTCACAAGAATGGTTTAGGCTTTCACGAGATAAATTCATCTCATTTCAATTTTAGGTAGCTCTTTCTTCAACCAAAGCTGTGAATGATTCTTATCTTAAAAACATTAATGATATAAATCGCCATAGCACAAAAAGAAAAAGAGCAGAACTTTATTGCGGATAGTTTGTAAAAGTTGTGTGTTGCTTCTTTAGCTTAGGATATCTATGAACGAGCAGTAATTCCTAGAAAAATTTGGATGATAAAGTGTCATTTTACCTATTTAGAATTGACAAGTAAACTCCAACATGATAAGTTAAAAACTTAGTGTAGGTAGAAAGCATAAAAATGGCATACATCCCAAAATTAAAAAACAAAATTGCTTAGGAAAGCATGATTCTGAGCTCCGTTATCACTTATAAACTTCGGCTGTAAAGAAAGGAATTCCAAAGTTTCAATTTCATTTAAATTGAGCATCATTTTTGAATGAAATGGACATGCCATTCTTTTCTAAATGGTTAGAGTCAAAACAAAAAATATTATGCAAATGCAACTCCTCTGATGGGCAGATTGTTTCACATAGTGAAAATTGGATATTAAACACATAAAAGGGTTTAGGTAACTTTCTACCCAACTTTTTTTTTTTTGAGGCAAAATAACTATCCCCCCATTCGTTCTCCCAAACTTTGTCATTCTTTCATATTATCTTCACTCTTGAACCGTTAGACTTTTTTTTTCCACCTCTAAGGAAAAAATCCTTGACTGCATACTCGTCTCAGTAAGTATTAAACAGTTATATTATGCTTTAAACAATACACTAACACGAATGGATTGAAAAAGTCTAGTTTTGGATCTCTCATATCATCCGCTTTTCTCATTTCTTACTATTTTAGAGCCCAAAAAGAGTTATCCTTCCTTTGCTAGCTCACTGATTTTTATACCATTGGGATCATCTTTAATAAAGCTAGACTACTCCAATATCTCTCTCCCCTCATCAATGCAGGAATAAACAATAAGAAGCATGTCATATTAGTAAGGTGGTTTGAGAGATTTGATCCCATTCCTATTTGGCAGAGCAATACTCAAGCTATTAACGATGAACATGTTCTTATCACCTTTAAAACCAAAAATCACATCCATTTTGATTATGGAATCTGGATTAAGAAGAATTATGATGATGAAACCCTTCGTGGACGTGAGTGCCATCGAATGGAAGTTTCTAGGTTTCAACATCTTAAGATGATGATATGCCTAATCAATAACATTGATCCATCTTCTGTGTCCAAAGAATTATTTGATCCAGGTACAACATATTGCTATAATGCCAGTCTCTTCCTAACTAAGCACGTGAATACAATAAAGAATGCGCTTCTAACTTTTTCTGAGCAGTACTCAATAGATCTTACAAATACTGATCAGCCAGTTTACAAGTATCCTCATGCTCATACCCCAAGGAAATCATCTGACTATTACTCTAGCCGAGAAGTTATGAAGATATTTCTAAAAACTTGTGGTGTGATTATGTTTAGCTTGTGTAATAAAAGTGTCTACAAATTAATGGCATTGTATGTCATGAATAATGTTTACAAAAAGTATATTATCATTTCAATTACATTGTAATTTCAATTCCAATTAGATAGGGAAATAAAGTCTCTTTGTATTAGTGGTGAGAAAATAATATGTCTTTCTAATAGTTAGGGTAAGTGATGAAGCTATGAAGCTTTGTTTATTTCCTTTTGCTTTAAGTGGTCAAGCTAAACTGTTGTTGCATTATTTTCTTTGGAATTCTTTTACTAATTGGGCTGGTCTATCTAGAGCTTTCTTAGTAAATATTTTCCTTCTGTAAAAATGCAAAGTTGTGTATGAATATCACAAGCTTTAGTTTGTTAGAAGATGAATCGTTATATGAGTTTTGAGAACGATTCAAGGAGTTGCTTAGGAGATATCCATATCATGAACTGCTTGAGTGGTTAATCGTTTAGAACTTTTATAGTTGTTTAACGAATGCAACTGATAAGTGAAAAATTTACCTTGTTTAGTATATACTTTATTATATATTTTTAGGATGTTTTTGGTATATTTTAAGTAATTTTGGCTTCAAATACTTCTATTTTTCACAATTAGGGTTTTTCTTTCGAAATTAGGGTTTTGAGGCAAAAATGCTATTTTAAGTTATTTAATGCACAATCTTTGTAGGTTCATGATACTTAATCTCAATTTGGATCAATTGGAGTTAAAGTGGTTCAAAATCAAAGTAGATTCAAGCGATTAAGTTGAATGAATATTTGAAGAATTATTGAAGAATAAATTGTGCAATATTTGAGAGATTGAAAAATAAGCAAAAATACATTGAAATGAATGAAAAAGGATGCACACACATGGAATTTCAGCTCAACAAACAACAAAATCATGTGGGGCCATCTAAGGTGGATCCTCTGGTCAGCTACCATTGATCATATATTGATTAAGGTTTTGACTGGTTTGCAACTAGTATCATTTTTTCTGCTATTTTGCAGACTTTTCTAGTGAAGATAGAGTTTTGACAGCCGTATATTGAAAACACATATAAAGACTTTTATCCCAATTTTGAAGGTCAAGAAAGAATCTTTATCATTTCATGCATTTAATGTATTTGCAAATTGGTAAATGACTTGTGGAAGATTTTTCTATAAATGGAAGTTATTTATAATGTATTTTGAGAATGTTTTTAGAGGTTTAGATAGAATATAGAAGTTAGTTAGTATAATTTTAAGAGAATTAGTAGAATTCTCTAATAAATTCAATAGAATAGTGAACCTCTTGTATTCAAACCCTTGTACTTCAACCTTTGGAAGAGAAATAGAAGTCTTGAAGTCTTGCTCATTCTTGAATAAGCTTTTTTAAACTCTATCTTTTTTGTTTCCTTACTATCATGGAATCTTGCATTAAAGTTGAAGTTTTTGTTGTTTCGCTAGTCATGTTGTACTAAAAGCTTCATCTAGAATATAGATGGAGCTAATGAATCTTAAAGCATGATTTAATCTATTTTAACTTACTATGCTTGCCATTATTTGTTTACTTGTTTAAGTTTTAACACTTGTTTTTTCTTGGCCAACATGAACCAATAGTCTAGTTGTTATTTGCTACTGAGAAATGCATCTAATAACGCAAAATGAACAAGTGATGCTTTAGTCATTTATATGAATATAATACTTAAATGGACCAATACAATTTATGTTTACATAAGGTTTTATCATAAAGATAGTTGGAATCTTGTCATTTCATTGTGAAGCAAGGTATGATTCTTATGGAATTGGATTCCTAACAAGCCGAGGTAAAAGCAAGAATTCTTGCAATAATTTGGTTCATTAGTAGATTCTACATTCTATATTTGTTGATAATTGAATTTTACAAGTGTTTGTGAATTTTAAACCTATTCTATTGAAAATTCCTTTCCAACCACCATTTCAACTCAAATTGTGATTGTTTACATAATAGACTAACTGATAAAACTCTAGTAGTTGCAACTAATTTGATTCCTCATGAGAGATTAGGTTTTATTATTTGATTGGTGTTTGTTTGCTTGAATTTCCATACCTAATCCAAACTCTCATCAGCAACAAAGCTAAATATTGATGTAGTTGCAGGTGGAGCAGTAACGGAGAAGTTTGCCAAGGAGGTTCAACAACTTATTGAAGAGATGGCCTCAGATAGCTATCAATAGCATACAGAAAGAGGTAACAATAAAAGCCCCATAGGTAAGTTCGAAACTAAGACTTAGTATGCTAACTGCTAAATTAGATGCTTTGTCTAAGTAAATTGATAGGCAAGTTGCTATAAATCAGACATCTCCAGTAAATGTTGCACGTTGTAATCATGACACTTATATGTAAACAACTTCAATAGGCCACCCCAAAACAACCGATATTCAAATAACTACAACACAGGATGTAGAAATCATCCTAATTTAGGATGGAAAGATCAGGAAGGATAGCAAAGACTAGCCAGTCCTTCAAGATTTCAACCAAAGCAAACATAAATAGATGCTTAGCCAAATTGGAAAATAGCATTTGAAAAGTTGTCCCAATCCACCAGTGAGCAGATTTGGAAGCAAGATAAAAGATAAAAAGATGAGCATAATGTAGAAGAATTTTGACACGCAGATTGGAGAGCTAGTAGAAGTTATTAAGAATAAGAATAGAGGAAAACTGCACAATCAACCCAAAGTAATTCTAAGGGAATAGGTAAAAGCAGTCACACTTCGTAGTGAAACACAATTAAAAGAACCAGCTATAGAGAATCAAGAGCAAGACAAAGGAGAAGACAAGCAAGCCAAGGAAAAAGAGAAAAATTATCAAGGCAAAGAGCATTTGAAAGAGAAGGAAGCAAGGCCATATATGAAGCCTTACATTCCACCTGTGCTATTTCCTCAGAGGCTTTTAAACGCTCAGGCGGAATCTAAATTTCAGAATTCTGTCAGTATTTTAAAGAATTTGCATATCAACTTACCTCTTGTTGAGGAAATTATGTGTAAGGTTATAAGGAGGTACGCAGTGAAAATTTAAAATTTTATAACCTTAACGCAACATCACTTTGATATAATCTATACAATTATAGGAGGTTTAACGAAAATACCTATTGCATAAAAGATTTTTGATAGCGTGGAAGTAGGTCAATAAAATATAGCCAATAATCCAATTCTGATACACATGAATAATTAATTTAGACAACCTAATTATCTTATATACTGCAAGAGAACAGATTGTATAGTAGTATAGAGTAATAATGATATGTGTGTGGTAGCCCTTGAACCTATCATTCATGTCTCAATGGGATTGATTGTTCGTCTATACTATATTGAAGAGTTCAACGGTACAAGACATGGCAATGGAGCATGAAAGATGGTCTATCTAGCATTCACTCAGGGGACAAAAGGCTAGTGATCGCATCTATGGTCGAAGGTACGAGGCAGAATCTTCAACAAGAGAGATTAGAGACGAGCCGTAGCTAGGGTTAAGTAAGTCGCGGCTACGGTTATATGAATCATGTCTGCAGCTCACTTATGGGCTGCAATTCTGATGGCAGCCATGAGGCTATTCGTGGCACTGCAGGAGGCATGGCTGGGGTCTGAGTTTCTGCGATTTCATTGCTTTTTCTTAGTTTTCGTTCAATTTTTGAGTTATACTTATCTTAGACTTTTCATATACATTTTGATTACGAGGTGTAGGTACTATCAAAATTAAGCAAAATTTACACAAACAAGTAATAAAATTTATAACCTAATACCACTTTCTGCAAGTGCACGGGTCAATTGTAGTAGGGGATGTATTAGGGTTGATCTCATGAGGAAACAAGAACTAACAAGTACCAAAGTTACTAACTTGCTTTATTATCTAGACAAAACATCAAATAGGTGGTGTGCAAGGTATGAAAATTCAACTACTTGAATTGAAACAATTGGAAGAAATTCAAAAATACAAGTAATAGGGTTTAGAATCCACTAATTGTCACTAATATGATTGAATGAATTAACACCTTGCTATGTGAATCTTGTCATGCTTAGGATTGCAATTTCATATGAAATCAAAACTTGTTTTCACAATGAATTGACTAGAGTTCAATTATATTCATGATGAACTCTTGTGAAATGCATGAATTGTGATATTAAATAACCTCAATCTACCTCCTTGTACAACTATTTGCATGTGTATACAACATAAGTTTCATCTACTATTTTCCAATGTTATAAGCATTTCTTATTGTCAAATAACATCTAAATGATTTGCAATAGTTGATCAAGTGACTACAAATGTTAAACCTTGATAGATGAACAAGCAAATACAAGTTATAGCAAATATAATAACATTCAAATCATATAATTAGCTTCATCTAAGACATGTATTTAGTTAAACATAGCATGTATGAATAACATATAATAAAAACAACTCATAAACAAGTAAGAAATTAAAGGACTAAGGTAAGAAATGCTCATTTGTTGGTAGAACATAGCTCCAAAGCTTCATTTCTCGTTGATATGAATTGATATGAATTGATACACTTGAATCCTCCAAGATTTTTCTTAGAAGTAATGAAAATTCTTCTAAACTACAAAGAAAACTACTACTATATGCTACTTGGGAGTGCTTCTCCCTTCAAGACATATTCTAAATGTCTTGCAAGAGCTCTCTATTTATAGATAAATAGACCCTAATTATCTATACTACTTGCATGACAATTTGCAAGAAAAGTTGTCTTAAAATCATAAAAAGATTTCTATTGAATTTTGCAATGTTTCCTTGGGTAGTGCAGGTGCAAGGAATCTTCAAAAAGTCATCAAAAGGGGCTGAAAGATAAGCTGCAAGTTGGAACCATTACTTTCTGGCCGACATTCATGATCCACGGATTAGATCCACAAGCCGTTGATCTGTGGATACCCACGAATTGTTACCAAAAGAAGGTAGAATAGCTTTTCCTCAAAATATGAAAGTTGTAGCCATTTGAATTAGGTTTCTAACACCACAAGAATTAGGTTATTTTGAGTTATGGATGCAAACCTATGGCCAAAATACTAAGATATGATTGGGAGAGCCTTGCTCTTCAATTATTTTGATTTTTACCTATGAAAATGTCAGAACTAGATTTTGACGTCCTCATAAGATTTGTAGAGTATCCTCTTAGCTTTAAAAGTCCATAAGAATCATCTCAATAAAATATTTGTAACTCAAGTTATGGTCAAAATACTAAAATGTGTCATCGTTAACGACGCCTATTTTTCTCCAATTCTTCACTTTGATTGCTTCTTTGCACTTCTCTTTTGCTTGATATGTCTCTTATGCCCTTGAAACCTTTTTGTGATGTTGATACTTGAATTCTATGTGAATTTGTTGAAGAAATTTTTCCAAAAATTGAGTAAAATTATCCTCTAAATTTGAATATAAAAGTTGTTCTATTGAAATTCTCAATCCAATCATCCTTGAATCCACTAAGAATGGGATGACTTTTACTCCAATTGATCCAAATTATAATTGAATGTATAAAAGCTGAAAGATTGTATAAAGATTGTGTATTAATTTACTCAAAATATAAATTTTGCTTCAAAACTCTAAAAATCAGGTAAAAAACCTATTTTTTGGAAAATTCTTCAAATGGAAGAACAATTATGAAATTGAACTATTTTTATATTAAAATACTTAAAACATACTAAAAACACAACAAAAAAATATATAAAACACCATGCTAAAATAGGTAAAATTATCACTTATCACATTTCTTAGGGTTTGTAGGCCTATATAAGGCTAACTATTGTCGTTTTGTTATGATAATGCTAAATTTTATAATGAATCAATGAGATTAGATTTTTCTCTCCATGAGAGTCTTTGTTAGTTCTTGGTGATGAGAACTATCGTGCAATTTTTCAAGAGCGATTCTTGTGAGGTTTTTCTTATACTTTAGGTTGTTATCAACATAGTTTGGTAAGTGTCTTGAGTTTATTCGTTAATTTGGTCTCAATCAATTGATTTGGTTGGGATTAAATTACTTATAGATAATTTAGTCTAAATCTGCGGGAGGTTTTGGATTGATTTATTGTCTCATTTTGAAAATAATCATTTGGGTAGATATTCTTATGACATACGAAAAGATGCAACCCCAATCACATCAAGTGGTATTAGAGCATTTGGGATCTTGAAAAATCAGGTTTGTTCTGTGTTTAACTTGCTTGGGTATATCTTTTCATTTTACAATATATTCGAATATATCTTTTCTATTTGAATTTTTTGTGTTCGAGTCGTTTGTTGTTGTTTTGGGTTCAAAATCTGATTTTTCTTGAATCAAATTTGTGTTCTTTTGTATTTGATTGTCAAAAAAAAAATTATTATTCATCACTATTTTTACGGCATTGTTCATTGGCACTATTCGTGGCGGTATTGTTCAGTGGAGTTATTGTTCACTGTGAATTTTGTCAGTCATGCTTTTGCTTTTTTATGTTGAATTTTGTATTGTAAGTTGGTTGGTGTTTTTTTGTCAAAAAAAAGGAGCGAGTGACAAGATTGGAAAAACTCGAGTGGAAAAAGGCAAAAAGGTGAGATTTTTAGAAAAGCCATGAGTTGACATTGCCTTGTTCAATGTGAAATTTGATTGTAAGTAATTTGTGTAAGTGTTCTCTGCAAGTTTAAAGAAGTCATGTTCAAAGATGGATCATGAGTACAGGAATCGAGTCAAATCTCAATCTACACACACTCTTTCAAAGAAGATGGACGTTGATATTGTTGTGGCTGACTGCATGAGGACGATTAGCAAAACCTTTGATTCCATTATTGCTAGCAAAGAAAAAAAAATTGTCTCAAAGAGAAGAAGTTGCCACCTAGGGAGGTGATCAAAATTGAAGCACCATCTTGGGAGCTCAAGGAGGAGCAAGATGCCAAGGAACCATTGGAGGTGATTCATCTACTGGAAGAATCATGCGAAGCTACAACACCATCTTTGGAGGAGCAAAGCCTTACTAAGGAATCATTGGAGGAGCATATTACTATCATTAAGGATTCAACCATTGAGATCGCACCACAATGCTTATCTACCATGGGCAACAATTCAAGAATGAATTATTTCGAAGATGGGTAGTTTGATATGTGCGTAGTAGCCCCCGAATGTATCATTCAAGCCTCAATAGGGTTGATCGTTCGTCTATGTTATATTGAGGAGTTCAATGGCACAAGGCATGGTAATAGAGCATGGAAAATGGCCTATCAGCATCCACTTAGGGGACAAAAGACAGGTGGTCACGTCTAAGGTCGAAGGTATGAGGCAAAATCTTCAACGGGTGAGACTAGAGACAAGTTGTGGCTAAGGTTAGGCAAGATGCACTCGCGGCTCATAGAGTTGCACCAGCAGGGCAGGTTGCAATTCTGATGGCAGTTGCGAGGCTATCCGTGGTGCTGCAAGAGGTGCGATTAGGGTCCGAGTTTCTGCGATTTTTCTGCTTTTTCTTAGTTTTAATTTAGTTTTTGAATTATACTTATCTTAGACTTTCCATATATGTTTCTTAGGATTTGTACGTATATATAAGACTAACTATTGTTGTTTTATTATGATGATGTTGAATTTTATAATGAATCAATGAGACTGGATTTTTCTATCCATGAGAGTCTTTGTTAGTTCTTGGTTATGAGAACTATCATATACCTTTTCAAGAGAGATTTTTGTGAGATTTTTCTTATACCTTTCATTTTTATCAACATAGTTTGGTGAGGGTATTCGGTTGATTTGTTAATTTAGTTTCAATCAATTAATTTGGTTGGGATTAAATTACTCATAAATAATTTTAGTCCAAATCTGCGGGAGGTTTTGGATTGATTTATCACCTGATCATCAAGATGATCCTTTGGGGATATATTCTTGTGACATATGAAAAGATGCAACCCCGATCGTATCGAATAAGATAGTATCCATAGAGAATGGTCTTGAAGTACTAAAACTATTGAATTTATCCTATTATCCTAACTAATTGAAGCAAATGAAATAGAAGACAAAACAACAACTTGAGAAAACTCTGTATATGCAAAATATCTAAGACTTAGATTCTATTAATAATCTTTGGACATAGTTAATTGAGTCAACTCATGTCTTTAACTCATCTTATTTAGGCCCCAGTTCCAATTGTACTTAACCTCCACTCTTGTGATAAGTTAATGATTACCGACTTATTAGTTCTTTCCTATTCTCATGGTAAAGATACTAATATTGGTTCATTACTCACATGAATTGCCTTAGTTGATCCACCTAGGAGCTCCACTACTATCGTGTGACATGTAACCTAGACATCATTTATTCCTTTTTTACCATTATTAACAACTCTTGCTGTCATAATAATGATTAAAACTTTACAAATTGATAGCCAGTTAATCATAAATCATGATGAACAAATTAGTGAATAAACAAAACTAGAAAAAGCATGAATTTTTCTCAATTAACACATAATCCTTTGATTAATTAGTTTCCTCTTAAAACTAGAAAAAGAATTTAGTTACCCATGACAAAATAAGCAACAAAAATCAAATCTTTTCATATAAAACTCATAATAACTCATAGATAAAGACAAGAGATTAAGAAAGCTTAGTCTTTTATTGATGTACTATGCTCCAAAAGTTGCAAATCTCTCTCCTTGAATTGATTACAAACAATCCCCTCCTTTGCTATTTTTGCTCTATTTGTTTTGCAAGGTGTGAACTGTGTGTTTTTTATGCTCAATCCCTCTATATAAAAATAAGTTCTATAGTACCCCAAGAATTTCTATTGTTAGGACTCATAATAAAGGTAAAAACCCCGTAAAACCTACCTCAACCTGCTAAAATTTTGGAAGTCTCCACCACCAGCAGCTTTCCATGTGTTCATCCATAGATTCTTTTTACTAGACTTCGCCGGGGATCTACCGCAGCAACTGTCCAAAGAGATATCCCCAATTTCTTAATTCTTGCTCACTTGAAAACTTTGAATCTTCATACCAATCAAGCTCAATCCTCTCTCCACTTTACTCCATCGTCAAGATCAACATCTAAAATCTTCCATTACACTACAAATTGATCTAATTTGATGGCAAAGTAACATAAAAACCTACATAAGCAAGATAAAAGCATAATCCAACCAATTATACACTAATTAACTATCAACTCGATAGACAAAGAAATAACAACTCAATTGAGCAAAAACTCATCAAACACCTAAAATCTAACCTAAATCCCTAGCCTAGACTTAAAAATAATACTCTACTTTAGCATTTATCAATTTCTTCACCAATAATAGGCAAATCCTTGTGTTGATGATGGCGTTGTATCTACCACGAAGAGCTCTTCAATTGTTGAGCTTGTAACAATATCCACATGAATATAATCTTCAAAAAACTCCTTTAGGTTAGTGTAGTGTTGCCTTTTAAGGGCTAACTCTCTTGAAAAATCCTCAAGAAAGATACACAAGAATAGAAGTAAACAATGAAGCATTGACTATTAGGGAAAAGGAGAAAGAGAAAGAAAGACGCCACAAGAAGAAAATGACTTAAGCCTTTTGTGTTTTTCTCTCACTACTTTTTCTCTCTATAGTTGTATTGTGTCTTGATGCAGTACTATATTTAGCAGTCAAGGCTAAGGACTTATTTATAGATTACAAAATACTAGTCTTTAAGTAATAGGCTATTAGGAAACCAACAGAATTAGAAAACTTCATCTTACCAAATAAGATTAAGCAATTCCCTTTCGTTAAGAAAATTTAAAACCTTTTCCACTTGGTATTTGGAATTTCCAAGTCTAGAACTCTTTCCATCTAACAACACTACCATTCAACATGAACATTAATCCACATTATAATCTACTATTATCCCTTTTTGAATTATAAGCTCACAACTTTGAATCTACACATTTTCCAAATGTGATCTCCATAGCCCAAAAATAATTCTTTAGCACTTATCAAGTATTTCAGAATATTCTTGATAGATATTCGTGACCTTCACAGGAATAACTTGATACTTTCTTGTAACACTTAGAGCATAGGAGACATCGAATCTCATATATAGCATAGCATATATTATGTATCCTATCACGGAAGCATACATGATCATTTGCACATGATCAATTTTGACAAGTGTTTATGACACATGTCTCTCGAAAGAGTAATCCCATATCACATAGGTAAAACCCCTTCTTCAGTTGCTCCATGCTAAATCTTTTTAGCATCTTGCCTATGTACGTGGATTGTATGAAGCCAAGCATTCTCTTGGATCTATCTCTATATATCCTAATTCTTAGAATATAGGTTATCTCTCCTAAATCGTAAATGGCGAAACTTTTAGACAGCCATACCGTTACTATTTGCAGCATATGTATGTTATTTCTTATCAACAATATGTCATCTATAGGTAATATCAACATAAAACAATGGTGCTCTCAATCGTTTTCTTGTACATACAAGGCTCATATTTATTTTTAAGAAAACCAAATTTTTTATCCTTTGGTCATAATGAATGTTCCAACTCTTTGATGCTTGCTTAAGTCTATAGTTGGACTTTTAGGACTTGAATACCTAATGACTAACAATAGAAGTAAAACCCTCGGTTTGTATCATGTATGCATCCTCTTGCAAATTCCCTTTAAGAAATGTGGTTTTTACATCTATTTGATGCGATCGGCTCGAGACCCCATGTGAATCTCCTAACGGGAACCTTCACGAGTTCGCAACCACAGGCTAAACCCTCCCAAGGGTCGTCTTATGTATCAAAAGAACAAATTAATCCTAATTCTACTCGAGAATTAATACTAATTTGACAAAAAACTCAAACCCTAGCCACACTTGTTGAGTAGAACTCGAGATATTAAAAAAAAAACTCTGCAAATTACTCGAAGAATTAACATGTTTTCAAGAGAACACAAGAGGAAAAAACGTCACCAATATTATTAATCATCAACCTTATATGGGCAAAATTCCCTAAACAACTAACATGAAAAAATACAAGTCTATTACAAGTGAAAAACTAAGTTAAAGCTCAATAAAATGGTAAAACACATCAATCGTCTAACTATTCCCCTGCCACATTCCTATGCGTGAGAACCAATCACAACTATCATCAAAATATTTTATAGTTGGTGAGCTGCAGGCGCTACTCACCTATACCCGTCTGTTGCTCACTTCCAACCATCACTCGTGGCTTCTTCTGCTTCCCAGCTGCGGGCCTACCCCTTCTAGCCTTGGATGGGCTTTTCTTCCAACCCTCTTTGTCCACCTTTGATGCCTCAAGCCTCTATTAATGATTGGTAATAGCCTTCGCTTTGATGATGCCTTAGAGATGATGCAAATACCTTCATCTCCTTCACTTTGACAATGCCTTGAGACGATGCAAATACGTTCATCTACTGGAACTTTCGCCATTAGATTTGTATCATGCCCCTCCTTTTCAAGAAGATTCACCCATGAATCTTGCTTCATTTTGTCTCCATTAAGGGGAACACCACAAACTTGTAAAGAAGAAGTATTTGGAAGAGAAGAATGACAATTTGTAGAGTCCACATTACCTTCCCCTTGTGTTTACCCATTTCTACACCTCCCTTCACAAACTTGTGTTTACACAGTAGTAGTGGCTATGCTCAAACCTCCACTTCATAATCATCTTTATCTCCTCCCAAGTACAGATAGGTCTCTTTCCACATATCCTTCTAGTAGTAACCAACTAATCTCACCATACACTTGCGTAGTATAAAACTCCACTACAGTTAGCTTCACTTTTTTCTCCTCCGAGTAGTTGTGGCAGTCAAAGACATGCTCCACCTTGCGCTCCCATTTCAGGTATAGCTCAAGATCATTTCTACTTTGGAATGTAGGAATCTTTATTTTTATGCTTTTAAATATGCGATCACGAGCCACTTTCTTCTTCTTTGTCTCCTTTCAGCCACCTCATTTTCATTAGAATATTCTGATTCAGTAATTAGCAACTTCCTACGATTGCTTTTATGGCTGCTCTCGATCTAAATGTGAGTGCCTCCTTTGCTTCATTTGCTCACATACGGCCTCAATTGCTTGTGTTATTCCTCATTGAATACTAGCATTCAATATGTCAGCCAAATCCTTAATATCAAAGGCCTTGGATTCACATTTGTCAAACATATTGTCTCCAAGTACCTACGAGATCACTTTAGCAGAAATATTTCCTCCCAACACTCGTGTATCTCTCAATTCACTCATAATTTTTTTACTCAATTTCCTCTTGTAGCCCTTTGAAAGAACTTAATATGGATTTTTAGACCAAACTCAATAAAGTAATCTGAGAGGAAGTAAACCTAACACTAAACAATTCTTTACACAGCACAACAAGACGAGACAGAATCCCATAATGAATAGTAAATTTGAGATGAACAATGCCCAATGAACAATACCCGATGAACAGTAACTTATTTTTAATAAATAATAAAGATTTAATCTCTTGATGATATTTGTTAATGAATAGTCAACAAATTACCAAAACTCAACAACTTAAATAATGACGAGATAAAAGATGCAAACTTTTTGGTTTCCTACATGGCTCAAAAATATGACAACAACCAAGACTCAAAGTTGCAGCAAAAAATTGCAGAAAACTTGCATAAAAAGTTTCAAAGAACCAATTAAGACAGTAAAGATTGGAAAGAAACAGCAATCAAACTCAATAAATACGGAAAACACAACTAAGAACATGAATAAGAACCCTAAGAACATGAAAACACAAGAATAGAAGGCAAAAGACAAAAATTTCTACAGAAATTTAGACAAAAATAAGAAAATAAGATATAGCTAATCTCTAGGAATCGAAATTTCAAGTGATGGGTTGATGGAACCTAGTACCAAGAATCTAAAAGCTTTGATACTAACTGTTGTGATCCGCTCGAGACCCCATGGTAATCTCCTAGGGAACCTTCACGAGTTCGCAACCATAGAACCAAACCCTCCTAAGGATCGTCTTGTGTATCAAAGGAACAAATTAACCCCAATTTTACCCAAAAATTGAAACTAATTTCATAGAAAAAAACCTAACCACACTTGTTAATATGAACTCGAGATATAGAAAAGGAATTCTACGAATCACTCAAAGAATTAGCACATTCTTAAGAAGACCCAAGAGGAAAAACCCTCACCAATATATTAATCATCAATGTTATATCAAAATATGATAAAAGTCAACTCCTATATAGGCAAAATTCCCTAAACAACTAATATGGAAAGTAACAGGTCTATTACAAGTGAAAAACTAAGTTAAAGCTCAATAAAATAGTAAAACACGTCAATTGTCTGAACATTCCCACTCCACATTCCCTTATGTGGGAACCAGCCGCGGCTATCATCAGAATGTTTCGCTGCTTGTGAGCTACAGGTGTCCTTGAACGAGCTACGGGTGCGACTCATCTCCACCTACACACATCTCACTTACAACCATCATTCGTGGCTTCTTCTGCTTCCCAACTGTCGCGCCCCATTTTTTCGAAGGAAGACAGAAAAAGGAAGAATTAAAATGTGTGTTGTGTTTATTTATTGAGAAAAGAGTGTAGGTTTTTAGTAAACTAATTTTTAGAAAATACTTTAAAAAGGTTTGACAAAGGATGTGATTTTTAGAAAATGTCTTATTTTGAAAACAAAAGAAAAGGACCTAAAATGGGACTTTGAAAATGCGACGGTTTTTGGGCCCAAAAATAGAGTCTAAAAAGGGTTTTTAGCGAAAAGGGAGCCGCCACTTGGTATTGAGTTTTGGTGTACCAAGTCACCAGAAAATATTTTATGAAAGGTAAGAAAATCGAGAATGATTTATTTAGAAAAATGATTTTTGAGAAAAAATGTAAGAAAAATAATGAAAACCCTTTTAGACAACTCCAGGTCTTTGAAAACAAGAGAAGAAGGTTCAAGAGTCATAGTTGAAGAAAGGGAAGGCAAAGGTTTATACCTAAGGCACCCTTTCAACCTAGCCAAAACTAGTTGCGAGGTTTAGTCTAAATTTTCCTAATATAACCCTAAGATTTTATCACATTTGGATGCAACTATATGAATGCAAATCTAGTCCTAAAAATAGGTATCGTTAAGGGACAGAATGTTCCATTGAGGTTAGGTCAGAATTATCGCATTAATTGTGAAACCAGAGTCTAGACCTCGATAGAGTCACGAGTATGGATGTAAAATGGAATGCCAAAGAAAAGGAAAATAATAATATAGATAGTAAGTGAACAAAAAAAGTAGGGATGCAACATAACAGGTACAGGGGACTAATAGGCTCGTGACTAATTATTCCTACTCACAGAGGGGTGAACGGCATGTACGCCGCCGCTTCCCACGTGAGTAGATGACTATTTCTAGTCGAATCACACAAATGACCTAAGATTCTATGTGTAGTGGAATCTAAATGTTATGCGTTGGACATATGTTTTAAAATAAATAATAAGTGATAATAATACATAAAAAAACCATACAAAAATGAGAAAAGGCCTAAAAAAGAGAAAATGTGTGTGAAATGGTCATGAAATGCACACAAGAAATGATTTTAATACTAAAAATGACCTAAAGGCCTAGCATTGGACTAGCCTATTTTCTAGAAATTCTTCGCTAGCGTTGGACTAGCGAAGAAATCGAAATTAATTACAACTAGGGTTGGACTAGTGTGGCGATGATACACATATATAATAATGAAGCAGGTAAGTAAATAAAGCACAGATTAAAGCAATAATCACATAAGAGCAAACAATGGCACATAGGAGCACATAACACACAAACATAATATTCTAGATGCAAAGTCCTAGGGAAAGCGAATAAAAAACACATAAGCACATAGCACGCATAGCACACAAGAGCCCTAACTATTACACGGGGGTAGCCTAATTACAATCTAAAATAAAAATAAAAATAAAAATAAAAGATAACCTGTCTAACCTATCTATTACATTTTCTATCTAAAATACATGAGATTTTTGTTAAATAGGTAAAATATAAACTATCTATTACATTAACTATCTAAATACAAAAATTTTGTTAAATAGAATATTACCTATCTATTACATTTCTTTGAACAATTAAAAATTAAATTCAAATAAACAACGTGGAATAAATAAATAAATATTCACACATGAATAAAAATTATAAGCACAAAGAGATACACAAAAGAAAACATATAGAAAAGCACATAGGAGCACGTAGGAGCATATAAAGAGACATTGAAAGGGTAATAGAGGTACCTCCTATTCGTAAACTCAGTACAAATTGCTAATAAAATCAACAAACATGTCAAGGTACCACTATTTAAAATATAAAAATATGAAATACTTAAAATTGGGGATAAAATGTAAAGTTCGAGCAAAGTTAGGGGACTTAGAATAAAATTCCAGCAAGCATCTAGGACTTAAAACTAAAATTCCAGCAAGTTTAGGGACTTAGAATAAAATTCCAGCAAGTATCTAGGACTTAAAATTAAAATTCCAGCAAGTTTAGGGACTTAGAATAAAATTCCAGCAAGTATCTATGACTTAAAACTAAAATTCCAGCATGTTTAGGGACTTAGAATAGAATTCCAGCAAGTATCTAGGACTTAAAACTAAAATTCCAGCAAGTTTAGGGATTTAGAATAAAATTCCAGCAAGTATCTATGACTTAAAACTAAAATTTCAGCATGTTTAGGGACTTAGAATAGAATTCCAGCAAGTATCTAGGACTTAAAACTAAAATTCCAGCAAGTTTAGGGACTTAGAATAAAATTCCAGCAAGTATCTATGACTTAAAACTAAAATTCCAGCATGTTTAGGGGCTTAGAATAGAATTCCAGCAAGTATCTAGGACTTAAAACTAAAATTTCAGCAAGTTTAGGGACTTAGAATAAAATTCCAGCAAGTATCTATGACTTAAAATTAAAATTCCAGCAAGTTTAGGGACTTAGAATAGAATTCTAGCAAGTATAATGACAAAAATAAAATTTCAGCAAGGTTGGGGGACAAAAATGCAATTTTCAGCAACATGAGGGACCAAATTTATAATTTTCAGCAACATTCAAGGGCTAAAATACAATTCTAGCAATATTCTAGGATCAAAATACAATTCCAGCAATGCATGGGGGGTAAAAAGGTCAACTAGAGCAAACCTAGGAGGGTGAAAACATAATTTTAGCAATATTTAAGGACAAATTCGCAATTTCAGCAAACTTAGAGGTATAGAATTGCAATTTCCAGACATATTAGAACATATTGCAATTAACTTGGATATAATTGAAAGAGACTACAAAATTCTAGGGGCCAACTAAAATAAAATGAGGACTTAAATGAAGTAAACTAAAGTATTGAAGGGCATAATTAAACAATTAAGAACCTAAAGGGGCAAAATGTAAATAAATATAATCTGATGAAAATAATAAAAATAAATAACTAAAGAAAAACTAAGTTTCAGCTACGATTTTTTCCTTTTCTTCTCTTCAGTTTTTATTCTTTCCTCGGTTTCTCCCTCTTCGGTTTTTTCTTTTCTCTTCGGCCTCTCCCTCTCTTCGGCCTCTCCCTCTCTTCGGCCTCTCTTTTCTCCTCGGTTTTTCCCTACTCCAGATTTTCTCTCTTCAGCTCCTCTCTTCAGATTTTTCTTTGGCATTTCTCCTCAGGTTTCTCTCTTCGGCCCCTCTCCTCGGATTCTCCTACTCACTCTCCTCGGCCTTTCTTCGGTTTTTCTTACTCACTCTCCTCGGCCTTTCTTCGGTTTTTCTTACTCATTCTCCTCAGCCTCTGTCTTATTCACTCTCTTCTTTTCGTTTTCTCCTTGGCCTCTCTCTTCAAGTTCTATTCTCTCCTTGGCCTCTCCTCTCTTTTGTTTTCTCTTCAGCCTCTCTCTTCTGCCTCTCTCTTTGGGTTTTATTATTTTTTTTCTCGGGTTTTCTCTCTTCGGCCCCTCTCCTCGGATTTGTTCTCCTCGGCTTACTCTCTCTCATTCACTCTCTTCGGATTTCTCTCTTCAGCCTCCCTCTCTCTCATTCTCTCTCTCTACCTGAACGCCTCTCCCATCCCCCAAACCCCCAAATCAACTAATAAATTCATAACAAATTATCAGGCATACAAGATTTTTGTAGATTAGGTGCACAATAAAGGAATTGAAGAAAAAGATTAACTTACCTGTTTCGGATGGCTCTGCAGGTGATTGAGGAGATTTCCAAGGGCGTGTGGGGCGTCGATTGGGAGGTGATTATGGGCCTCTGTGGAAGTGATGGATCTGCCAGTGTTGACTGGTGGAGATTTTGTGGTGTCTATTTTTGTTTTTGCAGGTGTGTGTGTGTGTGTGTGAAATGTGTATGCCTGTGTTGTTATTGTGCAAGGGGAAGTGCGTGTGTGTGCTGTGAGAACCGAGAGGGAGAGAATGGTGAGTGTGTTTTTTTTTATGTCTATGTGTGCTGTGAGATGAATGTGTGTCTCTTTTTTGTGTGAGTCGAGAGAGAGGAAGATGAGAATGTGTGTAGATGTTTGTGTGTCTGTTTTATGATGAAGTGAGGTGTGTGAACTCTGTGTGCAAGTGTTTGTAGTGAAAGCTGAGGAGGGAGAGGGAGATGAAAGTGTCTGTGTGTTTTTTTTGTTGCGCAGATGAGTTGTGTGGGAAGAAGTGAGTTGAGATGATGTGATGATGGGGAGTGGGTGAAAAAGGAAGAAAACTTACCCAAAATCCCCTCAAATCTGGTTTTTGCAGGAGTTCGTTTGATTTTTCTTCTACTGCGTGCAGCAGCTACAGTAAAATTGCAGTTGTTGTAGCAGCTCTCTTTTTTTTTTTTTTTGAAAAATCTAAATAAATAGTAAATAGTGTTGAAAAATTATGAAAATTTTTATGAAAAATCTATAAATGCAAAAAAATTTTATACGAAAATTCTAATAATAAGAACATATTTGAATATGTGTCATATGTGACAAAATTATGAAAAGAAATATAAAAATACTAAATGCCCATTAAAAATCACAAAATTTTTACACAAAATATATTATCACACAAAAATATATATATATACTAAAATTTTCACTCAGAAATTTTAACATATATACATTCTTGGGTAACGTGCCCTTAACAAACAAAAAAGACAAAAATTAAATAAATACTAAATGGCCTCCAAAAATTATGTAATTTTTACAGAAAATTTATGAATAGACAAAATGCACATATAAAATTTTTCACTTGAAAATTTTCGTAAAAATAGTGCATTGGAAAACGTGCCATTAAGTTTAAAACACTAAAAATTTAAATAAATAATAAATGACTCCCAAAAACCATAAGAATCATAAATAATGATAAAAATAGTAAAATTATGTATCTAGGAAATAAAAATAAAATAAAATAATATTTAAGTGGTGAAATTACCATTTTGCCCCTGATGTGACGAATTAGTCATAAATTGCATGAAAACTGTAATCCACCCCCAAAAATAAAAAATACCCCTTAAATGAAGTAACACACACATTTTTTACAAAAGGTGTGTCAAAATTTGGTGTCTATACCAACCGTGGGCATATTCCTCCTAGCAGTGGATGGCCTCTTTCTCCAGCCCTATTTGTCTATCTTTGATGCCTCAAAGCCTCTATTAATAGTTGGTAATGGCTTCCACTTTGACAAGGCCTTAGAGACAATGCAAATACCTTTATCTACTTGAACTTTCTCCTTCAGGTTCATATCAGGATTTAAGCATGGCTACAAGCAAAATAGGTCAATCATACAAAAATTTATAATAAAAACCTACTCAATAAAATATAATTCATTTTAGATAGACCATTTTTAGCAACAACAGGAACCATCATAGATGTTAAAAATGGTATACCTAAGTTTTAGATTGGTGAGAAAAAAGTAGAATTCAATTTGCATGATATGGCTTGATATCCATCTTTCATTGATCATGGTTTCTCTATAATTTTGTGAATAACTGACACAAGAAAAATGATCTAGTTAACTTGGAGTATGATCCTCTTGAGAAGTGCTTGGCAAATACAAGATGGCAAAGGGTGAAATAGTATGAAAAGAAGATTAGTCACAATATTTTGATTCACAGGAATTGTATAAGAGACAAATAGCATATGAGGAATTTAGAATAGGAAAAAGATTTCCATCAACATTACATATTCAAGCTCCTAATCGGAGTTGAAACCTTTGCCAAAGCATCTCAAGTATGAAATTTTCTGGAGAAAATGATACTTACCTGTGATAGTCAGTGCTAACCGTGATTGTGATTGTAAAGTTTTCTTCAAGGGATTCAAGCCACTTATACCTAAATGTAGGGTGGCTAAAAAATTGACATTTTTTTAATTTTTGTTATTTTGATGGAATTTTTTTTAGTTGCATTGGTTTTTGTAGATATGCATAAGCATTTGCCAACAAATATTAAAATATCTGCTAGTGTCCGGTTTGTTAATCATTGTATATGCAAAGGTGATGAGAAATGCCAAACTCCACGAGGGACAAATGATATCTCTTTGTGGTCAAAGCACTTTGGCCAAAAAGATAAGAGCCAAAAGGCTAGGACTTTGTGACAAATGTGGAAATTGTATGCATTTTAATGATGAAAGATGTAGATGGAATTCCTAGACGCTTCAATGCAAAAATGCATATAGATTGTCTTTTATTAAAGAAGGGCAGAGTAGAGAAGCCGACATGCCTTCGTAGTGGAGAAATCATTTCTCAAAGCTGTTGAGAGTCCCTTTTGTGAAGCCTACAAGTCTTGAGCGTATGACTTTAAAAGACTTCGTTTAAACTATGCGTAAAAAGTTTTGCATATTTATTTTCATTTTTCATGCATTGTATATATTTACATTACAATTTGTGCATGCTATCATATGCATTGAGAATTACACATATAGAGAATGAAAATTGTAGATGCTAAATTCATAGAGTTAAATGGGATTGTTGAAAGGGCAGAGTAAGGAAACAAAGACAAGCTTTAATAATTCAGTGCATCTACAATTTTATTGAATAGTTTGCAAATGACATTTGCATATTTTTTGAAATTCTATCATTTGTAATTTCTCATTTGTTTTAGACATTCATTATGCATTTGTTTGGATGTTTCGGATATTCCTTTTCCTAAAAAAAATATACCTAAAAGACACTGATCCAATGACCAGTCTAGTTGTCAGTTCTTTTCAAGTCAATCAAATATTAGTTAAGCATGCAACAAATAAATGGACAGACCAACATTGATGCCAACATTGGTTATACCGTTGGTCATGGCCAAAAAATGCACATCAAGCAGGAAAAACAATATTGGCAACAACATCAGAGACATAGCCGACGACGATGTTGGTTGTGAAATAGCTAAAAAAAATTATAGTGTCACTTCAGTTTTTCTCCCAAATTTTGATAGCCTAAACTATATGTTTCTCTCTTTATTTCTTTCTCTTTTATCTTCTCTATCTTTCCTCTACAAATCTATCTCAAATCTTACATACCCACAAATACACCATTCATCCAAAGGACTTGGGCTTCATCAATTTTCATCATCATCTTCAACATATCTTTGGTAGTATAGTAAGTTGCAACTTTATTTTTATTTTTTTTTTCTTCGTTTCATGGTTGTAATTCTTACCCATTGTTAGTGCGTGTTCTTGTTGCTGATGTGTGTTAATTTTTGTGCTATTTTTAGTTCAAATTTTTCTTTTGTTGTTGATAAGTGTAAAATTTAATTATTTTAGTGTATGTCTTGATATGTATTTTAATGTGTTATTAGTTTAAGTTGAATGAATTTAGCTTCAATTTTGTCATTTACTAGATTTTAGAGTTTTCTCTCGAACTGTAGGATTTTCAGGCTAAATTGTTATTTTGAGCGAATTTAGTACAATTTTGTAGGTACATAATAATTAGTCACAATTTAGATCAATTGGAGTTAAATTGATCACATTTCTTGTAAATTAAAGTGATTGAAAGTAAAGAATAATGAACAGATTCTTGGAGATTAATTGTGCAAGCTTTTGTAAGAAAATTTTTCATTGAACGCACAAAAAAATTTAGGAATTATATTTGAAAATACCATTTTAGCCTTAGAATTCCAAATCAGCATGACCGTTAGAACATATGGACACCAAAAATGGATCTGCGAACCTAAAATCCTTATAGACCAGAAGTCCGTAGATCAGGTCACGTATCTGTGGCAAACTTAGGGTTTCAGTTGCTTATAATTTGTAGCTTGTTGACACCTCTTGTTAGACATTTCTAGATGTTGGTTGCGAGTTTTCTGCCTTAAGATATATTTCAAAGCTTAGGGCAATACTTTTTGTACATTTGGAATCTCAAGAAGCTAATGCAATGATTTCAAGCTTTAATTGTATTGGCAAGTTGGAAAGGGACTTAAGCTCCATTTTTTCATGATTGTAAGACATTTTCATGTTGTTAGCAAGTGTTAGGCTAGGGAAATAAGTAGAATTTCTTTCCAATTCAAAAAAATAGTATTTTTCTTGTAAGAGAACTCTTGTATTCAAACTTTTGGACGAAGAGATAAAAGTCTTTGGGCCTTGTTCAACTTGAATGAGCATTTCTAAATCCTTTCTATTTCATTTCATTAAGTTTGTTATGGATTCTTGATTTCAAGACATGATTCTTGTTATTTCGTTAATCATGTTGCACTAAATAATTCATTTAGGATTAGATGAAGCTAATGAACAAAATAACATGAACTAAAGTTGATTTAAATTTGCCATGCTTGCATTTGTTTGTTTATTTGTTCAAGGTTTAACACTTTCATTTGCTTGGCCTTCAATTGCAAGTCATCTAGTTGTCATTTGACATTGGGAAATGTATCTTACAATGGAAAATGAACAAATGAAACTTAAGTAGTTAACATGAGAATAGTTATACTCTTAAGTGGATCAAAAACTATTCATGATTTTACAAGATTTTATCATGAGAATAGTTGAAGTATAGTCATTTCTTTGTAAAAAAAAATTATTATTTCATATGGAACTGGATCCTGAACAAAGCAACAATAACTTAGCAAGTCACTAATTCAATAATTGATTAATGATTCATTAGAGGATTCTATTTCTTAGATCTTGGACATTAGTGCTTCTAGAAGTTGTTTGTCTTTTCTTGTTACTATTCAATTGGTTATTTCACTACTAATTCATGCTTTCATCTCTTAAAGTGATTATTTAGATAATATAGCAAGTGATAAATATCTAATACTTGCAATATATTTGATTCTCTATGGGATTCGGCACCTAATATTCTCAATACTACAACCAACCTATATATTTGTAGTAAACGAGAGATCAGGTTCTTTATTACTTATTGAGTATTGTGTTTTTATTAAAACTTTGTTAGATTAATCTACATTCGTCATTTTTCTAAACTAGTGGAATACTAGTTTGTTTCTTTTAAATCCTTTGGTGATTAATTTTGTCTATTATTTGAATTTTCAAAAGATTGGGCATGTGATATTTTGATTGATCCATTTAATTGTTGAGTACTATTGGTATATTTGTGATCTCATTTAGTGAATTAAAATGTCCCTAAGAAGATACAGTAGTGCTTCGAATGGTTCAAGGAAAAGAATTAGAGAGGTTATAGTAGTAGTAGACGACCTTCCCCTTTTGATGATTTTTTATTTCTTAGTGCTAATTGTGAACAATGATACTTGAAAAGGTTGCATAATACTGGTAGGGTTTTAATTAGGCTAAGAACAGGCTCTTGGTACGATTAACCCACCAAATTAAAATTACCTAATTCACCTATATCTGCAAGATGACAGATCGCTAATGAGTATAGAGAATTAGGTTCGATCCCACAAGGAAAGGTGAAGAATTACTAGACCTTTATAAAGCTTCCTATTATCTAGACAACCAATTACCAAGATTAAAACTAAAACTAACTTGTTAACACTAGACCCTAGAGAAACCAAAATAGAAATGCAGAGACACTGATGAGAGGAGTATCTAGGACTTAGAATCCCTCATGATCTAAGAGAAAGGAGCAATTGCTTCAATTATTCAATCTCGTTACTTTACCTAGAGTCCAATTCCATATGTACCTAGTTTTCACTCTCGTGATAAACTAGCGATTACCTCCCTACTAAACCCCTCCTACTTTCGTGGTAGAGATTATAGTGCATGTGACGCCCCAGAAATTCGTATAAAATTATATAATTCATGTTATGTTTATTTGTAGAAAGAAATATATAAAATGAGGAAAAAAAAAAAAAAGAAGAAGAGAGGTCAAGATCAAAAATGCCCTCAATAAGAGAATTTCCTTTAGGTAGGGTTAGTGTTAATCTTTGACTTATTAGTTGGAAGATTACTTAAGTAAAATTAGGTTAAGTAAATGAGATTCTTTCATGATTAAGTGGTATACCTAAGTATCAAACTTGGGTTAATTTTATTGGTCTATTAGTTTATAATAGTGTTTAATTTTGACTAACTAACTTTATCATTTTCAAGGCTTTTGACTAAGTGAGTCTTAGTTCCAATTTTGACCTAAAAATTTCACTAATTTCTCTTGCTTTCTCTCTCCATAAATCCGGCCACTCTCTCTCCTATTTTTTCTCCCTTTTTGCTTTAATATTTATGTCATAATATTAAAAAAAAAAAACTAGGTGAAAAGAGATATTTTTGTTTCACCAAATAAATTAATCCAAGTATACCATTAATGCATTAAAAGACTAAACTCCAACTTTACTCTTGTTACTATTTTATTGATTATTCTTTTACCTACCTTTTCCTTCATTTCTTTTCTATTTTTCTAGCCTATTCCTCTCTCTTTTTCCTTGCTCTTGGCCGGCCCTCTTGGTCCCTCTATTTTCTCTCTTTTCCTCTCATTTTCTCTCAACTTCTTGAAGCTTTCTCTCCAAGATTAGGGCAATTTCACCATAGAAATTTAGTTTTTCTTCTTCCTAAGCAACCTTCTAAGCTTGACCAAGGTATGTGCTATGAACTTTTCCTACTAATTTCAAGTTTTAATTAGTCTTTTGTTCAAGTATAAAACTAGATTCTTGGTATTACTACTTGAAGAACTTAGTTTGAATTGAAGTTTTACTTGTTAGATTAAGTGTTTTCTTGGTTAGATAGACTAGTAAATACCATTTAAACCTTGAATATTAGTAGTATTTGAATAACAGTCATGCTGGATCAGTTTTAGTAAAACTTTCATAACTTGATGTAGATAACTTGGATTCGAGTGATTCTTGTTGTTTTGGAAACTAGATTGATAGGGCTTTCCAACGGTGTAAAGCTTGCACTGTGGTTCATTGTGTATTAATCGCAGAAAGTTTGCAAAGTTGGCTGAAAACTTGATTCTGCGTGAAACAGTTTTGATGATGAGCCAACTAGAGGGCTGATTTTGAACTTGTTCTAGTTGGAATTTGGATTGATGATCTTCATGAAAGTTGTAGCCCTATAAACGTAATTTCAAACCATGTAATCACAATTCCCTAGTTCTTAGTGGATTAACTCCAGCAATGGCACAAAGTTGGCTGAAAACCAACCCTGTGCAGAGTTGGGTGATGATTCTTGGAGTAGGGATTTTGAATTTGAGTGGAATCTTGATTGAATTTGAGTTTAAATTGATCATAGAAGTTGTGGTACATGTTGAATGGATTGGGTTGTTGAATTTTCTTGCAGGTTTAAAAATTTTGGTTAGTCCGATTTAAGGGGAAATGCTGCCGAAATTTCAGTAGAATTAAAAGAAGAAAAATGGATAAGTGAAATTTTAAGCTTAGAATGTGTACAATTGAGGGAAATTTAAGTGTAGGAATTTTTAGAAATGATCTAGTGATAGATTAGACTTTCTTAGAATAAGTAAGCTCTAAACCCTAGAAATAAGTGGGGTATTTTTCTTGATTTTTTCTTACTAAATTTACTAGGATTTTAATTAAGTTTTTATGTTATTATTTCTTTTAAATTTCAAGGTCCAAAAACACATCACGACCATTTCACAAGATATTTTCTTAGGCTTTCAAGGTGAGTGTCTTTATGTGTGCATGATGCATGAAATGTGATATTTTAGTTGATAAATATTATGCGAAAATTTGTAATTACTATGTGAATACCTGTGCTACTTGAGGAAAGATGTGTACTTTATCACATCTATTCCGCAATGTGTTACTTGTTTTCATTGACCAATGTGTTATTTGTGTGTGCGTGAGACTACCGTGACTAACTTCACCGTTATTTCACGGATGGTCAACCCGGCTGCACGTGGGAGGATATAAGGTGTTGGGTGTTTTAGGGCTTGATGTTCTTTCCCTTTTGAGTTGTGAATCCTCAAAGAGGCCAACTCCAGATTGAACCTGCTTGCTTGTTGGCCCTCCGGGGTTGAGAATATCTCCCTAGATGTGGTAGCTTGTACGGAGGTTATAAGGTGATTGGCGGTTAGGGTTTGTGCTTGATAAAAACTGATATGTTCTTTGATAAAGACCTGAGCTATTATCTCGGTCCAAATATCGTGACTACATGATCAGTACTTGCTCCTCTACGGTTAAGCTTGCTTCCGTAGTTGAGCCCTGTATCTGCCATTGACTACATGTTAATTGAATTGTTCATATATTGTTTATTTAATTTATCGATTATTTTAATTACCAAAATAATGAGTTCTTGATATGATTGCATGACTTGGACATTCACTGGGCTATTATAGCTCATTCCATTTTATTTGTTTTCCCTTACTCAGGTTGCTCGAAAAATTAAAGCCGGACTGACTAGTTTTGATTATTATAAATATTTAGTTATTGTAATAGCCAAACTGTGTAGGCTATCTTTGTGAAATTCGTGTAAATTATGATGTGTAAACTTTTGATGTGACTTGTACTCTTTAAGTAAATAAAATGAGTGTATTTTATGTTATTCCATTTTATTTTATTTTAGTTTATTTTATTTTAAGTTAAGTACATTCGGACGTTTGCGTGAGTGCGTATCGAGACCTGGCGAGAGCTAGGCAGGCAGTCCGCTGAGCCCTTTGGTGCGCCTCTGGGTAAGGTGGGGCTGTCACAGTGCAGGTTAATTTAGCTGTATGAATTGATCAAGACTCACCTAGGAGTATCACTACTCTCGTGTGAAATACTACCTAGACTTCAATTGGTCTCTGTCCACTTTTTACAATCAACTCTCGTTGAATAATAGTAATTGAAAGATTATAATTGGTGATCAAGCAATTACAATTCAATTAATCAGAACAATGAATAGGCAAAGTAGTTCAATAGCATAAAATCACCAATTACTCCATATCCTCTTCAATCACAAGTTCATCTAAACCCTAGACATGCAAATTAAGTACTCATAATTGAAGCAATAAAAGTAAATTCTTTGCAATCAATTGACATAAAGATAAAAGGCAAGAAATGTAAACAGAAAACTTATTGTCTTTATTGCATCATAAAAACCACAAGTTGCTGCAATTCTCCCCTTTTGAGTAGTACAAATGATCCCCTTCAGATTAGTCTCCTCACACTCATCTATCTAAAGCTTCCTCTATAGATCTATGGAACTAGGGTTTTAAACCTCGTTCCTCTCTTTAGTTTCTACCCTAAAAACTCTCTAAAGAAGATTGAAAAACGACCCCCCTTTTGAGTTGCAGGCCTCTGGTTCTCTTATCTCCCGAAATGCCTCAAGAGTGTGCATCAGCGCCCCGCACCCGCAACTCGTACCCGCGGCGTGGGTATGGGCACGGATTCATCAAGCGGACTCTCTGATCGTACTCGTGGTGCGAGTACGATCAGAAGCTTTTTTTCTTCAAATCTTTGCCTTGCTTCTCAATTCATTCTTGCACCACCTTCTTGGCCGTCATCTTTGAACCATTTCTTCACTTCTAATCAGCTATTTGAGCATTTTAGTTCCTTCTAAAACTCCATGCATGAGCTCTTCAACAACTACCTGCAAGATCACAGAAATAACATAAATGAATAGCTTTTATTCTAAAATAACTTGACCACTCAAAAGTAAGAGAAATTGCATCACAAATAAATAAAAACTAATGAAAAACACTAAAAACCTCTATTAAAAATCCACTTAAAGATACTTCACTTTTGCAGTTATCAAATACCATTTTGTTTGCAATAAATATGGATCTTGATTCGAATGAACAATATCACTTTCATAATTCCTTTTCATAATCAGATTGGTGTTGCAAGTTAAATTTGCCTGGGGACTTATTACCCTAATTTGGTGAAACAAATTTATGCCATAAATCAAAAGAAAAAATGTAGCGTTAATATAATTGAAATTTATGTAAAACATGGTTGTCACTAAAGAGTTATTCACTAATATTATTGGAGCAACAAATGAAATATGTAGATTTATGAACACTTATGATCCCAATTGGCTTTAAGTAGTTGTGTTACGCAAGTATCACATTGGTAGGCGTGTTAGATACTGTACCATGTTTCAGCAATTAAGGCATAGTTTAATGGCATACTTGTTTAACCATAATATTATGCTTGTGTCTAATAGTCATAATATTATTCAAGTCTTTGATTATTATTGTATGGATAAAGTGCAAGATGGTTTGGGAGACATTACAAGTATTCCATTAGCCACAGTGATACTGGGTTGATTACTAATGCCATTTGGTACAATAGAAAGGATAAAGCATTTCCTTATGCATGTTGTTTGACTTTGTTATTTGAGTATTTTGGTATTAAGTTGCAGGTTCAAGTTATGGATGTTTATCATTCCTCCAAGGATATTCAATCTTCAATGATTCCTCAGATAGCATATAATAGACCACTTGAAGGGTAGCAGCAATAACAAACACAAAAAGAGACAGAGGAGGAAGAAGAAGAAATTGAGAAGAAGAAGCAAGGAATAAGTACTTCAAAACAACTTCAATAGCCTTCAATGAGAGAAATGATGCACTCGAAGCTAGAGGAGCTACAAGGTACTAGGTTGACTGTGAAGAGGTTGGAAGATCAAGTGATGTCAATGGTGGGGAGAATTGTGTCAATTGAAGAAAAGTTAGCTGCTTGAAGACCATAAAGATAGGCAACACATGTTTGCTTTTTATATGTTCAAATATCTTTAGGAATTAGAGGTTGTGTGATTAGTTAGATTTATTGCTTTTTGGTGTATTAGGGTGATATTGGTGGTGTGTATTCGTTGTAATAATTTATAGAATAAACCAACTTTTTCTCTTTTGTACTTCTAACATTCATTTGCAGTAGAAGATGTCTCGATTTGGCAAGTAAGGAAACACTCAACTTTGCACAATCTACACAAGATATTTGGGGCATATCTCTTTTAATACTTTTTACTATTTTCCCTTTGCTTTTTATTTGCATAACATTGGGGGACAATGTTGAGATTAAGTGTGAGGGTGTAAACGATTGATTGTGAACATTTTTTGAGCTATGGCTGAAAAATTGATGACTAATTCTTGTTAGAATTAATGTTTGAGATGTTTGAAGTATGATGATGTTGCTTTAGACTACTTAATTTAATGAATATTTGGTATTTGTCAAAATTTTTTCTAATTGCTGATTAACATCTCTAGGTGTTGTAAATATATGAATTGCAATTTTCTTGTGCAAGTTGATTGGCTCTCAATGTTAGTCTTGATATTGGTTGAAGATGAATTAGGTTATATACTATGATGTGTTTAAATGTGTGATTAATTTTTATCTTGTTGCATAATGTATTGGACTAGTTGTTGAGTAATCAAAGATCTTTAATGAGTAATATAAGGCAATAACGAAGGTACCATAGCATAAATTTAAAATTTTATTACCTTATTGCATGATTACTTTGATATAATCTATATGATTAAGGGGGTTTTACCAATAGTACCTTAAGAACATATGATTTTTATGCTTTAACAGGTAGATTCAAAGTTGATAAAGATATTGTGTCTACTATACAAAAGCCCTCGAAATATAGAACCTCCAGTATTATTTATACGAACAGATCTTTAGAAACCTCTTTTTACTTGTTTGCTGATAAGTGATAATTTTACCTATTTTAGCATAGTATTATATATATTTTTAGTGTATTTTTAGTATGTTTTAAGTGTTTTAATATAAAAGTAGTTCAATTTCATAATTGTTCTTCCATTTGAAGAATTTTTCAGAAATTAGGATTTTTACTCGATTTTTAGGGTGTTGAAGCAAAATTTATATTTTGAGCAAACTAATGCAAAATCTTTGTACAATCTTTCAGGGTTTATACATTCAAACATAATTTGAATCAATTGGAGTAAAGGTCATCCCATTCTTAGTGAATTCAAGGATGATTGGACTGAGAATTTTAATAGAACAACTTTTATATTCAAACATGGAGGATTGTTTTACTCAAACTTTTGAAAAATTCTCATCAATAAATTCACTATGAAATTAAAGGATCAACATCACAAAAGGATCTCAAGGGCATAAGAGGCATAAGAAGTAAAGAGAAGTGCAAAGAAGCAATGGAAGTAAAGAATTGGAGAAAACTAGGCGTCAGTAACAATGACATGTTTCAGTATATTGGCCATAATTTGATATACAAATATTGGATTGAGATGATTCTTATGGTATTTTAAATCTAAGATGATACTTTACAAATCTTATGAAGACATCAAAATCTATTTTGCACATCTTCATAGCCAAAAATGAAAATTACTAAAGAACAAAGCTTTCTCAACCATGTCTCAGTATTTTGCCCATATCTTTTCATCTAGAACTCAAAATGGCTTGATTCTTGTGATTTTGAAAAGCTAATTTAAAGGGCTACAATTTCATATTTTTTAAAAAAAGATAATTTTTCCTTCGTTTGGGAGAAATACGTGGATCACTATACACAGACCAACTGTTCGCGTATCAACCCGCAAATCATGCATGTTGGTTTGAAAACGATGGCTTTAACTTGTAGTTTCTCTTCCAGTCTCTTTTAATGACTTTTTAAAGATTCTTTGTGCCTGCACTACCTAATGAAACATTGCAAAATTCAATGGAAATCTTTTTGTTATTTCAAGACAACTTTTCTTGCAAATTGTCATGCAAGTTGTTTAGATGATTGAGGTGAATTTTTCTATAAATAGGGAGCTCATGCAAGACTTAAAAAATAAGTCTTGGAAGGAGGAGCACTCCTAAGTAGTTGTAGTTTAGTGTTTTCTTTATAGTTTGTAGTAGGAAACTTAATACTTGTTAGAAAAAACTCTAAGGAATTCCTATGTACCAATCCATTTTCAAGGGAGAAATAGAAAATACTTGGAGCCTTGTTCATCATTTGAATAAGATTTCTTTATCCGAACTCTTATTTGCTTACTTTGTTATGGTTTTGTGTATTGATTTCTTGACTCTCATGTTATATTTTTCAGTATGATCTAAATACTAGTTTAAGGGGTGAATGAAACTAATGATATCTATTGAATAAAGACTTATCTTGACATGTCTTGTCTTGCTTATTTATTTACTTGATTTTTAAATTTGTGATTGATTAATCTCAATTGCAAATTTTCTTGTTTGTTATATGACAATGAGAATTACGCGTAACTATAGAGAACAGTGGATGAAACCTACTAGTAGACACATGAGGATGTGGTACTTATAAATGGAATAAGGTTAGTTGTTTAACAAGTAATAACCACAATTCATGATCATAACATGCTAGTAATAGGAAACTTCACTATGAGAATAGAAAATCTTGTTGTTAGTAACATCAAATCATCATGAGAATGAGGTTTGGTAGTAGTAATCAATTCATTATGAGAATAAGTTTTGGTTGCTAATAGAATTGAATCTTAAGTAAGACAAGGCGTTATTATTAATCTTTTCATGCATGTTTGTGACCATTAGTAGATTCTACATCCAAAACTTGTATTTGTGAATTCCATCCATTAGTTTTTCTTAAAGAATTTGAACTTTCTTTATTTCGCCTACCACATGTTCGCTGAAATGTCTAGATAATAAAGTAAGTTAACAAGCTTTGGTAATTGCCACTAAAGTTTCCTCGTGGGATCGACCCTAATATCCCTATACTCATTTCGACCTGTATGCTTGCAGTTATAGGAGAATTAGGTATTTTTATTACTTGTGTGTGTGTGAAAATTTGAGAGATTTATTGCTATATTTGTATACCTAATCCACCCACATCAAGTTTTTAGCCCGTTGCCAGGGAAACCAAGGCAATATTAAAGTGAAAACAAGCTTTATTAATCTAGAATTTTGTTCTTTTGTCATTTTATAATCTTTCTTGATTTGATTTTGTAGTACCATTTTGGTATTCATGGAAGGTGGTATAGAAGTCTCAATTGAACAACCTCAAATGGAACAAATGGAGTCATTTTCTCAAAGAGCATTAAGAGATTTTGGTATGTCAGGTATTTCATGTTCTCAAACTAGTATTTCAAGGCCACCGGTAAGTGCAAATTCTTTTGAACTTAATCCCTCTTTGATACAAATGGTTCAATAAGATCAATTTGAAGGAAACTCAATTGAGGACCCTTATGTGCATTTAGCTAGTTTTGAGGCATTATGTGATACAATCAAGTTTCAAGGAGTTAGTGAAGATGCTATAAAACTTAGATTGTTTCCATTTTCCTTATATGGCAATGCTAAAACATGGCTTATTTCACATGCACCAAACACATTCACAAAGTGGGTTACTTTGTCAAATGCTTTCTTGAATAAGTATTTTCCACCTGTTAAAACTGCTAAGTTGAGAATGGACATAATTAACTTTAATCAACAAGAGGATGATTCATTGTACGAATCTTGGGAGAAGTACAAGGACTTGCTAAGGAAATGTCCTCACCATGGACTTCCTGATTGGTTACTAGTCCACACATTTTACAATGGATTAACCTATCCTACAAAAGTTAATCTAGATGCAGCCGCAAGTGGAGCTTTGATGGCAAAGTCAACAAGTGAAGCTCAAAAGTTGATAGAAGAAGTTGCAACCAATCAATCTCAATGGCAACATAATGGAGGTAACCATTCACAATTTTTGGGTATGTGCCAAAATGAAGCTTTTGATAAGTTGAGTAACAGAATGGATAAATTTGAAAACATATTTAATAAGCTTCTTGATGTTGTTGGTTCTATGATCTCATGTGAATGTTACATGTTGTGCTAATTGTGGAGGAAGGCATAATTCAAATGAATGTGCTAGTTTGGCACAAGTACAATGTGTTAGCAATTCAATCATCCACCTCAAGGCAATTCATGTTCATCAATTCAAAATGAAAGGTGGAATAACCAACAAGTCTCAATCTATTGAAACTAAACCGGCTTGGAATTGGCTATAGAAAAAGTAGCTAATGTTACTAATGAACTAGCAAATGCTACAAATAATCAATTAAGGGAATTAGCTAGTTCTACTAATAGCAAGATTGATAGGTTGACAATTGATACTAATGAAAGGTTTCAAAAGATGGAAGGTAGATTTGAAAGGTTAGAGGAAAAATTTGATAGAATAGAAAACCAAATAGCTCATGCATTGACCACTAGGATTCAAGTTGAACAACCTAGTCATGTGACACATAAGCCTAATGAGAATGTAGAAGCAAACACCCTTCCTTGTGGCAATCAAGTAGACGAAACATTCACTTTTGAGCAAATAAATGTAGAAAAATGAGCATGTAAAGCATAAGGGTATAAGAAGTGAGGTAATGATGTCTAAGGAGCAAATGGACTTAAATAAAACCTCAACTTCAAGAACAATTCCCATTCCCCCACTTCCTAATGAGGAAAGTGAAAATGGAATTGATGAAAGTAAACTTGGGGTGAATTTAGTGACTAATTACCATGCTTTACGTGTGAGGTTAATTTCATTGGTACCAATTTGATTCTAACTCAAGAGAATAATCTTGACAACCTTGGTTATGAAGTTGGCCAAGATTATCTTGATTCTTGCTTCATGAGTGTAGAAATAGAAGATCCTTGTGATGAAGCACAAATATTTGAGCAAAAGGAGCAACTCAATTTGATTGACGATTTGAGCTCACATGGAGTTGTTTATCCTTTATGGGATTCACCAATCACATGATGAGTTTGAAGAAAAGTCTAGCTCTAGACTTTAAATGAAGCACTTATTGGGAGGCAACCAATGTTTTTGGTAGTTTTAGTTGTTTCGGTGTGATTTATGTTTTAAGTATGTTTTGTAGTTAGTTTGTTTAATTAGTTTAGTTTGAATTTGAACTTGAAGCATTTTGATGCAATCTTTGAAGTTTCATGTTTAAACTTGGATGTTGGGTACCCAATTCTCATATCTCTTGAGTTTCATGTGTTTAGAAGGGTTAGACATCTTAGTTTCATCATTTGAAATGTGTTTGAAGTAGTTTTGAGGTTTAAATGAACAAGAAAATCAATTTGAAGCATTGAGTTTCAAAGTTACTATTCCATTGGTTACTATTCATGAGCTAAGTTTCATTGAGACATTTGATCTCATTTGGTAATCCATGGACTTTTGATGCATAAATTGGTTTTGAGCAACTTTGTTTTATCATTTGAAACTTTTCAAAATGATTTTGAAGTCCCAAAATATGCAAAGAATCAAATTGAACTTTTTAGTGAAAAAGTAACTATTCATGTGGTTGTTTAACTTCAAAGTAGATTCTATTGTGATTTTGGTCATAAATTGGAATTTTGATACTTTTGGATGCTTAAAAATCATGCCAATAACTTTTTTTTTACCTTCGAAACATGTTTGAAGTGTTAGAATGATCAAAAACATCAAAAAGAAACTTTTGAATTTCAAGTTCATCTTGAATTCAAGTGTTGCAGAATTTTCGGGAGGCCAACTTTGATCGATTCTCATTTCTTATGTGTTGATGATTTGGATGATTTTAATGCATGGATTCAAACTTTGTTGACATGGTTATATGATCATAAAGTTGTTTGCCCTAAAACTTGAGGTTTAAATGGAAGAAATCATCACCCAAAGTTGCCAAAAAATCAGCCTGGTACATGAAATGGTCTGCTGCAACTTCTGTAGCATTCTTTAGATCAGTGGGTGCTTGATCCGCGGGTCTGACCCATGGATCCATGGAATTTTGGCCCTCCTTTGGTGCTTTTGAGTGGTTTTGTTTGGAAAATGTTATGGCATGATTTGTGTGATTATTTGGCAACTTTATGGGGCATAAAAACACCATTTTAACACATTCAAATAGATTGCATTGTATGTTTCATTTCATTGATTTAAACCTTAACTTTTTGTATCAAAGTATGAATTTTTTATTTGAGGCATTTAAGTACAAGTTTCATTTGCATTTCACTTCATCATAAGACATTACATTTGCTCACATAACATATGTATCAAAATATCATCCCTTGGAGCTATATTGCAAGAACTAAGTGTGGGGGAAATCAATAACTTCAAAGCAAGCTATGTTACTTTTTGAGCTTATTTGTCATTAAAACATGCTTTAACATAACTTTTGAGTTTTTCTAAGCTTTGAACTAAGGTTGTGGAGCAAGAATGAACCAATTGAAGACATGATGAAGCGTTGCAATAGAAAAGTCACAGAGGCCAATAGATATCAATGTACAACAAAAATATCAACTTTTGGACTCATGAACCAACTAAGGGGAGTTTTCTTATTCTATTTTTTTAATCTTTTCTTTTACACATTGAGGACAATGTGACATTTTAAGTGTGGGAGAAAGGTAAAGGATTATGTTTGGTGGGGTCATGGTAAAATGTGTCAAGATATTATTTTGATAAAATATGGACTAAATTTATCAAAATTTGCCTTTTTATCATACTTTGTGCCATTAACTTGTTGAATTTCTTTATTTTTTGAAATAATATATGCAACTTTGATTGAATATTTTCTTCAAATATTTGAAGAACTAGTTATTATGTGATTAGGAGTTTTGTTTTTAAAAAAGTATATCTTATAAAATGGTTGTCATTATGTCTTAATTTGACAAGTTTGATTTTAAATTTCTTTTCTTTACTTGATTTTACATGTTAAATGATAAGCATGGTCAATTAGTTCAAGCACGTAAGTTATGGTTTAATACTTGCAATAAGAGATATTTATACTACAAAAATGAAAAAGAATGAAGTAGTTTTTTTTTACTTCAATGGTTCTTGTGCTTAGTAACCGGAGATCTTCAGCTAAAAATATCGACTTTCGCGTAAAACGGTACATGAATTATGAGTAATGCATAGCAATTTGAGTGAATAGATTGTTGAGTAATTAGGAATCTTCATTGGCCAATATCGATCTTTGCGTAAAAAGACAATTTTACTTCTCAAATATAGTTTTTACTACTTGCTTAACATTGAGGTGTTGAGTAATCGGGAACCTTTATCAGCCAATGTCGATTTTCGCATCAAAAGACATTCTCATCTTGAGTAATTAGTTTGTTAAATAATACTCCCTCTAGTGAAAAAAATGAAAATAATCATAAACATGTGAAGTACTTTGATTGACCATATGGATCATTTTCTTGTAAAATTTTGTAAGGCAATGAAATTTTATTAAACTAGTTTTAATCTTGAGATAATTGCTTCTCTTTTACTTGAAATAATAAGTATTAGAAACTTAACAAGGAATTGTATGATGCCTATTTACTTTATCTTGTGGAATTGTATTCAACAATGAGCCATCTGTTATTTCAAAGCCTTGAATCATGTTTTAATCTCTTAACCTTTTCAATTGCTTGAGGACAAGCAATAATTCAAGTGTGGGGAAGTTTGATAAGTGATAATTTTCCTATTTTAGCATAATATTATATATATTTTAGTGTTTTTTTAGTATGTTTTAAGTATTTTAATATAAAAATGGCTCAATTTCATAATTGTTCTTCCATTTGAAGAATTTTTCAAAAATTAAGGTTTTTACTCGATTTTTAGGGTGTTGAAGTAAAATTTATATTTTGAGCAAGCTAATACACAATCTTTGTACAATTTTTTAGGTTTTATATATTCAAGCATAATTTAGATCAATTGGAGTAAATGTCATCCCATTCTTAGTGGATTCAAGGATGATTGGATTGAGAATTTCAATAGAACAATTTTTACATTCAAATTTGGATGATTGTTTTGTTCAAACTTTTGAAAAATTCTCATAAAAAATTTTTTCATGGAATTAAAGGATCAACATCACAAAAGATCTCAAGGGCATAAGAGGCATAACAAGCAAAAGAGAATTGTAAAGAAGCAATGGAAGTAAAAAATTGGAGAAAACTAGGCATCGGTAACAATAACACATTTCAGTATTTTGGTCATAACTTAAGATAAAAATATTGTATTGAGATGATTCTTGTGTCATTTTAAAGCTAAGAGAATACTCTACAAATCTTATGAGACATCAAAATCTATTTTGCACATCTTCATAGCAAAAAATGAAAATTACTAAATAATAAAGCTCTCCCAATCACGTCTCAGTATTTTGCCCATATCTTTGAATCCAGAACTCAAAATGACCTGATTCTTGTGGTGTTAAACTAATTTAAAAGGGCTACAATTTCATATTTTTAGAAAAATTTGATTTTTCCTTCTTCTACAAGAAATATGCAGATCACTATAAGCGGATCAACTGCCCTCGTATCTACCCGCGGATCATGCACGTCCGTTTGAAAATGATGGCTTCAACTTGCAGCTTATCTTCCAGTCTCTTTTGATGACTTTTTGAAAATTCTTTGCGCCTGCACTATCCAAGGAAACATTGCAAAGTTCAATGGAAATCTTTTTGTGAATTCTAGACAACTTTTTATGCAAATTGTCATGCAAGTTGTCTAGATGATTGAGGTGAATTTTTCTATAAATAGGGAGCTCATACAAGACTTAGAAAAACAAGTCTTGGAGGAAATATCACTCCCAAGTAGTTGTAGTTTAGTATTTTCTTTATAGTTTATAGTAGGAAACTGAATACTTGTAAGAGAAACTTTTAAGGAATTCTTATGTACCAATCCATTTTCAAGGGAGAAATAGAAGATACTTGGAGCCTTGTTCATCATTTGAATAAGATTTCTTCATTCTATCTCTTATTTACTTACTTTGTTATGGTTTTATGTACTGATTCCATGACTCTCATGCTATATTTTTCATTACTGATATAAATACTAGTTTAAGGGGTGAATGAAACTAATGATATGTATTGAATAAAGACTTATCTTGATATGTCTTGTTCTTGCTTATTCATTTACTTGGTTTTCAAATTTGTGATTGATTAATCTCAATTGCAAATCATCTTATGTGTTATATTACAATGAGAATTGCATGTAACTATAGAGAAAAGTAGATGAAACCTACCTAGTAGACACATGAGGATGTGGTGCTTATAGGTGGAATAAGGTTATTTGTTTAACAAGTAATAACCACAATTCATGATCATAACATGCTTAGCAATAGGAAACTTTACTATGAGAATAGGAAATCTTATTGTTAGTAACATCAAATCATCATGAGAATGAGGTTTGGTAGTACTGTAATCAATTCATTATGAGAATAAGTTTTAGTTACTAATAGAATTGAATCCTAAGTAAGACTAGGTGTTATAAGCAAGTTATTAATTTTTTTCTTGCATGTTTGTGACCATTAGTGGATTCTACATCCTAAACTTATATTTGTGAATTCCATCCATTAGTTTTTCTAGAAGAATTTGAACTTTCTTTATTTCGCCTACAGCATGTTCGATGAAATGCTTAGATAATAAGGTAAGTTAACAAGTTTTGGTAATTGCCACTAAAGTTTCCTCGTGGAATCGACTCTAATATCCCTATACTCGTTTCGACCTGTATGCTTGCAGTTATAGGGGAATTAGGTATTTTTATTACTTGTGTGTGTGTGAAATTTGAGAGCTTTATTGCTATATTTATATACCTAATCCACCCACATCATTTGCCTTGCCTTCTAAATGCTAGTTCCCTTGAATAAATTATTCAAGAACAAAAGAGATAAAGGAAGAAGAAAAATAATTCATTTGCAAATAAAAAATCTATCATTTTAACACTTAGGAAAAACCTATAAAAGAGGAAGACCCTAACTCATAGGAGAAAGGGGTTGGATGGCCAAGAGAGAGAATTTTCTCTTGTCTTCCTAAATTTTTCTCTCACTATTATTCTCTCTCTCTAGATTTCTTGTGTCTTGGTGTAGCAGTGTTCAAGAATCAAAGGCTACTGGTTTATTTATAGATGAAGAATCCTAGTCTTTAGGAAATAGGCTATTAGGAAATCAGGATCAGGAAACTTTAAATGTACTAAATAAGATTGAGTAGTTCCTTTCCTTAAAGAAACCTAAGACCTATTTCCACTTGTTTTTGGAAGCTATGGATAATTACAAATAAGTGCCTTAAGTTAATTAATCTCATAAATTAATTCCATAAATATCTTATACTTGTCTTAATTATAATTTAACCCAAAGATTATGTCGTTATTGTGTGTAACCTTTAGGTTCTATCCATGTCAGCGATAAATATAAATTATAACTTATTAACCAATTAATTAAATGTCAGATAAATTAAACACTTTAATTTATCATTAATTCAACTAATTAATTAATTCGTACTTATAGAACATGATTTGGTGTCTAGCAATGCATTATGACCAGCCAAGTGAATAGGAAAGTCATATGGTGCATTACACCCACAAAGAATAATGTTATTGTGTAATTATTATCCTTTTATTATACTATATCTCAACTAGCCTAGAAGTGAAGTGCACGCTTCTTATATGACCAACCATTATTTTTCTTGTTTCTAAAATGTAACTTTTCATGAAGTATAACCTTAAAACTCTTTTTAAATTATACTATCACTTTTGAAAAAGATTTATTGAGTTAACATTTTCAACAAATGGCCAATCTGAGATATACTCTACTAACATAAGAAGTGGTGAATCCCTCATTATCATTCCATGCTTCATATTATACCTAACTTCTATCATATGGGCTACTTTTTTATGAGCAGAGAGTAATAGAGTAAAAGTATAATAATTCACACTCAAGATACTATGGTAATCTCAAATATAAGGATCACTTACACCATTGCCATTAATGGTTCAAACTATTAGCACTATAAATCATGACTCTTGGTTGATCAATTCGGTGAACTTGTTTTCTAAAAAACATTCACACACTAGCTTATGTGTCACACTCCATAATTAATGAGATCAACTACTATTTAGAATAAATAGAGGCAAAATATGTGCTAGTCTATCTGTATTAATGATGTCTAATCTCATTAGTACTATGAACAGGAATATTTAAAAATTTAACCTATGCACATCTAGAGTATCACCACTGTAACTCTAATAATCTCTTATTCATAGTTAATATTTTAGAGATTTATCAAATAAACAAATAAAAATGCCACATTTATTAAAAATGATAGAAATATATAAGTGCAGGGCAAAATCATATCTAAAGAACAATCTATATAGAATGGTTTGTGGATCCTTAGGTTACTATGTTTGAGACTTTGATTCAGAATTAGTTAGTCTTCTAGAAATTGTGAGCTACTATTTTATACACCTGATTGAGTTAGTTAACAATGGGAAAAATTGATAAGATTGAGAAGCTAACTGAATAGTGGTTCTATAGTTTTCATTGTTGTTGCTTGGCATATTAAAAATATTGGTTAGCAAAAAAAAAATAGTTGTTAATGTTTCGCTATTGTTGGAGGATAGTGGTTTTATTCTCGCGTTTGAGGACAAGCACGGATTAAGTGTGGGGGAATTTAATAAATCACATTTAGTCTACATTTTATATGGTAAAATTGTATCTAAAATCCTTGTTCTTAAGTTTATTTGAGAATAAATATGATTTGAAATGATTATTTGTGTGTTATGCAAGGTTGAGTATGAAAAGTACATTGGTGCGAGATTCAAGTTGAAGGTCAGAAAATGAAGAAATTAGAAAAACGCGATTGGTGTTGGTGGTCATGCCACTAGTGTCAACGTCAATCTTATTCTGGCCAAGTGCAATGAAGGGTTCAAGTCATACATCACTGGCCTTGTTCAAGAATAAAAATCTGTGTGAGTTTTTCAGGCCAACGAACAGACACTTTTCTTTGTAACAATGTAGGGCTATAAATAGGGGTTTCCTAGGGTTAAGTAGACAGATTAAAAGTACAGAGAAGGTAGGATTTAGAAAGTATGCTATAGGTTCATTTGGGAAAACAAATGCTCTTGAGAAATTCGTTGTAATCAACCAAGAAGTACAAAGTGGAGTTTGGACCTACATTTCTTTGCAATGATTATGTGCAAAGATTGGATCTTTATTATTTTATTACTCATGGGTTAGTAAACTCTAACCCTAGGGTTTAGATGAAACTAGTGAATTCATTGGTTTGTGATTGATTGGATCAATTATGCTACTTGTATTATTGGTTCCATATTTCATTGTGTATTGATTCATTATTCATTAGCCACCAATAATGAAGAATTAGTCATTATTATACAAAGAGATTTTGTAATAATATTGGAAAGAGAATTCTAGAAACTTAGAATACATGGCACACGAGAGTAGTGGTGTGGCTAGGTAGGTCAATTAGACAATTCATAAGCTAAATGAACCAATGCTAAGAAAAACAGACATTTACACTTAGTTCAACATATTATATGATAATTAAGCATAAAAGTTCAATATAACACAACGTGAAAGTAAGAAAATGCAAGAGATTGGATAAGAATTGCTCATTATATTGATGAACTTGGCTCTAAATCTTCTTCAAGCATTTCATCAACCATGTTGGCTGCAATTGAATTTTTCAAAGGTCTTGTTTACAAGAAGTAAATAACTAGTAAGAACTAAGAAAAAATCTACAACTAATATTTACAAAGGAATGCTCCTCCCACTTAGCTATGGATTCTAGCAATCTAAACATATACAAAATGAACTACAAATGTTAAAATGGATTCTTGAAACAAATTAAAAATAAAATTATTGAAGTGGATTCTTGAAACACAAAAAGTCTTCCTTGATATCTACAATATCTTCTTGGATAGCCGACCTCTAATTTGCACTGAAAAAGTTTAAGAATATGAGTGTGAACAAGCTACAAATTATAGCTGGCCAAAATTCTTCACTGCCATGGATCTATGAGGGTGGTCTGCAAATCCACATTTTGGGTCCAAATTGGGCCTTTTAAATGCTTATCCAAATTTTCACAACCCAATGACAATTTTGTGATTCTAATTCATAAATTTATTGATGAATTTGTTAATGAAAATTAACCCAAAAGTTGAACAATTAATCTCTAAATTCGTGAGATTTTTGAAGCAATGTTGAATCAACTCAAAATGGGATAAGTTGTGCCCTAATTGATTTAAATTGTGCAAATATCAATATCCTCCAAAAATTACATAAACTCGTGCATTAATTTGCTCAAAATAAAAATTCTACGTCCAAACCCTAATTTTCAGATGAAAAAATCTTAGTTTTGTGAGTAAATCTTAATTTGTTGAAATACGGTTAGATAAGCCAAATTCATGTTAAAACACCTTAAAATTCCAATAAAAATATGTGTTAGAAATATATTAAAATACGTAAATTTTACACTTATCATTGCCTAATCTAATTTTTCAAGTTGTGGATAGATGCCTGCTGGTTCTTAAGAGATGTCTTAATACCTTGGAGACGAGCCTTGAATGTATTAATGTATTTTGTCATAAAATTCTCAAGGCTCGACTTCCTCTCCCGATGTTCAGGTTACTACTGATAGCCAAATTGAGGTTGCTGTTTTTGTTATCCTTTATTTCCTCATGAGAAGTTCGGGTGATTCCACCATTCTGGATTATACGTTGTTGTTGTAGGGGTTGTTTTGGGGATGAGATGCATTACTCAATAACCAACTTATTCATCAGATCTTCCCACATCGAAAATAGCTTGACACTCTTGAGTTCCACGCCTTCCCTTACAGAAATTATATTATGTTACTTGAACCTTTTGCTAAGCCAAAGAGATCTCATCAGCCTTCTTGTTTGATGCTTCTAACTATATTGCTAAGGCTATGATTACATCAACATCGTAGACACTAGCTAGTTTGCTAGGCCTTGAACGAGTAGGTTGTCATTTGTAGTTGTTCATGACCATCTCCTCTGTTAGTTCTTATACTACCTCAGGTGTCTTGTTATTCAGTATACCTCTAGTAGCTCCATCAATCATCAATCTAGTTGTTGGGTTTAGTCCATTGTAAAAAGTTTGCAATTACAATCATGTCGAAATCCCATAATTCAAACACATTCTTAGTAAATCCTTGAATCTCTCCCACGTGTGGGAAATATTTTGACAGGAATTTCTCAGCCATCTAGTTCTAGGTTGTGATATCCCTCATCGGTGGGAGAAAGAAAAAATGTATAGTATATAACATCCTACGTTTGTGCTACTAAATAACTTGGCTTAAGCATTTTGAGCCCGTGGTTTAAAGCTCAAAAGTTATTGGGCCAACCCAGACGCAGGATGTTACAAATGGTATCAGAGCGAACCTCGTGTGGTCTCTGCACGGGGTGAGACTGGGCCTATGGTATTTGGGCCGAACTACGCAAGTAAAGGAACTAAGTGCTGTGCGGGGCTAAGTGCTACATCGACTTAAGGGCGGGAGCCACCTCTAGAGCCCGTACGAGCCACCTCTAGAATCCGACACAACCGAGTGGACAGTCCGGATATGAATTGGGCTTTGCGAGAACGCAAAGGCTTAAAGAAGGGGTGAATGTGATATCCCACATCGGTGGGAGAAAGAAAAAATGTATAGTATATAACATCCTACGTTTGGGCTACTAAATAACTTGGTTTAAGCATTTTGAGCCCGTGGTTTAAAGCTCAAAAGTTATTGGTCCAGTCCAGACGTGGGATGTTACATAGGTAGTAGTGGATCCTTGAGGTAGTGAGGTTAGCCACTACTTGGCCCTATTCCTTGAAGAGAAAGAGAGCAGGCTTAGTCAACGGCATCATTTGTAGCCCCATTGATTATCAATGCATCACAAATCCCAAGAAAATTGGCAATATGGGCGTTAGGATCCTTGTTTGGCAACCCATCAAATTGAACGAAATATTGCATAATCTATATGATATTGAGCTTCATTTCAAAATTGTTGGTCGTAACGAATGGTCTTACTATGTCTAACATAATCAGACATGGTCCTTTGTTATGGCTACTATGGAGGATTTCGGCTAGCCTTCTCTATTTGTTGTCTTCTCACCAAATCTAGTTTCCCTTTCTTCTTTTTGAGTCGTGTTCTGAGGGCTTGTAAAACTATTCTTTCTATCTTAGGATCCTCCTTCAAAAGCTTCTACTGACTACTCCTAGTTATGCACCAGCATCTCATATAATGCAATGCTAAAAAGACAAACTAAACAAATATGAATAAAATATATTAAAAATTAAATAAAAATAGCTAGAGTAATAAAAATATTACTTTCCTAATATCCTAGTCCTTGGTACTGGCAACAAAAGCTTGATATTCTCATTCTATTATACTCTAAGGCCTCGTTTGGTTAACAGGAAAGTCTTGTTTGGTTAACGGGAAAGTAAAGGAAAGTAATTCATACAAGAAAGTAATGTGCATGGAAAAGTAATCTAATTACCTAACAGTATTTGGATACTTCTAGGAATATTGGTAAGAAAATTGTCTAGATTCCTATTACAGTGTTTGGTTCATAACAATGTAACAACTAAAGTAATATATCTAAAAATGTAACAAATAAAGTGATATATATATGTATATATATATATATATGTGCATTGTGTCGTTAAAAATGCTCCTCCAATTATAATATGTTAACTAATTTTGATTGAATAATCTTATTTTAGAATGCAAATTATTAATAAATTATAAGTTTATAAGTATTATTTTTTTCCCTTTTCTCAATTATAAATGTCACCTTATTTTGTATGTGATTGAGTAATTTTTAGCGCAACCAAAAACTTCCAATTAGCAATAGCTTCTAAAAAACTTTGCTATTACAAATTTTACCACTCTATGCTAGTCAATTGGAGATAGAACTAAAGTATCAAATTCACAAATTATTGAGACAATAAATTTGATTGTTGATTCTCGACTTTAAAATTTTTGCAGAAACAAAAATATTGCATGTAAAATGCCAACGGCTCAATTCTACTTAATGATGACAAAAGCTACACTTTGACCCATAGAATCCACATAAATGCCATGATGAGGATTGTTCAAAAATCTCTTCGCAAAATAGTTATCAAACTTATAATTTTTTGCCAAAATGATTTTAAAAAAACCAATAATTCTCTACTTTTTCCACCATACGCATGGACCACAAAAATAAAAAAGAAAATAAAACAAGGAACTAATGTGACAATTATTGACGTCATCACAGCGGTCTTGGATTTTCTGTAATGAAAGTATGAAACTTAACAATAGTCAAAAAGCACACGAAACCAACAAATTAATTGCTACGACCTGTTCTGGAACAGTTAACAAGGTTTGAGAGAACCAATATGCCTGGTTTGCCCAATAATCAATGATCTGTTCAAAAAATTCATAAATTCCTGTAATCGCAATTTCATCCGATGAGAGGGAATTGTGAGATTTGGATAGAATCTAGGAGTATGGGTGTGTAACTTGTTGGAGAAAGAAAAAGATGATTATTTTCTTTTGAGAGGCTAGAGAGGATTAAATAGTCTTGAGCGTGTTTTTTTATTAAAATCTCCAAAGAAAGTAACTTCTGAGAATTTAGAATCCTAGTAATGTGCAACCGCTTTCCTTATTTTGAGAAAAGTTTTTACTTTCCCAGTAAGTTAAAAAGTGAACCAAACATTGAATTTTAAATTTAAGGAAAAAGATTACTTTCCTTGAGCAGATTCCTTGACAACCAAACATGGCCCAAGATTCCAAGGCAAACGCACTTATCGTTCCTATACTATAGTATAGGTGAGTACTGAGTATCGTTCATACAGAGACTACAAGTACCAGTACTAACGTTTTTTTAATTATCTAACCTACAAAACAAATGAGTAACTTAATTGAGTGCTAACTAATTAAAATTAACTACATAAATTAAATAGTAAATCGAAAGTCCGTCTGGTCTAAAATTATCTAAGTTTTGATGATTAACAAATAAATAATGAAGCAAACTAATTGTCTACCAAGTTGTTCTTGCAGTACAAATAAGTTAGGTCGATTGCAAAATCAAAAATTGAAAGAAATTGCAAAGAATCAACCATGTGGATGCTCGTACCGATAATGCGAATATGCGGTTTAAGTCAGAAATTAAAAAGCCTAATATTTTTTAAGATAAACACATTAGTGAATGTATTTTGGGTTAAAAAGAATAAGCAAAAAAAACATGTGTGGAGATAAAATTAATTCCTATTTTTTAGGCTTTTCCAAGATGAAATTGGAATGATCTTTCCTTAGATTTTGTTGAAATATGAGATTCTAAGAAAAAGCTAGAATGGGCATTCCAGTGGGAAAGACCTTTCTAACTTAAATATGCATACCAAATATAAGAATAGAATGAACAAATCAGAAATAGTTATCTATTCCACCTTATTCCCGTGTACCAAATGTGAGGCAAATGTTTTAACCAGACAATGTGGGAACAATTAATCACTCTTTTTCATATTAACTATTGCTTATTAGAACTTTTGTATTGACTATGATTTAGATGTTACTACTATTGTTAATATTTTAGACTGTGTTTATATATATATATATATATATTTCAATTTTGATACTAAATGTCTAGGTTATTGATCGTTTCAGTCCTTAAAGTTTGGACGAAAACAAATTTAGTATTAAATATTTTCACTTTTTAGTATATTTAATATTATCGATCTGATTTGGCAAAATCTTGCTGAAATTTGGTCACATGATGCTTACTTACCCATGATCAAATTTTCAAAACAAGAAATAAAAAAGGAAAAAAATTTAATTACCATAATTTATAATAAAAGACAATAATTTGAGTTCGCACATGATAAATAAGCAAACAAAACTAAAAAAATCTACGTGGATAGTGTATTTGTGTGTGCCTTTTATTATAAATTATAGCAATTAAAATTTTTTTCTTTTTTAATTTTTTTTGAAAATTTGGTTTATCGACACATGAATATCACGTGATCAGATTTGGTAAGATTTTAGAAAAACTGGTCAATAAGACTAAATATGCTGAAAAATTGAAACATTTGATATTAGATTTGCTTTCATCAAAATTTTAGAGACAAAAACTCCTAATACATCAAATATTTTGTACCAAAATTATAATTTTTTAAAAAAAAAAGGCTAAAAATAACCATTAGGTTTGCTAAAATTTGAAATTAAATTATGCGAGCCATTTGAAAATAACAAATCATAATGACTTCTTCACAAAAAAAAAAAAAACACCATAATGACAGATTAGGGTCCCAGAGATCATTTTGCAGGCCAAACAATGGAAAGTAAGACACAGGATAGGACTTGGGCAAATTTGTTAGAATATTGTTAGGAAAAAAGAAAATTCGGCAACTGTGGGTGTCAGAGGGGGTTTTGGAAATCTAGGAGTGCTGCGTTTGGAAAATGCAGTGCTGATTTTTTTTTTTAATTTTTCAGGCGCTGCATTTCCCAAACACGGTGCTACTGTTCATACACCGTTCACACACTGTTCACTTTTTTTTTTTTACAGAAGAAGTTAGGGTTTTTGGTTTAAGATATTTTTAGGGTTATTATTTAGGTAGATTTATAGGATTTAAGTAAAAGTAATTGAGGTAATTCAATGTTTGAATTGAAGAATTTTAGATTTAGAAATAACAAAGTTATAGACACCAAATTTTGATATATTACTAAATTTTCTAATATCTTGTGGGCTAGTTTTTATTTTTCGAATGCGAAATCTGGTTTTTAGAGAAAGTGTGCAAAAGTCTTTTGGCAAAATTGTAATTTCGGCACGTAAATACCTTTTTTGCCAATTTTTATTTTTAAATTCATATTTTATACCCTTGTACAAATTTCTAAATTTTGTAATTTTTCTAGGTGAACCACTATTTTTCCGTGTATTACGTCAATTCAAGGGTAAAATAGTCATTTCAATTTTTGAATGCCTTTTTTTGGCTATCTTTGAATCTCAAACTCATATTTCATACTTTTAAGTATATTCTAAATTTGTGATAATTTTTCGGGTTCAAAAATTATTTTTTTATGATGTATACATACTTGAGTAACAAATGATTGGATTTATCACCCATTATCAATGAAGCAGTAACAGATGACATTGCAATCACTTAGGCAGATAAAGGGGCTATCTCTTTACCACAGGAAGATGTAATAAGACGATTGAACAATGAAGCTAGTGATGACAATGCTGGAGATAACGAAGAATGGGATGGAGTAGATGAGCATCACCTTCCTTAAGTGACTGGTAATTTATCCCCACGACTTGTTGAGACAGAACCATTGAAACAGCCTTGCACTTCTGAGTTGGAGGCTTTGAATGTGGAAGGTGCTGAGACATTGGATCCACCATTCCAGGTTTTGTCCAATGATTAAAGTACTCTTTTGGAACATCTGTAGGGTTCATAAGGCCCCAAATTTAAGAAGATTAATGCAGTTAGTTAAATCAAATAATGTTCAACTTATTGTCATTTGCGAACCTAAGATTTCAGTTGCAAAAATTGAGTTTATTTGATTGAAGTTGCATTTTGATTCGGCTATTTACAATAGTTCTGAAGATTTATGGGTGTTCTTCAACAATTTTATGACTTGTAACATAGCTGGGAATTCGGGACAGTTCATAGGCCTGGAGATTTCACACCCTCAATTACCTTCAACCTTTAATTTTGCTTTTGTTCATGCTAAATGTTCATCAGACGAGTGGAATGAACTTTGGACAAATTTGTTAGCCTGCAAACCAGCACAAGGACCTTGGTGTATATGTGGTGATTTCAATTTGGTAACGGCAGCAAATGAGAAGAAGGGTGGTAGGTCATTCAATATCTCTGAGGCGTTGGATTTCTTTTCTTTTGCAAATATGGCTAGTGTGTTTGATGCAGGTTTTTCTGGCTCTCAGTTTACCTGGTGTAATAACCGCAGAGGTAGAGCATGAATATGGAAACGGCTTGATAGAGCTCTGTTTAATAAAGAATGTGTTGATATGTCTTCTTTATCAATCACTCACTTAGCCCGGGATCCTTCGAATCATGCACCATTACTTCTGAACATTTCTACGAAGATGGATAATAAACCCCGACCCTTTCGGTTTATTAATGTTTGGACTACCAATCAAGGCCTTTTGGAGGTTATTCGAAACTCTTGGCAGATGGAGATCACGGGGCACCTAATGGTTATATTGTGTGGCAAGTTGAAGGCTTTGAAAAAATACATTCAACAGTGGAATAAGAAGCACTTTGGTAACATATTTTCCAATGTCAAAATGGCGGAGGAGAAAGTTAGGTGGGTTGAACAAAATGATGAGTCAGGAGGTTCACCAGAGACTGAATTAGCATTGAATAAAGCTAAAGTAGACTTGAGACGAGTAATGTCTATTGAAGAGCAGTACTAGAGACAGAAAGTTCGGGTCAAATGGCTTCAAGAAGGAGATAAGAATTCCAAATATTTCCATGCGGTGGTTAAGGATCGCAGATCCAAAGCCTTCATTCATCGAATAAAAGACATAAATGGGAATTGGATCAGTGAAGAGGATGAGATAGGAGATCAAGCTGTTAAGTTTTTTGAGACTTTGTTTACTGGGGAATCGAGGGTTTCAACTCAATTATTGGATGCCATCTCGAAATTAGTTTCACCAGAAGAGAATACATTACTAGAGGCAGTTCTTTCGGAAGAGGAGATCAAAACTATAATTTACCAGATGGATGGTGATAGCGTTGCAGGTCCCGATGGGAACACAGGGAAGTTTTTCTCTTTTACTTGGGAGGTGATTGCGAAGGATGTTCACAATGCTGTGGTGAGTTTTTTCTGTGGGGGTAGCCTTCCTCATTCAGTTACAGCAACATCTATTGTTCTTATTCCTAAGACTGCTTGTCCTCAAGATTTTTCTCAGTTTAGGTTGATCAGCTTGCGCAACTTCTTCAACAAAGTGATTTCTAGAATAATATCTAATCAATTGGCTCTCATTCTTCCTAAACTTATATCTTCTTAGCAGGGTGGTTTTGTGAAGGGCAGAAGTAAAGCAAATAATTTTCTCCTTGCACAAGAATTAATTTTAAACATTGGGAAGAAGGCCCGAGGAGATAATGTAGCAATAAAACTGGATATGGTTAAGGCGTATGATCGGGTGTCATGGCCTTTTTTAATCTCTGTACTTCGTCAATTTGGATTTGGTGAGTTCTTTATCGATATGATTTGGCGTTTGATATCGAATGTTTGGTTCACTATAATTATTAATGGAGCTAGCTTTGGATTCTTTAAATTTATGAGGGGTCTGTGTCAAGGGGACCCTTTATCCCCATCTATATTTATTCTTGGTGCTGAAGTTCTTTCTAGGGCGCTAAATAGATTAAGTGATCAACCAAACTATGTGGGCTTTCGGATCCCACCAGGCTGTCCTTATGTGATGCATTTGGCTTTTGCAGATGATGTGTTGATATTTGCTAATGCCTCCAAGCGATCATTGTTGAATTTGATGGAAGTCTTGGACAAGTATCAAGTTGATTCAGGCCAACGTATTAATGCTTAGAAAAGTTGTTTTCTTGTGCATCCGAGAATGGGGAATACTCGGATTAAAATCATTGGGAAGATGACTAAATTCTCAAAGAAACAATTTCTCATAAAATATTTGGGCTGCCTTTTGTTTTTCAGCAAAGCCAAGATTGAATACTTTTTTGATCTTTGCTTGAATATTGTGAAGAAGATTCTAACATAGAAGTCTCGCTTATTATCTCCAAGGGGTAGGATAATACTTATCAGACATGTCCTTAGTGTCATACCTATTCATTTTTTGGCGGTTGCTAATATACGTAAAGGGGTTCTACGGTTGATGGAAAAGGTAATCTCCAATTTTTTGTGGAATTCAACCGAAAATACTTCCAAGCTTCATTGGATAGGATGGCATCAATTATGCTATCCGATCAAAGAAGGAGGAGCGGAATTCAAGAGTATGGAGGATGTCTATGCAGCTTTTTCTTGTAAACTCTGGTGGATGTTCAGATAGGGTGCTTCACTTTGGACAAATTTCTTGAAATTAAAATATTGTACTACCATTCACCCGTGCCAAGCTGAAATTACAGTGACAAGCTCAGCTACAGGGAAGCGTATGCTTAATATAAGAAATCATGCTGAAGTGAGTATTTTCTGGTTACTTAATAAGGGTGACTGCCATTTTTTGTTTGACAATTGGATGGGGACGGGAGCCTTGCATACTAGGTTGAATATAAGTGCAAACCATTTGGTGAATAATTTTGTTCAAGAAGGACGGTAAAATGCTTAGCTCTTCCAACAATGGTTGCCAGCGGAAATTGCTCAAATTATTTTAAAGATGGATGTTCCAAATGGACGGGAGTCAGATCTGATGATATGGCAATAATCTACTTCTGGTAATTTTTCCTTATCATTTGCTTACCATGCAGTTAGAGATTGTAGACATATCTCTTTGTTTGCTTCTAAAATATGGCATCCTCAAGTGTCATTGAAGGTGTCATTTTTTATGATGAGATTGCTATTGGGGCGTTTGCCTCTTGATGATGTTTTACGAAGGTTTGGTTTTAATCTCCCATCCAAATGTTTTTGTTGTTCCATTGCCAGTTCTGAATCCATTGGCCATATTTTTGTCTCGGGTACTATAGATGTTCAAGTATGGAGGTTTTTTGGGATAAATTATAGTATCACTGTTTCAACCATCTATTTACGAGCTATGCTATCAGGTTGGTAGCTTGCCACTCATAAGCATAGTCGTTAATTCCTATTTTTACTTGTTGGAATTTATGGAAGGCACGGAACAGGGCTTTCTATGATGATATTGAGCCAGAGTCCTCTAAAATCTGTGCTGAAATGTTTAAAGACTTAAGAGATGCATATTTTCTTGAATATAAAGAGGTTATGAATGCTCAATCCTAGCATGTTTTTTTGGATGTTATTTCGACCATACCTGATAAATTTCTTTGGAAGGCAGTCAAATGGGTGCCCCCGTTAAGTGGAAAGACGAAACTCAATACTGATGGAAGCTCCAAAGGAAATCCAGGCACTTGTGGAGGTGGTGGTGTTTTGAGGGATTCTAATGGAAGAATGTTGTTGGGGTTCGCATGCTTTTTAGGTTATGGGATCAGTTTACAAGCAGAAGGTTAGGCAGTCATCAAAGGCATCAATATCTATTTTGCTCATGGATTTCAGCACTTCTAGATTGAATCTGACTCTCTGATTCTAGTAAGTATTCTTAATTATAAATATGCTTGTCCATGGTTGATTGCTAAAGATATTCAGCAAATTCGTCAAGCTCTAAATGGAAATATCCAAGTTGTTCATTGTCAACGTCAAGCAAACAGGACCGTAGATCAATTAGCAAAGGTGGGTGGATCTCTGACTTATTGTCAAATATTCCATCAAGAATCTGATCTTCCATCGTTAGCTCGTGAAGAATGTCATTTAGACAATTTAGGATTTGCTTCGTTCAGAAAATGTAAAAATTAATGTAAAGGGAGTAGTACTTCTTATTTAAATTTGTTTTGCTTTAAAGTTTCTGTATGGAGGTCAGGTTTATGTCCCTCTCCTTTTTCATAAAATTAATAAAATTTGTAGTGACGTCCTCCCCCGTGTACGGGGTTAGCCAATAAAAAAAAAACATACTTGAGGCAAAATCATTATTTTTTTGTTTAAAATTATGAAATATGAATTTAAGATTCCAAAATAGCTGAAAAAGACATTCACAAATTAAAATAACTATTTTGCCCTTGAATTGACGTAATACACGGAAAAATAGTGATTTATTCAGAAAAATTACAAAATTTAAAAATTTGTACAAGGGTATAAAATATGAATTTAAAAATAAAAAATTGGTGAAAAAGAAATTTACGTGCCGAAATTATAATTTTGCCAGAAAACTTTTGCACACTTTCTCTAAAAACTAGATTTTGCATTCGAAAAATAAAAAATAGCTCACAAGATATTAGAAAATTTAGTAGTATATAAAAATTTGGTATCTATAACTTAATTATTTTTAAATTTAAAATTCTTCAATTCAAACATTAAATTACCTTAATTACTTTTACTTAAATCCTATTAATCTATCTAAACAATAATTCAAAAAAATTTTAAACCAAAATTCCTAACATCATCTGCAAAAAAAAAAAAAAAAAAAGTGAACAGTGCCCGAATAATGTGTAAACAGTAATATCGTATTTGAAAAACGCAACACTTAAAATATCTGAAAAAAAATTAACGTTACTTTTTTCGCGGCACTCCTAAATTTCCAAAGACTCCTTTTGACACCAGAGTTGTCGAACCTTTTTTTCACCTAATAATATTCTAACAAAACCTAACAATATTCTAACAAATTTGCCCAGAACTTGCCAAACTTGGAATAGTCGTACCAGATCAAAACACAGCCGCACACTGAAGAGTGAGTGAGAAGTCGCTTTTACTCAACTTTACTCCGGAGAAGGAGATATGGCAATCCCAATACCGAAACGTCTCTTGTTCATCGATGGAGAATGGAGAGAACCCGTCAAGAAGAATCGTATCCCCGTTATTAATCCATCCACTGAAGAAATTATTGGTAGTTCACCAGTTCCTCCTCTCTGTTGCCAATCTATCTTTTGCTTGTGTTGGTTTTTGTACTCGTGCATTTCGGAAACAGTATTGAACGATCTGTGGATTGCCTATCGACGTTTACATCGGTAGATTATCTGTCCTTGAAGATAAAAGGAGGAAAAAAAACTTGAAAATATTATCAGACTTTATCTGATTTAGTTTGTCTGAAGTGGTAAAACAAGAAAAACAATTATGAAAGATAATAATTTCCAGTGATTGATTGTACTTGTAAGTCTAAGTCATCAGTTTTTTATTATTGGACTAGCAAGATTCATTGTTTTTTATGTCTTTTTACTATCTTAATCGTGGATCTGTTATAGGTGTGTGAACAGGGAGGGCAAGGGGAGGTAGGGAGAATTTTTTTTTTTTTTGTGTGGTGGGTATTGGACTGCTTTTATGGTAGAACAAGGAAGAATCTGAGATAATAAGGATATTGGGAGGGGCCTCTTCAGAGGTTACATCTATTTATATCTATGCATCTGATAATCGGTTGTTTTGTTAAAAAATGGTGGGATTTTTTACAGGGGATATTCCTGCTGCTACCGCTGAAGATGTGGATATTGCAGTTGAAGCTGCAAGGAAAGCGCTTACTCGGGATGGGGGAAAGGATTGGGCTGCAGCATCTGGGGCATACCGCTCAAAGTTTCTACGTGCTATTGCTGCAAAGGTGATGATTAGCTGCTGTTTCAAGTTTTAATTGCTCTTATGAGCTTAGGTCATCTAATTGGGATTGCAGCGGTATCTTGTTTACAGGAATTGTGATTTTCATGTGACTCAGTTTGGATCTTTCATGACTTCATAGACAATTGTTACTCCTGCCATAACCAAATGGATCTGTTCTTTGTTTTTATTTTTAAATACACATCTATGCAAACTAAAATATTGAACTGCTAAGTCTAATGTCAATGTAATTGTGATTGCATTACGTATGATTTTGTTCATATTTGAGGTGCATTAGGTTTGCACATTCTTCACTATGCAGAAAACTTAACTTGTACTGTTAGTTACAATGGAAAAGATTGCCTTATTTGTTTTTGTAATTTACATTTAGTATATAGATGTTATAATATGGTTGAAATTGGTAAGGGTCCAAGAGTTAGTTCTTCTAATTAATATAGATTTGCCAGAGAATGAAAATGCTTTGCTTCTGGAGAAGTGAGAAGGAAGAACAATTTGGTTATTGAAGTGTCCGGACCATATTTTTCAAGATTTTGCTCGAAGTGTTGGAGAGCGTGTGTCTTTCTCTCTCTCTCTCTCTCTCTCTTTTTTTGGCCCCTTTCCTTGTGGGTTTCAAGAAGCTTAAGCTCTCAAATAAGAAGTATAAGAGGTGCAGTTGTGGTTTTTGAAACTAGTTTCCGTGTAACCATAAGATCAGATCTTGTTTGATATTAGCTATATGGTTTTGACTGGAATATTAATTCAGTTAGTTGCGTGAATTCAATTGAGTAAATATTTGTTGGATGCTTATAAGTTTTAGCTGCTCAAGTTTAACCAATTGATGCTAGGTCTGAAACCTTATAGTGTACTATTAAATGTGCTTACTTGTCAAAACCTTATAGTTTAGTATTAAGTGTGCTTGTATGACTTGTCAAATGAACATATTGCGTGAGTAGAGGGCTAAAATATCATGTATCACTCAGTTTATATACCTACACTACACTTTTTTTTCCTTATCTGTTTATTTTTTCTTCTTTCTTTTTTCAGTTATTTTTATTGGGGAAAGGAACATTATGTTAGTTTGACAATTGTTTGAGCAGTTTATATTATTTAGAGTTTGTAACATGGCATATAAGATTCGAGCAATTCTGGAGAGTTCACTGAGATTTGACCTCTGGTTCTTCACTTTATTTTCAGTTTCTGAGTTGTCTATGATGTCCTGTTAAAGCTTCTACTCGAAAGTCAATCTAAAGCAATTTATTTTGGGTCCTACTATTCTATGACCTCAGGGCATAGGATAAAAGGTGGGCTGGTGTTACTTGTTTCGTGGAAGGATAATTTTTTTTGGGAGCGTGTCTACAATTCAGGGATTTGTTGGTCATATGAGTTTTATAGTGGGACCACCCTCTTTTTGGTGTATGATATCTATACAAAAGAAAGTGCTATATTGAACATTGTCTTAACTTTCTGGTCATCCAGATAATTGAGCGGAAATCTCAGCTAGCAAAGCTTGAAGCACTTGATTGTGGAAAGCCCCTGGAGGAAGCAGCTTGGGATATTGTAAGTTTTGAATACCAGGAGAAATCTCTTTTGTCTTGCCGTACTCCAGCTTATATGATTGTTTGTGTCATCCAGGATGATGTGGCTGGGTGCTTTGAGTACCATGCAGACCTTGCTGAAGCTTTAGATTCAAGGCAAAAAGCTCCTCTTTCTCTTCCTGCAGAGACATTTAAGGGTTATTTGCTAATGGAACCCATTGGGGTAGTTGGGTTGATTACTCCATGGTATCGGCTACCTTTGATCTGTTATTTTATTCACCTGTTTTTATTTCCCTTTATTGTGTATGGCTTTGCTATATCTTTCTTCTTGAAACGCTTCCCATATAGTATGCCTTTAATGGGGCTTTTCATAAAATTGCTGGCTGAGATTCTGATTATTTAGATAGGAGATTATTCTCCAATTCTAATAATAAAGATCCAGTAATTAGGACGATCTGTATTAAGTTGGTATTAGTACGAGTATTAATTGTTTATGTCCCAAGTTATGCTGGGAATTGACTTCATACATATGCCGAACCACATCATTGATCATACTCATATTTTGAACTCATGACAACCTGTAGGAATTGACTATCTGCATCCCATATTTTATTAACTTAATAATTTTTTTTCAAATTTTCTGGCCTGTGAGACAAAAGGTTTGTCCTTTCATCTCTTTGAATTCAACATACAATCCTGGTTTTAACCTTGATTACCCCGACCATTAGCTTCCAAAATATTAGTTCTTTGTACAAAGCTTGGAAGTACATGCAATATGGATCTGTTTTGGACTAAAAGGGGCAGCAGCAGAGTAGAAAAGACTGGAGCTTTACTATTTTTCCTCCACTTTGTAATGCTAAGAATCTTTATGCAGGCCTAAATCTGCCCTTTTCTGCAGAACGAAATATGTTTTTGCACAAGAACATTTTTGCAATTAGCAGTATCATGTGGTAGATTTTAATTGATTTGGATCAATCAACTCAATGGAAAACTTAAACAGTAGAATTTATTTCTATTAATTGTAGTATTTTAATATTTTGAATGTAACTATGCTTACTAAAGCTGTGTTGTGGGATATTTTTTACTTTAGCACCAGATTAATGTCTTCTTCAATGGGTTGCTGCATAAAGAGTTCAATGTTAGAATAGAACAATAAGCGGTAATTGAAAGGCTGCAGATTATTTTACTGGACCTGTGTTTAATTGATTGCATTTGTTGATTGTGTGACGTTTGTTACTGAATTTTGAACTGATGGTATTCCTTGATTAATGCTGTCTATCTGCTGAAGGAATTACCCTCTATTGATGGCTACATGGAAAGTTGCTCCTGCTCTGGCTGCTGGTTGTGCTCTAATTCTTAAGCCATCAGAATTAGCTTCTATGTGAGACCTTGTGCATATTTATTTCCTTTATTGTTAATTTTGTTGTCCTGTGCATGAGTTTACTATCCCAATATTTAATCGTAGTACCTGCTTGGAGTTGGCTGACATCTGCATGGAGGTTGGTCTTCCACCTGGCATACTTAATATTCTTACTGGATTAGGGCCTGAGGCCGGTGCTCCGTTGGCATCTCATCCCCATGTTGACAAGGTTTACTTATCTTACTTTTTCATTCTGTGTTTTATGTTTGGGCTTGAGCTATGAGTTAGAGCTATTGGCTTGTTGGCCAACAGATAGCATTTACTGGAAGTAGTGCTACGGGGAGTAAAATAATGTCGGCTGCTGCTCAACTTGTTAAGGTTTGTCATCTCAAGTCATTTTTAGCAAATTAGAACTTTGCAATACTGGTCACTAATTGTCTGCTTGGCAGCCCGTAACACTTGAACTTGGAGGAAAAAGTCCAATAGTTGTGTTTGAGGATGTTGACCTGGACAAAGGTACGTTTCTCTTGAGTGGAATATAGCATCTTTCTATTTCTACTGTTGAAGAGCCACTGATAATATTTCTTAGGCATCAATACATAATTAATGGAAGTTAGAAGAGAATGATTTTTATGTCAAGAAATGAGGCATGCACAATTAATGGAAGTTAGAAGAAAAATGAGTTTTATCTCAAGAAATGACATATGCATGTTGTGGTTCTTTGTAATTTAAATCTTTCTTTTCAACAGATTATGTATGTTATTCTCAATGGCAATATTTGAATATGCTTGTTCTCTACTTCATTTAAACAGCTGCTGAGTGGACGTTGTTTGGTTGCTTTTGGACAAATGGTCAGATTTGCAGTGCGACATCTCGGCTTATAGTTCATGTGAGTGTGAATGCGTGTTCCACATAGCCTTTTAATTTCATTATCACCCAGATAGTTGCTTAACTATGTTTAGTTTTCCTGCTTACACTAATTTGGCAACAATGATTGCATCTCGCATGGGAAGTTTGCTAATATTCATGCATGTACATCTATTACGGTGCCTGTGATAAAGTTGAAAACAGTGTGTTAAATAGTAGCTTTTCTTAATCCTCCCTTTTTTTCCTTATTATTTTCCTTTCTTTGTTTCCACTTATCCTGGGTACTTGATTAGAGTTTCACTGAAATGTGTCAATTTTACTACCTCCTTTTGGCCCTAGTGAAGCTATCTACAATCTATGCTAGTGTAGTTCAGGTGTTGTGGGAATCTCCAGTAGAATTTCAGTTTGAGAACAAAGTGACAAAACCTTTGTTAGTAGAGGGCATTTCTCTTAGCACACAACTACTTAATTGGATGTTTAGTTATTCTGGTAAACAACAAGAGGACAAAATCCATGTATGCTGCTATTTGAAGTCTATGTAATAAAAAGGAATCATTTTTACATGTGATGCATATGGTTGTAATCTCTTGGCATACATGTGATAAACAAGAATTTCACCCGTATTAAATGCTTTGCAATTATGGTTCACTTGGTGCAAAGGATGTGAATATCTAATTTCAGTTAGTGACAATTTAGAAAACTGCTTCAAATCTGTCTCACCTTCCTCCTTGTTTGCTATTTAGCTTCTTCTAATTTGGTGCTGTCTTTGAAGAATGTGTTGGAACAAGCTTTGTATGGTAAGTAGTAACTGCAAGGTAATGCATTGATTTAGCATCTCAGATAGAGGGGTGAACTGAAAGTTCAACTTTCAGTAGTGTTAAATGAAGCTTTTTGAAGGATAGTGTGGCAAAAAAATTATGGCATTTCTTAGCCTTTGGTTGCTTCAACACCATTTGCGCATTTATTATTAAGTTTACACACTTCTTTGCTGCATCTCCTGCAAGTGTATTCATGTGCGAGTCTTGATGATATGCAAAATACTAAGCACGTAAATTGTTATCTGTTGGACAAGTGACTATTATATCCTTTAGAACACTGGTCCAAGGTGTTCTGGTCTCGGATGTCTTCACATTCCTTAATGACAAACATTTTCTTATAGAGACGAATATTACTCTGTAAAGATGAGAGGCATGGTAGCAGAATTTTAGAAGTAAAGAGAGAGCAGAAAAGAAGAAAAGATGATCGATTACAGAAGAGATACTGAGATTGAGAGGAGAAAGAATTGTATTGGATTCCAGAAAGGAGATTACACAGATCATTTCAAGGCTAATTGCTCTCTTCTCATAGCTTAGCTTTACAATGCAGCTGCTAGCAGTTGCATAAACTACTTTCAGCAGACAACAGCTAACAGAATTGACCAGCTTAGCATTAACTAACTGACAGTACATTAGTTAAATGACTAACTAACATTTAAGTGGAAAAAACAAGTTCGTTTGAGACACTAATGTTTCATTGTCATCCCAGCACCCTCCCCTTTTGAAGGAATCCTTAACCTCAAGGATTGAGAAAATGGTGAAAAGTTAAGGAACAATATTTTCCTTTGCAGTTTGAAAGATTGGAATCTGCAAATTTTTCACCTGGTATCCTTCTCTGAAGATGCTCCTGTATTCTTGCAACCAATACATGGGACTAATGAAATACGTTAGTAGTACTTGTTCTACCATCTTCATGCCACCTTGTCAGATTTAAATTCTTGTCGAATTTCTTCGTAATTGATTCTGACAGTAGAGATTCTCAGCAGTCAATCTCCTCAAATTTTCTTATAGAGCTAAGGATGAGTATTTGTTCCATGATATTTTGATTCTCAAACAGCATTAGAATTTTCAATCCTTCAATTTTTTCTTTGTATTTCCCCATTGTTCAGATTGTTGGAGCTCATTAATTAATCAATCCCTTCTTTTCTGCCTTGGTCTCCACATTTTTGTTCCAGAAGACCCAAAAATCGTACTATTAAGTTGCCCTTCCACATTTCTGGACTTTCATACCACACAGTCACATTCCCTTCCAAGTACCTTTCGGCAAACTCTACATCATGGGATTCAATAATGCAATAAACTAGAAAGGACTTTTGACAACTTTTATGCCACCCTCTAGCATACTTTCCGATGATAAAACCCAAAAAGCAGCTTGTGATTCATTGCTGCTGATTTATAAGCCATAGCCACCATATTGTGCTTTCCATATCCCAAGCATAAATATTGATTCCACCAGACTTTGATCTTCAGAGATGTATCCAACAACTTCCTCACCGAGTTGCTTTCTTCTGTTTCCACAGGATCCAGTACCAAGTACCAACCCCTAAATGCCACAACTTAGGTTTGAATTTCCAAAAATGTTGTCTCACCATTTCAGCCCCTTCTGATGTTGCAGCATGATCTATTCAACCTTTCTCCCTCCAATTCCAATGAACTGAGTTGCTATCATGGTTCTTATATGTCTAGAACAACATATGGTGCCCCCTTTAAATGCAGTTACCATTTCATGCCAAGGTTGTTCAGCATTACGGCCATTCTTGGTGGTAATTGCAAGAGACTATTCTTGGACTATGACCCTTTTCTGAAGGTAATCAATGTATTTTGGTTAAGCACTAGTGGCATAAATTTTGTTTCTTTTTTAAAACCAGTGTCAAAACTGTTAAACAAATCATTACAAAATTCAGTCCTGTCCATTTTCCCAATAATTATTTCCAGATCCTGAACATTACCTTCTAAACATATTTCAACAGTTTAAAGTATTTTATTGACCAAATCTTGACCTAGAAGAAAGTCATCACAATTTTTCATTCCCACTCTAGGAGTTTTTCTAGAAGTCATAAATGAACCGGTATATTTTGGAAAAGAAATCATATCTCGATTTCAAGAATGTGATGCTTGGTGTCTTCGTCATGGCCTATCATTGGTTGCTCTACCACTGCCTTGGCCTGAATTTAGCTGAAATAGGTGCATGTTAAGAGAATGGTAATTTAGTTAATATAAATTATGTTCTACTATTATAGATACAAGTCATTGAATCTGGAATAACTAAGTTCTTCCTCCTAAAACTTGTCATGGTTATAGAGCAGAATTTTGGGGGAGATGAAAAAAGGGAAAAATTGAACTAGTTTGCCAAGGCCTTGTAACTGGTTTGCCAATTCAGTGAAGAGACTTGCCAATTCATTGAACTGGTTTGCCAAGGCCTTGTAACTTTTCTAGGCTGCACTACTGGTGCCACCGATGCTCTGGAGCCTGGCTTCTCGATTTCTCTTGCTTTCTCATTTGATCCTCCAATGTTTTGAATGAGTTTGTTGAGCCATGGTTATATGATCAGATGATCAGAAAATAATTTAGAAAAGAATATAAACAAGTAGAGAAGAAAATAAGAAATGAGATAAGCAATCAAAGGAAAAGAATGAAACTGTTAAGAACTGTAGAAATTGAAGAGTTCTTTTTTCTTTTCTTTTCTTTTCTTTTTTTTTTTTTGGGGAGGGGGGGAGGGGGGTGATTGATTGATTAAGAAGAAAGGATATTACAATTGACATCCAAAGCTTTCGGATCAAGGATCCTAATCTCTGATACCAGATGTAAAGATCACAGGCTTAGTAGCAGAATTTTAGAAAGAAAGATACAGCTGAAAAGAAGACAAGATGAAGACAGGAGAGAGATTGATTTGTAGAGGAGAATTATTGTGTTGTATTCCAGAAAAGGGACTACATAAATCATTACAAGGCTAATTCCTCTCTTCTCCTAGCTTAGTTTTAAAATGACGCTGCTAGCAGTTACGTAAACTAACTTAAGCAGAAAACACTTAACAGAAATAGCCAGCTCAGCATTAAGTAATTAACAGTAATTAACTAACTGGGTAACTAAACATTTAAATGGAGAAACAACTCTGTTCAAGACACTAATACTTCAAGGTCATTACATACTCTTATTTGTTTTTTCCTAATTATTGATTTTATTTGAAGGATTACAACTTTAATGCTGCCTTGTTTCTATATTCTAGGTAAGAGATATAATGAGTGTATGTTCGGATTAAATTGCCTTCTTTGAATCTGTCATGAATATTAGAAGTATTGGTGAAAGTAATATCTGAACTAGAAAATATGTAAGGCCTTCTTAAATAACTTTTTAGAAAGTTGGGAAAATGTGAGAACAGAAACTTTTCTACTAAGTTTGAGAAGTAATTTTTTATATTGATATTCAACATTGAGGTAAGCGGATAAAATTTTGGCACAGGCTGAAATGGGAAATAGGACATTCCTTTGAAAACAGAGATAGTAATTTTTCAAAGTAATTTGTTCCTCCATGATAACATAATCTATTCCTTGATAATAATACATAATCTCTCTTTGACTCTTTACTCATAAAATGTAATTTACCTTTTTCTTTTCAAAAGCCATGGTTGTTCTTATTCATGATGACAATGCTTTAGTAGTTCATAAGTACATCACAAACTTATGCTTTGAGAAAATGGAATCAGTTTTTGGCATGTTATAGACTGTACAATGACCATCTCTCCTGACAGAATGAAAGGTTGCATGGATTACTTTAACTAAGTAGTTGCTGGAAAACAACACCTTTTATTTGGTTGAACAGCATAACTGCTCGAAACTCAAGAGAGAGCTATGTCAAATTCTTTACATGGTATCAGTTTATTATATGGAAAGTGGTACGTGATGTTGATAACCTGAGGCTCCCTGATATAGTCAGGGAGAACTCGAGGCAAACGTCTTTTGTTTAACAACGGATTTGTAAGAATGAAGAAGGTCAAGTTCAGACATACTTCTAAACTCCTCATCAATATTTAGGATGACAATACCTGGGCTAAAGCATAGTATTTTCAGCAAGAATAGAAACAGTCTATTGTCAAGGGCAGGTGTAATAATTCGTATATTATTCCATTTCTCTATTTGTTATGCTTTCTATGTTGATCTTTACAAAATATTGGCAGTCCTTTCATTGGTAAGTCTGCATCAAATGTCTGTAATAGTGCATAATGTTTCAGGAAGGTATTGCAAGAGAATTTTTGGACAAGCTTGTGAAGTGGTGCCAGAACATCAAAATTTCAGATCCGTTAGAGGAAGGTTGCAGGCTTGGCCCTGTTGTGAGCCGTGGACAAGTAAGAAAGCCAGTTCTTGTGTTATGTGTTAAAAAGAGCTCTAAAATGTCTGAGGCTATAAAGCCGGTTTCAGATTTTCTTACACGAATATCTAATGTTTGGCACTTTTTGTCCTCGGTATCTCAAGCAAAATCGGTTCAAAGTGCACTTTAACGTTCTAGATCCTCCAGCTGCTGATTCACCCGATCTGAAGTTATTTTATATCATTTCTTGCCTAAACCCTTTAGCATTTCTGTTGGGTAAAAATCTATGTTCTCACGTCTAGTTTCTTGCCTAACCTGTTTAACATTTTTGAGACATCCCCTCTGGTTCTAAATGTCTATGGCTGCCCCTATTGTGCAATAACAAAGATATGTGACTTCCGACTTAATTAATAGAACCATAATGGTGGAAGTAGAAGTCAATTCTACTTGTTTACTGATAAATATCGGGGATCTCTCACTTAATCATAAAAATTATAATTGTTGAAATCAATCCTAAACTAGAATTCTGACCTAATTAGATTCCTTTTCTGTAAAATCCTAATCTCTCTTCTTGCGTATTTCCCCTATCCTGCTTGCTTATCTACATGCTGCACGCCTCTTATCCAATCTACTAGAATTTGTCCTTTTAATTGATCAATGTTACATGTATTATCCTTCCATATAGCTGCTGGACTTCCCATATCCTTGATGCAGCTGCTATAAGCTGGTTGGATAAAAATATCCTCTTTGGAAGCCTATAACTAAAGCTGGAAGACCACTTGCAAGCAAGAAGGAATTTTGGTCTAAAAGGAGGTGTCCATGGTGATTCCTAGGGTCTTAAGATGAATCTAGTGTCATTAGATTATTAGTAGATGTTTTAAGAGTCATTATTTTGAAATTAGTCTCTTAAGAGTATTTTAGTGTTTTATATATTTGCAGGAACTTTTTCCAGCAATTCTCTTTTTATTTATTTTTTAATTTAGTTTATTTAATTATGTTAGCTAAGTCATTAGAGTCATAGTTGTTATAGTAATATTCTACAAGTGTTTGTTTCTTATTTAGAATAGGAAATAGGAATTCTATTTGTAATAGAATTTTTTTAAAGATAAGTCATAAGTTTATAAATACTCTTGCTATTAGGCTATTCTAGGTATAGTAATATTGAAGAATAAAGGTCAGTTTATTTGTTTTTAGTTTGTTAGTTTTGTTTCTTCAGATCTTCCCCAAATTCCCTCTTTTTTCTTTCCCTCATGTTACTGTTCATGTTCATCCGTGATACAGTGACAAATTCTTCCAATCTTCCGGGCTATTCTAGGTATAGTAATATTGAAGAATAAATTTCAGTTTATTTGTTCTTAGTTTGTTAGTTTTGTTTCTTCAGATCTTCCCCAAAGTCCCTCTTTCTTCTTCCCTCATGTTACTGTTCATGTTCATCCGTGATACAGTGACAAACTAAGAACAAATAAACTGAAATTTATTCTTCAATATTACTATACCTAGAATAGCCTAATAGCAAGAGTATTTATAAACTTATGACTTATCTTTAAAAAAATTCAATTCCAAATAGAATTCCTATTTCCTATTCTAAAGAAGAAACAAACACTTATAAAATATTAGTATAACAACTATGACTCTAATTAGTTATCTAACATAATTAAATAACTAAATAAAATAAAAAAGACAATTGCTGAAAAAGTTCCTGCGTATGCATGAAAGACTAAAATACCATAAGACACTAATTTCGAAATAATGACTCTTAAAACATCTACTATGACACTAATTTCATCTTCAGACCCTAGGAATCACCATGGACACCCCCTTTTAGATTGTTTGTCCAACCAGCTTATAGCAATTGCATCACAGAACCTTCTGTTTTATACAGAACTTCTGACTGTCTAGTGCTACAGGTTAGAAACTTTGAATAGAGGCTGCTTTTGCTCTAATTATTCGTCTCGAATGTGAACTCAAACAAATAAAGGAGATAAAAGCAATTAGCATCATCTGTAGTGTGCTTATCCAAAACATATTGAGAGCTTTTCCTTTACTGCTAGGAAATTTTGGTAACTAAATTTTGTTACATATGAGTGGAGGCTGTTGCCAGCACCTATTCTGATGCTTGCCTTCTCATCCAATTGTGGACATAGAGATATGAGGGTTGATTTTATAATTTGAACTTCCTGATGTTTCAGTATGAGAAGGTAATGAATTTCATAGCAACTGCTAAGAGTGAAGGAGCAACAATTTTATATGGCGGAGAACGTCCTGAGGTAAATCTACCTTCTTGTTTACTACTGGTTTCCTAAAGCTCAGTCAAGCAGACTAATTCTTATTACAGAATTTAGAAAAAGGATTCTTTGTCAAACCAACCATCATTACGGATGTAAAAGCATCTATGCAAGTCTGGAGAGAGGAAGTATTTGGTCCTGTTCTGTGTGTTAAAACATTTTCAACTGAAGAAGAAGCCATCGAATTGTCAAATGACAGTCAGTGAGTTGCTCATTTTGCCTTAATTATTGTACATTCTTAAACCTGTGTGCATATTTGGAAAATTATGTTTTGGTTTCTGTTACAACTTTCAACAGTTATGGTTTGGGTGCTGCTGTATTATCAGACGATTTGGAAAGATGCGAGCGTATAACAAAGGTGAGAATATTTCTCGACTTTGCTTAGGGACCATAATATTTCTCAACTTTGCTTAGGGATCATTTAGCAGGGGAATGGTCACTAAACATAGGAGATGATTTGTGGTTGATTTTGTTGTATTCTTGGATTTGACAGGCTTTTCAGTGTGGGATTGTTTGGATAAACTGTTCACAGCCATGCTTCTGTCAAGCTCCTTGGGGTGGCAAAAAGCGGAGTGGTTTTGGGCGTGAATTAGGGGAAAGGTATGTGTGTTGATCCTGCTCTCAGGAGCTTTTAAAATATGCTATCCTGTTTGTCTCCTTGTGCTGTGGGGGTGGAGAGGGTCAACAAAGTGATATGGCCCTGACATGTAATGAAGTTTTTTGCATCTTAGGAGTTAATATCCCTTAAAAATCTTTTTCTTTTTAAGATAAATTTGTGGCACTGTGGGGTTTGGTAATCCAGTTTACATACAGCAAAAGAGAATGCTAGAAGTTTTTCTTTTAGAGACCTGTTGTGTAAGATTCTTCTTGGTAATCATCTTAATGTAGAAAACAATTCAAAAAGCTTAGGTAATGTCATCGACCTGCATTTATAAGTTCATTTGAATCTCATTTTGATTATAAATAAGGAGAGGTAAGGCTTATATCTCTCTTTAATTTGTACATTTGTTTTCTTGTTATTAATAAAATTTGGAGGTGGCATCACTCCCTGTGTACGGGGTTTTGCCAAAAAAAAAAAAAATTTATTTGAATCAAATGTTAACATCTCAGTGCATTTTTTCAGGGGACTCGATAACTACTTGAATGTGAAGCAGGTGACACAGTATGTTTCTGGTGATCCATGGGGCTGGTACAAGTCTCCTTCTAAGCTTTGAAATCTTTCGGTAACAAGAGCTATTTAACACCTCCCCAAGAAGGCAAAGAGCGTTTAGAATACCTGTACGATACGACTCATGATTTCACTCACCGGAGGCTGTGCTTGTTTGTATTGTGCTGAATGTAAACATTCTGTAAAATGTCCATTGGGTAACACGTCCCTATAGGACTGAAATATTTGTGAACGTGAATGTGGCCCCTTTCCTACCTGATCAAGGTGGTATTTTGATTTGCAATAATGTAACGTCTTGGCTGAAAGTAGTGTCTGTACGATAGAAAATCTACAAGTTGCTTTAGGCAGTTTTGCCTTCTTGATCAGCGAACTGATTTTTTTTTTCGGGTTTTGTGAATGCCTACTCTATTATTAGGGGGTCTTTGGTAAGAGGAGTTGATAGAAATAGAACATTCACCTCTGGAGAGGAGTTATACAGTTCTTACTACTCAGTTCATGAGTTGATGTTTGCCCCTCAGAAAGTATTGTCCTATAGAACTTCATAATCTTGAAATCACAACCAAGTCCTTGGAGAGGTCTCCGTGGGCTCTGATGCCCATGCTAATGATTTGCAAATCTTTATATAACAAAGGCTAACTAAATTAAGAATAATATATGAGAAAGAGGGTTTTGTGGAAGTTACGCTTATTAGCTTATTGTCGATGGTGCTTGAGAAGTGACAATTAGTATATGCCTTATTATATATTTATTGCATGTTTTTAGTGTAATCAAAATGAGTATGGCTTTAAAAAAATTAAAATTTGAAATTAGAGTTTTTCTTTTGAAAATTATGGTTTTGATGCTAAATTTATACATATGAGTAAATTAATGTACAAGTTTGTATGATTTTGTAGGTTTATGATATTTAAATACAATTTGGATCAATTGAAGTATAACTTGTGTCATTATGAGTTGACTTCATATTGTATCAAAAATCTCACAAAATTGGAGGTTTTTTTTCTCACAAATTTAGAGGTTAATTGTTTAACTTTGGAAGAATCTTCATCAACAAAATCATCAAGCAATTGATGCATCAACATAACAAATAACATTTTGGATCCAAAATATGGATTAGCATTTAAAAGGTGCAATTGGGCCCAAAGCATGAATCCGTAGATCTAGGATCCCCAGACCCCCTCAAGGATCCAGTCCACGAATCTATAGTAGTGAAGAATTTCGGCCAGTTACAAATTGCATCTTATTCACACTTTCTCAAACTTTTTCAATGCAAATTGGAGGTTGGCCAACCAAGAATGTATTGCAAATTTCAAGGACAACTTTTGTACCAATTTAGAATATCAAGAACAAAATCTTCATCATTTCAATATTCTAGTTGTCTAGCAAGTTGGAAAATGTTTGAGGTGAAGTTTTCTATAAATATGAGAGCTTGTTAGATAATTAGAACAAGTTTTGAAGAGTGAACTCCCAAGTAGTTAGTACTAGTAATTTTCTTTGTACTTATAAGAAAATTTCGATACTTGTAAGAAAACTTTTAGACAATTTCACATATATCAATTAATATTCAAAGAAGAAAATAGAAGATTTGGGGCTTTATTCATCTAATCATTAAAAAAAAATTTAACTTAGCTTTTCATTTACTAACTTTGTTACGAATTGTTACATTGATTTCTTATGTTTTGAATTTATGAATTATATGATGAACTAAATACTTGTCTTAGGGTTAGATGAACCTAATTATATGATTTAAATGAAATTATACATGCTATATCTTGTATTTACTTATTCATCTACCAAAGTTTAACATTTGTAGTGGCTTGATCACCTATTGTGAATTATTTAGATGTTACTTGACATTGAGAAATGTATTTAACATTGAAAAATGGTAGATGTTACATGAGAATAGTGGTACAAGTAGGTAGATTGAGATTATTTAAAACTAAAATTCATACATTTCACACAACTTTACTATCAGGATCAAGTGCTTACCTTTGCACCAGAAGCAATTGCTGATAGTGAATGCTCAACTTTATTTCCTTAACCACAACGGCAATGCAAAGCATCTACCCACGCTCAGCCAGCATGAGATGCTGCACCCCTACAGGTGCCACAGGTCAGGTGGTTAGTCCAGAACTAGTTATATTCTCGAGTCAAAGGATAATGCTGACCATAAAGGCCAACAATCACCCCCAAGCACCAACCTAGGAGACTCGAACTCTCAACCTCACTCTGATACCACTTGTCAAGATAAGCGCTTACTATTGCATCAAAAGCAATTGTTGTCAGTGAAACCACAATTTTATTTCCTTAACCATAATGGCAGTGCAAAGCACATTACCATGCTTAGCCAACATAAGGGGCTACAACCTTACGAGTGCCATCAGTCAAATAGTTAGTCCATGACTAGTTATATTATCTTGAGTCAAAAGATGGTGTTGATCACAAAAGCCAACATTTAGCATGAAAATAGGAAATTTAAGTCAATTTATTTGGAGAACAAGACTTGATTTTATATGGAATTGTAATTCTAAGTAAGACAAATTAATGATAGCAAGGTGTTAACTCATTCAGCCTTATAGTGACAATTAGTGGATTCCGTACCCTATTACTTTTATTTCAAATTATTTCTATTAATTTCACTTCAAGTAATTGAAATTTCTTTGTTTAGTTTATTCTGGCCAATTACTTGTTTTATAATTGTCTAGATAATAAAGCAAGTGAAAAAGATTTGGTAATTGCCACTCAAGTTTTCCCATGGGATCAACCCTAATACCTCTAAACTCAAATATGACCTGTATACTAGAATCAGCATGTGACCCTCCAGTTTCAGAGTTGTACCAGGTTCAATAGTAGATAAAGGTTGGGACTGTGGAGGTGCTGGAGGTGCAGCTGGGTGGTAAAGGTGTTTCAGCTCAGTTCTAGTGGCTGGAAAGACAGCTTCGCAGGATGGAAGGAGACATTCTGTTGATACAGCTGAGATTGTATCTGTCATTTCGATTGAGGAAGTTAAAAAATGGCAAGAGAGTTTTTTTAAGCACCTGAAGGAGGCTGCAATTTGGGGATAGCAAGAGGTTGGCAGCAGTAAGTTAGAAACTTTTGGGGAAAGGAAGAAAAAAGGTAGAAAATCGAAGTGTAATAAAGAAGCATTTCGGCAACCTATTGCTATTCTTCAAAGAGGTCGTTCAGCAGCAATTTGGAGAGAGAATTATTAAGTTACTCCCTTCATGAACGATAAGGTATTTCGTGTTTAGATGGCTAGTCCATTGAATGCTTTAATTTGGAACATAAGAGGGGCTTCTAACAAGAAGTCTCTCACCTATTTGAAACATTTGTGTTCTAAAAATAAAGTGCAGTTGTTGTTGTTAATTGAACCTTTCTCTGCAGTTGATAGATTGGAATTTACTAGAATATGGCTTTGGTTTGATAAGATGAAGAATTGTTTAAATGGGAAAAATTAGTTCTTTTGGTTTAATTGAACCTTTCTTTGCGGTTGATAGATTGGAATTTACTAGAATATGGCTTTGGTTTGATAAGATGAAGAATTGTTTAAATGGGAAAAAGCAGCTCTTTTGGTTTAATTATTTTCAGTGTGATTTCATTGAATTGTCTAACCAACTGACGCATTGTAGTGTCATGTTGTCTTCTATGGTGGAGTTTTATTTTATTGCTATTTATGCTAAACGCACGACAATGGCTAGGAGGGATTTATAAGAAACCTTGGAGGTTTTAGCAGCCTCAATTCAGTCTCCATGGATGGTGGATGGAGATTTTAATATTATTGGCATTGTCGGATGAAAAAAAAAATGAGAGTGTTATGCCGAAGGCTCATGATATGGATGAGTTCAACGAGGTGATGGTAAAGGCTGGGTTGGTTGCAGTTGAGTTTGATGAGTCTTCTTTCACATGGACAAATGGACGGTCTGGCAGCTGTTGGATAGGGCTTTCATTAACTCAGATTGGGCAGATGCATATCATATGATTCATGTGTCTCACTTAGCGAGAAGGAGATCAGACCATGCACCTCTGTTGATTAGCTCTTCGCTGATCTCTCAGCCTCAGAGCTTCTTCAGATTTTTGAATGTTTGGGCATGGTATCACCAATTCTTACAGGTGGTTCGGGATTCTTAGAATAATAAGGAAGAGGGAAGAGGAATGGTTGTCTTTCATAAGAAAATAATGGCACTGAAGAAGAACTAAAAGAGTGGAATGTTGAAACATTTGGGAATATTAACCAGCTTATTCTATAGGCCACGGAGGATATGAAGCGGATATAAGAACTATATGACTTGCAAAGGGAAAGACCTTAGACGCCAGTTATTTGAGGCTAGAGCCAAGCAGACAAGATGGCTCGCCGTTGAGAGGGAGCTTTGGCGTAGAAGGTGGCTATTAAGTGGCTGAAGCAAGGAGATGCAAACACCACTTTTTTTCATGCAGCTATTCATAATAGAAGAAACATGAATTTTTTTGCGAGAATTAGGCAACGGGAAGATGACTGGTTGGAGGATATAGAGAAATAAAACATTCAGTAGTGAAATATTTTTCTAATCTTTTTGGTCACAATGAGGGAATATTCAAAAAATGCAAACGTTAACTTTCGACTGCCGAGGCTAAATGGGAATGTTGTTGAGGAGATGGAAAGGATCCCTTTTGAAAAAGAAGTAAAGGAGGTAGTGTTTGCCATGAATAAAGATAGTGCAATAGGTTCAAATGGTTTCTCAATTTTATTCTATCAAGAATGCTGGGAAATAACTAAAAAAAATTTTATGAATGCAATTATGACTTTTTCTTGGGCTCTCCTCAACCGAGAGGGTTTACAGCTACATCCATAGTTCTTATTCCCAAAAGGAATGGTGCAGTGCAATGGAGCGATTTTAGACCCATCAGTCTTTGAAAAGTCAGTTCCAAGATTTCGTCTAAAATTCTATCAGTAAGATTGAATAAAGTCCTTCCTTTGCTAATCTCTCCTTCTCAAGTAAGGTTTGTGCCGGGGCGGCATATAGAGAATAATATTTTATTAGCTCAGAAATTGGTGAGGAAACTTAATATGAAGAGAAGGAAGTTAAATATAATCTTCAAGTTGGACATAGAAAAGGCGTATGATCGGTTGGATTGGACTTTTATAATGGATATAATGTAGGCACTTGGGTTTTGGAGATGGTTTGTCGATCTAGTTTATAGGGTTTTGTCTAATAACTAGTTTTCAGTATTGATCAACGGACATCAGGTTGGTTTCTTTAAATCTTTCAAGGGGGTAAACAAGGAGATCCTCTATCACCGAGGCTTTTTATTCTAACTGCAGAGTACAATAATAGAGGATTGCATCATCTTTTTCATTCTAGGGTTTGGATGAATTACCAAGCATTGGGTTGTCAAGTACTGGTTATCTCCTTTGCTGATTTATATTTTCATGTCTTACTAAGTCGTCTTTGAGGGCTATAAAATTATTCCTAGAGGATTACCAAAGATGCTCAAGTCAGAAAGTCAATGTGAACAAGAGTTCAGCCTACTTGCTATCTTATTATCGTCTAGTACACAAGAGGTGGGTTACTTCTATCTTGGATTTTAAGTTGACAACATACTTATAGTATATTTGGGAGCTTTGTTGCAGAGTGGGAAGATGAGTAGGGCTCAATTTGAGGCCATTTTGGCCAAAATTAGAGCCAAGATTCACAGCTGATCTTCAAAGTTTCTTTCTCGTGGTGTTAGAATAATTCTTATTCGTCATGTTTTGGAGTATATCCTTTATACCTATTGTAGGTATTGTTGCCTCCTAAGAGTGTGCTTGCTAAGTTGGATTTCTAGCTAAATAGTTTTCTCTGGGAGGGTTCTTCAAAGAGTAAAAAAATGCATTGGAAAACTTGGGAAAAGTTATGTTATCCAGTAGAGGAAGGGGGGCTTGGGTTTAAATCATTCAATAAGGTGGGTAACGCTTTTGACATGAAGCTTTGGTGGTGAGAACAAATCCCTTTGGGTGCAAGTTGTGCAGAATAAATACATAAGGGGTCAGCATTTCAATGTAACAATGGCTCGGTGGGTTGGAAAAGATTGTGTAAAATTAGAATGGAGGCAGAAGAAAACATTTTCTAGAAAGTTGGGAAGGGTGACATTCATTTTTGGGATGATAAGTGGGTGGCACAATTTCCATTGAATGAAATTCGGCTCTCTCAGGATAAGCCCAATTTGTATGTGAAGAATTTCATCTCTAATGGTAAGTGGAACTTGGAATTGTTGGAAAATTATATGCCCCTTAACATTATTGACTTGATTTCAAATGTTCTCATTGATGAATCAAAGGAAGATGTGATGATTTGGAATGCTTCTTCCTCGAATGTGTTCTCAGTCAATTCAACTTTTTATTTGCTAGGAAGGAAAAAACCCACATCACTTTGTTGTAGAGTAGTTTGGTACAAATTTTTGCCCGGAAAAATGTCCTTAGGATGGCAGATTTTGAATAATTTGTTGCTTGTTGATGTTAATCTGCAAAGAAAAGGTATCACTCTAGCTTCAAGATATTCGTTTTTTCAGAAATTGACGTTCTAGAGCATGTGTTCCTATTCTGTCCTCTGGCCAAGAAAGTTTGGTTCCACTTTCACTCTTTTTTTCGTATTCCTTTTTTGGAGCATTCTTGTTTTGGAGCCTTTATTATGCATTGGATGCTCTCGACCCCAAGAGGTGTGAAAGAGCATATAAGATGGGGTTTTCCTGTTATTGTAGCTTGGTATATTTGGTATGCACATAACAAAGCCAGGTTTGAAAGGAGGGCATGTAAGCATAATGACATTATCGATTTGGTGATGAGTTTTGTTTAAAGAATGGGGAAGGCACGTACCATTCATGGGTAAGTTGCAAAGGGGATGACAAGGTGTTCTCAACTCTCCATGAGTGGAAGAAGAAAGAACTAGTTGTCGTGGCGTGGGAGGAGCCTAGGGTGGGCTCCGTTAAACTCAATATTGATGCTTATGTGGCATGGTGAGTTAGTAAGAGGAGGAGGGATTGTTCGCGATCATTCGAGTAGCCTTGGTTTTGCGTTTTATAAGGAGCTAGAGGAAAGGATTGTGTTGGAAGCTGAAGCTTTGAGTTACAGCCTTCAACTGTGCATAAATAGTGGTTTGAGTCATATTGAAGTTGAAGTGGATTTGTAGGTACTTCATTGTTAGTAGCTGGCTCAGGTCCATCAAAGTGCTCAACTCCATCAAAGTGGCCTTTGTGTCTCACTAACTAGAAAATTAAACACCAGTTAATGCATCTTGATGGTAAGGTACGGCATATATATAGGGAGTCGAATGCAGTGGTAGATTTGTTAACTGGTTTTGACTTCCCATGCAACACTATTTTCGAATCATCTCCAGCACTTCCAAAATTGTAAAATCACTGGTTACTTTAAATAGGTTTAATTTTCCGTATATTAGAAACATTCTTGTAAAGAAGTAGTACTCCTTGTTTCCTTTTATTTGTAACTGTTTTGAGTCAGGTCTGGCCCTCCTCTAATTTTGTAACCTACTTTATTTATGTTTTAATAAAACTTGGGCTGATATCCCACCCTATGTACAGGTTTTTTGTAAAAAAAAAAAAGGACAAGCAATGGCTTAAGTGTGGAGAAATTGATAATTACAAAAGTACACTGGTTTTTAGTAGTAGTTGGGATAGGTTTTTGAGATTTTTCATTAGTTTGCTTGTTGTTTACTTGTGATATTTTCTCATTCTTGATTTTATTAGTAGTTAGGTTAGGTTTTTGGGGATTTTTTTTTTTAATGGCTAATCCTGTACATGGGGGGAGAGGGGACGCCACTCCCATATTTTATTAATCATAGGAAATTACAGAGGGGGACTACACCTTACCTCCATTGAATACAATAAAAAAAGCTAAAAACTAAAAACTAAAAACAAAGTCTATACAAATAATAAGAAAACTCTAAAAACCAAAAAGATGGAAAACTGAGCTTATCTACACGAATTGCACCACGAGCTTCTCTTGGCAATGCTAAAAATTGCAAGAAGACTTGATCTATTGGGAGACGAATACCCACATTCAACAAAACATCTACTGGCTTGTTTGCCTGTCTAAAACAATAGGAGACACTCAAAAAACTAAAATCAAACTTCGTAATGTCTCGAAGAAGTTGAACTAGAAACCAAGGGCATGTCATAGAACCTTCAATTATCTTGACCAATAAAAGTGAACCTGATTCAATATGAAGTGAAATAAACCCCTAGGCAGCACACAATTGAATACCTTTCAACAATGCTATGAATTCTACTTCTAAGCTTGTTCCAAGCCCAATATTACATGCAAACCCAAATATAAATTTTCCCTTTCTATCTCTAAGCACACCACCCCCTCATGCACCTGGATTGCCTTTTGAACAGCTATCCGTATTCAATTTAAGTGCAACTTGAGGGGGTCTCCACTTCACCAAAGTAACTCTAATATGTTTTTGCCTGCTAGCCATACTTTCATAAACATCAAACCACGTCAAATCATTCAAGACAATATGAAAAGTTTGAATCACAGCCATCCTTATATCAACAAGAACCAAATTAGCAATATTTTCCCAAGATTGAGAATTACTTGTGAAGATAAAGTCATTCTTTGCCTTCTGCAAATGCTATGGAATAGGGATAGGAACAATTTGGTGGAGAAAAGAAACAAATCTATTCTTTGAAGGCAACAACCACCATTTTATCATCTTCATACGTGCACCATCCTGTTTCGAAGCAATACCCACAGCACCCTCAAAGAAACTCCAAACCTGCATAGCAATGTCACCAGAACAAAAAATATGTTTCAATGTTTCAGAAGATGGACACTGACAATAGAAACATTTTGAAGGCCCCTGAATTCCAAAACCCCTAATAACATTTGCAGTTCGAATTCTATTAAATAATAGATGCAACATAAAGAACGATATCTTTAAAGGAATGGAAGGGCTCCAAATACCTTTAAAGAAAAAAACCAGAAACTCCACCTTGTCTCACCAAACCATAAGACGAGCTCATAGAGAATTCACCTGATGTTGCAATTCTAGACCAATCTGTCAGGATTATCCCTTAGTGGAGGCTGCTTTTCTAAAATTTTCTGACAAACTCCTTGAGGCACTAAGCCAATCAGCTTACCCACATCCCATGCCCCTTGAGACACCCACTCTCTCTCACCTTTAATTCATTTTGGATATGACAAATTGAAACAGGTTTTTGGGGCTATTTACTTGTGATATCTTCACATTCTTGTGTTTGGTTAATTGATGTGTGGTGTGATTTACTTGTGTTCGTTGTCTTATCTTGTAGGATTTTGATAGCTCGTTCAAATTCAATCAGTTGACATCACAAGAAAAACATTAGGAGGTTGATTTGATGACGGTGGATGAATAAAGATCAAACCATGCCAAATCATGGAGAAAAACCAAGTGTTTTGAAGTGCAATTGCAGTGGAGGAAGTGATCTACGGTTGGTGGCATGATTATTCTATAAAGACTGGCCATGGGGATAGTTTGTGCAACGAACTTCTGTGATTTTTCTATAATAAGTTTTCTGAATTGGTAGACTTTTAGCTATCATTTTAAAGTCTAAGAGGCAAATCTCTCGTGCTTTAGAGCCTAGAAACACTATAAACAGGGAAATTTTATATCTAGTTCTAACCTCTACTGTTGTTAATTTTCTCTATTAATTATTTTATATGATATTTAATTAACTAGTTAATTTTAGTTTTAGTTAATACTTTGACTAATTCATTGTTGCATTTTAGTTGGTTAATAATAAAAAGAAAGCTAGTACTAGTACTCGCATAGTTTTTGTGGGATCGACACTTGGTATTTGCTATCCACTATATCATAGGAATGATAGGTGCACTTATCATAAGTATCCATAGTGTGTGTTAACATTATAAAATGATAGATAAAGCCTATGATGTACACACATGATAAAAGTGGTATAAGTAGGTAAATTTAGATTGTTTAAGACCACAATTCATGTATTTCACAAGGGTACATCATAAGAATTGTAGAACTCTAGTCAATTTATTGTGAGATTAAGTCTTAATTTCATATGGAATTGCAATCCTAAGTAAGAATTGTTGTTAATAGCAAGGTTATTAATTCATTCAAAAATATAAGTGACAATTAGTGGATTCTAAACCTTATTACTTGTATTTTGTGAATTTCTCTATTAGTTTACTTCAAGTAATTGAATGTTCTTTACTTGGTTTATCTTGCACATCACTTATTTGAAGATTTTTCTAAATAATAAAGTGAGTGAAAAAACCTTAGTAATTGCAACAATTTGTTTCCTCATGAGATCGACCCTAATTCTTCCCCTCTACATTTGACTCGTGCACTTGTAGTATAAGGGGTATTAGGTTTGTAGACATCAAATTTTGAAGCACCGATAATCTTTCTAACATTTGAGGCATGTTTATGTTTTTGGGGTCAAATTCTAATTTTTCAATAAAAAGGGAGAACAAAATCAGTAATTTTGAGAGGGCAAAACAGTAATTTTTAACTGTAAATATTTTTTCATTATTTTTGAGATTTTAAATTCATAATTTTGTACTTTTATAAGTATTTTTTAATTTTTGTAATTTTTTCAGATTTAGTTGGTATTTTTTCTATATTCCGCCAACACAGGGGCAAAATAGTAATTTCGCCTTGCAAAAACCATTTTCGCTCATTTCGGGTCTCAAATTTATTTTTTTGACTCTTTAAGCATGTTTCTGAATTTTTTGATTTTTTTCACGGCCAATTGCTATTTTTTCTATAAATACTGCGATTAGAGACAAAATAGTCATTTCACATCCAAAACACATTTTTGTCAAGTTTTTGGGGTTTCTAAAATTATTTTTAAGTTTTGAGGCTATTTTTGTTTTTTGATAATTTTTTGGGATCATTTTTTATTTTTTTGTAAATACTAAATTTAGGAGGTAAGGCGGTAATTTTGTATAAGAATTTATTTTTTGCTCGAATTTGTTAATAAATTTATTATTTGCACTTTCTTTGCTTTTTTCTATTTTTTGGATGTTTAAAAAAAATTCATGACATTGTTCTTTTATTTTTATTTTTTAGTCTTAATTTTTAATTTCAAATTTAATTTTTGTGGGTCAAAAGTCATTTTTAGGGACAAAAAGGTGATTTTCATTATTAGGGACATTTTGGTTTTTTATTCATTTCTTGGAAGATAAGTCTTTTGTGCGCTATAAATAGCTCCACTTCGGGGTTAAAAAAAGGAAAAAAAACCCTGCAAACACATGTTCTTTTTAGCCATTAAAGATCAAACACACACACTATCTCACCAAAAATTCACACACTCGGTTACTGTTCACTTTCCGATTACTGTTCATCGACCCAAGTTACTGTTCATCATCAGATTGATTTTTAAATTTTAAAAGGTGAGTTCTTCTTTTGTTTTGATTCATTTTGTTCTATTTCCTTATGTGAATCTGATTAATTGTATGTGTTTATTTGGGATTTGGGTTGAATATTTTGTTCTTTTTTATTTCTATGTACTGTTCTTGTTTTTAGGTTTGAATCTCTTTGGGTTTCTCTCCTTTGCTAAATAACTAGTACTTCCTCCTCATTTGTCCCTTCATCACCGAAAAACCTAAACCCACCATTCATCATCAATCAAATACAAGAACAAACAAACAAAGCTAGCCCAATACCAGAACCACTGCCAAACTATCACTACTTCACTCAAATCACAAACCAATCATCCCCATACCACTTCTCAGCCCGCCAGAACATCCACAATTCAACCATAACAGCCAGCCATCTCTCTCAAATCCTCTCCCACCTGTAGAAATAGCCCAAAGCAACCACAAACCAACTCAGTCAATCAAGCCTCCCCCTCACTAAAATCATCCCTCATCGACTCCACCACCAACAAGGATAACAAAACCAAAATCAAATGCCGTTAGTCTCCAATCATTATCTATAACCAGAATCAACCATCACCAAAGGCCTCCTTGTCCACCGCTAGTTCTGCAAAATCTCTCTCACCCATAGCCAAACCACAAACAAACGCCAATACCAAATCACCATCAGAACCACATAACCACTAGATGCCCAAATACCCATCATCATCTCCCCATCCCCTGTCACGATTACCCTCAATTCCCTATCACCAGACTATCCAAACACCACTTGCATACAAAAAGAAAACATAGGCGCAGCCACACGACAGCCCTAGTACATCAATGTACAAGTCTCAATCACAAGCCCCAAATCGAAATTAGCCACAACCTGCAAAGAAAAACAGAAACAACTACACTCAACCATTAAGCCAAAAACCCATAGCAGGCCACTAAAATTGCCATTGTACAGGCCAACCACACCACCAAAGTAGTCACAAATTCAAACATAGCCTATTGGACCACATGCAGATACATAAATTCAAGCACAATCACAGAGTCACACGCACAGAATATACATAATCACACACGGCCTCTCACTCACGTACACACTCAGAATCAACATCACTGCACACACAGATTTATACAATTGCACCATAACCATTCGCCATCACCGCCCAAGCCCAACATACCTGTGATTTCCCTATTTCAAAGGATAACCAGGAGAGAACAAAAAGGAAACAAAAAGAATAGAAATAAAAAAGGTAACTAGAGAGAACACTAGAGAAAATTGAGGGAGAGGCGAGCTAGAGAAGGGAGAGGAAGAAACAAAGAGAGTAAAAGAAAGAGGAAAGAAGATACCGAGATAGAGGGAAAACAGAGAGACTCAGAGAAGATCAAAAATAGTGAAACGAACAGAGAGAAGGGGAAGAAAATGGCAAGCATCTAAGGGAGGGTAGGAGAAGAGAAAGAGCAGATGAGAAAGAGAGAACCAAAGACGAAGCTATAGAAGAAGAAAGGAAAGGAAAGAGACAAATTACAGAGGGAAGAAACAGAGGGGAGGAGAAGAGAAAGAGAGAGAGAGAGAGAGAGAGAGAGAGAGAGAGAGAGAGAGAGAGAGAGAGAGAGAAATCAGAGAATAAACCAGAGAAAGAAGAAAGAAAGGAGGGCAAGAAAAGAAGAATTTATTTTCTCATATTTTGTGTCCTTTGGTTTCCAAATTATGATAATGATACAAAATGCCATTACTTCATTTTTGGCCATACATTTTCTTATCATGCCATCCGCACAATGTTTGTTTAAAAGTGGTTCAACCCGAAAGTAACTTTTAACATCATGCATAAACTTTTTCTTTTTATGACGATTTAAATCTTTAGGTATCACACCTCCTACTAAATAATTTACAATATCAGTGTACCATGGTGATTATGTAATAGCCATTACCAATTCATCCAGAAAATCTTCTTTGATTGGAACTTGATTATTAGTAGGGATGTACTCTAGTCTTGACAAGTGATCTGCAATTGCATTTTCGGATCCTTTTTGTCTCTAATCTCCAAATCAAATTCCTGCAACAATAAAATTCATCTAATTAATTTCGGTTTGGCATCCTTTTTATTTAACAGGTATTTAAGAGCTACATGGTCAGTATACACAATAACTTTAGATCCTGTTAGATAAGATCTAAATTTATCTAATGCAAAAATGGCCGCTAACAATTTTTTTCGATAGTTACAAAGTTAATTTGTGCATCATTCAAAACTTTGCTTGCTAAAAAATAAAAAGCAATTTTTTGTCCTTTCTTTGTCCTAAAACGGCTCCAACCGCATAATCACTAGCGTCACATATTAATTCAATAGTAGTGATCAATCTGGTGAAGTAATAACAGGAGTTGACACTAATTCCTTCCTTAACCTGTTAAAAGCATCCAAACACCTATCGTCAAAATCAAAAGGGATTTCTTTGCATAATAAATCACACAATGACTTTGCTATTTTGGATACATCTTTGATGAACCTCCTATAGAAGCCTGCATATCCAAGAAAATTTCAAATCCCTTTTATGTTACTTGGTGGAGGTATTTGTTCAATTATTTCAACTTTAGCTTTGTCTACTTCAATTCCTTTAAATGAAATTTGTGTCCCAACACTATGCCTTCTCTAACCATGAAATGACATTTTTTTCAATTAAGAACAAGGTTAGTTTCTTCACATCTTTGCAAAATTAATTCAAGATTATGCAAACACTTATCATAAGATGATCCAAAAACTGAAAAGTCATCCATGAATATTTCCACATTTCTTTGGTACAACATGTATAGGACTAATCCAAGCACTATCGGAGATAGGAAAGATGATACCTGCATCGCATCAAGACATTTAAGAATTTCTTTTTTTACTACCTCTTTCATGTTTGGATTAAGTTGCCTTTGCATTTTTACCACCGGTTTTGCAACTCTCTTCCAATCTAATACAGTGCATGCATAAGGAATGACTAATTCCTTTCAAGTTGGCAATAGTTCATTCAATTATCTTTTTATGCCACCTTAAAACCTTTAACAATTTCTCAAACTGCTCACGGTCAAGGGTAGCATTAACAATCACAAGTAAAGTTTTATAATCTCTAAGAAATTCATACCTGAGGTGGCTAAGAAGCTGTTTGAGCTCCAACTTTGGTGCTTGCTCAATTGAGATTGGTAGAAATTCCTTGCTTGGTCCAAGGCCTTAAAAAACATCTTGCCTTTTGTATAGCACTTGAGCATTCAAGTAATTTGCAACTTCTTCGATTTCTTCATCTTCCTCAATAAGCTTTCCTGCCAAAGACAAACACAATTCTAGAGGATTATCTCCAAAATAAACTTGTGTGTCCTCTTAGATTGATTCCTCCTCCGTTATAATTGAATAAACTCGATTAGTGAAAGAGGAAAATCTTTCCATTTCATTCAAATTAAATTCTACTTCCTCATTTCTCACTTGAAATTTGAGCTTTCGATTTTTGACATTAATAATAGTACCTATAGTAGCTAAGAATGGTCGACCAAGGATGATAGATATAGAAATATCTTCCTCCATATCCAATATCACAAAATCTACAGAAATGTAAAATTTTTGCACTTTAATCAAAACATTCTCTAAAATTCCTAATGGATGTCTAATAAACCTATCTGCTAGTTACAAAGTAATATTAGTGCATTTAAGCTCATTCAATCCTAATTGTCTTGCAACTGATAAAGGAATTAGTGAAACACTAGCCCCCAAATCACGCAAAGCTTTTAAAAAATCAATCTTACCAATGGTGTAAGGAATTGAAAAACTACCTGGATCTTTCAATTTTGGAGGCAACTTATTTTGAATTTTTGCGCTACATTCCTCCGTCAAAACAATGGTCTCATAATCATGAAACCTTCTCTTTCTTGACATCAAGTTTTTGAGAAATTTTGCATATTTTGGAACCTACAAAATATAATCTATAAAAAGAATGTTAACGTGAAGTTGCTTAAAACCTTTGACAAAATTTCAAATTCCTTATCAAACTTTTCATTTTTCAATCTTTGTGGAAATGGAACCTTAGATGGAATAAGAACATATCCAATAGATTCATTTTGTTCTTTTTCCTCAAGTTCTATTCCTTTTTCACTTTTTTCCTTATTTTTCTCAATTCCTTTTTCTTTCTTAATACTTGGTTCATTTAACTCTTTTCCACTTTTTAGGGTAATTGCTTTAACATGTTCTCTAGGATTAATTTCCATTTTGCTTGGTAATTCTCCCAAATTCCTAGTGTTCATATTTTTTGCAAATTGTCCTATTTTGAAATCAAGTTCTCTAAATCTTGTATCCATTTTTCCTTCTAATTTTCTAAACCTTTTGGAGTTTTCTACATCATGTTTGTGAAACCTTTTATGGGTATCGTTAACAAATTTTTTCATTGCTAATTCCAAAGAAAATTTAGACTCGAAAGTATTAGCACGAGAAATAAATCCTGGTGGATTTGTTGGCCTTTGTTCTTTCTACCCAAAATTGAGGTGATTTTTCCATCCTTGGTTATAAGTATTAGAATAAGGATTACTTTGAAATAGACGATTGTAATTTTTAACATATTGCACTTGCTCATTGTATTCATTTACATCATGATTTTCACCACAAGCAGTACAACATGTAGCACTTACATTAGAACTAGAACCATTTGACTTGTTAAGCATATTAAAAACAGAATCAACTTTAGCAGTTAACATACTAGTGGCATCAAGCTCGTACATGCCTGCAACTCTTTTAGAGTTACCTCTTTCATTGGCTCAGTGATAATGATTTGTTGCCATTTCTTCAATCAGATTCTGGGCTTCCTCGACTGATTTCTCCATAAGTGCTCCACCTGCAACAGCATCAATATTTATCTTTGTGGGATAGTTAAGTCTATTATAAAATATTTGTACAATTAACCAGTTCAAGAGATCATGGTGAGGGCATCTTCTTAATAGTTTTTTAAATCTTTCCCATGCCTCATATAATGATTCTCCTTCACTTTGGATAAAATTTGTTATGTCCATTCTCAATCGTGCAGTTTTTCCTAGTGGGAAGTATTTGTTCAAGAATGCTCGGGATAAATCAATCCAAGTTGTGAAAGTATCAGGTTCATATGAATCAAACCATTATTTTGCTTTGTCCTTAGTGAAAATAGAATCAATCTTAGCTTAATTGCATTGTCAATTACTCCGTTATATTTAACTGTATCACTAATTTGCAAAAAACTAGCCAAGTGTGAGTTAGGATCTTCCATTGTATTACCTCCAAATTATTCTTGTCTTAGTATTTGAATTAAGGTTGGCTTAAGTTCAAAGTTATTAGTATTAACTGGTGGTCGTGCAACGCTTGTTTGGGAATCGGTGTTATCCGGTAAAGCATAATCATGTAAAATTCTAGGATTTACCTCTGCCATGATGTCTATTGGGGGTCTAACCTTTGAAGTATCTCCTATCGTTTCCTCCAGCCTTGCTTGATGATGTTGTGCTTGCCTCCTAGCTTTACTTGCAGTTCTTTCAATTTCTGGATCAAATGACACCAACACCATCAAGGATCTATGCATGCACAACAAAAACGAATAAGAAACTAAAATAACTAATAGAATAAGGTAAGTTTAGATTAATAAAGTTGGTTTTTACTCTAATATTGCTGTGATTCCCCGGCAACGGCACCAAATGACGTGGTGTAGATTAAGTGTAGAAAACCAAAGCAATATAAACACAAAAGTCAAGTAATAAAACCTAATCTCCCAACTTTTACCACAAGTATACGGATTATTGTAGTATAGAAAATTATGATCGAATCTCACAAGGAACCAACTAAGTGCAACTACTAGAGTTTTATCACTGTCTTTATTATCTAAGCAATGATTAATTGAATAAGATGGATTGGCTAGAATTTAACTAACAAAGAAAAACTTATAAGAATGCAAGAATTCTTGTAGAAAACAATTATGAATGAGTTCTAGGGTAATGAATCCACTAATGATCAAGATTAAGGTGTAGAGATTAATAACTTGCCAATATGAACTTGCCTTGCTTAGGAATGCAATTCCATTTGTATCAAAACTTGTTTTTACAATGAATTGATTCAACTTACCTACTACCATGATAAAATTGCCTTTGTATGCATGAATTGCTTCATTAAACCCTCATAAACATAGCACTATTTCCATGTGTTAGTACTTAAGTTCAATTATTCATTTTCCATTATTAAGAACCAACTTAATTGAATCTTAACAACTAAAATGCTTTGCATGTGATGGCCTTTCAAATACAAATGTTTAAACTCGAATAATTGAAGAAAAAAAAATGGCAATTTTAACCAACTACAACCTTAATATGGATTCATTAGTTTCATCAAAACCCTAAAAGTAGGAATTTAGCTCAACATAGTTGTTTCTATATCAAAACATGTGAATTAAAAACAACTAGCCATAGCAATCAAGATGAATGAAAGATACATAGTTAAAGAGAGCTTATTTAATAGAGAAATGGCTTCAAGAACTTGTATTTCTTTCACAAAAGTTGCTATAAAGGTTTTTGAACAAGAATTTCTCTCAAACTCATAATATCTCTATTATGAACTAAGAGAATTTTGGCAATTCTTTACAAATTTTCTAACTTAGCATATCCTAAACTCTTTAAAAATGACTTCTATTTATAGACAATGATCCTACAAGTCATTTTCTAACTTGCAACTACATTCAATGCATTAGAATGATAAAAATCTGTCTTGATGATCTATCTTGTCATAAAAGTCTTCATTTGTATTCTTAATGAAATTTATAACTTGCAAAACCCTGTCCACAACTCAAAAAACTTTAAAAACAGCTGGAAAATGCAGCAACTTACAGCAGCAAAAAACTAGAGGTCAGCGTCGATTTGCGGGTGCGATCCGTGAATCGTGACTAGTGAATCCCAATTAAGGGCCCACTTGTGTCAAATTTTGCTGAGTTGTTATTCTACGTGTTTTGGTCCTTTTTCATGCATTTCCACGTATCTTTGCTGAGTTTTCTAATTTCTCAAATTTTGCACCATTGTTTTTCCAATAATTCTTTAATTTGTTCAATTCACTTAATCACTTTGATTTTGATCCTCTCTTACTTCCATTGGCTCCCAATTTAGATTAAGTATGATGAATCCGCAAATATACAAGAGAGTTGTGCATTAAATCGTACAAAATAACACTTAATCCTTAAAAACTCTAATTATGGGCAAGAAACCTTAATTTATGAAAGTAAGTTATTTGAAGCCAAAAGTATTATAATTCTACTAAAAACCTACAAAAAATACATAATAACATATATAATAATATTGGCAAAATTTTCACTTTATCAATTGACTAGAGGAGGCTTTATCTATACTTCTTTTAGCAACGGTATATGTGCGATCCATAATGAGGAGCAATTTCTAGACATGTTAACTGTGAAAACAAACATAGGATAACAATTAAGTTATAGCAAGGGTACCATTTATCAACTTTTTCCTATCTATTAACACATGGCCACAAATAAGCTCACAATATATTTACATTCAATACATTTAAAACCTGATAGTTACAACTAAACAAAATATGATAATGAAAGGAAATCAATTATCAAGCACTTGGTAAGAACAAGCCATAATCAAACATGAGTAACTCAACATGCCAATGAAAGGGGATTTTCAACAAATATCCAAGCTATAATGTAATCACCTATCCATGGTCAGTCCTAAGTAATTATAACTCTAGGGATTTGCCTACATCAAATTCCCCTTCACTATTAACCACATTATGCATGATTGCAACTTAAATGAAATTTGAGCACTACAAATTAACATAACACAATAAGGCATGATTTGTTCAAATTTCATCTTGACCCAATCATATTACTCTAGAAATTAATAAGTACACAATAAAATTGAACAAATTGGCTAGCCATTGGAAAAGTATTCCGCATACAAACACTTAACCAATTTCCATTCAACTAAAGATATTAATGTGCAAAATCCCTAGCTCATACTCTAATCATGCTCAAAATGGGCAAAAAGTAACAATAGAGAAAATGACCAATAATAATCCTTGAAAAATTCACATAAAAAAAATTGCGGCTTGACTTAAAAGGGACTTACTTCAATGGTGATTTGTAATGTAGAAAGACCTTAAAAATTGCTAATCCATGAACCAAATCCACCCAAGAAGGCCAAAATCAACAACACTCACGTTTGGAGTTGTGTTGGCCTTTAATGGTGAACACCATCCTTTAACTTGGGATAACGTAACTGTAAGTCATATTCTTAAATATCCCTAGTTATAATATTAATGAGATTGGGCATCATTAATATAGATTGACTAGCACATACTTTGTCTCTATTTATGGTAAGTAGTAGTTGATCTCATCAACTATGGTGTGCATGACACCTAAGTTGGAATGTGGATGCTTCTTAAAGAACAAGTTCATTGGATTGATCCGCAAAGAATTATCATTCGTAGTCCCACTGACTTGAACTCTTAATGGCAATGGTGTAAGTGAATTTTTGAGTTGAGATTATCATAGTATCTTGAGTGTGGATTACTTACTTTGACTCTAATACTCGATGCTTGTAAAAAAATAGCTCATAGGATAGAGGTTGGGTAGAGTATGAAGCATAGAAGGAGAGCGAGGAATCAATATAGGATTTATCTCTCCTTATGATAGGAAAGTGTATCCTGGTTTAACCATTTGTTAAAAATATTGACACAATAAATATTCTACAGAAGTAATAGAATAACTTGACAGGAGTTTCAAGGTTGTACTTCATGAAGAGTTATATTTTGAAAGCAAGAAAATATTAATTAGTCATTTAAAGAGGGTGCACTACACTCTTAAAGTAATTGGGATATGTTTGGTAAAAGGATATTCATTATACGGTAATATTATCATTGATAGGTGATAAGTGATAAATTTACGAATATTATTATACGATTTATTATGTATTTTTGGTATGATTTTAGTATAATCGTAATAATTTTGGTTACAAATAACTCATTTTTTAACGTTTTATAAAAATTAGGATTTTTCTCCTAAAATTAGAGTTTTGAGGCAGAATTGTTATTTTGAACAAATGGATGCACAATTTTTTGTATACTTTTGTAGATTCATCATACTGAAAATCAACTTGGATTAATTGAAGTCAATGTGTAACAAAATCAAAATCAAAGGTTATTCAAGGGATTAAGTTGGAAGAACCACTTGGAGAATAATTGAAGAATTAATTTTGTTAAATATTTGGAGATTCTTCATAAAAAATTACATGAAAATGCGTGAAAAAAGTCTGTACCTAAGAAAGCCAGCTCAGCAAAAGTCAGAAATCATGTGAGGCCCATTTTTGGTGATCCACGAGTGTAATCCATGGGTGGGTGACCTGCGGATCGTCAAGTCGGCGAGATTTTTCTAGGTTTGCAACTTGCATCTATTTCTAGCTAGTTTTTGTAGAGTTTTCTAAAGAAGATAAGGTTTTTGTAGCTGGAGATTCTATTAAACACACAATTGAAGGCTTTTATATTTATTTGGAATCTCAATGTAAATCTTCATCATTTCCATGCATTGGATGTAATTGAAAGTTAGAAAATGACTTGAAGATCATTTATCTATAAATAGGAGTCATTTGTAAGGAGTTTATCATCCGTTAGTTAGTGTAAAAATTAGAATAGTTGAAGAGAATTACTAGAATTCTCTCACAATTTCAATAGAATAGTGAGCTTATTCTATTCACTTTTTGTACTTCAATCTTTGGAAAAGAAATAGAAGTTGAAGACCTATTCATAAGCTTTTCCCAACTTTATATTTTATTTTCATAGTTGAAGCATGAATTTTTGTATTCTAGTTGAGCTAATTGTAGTTTCACTAGTCATAATTTACTAAAGGCTTCATCTAGAATATAGATGAAACTAATAAATCTAAAAGCATGACTTAAATTATCTTCACTTGCTAAGCTTGTTCTTGTTTGTTTACTTGTTTAAATTTTAACACTTACTTTTGCATTGCTAATTTAAACAAGTCATCTAGTTATTACTTGACATTGAGAAATGCACTTAACAATAAAAAATGAACAATTAATGCTTGAGTTATTCATCTATGATAATGAATGCTTAAGTGAATCATTCAATTCATGAGAATAGTTGGAATATTGTCATTTCACAGTGAGAACTAGTTATGACTCAAATGGAATTAGATTCTAAACAAGGCAAGACAACACTTAGCAAATCATTCATGCATCTCATGGTTCATTAGTAGAATCTAAATTTTAGACATCATGAATATTTAAATTCTTACAAGTTGTTGTTATCATTTATCTATTATATTGAATTTCTTTTTATTATAAATCTCACATTGACTTTCAGTTGTTTAGATAATAAAGTGAACCAAAAAGCTTAGTACTTGTATGTTATTTGATTCCTCATAGGATACGATAATTATATACTCCCCATACTATACTTGACCCATATTCTTGTAGTAAAGTTCGGAGATTAGATTTATTACTTGATTTGAGTGTGTTTTGTTTATATTTGTTATACCTAATCTACACTACATTAATAGGTACAGTCTACTATATGACTTTGCTATTCACTTGGGTGGTCATTGATAAGTGCTAAAATATACTAGTTTTTTAGTAGGTTTTTAGGTTAGGTTTATAGGGTTTTCCATGAGTTTTCCTTTATTTACTTGCTATTTCTTCTTATTTTTGAGTTTAATAGCTAAATCGTGTGTTAAAGATAATTATTTGCATTATTCTTGTGTTTTCATAGGGTTTGCACATTGCGTCACCAATTTGGATGATAATTGGATGATATTTTAAGATGATTTAAAGTTGATGATGAGTTGAAGTCAAGAAACCCTCAAATTGGTGCAAAGAATCAACGGTGGAACAAGAATTAGAAAGAATTGAGTTTGTAGCCTGGATATGTTTCAATGTTTTGGTAGTAAGTCTAGCTAGAGATATTGGATTGAGATGTTTCTTGAGCCATTTTAAAGCTAAGACAATGGTCTACAATTCATATAAAGACATCAAAGTTTAGTTCTCACGTTTTGATGGTCAAATTTCTAAGTTACTGAAGCACATCTATACTGTGAGGCAGTTCCGACCAGTTCCCAGTATTTTGACTATATATCGAGCTATAGAGCTTCAAATGACTTTATTTTTATTGTGTTGGAAAGCTATCGCAAGGGGCTACAACTTTTGTGTTTTGAGGAAAAGCTAATTCCATCGTCTTTGACATCAAATCTGATGTAGAAGTGAAAATTGAGCTTCTGTCTGCATCCGCGACGTCACCCGCGACATGGATGACGCTGTCGATGGGACCAGAAAGTCATGTATTCCATCCGCATACTCGGCCGTGCCGTGGATGGCGATGCGGCTCAGTTACGAAAACCTGCAATTTTTTTTTGTTTTGGGTGGAATCTTTTAAAAGAAGAACCCTACCTCTTGGGGAGGCATTACACATGCACCAAAGACATCAAAAACACACTTTTGCACACATCTAGAGAGATGTAGAGAGGAAAGAGCAAGAGTAGGAGTGACAACTCAAGGGCTTCAATTGTGCAAAGCAAGAAGATTTTATCAAGATGCAAGGGAGGATTCAAGAGAACTGCATGAGAATGAGCTTTCTCTTTCTTTCTTGTCTTTTGTTATTTGTATTCTTGTACTTATGAATTGAGTTGTTTATAATTTAGATGCAATGAACCCTAGATTCTTATGTTTATGATTTTATTCTTTGATGAATGAAAATCCCAACTTTGTTCTTAGATTTATTCACGAGTTTTAATGTTATTGAATTGGGAATTGCTAGCCCCTTTGATTTAATTATTGACTTCATATGAGTAGATTGAGAAATCACTTTTATGATTAGATCATTTTTTGAATAAAGAGGCTTTCATGGGTTTCTAGAGATAGAATCGCATAAGTCTCCTCGGTTAGATTCAAACCTAACCAAAACCATAGAATCCATAGAAACTTAATGCTTCTTTTTGAGGTTTTGATTGAGAAGAGATTCCAATCAATCAACCAAGGGGATAGGGGGTTAATACTTGAGAAAGATTGAACCTAATTAAGGAATTTTAGGGTCTAAGTGATTGGATTATTCATTAATCAAGGTATAGTCTTAGCATGCTTGGTTTAAGGTATTCTTCATCTTGATTCACCTCTACTTTCGTCCATTCTATCTACTGACTTCTAGTTGTGGTTTGATTAGATAATTTGTTTAGTTAATTTATATTTTCAATTAATTTGCCATTCGCTTTATGAGGTAAGATAATAGAAAGAAGATTAGTACTAGTGCTCACATAGTCTCTGTGGGATCGACACTCGGTACTCTTGTACACTATACTACTGGAAACGATAGGTGCACTTGCCTAATTATCTATAGCATAGCGAAACGGATACCAAATACATTGCTAGATGCCATTTGTTATCTATAAATACGAATTAATTAATTAGTTGAATTAATACTAAATTAAAGTATTTAATTTATCTAGCTCTTAATTAATTAATTAATTATAATTTGTACTTTTTGTCAACGTAAATAAAACCTGACAGGTCACACATAATAAGGACACGATCTTTGGGTTTAATTGTAATTAATATATGTATGAGATACTTATGAGGTTAATCTATGATATAAATTAATTTAAAAGATTTATTTATAAATAGAAAAGATTTCAAGAATAATTAGGAAAGCTCTTAGGTTTTATTATCAAATAGGAGTTACTAAATCTTATTTGGTAAGGTTAAGCTTCCGAATCTTATTAGTTTCCTAATAGTCTTATTTCCTATAGGCTAGGATTCTACATCTACAAATAAGACTTAACCTTATCTTTTAAGTAATTATTGTAGTACAAGATACAAAATTTAGAAGTAGTCTTATTTCCTAAAGGTTAGGATTCTACATCTACAAATAAGACTTAGCCTTATCTTTTAAATAATTATTGCTATACAAGATACAAAATTTAGAAAAAGAAACACCAAAAATTGAGAGAGAAATTTCCTTGAGAGGGACGTCCCTCCCCTCTCTCTCCTGAGAGTTAGGTTTTTCATCTTCTTGTATTCTTCATAATAATTAAAGGGATTGGCACTCATAAGGCATGGCAATCAATCTTGTAGAGGTTCCCACAAGATTGTGTTCGTGTAGATACCATCAGAGACTATGCACTTGCAGAGCTATTCATGGCAAATCAACATTTTCTTCAAATATGGATATTGCCTTTTGAAGCATAGAAATCATATGTGCTTAAGGTATTTTCGCTAAAACCTCCTTTTATCGTATTAGATTATATCAAAGTGATTCTGAGTTAAAATAATAAAATTTTAAATTTTCACTGCATTACCTTCATTATTATATTACAAGAATTGCACATTGATTGGATTAAAAATGCTCCAAATCGTTCATTTTTTCATTGAATATGAATTGGTACAAGTGAAACCTCCAAAAGTTTTCTTACAAGTAATGAAAATTCTTATAAACTACAAAGAAAAATATCAAATATAAGTTGCTTGAGAGTACTTCTCCCCTTCAAAACATGTTCTAAATGTCTTACAAAGGTCCCTAATTATAGAAAACCCTAGCTCAAGGTCACTTTCCAAGTTGCAAAATTGAAATGATGAAATTTGATAATCCAATCTTCAAAAGTCTTCCTTGAGCTTTTCAATGTGTTTTAGAACAAAGAAAATGCAGATGTACATTGAATAATTCCAAAAAGGAGCATCAACAAATTGCAAGTTGAGAGCAGTTGAAAAATAGCAATCCCATTTGCGGACTAATAATATATGGATTGTAGTTTGTAGATTTCACCTTTAAAATGGGGGAATTAGCTTTTTTTTTTCAAAATATTAAAGTTCTAGCCCCTTGAATTAGCTTTTCAACACTACAAGAATCAAGTTATTTGGATGTTTGGACACTGAGATGTGGCCAAAATATTGAAAAGTGGTCGGAAGAGCTTTACAGCACAAATGTATTTCAGTAATTTAGATTTTTGGCTATGAAAACATAAGTACCAGATTCTGATATCTTTATAAGAATTGTAGAAAATTCTCTTTAAAATATATCAAGAATCATCTAAATCAAATTTTTGTCGTTCAAGATATTGCCAAAATAATAAAATATGTCATTATTGACAAACCCTGGTTTTCTCCAATTCTTTTTCTTCCATTATTTCTTTACAACATATCTTTGGTCCTTTTTCTCTTTACATCTCATCAACTTCAAATTGTTCCCAAATATCATCCATGTGTGCTTCTCTTGATTTGCATTGGTGATCAAATAACTAAAACACAAAGAATTTGCAAGTAAAACCGCTCACTTGCATGCTTTAGCTACAAAACTCAACATTGGAAGAAAATAGACTTAAAATTGACCAAAATTCATCATTTATTCCTAAAAAATAACCAAAATAAATAACTAACATATGAATCAAATCGTAAATTAGACACTTATTAGAAATCCTCCAAGAGTTTGCCTATAAGTATTGAATTTTCAGTATGACTACAACGAGAATTACTACAATCCAACTGCTTGGGAGCACTCCTCACATCGAGACATACCCTAAATGTCTTACAAAACTTCCTATTTATAAAAGAATTCATCTCAATCATCCTAGTAAGTTGCACTGCATAATTACATAAACAAGTTATTTTTGGATTATCAAGAAGATTTTCTTGAAATTTGCAAATTTTTCTTGGGTAGCTAACCTCTATAATTTGAGCTGAAAATGTCTAAAAATTTTGTATGAACAAGTTGCAAGTTGTATTTCCTAAAAACTGCTTACTGACTTGGATCGAAGGACAAATCTGTGGATTGGAGGTTTGGGGATCCAAGAGGTCCGCGGATCCAAGGTCCATGGTATCCACCAAATTGAACTCAACTGGCCTTTCGATGGCGATTCAAAATCCTTACCCCAAAGGTGTTGTTTCTAGTGTTGATTCTTGAGTTTCATGATGATATTATTGGTGAAATAGTTTTTCAAAAATTGAACAAATAATCTCTAAGTTTTTGTTAAATGTTGAGACTTTGATTCTTCAATTTCAATCACCTTTGAATCTTTTATAGATGCATCATATTATAGTTCAATTGATCCACAATATGATTGAACATCAAAACCTCCAAGAGTGTATAAAAATTGAGCATGAATTTGTCCAAAATGTCAATTCCATCCTAAAAACATAAATTCTAGTAGAAAACCTTAATTATTGGCGTATGATCATTTCAATGTCAAAATCTATTTTAAATGACCTAAAAACACAACAAAAACAAATACGAAAACATATATTAAAATATGCAAATTTTATATTATTATAATTGTCATGTAAGTTTTACTGTGAAAGAAGACCACCCATTAATTTGGTGGTCTCTCTCTTTTAAAATTGTATAACTATTAACAATTGTCTAGAAAAAAAAAACCCTCTAAATCTAATAACTAACTGATTATGTTATATTATTGTATATTTATAATTTTTTATAAAAAGTGCACACATGGAGTGTGTCAAAATTAATATTAGTCTAGTGGTGTCGCCCTCTACCAATAAGTTGTTTTAAAAAAACAATAAAAGTGTTTATAAATCTAGTAACTAATTAAAATTATCTCATCATATCATACAATCTTTAAATAAATAGCAATTATTGGCATGGTAGTCTCCCCCTCTTTCACATTGGATAATTTCCATCAAGTTTTTTATATAAAAAAAATTACCACTTTTCTTCAAAAATAAAAATGCCCATATAATTTGTAGATAACTAATAACTATCTTTGTATTATCTAAATCTATATTTACAGTTTTTCAAAAGGTATACACATAATAGTTTCATAAATTTTTTTTTTATAAATTTAGTAAATAATTAAACAAATCTCATCATACTTTTTTTTTATAAAAGACACACGCCTAGGATATGCCATAACGTTGAGTGATTCCCACAAACAAGATGGCGTCAGGCGGTAAACATGTTTTGCTTTAGCCTAATCAACTTCCATGCGTAATAACCATAATTTTTGTTATTAAAAAAAAGGTTTAACTAAATAATTGTTTTAGAAGCACAATGAAATTGAATTCAACATGAATTTCTTTGATTGAATGCATATATCACAACAACAAAGCAAAAAGGATATAACGGTTATGTGTTTAACATTAATAAACATAATTGTTTAACGTTGCATGAGTTTATTGCACCCTATATCTTCATACATTTCACAGGTTTATCAAAATGCTGCAAGTAGTCTCTATATTCCATTTAAATTCTTGTGAAACACTTGTACTTGGAGGATTCAGACTTCTAGGAGCATCAACTGTTGTACTCTTTTTGCATTATAATTGTAATAGTTAGCATTCAATTAAAGAAATTCATGTTGAATTCAATTATGCTGTGCTTTTAAAGCAACTTTTCCATTAAAATTTTCTTTAATAACAAAAATTGTAATTGCGACAGATTAAAATTAATTGAGTTAAAATAAATGTTGTTGGTGAAAAACATTCTACTAATGACACATAATCACTATTTATTTCTTTTTTTTTTCTTTTTTGTTTTTTGTGTGTGTAAAGATGTGAGATATAAAAAATGGATTGTTTTGAAAAGGAAGAAAATTTTTGTCATCTTCGGTAAAAGATAGGAAAACAGCAATTTTATATGTAAGCAGAGGTGGAAACTTCCCTCTCTTTTGGCCCTTCTCCAGTCTTGCAGAAAGCACTACGAGTATACAGAGACATCCATAGTATTATTTATTTCCCATTTGTCCTGACTGTTACTCCATCTTGTATTTGAGACACATGGTGGTTGTGGATCCCCTCTGTCCCTCCGTCTGTCCTCATGCTACAAATCCAAACAAAGTAAAACACGCACACAGTAATCTGTGTACTCTGCTTGTGATTGATTGTACCAGTCTCTGTTTGTTTTATAGCAATCATAAAGTCAGTTGTTTCTTAAAAATGAAGGAATCAATCACGTCAGTACTTGCAATTTTTCGCCTCGTGTATTCATAGTGGGTGTTTTGTATTAATCCTGAATTGGAGATCTAGTGTGAGCTAGAAGGGTTGCATTAGCAATTTCGAGATCTGGGGGTTGGATTTTGGTGTTGCGAAATATGGGAAGTTCGAACGACAAGGTTGTGGCTGTGATCATGGTGGGTGGACCAACCAAAGGTAAAAATACACTCGCCACATTTTAATTTGATCTTCCTAGTCATAGAAATTTGATTTTCTTAAAGCAAATTTGATATCTTCTGTTGCTGTTTGTTTCCTTTCAATGGATTACTAAAATTCTGGGTGAACCGACCATTTCGAATTTCTATGTTTGTTGTTCATAAGTTGGAAGTTAGATATTACTGTTTTCCTTTTGAAATATTGCCGAATTTGGAATTGCCGACAATTTTTAGGTTGCTGTTAACAAGCTGGATCCTCTTAAAGAAATATATAGAGGCCCTTGTACTGTTTATATTTTTTGAAATAATGCTGCTTGGGAATTTGCAGGTACACGATTCCGGCCGTTGTCGTTTAATATTCCAAAGCCACTTTTTCCGTTGGCTGGACAGCCAATGGTTCATCATCCAATTTCTGCCTGTAAAAGGGTAGGTTTATGGTTGATTTCATGCTAAAAATAATGGAAGTGCTTAAAAACTCTTATGCCTCAATGGAGATTTACTTATTCCTAACGTACATTCTGCCTGTAGGTCAAGGGGTTTGAAGTGATTGAAAAAATAAAATCAAATAGTCCAGGAATGTTAAAACTTGTATATGAAACTGCACCATAACTCCTTGAAATTTTCCTTCTGTCAGATTCCAAATCTAGTACAGATCTATCTTGTCGGATTCTATGAGGAGCGTGAATTTGCATTATTTGTCTCCTCAATTTCTAATGAGCTCAAAGTTCCAGTCAGGTAAACTTTTAGTTTGCTTTTGTCTTCAGTAGAATTTCCTTTTTTCTGGTCTTGGTTTGGATACTTTTTCTTGCATTATCAGATACTTAAAAGAGGACAAGCCGCATGGATCAGCTGGTGGACTTTACAATTTTAGAGATCTAATCATGGAAGATAACCCGGTTGTGATCTTCATTCCTTTTGCTTATTGTTTTTCTTATTTATTGCCATGGCGTTGCTTATATGCATGGGAAGAGCCAAGTTTTAAATGAAAAACAAGTGACAAAATGAGAAAATAAGCCTCTTATACTTTTGCATAATATGCCTTATCCTTTTTTGAATGGCAGTCACATATTTTTCTGCTGAATTGTGATGTTTGCTGCAGTTTTCCACTGCCTGAGATGCTTGGTAATTGGCTTATTGTTCCTCATATTTTTCCCCCATTGGAATTTGCCACTTATTAACTTAAACAATTGCAGAGGCTCACAAAAGATATGGTGGGATGGGAACTATACTTGTAATCAAGGTTGGTTATATGAATTTGCTGGTTGTATGCATAATCTTTTGGTTCTGTGGTTCGTGATGTTTGTCTCATTTTCCTATCTTACTTTTTACCTTTCTCATGTAGGTTCCTCCTGAGTCAGCCAACCAGTTTGGTGAATTGGTGGCTGATCCTGTTACCAATGAGCTGTTGCACTACACAGAGAAACCAGAAACATTTGTACTTACGAGACCCAACATTTTATTATTTTGGGGCTTTTACCATTGCTCTAAAAGTAAAAAATCCAATGTACTTGACAGACTTATTTTTCTTGATTTTATGCAGGTGAGTGACCACATAAATTGTGGGGTCTATATATTTACACCAGATATTTTTGGTGCCATTCAAGGTGTATCCACTCAACGAAAAGATAGAGGTGAGTGTTATGTGTTGGGTATCTATTTTGATGCTTGAAAACGTTTAGGTGAACTATAAGTTAATGTTTTGAGGCTAAGACACCGTCAGCATTATGATTATCAACTTCAGAATTTCTAAATCTGTGGGTCTTCCAGACACTTTGTGCATATTTTTTTGTCGACATTTTTTTGTTGTGACCTTTTTCATTTGGAGCACTTCAAATTCACATAGTTTGTATCATGTTTTGGAACTTTTGGGAAGTCGATATTCTTTCTGTTGAGCTGTCACTTTGATGTAACAGCAATTTAAAGGGTTAGACTCTGGTTGTTTTATTTATTCCCTTCCCTCATTGAAGTTTCCAGCGTATGCTATTTGGTGTTGAACATTTGTCAATCGTCTTCTTCCATAACACTATCTGCAATTCAATTTTATGGATGATGTTCTCATTGAGAACTTTTATTCATGAAGCACTTGTGGAAGGGTGGGTGAATGTTCCAGGGCTTTTTAGACAATTACATTGTCCATTGCTAGTGACATGACAGACCCAAGCTGTTTCTCTGTAATATTCTGTTTAAATTTGACCCTCTGAAGATGTTACTGATTTGCTTATGTATAGTTGCTCAATTTCCTGTAATTTTACCCTGTGAAGATATTACCAGGCTGTTAGCATAGTTTGTTAAGCTGAGTATTCATGCTTCCAGGCAATAATTTGAGGTGCTGTGCTTCAAAAAAAAAAAAAAAAAAGTTTCAAAGATTCCTCTCATATGAGCTTAATTTTTAGTGTTTATTCCAAAAGCTCTTAATTCCACATTATTGAGCATACAATATTCTGTGACTTTTACTTCTGATTTTCACCTTCAGTTTACTTTGAAAAGGTGCCTTTGTAAATATTCAAACTCTACAGTTATATTTACCATTACATTATGCATCTAAGACGATGCTGGGCTGAGGGAACTTGTTTCTTTTTGGTCTCAAGTGTACCAACTAAAATACAGATGTCTCACATAATTCCCAACATTGCAACATTGAAGTTTGATCACTATTTTGCAGCTAATCTAAGGCGTGTGTCCAGTTTTGAAGCTCTCCAGCTACCAAATAGGTAATGTTTCAATTTGCTGATGCTCTACTTTGATACCTTTGAGGTAGTGCTATGTTCGTTATAAGTCATAATATTGAAAAGCAACTTATGCATCAGTTGTTATCATCTAAGTCTGCAATTTTAGGATTGAGGAAATAAAGATATCTAAAGTACCAATAGGTCCTGTTAATGGAAGCTCAAAATAGCTATGACGCTGTTAGAGGCTTTTGAAATATTAATTGCGTCTAACTTGGATTTGGTTTTAATTTTAAAATTCTTTGACTACATGATTACTAAACATGGTCAAATAAGCTGGAACTTAATTCATGCCATTGCATGTCTATCCTGGTCTGTAAAAGGATTTTAAAGCATAAAATCATTTTACTGCTTGAAATTCCTGCATTGTTAATGTTAGAGAAGAAGGAGAAAGATATTTGGGAATAATAATTTTCCTTGTGGAATAAGTGATACAACTATTATATATATACAAGATTGAAATCAATCAAGATCCTAAAATCAAGCTTTTAAGATCCCTAAAATCAAGCTAGTATAATTGGGCTATCTAGTCCACTATAATTGAGTTAATGTATCTCGACATGTGTGCTAATGCAACTAGACATGTTAGCTAATGTATCTTGACATATTCAATAGTTCTAATGTTTCTAGACATCTTAGCTAATGTATCTAGATATATTCAACATTCCCCCTCAAGGTGGAGCATATTAATCAGATGGACCAAGCTTGCCACATGTATTTTATTTGAGGACCTCTAAGTGACTTCATAATACAATCTGCAAGTAGATCATTTGATTTAACAAAACATGTCTCAGTGACTTTGTAAATCAACTTTCTTTCACAAAGTGACAATCAACTTCAATGTGCTTAGTCCTCTCATAAAGATCAGATTGGAGGCAATATGGAGCGTGGCTTGATTATTGAAAACTAACTTCATTGGATCATGAGTCACCAATTGCAATTTATTAAGCAATTATCTAAGCCATATCAGTTCACATGTAGCCATAGCCATAGCTCAATATTCACCTCAGCACTATATCTAACAACCACATCTTTCTTTTTACTCTTCCAAGATGTTAAGTTCCTATCAATAAGAATACAATATCTTGTGATAGAACGACGATCAATAAGTGATCCTACCCAATCTACATCAGTGTAACCAATTACTTGTATGTTTCCTCTATCAACTAATAACAGTCCTTGGACTGGTGCTCCTTTGATATATTTAAGGATGCGAATTGCTGCATTTTAGTAAGTATCATGTGAGGAGTCCAAAATTTGACTAATAACTAAGATAGGAAAAGATAAGTTAGGCCGTGTTATTGTAAGATAGTTCAATTGTCCAACAACCCTTCGATACTTTTCAGGATCTTTAAGTGGTTTTCTCTGTCTTGGCAATAATTTAATATTAGGATCCATTGGGATATCTATAGGCTTAGCATTTGACATGCTTGCTTCTTCCAGAATATGCATTTCATACTTCCGTTTACAAATAACAGCACCATCTTTAGGTTGGGCAACTTTGATGCCCAAGAAATAACGAAGCTTGCCCAAATCTTTAGTTTGAAAATGGCCAAAATGATGTTTCTTTAACTGAATAATTCCTTCATGATCCTGTCCTCTGATAATAATGTCATCCACATAAACAAGATAAATGCTACCTTTTGATGGAGAATGATGATAGAACACTGAATGATCAACTTCGCTGTGTACCGTTCCATATTTTTGAACAACTTCACTGAAAAGTCCAAACCAAGCACAACAAGATTATTTTAGACCATAAAGTGCACATTTTAGGCGACAAATTATTCCACTGGACTTCTCCTGAAGAACAAAGTCAGATGGTGTTCCGTATAAACTTCCTCTTGCAACTTACCACGAAGGAATGCATTTTTTATATCTATTGGTGCAATGGCCAATGACGTACAACAACCACAGATAATGTGACGAACAGAAGGCATCTTGGCCACTAGAGAAAAAGTGTCAATATAATTCATAGCAAAGATTTGAGTATGTTCCTTAGCCACAAGCTAAGCACATGGACTTTTATACGAAAGTTGAGTACGGGTACATGTTCAAGTATCTCACTCGTCAGTTTTCTAAAATTAGGATACAGGACACTACCAAAGAGTCAAATATGGGTACGGGAATATGGTTTTAAATTTTATACTTTTTTAGTTTGTAGGATAATTAATCTAAAAGAAATGTAATTCACAAAAGATGTAACTCTGTATTCTTTTATTGGCAAAAAAAGCAATTCAACAGTTAAACAAATTCATACTTAATCATCCACAACAAAGAATACAAAACTGAGAGATATATGGACTTATTACTTGTAACTTTGTAATTAATGTTTCAACTACAAGGAAATAAGTGACAAAATAAAATCCTCTCTCAACAATAGCAAAAAAATCCCTTGTTCTGATCCTCATGGTGTTATCAAACAGCATAATCAGTGATCCTCGAGTAGTGACTTGATGATATTCGAGTCATCGGGACAAAACACCCTAAAATACTTGTTGTCCTGAGATCAACATTATTTCCATTGTAACAGTGGCCATGATGGATGCTATCTGGAGCAGCGGAGACCGGATGTGGAGGAGGCAGAGAAGAGGGGTAGGGGTTGGTTTTCTTTGGTCAAAGTTATCTTTCTATCAGGAAAAAAAAAGTTATGCTAAAAAATGATAAGAAATCACATGTTAGTATTTAATTTGGGATAAAATTAAGCAAAGGCATTTTAAGTGTTCAGGTTGTGATTTGATTCACAATTTTTTCACATTAAATCAATTCGATTGGGTTGCCAATCTTGGTCTTAGGCTGTAGGTAACCTCTCCTCTAGAATATATCCCATCCTATTAAAAACAGTCGTCAAAATTTTTGAGCCCATTTGTCAAAAAAAGCCTCAAAAGCAAACCACCAGTAGAAAACATAAATAGGCTTAAGCAAGAAAAGAGGCAACCAGCCCAGTAAGATGGAAAAAAAGCCAGTATCCTGGTGGTCTTCTTCTCTCTTCATCCTCGTCCTCATGTCACCGCTGTTGTTGCTCTTCCTTCTCGCAACTCAGTGCTGTCTCTCCTCTCTATCCTCCCATCTTCTTGTCCTTCTTTCTAATCTTGTATTCTCCATCTTGCTAGGCCAGAGAGCTAGATCTCTGTTTCTTTTCTTCTTCCTCAATATCTCTTTATTCTCTCTCTCCTCCATCATCACCATAGATGGGCTGATAATTACATCTTTAGCAACTAGTTAACATATCCATCTAAACCTGATCGAGTTTGACTCAGATTCATACCCGCACCCCTGTCGTGTCCTGTTGACATGGGTGCTGTGGCTTCATCTGCCGAGTCCATGTAACACAAGCCACAAGACGAGCTTTGAGATGGTCAATGTTACCATCGGAACCAACTTTAATAGTATAAATCTAATGACAACCAACAATTTGATTTACCAGGTGGAAGATGAACCAACTCCCAAGTGTTGTTGTAGTCGAGAATAGCTATTTTATTTATCATTGCCTAAACGCCACCCAAGATGAGATAAAGCCTCACCTACAATTTGAAGAACAAACACATATGACAAAGATGACAGAAAGGCATGATGAGATTAAGAAATATGATGATAATTCAAACAATAATAATTTGGATAATGATTTCGAGTGGAATGAATACCTTTTCTGACAGCAATGGGTAGGCTAACAAGAAATGGGACTGTGGTAGGAGTAGGAGTTGGAATAGTGTGTGAGCCATCAGGATTTTCAGCAGATTCTCCAACATCATCATTCGAAACTATAGTAGGACGATTACGCCGATGATAAGTAATAAGTGGTAGTGATTTGGGGATTGACAGGCTCATTGGTTTGCTGATTGGTGTCAATGTCATGAGGAAGAGGAACAAAATAAGTAGAATAGGAATATCCTCAATGATTGTAGAATGTGATGCTATGTGATTAAGCTAACAAAATATGCAATAAGAACTTAAGTGTTGAATCCTATGGAAATCCAATGTTATGCGAGTACTAGAGCTTTATCACTTGCTTTATTAGCCAAGTCCTATGGAAATCCAATGTTATGCGAGTACTAGAGCTTTATCACTTGCTTTATTAGCCAAGTGATTATTTAATGAGGATATGGTAATGAATGATTATTGAAAAGCAATAGGATAGTAACTTGAATAATGAACAACTTGTAGTAAAACTTGATTTCAAAAGTCCTTGGAGAGAAAACCACTAATGAACCATTAGTTAAGTGTTGAATTAATGACTTGCTAAGTTGGTCTTGTCTTGTATAAGATCCAACTCTATATAAAATCATAATTTGTTCTCACAAAGAAGGCTGGGTTTTAACTTTTCTCATGATGAAACCTTGAGAATGGCATGGATTGTTTTCAATCTACTTAAAAGTATCACTATTCTTATGTGTACTATTTAAGTTTCATTTTTCATTGTTACATGCATTTTTCAATGTCAAATAACAACTAAATAACTTGCAATTGATGGCCAAGCAATACAAGTGTTAAACTTTGAACAAATGAACAAACAAATGCAAGTTTAGTAAGTTTAAATCAACTTCAAGTCATTAGAATTAGTTCATTAGCTTCATCTATTCACAGACGAAGTGTTTTGTGCAATATGGTTGATGAAACAACAAAACACATGACTTGAATTTCATAACCAACTTAACAAACTGAAAGAAGTAGAGTTTAGAAATGCTCATTCAAGTTGAATAAAACTCCATGACTTCTAGTTGTTCTTGCAAAAGTTGAACTACAATAGTTTTCTTACAAGAATATTCTGTTAAAATAGTAAGAGAATTCTACTAATTCTCTCTACTTAACTCTATCTAATCTCTTTAAATCAGTTACGAAGGACTTATATTTATAAAGAAATGAAGCTCAAGTCCTTTTCCAACTTGAATTACAACTTGAAGCATTGAAATTATTGCCTTGGCTTGTTGAGATTTCGAATGCCTCAAAAGTCTTCTCGTGAGCTTTGCAATTTGTCCTAGGGCAGATAACCTGCAACCAGTAGCTGAAAATGACTAAAAAAGGAGTGTGAACAAGCTGCAATTCGAGAGGAGTCAATACTCTAGACCGCCATCGATCCACCAGGATCGGTCTGCGGATCTTTGATTTGCAGATCATCTTCTGTGGGGTCCACTGGTCCTACTTTGCTATTGATATGGAATTTCAAGTCCAAAATGGTAATTTCATGTGTAATCCGCGAATTCCCTTGCAATTTTGATTATGAATTTTTCTCCCAAAAACTACACAAGTAATCCTCCAAGTTTTTGTTCATTTGTTTCTTCAATTTCAATTGTCTTGAATTTACTACAAATGTGATCCAGTGCACTCCAATTGATCCACTTGTTGATCGATTATCATGGACTTGCAAGATTGTATAAAAATTGTGTACTAATTTGTTTAAAATAAGAATTTCAACTCAAAACCCTAAAGTTCGGTAGAAAACTCTAAAGTTTTGAAAGGAATGTTTTCGAGTGAAATTCATTCTAAATATAGTAGAAACACACTAAAAACATATAATAAATCATCTACTAAAATATATATAAATTTAACACTTATCGAATGCTCGGACTTATTAAGCGAAAAGAAAGTAGTAGTTTCAAAGATGTAACATTTGCAAAGATGATGTATCATTTGAGACTAGGAGAAAAACATTTGTATCCTTTTTGTATCTGAGTGTACCCCAAAAATACACATTGGACAGCATGAGAAGATAGCTTGTCTTTCCCTGGAGTTAAGTCATGAAAAAAACATGTACAACCAAACAAACAAGGGGAAATTGAAAATAGAGGTTGATTTGGATATATAAGAGAGTAAGAAACTTGATCATTAAGAGCAAATGATGGCATTTGATTAATCAAATAGCATGCAGTGAGGATAGCATCCTCTCAAAAACATAGTGGAACATTTGCATGACGAAGTAAAGTACGTGCTGTTTCTACCAAATGTTTATTTTTCCTTTCAGCAAGCCCATTTTGTTGTGAGGTATGAAAATATGATGATTGATAAATTATTCCCTTGGAACTCATAAATGACTTAAAAGGAGTAGAAACATGCTCATGTGCATTATCACTTCGTTAGTTCTATGGGAACACCAAATTTTAGAAACAAAGTTTTGAAAAATAGAAAAAGCTTTAGATTCACTTTTCATAAAAAAACAACCATATACAACTTGAATAATCATCAATAAAGTAACAAGATATTAATAACCTAAATTGGAAGTAATTCGACTTGGTCCCCAAACATTAGAATGGATTAAAGAAAATGGAGATTTAGCTCTATTATTAACCTTTTCTGAAATGCCTATGAGTGTATTTTCCAAGTTGACATGACTCACACTGTAAAGAAGACATATTAAAGGATGGTACCATTTTCCGAAGACATATTAAAAATGACTACTGAGTGAAGAGAAAAGATGTGGATTACCAAAAATATGATATGTGCCAGCAAAATCTAAAACCCATGGACCAAGAGAAGGAAATTGAGAAACACAGGCACTAGATTATTCATTTGTACTATGGAGACAGCAAGCATGGAAGACTATTTAGCTGTAAACCATTTCAAAAAATCCTCATACTTAGGCTTTAAAGTTGATCTTGAACTTTCACAATGCTTAGACTAGACAACATTTGCTGCTTTTGATGGAGGACGTCTATGCAAGAGCCAATAATGATCTTTTGTGTGTCCAACCTTTTTACAATAGTCGCAATTAGTTTGGTTTCTATTACCATTGTAACCACCTCTTTATGACGGCCACGACGGCGGCCTCGTCTTTGGCTAAATTGAGATGCCAAAACAAATGAGTCAACAACAATAGTCTTGGCAAATGACTGTGATTCATCAAGAAGTCGTAGCAGTTTGGAAAATGTATGAGATAGAGTAGGAATTGTGGAACTAACAAGGATCTGATCACGAATGGCCGAATATTCTGCCGACAAACCAAAAAGAGCCAAAAGCATAAAAAATGTACCTTTTTGATAGATTTGTTCCTATTGAGTTGCAGCAGGTGGTAGCAACTCATTGAAATCTGAAAGGATACCTTGAGTTCTGCCTAAGTAAGAGCTCATGGGCATATCAAGTTTTCAAGGGACAATAGGGCTCATCAGATCAGAACAAATAGCGTACAACGCATGAGATATCATTTGTGTATAATGCTTTGGCTTGCTCCCAAACACCAAAGCAAGTCTTATGTGGATGGAAAATTTGCTTTAGTGAAGAATCAATGGTTTGCCAAAGCATGCTACAAAATTGAGCATCGATTCTCTCCCACTTGGATCGATCAACCATTGTATCATCAGATTTTGTAATAAGATGGTCACAGTATCCTTGTCCCATGAACATTAACTCGACATCAGCAGCTCAATTAGATTAATTATTGACTTTCAAATTTTGAATGGTGATAATTGTAGAACTAAGAGGAGTTGTTGTAGTGGATTTTTATTAGATGTTACAGATATATTGGATGTAGACATGATGATATTAGATCAGGAAGAGTCACTGGGTAAATTCACTGGGAGAGATGATCGAAAAACAAAGAGTCTAAGAAGAAGGAGAGAGAGAGATATTCAGGAATTATATTTTTCCTTATGAAATAAGTGATACAAGAATCATATATATACAGGATTGAAATCAATGAAAATCCTAAAATCAAGCTATCAAGATTCCTAAAATTAAGCTAGTATAATTAGGCTATCTAATCTCTATAATTAAGCTAATGTATCTAGACATTTTAGCTAATGTGTTTAGACATATTCAACAGTTAATGTAATTGAAACTATTTGTTGAATGGATATCTGGTCTCTCTCTATTTTTTTTTTTTTTTTTTTTTTTTTTTTTTGCAAGTTAAGTATACCTCAAATGTCACTCTGAATGTGCTTGGATTAGAGCATGCCAGTTCTTTTCCTCTCTTTCAAGGTCGCAAGCCACGAGAAAGGAAATCTTGTTTCACGCTTCTGTGTGTGATATCTTCCTTTTTCACCAATATTTTGTGGTAATGAACCTCAGATAAAATTAAGCTAAGAGATCTGTATGCTTTTCCTTTCTCATGTCTCAGACATTTGGGATTCAATAAGAAGATTTGACGTCATTGAGCTATTCGCAGTTTTTAACTTAAAATATTTTTCTTTCGCTATGTATTATGTTTAGTAGTGGGAGTTTGAATGAACTTATTGTTTGAAGATCATAGGAGAAAGTAGGGAAGTGGGTAATTTAATAACTAGCTGGAAGATGGTTATTTTCAACTCTCACAAAGTGACATAAAGGGACAAACTGGTCATGCAAAAAGCAGGCTTCTGCATTATATGTAGTTAGATAAGGAGGACAAAGATGGGTGAAATATATGCAAATTTTCACATTACCATTGGAGTCAAATACCTCAAATTTCAAACTCCAGCAATGGAGAAAGTAATATGCTCAAAATCACGCATAACAAAAGCCATGCGTACAAAAAATTACCTGTTATAGCTGGAATGCTGCATGACTACTTTTCATCTCTGGACAGAAATAAGTATGTATGATATGTTCTTTCAGTACGTTCTTAGGTCTACACAAACGATATTGATTAAATTGGTGTCAAATAGAGCTTTCAATAAATTGGTGTCAAATAGAGCTTTCAATCTCTTTAAACTTCCTCCCTCATGTGATATGTTGCAGAAGCCTTCCCACAGATTTTGTACGATTGGATCAAGACATCCTATCCCCTTTTGCGGGGAAGAAGCAATTATACACATATGAAACACTGGATTTCTGGGAGCAAATTAAAACTCCTGGGTAAGCGAATTAAGTAAATTTTTATCCAAGTCTACCACTTGCTGTACTTTGGAAATTGTGTGATCATTGGGTTTATGCACTGCAGAATGTCTTTGAGATGTTCTGCCCTCTATCTTGCTCAGTTTCGGTCCACATCACCCAATATTTTGGCAAATGGAGATGGTACAAAGAGTGCAACAGTTACTGGTGATGTTTACATTCATCCATCAGCAAAAGTTCATCCAACAGCTAAGGTAATGATCCTTAAATGTTTGCAGAAGTTTCTCCTTTAGTGACTTCAGTATTGTGTTTGTAAATACTTTGCTTCTTATATTTTCAAAGGCTATGTTTGTGCTTCTCTCCTTTTTGTTCGCCAACCTGGAGGATTTTGATCTCTTAATAACCAAATAATTTTCAGCTCCGTAATTTTGTTTTCCTAAGCATGCACACCAAAGGCATGCATGTAACAACTTTCTCATTTTCTTTCTTGTATAATGAGTAAAATTTACTGATGAAGAAATAACAGTTCAAACTGATAATGGGTGTACTCCTAAACGATTACATGGAACAAGGGTATATCATCTATAAGCCAAGAATCGATTAACCCTTATTCTAAAATCACTAGACAACATATCATTATTGAAGCATCCCATAAGAAATTGCTCTGGAAAATGTACAGAATTTTGCCAATTCATTCCCTAGCTATATTTACCAAATATACATCTGTGTCAAGAATGCCTGTCTGAGTGGTAAGTTTATGTGTAATAGTGACTGAATTTCCTGAAAGCCATCTACACAAAATTGTGTTATATATCTCTTGTCTATTAACTATTATGTATGAGAGAACGAAGTTAGTAGCTCTCTGTTAAGTTTGAATAAAAAACTAGAGACAAGTCCCTCTCTCTCTCTGTATCTGCGTGTGACATGCTATTTGCTCGTCTATTTATTGAACAGATTGGTCCCAATGTCTCAATTTCTGCCAATGCTCGTATAGGAGCTGGTGTAAGGCTTGTCAGTTGTATTATTCTGGATGACGTTGAAATCAAGGTACCATCACAATCCAAATAAGATAAATTACCTATCAAATACATTTACTAACTTGAGAATGATCCCTTTTTTTTCCCCTTCTTTTGTCAAGGAAAATGCTGTTGTCATTCATGCAATTGTCGGATGGAAGTCTTCTGTTGGAAGATGGTCAAGAGTGCAGGTGAGTGTGTAAGGTTACCCAAACAGGATATTCATTTCTAACAAGGCATAATATCCATAGCTGTTGGATGGAAATAAAAGTTCCGCTTAGGATGGACCTATGTTGTACCAAGTTATGTAATAGAAAAATAAGGTAAATTTTGAGTCTTCAAACATTTTTATTTTCTGATTTTGAGGTCCCAATGCGGTAAGCAGACCAATTGGTCTCTGTTCTTTGCTTTCTGAATTAATTTATGTGAATAAACCCAAAAACGAAGGCAAAAATTTTGTGATATCAGTTTCACAGGTACACTTTACATTAGTGCTGCCATGTGTCTTTTTTGTCCTTGCAAATAATTAAGGTTTACCTCAACTATGATATTTGTTATCTTAAGAAAATTTGATACAGTCAAAGAAACAAAATAAAAAGAATGTGAATGAGAAGTGAGAACATTCATTGCTTTTCATCTTCATAGCAGTCATTGATTATCTGTGAAATTGTTGAACAAGCTGTTCCTTCAATCGAGAGTTGATGCTGTACTATTTTACTTTGAAAGCTTTTTGGTGTCTATAACCACATCTTTCTTGCATAATAGGAATGTTTATCTTTTAAGTTCATCCTTTTGTAATTGATGCAATAGGTCTTATAATATGCTAATCTTCTCATCTCAGGCTGAGGGCGATTACAATGCAAAGCTTGGTGTTACAATTCTTGGTACTTTGGTCCATATTTAATCCTTTGACCTGATTTTGAATTCAGTGCGATAGTGCACTAACTGAATCAATGTTTCTGCAACAGGTGAATCCGTATCAGTTGAAGATGAAGTGGTAGTGATTAACAGTGTTGTCCTTCCAAACAAGACTCTAAATCTTAGTGTCCAAGAGGAAATTATACTCTAATACAGGATCAGATGACTCCCTGCGGTTCTTTGACGTTATTACGTGGATCTTATTTGTGTCACCATCCTTGGTTATTCAAGCTGAAAATTGAGAAATGTTAAATAGTTAATTTGTATGCATTTATAAGTCGACTTGGCTACAAATAAATAGCAACTTCTGTTGTTTTAATTTGGAAACAATCTCATGTATCCACTCAATTTGGTTATTAAATCTCAAATGTATAACCTTGATTTTTAATTATGTTTATGAAATTATTTAACCTACTAAATTTTATATCAATTGAAACTCAAATATTTCATTCTTTTGAGTTTTAATTTACGTTTATGAATTTATTTAAACCACTTGCATTTTTAAATAAATTGAAACTCAAATATTAATTTGAGTTTTAATTTGTGCTTATTTATTTAATTAAACTATTGGCATTCTTACATAAATTACGTTTTTCAAAAATTCATGAATTTAATTAAAATGTTCACAATTTTAAATATATTAAATTTTTATTTAACTTTAAATTTTGAGTTTTAATTTGTGTGAAAATAAGTGCTTAGATAAATTCATTATATAAATTTAAAATTTTGAATATGAATAATTTACATAAGCTAGCTGTGAAGATCTTCCAAAAAATATAAAATTAATTATTCCTATGTTTCTTAAATTTTGGAGAATTGAAAAAGGCATAAATTAAGAAATAAAATATTGATTTTGAAATACCTTTTTTGACAATATGGACAACATTTTTTAATAAATGAGATGACACAAAAATTTGTAAAGAATTAAGGTAAAATCATGGTAAAATGTTAAGATACGATAAACTAACGATTTAGATAAAGTAAACTAACGTTAGTGAAACTAACATTTTAGATAAGGTAAACTTATCGTTTTAACAAAAGTAACCATTAGTCAAAGGACTTAAGATGGAACAAAATAAAGTTAGGAACTATATTGAAAAATACTCCAAACTTTAAGGGGTTGTAATGCATTCAGCGCTTGATATATAGTAAATTTATAGAGTAATTAAGTTGGAACATAGGTAAAGTAAAAAAGTAACTAGCAATGTTAACGTGTGATATGCAGGAGATCACATTTTGTATATAACACAAAGGTTTTTCTTATGTGCTTTTAGAGCACAGGATAAAATATCATAAAATGAAAATGGACCTATTATTAATATTTTTAAATTTTTATCCACCCCTAAATTATAGACAACCTCACAGGAAAAAAAAATATCCTTCTATGAAAAAAGCAACATTCAGCCACTTTTTATCCTGTGCCCTAATGGTGGACCCACAAAAATAATAATAATCTTATAAGAAAATTTTAATAAGTTAAAATAATCAAGAGAATATGTTGTCTTTTTAGTTAGCAAATCACACAATAAATACATGTTACATTGGAAATAGTCTCAATGTCTAATAAAATATGCAATTAAAAAAATCTTAGTAAGTTAAAATAACCAAGAGAATATGCTGCCTTTTTAGTTAGCAAATCACACAAAAACTACATGTTACTTCAAAATTTTAAAAACAATGTAAATTGATAATTTATACCCTTTATACTTGCTCATTGTATAGTTGAAATATGTGTGAGATAATTTAATATAGAAAAGAGTAAACTCTTTAAATTCCATCTTTTACTCAGTTAATTTTTCTTTAGCCAAAATGATCACTCAACTAATAAAAACATATGTTTTTGGTCATTCCGTCAAATTCTCGCACTAATATAGAAGGAAAGGCAAGCAAGTGACATCCACATGCATATTTTAAGAAGCCAAAAGCTTAGATGGTAAAACTCTCCATAAGAAATTGTAATTTTCACACACGACTAGGACCAACCCTGTTGATTTCCTCAACAGTACATCCATTAATCCATTCTTAAACATTTACGTTAATTAGCTACCGCAAGCAAAATTCCACTGATCAATAGTAGTATCGACACCATGGATATTAGTACCCTTCCCCTTACCATCAGATTCCACTTTTTTAATGGTCTTGCGTCATCTGTGCCTCAACGTAAATACAATTATACTTCCATTTTAAACCAGCAAATTGTTTACCACTAGCTTTTACTATTGCTGGCCTACTTTCTATAAATAATTTTTTTCTCACACTTGACGCCACAAAATTTTGTGCAACTATGTCCTTGGTCATCAATTTTTCCAGTATTACTTCAAGCTTCTTCATAAAAGAGTTCTGCACAGGTGTCCTTTTAACTTTTTTTTTTAAAGTAATTACTCTATTAAATTATTAGAAACAACATCAAGTACAAACGTAGGAAAAGAATCCTACAAATGGATCTAGACTCAAAATTTAAAGTAAACTTTGCTAACGCATGTGCAAAATTATTTATTGTTCAATAGACATGTGAAAAGTGAACTAATTTAAAGGAAATCAATAACTGTCGAGTCAAGTCAAACCAATGCCTGAGCGCAGACAAATCTTTAGTAGCAATAGTTAGCTTCTTCATTACCGTACTATAGTCACCTTCTATTTCCAAAGTATCAACGCCGGAATTAATGGCCCATTGAAGTTCTTTTATAACTACTACTATCTATGCATGTTTAGCGTCCATCAATGGACCAATCCATTCTGCCAATGGTGCCATTACTTGCCCCTCTTCATCTCAAATAATTACTCCAATCCCTGCCTTTCTATTTTTCCAAGCCCCATCAATATTTAGTAAAAATCTTGCTTTGGCTTCCTCCAACTTTTTATCAAAATAGATGATGGTTTCAATTTTAACGCTTGATTTGCTTTTTTAAATTCTGCATAATAGGTCCAAACATGATGTCGTGTCCGAAATCGATGAGAGGTACTATTGGGGTCGTTGACTATCGTGTCCCGAAATAACACACGATCTGGTGATCCATTTCGAAAAGTTAGAGTTTTGGAAAAACCGTACGTGTGTGATAAAAATTGAGTTTTTAGTAAAAAATGTGTTTTTTAGGAAAAATGATATTTTAAAAGAAAGTAAGGTCAGGACTAAAAGTGCAACAGTTTTGGTTAACTGATTTTTGAAAAATGGTTTTATTTTAAAAAATAGAGTCGCCACTTGGTACTGAGTTAGAGTGTACCAAGTCACTCGAAAAAATCGTTTAACAAAACAAAGTAAAATTTTAGAAAAATCATTTAAAACCCTTTTCCGACTCCGGGCTATGAAAAAAACGAGAGAAGAAGGTTCGGGAGTCACATTTGAAGAAAAGGAAGGCAAAGGATCATGCCTAAGGCATCCTTTCAACCTAATCGAGACTAGTTGCAAAGTTTAATCAAATTTTCCTAAATTAACCCTAAATTCTATCGCGTCTAGATGTATCTATATGAATGCAAATCCTAAAACCTAAATGTGGGTATCGAGAGGGTCGAAATGTCCCATCGAGACTTGGTCGAGATTATCGCATTAATTACGAAACCAAGTCGAGACCTCGAGGGAGTCATGAGTGTCTATGCAAAATGAAATGCAAAAAGAAAAGAAAAATAGTAATACGGATAATAAGTGGTCAAAGAAAGTGAAAATGCAACATCACGGGTACAGAGAACTAATAACTCGTGACTGAATGTTCCTACTTACAGAGGGAGGAACGGCATATACGCCACCGCTTCCCATGTAAGTAGGCGACTATTTCTAGTCCGATTACACAAATGACCTAATTTCTAAGTGAAATGTAACCTAAATGTCATGTACTTGAAGATGTGTAAAAATAAATAATAATAATAATAATAATAATAATAATAATAATAATAATAATAATAAAATCATACCAAATTGAAAGAAAACTGAAAGTGTGTGAAATAAGAATATGAAATGCACACGAGTACACCTAGTACTAAAATAACCTAAGAGCCGAGTGTTGGACTAGCCCTTTCTAGGAATCCCCATCAGCGTTAGACTAGCAAAGAAATAAGAAAAACCACAACTAGCGTTGGACTAGTGTGGTGACGGAATAATTAAGCATGCATCAAAATAATAAACATAATATCGAAAACAAATAAACATATAAAAAACTCATCAAAGCACAGAGGAGCACGTAACACGTGGGTATCATATCTAGATGCAAAATCCTAAGAAAAACGGTAAAACATATAAGCACACAAGTACACAAAAACACGTAAGTTCTAACTATTACACCGGGACATTTAATTACACTTAAAGGGGGAAAAGTAAAATGATCTATCTATTACACTTGCTATCTATAATACCAAAATGTTCGTAAAAATATGGAAAATGTAATCTAACTATTACATAGGCTAGCTGAATACAAAAATATTACATTTTTTGCCAAAATAATAAAATTTGAAATTTAAATAGCATAAAGTAAATAAATACGCAAAAAGCATGAAAAATAAGCAACATGTGAGGAAAATGCATAATAAATCACATATAGGCAGATTGGAGCACATAAAAAGAATTAATGAGAGATAGAGGGTACCTCTCTTCGAAGATCTATTGTGAATGCTAAAATCATGAACAAATGCGTCAAGGTACCACCATTTAGGTAGAATAAAACATAAAATGTAAATACTAATACCGGAGGTGAAGTATAAACTCTAACAAATTAATGGGACTAAACCAAAAATTCAATAAAAGCTTAAGGGGAAAAATTGGAAATCAAAACAAACCTAAGAGGTAGGGATGAAAATGAAAGCAAATTAGGGGAACAAAACCATAAACTTTAGCAAGTGGAGCACCAAAATAAATTACAACAACTACTTAAAGACTTAAAACAGATTCCAGCAACATATAAAAGACTAAAATATGATTTCCAGCAATTAATGGGAGTTCAAAACAGATTCGAACACATATAAAGGATTAAAACACAATTTCCGGCAATGTATAAAGGACTAAAGTATGATTTCCAGCAATTAAAGGGAGTTCAAAACAGATTCCAGCAACATATAAAGGATTAAAACACAATTTCCAGCAATGTACAAAGGACCAAAGTATGATTTCCAGTAATTAATGGGGGTGTAAAAGCAAAAATCCAGCAAGTCGTGGGGAGTTAGAATAAAATTTCCAGCAATTAATGGGGTCTAAAATCAAAATTTCTGCCAGTCGTAGGGAGTTAGAATAAAATTTCCAGCAATCTAGGACTTAAAACTAAAATTCTAGCATTTCAAAGGGACTTAGAAGAAATTCCAGCAAGTGGGAGGTGTAATAATGTAGTTTCCAGCAATGTTAGTGGGCTAAAAATATAAATTAGAGCAAGCTCATGGGGCTAATAAAAATTTCTGCAAATAGTGGGGGGTCCAAAACAAATTCCAGCCATATGTGAGGACTAAAATGAAATTTCAGCAGGTATTAGGGGGGTTAATTAAAAATTACAGCAAGGTCTATGGTCAATAATTAAAAATGCCAGCAGCATAGTAGTTGAAATTAGAAAAATCAGCAACAATAAGGGCTCAAAAAATGGAGTTCTAGCAACTATTAAAGACAAAAGGCAATTGGTAGGGCCTAATTGATAGAAAAATAAAATCTAAGGGTATCAATCTATAAAATTGAGGACTTAATTGAATAAAATAAAAAAATATTGGGGCACATTGATACTACTCGATAAACCAAGGGATAACATGTAGATATTCGTATCAATGACAAAAGATAAAAATTCATGAACTAAAGTTAGAACTTGATTAATTAACTAAACTAACCTGATTACTTAATTAATTGTTCACTCAAAGAACTAAATTAAACCCAGTTAAAAGCAAATCACCCATAGATAAGTAAAAAAACAAACGTACCCCACTAAAAACTAAACTAAAAGCTAACTACTGCAATCAAAACCAATAAAGGCTAAGTACTGCAATCGTCTTCTTTCTCCAAGATCCAAAGACCCAAATTTTTTAATCACAAATAAGACTAAGCCTTCTTTAGCTTGATTTTCTCAATCTCCACCGAATCTCTTTCCTTCAACACCAAACGGAACCTTCCAAAGTCAAGCTTTCCTTGGATCAATCACTAAATACCCCTAAATCATCAATCAAAATTCTGTATCTTTAAACCCATAAATAGACTAATCAAACAAAACCGATACAGGATCTCAAGAATCTAACGGTAAATGAAGAGAGCCGTAAGTGATCTTTAGCTGAAAAAATGGTAGCTTCGGTGGACGTCTTGATGGAAGGGGATGTCTGTGCTTGGTTGATTTCAGGTTGTTATGGTGGGACTTTGAGTAGCTATGGTGGCCTGAAGGTGTTCAATGGTGATGCAAGGTGGATTGGGTGGTTAGAGAGGGAATATTAACAATGACTTTTTGGCAATTTTCGGCTACAATTGCAGCTGTTATTGGGTGATTTTGGGCTGCTTTGTGAAGTAATTATGGATGTGACAGTGGCTGAAATTTGTGAAGTTGAGGGAATGGTGGTGTGCGAATGTGAATTGCTTGATGACGATGGATTTGTGCGTGAATCTTGTGGGGTGTGTATGCAGTGGTAAGAATTTGGGGAAGTTGCTGATGGTTTTATTTTGGGGCTTGTTGGCAGGGGTTTTGTATGAGGAGTGATTCGATTGGAGGTATTGTGGAGGTTGGTGAGTTAGGACTTAAATTGGAGTTGGGTTTTTCTGCAGGTTTGGAATCTGTGGCTGAGGCATGTCTGGCCAGACTTGACAGTAGGCAGGGGAGAAGGCAGTGGAGGATGAAGAGAGGAGGATGGTGGAGGTTCTAGTAATGAGGGGAGAGAAACAGTGGAAGAAATGGTTGAACAGAGGAAGAGATGAAGTGAAGTAACACCCAGAAAAGAAAAACAAACCCAGAACAAGACCATAATCCCAGAAAAATTTAAACCAAAAAAACAAACAAACATATTTAACTAAAATTCCAAATAAACACACAGAACTGATCAGGTTTATATAGAGAAATAGAAGAAACTAAAGCAAAATAAAAGGAAGAACTCACCTTTTTAGCTTGAAGTTATCTTTAAAGCATAAAAGAAAAAGTATTTTTAGGGTTTTTTTCCTCCTTTTTTTCTAACTTAAAGGGGTATTTATAGGGCTAGTTGTTTTAGTCACCAAGAATACTACAAAATAAAAAAAATGCCACCGGTAACAAAAATTCTAATTTTATTTAAGAAAAATATTTTTAACCTAAAAAATTAAAAAATTAATACAAAGAAATGATAATAATCTCCAAAATTTTTAAAAAATTTCAAAGTAGATTTCAAAATAAAGGTTAGAGCTAAAAACTGATCAAAAATGTGTTCAGGATGTGAAATGACGATTTTGCCCCTGAACAACGAAAATACACAGAAAATAGCTATTGGCCTCGAAAAATTACCAAAAATTAAAAATAAACTTAAAACCCTATGAAATGCATGTATGACTCAAAATTGGTGAAAAATGAATTTAAACCGTACAATAACGATTTTACCCCTAAATGCAGTATTTATAGAAAAAATAGCAATCGTCTTGGAAAAAATAAAAAAAATTTAGAAACATGCTTAAAGAATTTGGAAAAATAAATTTGGGACCTAAAATGAGCTAAAATAGTGTTTGCAAGATGAAGTTACCATTTTGCCCTTATGCTAGTAAAATATAAAAAGAATACCAATTAAATCTGAAAAAATCACAAAAATTCAAAAAATACATATGAAAGAACAAAATGTGAATTTAAAAGCCCAAAACTTAATAAAAAAATATTTACAGCTAAAAATTATTATTTTACCCCCCGAAAATGCTGATTTCGTTCCCCTTTTATTGAAAAATTAGAATTTGACAATATATATATATATATATATATATCTCTCTCTCTATATATATATATATAAATGCCCCAAATGTTGTAAAAATTATCGATGTATCAAAATTTGGTGTCTACACATTATTAGCAATATTTGCTGACTGTGACATAATACCTTCAAACACTACTTGATTTCTTGCATACCAAAACATCCATAATTCCTAGAACCAGTATTTCCATATTATCACCTGTATTTGAAAGCAAAAATGTATCCAAAAAACCCATAAAACTTCCAGCCTTGATACTTTCTAATGCACTAGCAAGCCCCATCCAGTCTCACACTTTTTGGGCAATTGTGCAATCAAGGAAAAGATGCCGATCAGTCTTTATGCTTGTACCACACCAAATACAAGGATGGGATGCAATATTTAGTCTTTTCATTAGATTACCACTAGTAGGTAAAATGTTCAAATATAAACACCAAGTGAAACATTTAACTTATGTTGGTACTTCAAGTCCCCAGATTTTTCTCCAAAATTGATACTCTTTAAAAGAATCTGAAGATTCAGGTGATCCTTGAACTATTTGCATGAATCGCATAACCACTTTATATGCTGAGCTAACAGTGGATTCCCCATCATTAGTGTAGTGCCATATAAACTAATCATTTGGTTTAGATGGACATAAAGGAATATTGCAAATGAGCTTAGCTTTCATTGAGGAAATAACGTCAAAATAAGATCAACCTTCTATGTATTTTTATTATCATCAATGAGGTCTACTACTTTTGCATTTGGCCAAAAAGTTCTTGCTATCGGGTTAGCTTTGAAAGTATAGGGTTTTATAATCCAAGGATCTGCCCATACTTTCACTGTCTTCCTATTCCCAATGCACCACTGGATCCCTTCCATCAATAAATTACGGCTTTCCCAAATGCTTCACCACAAATAGGATGGATTGGATCCTATTTTCGCCTGTAGAAAATCGAAATTGGGAGAATGTTTAGCTCGAAGTACTAGAGCCAAGAGAGACATGGGGTTTTGTAAAATTTTCCATCCTTGTTTTGCTAAGAGTGCAAAATTAAAAGCACTTGTATTCCTAAACCAAATGCTTCCCTATTGTAACTCATGTCTAACTTCAAGTAGCATATGATCACAATATACTTTCATCAACATGTACATCTGGACCCAGGATGCTTTGATATCTTGATCAGTTTGAATACCCTTAATTTATGGTTCAAATCACTTATAGGGTCAATGCAATTTAGACCATAGTACCATTATGCCTAACAATTTCCACCATGAGATTTATTTAACGTAGTGAAAACATTTCGCCAATGCAATTACCAATACATTACATCTCTCCTCTAGTGTAATAACTATATCTATTTATGAATTCTACCACTATAATGAAGTTTAATTATAAATAAAATACAACCAAGATTTTCATAGAAATCCGATCTTATTCATGCTAATGATATTACAAAAAATAGAAAAGGCAAAATGGCTTTCTGAATGATTAAAATACCAATATAAAACCAAGAGGTTTAGCACATGAAAAAAAATTTGATTAAATTAACAAAAGATACATGTGTAGTGTCAACCCAAATAGTAACCTAAGAAGGGGAATGAATTATGTTGATTAATTTCTTTTTAAAAATCTTAAATAATTAATCAGGATCAATTGTACTATAATAAGAACAAATCAAATTAAATGACAAATATTAAAAGAGTAGGGAGTGCAAATGCAAACTTCAAGTTCATAGTGATCAGTCACCTCCATTGTTGCTTGCATCCACTCCTTAAGTTTTCTGAGTTTTAGATTTATATCACTAACTCTCTATTCCAAAGGGTGAGACAACAACCTCTTTACAATCACAACAATCCAATCTCTCTTTTGAGCTACACACTTAATCTTGGAGACTCTATCGCCTTGTGATATCACTCTCTTAAGAATAGCTTTAAATAATTACAACAAATAAATTTCACACTTGATTGTGTTCATTTTACTAGAGAAGTATAAGAAAAATATGCAACTTTAGTATAATGCAGAATGATATTTTTGTTCAATATAAATTATTTCTTCTTTCTCTTGTCTGTTATAACCTCAAAATAAAGTAGGATTATATTTATACTGTGGAAAGAAGAGTTTCAACAAATTTTTCTGTGAAAAGGCGCTCAACATTCAAAAAATTTGCTGTTGTTGAAAAACTAGCTCTTACATCATTTGTTCGGACGACCACATCTAGATAGTGTTAGTGTATGCCCTAAAACTAAGTTGATTTATGATTGTAAAATAATAATGTAAGTAACGTAGAGAAAGTTATAGAATTTTATTATCTTATTGGCAGGATCATTTTGATATTATCTATACGATTAAATGGGGTTTTAACAAAAATAACTTAAGCATAGATGATTTCTATGCTTCAAAAGGCAGATCCAAAGTTGGTGAATATGTTGTTGCTAGTACTAAAGTCCTTCGAGTGTAGAGCCTCTAATGATATCCACACGAACACGATTTTTTGGAACCTCTTTTGGCTTACTTGCAATGGCTTTTGAGTGCTAGCTCTCTTGAACAAACTAATCAAACACACAAGAAATACAGAAGAAGGAAAGAGCCTAAAAATTATTGAGAGAAAGAGAGAGAAGGGACGCCTAAGAAAGAGGAAATTGAATGCCTCTTTTCTTGCAAATTTTCTCTCACTACTTTTTCTCTAGTTGTATTGTGTCTCGATGTAATGGTAATGTTTAAGAATCAAGGCTAGAGGTTTATTTATAAATGAAGAATCTTAGTCATTAGGAAATATGTTAATAGGAAAGTAATAGGTTTAGGAAACTTTGACGTTACCAAATAAGATTAAGCTACCCCATTCCTTAAGGAAACCTAAGATCTCTTTCCACTTGGTTTCGAAAACTTCTTTCCCCCAAGACTTGAATTATTGCAAATAAGTCCCATATATTTATTATCTTATAAATTAACCTCATAAGTATTTTATACTTATCTTAATTACAATTTAACCTAAAGATCATGTCCTTATTGTATGTGACTCATTAGGTTCCATTCACGTTGGCAATAAGAACAAATTACCACTCATTTATTAATTAATTAAGAGCCAGATAAATTAAACACTTAATTTATCATTAATTTAACTAATTAATTAATTCATACTTATAGATCATGAGTAGCATCTAGCAATGTATCGTGACCATCCAAGTGAATAGGAAAGTCATACAGTAGACTGCACCCATCGATGACAATGTTACTATGTACTTAATATTCTTTCACCACACTATATCCCAATTAGCCTAAAAGTGTAGTGCGCACTCTTTATACAACTAATTATTATTGTTTCTTGTTCGTGAAATATTATTTCTCATGAGGCATAATTTTGAAACTCCTTTCAAGTTATAGTATCACTTCTACAGAATATTTATTGAGTTAATATTTCTAACAAGTGTCCAATCGGGGATATACTATTCTAATACAAGGAGTGGTAAATCATATATTGATTACTCACTATCTTTTCAAGCTTCATACTATAATCGAATGTGTCAAATTTCCATGTTGATGTAACTCGGAGATGTGTTTCTCATTCACATGACCAAGTTCATAATGGCAAAAGTACAATCGTTTCAAATCAACTAATTTTTTTATTGGCATTAACGTTGAGAATGGACTTATCTTAATCAAGAATATATTAACCAATAATTAAAGAATCAGTACCAGAAGTAATACCATCACGTGAAAAAGAATAACATTTTTTCCTTTGGATGATTGTAAAACAGTCCACATCTGATGCAGAAATAGAAATAATGTTTTTGGCAAGTAACAAAACATAATAACAGTTTCTAAGTTCTAAAACAAGTCTAGTGGGCAAAGAGAGTACATAGGTTCCTAAGGCTAATGCAACAACTCTTGCTTCATTCCCCATGCGTAGCTCGACTTCCATTTGCCAACAATTTACCTTCTTTAAGATCCTACATATTTGTACAAATGTGAGATCCACATCTGGAATCTAATATCCAAGGGTCTTAATTAGTAAATAAATTTATCTCAATCATATATATACAAGAAGTTGAAGCTACTCCCGGCTTATTCGACTTTAAACAATTGAGGTAGGCCTTACAATTTTTCTTCTAGTATCGATCTTGCTTGCAATAGAAGCATGTGCCCTTGGTTTGTCCTTATTAACCCTACCCTTAGCTTTGGTTGCTTTCTTATTGGACTTATTAACACTACAAGAAATTAGAGAAACGACGACATTTAAATCTTGACACTAATTACAAATGTCGGCAAAAATCTTAATTTTCATCATTTTTCATGAAATGTTATTTAAATGAGCAACTTGACATTTAAATCTTGACACTGATTACAAATGTCGGCAAAAATCTTAATTTTCATCATTTTTCATGAAATGTTATTTAAATGAACAACTTTTGATAATAAACGTTGTATTTTGTGATTTCTTTATTTAATACCTTAAATTTAATGACTAAAAATTTCAAATGTTAGAAAATAAGTATCATTTGATTAAACGTTGCAAAGGAACAAATGATAATTTATTATTTTAAACAAGTTAAGACTATTGTATCAAAAAAAAAGTTAAAAGATAAAAACAAAAAAAGATAAAATAAAAGGAGGGAAATGTTTTAAGAGCCCGGGCACGACAATTGATATAATAACATTTTGGAGTTATGGGCAGAGGAGGACTCGGCCTTTTCTAATCATATTTGGAAGTTTGGGGCAGGGTAGGAATCTAGCCCTTTTCTTTTTCCAAGTTTCAAGTCTTCTCCCGAATCAAACTTCGGCAAGCAGAAGGTGATTATGTATTGTACTCGTCACTTTATTTTTTTTTTAAAATGAATTGCTTCAGAAACTTGCATATTTGAATGCCTCGGGTAAATTCTTGTAATGATTTTAATAGGAGTATAATCAAACAAAATTTGGTTTTCTTCTTCTCTTCCAATGGCATTGCAAATCACTTATGTGAATCTTTGTTGTTTTTGTGATGGAATTAACTAATGAGGGAGGGAGATTCAATGTTGGCTTAGGAGGTTTAAGACTTGGATTTAGGATTTAGGGGTTTTCGGTTGAAGGGAACTTGCTGGGATTTTTTTTGAGGCAGAGATGATTGAGAAATGGAAGTTAGAAAAGTTGGATTTGCTATTGATTCGGAATACAAAAATTGTTTCTCCGTGTGGGTAATGAGAATTGTTTAGTTTATTTCATTAGATTTAACCTGTTTTGGATACATTAACTATTAGAGGGATTTTGGCATTCGTACTTGCTGGTTTAGAACCGTATGGGGAAGATGATGTTTTAATTTGTGGGATTTTCATTTTTCTTTGGAATATTGATGTTTTAGTCCCAATTTTTTCTTTAACATTACTATGTCCCTGTAATATATAGAAGGTTTGATGTGTGTATTTAATTCCCAATTTAATGATAGCTTTTTTCCATTTTGATATTGCAGATTAAACAATTGAGAAATTTGGAAGAAGATTTTGGTAGAGGAGCAACTCAACCTTGAAAGGTATTTTTAAAGTTAATTTGTTACTACTTTCCTATTGGATTCTTGATTTTTGACCTGTTTTATTATCTATTAACTTTTGATTTATTATGTCGTGAATGGGAATGGAGTAGCATGCATTGAGTTGTTTAGCATTTGTGTTTCAAGTTTCTTTAGTTTTAGGAGTTGTTAAAACAGATTCTAATATGAAGAATTTTCAACAATGGGCTAATTAGATGAAGTAATTACTTATTGGATTGATGAATGGAATATGGGATCACGAACAATACCAGACAAAATTTAAAAAGTCAACTATCATGAACAAAGTTGTCGAAAATTATTACAATATCAATGCTACATTCCAATTACTCTTTTGCCAGATGGGATACCAGTTAAAAAACTTTTACAACCTTATATTGTAATAGAACACATACCTATAGCCAAAAAGAAAGGCAATGGAAATAACATAGTGGTGCCTATAATCAAATCCACTTCTTCCTCAGCAAACTAAGTTTATCCAGTTTCCTAATACTTCCAGAACACAATGAACTTTACACTACATTCAATACTCATTGGAACATTAGCATCTCAGATGTAACAATAACTGTAATTAAAATTTTAAAGGAGGATGATCAGTAGACATCCAGGATCGCTACATTTTAGTTATTTACATCTCTTTTTGCAACTACTGAAATCATTTATGACAATTTGACGCTGCAAACCATAGACAACATTATTTCTCTTTAATATCAATAAATAAACAGCTATGCAATTTTCCTTGATAAGATATAGTCACACCTTTTAGAATAAGCACCATTAGCCGATGCTCTAGAAGTTTTTCCAGATTCATTATTTCACCCAGTAATCATATTCAGACTTCCATACTTCCTTTAGATCTCAATGCTGCATGTTTTCTCTTTCCTTGATCCACGAAAAAAAAATCATTTAGTTTACTTCATTCTCTGTTTAGTCAGTATGATGGAACTGCATTCTCTTTTTTCTAGGCAGTAGAGACTGTGAATAACTTAAAATGATCTATATATTTTCATTACTATTAAAAAAGAATAAATTAAGAGTAGTTGAGAAAAAACCTAGAATTCACCAGTTTTCATAGATATCTTGTAGCTTTTAGTCCTCGTATAGAAGTAATGTACCTAGTGCAATTATTGATTAACCACAAAGCAAGAAGTTGCTCGTTCAAAGTGCTAACCTTTGGGACTTATCACCTATATAGTTTAGACTAGTTGTGACAATAAGAAAATGGATTTCATGATAAAAGTGAGAATTAGAACTTATGATGGCTCTTAGGAGCAAATTTCACAATGCGATAATTTGGGCTGAAAATTTTATGACAATATGCTTGGGCATTAACAGGTGTAAATTTCAAGAACATATGTGGCATTACTATTTGATATTTGTGATATGATTTACCAATAGAATATAATAACAACTTGTACGAGTATCTTCATGAAGGTATCTCATATAGCACTTGATCATTTATGATTAATGTATTGTTCGCGTTATGAAACATAGAACATGTTCACTTTTGATCATGATCAAAGTTAGTCATTAAGGCTTTTTTCGCTTGTCAGATTATGGAGGAAAGCCTCCATTATGCTTATGGCTAGTCCATACTTTCTATTCTGGTCATTATGTATATATCTTCATACCTGACATGATTGTATTCCATGAATGTCATTGAGTAATTTAAACACTTGATTGTATTCCATGATGTTGTTTGGTGAAGAAAGAAGAAGTTCTAAAATCAGTACATTCTTCTCCAATGCTATTATAGTTGTTTTATGATACAGTTTATGTACTATTTGGATTTTCAAAAATCTGACAGTAACTTATATTATATCTCTTTTGCTGGTTAGGAAGATATAGTTGTGTATAAATAGTGTAGTATTGTCGTATTTTCACATTCTTCACAAGTAGGAATATTTAGTTTTGATAAAGTATTTTTCTGCCAAAAATAACCAATCTGCACCTAGTATGTAGTATATTTGGGAGATTCAGTCTTTTTTTGTAATATTCTGGTGGAATTTACTTTCCCATCTTGCTTCTGAGATTATAAATTACAACTTTGAATGAATTCCTTTTATATTTTTCTGCTAATAATGAGATTATTAGCATAGCTTGTGGTTCTTACTGTGTGGTCTCATGTGCTGAAAATCAGAAAATTCTAGAAGAGTAATGTTGAAATTAATTTCTGGTCATAATCATTTTTTGCGAGAGACAGGGGTTGCTTGTTATAATTCACTATCATGATAAATGCCCTCTATTTTTTCAACGTTTACTAAAAATAACTTTTTTGCAAAGCTAAATCCATCTATGCACTTCATTGCTATTTTCACACGATTTTTTAGAGGTTTTCCATAGACAGACCCAAAGCCTTTTTCATGGACAAAACAATTTGGGAGTTGTGAACAACTCTTCCTTTTGCCATGTTTCTAATGGGCTTTAAAATCAGTTTTATGGATAAGGACGTGAATTGAATTTTTGTTAATATTGGATAGTTTATTCCATTAGTTGTGGAAGGTGCAATTAAGTGTTAGTAACAACTCATGGATTATGCTTGCCAAATCAAAGAAAAAATGGATAATAATATTAAATATTGTCAAGTTGACGCATTTTTTTTTTGGGATAGTTATTGTTACGTCTAGATGCTTGTTTGCTGGTCTTGTGATTTCTTTTGAGAGTGTTTATTTTGTCCATATATTGTTTTTGTTGCAGTATTTTGTGTATAGTTGTACACTTGTTGGATTTGATATACAATGATATAATATTATTATTTTTGCAAGAAGGTTGGGATATACCAATAAGATTTTTTATGTACTTAGAACACAATCATACCAAAAATAAATAACTAAATTATTGCCCATTATTGCTCATAATTTGGTTAAGAAGTGGTTTTAGTTATTTGAAACATTATTGCTCTAAAAATCAGTTTATTTTTGTTGCATAATATCACAGTTTATAGTTGCTATACTATATGCACAACTATTTACCTTATAAAGGGATTTTTAGACTTTTCTTATCTTACTTGTCTGCTTTCTTTACAGTTTTTCATGTACTTATGTAGGATATAATGGATAAAACTTGGTTGAACATAAGAAATAGGAATGATCCATTATACCTAAAAGGAGCTGAAGATTTTGTTAAGTTTGCAGCTTCCCATCGAAAAAATTCATCTGAAATTCTATGTCCCTGTAACAAATGTTGTAACATGAGATTTGTCAAGAAGGATGATGTTGTAGAACACATTGTGGTAGATGGATTTTTGGATGGCTACACTTGTTGGATATTTCATGGTGAATCTACATCATCATCCGTTGCTAATAATCAATCAACTATGTGTGATGAAATGCAAAACATGTTACATGATGCTTTTGGGATCCCTTCAATTAATATTGATAGCAATTTGGCTGGTGAGGCACATGTTGAAGCCTCAAATACAGATACTCATGAAGTTGGTGAGGTACATGTTGAAGCCTCAAGTACAGGTACTCATGAAAGCCTCGATGAAGACACCCGAAACTTTTTTAATTTGTTAAAAGAGGCAGAACGTGAGTTATACCCTGGATGCAAAAAGTACTCAAAGCTCTCTTTCCTTGTACGGCTGCTACATTTAAAATGTCTCAATGGTTGGAGCAACAAGTCATTCACCATGTTGCTGGAGCTCTTGAAAGATTCATTTCCTGAAGGTGAGACACTGCCCAAGTCATTCAATGAAGCGAGGAGTTTGATTAAAAACTTAGGTCTTGATCACATAAAGATTCATGCCTGTCCTAATGATTGCATGATTTACTGGAATGAAACACAAGGCAGGAAGGAGTGTGAGTATTGCAAGACCCCAAGATATAAACAATTTTCAAGTGATTCACTTGATGCAAAGTCTACACAGTCCAAAATTCCTGCAAAGGTATTCAGATACTTTCCATTAATTCCGAGGCTGCAACGACTATATATGTCCTCTAAAACAGCTTCAGAAATGATTTGGCATGTTGATGGTCGTATAGATGATGGGTATGTAAGACATCCTGCAGATAGTCTTGCTTGGAAACATTTTGACTCTCTTCATCCAGATTTTGTCCGAGAACCGAGAAATATAAGGCTTGGATTAGCTGCAGATGGATTCAACCCATTTAGATCCATGTCTATTTCTCACAGTACATGGCCTGTAATATTGATTCCATACAATCTGCCGCCATGGTTATGTATGACACAGCCATACATGTTTATGACATTGCTCATTGATGGTCCACATGCCCCTGGGAATGACATTGATGTGTACCTTCGTCCACTAATTGATGAGTTGAAGCAGCTATGGGTAGGAGTACGTACTTTTGATGCGAAAACTAATGAAATGTTCATGTTGCGGGCATCTTTACTATGGACAATAAATGATTTTCCTGCATATGCTAACTTATCTGGATGGAGCACAAAAGGGAAATATGCATGCCCAAGTTGCCACAGTTTGACAAAACATTGTTGGTTGCGAAATGGACACAAGCATTGTTATACTGGTCATCGCAGATGGTTACCTGAAGGACATAAATTTCGATATGATAGGTCTCACTTTGATGGCACTATTGAATTGGAATCGAGGCCAACTCGACTATCTGGATCGAACATATGGGATCAAGTTAAATCTTTTCATAATGTATTTGGCAAAGATCCAACTAATCAGCAAAAGAAAAGGAAAAGGTGGTCTGGATGTGATAATATGTCTCGAAAAGATAATTGGAAAAAGAGAAGCATATTTTTTGAGTTGGAGTATTGGAGAGGCAATTTACTTTTTCATAACATTGATGTCATGCATACTGAGAGTAATGTTTGTGGGAGCATTGTACGTACACTTTTAGAACCAGAAGGAAAAGGCAAAGATAACTTGAGTGCACGTCTTGATTTGCAAGAAATGGGTATTCGCAAGGATCTGCATCCTCAACCAGCAGGAAACAAAAAAGTGTACTTACCAGCCTCGTGTTTCGCATTAGATACAAAGCAAAAGGAGCTATTTTGCAAAGCTCTAAAGGAAATAAAAGTCCCAGATGGTTATTGTTCCAATATATCACGTTGTGTCAATTTGAAACAACGTACTATATATGGACTGAAGAGTCACGACCATCATATTTTGATGCAACAATTACTTCCGATTACTTTGCGAAACTTATTGCCTAAGAATGTGCTAAAACCTCTTATTGAAGTTAGTAGCTTTTTTAGGCTAATCTGTGCCAAAATTATGAGAGTTGAAGAATTAGAACATCTACAAGACCGAATTGCTCTTACACTTTGCCATTTGGAGAGAATATTCCCACCAGCATTTTTTGATATCATGGTTCATTTGACTATCCATTTGGCAGAGGAAGCCAAGATTGGTGGGCCACCTCAATATCGATGGATGTATCCTATTGAAAGGTAATTCGTTCATGTTAAAAAAGAGTTAACATAGTTTTTATTTTTTTCAGCCATACATGATATTTATGAGAATATTCTCTTGATGTGATTAGGTAGTTTTATTTTTTTCAGCCATACATCATATTTATGAGGATATTTTCTTGATATGATTAGATACCTATTCACACTTAAAAAGTATGTAAAGAATCGAAGTCGTCCAGAGGGATCAATTGAAGCAGGATATTGGATTGAAGAATGTTTGACTTTTTGTTCAAGGTATTTACAAGATGTGGAGACTAGATCTTGTCGACCACAAAGGAACTGTGAAATTGGACATGATTATGTTTCACATGAAGGGGGTCGTCGTTTAGGAAAGGCAAATGATGTTATGCTTGATGACATCACGTATGTGCAAGCACATCGATACGTTCTTGTTAATTCAGAAATAGTAGCACCATTTTGTGAGTAAGTATTTAATTCCATAAGTATTTAATTCTATCCAAATTATAATAAATTACTGCATGATAGTTCTAATATATTCTATTCTTTGCAGTCAGCATATCAAGTTTTTGAAAAGCACCAATCCTCGTTTACGAAGACATGAAATAGATCGGATTCATAATGAAACTTTTCATACATGGTTTAGAAGTCATGTAAGTATCAAACTATCTAAGTATATACTCTCATAAGCAAATTTATTTACTATAATTTCTAACATTTATGAACTAATTCTATATGGCTGGTCTTTTTTGAACAAAATCGTATTTTTTATCGTAGGTTGAACAACTTGCTAGCAATGGAATAGACGCAATTTCAGAGGAAGTTAAAAAGTTAGCTATTGGGCCTTCAAGAAATGCAAGAAGTTTTAAAGGTTATATAATCAATGGCACACGATACCTAACAAAATCTCGAGATACCACAAGAAAAACCCAAAATAGTGGAGTGATGTTGAATGCAAAAACTAACAGTTATGCAAGTGCAAAAGACAAAAATCCTGTGGCTGGAAATGTTGTTTTCTATGGAGTTTTGACAGACATAATTGAGTTGTATTACTCAAAGAACTTTAGATTCGTGTTGTTCAAATGTGATTGGGTTGATAATAGAAGAGGGCTTATTGAATATGATGACTATGGCTTCACCCTTGTGAACTTCAATCATTTGCTGTATAGAAGGCAACAGCTATCAGATGAGCCCTTCATCCTCGCCACACAAGCTCAGCAAGTATTTTATGTTCAAGATACTGTGGCAAAAGATTGGAAAATTGTCGTCAGAGTAAAACCAAGAGATTTTTTTTATATGAATGAGCAATTTTCAGAGGTGGATTCTTGGGGTGATCAACAATTGGGTGACACAAGTGATGACATTGCTTGGGTGCGACAAGGAGTTGGAAGTGAAGTTGATTACGACCCTAATAACCAGATTGAAGGAATAGATGAAGAGGAAGAGGAAGATGATTTAGAAGACTGACATGTTAATTAATTAAGTCAAAGTTTATTATCAATTTTTGTTTTCTTAGTTAAACTTTGTTCATGTTGCGTATGTCTATCTTTACACATTTATTTATGAATGCATGTTTTGTTTTTATTTCAAAATTTTTTATCTTGCAAAAGCTAATTTGCTGAATTAATTAATTTTGATTGTCCTAATATATCTTGGTTTGCAATGGACATGACTTATTATGTAAATTTGTCACTAAGTTCTATTTTCCTGTTTCACAAATCTTACTGTTTCAGGTTAGAAAAACATGACTAGAAGTGGACATCAAGCTCATACTGGAAGAGGATTTTTGTCTGATCCAACGGAGGAGCAGCAAAACCACAAAGATGATAGTCATAGCATACCTCAACCGCCTCCAAATTGGCCTTTAAATGGTGGACATCACTCTCAGACAGTGAATGGCTCAGTGGCAACAGATGACAGTGAAGATTCAGATGATTCAACCGGTAATATAAACATTGCTTAGTTTGATCTTTTTTTCATTTATTTTTGAATTAAAATGATGCATTCTTGAAGTTCTCCATACTTATCATGACTTGAGAATAGATGAATCTGTACAACAACAAACACGAGGTCCAACTCTTATGCGTTCTGGTTGGGGTAATGATGGAGGAATTCTTGAGATAATTGTAAATGAACTTAACCAACCAATTGGTGATACTGCTGCCAAGCTTTACTCTCATCTTGGTGTAATTGCTCGCAATGGAATTCTGGCTCCCTTAAACTACAAAGATTGGAGACTTGTTCCCAAATTGTATAAGGACCAAATTTGGTTTCAAATCAAGGTTGAGTCTACTTAAGTATATATGTTTATGCTTGTTTTGTTTGTGATTGTATATAATGGAAAAGTCTATAAAAATTGTCTAAAATAAAAAAAAATCCCCTATGTTAAACTTGTAGGAAAATACTAATGCCACTGATGACATGAGAAGAATTCTAATGATGTCTGTGGGAAAGAAATGGAAAGAGTGGAAGCATGAAGCAAAAGCAATTGGCTATGATCCATATGAAACTAATGCAGAACGTTTGGCACAACGTCCAGATAGGGTGGATGATAGTCAATGGAGAGCACTAGTTTATTATTGGAACTCTGAAGAGGCTAAGGTACTTTACATATAATTTTCTTTCCTACTTGTGAAAAATTGGTATTGATGCTAGACATAAATTTTGATCAAAATTAATTTTACATGCTTGTGAGATGTTGTATGACAGATGCATTTTTTGTCATTTGTAGAACAAGAGTGAAAAAAATAAATGTAGTCGAGCCAAAGTAACCATGCCGCATACTATTGGAAGAAAAAGTCATCCCCAAGTTAGGAACGAGGTACAATTATTTCCTAATTGGTGTTTTAGTATTTTGTCCCTAAGGCTATTTTTTTAGAATTTTTTTTTTTTGACGTTTTACTTCTCTTTGGATGAACATCTTTGTTAAAAAATATAGTTGAAAAAAGCAAAAGGTGGAATTCAGCCTACACGATTGGAGATGTTTAAATTCACACGTACAAAGAAGGATAAGACACCTGTCAATAATGAAGCTGCTGAGATGTTTGTATGCTCCATTCTTTTTAGCTACTGACATATTCATTTGTATAATCCTGGAATTAGTTTCATATAACTAATGTAATTTAAATGCATAGCATAAGATGGACCAAGTGGTACAAGAGCATCCAGAATCAAATGTGCCTGGCTATGCCTATAATGATGCATTTGCACAAGCCTATGGATTCGATGGTCATGGTCGTGTTCGAACTTTAGGAATAGGTGCAGCTCCAGGTAGAATTTTCGGTCCAATATTTAAACGTTCAGAGGCTGATCAAAGAGAATTGGATGCACGTGTTCAACAAGAAGTTGAGAAGGTCAAAAATAGTATGCAAGATGAAATTCGAGTCCAAGTGCAAGATGTGATTGCTGAAAAGGTTGAAGGAGTACGCAAGGAAATGGAGGCTACTTTAGAGGCTCGAGTTCAAGCTGAAGTAGAAACTCGATTACAAGTTGAAATAAATACTCGTTTGCAAGCTATGGGTCCCCCTTTGCATTCTTCACGTCATATGTCATCGACTAATGAACAAGTTAGTATTAAGTTCTTCTTGTGTATTACGAGTACTTTTTCTAATTTTTTTGTTTGTTGGTAACTTGTTTCATTTTATATCATTAGGGAAATGATGATCATGCGCTTAGTTTCCCTTCATCTAGTCGAGAGGTCAGTCAAATTTTGTGCTTGTAGAATTTATTTCCTTATGTTGATGAAGTCAAGTGTACCGGCTTGGCATTGTTACATATTATGTGGCAGAAATGCTTCCTAGTAATGTACATGTAGTGGCCTCATTTTTTGTCCTAAATTGGGTCCATATGTTGGATTGCCAAAAATGCAGCGTGTTGCTTGTCATTGCCTTCTGTATAACAAATTTATGACAGATGTATAATGTAAATGTTAGAAGGGGAAGTTCATGGATTTGCTTTGACGCTTTAAAGGGAAGTGGAGCTTTATAGACAGTCCTTTTGGCTTAACGTAAAATGTATAATTTGATTTGATTTGATTTGATTTTTTTTTTTGGAGACAATTATGGATCTTTTTTCCTATTTCTCTTCCATATATTATATTTTAAAGCAATTGCTATCATTTCTTCATTATTTTGATCAATATTAGTACAAAAATTAAGGTATACTTAGAATGTCTAGTCACTTAGATATGCCTTAGATTCTACACAGAGACTTGTAAATATCAAAATTGTAATGCATTTGATTTGTCTGGGGATAACTTATTATTGTGCAATGTGGTTTTGGAGAAGGCATCTTTTACTGGTGGTGTAATCACACAATTATTGGCTTAGGTCCAAGTAAATGTACTAAGGCATTGTTTGCAGGATTGACTAATGTTTGCAGAACCAGGTTTCATTTTCTTCCCATTATAATGAGAATCTAAGGTTGTATTTATTTTTTTTAATTTATAGCTGTTCATTTTTTGAACTTTGGATTTGTGATTCTGCATCTCTATGCTCAAATTTGAAAGCTATTTCTGAGTTAGTTGTGTGCAGATTTTGTATCCTTAATTTTCTTAGATATCTATGCCAAAAGTGTTAGTTGATATTTGTGCAGTATTGGTCTATACTTTTTTCTTTTGTTTTGTACGAAATGAGAGGCATAGACGTTTGTGTTTATGTGTGAGAGAAAATCAAACACTTATATCTCTTAATCACTTTAGGAGTTGTTTTTACAGCAAAATTGTGGGATCAATGTTTTAGTAGTATATATAACAAAAAATAAAAAATACAGTTGGAGGAAATTGTTGGTATTCAAGCATGGTCTGTCACTTTGCAAGTATCTTGCTTGCATTTTGATTTGCACGTTTAACTCCTATATTAGTTTCATCCACATCATAAGCAACTGGTGGTTGATTTTTTATCTAACTTGACAGTGGCAATTAATGATGCCATTTAATGCTACAGTACAACTACTAAAGCTTTGGCAATTAGAGTGAAAATTGGACTGTCTCGGGCAATTGGATTTATAAGGTTTTCATTGGAGATTAGTGCAATCGTATGTGTTCTGTTTTTTTTTTTCTAAAATTCAGATATGTTATAGCAAGTATCTTAGAACATCTTTTTTTGAGAATTTATCATTGTAAATCTAGTTTATAATGGTGGCTGAAAAATGACTTTTTAGAAATTTTGTTTCCTTGAATGAAGATGCAGGCCCATCAGAGTAGAAAGTTGAAAAAGAAGAAATAGAAGATGGTTATTGACAATAACCGTAAGTACTTGTAATTCATTGTGAAATAAATTGATATTCCAATTTTATAGTCATTTTCTGATTTTTTTTTTTTGGCTACTCTTTCTCTTGTAGGCATGTTGGCTTATTCAATAGCACAAAGTGCTTTTGGTTACATGCGAAGGATGTGTTGCCTTTTCGTAGAACTCTTCAATAATGCTTTGCTTAAGAGTTAGAATAAAAAGATAATAGTTTCTAGGATTATTGCTGGTGTTATTTGATTAATGTTTCTTATTATTTGACGGAATTGTAACTAGATTGTATTGGGTGTATTTGCACAATAAAATTACTTGACTTTGATTTTTATGAGAATCAATCATGGTTTTTAATATTTTATTATTGATTTTGTGGAATAAGAAATTAAAAGGAAAAATTCTTTGTCTACTTCATATTGAATATATATGAATATTAGCGTTATATAACCATCTACAGGTGTCATTACAATTGTGGACATACAAAGCAAATTTGACAATTGTTTGAAAAAAAAAAAAAAAGGTCCAACGATTACAATAAATGTCAATATATCATATCATTATTCCCAAAATATTGACACTAAGCAAAAAGCGTTATAGCAAATACTAACATTTTGCTAAAAAATGTCTACTTAAATGTCGTTTTATGGCATCTTTTACATAGTGACATTTTACAAAACATGTCGAGAAATTTTTAAATTTACTGACATTTGTAGTGAATGTTGATTGCTAATAACATATATAGTCAATAATAACGACATTTAACAAATGTTAATCAAAATGTCGGCAAAAATGTATCAACATTTTTGTAAATGTTACAAAATTTCCGACATAGGCATCGACGACATTTTAATCAAGTGTCAAACAAATGTCGGTATATGCTATGGCGACGTTTCCAAGTACCTTACCGACATTTAAAAAATGTCGCCATAAGTTAATTTTCTTGTAGTGTAAGTCTAGACTTTGGCCTCATCTTCTTGTAGCACGCAACTAGCATAACAGTGCCTTTCTCTTTCTTGATGGTGGGTTCAACCCCAGCAGTTTTTGGCATATTTCAGCAACTTAGTCAATGACCACTCCACTTTATTCATGTGGAAGTTCGTGATGAATTGTAATAGCTATCAGGAAGGAACTAAAGAATTAAGTCAATACTTAATTCATTGTCTTAGATGTATCCTAGATTAGCCAATTTTTCAATTGATCCAATCATCTTTAGCACATAGGGCCATCTTGCACCCAAAAATCTATTTAGAGGTCTCATACCTTTCAGTCCTTGCTCGTGCATCAAACATCTCTTTAAGATGCATGATCAGGTACATAGCATCCATCTTTTCTTGTTACTTTTGCAATGCCAGGGTCATACTTGTAGTATCATAATAGCTTTGTACATCTCATATGCTTCTATTTCCTCTAGGGAAGCAGTAGCAACAGGTAAGGTGTGGCATGGGTTTCTCAATAATATACCTAAGTTTCTCATACTTGAGAACAGTTCTCAAGTTGAGAAACCAATCCTCAAAATTGGATTCATTGAGTTATTTTCATTCAAAATGCATCATAAAATCACGCTTGACATCCTACGATAAAAGTAAAGACAAAAATAAGAATTTGTTTTATGTCATATATGCAAATAAAAAATGTGGTCTTTCGTATTTTATTTAATTTGTTCCCATTATATTCTCTCAAATCAATAACCCTCAAGGTATTGATTCGGAAATCCGTTGGATATTCTTAGTAGATTAGAATCCCATCTAGTTATCTTGACCTTGACAGAGGCTGACAAGTCAAATATAATTTTGATTAGAGAAAATGACAATTTTAGTACCAAACGTTTGGAGATTCAATAGTTTCAATCCATAAAGTTTCTATGGAAGCAAATTTAATGCCAAATGTTTTAATTTTTCAACACATTTAGTCTTATTGACCAGTTTTGTCAAAATCTTATCGAAATCCGGTCATAGAAGGTTACAAAAGTTTTCAAAAAGAATTAAACAAAGAAAAAAATTAATTTTCATAATTTATAATTGAAGGCACACAGATGAATACACTATCCATGTAGATTTTTTTTAGTTTTATCTACTTATTTATCGTTTGTGAACTCAAATTATGTTTTAATTACAAATTATGATAATTAAAATTTTTTCTTTTAATCTAATTCTTCTTGAAAATTTTTGTAACTGGCACATAAGTATCATGTGACCAGATTTGGTATGATTTTTACAAAACTGGTCAAGAGAATTAAACATGGAGAAAAATTGAAACATTTGGTACTACATTGCTTTTGTCTAAACTTTAGGAACTAAAATTGCTGATGCGCTAAATATTTGATACCAAATTTGTAATTTTCTCTTTTGATTAGATAGATAATGTTTACTAATCACAACTCTTGTGACTCCTAGATAGTTGGGTACCAACTTTTGATATTCATATCTTATGTGTTTCCCAACATTGCCTCAAAAAATATCATAAGTTGACAGAAGCTAACAAGTAATGTATTTTTGTTAAATCAAAATCATTATTTAGAGATCATATCTTATATAAAAACATACTCTAGGTAAGGTGACCTTGATGGAAATCAACAAGTCGACACTTAATAAAAACTCTCGTTTTTGTTATAATAATGGAAGGCAACTTGAGACATGACTTAATATTTCCTCTGAGGGATTTTATTTTTTATTTATTAATGTATTGCATGCAATTAAAATACATCAACATATAAAATAAAAACATGCATAATAAATCACGAATGATTACGGACTTCTCTACATATTTCCCTTGAGCATTCAGAAAAATACATGGCCAAATTTCTAAGGACGTAGTCAACTACTTGATGCGTCTCCTTGGGAGGTCTTCAACTCTCCTTCATGGTTGCTTCTTGGTGTTGTTTTCATCTTCTTGTCTACTACACATGTAATCCTACTCTAAACAATTTAGAGAATCAAACCTAAACCCTAACATATATTATGTACATTACACATATTGATTAAGAAATCTCGAGTTACATTCAAGGGGAGTTAAATGAAAAGATAATTACATCAGAATAATAGAGAAAGCAAGACACGCATGCCCTATTTTTGAAAACCAACACGAGCCCAAAATAATAAATAACAAATTTATCCATTCAATCACATTATGTCATAGTCCACAATCTCCGCCATGCCATCATAACTTAATTAAATCAGTAACATAATTTTTATTTAATTTTAGTCATAAATCATATGGATTAATCATATTAGATTTATATTCTTAGATTATTTTTTTGAAAAAGGCTAAAGTAGGTTTGGGTTTCTAAAATTGTCTTTCAAAATTTTAACACCTAAAATATGGAAAGAGATTTTTATAAAAGTTCTTCAGAAACCATGAGATTTTTCTTCTAGAAACTTTGATTAAAATGTTAGAACAATTTCTGTCCTTTAGTTGCAGGTGAGCTCTGTAAGCCATCATGGGCAGAAGATATGCCCACAACTTAACCAGTGGCTCAAAATCTTAATTTTTCATTTATGAAAATTTGAATCTTTGATGTTTTTCAAAACCCTTTTGAAACGTGTTACAATGCTTTTAGCACATTAAAAAAATTTAGAAACCGCAAAATGAACTTAAGAACTCTTCTTAATTATTCAAAACAATTTTAAACAATTAAAAACTTTTCTTAAAAAAAATCAAACTCTTTGATTTTTCCAAAATGATTTTGAGACATATAAACCCCAAGAAGAAGCCATCAAGATTTATGACAAGTAAATAAACGTAATCATATGGATTTAATTAAAGTAGGCTTTGATATCACTATAAGGTAATAACGTAGGTAATGCACAGAGATTTTAAAAATTTTAATACCTTAATCGCAGGATTGCTTTAAAACTACACAATCAAAGGGGATCTTAGCAAAAATAACTTAACCACGGATTGTCGACACCAAATTTTGACACATTTTTTATAAAAAAAAAAATGTGTGTTTTTACTTCATTTAGGGGTACTTTTTGTTTTTTGGGAGTCAATTACAATTTTTGCACAAATTATGACTAAATAGTCGTATCAGGGGCAAAATAGTAATTTTAACATGTAGATATATTTTTATTTTTATTTTTATTTCAATTTCTAAATTCAAATTTTTATGTTTTCTTATCATTTTTCTAATTTTAATGATTTTTTGGAGTCATTTATTATTTATTTAGAATTTTGGTATTTTTTAAGTTAATGATGCGTTTTCCAATGTTCCTTTTTTATTAGAATTTTCATATGAAAAATTTTATATTTGCATTTTATATATTTATAATTTTTTATAAAAATTTCACAATTTTTAGAGGTCATTTGGTATTTATTTAAATTTTGTCTTTTTGTTTATTAAAGGCACATTTCTCGAGAATGTGTTAATGTTAAAATTTTTGAGTGAAAATTTTAGTATATGTGTTTTTTATGATAATGTATTTTGTGTAAAAATTTTGTTATTTTTAAAGATCATTTAGTATTTTCGTATTTTTCATAATTTTTGTCATAAATGGGGTGTTTCTAGGGCTGTCAACGGTCCGGGTCTAGACTCGGACCCGACCCGGACCCGTTGATTTTTTCCGGGTCCAGGTAGGAATAAAATTCCGTTTACCCGGACCCGAACCCGGACTCGGACCCGTTTTTTCTTAATAAAAAACGGGTCGAATCCGGAATGTCATGTTCCGACCCGGACTCGACCCGAACCCGTATATATATATAATAATTATAAATTATATATACGTATTTTAAATTTTTAATACATAATATTCAATAAATAATAATTATAATATACATACATACGTATTTTACAATTCTAATACTCAATACTTAATAAATAATAATTATAAAATATATAAAAATATTTTATATTTTCAAAACCCGGACCCGGACCCGGACTCGAACGAACCCGGATCCGGGAAACCAAATGCAAGACCCGTCGGGTCCCGGGTCCGGGTCCGAAACCTCAACACAAAAACGGGTCCGGGTCCGGAACATTCAATTCCGGCCCGGACCCGGCCCGTTGACACCCCTAGGCGTTTCCAAATGTGCTCTTACTATTAAAATTTTTTGGTCTTAAAATTTTAATATGCATCTTATACCTTCATAGATTTTCTGCAAAAGTTTAATGATTTTTTGATACTATTTGTGATTTATTTCAATTTTTTCACAAAGAAAAAAAAAAGCAAAACTATTGCTATAGTAGCAGCCCTTCAAACAAATTCAACAACAACAACTCCACCCACCAATCCTTCAATCCATCATCACCACCATCCCACTTGGATTGACATTCACTAGATTTTAGGGGATTGGTTGGTGACTTTTGTTCACTCACCATCATCACAATTCACACACTTCACTCCCATACATTTTTCTCTGCTCCTTGGCACACACAACATACACAACTCACTTGCACTCTTTCTTCTTCACCTACACACACGACCCTTATTCCCTCTGCCTTCCCTCACAAAAATACACACTGAACACTTGCAAATCATCTTCACTACACACTTGCACACCTTTACAATTCACGCACTCTCACTCTTACACTCACCACCACACACACTGTGCCTCTCACTTTACACAACACACAACATAAACACCCAAGCAAAATATTATAGAATCAGAAGCAAAGGAAGCAACCATCACCACCGTCATTAAAATTTTCAACTTTGAAGTTGTAGTAATTTTTTTCTTTCCCTTTTTTCTTGCATGTTTATTATGTATTTTTTTTTTTTGCAATGTATATTTGTTGTGATTATGTTTAGTTGAAATTTGGAATTGAAACATGAGCAAATCATAGTTGTATAGGCTACTTTTTTATATACTCACCATGTGTTTGATAAAATGCCTAAGAGAACAAGGAAATAGATCTCCATATAAGTCATGATTTTTATGTTTAAATTATGTTTTTGTTAACATAATCATGTTCCACAAGATCTTAAGAGTTTATACATGTGATTTTGGTGCCATTTTTGTTGTGTTTTAAAGTTGGTGGTGAAAGAGGGAGACCCGGCTGTTTTTTAGTTGGTTGGCCTATTTTTGGCCATTTTCTGACAAAACTAAGGTTAGAAATGAATTCTACACAAAACAATTGAGTGGAGGTGAAAGTTTATCATCGGCCACTATCAGCTAGCTGGCCATGCAAAGGTTGAAGACAATCTTTGCCCCCAAAAAAAAAAAAAAAAAAAAAGGTTGTATCAAACATTCAAGATTGTGATCCTCATGTTTATATGAGCTAATCAAGTTAAGGGACTGCCATGTGGTGGCATCATTTTGCAATTATAGTTGTTTGCTTTCTTTTGCAAGTGGAATCACATCATCATTACTTGAGGGCTTCATCGAAGATAAAAACTGGGACAAATTTTTTTTGCAGTAAGCAAAAGTCTAATTGGGGCAAAATTTAATTAAAAAATTGATCTCTAATTGATGCTGGGGCAAATTTTTTGAAAAAACAAATTCGATTTCAAACTAATTTTGATGCTTTGTACTTGATGCAAAATTTTTGTGAACGACTGATTTATACTGGAGCAAATATTTTTAGAAAGATCAATTTCAAATGGATTTTGATATTTATACATGGATAAAATTTGAATAAAGTGATTTTAAATTGGTTTGATGCCATACACTGGGGCAAAATTTTCAAAAAAATTTGATTTTTGAGTTGATTTGAAAGCCAATGCATGACAGCTGCCTTTAAGTTTTCTTTTATGCATTAAATTTCTCTATGCATTTTGTCCAGCAATCTGGACCATATCATCATGTTTTACTTTTTTGAATTAGTATTTGTTTAGTATTTGTCTAGCATATTGCACATCACTTTAGTCTGCTCAGCATTTCGCATATCACTTTTTGTCAATTTTACTCCAACTCGTACGTTGGGTTTTAATTTCTATTGAGTTCCAACTTGTCCGTTGGACCCCAACTTGTCCGTTGGCTTTTAACTTCTATTAGTTCCAACTAGTCCATTGGAACTCAACTTGTCCGTTGGGTTTTAACTTCTATTAATTCCAACTAGTCTGTTGGAATTCAACTTATCCGTTGGATTTTAATTTCTGTTATGTTCCAACTCGTTCGTTGGGGCTTAACTTGTCCATTGAATTTTAATTTCTATTTTGTTCCAACTCGTTTGTTGGGTTTTAATTTCTGTTCCATTCCAATTCGTCTGTTGGACCCCAATTCATCCATTGGGTTTTAATTTTTGTTCAATTCCAACTCGTCCGTTGGATTTTAATTTCTATTTAGTTCCAACTTGTTTGTTGGGTTTTAATTTCTGATCTTTTCCAACTCGTCCGTTTGGTTTTAATTTTTATTCTGTTCCAATTCATCCGTTGGCTTTTAATTTTTGTTCAGTTTCAACTTGTCTATTGGGTTTAAATTTTTTTCAATTCCAACTCATTTGTTGGACCCCAACTCGTCCATTGAGTTTTAATTTCTATTCAATTTCAACTCATCTATTCGGTTTTCTTTTCAATTTAGTTCTAACTCGTCCATTGGACCCCAACTCATCCATTAGGTTTCTTTTCAAATTTAGCTCCGACTCATCCGTTGGGCTTTGACAAATATTAAATTTAATTATGTTATAATATATTTATTATATATTTTTTATTGTGTTTTTATTGTATTTAAGTGAATTTGGCTCCAAAAATATCATTTTCCTCCAATTAGGTTTATTTTACCTAAGAATTAGGGTATGGCAAATAATGACAGATTTTGGTATTTTATCAATAACTTGAGCTATATGTATTGGATTGAGATGTTTCTTATGTTATTTTGAAGCTAAGAGGATGCTCTACAATTCTTATCGAGACATCAAAATCTAGTTGTCAATGTTTCATGGCCAAAAATCCTAATTACTTGAAGTACATTTGTGCTGTGAAGCTCTTTTGACCATGCCTCGGTATTCTGGTCATATCTCAGTTCTCAGACCTTCAAATAAGCTGATCTTTGTAGTGGTGGAAAGCCAACTCAATGAGCTACAACTTTTATGTTTTGCAAAAGAGGTGATTCGTCCATCTTCAAGGTGAAATTTGTGGAACAATGTTAAGCAGACACCTAACAGGCTAACCAGTCAACATGTGTTGGTCAAAGAAAGAGTCAATGGCAGTTTTTGTAACTTGGAATTATTTTAAAATTTATTTCTTGAGTTTTCCAGAGAATTTTAGGCTGGAATTTTGAAGAAAATTCTACACAAATGTTTTTGACCATTCTAACCCTAAATATTACACCATTAGGACAAAATTTGTAAGAAATTGTTAACAAGGACTTGAACCCCAACGTTCTATAAATAGGGGTCCTTGGTTAACATATGGAGAGGATGTTATGTTAGGATATGTTAGGTCATGTTAAGTAGTGTATTATAATAGAAATCTTCTTGTAGTTTTAGTAGAAAATTCAATATTTGTAAGGAAGCTTTTGGATATTTCATTTGTATCAATTCATCTTCAAGGAGGAAATGGAAGCTATGGAGCCTTGTTCATCCACCAAATGAGAAATTTCTATCCTTATCTTTTCATTTACTACTTGTTATGAATTTTTACTTTGGTGTTTTGTTCTTTGAAGTTTTGAATTCTATGCTAAGCTAATTACTTGTATTAGGGTTAGATGAAACTAATTCTATGTCTTAAATGAAATTAAACTTGCTATATCTTGATTTTACTTGTTCATCTATCAAGGTTAAACATTTGTAGTTGATTGATCACCAACTACAAACTATCTAGTTGTTAGTTGACAACTAAACTTGCAACATAACAATGGAAATATGATAGATGAAACCTTTGTAGTATGACATGAAAATAGTTGTACTCTTAGGAGGATTGAGGTTGTTTTAAACCACAATTCATAAATTTCACAAAACTTTCATCACGTGAGTAGGTGAGTTTATGTCAATTCATTGTGAAAACAAGTTTTGATTACATATGGAATTGCAATCCCTAGTAAATCAAGTTGTTAATAGCAAGTGAGAATTAGTGGCTTCTAAACCCTACTACTTGTATTTTGTGACTTTCTCCATTAGTTATCTTACAAGAAATTGAATTTTCTTTAGTTGTTTACTTTTATATTTTTTTTTCTACACCTTGTTTTTTTATTGTGTAGATAAGAAAGCAAGTTAAAAGCTTCGGTAATTGCAATATCAAGTTTCCTGTGGGATCAACTCTAATATCCCTATACTCGTTTTGACTTGTATACTTGCAGTATTGGGGAATTAGGTTATATTTATTACTTGTTTGTGAGTGAAATTGGAAGGATTTATTGCATATTTTATAGACCTAATCCACCGCATCAGGCTTCTTTTCAAATTTAGTTCTAACTCGTCCAGTGGATCCCAACTCATCTGTTGGACTTCTTTTCCAATGTAATTCCAACTTGTTCGTTGGACCCCAATTCATCCATTGGGTTTCTTTCAAATTTAACTCCGATTGGTCCTTCGACTTCTTTTCCAATTTAGCTTCAACTCGTTTGTTAGACCTCAACTTGTCCGTTGGGCTTCTTTTCAAATTTAGTTCCAACTCGTTTGTTGGACCTCAGCTCATCCATTGGACTTCTTTTTCAATGTAGTTCGAACTCATCCGTTGAACCCCAACTCGTTTGTTGGGTTTCTTTCAAATTTAGCTCTAACTCATCCATCGGATCCCAACTTGTCCGTTCGGCTTCATTTCAAATTTAGCTCCAACTTATCTATTAGACACCAACTCGTCCGTTGGGCTTCTTTTCAAATTTAGCTCTAGCTCCATTAGACTCCAACTCATCCATTGGACCATTATTCCAGTTTAGTTCCAATTAGTCCATTCGACACTGCATTTCTTTCATTTTAGTTCCAATTTGTCCGTTAAACTTGTACATCCAGTTTTCATTAATGCATTTCACAGCATTGTTCTTATTGTCTAATCTGAACTACGTTTTGATCTGATTCCATTGAATGGGATATGTAGGCAACTCCAAGCGAGCACGATCAGTTCTTTCATTTTTATCTGCATGGCATTTTATGCCTATAGTTCATTGATCTAAACTACATTTTAACTTAATTCTCATAGTTGGGATACGTTGGCAGCTCCTAGAGAACCCGATCATCTCTTTTACATTTTTGTACATTCATCTACTTACATTTTGTACCATTTAAGTATTGCATTTGTCTAGATGGGGCCATTTTGGTTTCTCGTTTGTGTTTGGTATGTAGGTGAGTCAAAATTTAGTGTTGTCTACATCTTTGTCTAGAACCTCTACAAGCTTTCGATAAAGAGAGACAAACAATAAACGCCAAATTTTGACACACCCTTTATATAAAAAAAAAAAGTGTTTTACTTTTTGTTTTTCAAGGGTCAATTACAATTTTTGCATAAATTATGACAAAATAGTCGTATCAGGGGCAAAATGATAATTTTAGCATGTAGATATTTTTATTTTAATTTTTAAATTCATATTTTTATGTTTTCTTATAATCTTTCTAGTTTTAATGATTTTTTGAAGTCATGTAATATTTATTTAGAATTTTGGTATTTTTTAAGTTAATGACGCATTTTCCAATGCACTCATTTTATTAGAATTTTCATGTGAAAATTTTTATATGTGCATTTTATATATTTATAGATTTTTGTAAAAATTTCATAATTTTTAGAGATCATTTGGTATTTATTTAATTTTTGTCTTTTTGTTTATTAAAGGCACATTTCCCAAGATAGCATTAATGCTAAAATTTTTGAGTAAAAATTTTAGTCCCTGTGTTTTCTGTGATAATGTATTTTGTTTAAAAATTTTGTGGTTTTTAAAGGATTAGTTTTTTTTTTTTTGTATTTTTCATAATTTGTCACCGTAAGAATTTTTTTGTATAAAAATTTTTATATGCATCTTATACCTTCATAGATTTTTTGTAAAAGTTTCATGATTTTTTTATACTGTTTGCTATTTATTTAAATTTAAAAAAAAAACGAAAAGCAAAACTATTGCTATAACAGTAGTTGCAGTAGCAACTATCGCAGCAACTGCTAAACACAGCAGACCGTTAAACAAATTCAACGAGGACAACAACTCTACCCATCAATCCTTCAATCCATTATCACCACCATCCCACTTGGATTGACATTCACCAAATTTTAGGGGATTGGTTGGTGACTTTTTTTCACCCACCATCATCACAATTCACACGCTTCACTCCCTTACATTTTTCTCTTCTCCTTCTTAGCACACACAACACACACAGCTCACTTGCACTCTTTCTTCTTCACCTACCCACATGACCCTCATTCCCTTTGCCCTCCCTCACAAAAACACACACTAAACACTTGCACACCCTCGTTACTACACACTTGCACACCTTCACAATTCACTCACTCTCACTTTTACACTCACTCCCACACACACTGCACCTCTCACTTCACACAACACACAACATAAACACCCAAGCAAAATATCACAAAATTAGAAGCAAAGGGGAGGAACCACCACCAGTGTCATTAAAATTTTCAGCTTTGAAGTTGCGATATTTTTTTCTTTCCCTTTGTTCTTGTATGTTTATTACGTATTTTTACTGCCGCAATATATATTTGTTGTTCTAATTATGTTTGGTTGAAATTTGGGTTTAAAACATGAGCAAATCACATGGCATAGGCTACTTGTGTCTATACTCACCATGTGCTTGATAAAACACCCAAGAGAACAAGCAAATGGGTCTTCAAATAAGTAGGATTTTTATATTTAAATTCTGTTTTTGTTGACATAATCATTCTCCACAAGTTCTTAGGAGCTTATACATGTGATTTTTGTGCCATTTTTGTTGAGTTTTGGAGGTGGTGGTGAAAGAGGGAGACCCAGCTATTTTTTAGTTGTTTGGCCTATTTCCGGCCATTTTCTAACAAAACCGAGGTTGGAAATGAATTCTACACGAAAAATTGAGTGGAGGGTAAAAGTTTGGGCTCATTTGGACTGCCAAAAAATTTTTTCGACCATGGCCGGCCATGCAAAGGTTGAAGACAAATTGGCGCTTAATGTTGCTGTATTTGACATTTGTGCCTTTGAATATTGCTGTAAATTATAATTTTGCCCCAATGCATTGCTGGAAATTTTAATTTTTGTCATTATGCTTGCTAAAAATTATATTTCAGCCTTTAAACCTGCTGTAATTAGTAATTTAGCCCCCTAAGCATTGCTGGAAATTATATCTCATCCCCTTGGCTTGCTGCATATTATATTTTTGCCCCTAAACTTGCTGGAATTTATGGTTTTATCCTATTAATTTGCTGCAAATGGTAATTTAGCCTTTAAATTTTCTGTAGTTTGCATTTTACTCCTAGAATATTGCTAGAAATTACATTTGTGACTGTAAACTTGCTGGAATTCATGTTTTTGTCTCCCAATTTGCTAGAATTTGCATTTTCCCCTTAGAATATTGTTGAATTTACATTTTTACCTCACAAATTATCAGAATTGACTTATTTATGCTTTATTTATTTAAATGGTGCTACCTTGATGTGCTTGTTTATTTTATTAATTTTTATAGCGGTTCTTCAAATGGGAGGTATTCCTATTATCCCTTAATTCTCCTTATGTGCTCCTATGTGATTTTCTTATGTGTTGTTTTAATTTTCTTTTATTTTTGAATATTTATAACTTTTGTGTTTAATTATTAATTTAATTTTAATTATTTGGAGGAATGTAATAGATAGGTGATATTTTCATTTAATTAAAATTTGTATTTAGATAGGTGATGTAATGGATAGGTTATATTTTTGCTTTCATTTAACAATTTTTTTTTGTATTTTTAGATGGAAAATGTAATAAATAGGTTGAAAGGGTGCCTTATGCGTGAGCTTTCGCTTTTCCTTTTTTCAACTGTGACTCCTGAACCCATTTTTCTCTTGTTTCCAAAGACCTGGAATTATCTAAAAAGGGTTTTCTCATTTTTCTTACAGTTTCCTAAAAAACATTTTTTTTAAAAAAAGCATTCTTATTTTTCCTACCTTTTATAATAAAATATTTTTTGGTGACTTGATACACCAAAACTCAATACCAAGTGGCAACTTCTTTTCTTCATAAAATCCATTTCAAACTTTGTTTTTGGCCAAAACTGTCGCAATTTTCGAAGTCCTAGCCTTTTTCTTGTTTTTTATCAAAAGTTAAAAAAAATCATTTTCTAAAAGCCTTTTTTACTTTTTTCTCTTATTTATTTTTCTCCCTTTTCCAAAATGGGGTGCGATAGATTTTGGTGACTCCACTAGGGATTACTAGTGAGTCTGAGCATTGAGATTATTCGTCTTTTCCTTCTTTAACCTTCTATTCTATCGCACTTGGATGTTAGAATTGCACTTTTCTTTTTAGGTTTTTCTTTTGCATCTCACACACCTCAATTTCTCGTCTCTATCTTTGTGGTATATGGTTTAAGTATCTTTGTTTTATTCACCTTACGCTTGAATTTGGGAAGGGGATCAATCACCCTTAGAGCGTCTTGCATGTTAGCATTATTATTCCCTTCTCTCATAAGGAGTACTTCATACATGCATTCGATATATTTTTACATCTTTAAATCATTTTAGTTGTTATTTGTCAAATAAATTTGAATCTAACAATAGAAAAAAACTAGACGAAGTTTATATAGCAAGCACATGAAAGTATTGGTGCTCATAAGTGGATTCAGGTTTAAACCACAATTCATACACTTAATGGACTAGCACATGCATATCTTTACCACGGAAGTACGAAAGTTAATGTGTTAGTAATCATCAATTTGTAGAAGAATTCAGTTTGGAGTATAAATGGAATTGAGTATGAAACAAGGGTGGAAATAAACAAAGGCCATAATCCTAGCTATCATATTTTGTGACCTTTAATAGAATATTGACCCTAGACAACTTTTTTTCAACAAGTTTCTTCATTGTCTGTTTGCTTGAAGTTGAGGTACAACATGCTAAGCTAAGTTTATTTTCATTTCCAAAGTTTGATTATTTAGATAATAGATTGAGTAAATAACCTTGGTAATTGTGACATTGTTTCTTATGGGATTGATTCTAATATTCCCCTTGTTACAAAAGACCGGTGCACTTATAGAAAAAGAGCATTATGTTATTTTTATTACTTGTTTGTCTGTGTTTTTGAACGATTTGATTGCATATTGCACAGACCTAATATGCTTATATCATATGTATGGCACATTGTTTGGAACCCTAGCTAAAATATTAACTATATCAAGTAACTCAACAAATAATTCTAAAAGGATCAAAGTCTATTTTTCTAAAATACAAAATTGAATGGGCATCTCACCTAGACTTTTTGTTATCAATTAGATCCCTATATTTTGCTTTTTTGAAATTTGGCCCTCATTTTCTCTTTGTTTGCAATTTGTATCCTAATTTGCGTTATTCTTTTTATCAGTCCACTTGGATTTATGATATTTATTATTTTTCTAGTATAATGGTACAGCAATCGATTTGTTCATCTTTTTAGATTTTTATTGTTCATTTTTACGTAACCAGGTCTATAATCGACATAACTCTAAACCCCTTTGCATTCTTTTCTAGCATGAGTTAGGGGGCATTTGGTTCGAACCCTGGAATCGGAATCGGAATCGGAATTGGAATAATTGATCTTGGGTTTGGAATAAATAGTTTCATTCCAATATATTTGTTTGGTTTAGTACTTGGAATGGGTATCATTACTATAATTGATGTTTGGTTTAGTACTTGGAATACGTATCATTACTATATGTACATATACATAGGTGAATATATATATGTATGTATGTATGTACATATAATATATATACATATATATGTGTATATATATGTATATAAATATAAATATCTATGTATGTATATTTATATTGATATACATATATTTATATACATATATAAATATATATACATATATACGTATATATGTACACACATACACACATATGTATATATATATACGTATGTACGTATAATATATATATACATATATACACACACACACACACATATATACTTATATATACATACATACATACACACACACATATATACATCTATATATATACATGTATACATATATATGTATACATATATATGTACATATATATGTATATATGTATACATATATATGTTTGGGGTACGATTTTGTGCACAATATGGTTTTAACAATATTTATATTTAGTTGGATTCGAGGATTGTAGTCGATTTTTTGAAAATTGGGAATAGTCATCCATGGAATGTGGCATTGGAGGTTGAAGAGTTGAAGAAATGGAATTTTTTTGTCAATTTCACACTGCTATAGGGAGGCAAATAGAGTGGTAGACATTTTGGCCAATGAAAGTTGTACTATTCAACATTATTTGGTGTAATCTCAGGCTACAGATCTTCCTAAACTTGCTTTTGGTGAATTTAGATTGAATAGACTAGGAATGCCTGCTTTGAGGCAAATGAATTGTATTTGAATTTTATTTTATTTTTGGAAGGTAAGGTTTATGTCCCCCTTTTTGTATTTATTTTTTTTATTATTAAAATTTGGGGCTGGCTTCCCCTTCTCATGTATGGGCTTTTGCCAAAAAAAAAAAAACATATATATATATATATATGTATGCATTATTTGTATACGTGTGTGTTTGTGTGTATGTGTATGTATGTATGTATGTATTTTTTTTTGGCAAACACTATAGACAGGGGTGGGATGCCAACCCAAATTTTATTAATATTAAAATAAAAACATACATAAAAAGAAGGGGACATAAACCTAACTTCCAAAGAGTACATGATCAAATTAAACCTCTCTAAAGAACGGCATACCTGGCCTATCCATTTTAAACTCGCCAAAAACATGCTTAGGCAAATCAATAGAATTGAAAAAAACATTGTTCATTGACCCTCATAGTCTCCATTCGCTAAAAAATCAGCTACCCTACTAGCCTCTTTGAAACAATGAGAAATAGATCCAAACAACATCTTCTGTTGCTGCTCATTCTCAGATGAAATTGACCAAGGAGAACCAACACTGAACTTAAAAATATCAACGAACACTTTAGAATCCAACTTAATATAAAAATTAACAAATCCATGCTGTTCGCATAATCTTGCACCATACAATAGAGCCTTAACTTTTGCCTGAAGACTCCAAGGGTGACCCAATAACAAGCAAATGCCAAAACCAAGTTACCTTGATTATCACATAAGATACCACTACCTCCACTTTGCCCTAGATTCCCCTTTGAACAACTATCTGTGTTAAGAACCAAACATCCTTGCCTTGGCTTCAACTAATTAATCTACTGTCCCTCCATTCAATTTTGCTTAACAAAATCAATCGTCTGAAGCAATTCCAAGACAAATCAATATGAGCTAAATTAGGAAATTTGAGACCAAATGCAACCTTTATATCTTTCAGTACCCCTGAACGAACAGTTTTCTAATCAACAACAATATCATTAAAAAAACATATGTTCCTGAATTTCTACAAATACCAACAGATAAACAAAGGTGTAATATGCAAAACAAGCTGTTCATATATTGTCCTTGCAGACTTAAGCCACCAAGATAAAAGATATTCCCTGATTGATCTAGCATATTGAGGAAGGTCGAATTCCCTTCCGAACCAACCCCAAATGTTCCTTGCCACACCGCTTGAAACAAACACATGATGTATGGTCTCCAATTGAGGCCTTTAACAACAATAACATTTAGAAGATCCTGAGCTATTTAATCTCCACAATACAACCTGCTTAGGAATCTTTTGGTTTAATAAGCGAAGCATAAGAAAGGAAATTTTTAAAGGTACTTGTTTCAGCCATAGTTTATCAAACAATCAAGACTTACAACTGACCTTCATTACAAGATAAAATGTTGTTGAAACAGAAAAAGAACCCTGTGAAGTTAAAGACCATACAGAATAATCAGCTACCTCTAAAGAAGGAACTACAAACCTTGTAATCTCTCACAAGATTTATGAAGGCACCCAATGTTGTAACAATGACAAGTTCCATTGCCCATGCTCAACAATATCAACTACCTTATGCTCAACTCCACTATGATGCACTTTCCAAAATAAAGGCCCAAATCCAAGCTAGTTATCAAACCAAAAACTACATCTCCCATCCCTCAACACCCAATACATATAAGTCTCAGCAATATTCCTTACCTTGACTATTCGTTTCCAGGTTAAGGACGAAAGCCCAGAAGTCTGTACCATGCAAGGATGACATCCAGAACAATATTTCTTACTCATAAATTCAGCCCATAAAGAATCTTGTGTACGAAACCTCCACCACAATTTAATGAAAAAAGCCTCATACACCTCAAACAAAGATCTTAAACCAGTCCCACCCTCTCTTGTAGGCATGCAAATATCCCTCCATTTAAAGCAATAGAGACTAAAATCATCAGAAGTCCCAGACCAGAAAAATTTAGCAAACACTCTCTCAATCATCTTTAGCATAGCCTAAGGAGGATTAGCCACGGCTAATAAATGAGTAGGAATAGAGGACAATACGTGCTTGATTAACACAATCCACCCACCCATAGACAACAAATGATTCTTCCACGATGCCAATCTATGGACTATAGATTGCACCAATTCTGCAAAGTAATTCACTCTTCATCTTCCCACGTATAGTGGACAACCCAAATATTTCACCAGAAATGACCAAAGTGTAAAACTAGTGACCCTTGCAATTTTCTATTTGGCATGTAAAGGAATCTTGTGATGAACCAAAAAAATAACTTTTAGACTTATTAACTAGTTGGCTCGACACCTTTTCATACTTCTCTAAACAACACATCACTTTCTTCAATGACTGTGCAAAAGCTGAGGAAAAAATAATAACATCATCTGCATATGCTAAATGAGTCACTTGGGGGCAACTCCTTGGCACTTTAAACCCTCTAAAGTCTCTATCCTCCAATAAAGCATTCAAGGCATGAGATAATACTTCCACTCTAAGAATAAATAAAGCTGCAGATAAGGGACCCCCTTGCCTTATTCCACGAGAAAAAAGAAAGAAACCCCTAGGAAAACCATTGATGATAACTGAGAACCACACATTAGATATAAGCCCCCTACACCATGTCAATCTAACATTCCCCAAAGCCAAAACCACGTATCTCCTTAGTCAAATACAACCATGAAACTCTGTTGTACACCTTTGTCATATTTCGCTTCAAGGCCACATTCCCCCTATAATTATTTTTCCCAATACCTGACAATATCTCCTGTGCTAACAAGAAATTATCTGTAATTAGCCTTACCTTACTAAAGTCCCTCTACTAAGGAGAAATTAATTTTAGAAGAACCTTTGAAAGTCAAGCTATCAAAATTCTTGAAAAAACTTTACTTATGAAATTGTATAGACTGATAGGGCAAAATTTAGAAGACTGCTGAGGAGAGTGTACCTTAGGAAGCAAAATAATAAAGGTCAACATGACACTTTTAGGTAGCTCAACACCAAGAAAGAAACTTCGAACTGCATTGTAAATATTAGTCCCAATGATCTCCTATGCAATGGTAAAAAAAATGCTCCATAAAACCATCCAGTCTAGCTACACTTTTACCATCCATATTCTTAATTGTACAATACACCTCCTTCATTGATGGCATTGCCACCAGACCCATATTATCCTCTTCTGTCACCATGGAAGAAATCACCTTCAACAAATCAAAATTTTCCTGTACATGCTCAATAGAAAACAAATTATGGAAAAAAGCTACAGCCTCTTCCCATTCAACTCATGTGAAGAAACCCACTGGTTTAAAGCAGTCTTAATCTGGTGGATAGTATTTTAAATCCGACGACGCTTCACAATGGAGTGAAAGAAACAAGTATCCCTATCTCCAGACATTAACCACTTAACATGTGCCCTCTGCTTCCACAGATGTTTTGCCAAAGCCAGCTGATTCTAAAGCTCATTTTGGGCTTTATACAAATTTATCTCAGCATCATCAGAGCCCCCATGTTCCATTGCACTCTCTGCCGCCAATAGATTGTCTTCAGCAAGTTTAACCTTTTGAAACACATTGCCAAAACATTCTTTATTCCACTTCATTAAAACCTTCCTTAGCCTCTTCAACTTTGTACACACAATTGATAATGGAGAGTCCTGAACATCCTCCTTCTAGACTTCCTACATAACTTTCAAAAAATCAATATGTCAGACCAAATATTGAGAAATCTAAATGGTTTCTGTAGACACCAAATTTTGACACACCTTTTTATAAAATATGTGTGTTACTTTATTTTAGGGGGGATATTTTTCATTTTTCGGGGGTCAATTACAGTTTTCATGCAATTTATGACTAATTCACCACGTCAGGGGTAAAATGGTAATTTCACCACTTAAATATTATTCTATTTTGTTTTATTTCCTAAATATATAATTTTACTATTTTTTATCATTATTAATGATTTTAATGATTTTTGGGAGTCATTTAGTATTTATTTAAAATTTTAATATTTTTTACTTAATGGCACTTTTCCCAATGCATTTTTTTATGAGAATTTTTCAAGTGAAAAAATTTTGTTATGCATGTTTCATATGTTCATGAATTTTCTATATAAATTTCATGATTTTTAGAAATCGTTTAGTATTTATTTTAATACTTTATTATTATTATTATTATTATTATTATTATTATTATTATTTGTTATTATTATTATATTTTTTATTAATCACACATTTTTAATGTTATGTTAATTTTTAAATTTTTAAATTTTTGCGGTAAATTTTATTGACTCATTTTTATAACTCTAAATTTTAGTATTTTTCTTATTTGATTTTAGGGATCCTAAGTATCTTTTATTTTATTTTATCTAATTTGTTTTTCTTTATTTTCCTAAAATAAAAAAAATAAAAAAAAAGTTGAGCAGGCTGCGTTTTGCAGCCTGCTACTGTAGTAGCATGGCTGCTACCATCAGAGCAGCCCCATGCCATCATCACAACTCTCCCAACTTCCCTGCAGTTCAGCAGATTTGAGGGGATTTTGGAGAGATTGATTTTCTTCCCTACCTACTCACCATTCTCTCATTTTCTTTACTCACAGACGCCACACTAGCACACAATTCACTCTCACATTTCCCTCTCTGCCAGACTCACTCACTCACGCACCAAAACACACACCTGCAGACAACTTCACTTCCTCTCTCAATCCCTTCCATTCTCATCCCTCTCAGCCCTCTATCTGAGCACACAAAACTCTCCCTTAACACTCACAAACCTACACAACACTCACCTCACCATCTCTGCCTTCAATACACCTGCACACAGATCACAGGCCCCCTCACACACACTCACACACCGGCTTCACAACACACCCGCAACACAATCACAAAACGCACACAACACAGTCCACAATTTCACACACATACACACATTTGCACCCTCTCTCTCGGCACTCTCATTGCACCTGTAATACGCACTTCACCACTTGCACATTCACACACGAAACACATAATTTACAGTCACACACATGGCACACACAAAACACACATTCAAACGCACACCTGCACACACACCAGCAAAACACACTTGCACGCACAAGACACCAATTTCACATAGCCAATTACACACATAGAACACACGGCACACACAGAACACAAACACAAACACTCACCAGCAGCACAAACACACTAGCGCACATACACACATCAAGCACACACTTGCACAATCGAACAGCCCAAATTATCACCTGCAAATAAAAAAAAAAACAACAACAACACCATCAACGCTCCACCATTTGTCTACCAGTGGCGCCGCCACAAAATCATCACCGGAACCGCCAGCCTCAGCTCGCCACTGGAATTCTTCTGACCCAGGTAAATTTTCGTCCCTTTTTACCAATTCCTTTGATTTGTCTTAAATCCCTAAAATAAGTGCATATGTTGGTATATTTGATTAAGGAATCTGGAATTTTGAGGATTTAATTTGGGTGAAATTGAAAGATTTTGAACTTGGGAGTTTTCGGAAAAATTTTTTAGACATTTCGGTTCAAGAGAAAAATGGGGCATCTGATGAGAGAAATCAAGAGAGAGAAAGAGAGAGAGTGAGTGAGACAGAGAGATAGGGAAGTCTGGCGAGAGAGAGACTGGCAAGGAGAGAGAACCGGACGGAGAAGAGAGAGAGAGAGGGAAAGCGACGAGAGGGACAGAGAGAGAGAGAAGTCTGGCGAGAAAGAGAGAGAAAGAGAATGAGTCAGAGAGAGGAGAGAGTGAGATCGAGAGAGCAGGAGAGTTCTGGGAAGAAAGAAAGAAAACGAAAGAAGAAAGAAGAAAAAAAAAAGAAGAAAGAAAAGAAGAAAGAAAGAAAGAAAAAGAAAGAAAAAAAAAAGAAGAAGAAGAAAAAAAAGAAAAAAGGCAAACCGGCTAAAAAAAAAAAAGAAAAAAAGAAAAGAGTTTTAGTGAAACTACGTCGTTTTGTCGTAGTTTCACTCAAAACTACGTCATTTTGATGGTTTAATTTTCTAATTTATTTTTAATTAATAATACATATTTATTTTATAGTCCTTATACTTTCATTAATGTTACTGTGGCCCTAGGCATTTATGATTTGTGCAATTAGATTTCTGTTTATTGTAGATTGACCCCCATAATTTTATTTTCTTTTCAATTAGGTCCCAATTAATTGCATTTAGGTCCCTCAACTTTTATATAATTATAATTTTGGCCCCTACATTTTTTAATTTCTATTTTTGACCCCTATATTTTTTGGTAATTACATTTTGACCCCTATATTTCTGTAAAATTACATTTTGACCCCTATATTTTTCAAAAAATTACCTTTTTACCCTTCAATATTGCTGGAAATTACAATTTTACTCCCAAGTTTGCTGGAATTGTATTTTAACCCTTGAAAGTTGCTAAAATTTTTGCAATTTGGTTCCTATTATTGCTGGAATTTTATTTTTGTTTCCCCCAACCTTGCTGGAATTTTATTTAAGTCATTATACTTGCTGGAATTTTATTTTTGTGTCCCCCAACCTTGCTGGAATTTTATTTAAGTCATTATACTTGCTGGAATTTTATTTTTTGTCCCCCCAAACTTGCTGGAATTTTATTTAAGTCATTATACTTGCTGGAATTTTATTTTTTTGTCCCCCCAACCTTGCTGGAATTTTGTTTAGTTCACTATACTTGATGGAATTTTAGTTTAAGTCCCTATACTTGTTGAAATCTTAGTTTTAAGCCCTAGGTACTTGTTGGAATTTTATTCTAAGCCCCTAATTTTGCTCGAAATTGACATTTTATCCCGAATTTTAAGTATTTCATTTTTTATATTTTAAATAGTGGAACCTTGACATGTTTGTTGATTTTCTTAGCAATTTGTACTGGGTTTACGAATGGGAGGTACCTCTATTACCCTTTTATTTTTCTTTATGTGCTCTTACGTGCTCCTATGTGTTTTTCTATATGTTTTTTTTTATGTATCTCTTTGTGCTTATAATTATTATTCATGTGTGAGTATTTATTTATGTCATATTATTTACTTGAATTTAATTTTTGATTATTAAAAGAAATGTAATAGATAGGTAATATTCTATTTAGCAAAATTCCTGTATTTAGATAGTTAATGTAATAAATAGTTTATATTTTCATCTAGTTAACAAAAATCATTGTATTTTAGTTAGAAAATGTAATAGATAGGTTAGATAGGCTATTTTGATTATCTTTTCCATTTTAGATTGTAATTAGGTTTTTCTCCAGTATAATAGTTAGGGCTTTGTGTGCTATGTGTGCTATGTGCTTATGTGTTTTATCTGCTTTCCCTAGGAATTTGCATCTAGAATATCATGTTTGTATGTTATGTGCTCCTATGTGCTATTATGTGCTTTTATGTGATTATTGTTTTAATCTATGCTTTATTTATTTACTTGCTTTATTATTATATATGTGTATCGTCGCCACACTAGTCCAACGCTAGTTGTGGTTAATTCCAGTTTCTTCGCTAGTCCAACGCTAGCAGAGAATTTATAGAAAATAGGCTAGTCCAATGCTAGGCTTTTAGGTCATTTTAATATTAGAATCATTTCTCGCGTGTGCATTCCATGCCATTTCACACACATTTTATCTTTTTTAAGCCTTTTCCATTTTGTATGATTTTTATATATACTTTATCTCTTATTATCTATTTTAAACATATGTTTAGTGCATAACATTTAGATTCTACCACACATAGAATCTTAGGTCATTTGTGTGATTTGACTAGAAATAGTCATCTACTCATGCGGGAAGCGATGGTGTACATGTCGTTCCCCTCTCCGTGAGTAGGAATAGTTAGTCACGAGTCTATTAGTTCCCCGTACCTATTATGTTGCATCCCCACTTTCTTTGATCACTTACTACCTATATTACTATTTTACTTTTCTTTTGCATTCCATTCTTGCATCTATACTCGTGACTCCATCGAGGTCTGTATTCGAGTTTTGCAATTAATGTGATAATTCCGACCAAAACCTCAATGGAACATTTTGTCCCTTAACGATATCTATTTTTAGGGCTAGATTTGCATTCATATAGTTGCATCCAAATGTGATAAAATCTTAGGATTATATTAGGAAAATTTAGACTAAACCTCGTAACTAGTTTCGGCTAGGTTGAAAAGGTGCCTTAGGTGCGAGCCTTTGCCTTTCCTTTCTTCAACTGTGACTCCTAAACCTTTTTCTCTTGTTTTCAAAGGCCAGGAGTTGTCAAAAAGGGTTTTCTTGTTTTTCTTACATTTTTTATCAAAATTATTTTCTAAATAAACCATTATCGATTTTCTTACATTTATAAAATATTTTTCGGTGCCTTGGTACACCAAAAACTCAATACCAAGTGGCGACTCCCTTTTCACGAAAAAACCCTTTTTAGACTCTATTTTTGGGCTAAAAATCGTTGCATTTTCAAAGTCCCATTTTAGGCCCTTTTCCTTTTGTTTTCAAAATAAAACATTTTTTACATCTTTTGTCAAAAATATCTTTTATAAGGCATATTCTAAAAAATTGTTTTACAAAAAGCTTACACTCTTTTCCCAACAAATAGACAACACACATTTAAATCTTTCTTTTTTCCGTCTTCCTTCGAAAAAAAAAAGAAAAAAAAATCAAATCATTTTTACAAGAACCTACACCCTTTTCCAATAATAAACACAACCACAAATCACATTTAATTCTTCATTTTTCTGACTTTTCGAACGAAAAATGGGCCGCGACAGTTTCAGTTTGTTATCTATCTTTGTAGACATAGTCAGCAACAGAGTGGCATGATCTGACGGATGTCTAGCTAAATGAGACACTAAAGTATCAATCCCTAATCCATCCAATCATCACTAATCAGCATCTTGTCAAGTCTATTTTAAATTTTGGCTCTCCTATCCCGATTATTACACCATGTGAACCTGGACCCTGAGAAACCTGTACTACCAAATTAGCTAAAGAAAAAATTTTAAAATTCCACAACCTGAGATGGAAAAAACGGATGACCACCCTTCTTCTCTTGGCAATTGATGATAAGATTAAAATCATCCACAACTATCCAAGTGCAATTTATCTGACTTTTATCTCTCAATAAATCAGTTCATAAAGATAGTTTTTCAACAGCCAGGCGCTTAGCATGTACAAACGAAGCTAAAATAGGTGAAGCATAAAAACCATGTTGAACTAACAAAATAAATATGCTGTTATCCCTCCCTAATTGCTGAACAAGTTAATAGAAAATTAAAGAAAATCCATGCCGATCCAACAATATTCCCAATCACATTAGAAAACTCTAATTTCAACCGAAATTCCATTTTATTCTTATTACACTGAGTTTTACAAAAGGCTAAAAACTATACATTATGCAAACAAACTAACTTTTTCAATCTCGTAAAATGAGAAGGCTTAGCAAGCCCTCGAATATTTCAGAAATTGACTTACTCATTAGATAACAATTCAAAAGAGTTTTGAGAAGGCTCCACCATTGAGCGCAATTCCCTATCATATGGGAATTTAGCTCGAATGGCTTTATTACCTCGTTTAGGCTCTTAAAACCCATGAATTGAAGACTCCAAAATTTCAGTTTGTGATTGATCCGGTAACTTGGATATTTTCATGGATAAAATCACATACAACCCCTCCATTGGTTACAATTTGCTCCATCTTACAAAGTTTCATCCAAGCACCTCTCCCCATCTTGAGGTACACCAGTTTCATGCTCCCTTTGTGCTTCAACCATCTGCCACTATTCAGGTAAACTAGGAATCTGAACATCCTTCCCACAAACTAGACCAGTTGCATCATTAACTGACTTACTGGCTTCTACCAACCTATTCCCAACCTTTGCATTTTGAGCCATCTCAATCACCATTTGTTCATTCCCATCTACAACATTGTAGACCTCATCCAGCAGCTATTGATCACCTCCAACAACAGGAGACGATCCTCCAATATCTTCTTGTCCCATCCCAACAATTGCAACAGCCTGCGTAGAAGGCCCCCTTGGCGAATCCACAGCTCGAATATCGACCACTTTCTAAGAAATTAGAAGCGTACCCTCCACAGACTGATGAATGCTCGTTACCACTCACTGCTGTTCCCTAGACTCAATAGCTCAAATGCCTTCAACAACTGCCTTAACATCTGCATTATGAGCAACCTGAACTAACAAAGCCTATGTTGTTGTTTCAACTACAGCATCTATTGCCTCCTTCATAGCATTTTGATGTTGTTCCAGCCTTCTCTCAACTCCTTATTTAGAAGACTCCCCATGTGCAGTGACTTGAACAAACTTCTTCTGCATATGTATAGGCGCACCAGCAAGAGGCTGCTATATCATCTTACGGCTGTCATTAGTTCCAGATGGCTTATCTCCACCATCCCAGTCTCTTTCCTATACTCCTCCTTGGAATGCCCCATCTTCCAATAAGATTCACAATAATGGGGCAAATTTTCTAGGATCAACTACTAACAGAATCCTGCAGACTCGCGTTCCACACCTAGCCAAACGGTTTCTGGAATAAATTTCAACAATCAATCTCCAAGCAAACCCTTGCTACGCTTGGTCTCGTTAGAGAAGACATTGCAGCATCAGTGTATAGAGGACGTCCCACCACACTCACAATGGAAAAAAGGCAAGACTTATTGAAGAAGTGAATTGGGAGAGTAGGCAAAGAGAACCAAACAGGAACCTAGGAGCTCTCCTTCTTCACATGAAAATCAAACGTCTATTTGAATAGACGCATTGGAAAACTTCTAATTGACCACAAACCTCTAGTCCATAACCATAAGAAATCAGTCCCCGAATTACACCTTATCAAGACATGGCAATGATCTAGATGACCAGTAGTTGCACCATTCTTCAAGTCCAAAGCTACAAGAAACTTACGTGTCTATTCTAGTTTAGGCTTCTCACGAGAGAATTTTCCAAACAATGCATACTTAAAGGCGCAGCAATTGTATCTATATAAGCTTTGGAGAAGAAAATCGCAGCCTTTTCCTTGTACGTTGATGGAGTCTTCAACTTCAACAACGAAGAAAATAGTGATGATGAAGGTTCTAATGAAGAAAACAACTGAGCAAATGGTTTTCGGGACATGGGCGATTGATGATCATCTTGTCGAAGGTTCTCCAACAGCCCCAGGGAGGCCATGGCCGCCTGAAAATTTTTGAAACTCAAATCCTAATCTGTAAAGAAAGAAAGAGCATAACTAATGGCATAAATATTGTAGTTTGAGTGTAATTAGGAATTGTAATTAGTAAAGCCTTTGTAAATTGATAGCTTAGCATAATTTTAGCACAATCATAGGAATTAACATAAATAGATATTGTAACTCTATATAATATGTATTGTCTCAATTCAATGAATATAACAACGAACAGAGCAAGTTTAACCTTGCTCTACTTCTTTTCTTCTTGTCCAAATTTATGTAAACAATGGCTGAAAAGATTTCACAACCTCAAGATGCTAGCAAATCAGATGCTATCGACCCAACCCATCCTTTTTTTCTTCATCATTCTGAACACCCTGGGATTATACTTGTTTCAAAACCTCTCAATGGAAAAAATTATTTTACTTGGAAACGAGCTATGATGATCTCTTTAAATGCCAAATCTAAGTTGGGATTTGTCTATGGAACTCTCAAAATTTCATCAAAACAATAAAATCCTAAAGAATATGTATCATGGAAGAAGTGTAATGATATGGTTCTTTCATGGATTATCAATTCTTTGACACTCAATCTTGTCAACAGTGTCATCCTCTAATACGGCACTTGAAGTTTGGGAAGACTTACAAAGTCATTTCTTTCAAAGCAATGCACCACGAATCTTTGAAATGGAGCGAGATATTGCATGCCTTACCCAAGATCAAATGTTGGTAGCTGCTTACTATACAAAACTCAAGAAATTGTAGGATGAATTAGCCTCATATAATGATATAGTCTGCACTTGCAGAATAGGAAACAAGCGATGCCTCAGATCATCTCATTTTGACACCAACCTCCTTGATTGACAGTTTAAAGAATTTTATTCTGCCACCTGTTATTATGCTATGCGAAATGGAGACAAGGCTCCAATTGTTTCAACTGGCACTTTACCCTTAAATTCATTCTTTTCTTTAAAAAATGTGCTTGGTGTGCCCACTTGTAAGGTGGATTTGATCTCTGTGAGTCGACTTACACAAGATCTCAACTATTTCATAACCTTTTCTCCACATTGGTGTGTCTTGTAAGACTTGATGTCAAAGAAAATGATTGGTTTGGGTAAACATCATCAAGGCCTTTTCTACTTGGTTGCACTAGCCTCTCAAAAACCAAAGGCAACAACAACATTTAGTACTAATATCCAGTCTTTGTCGGTTCTTTCACAACTTTGTGGCATCATCGATTGGGTCATATCTCATCTTCTAGATTGGATTTTATGTCTAAGCATTTATTAAATTTTCCTTATGTCAGTGCTCTTGCAAGACAAACACGTCTCCCTTTCCTAACTAGCTCTATTTCTAATGTTAAGCCCTTTGAGTTGATTTACTGTGATATTTGGGGACCGTATAAAGTTAATTCTCTTTCTAGTGCTAAATATTTTTTAACTATTGTGGATGACTATTCTAGGTACACATGGGTTTTTTTCATGCAGCATAAAAGTGAAGCTCAACAATTGCTGGTCAATTTCTTTTCTTTCACCAAAACACAATTTAATGTTTGTCTAAAAAATATTCGTTTTGATAACGGGCGAGAATTTTGTCCATGATAGATTTTTTACATAAACAAGGCATCAATTATCAGCATTCTTGTGTTTTAACTCCCTAACAAAATGAGATTGTTGAGCACAAACATAGACATACTTGAGATAGCCCGTGCACTTCATTTTCAACCTCATTTACCTTTAACTTTTTGGGCTGAATATGTTTATGACGAGTGTCGATTAGGTTAGGTAAAATTTCAATAAAATTATTAACACTCAACAAGTAATAAAAACCCTAATTCTTAGGTAAAATAAACCTAATTAGAGGAAAATGATATTTTTGGAGCCAAATTCACTCAAATACATTAAAAACACACTAAAAATATATAATAAAGATATTATAACATAATTAAATTTAACACTGTCAAACTCCCCCACACTTAAATCATTGCTTGTCCTCAAGTAATTGGAAAATGCAAGTCCAAATAATGATTCAAGGGTTAAAATAACAAATGTGCCCTTTGGAACTTAATTCGACAAAAGCGAGTGAATAGATATTACGCAATTCCTTATTTTTCCTTGAATATTCATATTATCAAGCAAAGTAGAAGTAATTATATCATAATTAAACTAGTTTAACAAAATTTCTTTGTCTTACTGAATTTCACAAGTAAGTGTTTGATATGAACAATCAAGTACATTCTTATGCCTACGATTAATTTCATACAAGAAGGACTTCTTTCTTTCTTTCTTTCTTCATGTTTTTCGTTTTCTTTTCTCTCTCTCTCTCTTTTTTTTTTTTTTTTTTTGAAGTATGAAGTTGTCTTTTGACATGAGAGTCGACATTGGTTGATGAAGATCCCTAGTTCTCAAAACTTTATTTGATTTGTTCACAACTTTTAGCTTTCACTTTGAGAAATGATATTGTCTTTTGACAATTCATCTTCAATTAAGCTTTACTATGCATACTCATAATTCAAATGCTATTTGATGCGAAAATTGACATTGGCAGATGAAGATTTCCGATTACTAAGCATAAGAATTAGCGGAGTAGAGTGATAATACACATTTTATTTTTCATAGCATAATAGTCCCTTTATACAAAAAGTAATCCTCATAGAACATAAGTTGCACTTTTTTGTCCATATCTATCACTGAATTTGTAAAATTAAGTAAAAAAGAGAAATTTTATCAATCATGCAAAATTTAGACATAATTCGAACAACTTTACAAGATATATTTTCTAAAAGAACAAAACTCCAAATCACATAATAGCTATTTCTCATATATTTGTGAAAAGAATTCTTCAAGGCACATAAACTTATTTCAAGAAGTAAGAGAACTTGAAACAATCATGGTATTGAAATCATTGCTCTTTTTAGTTGAAAATGATGAATTTGAAAATTTTTGGGGCAATTTTTAGCAAAAATTTGAGCACATTTCACAATTTCAAACCATCCAAATATGTATCTTATACCTTCCCCCCACACTTAAAATCTCGCATTGTCCTCAATGTGTAAAGGAAAAGTAAAAAGATTTAAGAACAAGAATACTCCCCTTGATGGTTTTGAAGCTTCTTAAATGAATGTTGAAATGTGCTTTGAATTTGAGGTAGGATCATTTGATAAAGTTCCCTCCTACTAAACAAGCATACTAAATAACATAAAATCAACTTAAAATTACACAAACTAGAAAGTAAACATTGGGTTACCTCCCAACAAACACTTCGTTTATAGTCTAGAACTAGACTTTCATGATTCTTTTACTAGTTTTGAGGTTCTCCTAAAGGGTAAATTACTCCTTTAGGTATTAATTGGCTAGCAAAATATGGTTTAAGTCTTTGACCATTCACTTTGAAATGTTCCCCCTGTTGATTCATTAATTCAACCACACCGTAAGGAAATACTTTTGTAACAACAAATGGTCCTGACCACCTTGACCTTAACTTCCCAGGAAACAATTTGAGTCTCGAATTAAATAAAAGAACTTCTTGTCCAATCCTCAAATTGCTTAGGAGTTATATGTTTATCATGCCAATATTTTAGTTTTTCTTTATACATTTTGGCATTTTCATATGCATGCAATCTAAATTCTTCCAACTCACTTAATTCCAATAGCCTTTTCTTACCTGCAAGATTAAAATCAAGGTTAATAGACTTTATAGCCCAATAAGATTTATATTCAATCTCAATAGGTAAATGGCACGCTTTTTCATAAACCAGACAGTAAGGTGACATTCCCAATGGTGTTTTAAAAGCAGTTCTATAAGCCCATAATGCATCATCGAGTTTTTGAGCCCAATCTTTTCTTGATTTATTCACTATTTTCTCCAATATGAGCTTCAATTCTCTATTAGCTTAATTCTGCCTGACCATTCGCTTGAGGATGATAAGGAAGTGAAGTTTTGTGCCTACAACCATATTTGAGCAAAAGTGAGTCAACTTGTTTATTGCAAAAATGTTTTCCTTCATCAGTCACAATTGTTTTAGGGACTCCAAATCTAGGTAAAAATATTCTTTTAAGAAATCTTAGTACAATTTTAGCATCATTTGTAGGTTTAGCTATTGCTTCAACCCATTTAGAAACATAATCAAGGGCAACTAAAATGTACTGATTATTAAAAGAACTTGGAAAAGGTCCCATAAAATCCATACTCAATACATCAAATAATTCAACTTCTATAAATGTAGTAAGAGGCATTTCTTATTTTCTAGAAATGTTGCCAGTTCTTTGACATGTGTCATAGTTTTTGACAAAATCTCTAGCATCTTTATACATGGTTGGCCAATAAAACCCAGATTGCCATATTTTAGCCACAATTTTAGAAGTGCTAAAATGTCCACCTATTTCTAAATGATGACAATGATATAAAATACCATGAATTTCATTCTCAGGCACACACCTTCTAATTATACCATCTGCACAATGTTTAAACAAGAATGGTTCCACCCAGAAATAATTTTTAACATCATGCAAAAATTTTTTCTTTTGATGATGATTCAGTTCATCAGGTATTATTCCACTTACCAAATAATTTACTAAATCAGCATACCATGGTAGTTTTGAAATTGATAAAAAAAAAACTCATCTGGAAAATTATCCCTGATTGGAACTTAATTATCATTTGGAATGTATTCCAACCTTGATAAATGATCAGCTTCAATATTTTTGACCCCTTTTTATTCTTGATTTCCACATCAAATTCCTGTAACACTAACACCCATCTAATTAGACGAGATTTTGCTTCCTTCTTATTTAATAGGTATTTTAAAGCTGCATGGTCAGTATAAATGATAACTTTAGAGCCTACTAAGTATGATCTAAATTTATCAACTGCAAAAATAATAGCTAACAGCTCTTTTTTTGTAGTTGCATAGTTTAAGTGCATCATTTAACATTTTGCTTGCATAGTAAATAACATGTAACTTTTTATCCTTTCTTTGCCCTAGAATTGCTCCCACAGCATAATCACTGGCTTCAACCTGTTAAATGAGTTCAAATAATCATCATTAAATTCAAAAGGAACATCCTTACAAAATAAATCACATAATGGTTTAACTATCTTAGAAAAATCTTTAATAAATCTTCTATAAAAACCTGCATGTCCAAAAAAGCTACGAATTCCTTTAACATTAGTTGGTGGGGGCATTTGTTCAATAACTTCAATTTTAGCTTTGTCCACTTCTATTCCTTTAGCTAAAATTTTGTGTCCTAAAACAATTACTTAACCATAAAATGACATTTTTTCCAATTAAGGACAAGATTTGTTTCTTCACATCTTTGCAAAATTAAACTAAGATTATGCAAACAATGATCAAAAGATGATCTAAAAATAGAAAAGTCATCCATGAAAATTTCCATGATCTTTTCAATGTAGTCAGAAAATAATGCCATCATGCAATGCTGAAAAGTGGCAAGGGCATTGCATAATCCAAATGGCATTCTTCTAAAAGCAAATGTGCCATATGGACATGTAAATGTTGTCTTTTCTTGATCTTCTGGAGCAATAGCTATTTGATTATAACCTGAATAACCATCAAGAAAACAATAATATTCATAACCAGAGGGAGTTTTTCAGTCTCTGGTGTTGCAACTCTATAAATAAATCCTCCTTAGAGCTCAAGAGGAAAAGCTATGGCTGGATTGGAAACCAATGTCACCACATCAGACAAAGGGAAAGGGATGAAGACAACTAGGGGAGGGACAAGCTCAATGACGCAGCCAGGCATGTCCAGCTCAGATTTCCCACCTTTGTGTGTCAACCTGGAAGAGACAGCTACAAATGAAAGGAAAAAAGGTCAAACTTGGGCTCAGATCCTGGGTGATAGACCCAACAATCACGGGGGCATGGAATTGCAGTACATCCCTCCTGAGCAAGAGCAAATAATGATAACCATGGAAGATGTAGCTACCGGAATAGACAAATGAAAGAATGCAATTGTGGGCTTTACTCTTGGATTTAACCCTCCGTATGCAGTGATCAAAAGATTTGTTGAGAACCAGTGGAGAGAGCATGGAAATGTTGAGGTAATTTCTCTTAAAAATGGAGTATTTTTATTTAGATTGGAGAATGAAGCTGACAAAGACAGTGTACTAGACCAATCTCCATGGCCAATTGCTAGCAAAATGTTATTCCTTAAGCCATAGAATCCTGGGATGTGCCTCCAGAAAGAGGATATGGATACTGTACCAGTGTGGATACGGCTTCCTCATCTAAAACTACATTACTACACTGGAGTGGGACTAAGCAAGTGATGAGGACATGTTGATCACTCATGACGATCAAAAGGGCGGAATTAGGGTGCCTAGTGGACCAGTGACAAGAGCACGGGCTAAGGAATTCCAGAACGCGCTACAAGTATTCATTCGTGCAATCCAAGAACAAGTGGGTGCCTCAAAGACCATTGACGAAGTGTCCAAGGAAGGAACAAAGGGATGCACATTCATTCAAGTGGAACGAGGCAACCAAAATACAAGTGTAGGTGACAGGAGAGAAACCGCGGATCCAACCGCGGATGACCTTCCCGCGGGTCCACACGCGGTTCACGTCCAGAAGCGTTGATCAATTCACGAGAGAAACCGCGTCATAAACCGCGGATACTCCATCGCGCGGTTTCTCCCGCGGTTCGTGTCCAGAAACTCTCTTCAACACAACCGCGGAAGAAACCCGCGGATCATTCTCCCGCGGTTTGTCGCGCGGTTCACTTCCGGAATAATACGGGCTTTTACGAGGTTTTATGTTTTTTTCCTATTTTTCAAGTTGTAATAGCCTAGGACCTAATGTAAGGGCTTTAAGGCAATTATGCCTTGTTTCTTTTAGCTATTAATAGACACTCAATTGTAAGAGAGAGGGCAGACATCACGTTAAGAAAATTAAGGGTTTTTTCCCTCTTGGCTTCTTGAAAGCTTTTCTTTGAATACCTTAGGAATTCTCTGGGTATTCTAGGCTTATCAATCCAAGTAATCACCTTGGCTTGTGGCGCCATCTACCTTCAAACTTGGTTCGCTAACTCGTTGGATCGTGGGTCGAGATCGTATCAAGGTTCGCCATCCCGAGGGTTAGAGGGGTCGAGTCTTTCATTATCCAAACTTGGGTATTGGCTAGATCGCCGTCTCGTATCAGCAAGTCAACCAGTTCCATTAGAAGGCCCCTTTTTACTGATACACAGACTGCAAATCAATCAAGGGTGTCCTATGCAAGAGTTTGTGTGGAAATAAAAGTGGGAGCCATGAGGCCTGAGAGGGTTACTTTTGTGAATGAATTTGGCATACAGGAAAGTCAAGAGATTGTGTATGAATGGATACCCCCTAGTTGCTCTCAATGCCAGAAATTTGGGCACAATGCACAGAGATGCCCTATGCTGCCAAGAGTGTCCAAACAATGGGTACCAAAGGAGAAACATATTGAATTGGATACGAAAGATGCAAATGCAAAAGAGGATAAACAAACAGTAGATATGGTAAACAACGCAAATGAGGGCATTGTGGGAGACTAGATACAAGTACAACCTGAAGAGAATAACCAGGGAAGCAGGAGCAAAGCTGAAAATTGCATGGAAATAGAGAATCACCAAACTTCATTAGCAACAAAAAGAAGTGAAGCAGAGGGAATGCCACAACATATAGAAAATGAGGTCAGCCTAGTACGTACTGGAAACAGCTATAGTGTACTAGCATTGCATGATAATGAGGAGCATACCACTCAAGAAATAAAAGAACTCAAATTGGGGCGAGGGGCCAGGAGGAAGGTCCATAAACAAAATAAATATTAGATGCAAATAGTGTGTTGGAATATAAGGGGACTAAATGATCCCCTTAAGCAAATTGAAATAAAAAAAAGTAGCCAGACAATTGAAAAATGAGATTTTTGGAATAGTAGAAAATAAAGTTAGATACCAAAATATTGACAAAGTTCTCCAAAAGTGTCTGCCACAGTGGAAGTGCATCCACAATGGCTCTAATCACCAAGTGTGTAGAATTTGGCTTTGTTGGAAACCTGATCTAGTACAATGTCAGTTGATAAGTATCCAAAAACAAGCTATATCATGTTTTTTTTAAAACAGTACAAATGGCCAGAAGTATGACAGTGACTGTGGTGTACAGGTTTAATACCCCAGAAGAGAGGAAACTGTTATGGTCTCACCTGAAATTTGTGAAGAATGTAATAGGAAATGAGCCTTGGGTGATTTTAATGAAATTAGAAATGTAATGGAGAGAATAGGGAGTACTAATTATGATTTTGCTGCTATGGAAGATTTCAACAGATGCATAGAAAATCTTGATGTGATTGAACAGCTTGGCAAGGGGCTATACTACACTTGGAATAACAAGAGGGAAGCTGGGAGAAGAATCTATAGCAAAATAGATAGAGTCTTCTTGAATGAGACTTGGTTGAACGAATTCCAAATGACAAAAGTGGAATTCACTGAGCCAAGAATATCTGACCATTCCATAGTAAGTGTTCAGGTGAAAGATCACAAGAATTTGGGGCCAAAGCCTTTAAAATTTCACAATTTTTGGATGAAACATGAGAAATACCATGAAATCCTACATGAAATTTGGAACAGTGAGGTCAAAGGAAATCCTATGGTATGCCTTTGTCAAAAGCTGAAGAAGCTAAAACTGGGACTCAAAGCTTTAAACAAAAAATACTTCAGTAATGTTACCAGTAGAGTTGCATAGAAGCAGGAATAGTTCCTCAATGTACAAAGGTTAGTACAAGACAGGCCTCAAGATGAAGAGTTGGTTCAAGCTGAAAAAGATCTCCTCATCCAGTATGCAAAATTGAATAGAGCTAAAAAAGAGATCTTCCAAGTAAAATCAAGAGTTAGCTGGCTACAATAGGTGATAGAAACACTGCTTTCTTTCACAGGAAGGTCAAGACTCATATGGTCAGAAATAGAGTTATGACCTTGTACAATGAAGATAATGTAAAAATTTCAGAATATGAAGAAGTGAAAGAAGTGGCAATAATTTCTACCAGAAGCTATTCAGCAAAAGTATGGAGCAAACAAGTGATAAACTGGAAATGATGGAAAACTTTGTACCAAAAATGATAAATGAGCAACAATGTGCAATGCTTATAGCTCCTGTCACAACTGAAGAGATCAAGAATGCCATATTTACGATGAAGGAAGGTAAAGCTCCTGGACCAGATGGCTTCACTGTTGATTTTTTCAAAAGGAATTGGGAGATAATAGGTGATGAAGTTGCTGAGGCGATAAAATTCTGTTTTAATAGAAGGTACATGTACTATCCAGTGAATGGCACTATATTGACATTGGTGCCTAAGGTTGAGAATGCAATGAGTATGACAGATTTTCGGCCGATAGCCTGTTGTAATACTTTGTACAAGTGCTTTTCAACTATCTTGACAAACAGACTTAAAGTAGTCATCCCAATTATGGTAAGTGAATCCCAGGTAGCTTTCATAAAAGGGAGAAGCATCCTAGATAACTGTCTTGTTGATGAATGAACTGGTACGAGGCTATAAGAGGAAATATGGGGTGGCAAAAGCTGCCTTGAAGATTGACATCATGAAAGCATACGATACTATAGACTGGGATTTCCTATTCAGATCATTATCTTTGATGGGCTTTCCTGAAGTGTTTATTGACTAGATCAAACAATGTGTTACCACAGCTCATTTCTCTGTCAATTTTAATTGGAATTTGGTTGGCTATTTTAGGAGTGAAAGAGGACTTGGGCAAGGGGATCCTATTTCCCCTTACCTTTTTCTCTTGGCTGTGGAAGTCTTTTCAAGACTCCTAAAGTGGAACATCAGAAGAAAGGATATTGATTACCACTAAAAATGTCTAAAGTTGAAGGTGACACATCTGACTTTTGCTAATGACCTCTTTATACTAGCAGGTGCTACAAGGAAATCTTTCCAAGTCATTACAGAAACATTAAAGGAGTTTGGGATATTATCTTGACTGAAGCCTAACTTACAAAATGTCAGTTAGTTCTTGGCTGGAGTACATGAAATAAAGGGGAAAACAGCTGAGTGAAATCATTCGCATTCCAATTGCATGAGCTACCAGTGAAATATTTAGGTCTGCCTCTTGTTACAACAAAGCTGTCTTTTAAGGACTGCCAACCTATATTCATAAAGCTTGAACAGAAAATTAAAGGATGGGCTGAAAAAAGATTGAGCTATGCTGGAAGGCTCCAATTAGTGAAATCTGTGATGCTGGGTATACAGATACATTGGGCTAGTGCTTTCATTATGCCAAAAGCAGTAATCAAGAAAATCACTAGTCTAATATCACAATTCTTATGGGCTAGAGAGCTTAAGCAACACTTTTGTGCAAAGGTGAAATGGGAGGATATCTGTCAACCGTACAAAATGGGTGGGTTAAACCTGTACAGCTTGGAGCAATGGAACAAATGTCTTATAATGAAATTGATTTGGAATATATGTAGTAAAAAGGAGTCACTATGGGTCAAGTGGATATACTCCATCAACTTAAAGAACTCCTCATTCTGGGATTGCAGGACTCCAACTGTTTGCTCTTGGAGCTGGCGAAAAATCCTCAAGCTCAGGAACCTATTCCCAGAAATGATAGTGCAGGTTATTGGTGAAGGTAAAGATACGTGGTTTTGGTATGATAAGTGGCATCCATTGGGACCTCTGCATGTGAGATTCAAAGAGAAATTGTTATCAAATCTTGGAATGGCAAAGACTAGGAAAGTTGCTGATTTTGTGAAAAATGAAAGCTGGAATTGGCCAGTTGGTAGGAAACTAACAGTTGAGGTGGAGATTCTCAGGCAAGCTATGCCAGAAAATCTTCTACCCATCCAAGGTGCAGCAGACAAAACCTGGTGGAAAGGTGAAAAATCTGGTATATACACAGTCAAATCTGCAATGAAATTACTTAGTAGAACTGGCTCGAGAGTAATATGGCAACAAGACTTTTGGCAGACTAATATGAGTCATGTTTTTGTGTATTTTTGTACATGAGCTAGGAGCTTAGAATCTAGCTACAACTAACATATATGTGCAGTTACCTGCTGATGTAAAGTCACCATTGAAATATATCATTAATACAACAAAACATTTTGCCCAAAAAAAAATATTCATAACCAGCTATTAGTTCCAACATTTGATCAAGAAAAGGTAAAGGAAAATGGTCTTTTCTTGTTGTTGCATTTAACTTTCTATAGTCAATGCATACCCTCCAACTTGTAACAACTCTAGATGGAATTTGTTCATCATTTTGGCCAGATATAATAGTCATTTCACCTTTCTTTGGTACCACATGAATTGGACTAATCCAAAGGCTATCAGAGATGGGAAAAATAATACCTGCATCGAGCCATTTAAGATTTTCTTTCCTTACCACTTCCTTCATATTTGGATTAAGTCTTCTTTGCATTTGCACTATTGGCTTATAATTTTCTTCAAGCAATATCCGGTGCATACACAAGATAGGACTTATTCCTTTCAAGTCAGATATAGACCAACCTATTTACATTTTTGTGCTGCCTCAATACTCTTAACAATTTGTCTAACTACTCATTGTCAAGATTAGCACTAACAATCACAAGTAATGTTTCATTATCACCAAGGAATTCATACCTGAGATGACTAGGCAATGGTTTAAGTTCAACCTTTGGTGCTTGAACATTTGATGGAAGAGGAAGTCCACTTCTGGATCCAAGATCCTCAAAAATCTCATTTCTTTTGTAGGGAACCTGTGCATTTAGACATTGAGTGATTGCATCCATTTCTTTAGTTTTTTTGGTTTTCCAATCCTACATTTAATAAGTATTCTTCAAGAGGGTCACAGTTAGGATTGACTTGATTTGGCTCTTGAACTAGTTCTTCAGTAGTAATAATAGAGTAAACTTGATTAGTAAAAGAAGACAATTTTTGCATTTCATTTAGGTTGAATTCAATTTCTTCATCTCCAACTTGAAACTTGAGCTTGCCATTTTTGACATTAATAATAGTACTTGCAGTGGCTAAAAATGGTCTTTCAAGAATAATAGGCACAGAAATATCTTCTTCCATATTCAAAACAACAAAATCCACAGGAATGATAAACTTTTGAACTTTAATCAAAACATTTTCTAAAATTCCAAGTGGATGTCTTATAGACCTGTCTGCCAATTGCAAGGTAATATTAGTGCTTTTTAATTCACTTTAGCCTAATTGTCTTGCTACAATTAAAGGAATTAGTGAAACACTGGCCCCTAAATCGCATAAAACTTTTGAAAAATCAACATTTCCAATTGTGCAACGAATTGAAAAGCCGCTAGGATCCTTTAATTTAGGGGGCAATTTATTTTGAATGATAGCACTGCATTCCTCAGTTAAAGCAATTGTTTCGCAATCTTCCAATTTTCTTTTGCGAGTCATAATTTCTTTAAGAAATTTTGCATAAGACAGAATCTGCAAAATTGCATCTACAAAAGGAATATTAATGTGCAATTGCTTCAAAACTTTAACAAATTTATCAAATTACTTATCAAGTCTTGTGTTTTTTAACCTTTGTGGAAAAGGTATTGGTGGCGGAATAGGGATTGTTTGTGAAGATTTATTGAATTGTTCATGTTGATTTGCTTCCTCACTTTTTATCCCTTTTTCCTCTTGTTCATTTTCATCACTTCCTTTTCCTTTTTCTTTTTCAATCACCGGTTCGCTCAATTCTTTGCCACTTCTAAAGGTAATAGCCTGGATGTTCTCTAGGATTTATTTTAGTTTTACTTGGTAGCTCCCCTTGATTCCTAGAGTTAATTTGACTAGCTAATTGGCAAATTTGAGTTTCCAAATTTCTAAACATGGTGTTCATCCTACCCTCCATTTGGTCAAGCTTTTCTGACATCTTTTCATCGAATAATTCCCAAGCAGGTTTAATTTCTTTTTGCAAAAAACCAGGTGAAATATTAGATCTTTGTTGGTCCTTCCATCCAAGGTTTGGATGGTTTTTCCAACCTGGATTATATGTGCTAGAGAAAACATTATTTTGAGTTGGCTGGTAATTATTGACATATTGCACTTCTACACAACTATGTGAATCATGATTTCCTCCACATTCATTACAAAATGCAACATGAGAAGAAGATTGAGATGAAGAATAATTAGAGTTATTAACTTGCTTACTCAACATGTTCATCATGTTATGCATTTGAGCACTTAACGTATTTAGAGTATCAAGTTCTAACATACTTGCTTGTCTTCTTGAATTACCTCTTTCGTTTGCCCATTGGTAATGATTTGCTGCCATTTCTTCAATCAACTCCTGGGCTTCTTTTGCTAATTTTTCCATTAAAGCTCCTCCTGTAGCTGCATCAATATTTATTTTTGTTTGATAGTTAAGTCCATGATAGAACGTTTGAATGATTAACCAGTCTGGAAGGCCATGGTGAGGACATCTTCTTAATAATTCTTTGAATCTTTCCCAGGCCTCGTATAATGATTCTCCATCATATTGACTAAAACTGGTTATGTCCATTCTTAATTTGGTAGTTTTTGCAAGTGGAAAATACTTGTTAAGAAATGCACGAGATAAATCAATCCAATTAGTGAACGAATTTGGTGCATGGGAATGGAGCCATTGCTTTGCTTTATCTCACAAAGAAAATGGAAATAATCTCAATTTTATAGCATCATCTGTTAACTCATTTAACTTAATTGTATCACATATTTCCATGAAATTAGCCAAATGTGCATTAGGATCTTTGGTTGAATTGCCCCCAAATTGATCTCGTTGGACCATTTGGATAAGGGATGGCTTAATTTCAAAATTGTTAGCATTTACCGATGGCCTTGTTATGCTGGTTTGTAAAGCACATGGTTGTTGTTCTGCCATGGTTTCAACTAGAGGTTGCACCTCTGAAGCTTCTTCTACACTTTCCTCCAATTGTGTTTGCTATAGTTGCCTTCTCCTAGCCTTTCTTGCTGTTCTTTCTATTTTTGGATCAAAAGGAACTAAAAGACGTAGGCTTCTATGCATACACCTTTAATAGAAACAAACTAAAAGTAAAATACACAAAGTAAACAAGTAAATAAAAACAAAAACTTGCAAAGAACAAAATAAAGTTTAGACTAATAAAGCTTGTTTTAGCTCCAATATTGCCTTGATTCCCCGGCAACGGTGCCAAAAACTTGACGAGTGTAGATTAGGTTAGGTAAAATTTCAATAAAACTATTAACACTCAACAAGTAATAAAAACCCTAATTCTTAGGTAAAATAAACCTAATTGGAGGAAAATGATATTTTTGGAGCCAAATTCACTTAAATACATTAAAACACACTAAAAATATATAATAAAGATATTATAACATAATTAAATTTAACACTTGTCAGTTTCCACTGTTGTTCATATAATTAATCGGTTGCCCATTCTTGTGCTTTCTCACCACACTCCTTTTGACCGACTATATGAGAAAGTTTCAACTTATTCACATGTTCGAGTTTTTGGGTGTCTAGCCTACGCTATTGCTGTAAACACTTCTCATAAGTTTGACTCTTGTGCTAGACATTGTGTGTTTATTGGATATCCAACTGGTCAAAAGGCATACAAGCTTTATGATCTTGATACTCACCAGGTATTCACTAGTCGAGATGTTGTCTTTCATGAAGATGTTTTCCCACATGAGTCTACTTCTCATTCTTCTTCAAATTCAACGCTTGTCATCCCAATTGTTGCTGATGAATCTCCTTCTTCTGAGAATCCTTCGTCCACATTACATCCAACCACCTCAGTCCCTTCTTCATCTGATGTCATTTCTTTAAATCCTCCTCTAAGACATTCATAAAGAACTAGGGTCCCACCTTCATCCCTGGGAGACTATGTTTGCAACCAAGTGTAGATTTTCCCATCGTCATCATCTTTGCCATCTTGTTCTAAAAAAGGTACTCATTACCCTCTTTCCAATTTTCTTTCCTATAATTGTTTCTTACCGCAACACAAATGTTTCCTTGCTACTGTCAGTCGAGATATTGAGCCATTTTCTTATGATGAGGCAGCATCCCAATCTCGTTGGCAAGATGCCATGCAAGAGAAATTAGTTGCCTTAGAAGCCAATAATACTTGGACTCTCACTTCTCTTCCTTTTGGCAAGCAAACTATTGGATGTTGATGGGTTTATAAAATCAAGCACAAATATAATCGTTCTCATGAGCAATATAAAGCTTGTCTTGTTGCCAACGGATACACTCAACTAGAAGGTATTGACTATCATGACACATTCTCCTATTGCTAAAATGGTTACTGTGCTAAAATGGTTACCGTCCGTTGTTTGTTGACTTTAGCTGCTACTCAAAGTTGGTCTCTTTACCAACTTGATATTCATAATGCTTTCCTTCACTGAGATCTTCATTAAGAGATTTATATGTCTTTACCTCCTGGTCTTCAGCGATAGGGGGAGAACCTTGTGTGTTGCCTCGATAAGTCATTATATGGTTTGAAGCAAGTTTCTCGACAATGGTTTGCTAAATTCTCAACAACTATTCAATCTATGGCCTTTGTACAGTCTAAGATTGATTATTCCTTATTACACGTCATTCATAGCTTTATTAATTTATGTTGATGATATCCTCTTAACAGGAAATGATTCCTTAGCCATCTCTGAAGTTAAGCATTTTTTGCACAATCATTTCTGAATCAAGGATTTGGGTGATTTGAAATATTTTTTGGGCATTGAGGTCTCTCGATCAAAAAGGGAATTTTTATTTCGTAGAGAAAGTATACCGTAGACATTTTAAAGGATGGAGGATATTTGGGGCTAAACTAGTGGATTTTTCTATGGAATAGAATGTCAAATTATTTGATGAAATAGATTTACTGAAGGACCCATCTCAGTATAGACGACTTGTTGGACATCTGATATATTTAATTGTTACTCGCCCAGATATCACATATTCAGTACATGTTTTAAGTAGATTTACGCATGCACCTCGAAAACCACATCTGGAGTTTGCTCTACATGTATTGCGTTACTTGTAATCTAGGACAGGGGTTGTTTTTTCCTTCCCAGAATGATTTATCTTCGAGGGACTTTTGTGAATCAAGTTGGGCAGGATGTCCTATTTCAAGAAAATCAACAACTAGTTACTATGTTTTCTTGGGATTTACTCTTGTTTCTTGGCGGACTAAGCAGCAAAGGATTGTCTCACTTTCATCAACCGAAGTTGAGTATAGAGCTATGGCCAGAACACGTTGCGAATTGTCTTGGATTCGTTCATTATTAAAGGATTTGAGGATGTTACATCCCAAACCGGCATTTTTTGCATTGTGATAATAAAGCAACTTTACATATAGCAGCTAATCCGGTTTTTCATAAGAGAACCAGACATATAGAAATAGATTGTCATTTCATTTGTGACAAGGTACAAGATGGATCAGTTGCAACTCAATATGTCTCTTCCGCCAATCAACTTGCTAATGTATTTACCAAGCCTTTGGGTAGAGAAATATTTGCAATCATGAAACGCAAGTTGGGAGTTCTTGATATTCACTCTCCAACTTGAGGGGGAGTGTAAAGAAGGAAAGAGCATAACTAGTGGCATAAATATTGTAGTTTGAGTGTAATTAGAAATTGTAATTAGTAAGATTTTGTAAATTGATAGCTTAGCATAATTTTAGCATAATCATAGGAATTAACATAAATAGATATTGTAACTCTATATAATATGTATTGTCCCAATTCAATGAATATAACGACGAATTCCTTTTCTTATCATTTATTTTCTTATCATTTTTCATAATCAGTTGAGATAAATCTAGCAATTTAGAGAGAAAACAGGCTGCTATATAAATATGTACATGTATGTATGTATGTATGTACATACGTATATTGTATGTATATATTATACTCCCTTCATCCCATTTTGATAGGCTTACAGTTTTTTTCACACAGTTAAGAAAAATTAGTTAACTTTATTGAAAGAATAAATTAATCTATGATGTTCCTAAAATACCCTTATATTCATCATTAAATATTTTCATTAAATATAAAATAGAAAATTGTACCATAAGTCAAATTAATTTTATTTGATATGTGAATGCACGGTTTGCTTCCTTATAACAAAGTAATTAAATAGGGGCATTTTAGAGAAATTGAAATTAATTACATTCTTCAAATAGAAAGTGGACTATAATTTGGGACGAATGAAAAAGGAAAACAAGCCTATCAAAATGGGATGGAGGGAGTAGCATATATGTATATATATATATATATATATATGTATATAGTATATACGTATATGTATGTATGTACGTATATATTATATTATATATATAATGTAAACACATATAATATAATATAATATATATATGCACACACACACACATACATATATATACACACATGTACATATATATGTGTTTGCGTGTGTGTGTGTGCATGTGTATATGTGTTTATATGTATGTGTGTGTGTACGTACGTACAAAATATATATGTGTGTGTGTATCTACAAATTTGAGAATCAAATTTAAATTTTGGACAGAACCCCCCAAAATGGTTGGGATTTGGGGAAGTCCAAGTTTTTGGGGTTCATTCTCAAATCTCAAATCCAATTCCCCTAACCCAAACTCCTATTATGGGTTTCAATCCCAGTCCCAATCCCAAACCTCTTTTTACCAAACGCCCCTTAGTGCTGTCAGCAAGCCTAATTTTCTATAGTGGATAGTTTTGAGGTTTTCCTAAAGACTTGGGTAACGTAAAGAATTGTAATAGATAGGAAGCATGTGTTGCGTGCTGGATGTAATTGCTTTCATTAGGATCAAGCATCTTATCAGGTCGAGTGGTCTACTTGAAGAAGAAATCCTAGAACTTAACAGAGTTCAGTTTGCCTTTTCCACGACCAGGACAAGAAGGATGTGAAGGAAGAACATCCATGGGAGGAAGGCAATGACCTAACTCCTCGAAATCTGTACATTCACTCTGGGTTTTCATAAAAGAGTCATAAAAAGAAGTTCTATTTTCAAAATCATTATCTGGGGCATTAGTCATCATCATCTTTCTTTTTCCTCTACCCTCGCTAGTCATAGATAAGAAGAAATTTGAAATTAATGGAGGACTTAGGAGTTGGGAGAACTCAAACCGAGCTCATTCGGAGATACAAAAAGTGATAGCGTAAGGCAATGTTAGAAAATGGATGAAATGATTACCAAATTAAACCAAGTTCATTAAATAAGAAAAATGAAGCAATCAACAACGAGTGGCTCCTGGAAGCGATTATCTGAACCGTAGCTTTAAATTTAAAAAAAATATATATGACGGGAAAATGTACAAATGTGGGTGGCAATTTAATCAACGGGCCCCGAATGTTATGTCAATGGGCGCCATCAATTGCAAAGGAAGTTAAAGGACACGAACCATTAAGGATTCCAAAGATTAACCCCTTTCGATATTAGTTCACAGATTTTATATTGTTTTAAAGTATTCGGCGAATTGGAGAAATAAAAGTATTCGGCGAACTGGAGTAATAAAAGTTGCAGACCTGAAAATGGGAGTTGTTTCTTCAAAAAAAAAGGGGGGGGGGGGGGGGGGGGGGGGAGTGTTGATGTACTGTGCAATTGTCTGAGATCAAGTATATATACTTGTGTCTACATACATACATACATGTGTGTGTGGAATCACAAAAATAGAGTGCCAAGATATGGGGAGGGACAAATTATTCTCCATTTTTCAACTCTCCGAATTGTTAGTGGTTGAATCTGATTTGTCAGTGAATTAAGCATCCGAGTGTTACCACGGGAGACATATCCCAAGGGCTTTTACTTTTTTTGTTCGCGGGATTAGATCCCAAGGAGATCTGACTGCTGGTCTTCACCATCGAATTTAACCATGACTAGAAAATCTTTGGGGACCTGATCCCAGCTCTCCAGCAGCTAATTTAACCCTTTGTCATGCCATGGACACGTTTTTAAAGGGTCGAAAAGGCGATTTCACTTCGAGGATTACCATGGATGCCTTCGACATTTTTCCTTTTTTCCTGTTTGGTTCGGTCGGTGCACTTAATTTTAACAGTCGCTAGTAACGAATGCGTCATATGGTGATTTGTTTGAATTCAAGAGAATACTCCTCATAAAGCCGGAAAAAGGGTGGCCTAGGTTTCTATCATGTTAACTACCAAGAAAATTCCCATCACGATTTGATTTCGTGTCCCCATAATAATAACAAATTGAAATAAAAAAATCAAGCGGTTAAACTGCATCAAACAAAATTGAAATTGATTTAAACTTTGACTGCAAATGCATCCAATTAATAATTGTCGAGTGGCAGATTGAAACTTTTCGAGTCTTGTCCTATTGAAGTACAACGTTTGAACACGAAAAGAATCAATTAACCATTATGTAGTTTGGGCCAGTCAAAGTCGTCCAAATTCCCACCGCGTTTTGTTTACATTGGATCCCCGATTCTAGAGTCTAGTCAAATGGCCACATTAATTTGGTGTTTTCGAATGAAAACGTTGCCTGCCAACGAAGTTTACCGTTTTCAATAATTGTCCTGAGGCCAAAAATGGGAATGTCCAATAAAAGGGAGGAACTTGGAAACTGAGGCTATAATTTGGCATCCTCTTTTACTGAGATAAAGCGATTGGTTAGATGATTTTTTTTTTTTTTTTCACCCTGAAAGTCCACTCCATTAAAAGGGGTGTTTGTGTTGGTGATAGTTTGTTATGTAGTCTTACGTTGAAAGATAACAAGTACACCAATACCTTTACAAGTCCTTGTTTTCTTTTCGTAACAAATGTTACTTAAACATTAGTTTGAAGAGAATATTCGGTAGCAAGACAAATTTTTAATTGGATTTATTAAAAAATAATACAATTGAAAAGAAAATCATTTATAATCTTGACAAGGACACTTGAGACTTGAAAATTTAATTATATATGTGTGTGTGGCTTGAAAAATTAATTAATTAATTAATTAGATGTGTGTGTGTGTTTTGATTTGACAGTTTTTAACTCACGGACATAGCTATTCAGATTATATTCGTTATCCAAATTTATCAAAATTTTATTTATTTAGCAATTGTGGTTTCTTCTGACTTGACATAATTTGCCTATAACTGATAAGGGACAAATAATGCCTTAAGAATAGTGAAATCACGTCTCAAAGTCATCTATTTTCATTCAATTTCTCAATTTTTGTTAACAAAACGAACCCCCAATTTCCAAGAATGAGTCATAGAATTTTAGCCGCTTGACCCATTATTCATTTCTCTTAGATGATTAGTAGATGGTCACCTACTTCTTCAGTTCTAAATATTTAATTCTCTCTTCTTTATTTTTTTTTTTTTTTTGGGTTTTAATTTCTTTTAAGATTTTAAGACGTCAATCAACCTTAAGATATGAATTTTTTCGGGTCAAAAATCATAATATTATCGAACTATCTTGCCGTTTCTATACGGTTAATTATATAAAATGTCATGGCTCTTCTTCTTATGCTTTTTATTGTTTTTTGTGTTTTTAATAAAATGTCACAGCTCTTCTATTAATTAACTTATCCAAAATACTATGCTTATGCTAATATGAAACTGAAGATTCACAACCAGTTGGTTGTTATCACTTCTTATTTTTCTTCCCTTTTCCTCGTGGGTGGCCAATGTACTTGCTTTCACAAGGAAAAAATCTTGCACTATTGCTTGAAATCTGCCAGAGGTATTGTGGAACCATTCACACCATAAAGTTTTTAGGTTAAGTATGGGAGAATACAATTTTTTTCGTTGTTTCAAGTTCAGTTCAGTTCATGTTAATCTAACTATTAGAAAGAAACTTATTTTTTGTCAAAGCAAATACACGATACTTAAATGGTCTTTTTTTCACAAATCCTCGTGCTTTTATAGAATTAGTGAACTTTTAATCGTTTGTAAGATTAACGAGTCATAAAAATATGAGATATTTAGATTGAAATTGCACTAGTTTAAAGGTTAGTAACTAAATTGCGATTTCTAAATTTAGAATATACAACGAGTTAATTCTTCCGAATTTTTGCACCATTTTTTGAACTAACAAATGTTAGGATAAAAGTGGGAAAGAGGAAGAAAGAGGAGAAGTAACCCTCAGAAGAAATGAAGTGGAATAAGAGAGGGACCATACCCTTATCTAGGGATAGAAGCAACACAATTCAGTGACTTATTAGTCAACTATAACTGAATAAAGTATACAGGTACCAAAACCTCCATCGAAGGAAAGTCTTAAATCCACAAATTAGTCACATGAAAACGTAAATTAAAGAAGTTCCAAGGTGAACAAAATTCTTAAAGACTGACTACTTAAGATGTATGACACTATAAGTATATATAACAAAGCATAAGAATACAAATTAACTATTAAAATACAAAAAAAAAAAAAATGTAAGTGTTTCAAGTCTTTTATTGCCTTCATAATTATACCAACGAGGTAATTTTTTTTTTCAGAAGTAATATAAAAGTTCAACAGTCATTATGCCGATTCTGATGGTCCCTGAAGTTTTCCTCATCACTATGCCTAATGGCCGGTGCAATTGGCTCAACAGAAACTTTATGCCCAGTTTGAATCCTGACTGAGTTGTGACCTTTTACTAATGAGAACTGATGCATATCCATTGATATGTACGATAATACATATAAAAAGAATGCATGTAAATTCCCTCCAATAATCACACAAAGTAAGCACTAGATTACTTTTATCATGTACCTACATGCAGACGAAGTAGGATTCGTGATGATAAAAGTCTTTATTATTAATACACCATGGAAGTAACTTTTGACAAAATAAAATCAAAAGTATTAATCAATCGTAATTTGTATTGCCAATTTCTAATATGTGTACACTTGTCTTACCCGAGCAACTTTGTACTAGTCAATTTAACTTTTTAAAGTGACTACAGTTATGAGTTATTAACCTGTTAAATTAAGAAAATGCCGTGGTCAATTTAAGTTTTCAAATTAACTACATTTATTGGTTATTACCCTGTTGAATTAACACAACATTACACTAACACGACATCTCGAAATTCAACTCAAAAAATAGTAAAATTTTTGTAGAGTAGTTGTAACTTTAAAAAAATACCACTTTTTTTACAAAAATTATTAATTCTTTTTTATAACTTTTAGTTGCCGCCATATTTTCTGTTTATTTCATACTACCAGTATTAAAGACAAAAAAGAACAACTAGTATTAGTCTTTTAGAATTTTCTCAACAGGGATAGAGACTTGTGGAGAAATCAAATTATTCTGACTCAGATGTGTAAGTTGTCCAAATTGGCTTTGTTCTTTTGTTTAGAATATTCTTAGTAAACTCTGGCGACCAAGCTGGCCCGCGTCTTAGCAATCTGAATTATTTTCTCAAAAAAAAAAAAAAAAAAAAAAAGCAATCTGAATTATGCACGAAAAAGCAAAAATACAATAGACACGAAGTTCTAGGGTCCTACATTACGTCTTGGCCCTTGATGATCGCCGTTTCGCATGTTTGGTTTGGTTGGTGTGCTAAGGGTTACGCGGTTTTTTTAAATTGACTTTGGCGATGACTGCCTGTAGTGCCGCCACGAACTAAGATGGCCATAAAAGACTAAATCGAAAGATAGAACTGATGGGACCACCGGACTTCGGTCCAGTGTCCACGGTGCCTTTAAAGGCAAGCGAGTAAGAGCTGAGGGTTTGAACCCGTTTCTTATAAAAAATTTAATTATATGTATAATACACTCGTCTGGTTCGATATTAATTTAATTCTAATTGGTCTCGTAGACCATAAAAAATAGCTAAATGCATAGCGCACCCATTTGGTCTGATACTGATTTAATTCGAACTAGTTTCCTTAAGCCAGTTATGTCTCTCCATTGAATAGGCTAAAAATATGATAAAATACAGTTGATTAGCGGCAAAAAAAGAAAAAAAGAATTTATCGGGGGTCTTGGTGGCGCGAGCTATTGACAGATTTTATTTTACTTAGGAGGATACGGTATTTCATTTTTTCTAGATGAAAGCTGCAAGCAACACGGTCGCTTATACTAATTCTTGACATCGAGACTTTAAATTTAGATTTTCAGTAAGTTGAATATTTTACTCTTACCAATTAATTCAACCTTTGTTGCCCACTTAACAATCATCAAGATCTAAATATCCAATTTAATTTGGTCATGTTTTGTCCAAAATTAAATAGAAAAAAAAGGTCCTCCTATTGTTATACTTCTTTCGTCCAGCACTTAATAGTTCAACTTGACAGGAAGCATTACGATCTAATATAGAGTTAAAATTTATATGTTATTATCTAAAAATCCCAATGATTTGGTTAACCCGTAAACTATCCCTTGTGTTTTGAAAGTTACACTTTACTCCGCTATAACTTAGACGTTTTAATAAATAAATAGAAATAATCAATTGTAATGGAAATATGCAAAACACCATAGCTGCCTTCATTATACACAAGTAACAAAGATTAGAAATTACAATTTAAATGTTGAAAAATCAGCATTTTTCTCAATATTTGTTAGTTCTCATGTTGTCTATGTATTTTTCAAAAAAGTCCAAAGCACAAGGGGAAAAGTGTAGGTTTTTAACATAAGGAGGTTTTGTGTAATTTACCAAAATAAAGTAGGTTTGTAATGATTTATTGTAGGAGTGGTAATTTCTGACATGACACGATAACACAACTCGAACATGACCTGAAATTAGCAGGTGTTAACACGATCCAAATTTCAATGGGTCATTATTGAGTCGACCTATTAACGGCACGACCAAAAATGGGTTAGGTTGGGCAACCCACAGGTTGAAAAGCTAACCCGACAAAGACTATATATACACACACATACATATGTGTGTATCTATATGTATGTATACATCTGTATGTATGTACATGTATATGTGTGTACGAACGTGCACGCGCACACACATATACATATATACATATATATATGTGTACACACATATGCACACACATATCTATATGTGTATTTGAGTCCATATATGTTTGTTTGCACACACACACATAGAGACATACATATGTATGTACATACATATGCATGTATGTATGTATACATACATACATGCCTACATACATACACACACACATACATAGGAATCGGTTTTTGACATTGGAGGACGAATTCTTGATCAATATTATAATTGTCTTAAATCAGATGTTGTGAAAGTTTTAATTTATTTTTTTGAGATTGGCTATTTGAAAATAAATGTAATTATTACAAAATCTCTTTCTTTTATCTTACATTTTTATTTAATATTGCTTTTGAGATGTAATAATTAAAGTATCTATGATGTTGTCATTAAATACTACACATTTGTATTTAAATGATCTCATTGAAACTATCATGATGTTGGACATTAATTTACAAACTTTTGAGTCAATTTAGGGTTCTAACACAACCGACATTACATGAGGGAACTAGATTTTTAATATTTTCATCTTTTATGTATTTAGGCATTTGTAATTTATATCTAAAGATTAGATTATTTTTTCCATTGTACTAATTAGGTAGATTGAAACAATGATTGAAAAAAATAAAGCCTATTAGCTAGATTGTGATGAAGTCTTACAATTTTTGCTTGAAAATTGCAATTAGAATATTTAAAAACTCATGTTTAATTTTGTATGGCTATTAGACTTTGTTTTGGTCAAAAAATATAAGTTCAAGTGGCTTTTTGTATGGAAATTTTTTATGTATTATGTTTAAAAAAATTGAAAACTTTTATTTTGAAGTTAATGATTTAATTTTATAAATAGGTTTGCTCATGATACAAATTATTATTATGACATAAATTATTTAATGGGTTAAGCAAATTGGGTTGGGCGAACCCGTTAATAAGTAAATCATGACACGACATGATACGAAAGCCTGGTGGATTGGGTTAGAGTTGACATTTCGACATGAATACGACAACAACACGACACAATAATGACACAACACGACCCATTGCCACCTCTAATTTAAGGAGATAGTTGAAACATGTAGAATCCCCGGAATAAAGAAAATAGTTAAAAAAATGTAAATTTACCGTACCTATTACTGTGCCCATTAGACGTACTAAATTTTATAAGGAATATTCTGACATTAAAAATGTGTACAAAATAAACTATTCATATTCAATGTGTAACTCACTAAATTTAATCAACTTTTACCGAATTGGGAGACATTAATAGTACACAAAATATATTTCGGAGAAAGGAAAATTAAGTGTTTTCACAATATTATTAATATTTCAAACAATAAAAGGACTCAAGAATAGTCTCCATTGATTTTCAGTAAACTCCTTGAACTCTTTGGACTTTCTATTAAAATATTCCAACAAATATACTATGCATATTTTTATTAAAATCTACATACACACCTCTTTTTATTTTTTAGAAAATAATAATAAAAAACTTCTTGTTTATTAGACCATACTCTGGTTTATATGACCTTGAAGTTACATATTCAAAGAATGAGATTCTTTTAGTCTCTTCACATAATGTAAAACAAAGAAATGTATGAATGCACAAAAAAGTGGAATATAATCATTTTCTTTAATCTAGTTCGGATATGATACTAAAAGGACAATAAAAATTTTGGAAGTATTTTATACTTAGACCACCAAACTGATTGCATGTTGAGTAAATTAGGTAAGAACTTTTCCAAAAGAAAAAATTGAAGATTGGCGAGCGCAATCATAATAAGTATATTTTACTAATTAAAAGTTTCATGATAAGTAATTAAAATTTTTAGAAGGAAAATATTGAAATCACTAGCTTTTACATTTGATCAACGAGAAAACACAATCATGTACTATTACAGCATAAAACTAACTTTTATCATAATTGACGAGAAACATAGCCAAAGAAAAAAAAAAAGAACAAAAGAAAATTCTCAAAACATCCGATGGCAAGATTTTGATTTTAACAACAAATGATAAAATAATGTCGATATGATGATCTAGTTTGTATAATTACTTAGAGAATTGTGAAAATGAGCATTTTTGAATATGTATATACCAAGGAGGAATCATTTTTATGTCTTTTTACTCATTTTTCTCATTATTTTGTCATCCTCAAAAAAGGGGAGATTGAAGACCTTATGGTTTCACATCATCTTAGTTTTGATGATTAACCAACTAACGATAATGCTTACTAATATTTTATCGAGTTATCTTTGCAGTAAAATTATTAGGAATCAAATGAAGATGAAAAATGCAAAGAAATACTCATCCGAACGACTATGCAAATGCACTAAAAGAGATGCGGACGTCCAGAGAGCTGGAAGTGCTCAAAAGTAGTTGATCAGAGAGCATGTGGATGACCATTTGAACGACCATCTAGACGTCTGCATGTCTCCTGATGGCCATCCAGATGTTGTAACAGCTAGTTTTCCAATATCATGAGAGCTCATTTTAACCCCTTTTCTCACCCTTATAAATATTAAATGTATAGAATTGATTATAAACCTTTACCTACTTAGTTTACAAGTGTTTTAGGAATGATTTTGAGAGAAAATACTCTTGCATAAGTGTGTGCTTGTGGTTCTAAGTGAGGCAGTTGGTTGGGGTTGTGTAGTTCTTCATTGGGTAAGTGATAACATTCAATTGTAACATAATTATGAGGGTTGTGAGTAGTGTAAAACTCTTAGCTAGTCTCGGTAGAACTTAATGTGAGTAAAGTGAGGACTTTGGCTCAACTAGAACTAGGAAGAGAGAGCAAGAGTGATTCTTTCTTTTGTACAAGTTGGTTTTGTTTCACCAACAATTGAAGAAGCTACTTAGTGGATTGAATTCCAAGTGGTAATACTTGGAAGTGGATGTAGGTACCGGTTTGGTGCTGAACCACTATAAAAATCTTGGTGTGCATTCTTTATCTCTTTTACTTTATTTATTGTTTATTTGTGAACTTTTTTTGCTATAACTTTATCATTATTATTGCAAGTTCATTTATTGTTTTATTGGTTGAATTATCATTTTGTGGCCAACAATTGGTATCATAGTTTGTGCTCCATATTTGATAGTTTAATAAACTTAGGAGAGATCCATGACAACATCAAACAATGCTTTGTTCTTAGAAGGCCAATCTATCACTAGACCTCCTATGTTCAATGGTGTAAATTACAATAGTTAGAGGGATAGAATGGAAATATTCTTGCAATCTATTGATATAGAGGTTTGGTATATTGTAAATGAGGGTCCTTATGAGGCATATGTAAATGATCCTACTACCGGTACCCGTAGGCCAAAATCTAGACAAGAGCTTACTTCACAAGATAGAGTCAACGTCACTCTAATTTAAAAAGCTATGAATGTCTTGTATAATGCCTTAGATGCCAATGAATCTACTAGAGTGAAAGGATGTAAAACGGTCAAGGAAATTTGGGATAAGTTGAAAGATATTCATGAAGGAAGTAATAATGTGCAGGAGGAAAAGAAGCCTTGCTTGTTACAAGATATGAATCATTTAGGGCAGAGCCTCATGAAAATATTGACAAAATGTATTGTAGATTCAATGATATAATCAAGGATCTCGAGGCTTTGCAAAAATAATATACCTTGGGTGAGAAAAATAGGAAGACTTTAAATGCATTACCCAAGTAATTGGAATCAAAGGTCATTGCTATTGAGGAATCGAAAAACTTTTCTATGCCTATTGATTCTCTTATATGTTCATTAACTTCTTATGAATTGAAACTCAAATGTAAAATTCAAAGTCATGAAGAGGCAAGAATCACAAGAACCATTCCACTCAAGGCCTCTCAAAAGGAAGAATATCTCTCTTCACTTGATGAAGACTATGATATGGATGAAGATGATCTTACACTCACCACTAAGGGCATAAAGAAATAGTTCATCAACAAAAGGAACGATAGAAAAAGTGGTACAAGCAACAAGGAATGATCATGAAATGCTTTGAATATAGTTGACCAGGGCACTACATGAATAAGTGTCCAAAAGAAATGAAGAAAGGGAATGGAACAACTTCAAAATTTCATGGCATGATTGCAATTCGGATAGAGAATTTGAAGAAGAAAATGAGGCATCCCATATGGCCTTTATGGCTAGTAGAGATAAAGAGGTATCTTCTATTCTTTCCTCTAATGATGATTATGATGATGATGATTTAGAAGCTTTTGTTTCTAAATTGCACGACAGTTTAAAAATGTCTTATGCGAGAAACAAAAATTTGAAAAACAAAATAAATGCTTTATAAAAAAAATTCCAAACTCTTCTAAGAGAATAAAAGTTTGAGGGAAGAAAATGATGATTTTAAAAATAAAGTTGTTTTTATTATGGGTTTGAGAAAGAAGATGGATGAGAAATCTAAGTTTTATGTAAAGTTCAAAGAAGAACAAAATTTGTTGAGGAAGAGGATGGATGATCTTGCAAATGTTTTTCAAAAAGAAAAAAAAAAGGACTTTTCAAAGAAAAAAGTTAGAAAAATTGTTTTGAGCAAGCATCATATTACCTTCTTTAAGGATGATATTTGTTTTATTAAAATCCACATTTATTAGGAATTCAAATGCAATTTGTCATTTTTGTTGTCAACGTGGCTACATGCAACATGAGTGTTATGTTAAAAGAAATATTAAATTAGGCATGGAAGCCATGTGGGAAGAAAAAGGTGTTGCTAACAATCTTAGACCCAAGAAGACAAGGGTATCAAAGTCTATTGATTGACTTTTGTAGGTTTGGAGTTCAACACAAGACAAGCTAGTGCATGGAATTGATGATTAAAGGGTAAATATAATGGTTATTTTCATAATAGTCTATGTGGTTTATGTGATTTAATATGTGGTGATTGTAGATTTTATATATTTCATGAAATTGATTTTCATATATATAAACAAATATTTTGTTTGCGCATACTTGTTGATTTATTTAAAAAGGTTATATATGTTGAATATTATTTTGTTCATGTGTACTGTTGTGAGGAGAGCAATTTTCCTATTTTTGAAAACTTCATTCTATTACCTCATCCATTTTTTTAAAGGTGAGTCTTGTATTTGTTTTAAAACCAAAATATGTTTTTATGATATGCTCACACTTAGAGGGTGCAAATGATTTTCATAACAAAAAATATATTTTTATGCCCAAAACAATGTATGGATTTGTTGAGGGGGAACATTGTTCATATATTTTTATGTAAACATCTCAATTCTAGTTTTGATGATGCCACAAGGGGAAGAAATGTTAATATGGTAATCTAGTTTGTATAATTACTTAGAAAATTATGAAAATGAATATTTTTAAATATGCATATACCAAGGGGAAGTCATTTCTATATCCTTTTACTCATTTTACTCATTAGTTTTTCATCATAAAAATGGGAGAGATTGAAGACCTTATAGTCTCACATCATCTTTGCTTTGTGATTAACAAACGAATGATAATGTTTACTAATGTTTTATTAAGTTATTTTTGTAGTAAAATCAATTAAGAACTAAAAGGAGATGAAAATTACAAAGAATCTAGCATTCAGACGACCATGCAGATGCAACAGAAGACATGTGGACGTCTAGACAGTTAAAAGGGCTCAAAATGAGTTGGTCAGAGAGCATGTGAATGACCATTTGGACGATCATCCGAACGTCTACATGTCTTCTGATGACCATCGGGATGCAGTAATGGCTAGTTTTTTAGCATTGTGTTTTTTACTGTTAAATCTCATTTTAACCCTTTTCTCACCCCTATAAATATCAAATGTATAAAATTGATTAAAAATCATTGCCTACTTAGTTTACAAGTGTTCTAAGAGTGATTTTGAGGAAAAATACTCTTGTATAAGTGTGTGCTTGTGGTTCAAGGTGAGGTAGTTGGTTAGAGTTGTGTAGTTCTTTATTGGGTGAGTGAGAAGATTCAATTATAGTATAATTGTGGAGTTGTGAGTCATGTAAAACTCTTGGCTAGTCTTGGTAGAGCTTAATGTGAGTCAAGTGAGAATTTTGGCTCAAGTAGAGCTAGGAAAAGAGAGCAAGAGCGATCATCTCTTATGTACAAGTTGGTTTGCTTCACCAACAATTGAAGAAGCTACTTAGTGAATTGAATTCCAAGTGGTAATACTTGAGAGTGGATATAGGTACCTATTTGGTGCCAAACCACTATAAAAATCTAGGTGTGCGTTCTTTATCTCTTTTACTTTATTTATTGTTATTTGTGAACTTGTTTTATTATAACTTTATCATTATTATTATAAGTTCATTTATTATTATGTTGGTTGCATTATGATTTTTGAGGTCAACAAATAAACAGACAATAAAATCTTAAAGGGTCCTTTCATAAAGATAGTCATAAATTTTTCCCTGGTTCAATACGCGTGAAAGCAAAAAATGGACGAGTGCAAAAAATTAATAATAATAATAATATAAAAAATTAAAGGAAAATAAGATAGAAGTCAAAGCCATAGTTTTCAAATGAATCAACCAGCTCACTGGTTTTTGGACTGAATGATGCGTTTGGTACCATGCCTCTCTTTCCTTCTCAGTCGTGTGTTTGGTTCTTACATTATATAAAGGGATAATTTCGGATACTCCCTTGAGATTTCTGATAATTTCACATACCTCCTTCAAGTTTTAAAATTTCATTTATATTCCTTGAGATTTATATTCAATAATAAAACACACCTATGAGCTATGTTATTCCAAAAATGCCCTTGTTGATTAATTAAAATAACTTTTATCAATTAATTCTTTTATTTTGGTGTTAAAATTTAAGTGTATATTATACAAAAAATACTCTCGTAAAAATCAACGCTTATTTTGTATGGAATGCACATTTATATTATTCAAATTCAATTAATATTTGATAAAAGTTATTTCAAAATTGCTACTCTTTTTTAATTAATACTTTTGTTTTGGTGTTAAAAATTAAAATAATTTCATATAGAAAGTGCAATAAAATTTAAACTATATTTTATATGAAAGGCATGCTTAATTATTCAAATACAAACAATATTTTGATTGAATAATTTCAAACTTAATTTGATGTTGTTGTATTGTTTTTGTGACTTTTATCCGATTAAGAAAAATTAAAAGCTTCAAATTGATTATTTTATTTTTTAGGTATTAGCAAGAGTTTATTTAGTAAAAAAATTCAAAAAAATTATTTATAAAAAATGAAAAGTGAGAAGTGAAAATTGGGAAGAATTTTCTCCAATTAGTATGTGTGTTTTATATTTTTTGAAATAATATAAGTCATGGGAATGTTTTGTTATCGAATAGAAATTCCAAGAGATATAAATAAAATTTTTAAAACGTGAGGTGAGGTATGTAAAATTATTAAAAACCTCAAGGGAGGTATTTGAAATTATCCCTTATAGAAACCAAGATGAAGGCTAATTCAATGAAAGGGAAGTCAAGAAGCTAATTAGAAAATGGACGGTGTTGTTTACTCAAAAAAAAAAAAAAAAAAAAATTGGACGGTGTTGTAAGTGTCACATCCGTTCCAATATTTGGTGATACAACCCTCTGCTGTTGCAGTGTTCTAGATCGGGCGTGGTCGGCAGTTTCCTAAAATAGATTGCAAAAGAGCCAATAAAATAATAATAATAATAATAATAATAAATTCAAACAAACTTTGTATAATTCAATTCGAACCATGCCAGTCAAGTACCTGACCTAATCATAAATCGTTTATCATGCAGCTATAGTCAATATCAATGCACCTATGATTTACATTTTATTTGTTTGTGTTTACATTTTATACTCGATGTGTATTTTTATTATTTCAACCTATATTTTAATTTTTAATGGTCAATGATTTTCATACTCCAGTTAGCACTCCACACTTTTTCTTTCTCAAACAACTTGACAAAAATACCCGTGGACTAAATTTTGGTAACAATAATGTCCTAATCTTTTATTGCTATACTTAATAATTTGAACGAACCATTTTTGTTTCTTAATTCATTTTGTCTTTTTTTGTTTTTTTCCTTGCTTACTAAATGCTTGCTTCTTCTTCTGTTGAATATATCCTAAGTACGACACTCACCAAAAATAGAAGGTTCACCTTGCCTTTATTAACAGCTTTTCTTATTTATATAATTTTTAAAATTTTCTGGCAAGGCAGTCTAATGCACTCTTTCCATTTTCCCCCAGAAAATTTCTATGCTGACACTGTGAGATATATATATATATATATATATATTTTTTTTTCAAGTAGTTTTTTTACATGGTACCGGGATGGACAAAAGCATACTACTTTTCTCTAATCGGTTGCAGTTTGGAATAAGTTTTAATCATTGTGAAATAAAGCTTTCTCCTAGCATTAGTTAGTAATAAGTTTATTGGATTACATTTTAATCATTTTTAACGAATTTTTAATACAAATAATATGAATATAATCGTTTCTTGTATTTTGCTGCTATGAAATTTCTTTTCTGATGAGATTTATGACTAAGAAATTTCTTTGCTTAATTATAGGTAATTGAGCTTAGAAATTGCTGAAGATTCAAATTTGAAATACGAGTTTCAAAGTTGCAGCATAATCTAATTAAAATTTGTACCATAAAAAGCTTTTTTTATTTAGCTCTATAATTATCATATTACTGGCACTATAAATATTAAAGTTTCAAGTTCAAGTATTTTTTTTGTCAAATTTTGTTAAAAAGAGTAAATTTGAAGTGCTGAAACTCTTTGTGGAGTGCCAAAATTATTGCCTTATAAGGATGTACACAAATTGAATCCTATATTGCACAATAAAATTTTAACTATTAAAATATAATGTGATATTAATATGTTAGTCATTCATATATGATTGCTATGGATGAAAATTGTTCAAGCCGCGGTTCGAGGTACTTATGGTCAAAGTAAATTAGTATTTATTGCATCATCCTTGAGTTAGATAATGGAATAAAAGCTTAATGGTTACAAGCCTGAACTTGAACTGTTATTATCGGCAACCCCATCATAGACAGTGGGCATTTTAGCTGTGAAAAAGCGTCCCTAACTACGCGGTAGAAGCTGAAATGTCTTGAAATGTCTAGCTACATTCTTAGACATTTCATGTTTGCGGTTCAATGGACGAAGATGTGTTTTCATATTAAGTTCTTTAGCCATAGGAAATGTATTTCGTACATGAGGAATGAATAATGGATCGAGCGGTCAGAGTTTTATAACTCTTTCCCAATGATTGAAAGTTTGATTTCTTTTACTGTCAAATTTGCAAATATTATTGTATCTACGAATAGCGAATCAAACGGTTATAACTCTATAACTTTTCTTTAATAGTCAAGAGTTCGATTTCTATCACTATCAAGTTTCCTAATATAATCACATCTTGACAAAATAGCATATAAGCACAGTATGAGAGCAGTAGGAGGTCTCTAATTTAGTTAGTCACGTGCCATATCCATAGTTACCCTTTTTCCATAAGACCCCACTTTGTGATAGGATAAGATTTAAAAAAAAAAAAGAAAAAAAGGAAGATCGCGATGCGTACAATACTGTCGATATCTTACACTGTAATATGTGATTGTGTATCTGTACTGGAAACGTCTTTATCAACACGCACAGAAAATTCAATGGTGGTTCCTGATGTCACATGAAAAATTGATCTGGACCAGTGAGGTCACATGAAGACACTATGTTATATTTATATTAATTTTATCCCAATGAAACATATTTTCTCAAATCAAGATGTCTTTTGACGTCGTCAATGGAATGTATTTTGCATGTATTATATCGTAGTCAAAATGCAATTTTAACACATTTACAAAATTTTATGCAACAATTGAGAGATTATCTAAAATGTTTAGTGGTGTATATGCAAAACAAACATGTTTACACCAAAATATTTTACGCTTTATGCGTTTTCCTTGTTATTATATGAATAATGTATATATCCTTGAATTTGTCCAACCAATGCAAATTAATTTGCTGCCGGCCAAATTTACAACTTTTGTGTTTCTGGAACCATGCTCGCTCATAGTCAGTTTAATCATATGCATTTATGTCAAATATTATATATTTTTGACACAAACTACGTAATCTGACTTTATTTGAATATCCAAGTATTGTATAGAAAAATCACTTAAACATTCATTGAAAATTTAGTAACTATATGACTTTGACAAATAGAAATCAAAGAAATAACCATTTGGTAGGCATGTTCAATGTGGTTAAACATCGTATAAATAGCAAATTAAACGTTTAAGTCACTTGGGCATTGACAAATTAGGCAGAAGTATTTTAGCACGAATACTTTCTTGAATGTAAGTCAATACACAGTATGATATAGTATAATGTAACCATAATGCATTTATTACCAGTCTAATGGCATTTCCTAATCTGCATTTTAGTTAAGTCGTATTCAGATCCATAGATAAATTTAAATTACTTGCCCAAAAAATATATCAATTTAAAATGTTTTAGAAGATGAGTTTCATAAAGTGGATGCAAACTCAGAAATAAGATTATATTAAATGGTTTTGATTTCTTTTTGGTAAGATTATATTAAATGTTTTTTATTCATATTGGTAAAAGTGATTCTCACATTATGATATAAAAATTTAATCATAGCAAATGGACCAATTTACCTGTTGAGTTATTTTGATATAAAAATTTAATGATAACAAATGGACCAATTTAACCTCATGAGTTATGTTTCCTTCATGCAACAAATTAGTTATAAATGAATTCTATTCAACCATAATCTTAGTTATAGTTTAGCGTCATTGATTGCGTATTGTTTGATGGTGATAGCTTCAATAAGTCCTATCAATAATATTTCCAAGATCAAGCTCTTACTTTCAACATTCGAGCCAAAAGTTTTTACATCATAGGAAATATTAGTCCATTATTATTTGGAGCTCTCCAATTGTGCTTCTTCCATTCATACCTACCATAATTTTATCCAAACTCAGTTGTTGTCCGTACATATGCAAATTCAGCATTAAGAATATTGAGACCAAACATGTGAAAATATAAAAAGTCTAGGTGTGCACAGATCGATTTTCTCCTTAGGATCAGAACAAATTTTTCCAACAGTACGAAACAACGGATCAATTTCATTATTATCTTGACATTTAAACCATGTAGACCCATTTCAGTACTGAAGATTAAACCAATTTAATGTTCAAGGACAAAAAGAACTTTCTCAATTGTTAAGGGACTTCTGGCTGCATTAACCCTATTATTTGCCTATATTTACATAATTATGTTAATTTGTGCTCTTGGCACACTCTAATGTAAGTGTTTATATTGATTATTTACATTAGTTATTGAATTTGTTTAAAGATTTTATTTTTGGGTATTGAATTGAATGCTATAAAAGAGAGAAAAAGGGATCGAAATAGTTAACTAGCAAACAATAGAGCTTTTTCAGGGCACTTTGTTAGTGACAAAACAAGGTACGCCAAGAGTTAGAGCCCACCTTATATACAGTAAGATAAGATGAAAAGAAGAGGAAAACTATCAAACCTACACAAGAAATTAATAAAGAAAACAAGAATAGACACGGCTTATGCACAATATATATCACAAGAGTATATATGGTCTTTTTGGTAAAAATTCTTACATGGACCGACTTTACATTCTATTTATGGATCTCGTGATTTAAAAGAATACCACATACGCCAATGAAAATTTTAAGGGCGAAAACATCTCAATTAGAAATCAAAAAGAATTTTAATCTAGTAATGGTTTAGAATGGAAAGATTTTTCCACCCAAAATGCCTTCTTACCCTAAATAGATAGGAAAAAAATTTTTGTTTTCCTATTTGGTAACTCAAGCTAGAATAAAATATCTATTCTTTTTTCAATTTCAGTGTAATCATATTTAAATGTCAGAATGGAATAAAATCTACATTAATTTGACTGATTGCCCAGAATTCTTGGCACTAGAATATAACAAAATTTATTTTTGTTTGTTTGTGCTATGCATTGTTTTTTTGCATACAAGAGACTTTAGCATTTTTTTATTTTAAAATTATTGATACTTTTGTTAAAGTTAAATTAATTTTAGAATTTTTTATAAATATCATCAATATAATTAAAAGCATGAAAAAGTCTAGTAATTTGATTTATAGGAAACTCAAATAAGTTATTACACATTCGCATAAAAGCTAAAAATAATAACTCAAATAAGTTATTACACATTCACATAAAAGCTAAGAAACATATCTTGAACATTTTTATAGCATAAAAAATTTTAAATATATATTGAACTCCTGGTGATTTAAAAATCATAGAAAATTATTAATTCAAGTTAAATAACCTAAATTTTTTTATAAATTTTAAAATAATAAAATTAGTAAATGTATCTTGAGTTAGAAAAATGATGGATGATGGAGTAAAAAATATATGTGTGTACAAAATTGACTCCTATTATTTTGACTATTCTAAAATGAAGGTGGAAATGTTTTTTCTTGGATTTTATTGAGAAATAGGTATTACAAAAAAAAAAAAATTGAAATGGATTTTTATGAGAGAAAGGGATTTTCACTTAAAATGTCTATACCAAATACAAGAATATAACCGATAGGTTGGAAAGTCCTTTTCATTCCAACTAATTCCCGTGTATCAAATATGGATCATAAAGAAAAGGAAATGCAACATAGATTTGTTTTATATAAATTTGCTTTTCTTATTGGAAAAGGAGAAAGATAATAAGAAAAACTTTTTGTTTCATTGCAAAGGTTAGCATGGTACATTGTTTAACATAATAAAGCCTGTTTAGTAAATATGCGTATTATCCCATTTAATATGAATTCTATGTATAATTCAAAACAACTTTCATAATAAATACATTTTATGAAAATTTTGAGAAATACTCGTACTTTTCAATTAATCATATAAAACATCCAATAAACTTTTACCATATCAGACCTCATGAATAATATTGTACTTATGACAAAATTTTAAAATTTTTATAATTATAATGACTTATCTTTCTAATTAAATACAAAATAACAGTGATTTATATCGTAATTTCTCCACAATCATACGTATAAAACTGATAGAATGATAAATTTTATTTAATTTATTGCCTCTAATGCAAATATAATAGTAGAATTTATAAATTGAAATATGTATAATTTTTAGTTTTTTTAACTATCAAAATATGTTCGTATTATTTTGTATAAATTTATATTGCCAAACACATATTTTTAGCCAAACTTTTTATCGTACTTATGAATGAAAATCCATATAAGATGAGTACATACAATATTCTGTATTATATACGTCCCGTATATTACTAACTATAATTAAAGTGCGAACTGCTAAAAACGGAAGAAAATGAACAGCGGTCACGGAGTAGCTAAATTCCCAAATCTTTCCCTAAAGGGTTCTTTTCTTTTTTATACAGGTGATGTGTATTTTCTAAATAAATTGTGGACGGTGCTCCATTGTTGTCGCATCATCTAACGTGGAATGATGTCAGCAGTCAAACCTTTCACATTTGGACTGAGGGCTCAGCCGTCTAGGCAATTAAGGCCTGGATTTTGCCTAAATTTTGAATTCTAAAATTTGTAGGACGCACATTTCATATTTTACGTCAATTTTTATGCGAGGTACGAGGTATTTATAGTAAATATATACACATACATACATGCATACATATACATACATACATATATACATACATACATACATATATTTATTTGTAGACATATAAAATATAAATCGATATATTATTATTATGCTTAAGTAGTTCAATATTTGGAGAATTATTCTAAACAATGATTTCTAATTATTGTTTTCTTCCGTCCCCGTTCTAGTAGCAAAAGCCAAAAATAATTCTACTAGTATTATTCAGACTGGTAGAATTCTCAACCTCAATAAATCGTACGTACTGTTGTGGGCCAACCCTGATGACTGACTGACAGACGTTATTTCCAGTTTCCTTCGCGAAGGATGCTCTTCGTTTTTTCTCTTGAGATTCCTGATGAATAGATTGCACGTTAATTTCACACATCACTTTGTGGCATTACTTGTCTATAAATAGACTTCAAACACTAGCGATCCAAAGTTCGAAACTCCCCAAGATTGTTCAGCACACGTCGTTCTTTCTTGGTCCAATTTGCTATATATTATATTCTCTCATTCTTCATTTTGTTTTGGTGTTTCGGGCTGTTTTTAATTCTAATTTTTTGCTGAAGGGTTTGGAAAGTTTGATAGTAGGGATATATGGAGAGTAATATCACTGCTAACAATGCTCCAAAAAAGTTCGATCGAAAGACTATTGAGAGGAACCGAAGACTTCACATGAAAGGTCTCATTTCTGAGCTCACTTCTCTTGTTCCTCCGCAGCATTTTAAACCCTCCAAGGTGCTCACTCCTCTTTCTCTCTGCGCGTTTGTGTTTTGTTGATATTTGCCTTTTCGAGATTACAATGAACTTTTCTTTTGTTTTTGAGCTGAAATAATTGATTGATGTTGTGCGTATATGAAGCTTAGCAGTATTTCACATCATTGATATCAATTCTATGTAAAAATCAAAGAAAAAAGGTGAGAATTTAGTGGATTTTTTACATCATTTGTCAATTTCTCTCTCTCACAAATTTAGTGGATTTTTGTGTTGTAGAGAAGCCAATAGTGGAAGGATACTTCTAGAAGAAAAATTGAGGGAAGAATTTACAAGGAAAAGGTCTATTTTACAAGATTTTACTTCACAAATTATACTACAATGTTGGAACATTAATGTTTTAGGGTTTTGTGGTATTTTCATTAACCAAAAAAAAAAAAAATATATTCCCAGTTCCCGCAACGCCTCAGTTATCAATAATTCCGTATTAGCTTATCATTCAAAATAGCAAGTTAACAGATATATAATTGATTCATTCATTCATTCATTCATTCTTCTTCTTCTTTTTGATAATTTCGGTTATGTAGCAGTTTAATTTGTTGCTTCAGTATGTGTATCACATGCCAATTATGTTCAAAGAGCGTGTTCCATGTGGAAGAATTAAAACCTTGTTCAAGTTCAATGCATTTTGTAAACACCCCTGATCATGAAAAACAAGAAAAATCATATAGCCTTTTTGAATGAGACAGGATGGACACTGCAAAAAGGAGTGTTTGAATCTGTTGAAAACATTGAATCTGAACCTATTTCTACAGTTCGCGTATGTAATACGTGGAAGATTCATGACCTGCGTCTTTATATCTCTCTTGTATCTTTCAAATGCATGGATATTCCATTGATTTTAAACGTTCTTAACTTTCTTTAGAAGAGTATCGAGAAACATTTTGGATTTGCCTTAGTTGATTTTGTAAATAGTGATCTTATTCATTCTTTTATTTGTTTAATGGAAATATTTCAACTATCTTGAACAAATGGAGGGAATAAATGCATCACTAACGGACTGATAACAAACACCATATTTATGTTGTTGCTGCATTAGTCTTGCTCTTTTTGGTGAGTGTGTTTGTCCTTGAGTGGTCATGTTACTTTTTAATAGATCGTACTTCATAGTTATCTAATAAGTCTTTTTTAATAGATAGTATTTCATAGTTATATAAATAAAATTATTTTGTCACACGATGTAAGGCTTCGTAATTGACTTTTGTCATTGAAGTTCTTGCCTTATTTTTGGGGTATAAAATACATAAATATTTAGTACTGAAATCAAATATTGTATTAGTAGTATGTGCATGTGACATGATCCTTTTAACCTGAATTAATTTTCACATGGAGAGCATTAGTAATATAATATTCGGATCTAGATTAGAGTTGATTTTAAACAAAAATTGAATAATTCTTTGTGATACTAATTCAGTCATTTAAGCTTGCATATCAATTGTGACGCCGAATTTTCCTTTATCATCAATATGAAGTTGCAAAGCTTTCGCAGTCCGAGGATTTATATTGCAATGTGTTCAACAAAGCTTAGACTTTCTTGCATGAAATTTTCAGGAAATGCTATCTCAACCAGACCAGCTTGATCAAGTTGTTGCTTATATCAAGCAATTAAGAGCAAGACTTGAGGAATTGAAGAAGAGAAAGAGCAATTGTGACAGAAGCATCACTAACATTGGAAATTCAGCCATGCCTGAATCAAGAATTCCAGTTGTGAAAATCACAGAATTTGATTCAAGCTTGGAAGTGGTTTTAGTAAGTGGGATAGTGAAGAACTTTGCGTTGCATGAAGTCATTAAAGTTCTTGAAGAAGAAGGTGTTGAAGTAGTTAGTGTTAGCATTTCTACCGTGGACAAAAATATTTACCATATATTGCACGCTCAGGTGATTATCAATTTCTTTTTAAAGAAAAAAATAGATGTCTTTATATTAAACGACTTTTGTGGATTGTAAATAGAAAATTATTGACAAACTAGAGGGAGATATTACTCAAAACCGTAAACTCCGTATTGTTTCTTAATTTGCAGGTGAAAGTTTCTAGATTTGGTGTCGATACTTCGATGATTTACGATAGATTGCAGACGTTGTTTAAATACTAGATTTGGTCCGACCAACGGAATAAAGAAAAAGAAGTTCTTTTTTATTCTGAATGAAAAATATATAATAAAGGGTATCGAGATATTCGTCCACCAGCTATACTACCGTCCGGCTTTGAATGAAGACGAGATATGAATCTATGATCACTCCGTCAATAAGAAAGCAAGCAGCCAGCTAATGCTCGAGTAAAAGAAAATAGTTTTTTTTGTCCCTCAATTGAGATCTTGTTTATCTTGTTCCTTTCGATTTTTGAGTCCAGCTATCTTTCTTTGTGTAAAGATGGCAGACTTTTGTTAAAAGTTACGAAGATTTGTGATTAGGAACAGGATGATGTTGGATTTGCTCCCATGAGTCACGGTAAATATGTTGTCCTAGCAAGTAGTAAGTAGGCAGTAGAGTGCAAAATGTAGCCTATTTATCAAGAGCCTTGTTTTTACGATTTGCACAGCCTATTGTCCTTGTCTTTTGAAAGTATCCCACTAGTAAAATATGGTTGTTCACTCTCAAGCACAATTTCGATTTATGCTTTTGATTTTCTGTGTAATGGTAGCATACTTGTAGACTGGAAAAATAAATGCTCCAAGACTTTAAGCAAAATTAAATTTCTTGATTAATTACAAATTTTAATTCTTATTGATCACAAGGCTAGGACATATATTGGGTCTTTGTCAAAATTTGACCAAAACTGAAAATACCAATTTCATGGCCTATTCTTGCGTTCCAAAATTTGACCAAAATTAAAAATGCCAATTTCATGGCCTATTCTTGCGTTCCAAAATTTGACCAAAACTAAAAATACCAGTTTCATGGCCTATTCTTGCGTTCCAAAATTTGACCAAAACTAAAAATACCAATTTCATGGCCTATTCTTGGGTTCCCTGTTCAACCTTCATCGTCGAAAATCTTTGAAAAAAGTGGTATGCAAAATATACTTGTACACTCTCACATTATGCTACAATTTCATGTTTTGGTTTTGTATTGATTATTGAAATCTAAAATTTCGGTAACTAACTAGGTTAAGAATGTAGTTACTATTTATTGTTTAAAAGGCCAAATAATAGAACCTTCTCCAAAATTGGCAAAAATGAAAATACAAGTCAACGACTTGTTTCCTCTGCTTCATGAGCCCCTTGTAGAGAATGAAATTTTGTTTTAATTTAATTAGTCGAGATTAAATAAATAAAATTTCTATTGATTAAATTAAATCAAATCCATAATAGGTTGATTCATGTTTGGGCTTATAAGTTAGATTATTGGTGTGTGGGTATCAAATTAGATTGCAACTTTCGTTTAAACTCAAGTAGATTGATTTAATCCACATTTGACTGTGTGGTTGACCTATTAATTAAAATCTACTTTAAATAAGTTTCTTAAACTACAAGCAACTCAAACGACATGGAAAATTCTAGAAGCTTCCACTTAAGCCAACTACCCCTGAATTTTGACTATAGATAGGATTTTCTCCTCTCAAGCCAAGGATACATACAAATCCCCAAATTTTGGAGAAACTTCCTTCAAATACTTCAAATCCAAGTTCAAATATAAATCAAATCCTTGTGTCTGTGTTGAAGGATTGAAAATAAAAAATTCAAATGTTTGACGTAAAGTCATCAAATCAACCATTTTTTACAGTCAAAATGTAGAAAACATCATTTTTAATTAAATTTTGATTCTTGAATTAAATATTTTGAAGAGAATAATCAGACAATTTTTTTGTTAAGAAATTTATCAAAAGATTATAACCTTTCATTCATAAATTAACATGTTTTATATTTACACAACTTTTCTTGTTCTAGACACCAAATTTTGACACAACATTATATTTTTCTTTTATTCGGGGGTATTTTTTACTTTCAGGGGTCAATTGCAATTTTTGTATAAAATTTATTAAATTAGTCAAGCTAGAAGCAAAATGGTAATTTTAGCTTGTAAATATCCTTTTTACCTATTTTTAATTTATAAATTCACAGTTTACACTTTGAAGCTTTTTTTTTAATTTTTGGTGATTTTTAGAAACCGTTTGTTATTTATTTACGATTTTGTTGATAGCATGTTTTTTAACATGCCTTTGCTATTAACATTTTCATGTAAAAGATATTCATTTATTTCCTATAAAAAATTTAAATTGGCCCAAGGGGAAAGACCAAAAATCCCAACAACCAAGCTTATTCATGTGAGATGTAGGATAGAATGATATTTTTTTTAATTTACTTTGAGTTTTTATTATTATTATTTCCCCCAGTTTCTTGGGTATTAAGTTTAGAAGTTTCTAGAAATTTCAATGTTTTATTATACAATATACACAACCCTAGCTCACACAGTTCTCGAACTTTCATGCACACACGACAGAAAAAACACACACTTCACACACAAATTTTTAGCTATTGACATGCACAAACTCCATCCACCGGTTCCCGCCACTAACGACGCCTCATGAACAAGCCCATCTGACCACCAGTCATGGCCAAAACCCACCATCACCAGCAAGCCATCACAAATCCATCAAATCTACCACCAACCATGCCATTGTCACTACCTTACCATCACTTGTAGCCCCAAATAGCCACCAAATTCGCTACCATCATCCACCAAAACGGTTAGCCATAACAACCACAATCAACCACATCACCACCACTGCAATCGGTCACCTCAAAGCATCAACAGCAGCTCTACGATCACCCACCTCATCGCTTCTCGCAACCGTCACCGTGCTTCTCTCGGCCAAGGAAGTATTTGTACCTAGTCTTCACAAAGCAAGTATCTTTATTATCTTATAATTCTCCTTATATGCTCCTATGTGTGCTTTTCTTATGTGTTTTTGGTATATGTTTCTTTTTCCTATTTTAAGTATTTATTAGTTTATGTTTATTTATTTATTCAATATCAAATTTAACATTTATTTGGAAGAATGTAATAAATAGATTTTAAAATTTTCTTTTATTTAGAAAAATTTGTAATTAGATAGACAAAAATAATAGATAGGTTATTTTTCTTACATTTTGGTAATTTAGTAAAAATTTGTATTTAGATAGGCAAGTATAATAGATAAGTTAGATATGTTATTTTTCTTTTTCTTTCCCTCCTTTCTAGATTGTAGTTAGGTTTCTCCAATGTAATAGTTAAGGTTTGTGTGCCATGCGTTTATGTGCTTTATCTATGTTCCTTATGATTTAGCATCTAAATATTATACTCATGCGCTATGCGCTCCTAGATGCTTCTATAGGCTAGTCCAACGCTAGATCATTAAGCTCTTTTACGTGTTAGTTCAACATTTGCATGTAGGTCATCCTATTTCCATGCATTTTTCCTTATTTTTAGGATTTTCTTTCATTTGCATTGATAATTTCCCCATCTCCTTACCCCAATATGTGTAAATCATGATAGCTAGAATTGCATCTTATATGGAATTTTGCTAAAACCTTTCTTACTTCTCGCCATTGAATATAGGAAATGGGAAAGTTTGGCTTCATAGCCTTAGCAAGTTGTCTATCCCTCTATAAGAAAGAAAATTTTGTTATGAATCTTCATTCCTCATAATTGTTATGTTGCATTCTCTTTCTTTGTTCACTTATATATATATATATATATATATATATATATATATATTCATTTTTTGACTTTTGAGTCTCATTTTGTATAACTCCTGACCTAATCAAGGTCTCCTTTTAAAGTTTTGCAATCAATGCGTTAACTCCAATTAAACTTCAAAGGGACATTTTGTCCTTCCCAATGCCCTTTTTAGGTTTAGGTTTTTGCATTCATGTAGTAACATCCAAATATGCAATAAGTTTTCAGGTTATATCAGGAAAATTTTGACTAAACCTTGCAACTAGTTTCGTCTAAGTTGAAAGGGAACTTAAGTTTAATTTGAATTGAACAAATTGAACCTTTGCCTTCCCTTTCTTCAGCCGTGATTCTTGAATTCATTTTCTCTTAGTTTTCAAAGATTTGGAGTCGTCTAAAAAGGGTTTTCTTATTTTTCTCACTTTTTTCATGAAAATATATTCTAAAAAAATTTTTCCTTGTTTTTCTTACTTCTTTTCAATTAAAACTATTTTCTTGTGACTTGGTACACCAAAATTCAATAACAATTAGCGACTTCTTTTTTGACCCCTTTTCAGACTATATTTTGGGTCGAAATTATCGCATTTTTTCAAAGTTCCATTTTAGGCGATTTTTTTTAAAAAATAAAAAATATTTTTTCTAAAAACCATTTTTGAAAAAAAACACTTTCTTTTCATTTTCTTTTAAAAATGGGGCACGAAAATTGTCCTTTATTCAGAGATATGAAATTTGTTTATATATACTTCTAGCACACTCAGTGGGACAATCTCTGCCTCTTCTTTCTTCTTTTTTTATGAAGTCTTACTTCAAGAAGTCAACGATAGATCCAAAGAAGTCGGGTTCTTTTGTTGTTCATTCAAAAATGCTACTTTGAAGACTCAATTTTTTGTTACTCTTGCAAACCAAAATGCACAATATATTGGCTCAATGACGACAAGTAAGACAAAGGTTTTAGCAAAATACTAAGGAGGATGACACTGCTGTGGTAGATATCATTCAAGAGGCAAACTTTGATGATCATGACTCTGATAAAGCATACTTTGATGATTCAAGTGATTTGACTATCTCTTTGGTGATACCAATGTGATGATAAATACTATTTAAATTTGCTCACTTGACCAAACTTATTGAAGGGTTAATGATCCATTTGCAAAGCCAGGATGCCAAAATAGTTAAACTAATAATAGGATTGAAATGTCGCTAAAAATATTATGTTCATGTCAAAACTTCTTGACACTCGTGATGATTTTTGTGCTTTTTCAAAGCCAAACACTACTTCAAAGTCAGACAAAATAAATGACATTCTAATCACCATTGATAGCATATAAACATAGATCATGTTAAGGAGTTTATCGATGGCATAATTAAAGACAAGTTTGATGAAGGCAAAAATCCATTGCAAGCCAAACACACTAAGGATCAACGGATTGAGGATGTCTGATGGTTATCAACATCTTAAATTCCTACAATTTGATGGCAAAGAAAACTCATAATAGCACATTGCACATTTTGTAGAGCCATGCATGGGTGCTGGCATTTTTTAAAAAAAAAAATAATAACTAAAAATTTTATGTCCTATTAACAAAACGGAATGAAGGAAAACTTGATTGATCCAAACGAATAGTCCCACGCACTTCTCTAGGTAAACAAGAAAATGAAGAAAAAATAATGTCAGATTTCTCCTGTAAGCCCCAATTAGCCAAAAGATCTACAGGTTCTTCCCTATAGCAGTGAGAAGTAGAAATAATGTGTAGCTGACTCCTAATTTCTTCCACAAAATGAAACAAGTACCATGGACAAGATGTCTGATTTAACAAAATATTCACCAATACTAGAGAATCAGATTCCAATTGAATTTTGTCAATACCCTTACTGACACACAATTTAATTCCTTGAACCAAAGTCTTGAATTCAGCTTCCAAACTAGTTCCTGCACCAAAATAACAAGCATAACCAAAAATAATCTTTCCTTTGTCATCCCTAATCAGACCTCCCCCCTACATTCTCCAGGATTTTCTTTCGAACAGCCATCAAACTTCAACTTGTAACATTGCTTGGGGGACAACCATTTTACCATTTTGATGTGCATTTTACTTTGGTGACCTCCAACAGCATCAACTAACTCCCTCCAACTCATCTGTGACGTTACATGGTTGAACTTGTCTATCAAGGCCATCTTCACTTCCCTTAAAATTGTAAAGACAATTCTTTCCTAATTGGGCATTACCCCTGAAAACACAAAATCATTTCTTGCCTTCTATAAGTTCCAAATAATGAAAATAGGAGTAATCTGAAATAACGAAGATGCACATTTGTTAATTCTCGAGCCTAACCACCATTTCATCAAATGAGAACGAATATCATTAGAATATCTAAAAATACCAACATTACCTTCAAAATACCCCCATACCATAGTGGCAACTACTCCTTTACAAAAGACTGATCAATGGATTCCACCGAACAATTTTCACAACAAAAACACCTCGATGGTCCATGAAACCCAAAGCCTTGTAGAACATCAAATGTAGGAATTTTCCTTTGTAAAAGTCTCCATAGGAAAAAAGAAATTTTAATGGGAATAAATGGCTACCAAATTTGGGTAAAAATATAAAAAGATAACATACCAGCCCTTATACACTCAAATGCCGTTTCCATTGAAAATCTACCATCCGTTGTGAACTTCCAAATTAGCCTTGCATCAGTTGTGCCACTAAGCTACCCAATCGAAATGGACCCATCGTTCTCTAACCAGCAAATATTTTCTTGAGCCACTTCTCTTACCTCTAACATCCTCTTCCAGGTTCGGGAGTCAGATGGTTTAGTACTCACTTGAAAAAAGTATTTTCCTTTACAATATTTCAAAGCCATAAACCTTGCCCATAAGGATCCTTGTTCTTTAAACTTCCACCACAATTTAATTGAAAATGCTTTGAATGTTTCCAACAATGATCGCATCCCTACTCCTCCTTCCGAAGTTGGCAAACAAAACTTGTTCCATCTAACCCAATGATATTTCAATTTCCCTTCATCAGAGCCCCATAAGAACCTCACAACTACACTCTCCAATTGTCTCATAACTCCTTTAGGAGTGCAAACCGATGTTAGAATATGCATGGGAATCGCAGCTAACACATGCTTAATGAGAATTAACCTTTCTCCCGCTGACAACATTCGGTTTTGTCAACTCAAAATCTTCTTCATAATGGAAGTGCAAAGATTAGCAAAATAATGCTTTTTAGTTTTACCAGTGAACAAAGGGCAGCCAAGATATCTCACCGGAAAACCTTTTTCAACAAACTCTGTAACATCTTTCACCAAACATCTCCTCCTTCTATGGATGCTTGAGTGACAAAAAAGCCACTTTTGCTTACATTAACTAGCTGTCCCGAGCACTTCTCATATCCTTGTAAAACTTGCATCACAAGTTTTAATGATTTTTTATCTACACTAGAAAATATATTAATGTCATTAGCAAAGGCTAAATGATTAACATTAGGACAACCAATAGGAACTTTAAAGGGAGTAAAACTAGACTTGGCAAGTAAACTATTCAAAGCTCTAGAAAGCTCCTTAGCAGCAATAACAATGAGAGTAGGAGAAAGAGGATCTCCTTGACGCAATCCTCTTGAAGATATAAAAAATCCATGTGGAGCGCCATTCACCAAAATAGAAAACCAACAATTAGAGACAAGTCCCATACCATGTCAATCTAACACTCTCCAAAACCAAACGATCTCAATATATGAATGAGATACCACCATGAAACGTAATCATTTGCCTTAGCCATATCCACTTTCAAAACCACATTTCCCCCTAGTCTTCCTATACCCGACACCAATTCTTGTGTTAGTAGATAGTTGTCAAAAGTCAACTTTCTCTTAACAAAGCCATTTTGTTGGATAGAAATAATTCGAGGTAAATACTTGACAGTCTATTAGCCAAAATTGTAGAGATAACCTTATCAATAAGTTACAAAGGCTAATAGGGCAAAAATGAGAAAAATCTTGTGGATGAGATATCTTAAGAATTAATACAACCAAAGTAGAAGTAATAGCCCTAGGCAACTCCACCCCACAGAAAAAGCTTCAAACTACCTTACACACATCTTCACCCACAATACTCCAAACTGAAGTAAAAAAGCAACCAGTAAACCCCACTGGTCCAGGCGAGCTCTTCCCATCCATGTAAAATACCACTTGGCGAACCTCGTCCATAGAAGGACACTTTTCAAGCATATTATTATCAGCTCCGAAAGAACCTTGGTATGAGAGTCAAATTAGGTTCCTGAAAGGCATCCTCAAAAGCAAACAAACCAGAAAAATACTTCACTGCTTCACAACCAATTTTGGCTTCAAAAGTTACCAATGCACCCGAATCACACTTAATTTGGCGAATCACAAAAGCATTCTTACGGCCAATCACCACTGAGTGAAAGAACTTGCTATTTCTATCACCATTTCTCCACCATTTCACATAGGCCTTTTGTTTCCAAAAGTTGTCTACCATACAAAGTGCCTATTGCAACTCAGATTGTGCCAACTCCAATTTCTCTAAAGCTTGTCCCGAACCCTCAATAGCATATTGTCTTTCTGCTTCAGCTGTTCTATCTTTCTTATCTTTCACCTTTGCAAAAATATCACTATATGACTCTCTAGACCAGCATCTAAGAGCATGTTTCGCGGCTTTCAACTTTGACGTGTGAACAATTGCATTGCCAAGAAAGTCTTGGATTCCAAGTATGTAACTTGTTGAACTCAAGACCTCGTTTGAGTTGTGAACCAAGGAACCCTTGACGTGGAATTGTTTTCCCTTGAATCTCCCTTGAGAAGATGAAACACACCTAAGAACAACTAGACTAGACAAAGTTGAGCGAATTCAATCGTCTAACCCAATTAACTCTAAGACTTGATAAAAAAATACAAGAAAAACTCTAAGCAAAGTTGGTGGTCGTCACAAGTAAGCTTGATAAAATCAAGAGTAGTTCTTAATCAACAAAGAACTAAGAAAATTCTCACAATAGAGAAAACTCATGATTTTTCTGAATAATTTTTGTTAAAATTTGTAACTAATAATATGGCCTATAAATAAGCTTACAAAAAACATTCTAGAGTTGTGAAAAAAGACTTAACTTCTAAGACAAAAACTATACTAATGAAACTATCAAAACAAAGCATGAATTGACTAAAATAACTAAGTCTATTACAACTCTAAAACTTAACAAAAAGACACCACAAAAACCTAATGGGCTAGCAGTCCAACTTAAGGCCCATGGAGTTTCAATTGGACTTCAATTCTTCAATCAAGCCATGCGTGTGGTCCATGAAGCCCTCATCCAAAGTTTGCTCAATCCAAATCACATTAATGAGTTATTTAGATTTGTCCTTTGACCCCAATTGCAAAGCCTCTTCATATGAGTCCAATATAAGTCTATGCAATGCACCTTCATTCTTCTAGTCCTTGCTCTAGTTATTGGATGATCCAAACCTTTAAGCACATCATTGAAGCTCCTTAAACTCGATCCATCATCCTTGGAACGTCCCCCTTGAAAATCTTCCACTTGGGTCTCATCATTCCCTCCTTCCTCGAAAGGATTCGTTCTCGAATCACCTACATCAAACATAGATAAGTCAGAAACATTAAAAGTAGTACTAACGTTTCCATACTCACTTGATAAGTCCAATTTGTAGACATTGTCTCCAATCCTCTCAAGTACTTGAAAAGGATCATTTTCTCTTAGGTGAAGCTTAAATTTCCTTTGTTGTGGAAACCTTTCTTTTCTCATGTGTACCCCAACCCAATCACCAGGCTCAAATACTACCCTTATGCGTCCCTTATTTGCACCTTTGTAAAGTGTTCATTCTTTTTCTCAATATTAGCTCTCACCTTTGCATGAACATCCCTAACAAATTCAGCTTTCCTTTTGCCTTCCAAATCAAAAACTTTATTAGTAGATAAAAGCAAAATATCCAATGGAATCAAGGGATTAAATCCATAAACACATTCAAAAAGTGAATAACAAGTAGTAGAATGAACAATTCTATTGTAGGCAAACTCAATATGTGGTAAGCATCTTTCTCAATTTTTTAAATTCTATTGAATGATTGCACGCAAAAGTGTAGCGAGTGTTCTATCGATAACCTTAGTTTGACCATCAGTTTGTGGGTGTGCCACAGTAGAAAATAATAATTTAGTACCAAGTTTACTCCACAAAGTGCGCCAAAAATGACTCAAAAATTTAACATCTCTATCACTAACAATAGAACAAGGTAAACCATGCAATCTTACAATTTTCTTAAAGAACAAATCATATATGTAAATGGCACCATTAGTTTTAGAACATGCAATAAAGTGCGCTATCTTACTAAATCTATTGACAACAACAAAGATGCTATCTTTACCACTTTAAGACCTTGGTAGACCTAAAAAAAAGTCCATAGAAATATACCAAGGTCGAGAAGGCATAGGCAATGGAGTATACAAACCATGGGGCATAATTTGACTTTTAGCTTGTTTACAAATTATACATTTAGCATAAATATTTTCAACATCTACATGCATACCAGGCTAATAAAAATGCTCATGCAAAACATGCAAAGTTATTTTAATACCAAAGTGTCCCATAAGTCCACCCCCATGAGTCTCCCTCACAAGCAACTCACGCATAGAACATTTAGGAATGCATAATTTATTACCTTTAAACAAGAAACCATCTGCCTAAAATAACTCCCTTGAGCACGATTCACACAAAGACGCCACACTTGTGAAAAATCATCATCATGCTCCTATAATTCTTTAATACAATCAAAACCAAGTAACTTAATTTGGAGAGTAGTGATAAGAACATACCTTCTAGACAAAGCATCAGCAACTACATTCTCTTTACCTTGCTTGTACTTGATTGTATAAGGAAAAGTTTCTATGAATTTCAACCATTTTGCATGTCTCTTGTTGAGTTTCCATTGAGATTTTAGAAACTTTATGTGCTCATGTCAATGTATCACAATATAAACAAATAAGCCCTACGTATTGACAAATTGTGCTAAAATGTAAAGTCAAGCAACTAAGGGGACTAAAAATAAATTCTATAAAGCTTAAGGGGGATAATTGGAAATTCACAAAAGTCTAAGGAGTCGAAATGCAAAATCAAAGTAAATTGGGGGTAGGGGAAAAAATAATATATTCTAACAAAAGTGGGGCAAATTGCAATCAAGAGCTTAATTGACAGAAAATAAAATCTGAGGGGGTCAATTTATAAAAGGCAAGGACTCAATTGCAAAAAAATGGAATCTTCAAGGGCATGTTAATGATATTCAAGAAAAACAAGGATTCGGGCATAAATGACCTTATTGTAATAAGAATAGCTAATAAAAAAATCTTAAATTGGGACAAACTAAGTCAAATAATTAAACTACTTAATTAGATAAAGTTTATCTAGATTAGAAACTAATCACACAAAAACAATTAAATAAATAACAAAGAAATAAACTAAATCAAGACAAAAATCAAATGAAAATAACAAATATCCCCCTTTTCCAATTTTATCTTCATCTTCTTCCCCATTTTTATCTCTCTTCTACTCTCTTCTCTATCATCTCTCTTCTCACTTTCTTTTTTCTGATTTCATGCTTTTTGCCCTCTCTGCTTCTCATTTTTCCAACTCTCTGTCTCTATTCTCTCTTTCTCTCCTTCCTTCTCTCTTCTCTCCTGCACTACTCCTCTTTCCTTTCCATTTTCTTCTCTTCCGCCTTTCTCTCTTGTTTTTCTCACTCTCACTCTCTTCTCTCTGATCACCTTTTTTGTTTCTTTTGTTTTTTTTGGGACTCACTTTTCTGTCTTCAGTTTCTTTCTCTCTCGTTGTTTTTCTAGCTTTCTTCCACTCTCTCTGTTTTCCATTCTCTATTCTCTTTTCATTTTTTTACTCTTTCTCCATTCTTCTTTCCTTTTTACCTTATTCAATCTTTCCCCTTCTTGCAATCAACATATACGATTTCCCTCAAATCCCTTAAACCCCGAATGTCATCTTCAACCTCAGAGACCAGAAATATTTCCCCAAATGATCAGTCAAATTTTCAATTCCATCAAGAATCCTTCTTAATTCATATTAAGGCATCAATTAATAGAGCAAATTCATAAGCCACTGACATTGATTTCACACAAGAAGAAAGGGCAGAAGCTTTCCCTTTTTTATTGTTGCTTTCTTTGCTAAAAATTTCAATTTTCACACGGGCACTCTTTTGCTGGTGTGTCATTGACTAGAGCTTCCTTTGCTGCTATTTTTGGAGCTAGGGCTTTATTTTCCAAAATGGTGCAAGTTGTAATGGGGAAAACCAAAAGTTGAATTTGGGTAGTTCAGATGGTGGCCGTTTATGGTGATTGCAGTGGCGAGGTGACACTTGGATAGTTTGTGCTGCTAGCAGAGGGGTAGAGTTGGACTGATAGTGGCTGGCTGGCTTTGATGGCATGGCTTGGGGATTCAACAAATGCTGCAGGGTAATGGTGACGTTGCTAGGGGTGATTCAGTGGTGGCGATGTTGCTGGTTTGGAGTTTGTGGTGGTGAATGGAAATTTTGGTGATGGTGTGTAGGTGGTTATATTCTCCGGTGGAGATGGACTTACTGGCAGTGTAATGCAAGAAGAGAATGGTGATGACTGGAACTTGGAGGTGGAGCCAATGATAATAAGAGTGTTGGTTGAAGTTGGGTGGTCTTGGTTCTGTTTTGGGTAGTGATTTTTGTTGTTGTTTTGCAGGTTGTTCATGGTGAAGTGATGGAGCTGGCTATGATTTGCAAGTGGTTCGTAGTTGTTGGGAACCTGATTATGGTAATTTTGGTGGTGTTTTGATGAACCAGGTGGTGCTAAATGAAGTTATGGAGGCTGTGAAATGGTAAGGTTTGATGTGGCTGTGATGGCTAGAATTTGGGCAATTTGTAGCTGATTCTGTGTAATTGTGAGGCTGTTTGACGGGTTGGTGTGGTGATTCATGGTGATTTTGGTTGCTTGGGGGTGGACTTGGGTGCAAAAAATGTGATTTGGTGGAGTTGAATGGTTGAGAGGTGGCTAGAACTAGAATTACTGGTGGTAATGGATGGTGGTGATGGAAGGTACTAGTGGTGAATGTGGACAATTTGCGATAATAGATAGTGACTCTGATGAGAAGTGAGGGCAAGAGTGAATGTGCGTGTGAGTCATGTGAACCAGTGTGTGAAATTGTGCGTGTCTGATCATGAGGAATTGCGTGGTTGTTGTGTGTGAAATTGTGTGTTTGTATATGTTTATGCAGTGTGTGTAGTGTTTGTGAGTGTGGTGTGTGTGGGCAGATTGTGAGTGAGTATGATGCTGTGCGTAGTTTGTGTGTGTGTATGTGCGTTTAGAGTGACTGTATGTGTAAGGTGTGTGTTGATAAAATGGAATTTGTGTAAAAGTATAGTGTGTGTAGTGTGAGAGAGAGAAATTCAATTTATGTGAAAAAATGTATGGAGCATATAAGAGAGAACCTAAATCTATGTGTGAAGTATGTGGGGTGTGTGAGAGATAGTGTGTGAACCTGCAAATGTGAATGTGTGTTTATGTGTGTATATCTATGTGTTTCTGCTGTGTGTGTGTTTGCAAATTGTGTGTAAATGGCGCGTGTGTGTTTGTGTATGTAAATGTGTGTGAATGGACTGCGAATGCTGGAAGGTGAAATTGTGTGTGAAGTGTCTTGTGTGTTTGTGAACGTGTGTTAGTGTGTGTAGTGTGTGAAATGTGTGTGAGACTATTGTGTGTGCGATTATGGTGTGTGTGAGTGGGTTGTGTGTGTGTGTGTGTGATTATGGTGTGTGTGAGTGAGGGGTGTGTGTGTGAGAGAGAAAGTGTAAGAAGTGTATGGAAGAGTGTGTGTAGTGCCTGAGAGAGAGAAATGTGTGTTTTAGGTGTAGATTGAAAATGTACTAGTGTGTATTCTAGGTGTGCTAAGTGTAGTCTTGAAGATGTAATAGTGTGTGTTCGTGGTGTTCTAGATGCAGGCTTGAAGATGCACTAGTATGTGTTTTAGATATTTTAGGTGTAGGTTTGAAGATGTATTAAAAGCTAGTAAGCGTTCTTGGTGTTATTGGTGAAAACTTGAATAAAAATGTAAGAAAAATGTGTGTTTTTGGTGTTCTTGGTGTAATAGAAAAACTCAAAACTAAAAAACTAAAAAAAACTCTCTAGACTCCTTTTTTTTTCCTTCTCCCTCAATTCCAAAAAAACTAAGCTATTTATAATGTACAAAAGACTTATCTTCCAAGAAATGAGTAAAAGACCCAAACACCCTTGATAACTAAGATTACAACTTTACCCTTACAAAAACATTAAAAGTCTATTTTTCTCACAAAATGGAAAAAATTAAGAAAAATATAAATAATAAATTTGTTAATAGTAATTCAGCCTGAAAAAAAGTTAAAAAAACTTAAAAACATGCTTAAAACCTAAAAATGAATTTGGGATCCAAAGATGGTGAAAAAAATATTCAGGAAGCGAAATTATTGTTTTGCCCCTGTACTGTCAAAATATACGAAAAATATCAGTTAAATCTGAAAAAAAATCACAAAATTTTAAAAATGTGTATAAAAAGTACAAAAAAAATGAATTTAAATCCCCTACAACTAATGAAAAATATTTATAATTAAAAAATTACTATTTTGCCCTCAAAATTGCTAACTTTCTCATTTTTATCCAAAAATTAGGATTTGACTCCAAATAATAGGAAAAGGTCCCCTAATGTTAGACAATGAGTGGTGTGTCAAAATTTGGTGTCTACACAAACCTAGGAATAAGATGACAATACTTTACCGTTATCTTGTTAATGGCTCTATAGTCAACACACATGAGTCATGAACCATCTTTTTTTGGCACTAAGATCATGGGCACAACACATGGTGAAAGACTCTCACGCACAAACCCTTTCTCCATAAGCTCATCTACTTGTCTTTGTAGCTCCTTAGTCTCTTTAGGGTTTGTACTATATGCGGGGCGATTTAGAATACTTGCACCAGGTATAAAGTCAATTTGATGCTTAATTCTCCTAAGTGGTGGTAAATCATGTGGTACTTTCTTAGGAAATAGATCTTCAAAACTGTGATTCAAAGATAGCACAATACTAGGTAATGAATCATCTAGTTCATTCAAAGAAATAGAAATAAAAGAAGTAGAAGTAAAAGAAGACAAGTAAAAAGAACTATGAATGTCTATATATAAAATCAAAAACAATTATTGTTTGGCTTCCATAGTCTCAATCACTTCACTCTTAGAAGCAAACACATTTATTCTCTTCTTTTCTTTCTTCAAATAACGGATGACTATTTCTTTCTCCCTTGAAGTTACGCCACTTTCTCCTTCAAGGTTTACACCACCTTTCTCTTTCATCTTGGAGATCCGTGAATTTTTTTCCTCTTGAGGCAATCTGCCACTTTGCAATTGGTTTTGTTTCTCCCTTGTTTTGAATTCTCTTACAATCCTTACTTGATCAGCATGTGTTTCAGATAGTGCAATAGAATCCAAAGTCACCCGATGTCCATTCCACATGAAAGAGTACCTATTTTTGAAGCCATCATAGGTCACATTCCTATTGCATTGCCATGGCCCCCCAAGAAGAATATCGCATGCTTGCATAGGAATCACGTCACACCATACTTCATCCTTGTATTTATTGATAGAGAATTGCACTAATACTTGCTTGATCACCTCCATGTCTCTAGTCTCAGCCAATCAATGCAATTTGTAAGGTTTGAGATATCTCTTTGTTTCAAGCTTCAACTTATCTACAATCTAAGTAGAATCAACATTAGTACATGAACCACTATCAATAATCATGCTACATACCTTGTTTTATATAGTTTGCCTAGTATGGAAGATATGATCTCTTTGAATGTTCTTCTCATCCTCCATAAGTGCAACACTAAGTGCTCTCCTTGTCACCGAAATTTCTTCTTGATCGCCTCCCCAAGGAACGTTTTCTTCATCACTTCCTCCCTCCAATGGAGGCATCTCTTCATCATCTTCACTAGAGGCAACACTTGCTACCTCTCCATCATCGAAGATCACCATTGTCCTTTTGTTTGGACAACTTGCAGTAACATATCCAATGCCTTGACATTTAAAATATTTAATCTCCCTTTACCTTGGCTTAGGAGCAATCTTTTTCCCCTTAGAAATTGTTTTAGAAGAAATAGAAGATTAAGTAGAATCCCTTCCCCAACGTTACTTTGATTTGGTTGAGTAGAGAAACGACTTTGATCACCACTTCTTACCTCTCTTCTTGGTTATTCTTGCCTCCATGTTGCACGATTTTGAGTGGTAGATAACCCTCTTGAATGCCTACCTTTGATTTGCCTCTTCACCTTGATGGCCATGTCCACCAAGTCATGAATGTCTAGATAGTGTTGTAGCTCTACCTTTTCAGCAATATCTACGTGCAAACCAGCAACAAATCTTGCCATTGTAGCTTCACTTTCCTCTTTAATATCAGTCCTAATGATGAGCATTTCTATCTCCTTGTAGTACTTATCAACAGTCATGAAGTCTTGCTTCAATGTTTGAAATCTATGGTAGAGGTCACAAGCATAGTAACTTGGTACAAACCTCTTCTTTATGATTGTTTTCATCTCATGCCAAGTCCTTACAGGCTCCTCGTCACATCTCTTTTTTCCCTAACAAGTTTATCCTATCAAATACTAGTATAGTCAGTAAATTCAACAACAGCTAATTGTACATTTTTCCTCTCAGAGTAGTTATGACAGTTGAAAACATACTCCACTTTGCTCTCCCATTCAAGATATGCTTCAAGATCAAGCTTCCCCTGAAATGGAGGTATCTTCATCTTGATGTTTCCAATATTGTTATCTTGGTTGTCAGTAACCATCCTTCCTCTTCTTTGCACTACATCTTCATAATCAGATTCTTCCTCATGAGACTCTTCAAAAGGATTCTTAGATTTAGTTGCTTTGACATTGAAAGAGTATGAACGCCTATCCATCTCTTCAGAGATCTCATCTTTCATTATGCGCATCTTTTTTTCAAAATCACCAACAATGGCTTCCCTAAGCAATTTTAGTTCATTATTAATGTCCATAGAAGATGCCATTATGTCCTAAAAATCTGCCAGAAAATCATTAGAAATAACAAAGAAAATAGACAAGAATATGTGAAACACTCTCTTAATGTTTGGCACTCAATTCTCTAAACTAAATTGGCTTTTACCCTCGAATGAGCTTATTACTAAGTCTTTTTCCACTCAAAGAATCTTCTTGTAGACTCTTTGATGAAGAACCAACTCAATCAATCAATTCCACCAAGGACCAAAGAACCTCAACTTGTAAAGAGTAAGTGTAAAGGCCAAGAAAAATAAGCTTAGAGTGTTTTTGATCAAGAGAATAATTCAAAGAATGGATGAGAATCAAGAATTAGCACAATATAGACACCCTAATATGTAGTATAAATGTGTAAAAATTCTTCATTTTTAATGTTCTCTTGAAAAATAATAATATTTTTGTGCAAAAAAGTAAAACTCCACAATCCTTGAAGGAATAGGAAAGAAATACCTTTCCAAAAAAAATTCTTGAACAAATAATAATTAAAAACCAACACACAATCAATTAGGAAACCTTAAAAACACGGACACACATCCCTTGAGCAGCTGCAAAACAGAAAAAAATAAAAAAGGAAAGAAGACCTAATCGCCACTTGCTAAAAAGAAAAAAGAAAACTTCTTGATTTGTAGAATTAATTTCAAAATCTCACTATTTTTCTTTTCCCAATGGGTTTTCCAAAGACAAATAACTTCTATATAAACCCAACTAACACCTTTTAGACTCCTTTTAACACCAAAATTGCTGGAAAATTCGTAACAGAAAATCGCCAAAAATTAAAAACGATTTTCAGCAACAATTATGAAGAAAAACCCTAGCAAAACCCTAGCTTATGAAGAAACCCCTTTGACCGTTGGTTTATTGTTTCAAGAACTTCAATATTTGATCAAGAAAGTTTAAGAAATCAACCAAGAACTTCAAAAAATTAGTCAAGAAAGTTCCAGCAACACAGAGACTTCAAGAACTCAAGAACAAGTTGGTGCAAATTCAAGAAACTAGCAAAGTAATTTCAAGAACTTCAAAAACTTGTATCAAACACCAAGAAACTTCAAGAAATTTTGAATAAATGATTGTGCATAGTTTTTTTCTTTGATGTGTGCTCCTTTTTATTCTCTTTTTCCTTCTTTTTCTTTGTGCTTTGTCTTTTTCTTTCTTTTTCTTCTTGCACGACTTTTTCTTTTCTTTTTTTTTCTTGCACATGAATTTTTTTTAACACATAATAAACACAAGAAACACAACTAAATCTCTAAGAAAATTGGTTGTATGAAGTTTTATATTCAAGAAACCCTTTTTCTTGCAAATTTGACACAAGAAATTCAAGAAACACCAAAAACAGTCAAGAATCACAAAATACCACACAAAACCTAGAATTCTTACTTGAGAAGCAATCAAGAACAACTCTAAAGAATGTAGGGCACGATTTTTCACAACGAAAAACAACGAGAAAAAATTGCAAAAATTTTATGGACAAAAATTAAAAGAAAAGCTAGACACAAATACGAATTATTATTATGACCAAGCTTGAAGCTCTTTGCCACAATAACACACAAGAACACAAAGATACAAAAAAATAGGGATATATCTGTATTGTCCAAGAGGAAAATTGGATTGGAAAAATCTAGAAAAAAATCCAAGAAGATAGTTCTGATAGCACTTGATGTGCACACGGTGGCGTTGCCAAGAAAGTCTTGGATTTCAGGTTTGTAACTTGTTGAACTCAAGACGTCGTTTGATTCTTGAACCAAGAAATTCTTGACGTGGAGTTGTTTTGCCTTGAATCTCCCTTGAGAAGATAAAACACGCCTAAGAACAATTAGACTTGACCAAGTTGAGTGAGTTCAATCATCTAACCTAATTAAGTCTAAGAATTGATAAAAAATACAAGAAAATTTCTAAACGAAGTTGGTAGTCACCACAAGTAAGCTTGATAAGACCAAGATTAGTTCTTAATCAACAAAGAACCAAGAAAATTCTCACAATAGAGAAAACTCACAATTTTTTTTGAATAATTCTTGTTAAAATTCATAACTAATAATATGGCCTATAAATAGGCTTATAAAGAATATTCTAGAGTTGTGAAAATAGACTTAGCTTCTAAGACAAAACCTATACTAATGAAACTACCAAAACAAAGCATGAATTAACTAAAATAACTAAGTCTATTACAACTCTAAAACTTAACAAAAAAAAGAAGCCACAAAAACTCTAATGGGCTGGCCGTCCAACTTAAGGCCCATGGAGCTTCAATTGGACTTCAATTCTTCAATCAAGCCATGCGTGTGGTCCATGAAGCCCTCATCCAAAGTTTGTTCAGCCCAAATCACATTAATGAGTTGTTTAGGTTGGTCCTTTGAGCCCAATTGCAAAGCCTCTTCATATGAGTCCAATATAAGTCCATGAAATACATCCTTTATTATTCTAGTCCTTATTCTAGCCATTGGACCATCCAAATCTTTAAGCACATCATTGGAGCTCCTCAAACTTGAACCATCATTCTTGAAATGTCCCTTGATAAGTAATAATTTTACCTATTTTTTCATAGTATTTTATATATAATTTTATTGTATTTTTAGTATGTTTTTTATATTTTTGATACAAAAATAGCTCAATTTTAATATTTTTCATCAAAACAAAGAATGTTCTAAAATTAGGATTTTTAGTCTGAAAATTAGGGTTTTGAGGCATAATTATTATTTTGAGCAAATTAATGCCCAATTTTATTTGATTTTGTAGGAAAATGATGAATAAATACATTTTGCATCAAGTGGAGCACAAGGATTATCAAATTGAAGGCTAATTCAAGTTGTACTTTTTGATCACTTAAGTTTGAAAATTTTTGAAATAATTTCTATTCATCAAATTCTACCAAGAAATTATGGTTCAAATAGTAAAAAAAGGTCTCTAGGACATAAAAGGAAAAATCAACAAAAAGGAAGGAAAAAGAAGCAATGGAAGTGAAGAATTGGTGAAAACTAGATGATCGGCGACATTGACACATTTCAGTATTTTGGCAATAACTTGAGTTACAAATATTGGATTGAGATGATTTTTCTTGAATTTTGAAGCTAAGAGAATGCTCTACATTTCTTATGAAGATATAAAAAATCCATTTCTCATATATTCATAGCCAAAATTATTGAAGCAAATTTGTGCTGTGAAGACCTTCCGACTACCTCTTAATATTTTGGCCATATCTTTACATCCAGAACTCCAAATGACCTGATTCTTGTATTGTTGGAAAGCTGACTCAAATGGTTACAACTTTTATGTTTTGAAAAAAAGTTGATTCAACTATCCTTTAGGAGCAATCTGCGGGTCACATCCGCGGGTCAGCTAACCTGCGAATGACCCATGAATCAAGCCCACTTGCATTTGTCGGCTGGCTGCAATTTGAAACATATTCACACAACTTTTACAGCTAAATTCAATGTCCATCTACATTTACATAGCCCTAGGAGAATATTGCAAAGTTCAAGGTAAGATTTTTCAAGATTTGGAATCAACTTTCATCATATCATGTTTAACTTGGACAATGACTTGAGTTAGAATTTTTCCTATAAATACATGCCTTTGTAGTTCATTGAAGGGAGACTAGGTTATATACTTGGTTCTGTGCTTGGTTTTAGGCTTGTTTAAGCTTGAAATCAAGCTTGTTAGGAGGAGCACTCCTTGTAAATACTTAGAGTAGAGTTTTATTCTTAGTTTTATAGCAGAAATTTCATCTTCTTGTAAACACTCCTTTGAAGGAAACCTTTTGTACACCACATGTTTGATAAAATACAAGGACAAGCTTGGAGCCAAGATCATCTACCAAATGAGGAACTCTATCCTTATTCTTTTCATTTTTATTCTTGCATGTGTTGTTACTTTTATATATGTGCTTAAACTAATCTTAAACATGTCATACTAAGTTGGATCAAATTAGGTTTGAGATAAAGCTAATGATATGATTAATTAAGTTTATAGCCATGCTTTAGTCTTATTTATTCATTTACTTGGTTTTTAACACTTGTTATTGATTAGCTACCAATTTCAAGTCATCTCAGTTGTTATTTGACAAGGGAACTTGCACTTAATAATGGAAAGAAGTAAATGAAACTTATAGTGAATCTCACGGAAGTAGTGATTCTCATATGTAGATTAAATTTGTTGCATAACTTGCAACACCATAATTCATGAACCAAATGAACTAATGCATGCAAGACTTTACCAAGGAAGTAGGAAAGCTCATGTCTTAATAGTTTTCCATTCGTAAAGGAATCTAGTTTGAAGTACAAATGGAATTGAATTCTAAATAAAGGTGGAAATTAATATTAGCCATAAGCTTAACTTTTATATTTTGTGCCCTTTAGTGGAATCTTAAGCCTAGTAAACTTAATTTGACAAGTTTCTTCATCGTTGTTTACTTGAACTCGAATTTTCGTACAATTTTCCCAACCTAAAAAGTTTGATTGTTTAGATATTAGAGCAAGTTAATAACTTTGGTACTTGCCAATTCTTGTTTCCTTGTGGGATCGACCCTAATACTCACCACTACTATAAATGACCCGTGCACTTGTGGAATGAGTATTAGGTTATAAATTTAAAACTTGCTTGCGTGAATTGTGTCTACTTTTGATATAACCTAAACTCCCAACCATCCCCCTTGAAGATTTTCCACTTGGGACTCATAAAACTTTGCACTTAGCACAAAAAATGACAAACCAGCAACTTCTTTCTCCCATGCTTGGCGTATTACCTCCTGGAACTGCCTGTGTGTGGTCTAGAAATTTAGAAAACAAAATGCTTTAGGTCTGTCATCCAACCTAGTTCTTCCAGTAGTCAACAATGGTGCATAATTAGATGGAGCTTTCAACAAATGTTGCACCATCAAATTCAAGTTTAGATTGGAGAAATGATTATTGATCAACACTCTATCCAACATCTTCCAAATGTGAGCTCTACCATGTCTATTGTTACACCATGTGAATGGAGACCTGTTGCATCAACATCAAACACCTATATTGCTTGCACGAAAGCTAAAAACTCAATTGATTCTTTTGCAACAAACGAACTACCCTCACAATTCTCATCCCCAGATAAAATCACATTAAAATCACTAGCCAAACACCATGGAGTTGAAACTTAATTTTCAGCTTTTAAAGAATCCCATAATGACACCCTCTCCCTTGTAGAATTTTTGGTATGAATAAAAGACAATTTCCAATCAACAGGAAACATATTGGAATGGGCTAGTATAGAAATATGTTGTTTAGATTTAGCCAACAGCGAACAACATATAGCATTCATATAAAACACCCAGATAGAATTTGTAGCATTAATAAAGCCTGCATCCATACGCAGCTTCATCCTAATCTTGTTAAATTTATCTACATTGGTTTTAGGCTCACAGATAGCCATTAATTGCACCTTATTCATTTTAACTAAACACTTCAGTCTCCGTAAGTTTGGGGTTCTAGCAACTCCCTTTATATTCTAGAAAATGAATCTAATCATTGGATAACACAATAAAAAGATTCACTGCAAACCTTACTTGAGATCTTAGGACTCTATCTAAATGTAATTTGGGATGACTCCCTTTCTGTCTAATCTTCTTTGGTTGTTCCCATTCCATCTCTTGGTGTTGGAAATCCTATAATTGCTATTGTGAGGCTTCAAGATTACAAAATGCTAATCTTTGCTCCCTTCCATATTCTGCAACATCCTTGCCCATCTCCCCACATGGTGATAAATGTCCTGTCCTCTTTTTTGCTTCAGAGATCAGACTTCTCCTAGGTTTAATGTTGGTGTGCTCTTCTTGAACAACCAAATCTCTCGTCTCGATGTTCTTGAGCTGAGTCCCATGATCACCTAAGACCTATTTAAGATGATTGTCTACAATAATACAACTGTCATGATTCGATTCTGGTGCATGCTGTAATGGTTGAACAACTGACATATTAATCTCCTGAGGTTGATGAGAAAGAGCATGCAATTCTTCAACTTCACCAGTTGCATTATCCACAGAAACTTGAACCCTCTCAACATTACTATTGCCTAGTTTTTCCATCTGCTTAAAAGGAACATCATCCAGATTTTGTTTAGCAATTACCATCTGTTTTTGGACATATTGCATTTTAGTATTTTGCTGTTCTTTTCCTCTTCTATCACCTTCCTGTTCAACCACCTACTTGCATTTAGCCAGTCTGCATCCCGCTTCCTCATGGCCTTGCTTTTGATATTTGTGGCAATATTTTGGAACACTTTCATAAGTCACCCATTGCTAGAATCCTCCCTGACCTAATGCAATCCAAATCCTATGTGGGAGATCCTTTGTTAGGTTCAAGTCTACACAAACTCTCACCATGTTTGGTCTGATTACATTTACAGTCGCTGCATCCAATTTTAGTGGCAAACCAATAGTTCTTGCAATCATGAAAATGGCTGATTTATCAAAGAAATGAACTGTTAAATATTCAAACCAACCCACATAGGCGCATGAGCAGTTTCTTTATTCAATCAAAAATTAAGGCTCCACTTGAACACACGCATTGGAAACTCCTAGATCGTCCAAGAGCCTCTTAACTAGCAACGAAGAAAGTCAATCTCCAACTGAAATAGAATCATAAATGTCTGTTGTCCATCAAAGCTATTGTGTAAGTACCCGAAAAATCAATAGCCAGAAAAGCCTTTCTAATCATCTTCATACTCAGCCTGCCATCTGAGAATTTCCCTACCAACAAAAATATGAAAGGTGCTGCAAGTTTGTCTATGTCCGTTTGTGAAAAAACCATTGCCGATTCACCTATATGCAACGTAAGTTGCTTGATCTTGATAGGGGAGGGGCTGGAGTTCATGAGAATGTCCGCAAAGGACCTGTTAATGGCAAGCAGTTGCCTTTTAACAGGATGTTGAAGGGCTAGCATAGCTGCAAACCCTAAAATTTAGAAACGCAAAGAGAGGGAAAAGATAGAAAGAAAAGATAATTATAATGTGGATATTCTCATCAAGCAATTTGTGCATTCATTGAAAGGTAATGCTTTTGATTAGTATAATGTGGCACTTGTGCAAAGTTGTGTTAGGTCTTTCTTGTTCGTCGTAATCCCCTCGCTATATAGGGTTTATACCCCCTCTCAAATTCCTTTGTTAAGTCTTAAAGGTTGGTAAGAACTCATTATCTAGTTCTTTTTAGAGCTTGGTAAGAACTCATTATCTAGTTCTTCTTAAGAGCAACAAGAGGAAATTGAGTGGAAAAATACGAGCGACTTGAGGGATACAGGAGGGTTGTGAGAATTATTATTACTAACGTGATCTTTTAGGTACATTGAGTCACTATGTCAAATGAAAATGAATCTTGAGTATTTGATATTAAGGATTTGATAGACACTTTAAATGCAAGCATCCGACAAGAGATAAGGCCATTAGTTGAGGTAGTATATGAACAGATGGAACAATGAGGCCAATCACATTCTAAATCAAGGAATAAGCGCAGGACATCCTGAATTAAGGAGTTTGAGGATTCTAATGATGAAGATGTGGTTGATAGAAGGCCAAGAAGGGGATAACGTGCTCGTAATAGGGATGTTCCTAATCGTGATAGTAACATTGGAAGCATCAAGATGAAGTTTCCTACATTTCAAGGCAAGAGTGCTTCTGAGTTATACTTGGAGTATGAGTACAAGGTGGAGCACATGTTTGATTTTATACCTATTTGAAAAAGAAAAAGGTGAAATTTGCCAGTGGATTTTGTTGACTATGCAAGTGTCTGGTGAGATCAAATGGTAACCACTAGGAGAAAATATAGAGAGAAACCTATTGGCACTTAGGAGGAGATAAATACAGTCATGAGGAAGAGGTTTGTTTTTAGCCACTACTACCAAGAGTTATGCCAGAGGCTAGGTGTAGCAGCCCCACCTTACCCAGAGGTGCACCAAAGGGCTTAGCGGACTGCCTGCCTAGCTCTCGCCAGGTCTCGATTCACGCACTCACGCAAACGACCGAGCGTACTTAACTTAAAATAAAATAAACTAAAATAAAATGGAACAAAATGAAATACACTCTTATTATTTAATTGAAAGGTACAAGTCATACCGCAAGTTTACAAGTCATAATATACATGATTTTCACAAAAATAGCCTAACACAGTTCGGCTATTACAATAGCTACAACATCCATAATAATCGAAAACCAGTGGGTCCAGCTTTAATTTTTCAAGTAACCTGAGTAAAGGAAAACAAATAAAATGGAATGAGCTATAATAGCCCAGTGAGTGCTCAAGTCATGCGATCATACCAGTGAAATGTGATTTTTGTTCGATAAAATATTTAATGAGTAAATAAACAATTTGTGAACAAATTAATTAACAAATAGTCAATGGCGGATACGAGCTCACTGCAGAAGCAAGCTTAGGCCCAGCATACTCGTAAAATTCAATCCGGAGTTACCCTCTTTGAGGAATGAAACTCTTATCGGAAAGAATATCAAGCACCTATATTCTCTAGCACCTTATATCACCCCAAACGCTCCCGGATGACTAACCGAGGAGTAACGGTGAAGTTAGCCCCGGTGAAGTTAGCCCTGGAAGTCCAAGATCAAGAATAAATTCAATCATGAGTTAGCCTTTTTCAGGACTTTACTCAGATAAACAATTAACAAGCACCAAATAACGCCCAACACCTTATATCTCTCCCATACGCTCCCAATTTGATTAACCGTGGAAAATAGTACAATTAACCATGGAAGTCACAAGCACAATTAACACATTAAATAGTGAAAGCATGTAACACATTACGGAATAGATGCGATAAAGTACACATCTTTCCTCAAATAACACATTTTTATTATATACTCATGTCAAGTGTAATCATACCATTTCATGCATGGAAATAATAATAACTAGTATGACATGGTGTTTCATGCATCATGCACACAGAAGAACACTCACCTGGTGCCTAAGAAAATATCTCGTAGAAAGGTCGGGTCTCACTTTCGGATCCTGAAATTCACGAGAAAGAATCGTGTAAAAACCCTGACTAAAATCTAAGAAATTTCATAAGGAAATTCAAGAAATACCCCAAGTCTTTCTAGGGTTAAGTTTCTAGGGTTTTGGAGCTTAGAGTTTTACCCTAGGGTTTAGGGTTTTCGAAATTAGGGTTTTCTAACTTTCTAGGGTTTTGCTCGGAGAGGTTTAATTCACTAATAGCTAATCTACAAAAATTTCTGCACGCTTAAATCACTAAATTACAGCTTATAGAGTCTTAAATCATAGCCTAATCACTTTTATTTCTTAGGTTTTACCGAAATTTCGGCAGCATTTTCCTTATAACCGGACTAACCCAAAAATTTAAAACCTGCAAGAAAATCAACCATCCAATCCAATTCAACAAGTTTTACAACTTCTATGTTCAATTTAAACTCACATTCAATCAAGATTCCACTCAAATTCAAAATCCCTACTCTAAGAATCATCACCCAAATCTGCACAGGGTTGGTTTTCAGCCAACTTCGTGCCATTTCTGGGGTCAATCCATTAAGAACTAAGGAATTCGGATTACATGGTTTTAAAGTAAGTTTATAGGGCTACAACTTTCGTGAAGATCATCAATCCAAATTCCAACTAGAACAGGTTCAAAATCAGCCCTCAAGTTGGCTCATCATCAAAACTGTTTCACGCAGAATCAAATTTTCAGCCAACTTTGCAAGCTTTCTGCGGTTAGTACACAATGAACCACCATGCAAGCTTTATACCGTTTGAAAGCCATATGAATCTAGTTTCTAAAACAACAAGAATCATTCGAATCCAAGCTATCTACACCAAGTTATGAAAGTTTTACTAAAACTGGTCCAGCATGACTGTTTTAAGTGTTCTTGAGTTCCAACTTAAGTCCTCAACTAAACCACATATAAAACATAAATTTCCAAGGTTTAAAGGCCACATACTAGTCTATCTAACCACAAGAACACTTTATATAGCAAGTACATATCAAGTTTTAACTAATTTCTTCAAGTAGTATTAACAAGAAACTTGGTATTAAACTTGCATAAAAACTACTTAAAACATGAAATTAATAAGGTAAGTTCATGGTAAATACCTTAGATATGATTAGAACTTTGCTTAGAAAAGATAGAAGTCCACTTCCTATGGTTGATTTGTGTCAACTTGAGAGATGAAAGTCCAAGAAATTGAGAGTAACAATGAGGGAAGAAGAAGAAAAAGCATGGCCGGCCAAGGTGAAGGGAAAAAGAGAAAGAAATAGTCTAGGAAAAATGAAAAAGAAAAGAAGAAAAGATGGGAAAATGGTGGTCCAATTAAAATCTTACAAGAGTAAAGTAAATAGTTAGTCTTTTAATGCAAGAGTAGCTACTTGGATTAATTTAATTGGTGAAGATTAATAACTCTTACCACTTAATATAATCAATAATTAGACATAAATTATTAAAGCAAAATAGAACAAAAATAGAAGAGAGAAACCGGCCCTAAGGGAAAGAAAAGAAAAAGAAATTTCGGCCAAAAGAAAAGAAAAGAGAGAGAAGAATTTTCGGCCAAGAGAGAGAAAGGAAAGAGAAAAAAATTCCAGCCAAGGTTAAAGAAAATAAAACAAGAAAATAAGTGAAACTTTTGAATAAAATTGGGCAAAATTTCAAGTAGTCAAAAGACTAGAAAATAGTAAAATGAACTAGTCAAAATTTAAACACTAATATAAGTTAAATGGTCAAGTAGAATTATTCTAACTTTAGTACTTAAGTGTTCTTGCTTCAAAATGAAAATCTTAGCTAATTAACCTAATTAACTCAAGAAATCTCCCAACTAATAAATCAAGGATTAACACTTAACCCTAAATAAGAAAGGAAAATGTCTCTTATATGTGCATTTTCTAGGGTGCTACACTAGGGTCATTGTCAGAAGGGCGTAAAATTGTGGATGAGTACTACAAAGACATGGTGATGGCAATGGTTAGTGCTAATGTGGAAAAGGATCGTGAGGCTACAATGGCAAGATTCGTAGTTGGATTGAATCAAGAGATTCAAGATAGTAGAGTTGCAATCGTATGTGGAGATTGAAAACTTAATTTAAATGGCTGAAAAAGTAGAGAAGCGACTCAAAGCTAGGAGGAGGAATGGTTTGAACTCTTCCTACGAGAGATCTCGTTGGTGTGAGAATAGAGATCATGATGAGAGAATTGATAGACCATTCATTGGGCGAAAAGAACGAGCTAGCATGAAGCCTAAGGAAGTTGTGAAGCCAAAGGAGGGCGTAGTTGAAAATAAGAGTCAATTGAAGGTGCCTATGAGAACTCGTGACATCAAGTACTTTAAGTGTCAAGGACACGATTATGTGGCTGCTCAATGTCCGAACACAAGAGCCATGATTATAATTGATGGTGAAGAGTTAGAGAGTGTAGCTAACATGGTGTCGATTAGGTATGTAAAATATAAGCAAAAAACACACACAATTTAAGTAATAAAAACCTAATCTCTCAACTTTACCACAAGTATATGGGTCAAGTGTAGTATAGGGAGTATTTAGATATCGTATCCCACAAAAAATCAAATGTGTGCAACTACTAAGGCTTTATGGTTTATTTATTATCTAAACAATCGATAATCAAGGTGAGATATGATAACTGAAAATGAACTATCAATAGAATAGGTAAATGATACAACAACTTGTGAGAATTCAAATATTCAAGATGTTTAGTATATAGATTTCACTAATAAATCATGAGATGCATAAATGACTTGCTAATGTTACCTTATCTTGTTTAGAATCCAACTCCATATGAGTCATAACTAGTTCTCACTATGAAATGACAAGATTTCAACTACTCTCACGAATGAAATCTTATGAAAAGATGAATTGCAATGATTTACTTAAGTATCCATTATTTACATATGAACAACTTAAGCATTACTTTTTCATTTTTTACTGTTAAATGCATTTCTCAATGTCAAGTAACACCTAGATGATTTGTTTATGTTAGCCATGCAAAAACAAGCGTTAAAGCTTGTACAAGTATACAAATAAGAGCAAGCTTAGCAAGTTAAGATTATGTAAGTCATGCTTTTGGATTCATTAGCTTCATCTATATTCTAGATGGAGCCTTTAGTGAATCATGACTTATGAAACAACAAATTGCTCAACTTGAATACAAGAATTCATGCTTCAATAATGAAAATATAAAAGAGACTTGAGAAAGGCTTATTCTATGATGAATAAGTTTCCAAGTTGTATTCTTTTTCCAAAGATTGAAATATAAGAAGTTGAGTAGAATAAGCTCACTATTCTATGGAATTTGTTAGAGAATCCCATCAATTCTCTTGAACTATATAAAACATCATACAAATGACTCCTATTTATAGACAAATGATCCTCAAGTCATTTTTCAACTTGTAAATGCATTTAATGCATTGGAATGATAAAGATGCTTCTTGAGATTCCAAATTGGCAAAATAGTCTTCAATTGTGTGTTCAATAGAATCTACAATTTTAAAAAACTTATCTTTACTAGAAAAGTTTACAAAAACCAGCTAGAAGTTAATGCAAGTTGCAACTATAAAAATTTTAGCCGACATGTCAATCCGCGGATCACTGATAGTGGGCTCCACTTGATTTTCTAATTTTGCTGAGCTAGCTTCTATGTTTGCAAACATTTTTCATGCATTTTCATGTATTTTTTGATGAAGAATTAGGTCTCCCAAATATTGTAGTACAATTAATTCTTTAAATATTTCTCCAAGAAATTCATTAAGTTAGTCACTTGAATCTTCTTTAAATTTGATCTACCTTAACTCAAATTGATCCAAATTGAGTTAAGAAAAATAAATTTACAAAATTGTACAAAAATTGTGCATTAATTTGCTCAAAATAAAAATTCCACCTTAAAACCCTAATTTTGGGAGAAAAACTTAATTTGTTAAAAAATGAGTCATTGTAGCCAAAATTACTATATTAATATTAAAATCGCACCAAAAATACCTAATAAATCATAAAATAATATTGGTAAATCTATTTACTCATCAAACTCTCACACACTTGAATCATTGCTTGTTCTTAAGCAATTGAAAAATCAAGAGGTCAAATAATGATTCAAGTATTAAAATAGCAAATGCCTCAATGTTGAATGTAATTTCACAATGCAAAATAAATAGGCATTATGTAATTCCTTGTTAAGTTTTCAATACTCATTATATCAAGTAAAAGGAAGATAATTATATCAAAATTAAAACTAGTTCAACCAAATTCCTTTGCCTTACAAAATTTCACGTGCTAAGTATTCAATATGAACAAATAAGTACAATTCATAATTTCACACAATAGGGACATGTTGAACTTTGTAATTGTAATTATTTTTTATGTAAAGGTTGATATTTTTAGATGAAAACCCCCTAGTTACTTAACACTTTGATGATTTTAACCACAATTCAACCTTTAATTTGAGAAGTGAAATTGTTTTTCGATGAAAAGATCGACATTTTGTGATGAAGATCCCTTATTACTCAACAATTTACTTTCAATCAAACTTGCTAAGCATACTCTTCATTCAAATGCCGTTTGACTCGAAAATCAATATTTTTAGACGAAAATTCCCAATTACTAGGCAATTTGAATCATTGGAGTAGAAATAAATAAACATTCATCAATTTTGCTCAAAATGTAATTGTCCCTTTATTCAAATAATACATAAGTATACATTCTTGTCCATATCTATGGCTTAATAGTGTAAAATTAAGTAAAGAAAAAAAATTTAAAATCAAACACGTCAAATCAAGACATAATTACAACCATTTTACAAGATATACTTTCTTAAAAATAAAACTCTAATCACATAATAACTATATCTTCATATATTTGTAAAATACATTCAATCAAAATTGCACAAATTATTTCAAAAAATAAAAGAATTTAACAAGTTTATGGTATAAAAGCATGATAAAGAGGCAAAATTTTGAAAAATTTTGGCTGCCATTTTTACCAAAATAAGATCTTGACACAATCTCTCCAAAACCACACCAAACATAATCCTTATATCTCCCCCCACACTTAAAATGTCACATTGTCCTCAATGTGTAAAGAAAAAGTTAAATAGGACTAGAACAAAAAACCTCCCCTTGTTCGGTTGATGAATCCAAAAGTTGATATTGTTATTGTCCTTGTGCTCTTTGGCCTTTGTGAATTTTCTTTTTGCAATGCTTCACCCTGTTGTTCATTTTTTGTTCATTCGTGCTCACCAATCCTTTTCTTTACAACTCAAATGCTATGTCAAATCATGTTTGAATAGCATATAAGCACAAATGAAAATATAGCATGTTTTGATATACTTGTTTCCCCCACACTTAGTTGATGCGAGGTAGTTCAAGGGAGTAAAAATTTGAAAGACATTTCATGTGAGAAAATGTAATGTTCAATGATGAAGCGACAATCAAAAGAAATTTGTTCACATTTGCTTCATTTCAAAATATCACCTTTTTATGCCATGTATACAAAATAAAAACTTAGAAAAATGGAACATTGAAGATGCAAGATTAAAACATGATAAAGTGCTAAATAGGGTGTTCAAAACATGAACATAAATCATGCAAAAGAAGTTGCACAATAACCAATTGGAAAGCATTGACAATGAACATAAAAAAACCAATTTTGTAGGTGATTCGTGGGTGTGTACCATAGTTCACTTCCTTAGCCGCAAATCTCTATGTTTGGTTTGGGTTTTGAACCCAAAAGTTGATCCATAGACTACTGCACCCGCAGATCACTTTCTTGATTTGAAAGTGACTACAATTTTGTTCATGTTATTATTCCATTGGTTTTCTCAATTCTGCAACAACTTCAAACTTAATTCAAATATGTTTTTAAACAACTTAACACTTGGAACAAGTTTACATCATCAAAATACACATGTGTGCGCAAAATTGAATCAAATTTAGTATCAAAATCATAACTTTTTGCAATGAATTAAGCACGATTCTTCAAGTTGTATAAATTACAAAATTTGAATACACATTCCAAACTAACATTACACACATGTTTCCCTAAGCATGTTAAGTTTATCAATAAGGTCAAACAACATATAGAATCAATGAATCATCAAATGACCTTTTTGCTCAAAAAGTTTTTCAATCATGAATAGTAATTCCAATTTCAAAAATACATCGCATACCAGACATGAAACATGTTCAACTTACTTCTAAGTATGAAATGCATTGAAGAAGGGTTATAAAAAACAAACACATGGTCTTGAAACTTCTTGAATTAATCTTGCTCCTTATGTTCCTTACTAAAAAACCTATGAAACAAACATAGCAAACATACTCCAAACTACATCATACATATCAACCTACAGCTCATGGTCAGACACTTGTTGCGGTCTCAGATGTGGGCCACAATTGGGAGCAAATGTGATACGATCTTAGAAGCCAAAGCTCAAGTTAATGAATGCATTCATATTGTTTCAAGAGCATCATCAAAGCGGAGGCCTTTGCAAACCCTTAATGGAGGCTTAGAAGCATCAAGAATGGATAAAAAGGGCTATAGGAAGAGGCCATCAAAGATAAGGAAGAGCACATTGGCGGATAGGAAGCAAAAGAAGCAAAAAATGATGGCTGGTGGTGAGCTGTGGGTAGTGAAAGGCGAGACGTGGCCGCGGCTCGCTTCAGGATGCCCATGGCTCAGCATTGCAAAACCTTTTGATCAAGGCCGTGAGGAAGGCCGTGTCGCAGCCTTTATCCAAAACTTTACGATTTCTTTTGTTTTACGCATTTTTACTTAGTTTTTCACTTGTAATAAACTAGTTACTTTCCATATCAGTTGTTTAAGGTGTTTTTGCTTATATAGCGCTGATTTCTATCATTGTTTTAGATAACATTGATGTTGAATAAAACTTTGTGAGGTTTTTCCCTCTTTGGTTCTCTTTGTGAGGCTTGTGAATTCTACGAGTGATTCGTGAGTTCTTTCGATATCCTTGAGTTCTAACCAACGTGTGGGGTTAGAGTTTGGGATCCTTTATCAATCTCGTTTCAATTCTTGGATAGAATTGAGGTTAGGTTATTTCTAGATATATAAGAACGATCCTTTTGGGAGGGTTGTCTTGTGGATTGCGTTCTTCACGAAGGTTCCCATTAGGTGATTAATGAGGGGTCTCGGAGCGGATCGCATCAATTGGTATCAAAGCTTCTGGGTTCTTGGTATCAGGTGTATTCAATCCATCTTTTGGATTTTGATTCTTTGAAATTGGATATATCTCTTTTCTTATTTTTGTCTTAAATTCTTGCAGTACCTCTACCTTATTTCGTGTTCTTCGTTGATTTTGTGCTTAGGGTTTCTATTTTTGCCTTATTTGGTATATTCCTTTGTTGTTACACGAAATTGGGTTGTTGTTTTGTTCAAATTCTTACCAGCCTATTAATTTCTTTTGCAAATTGCTGCAATCTTCTGTGAAATTCTGCTGCAATTTCGTGTCTTTTGTTGCATTCTTGCTTCAGGGCGTCTAGAAACGCAAAAAAAATTTTGTCTTTTGTCTCTTTGTTGATTGAATTATTGACTATTAGTGATTAGTTGACTAGTCGTTAACAAAAATCATTAAAAGTCCCATTCCATTGTTAAAAAAAAAAAATTCGCGTAACTGTAGCGTCACTGTTCACTCGGTACTATTCATAGGTAGCGTTCTTCTGATTTCATTGTTCATATGAAATTTTTCCATCCAATTTCTTATCTTGGGTTGTGAGTGTTAGTGTTCTGCCCAATTTTTCCTTTAAATCCCTTTTATTTGCTCAAAATTCATCATGTCTAACGAAGCAGAATCTAAAGCATTTGACCTTAGGGATTTTGCTAAGACCATGAATGCTAGCATCTAGGGTATGAGGCAGACCACGGAAGCTATGTATGAGCAACTGGAGAGGCGAGGTCATTCACACTCTAAGTTAAGGAGTAGCCATAGAATCCACCGGAGAGGGTCTCCAATCTCAGAGTCAAAAGGATCCAATGATGAAATGCAGGTTGATAGGAGGCCTAGAAGAGGAGAGTAAGCTCGTGATGGAAACTTTGGGAGCATTAAAATGAAGATTCTCACATTCCAAGGGCGGAGTGACCCAGAGCTTTACCTGGAGTGGGAGCGGAAGGTGGAGCACGTATCTGATTGCCACCACTACTCCGAGGAGAAAAAGGTAAAACTAGCTGCTGTGGAGTTTTCGAACTATGCAAGTGTGTGGTGGGATCAGTTGACTACCACTAGGAGAAGATGTGGAGACCGACCTGTCCGCACATGGAAAGAAATAAAGACAATCATGCGAAGGAGGTTCGTACTTGGCCACTACTACAGAGATCTACATCATAAGTTGCAGTCCATGTCACAGGGTGGTCGTACAGTGGATGACTACTATAAAGATATGGAGTTAGCAATGATTCGTGCGAACATGGGAGAAGACCGTGTGGCTACAATGGCTAGATTCCTAGCTAATCTAAATCAAGATATTTGAGATAATGTGGAGTTGCAGTCTTATGTGGACATTGATGACTTAGTTCAAAAAGTTAAGACAGTGGAGAAGCAGTTCAATGCTAGGAGGAGAGATGGTACAGGCTCCTCCTATGAGAGGTCAAGATGGCAGGATAGACGGTCTATGGGACGAGCGAATCGAGGTAACATAAGGCCAAGAGGTGTTTTCAAGCCAAAGGAGGGCACAAGTGATAGCAAAGGGCAAATGAAGGCACTTACGAGGACACGTGACATCCAATGCTTCAAGTGCTAGGGACATGGTCACGTGGCATCCCAGTGTCCAAACACTAGGACTATGATTGTATTGGATGGAGGAGGCATAGAGAGCGCTTCTTCAGATGATGAGAAGATGTCACCACTAGAAGGAGGAAGCCATAGCGAAGGTCATATTAGTTGTGAACCTGACAAGGGAGAGCTTCTTTTTACAAGGAAAATTTCAGATGAGCGCCCTAAGGAAGTTGGACCTGGTTTGCAGAAAGAATCAATCTTCCATACTCGATGTTTCATTGGGGACAAGGTATGTGGCATTACCGTTGACTCTGGTAGTTGTACTAATCTTGTGAATTCATTGTTGTTAGATGAGCTTAGTTTAAGAATAGTGAAGCATCCCAAGCCTTATAGACTGCAGTAGGTAAGGGATAGTGGCAAATTGAAGGTGACCAAGCAAGTTGAGGTCGAGTTCACCATTGGAGCCTACAAAGATAAGGTTTCATGCGATGTGGTGCCTATGGGGGCATGTCACTTACTACTAAGGCGTCCGTGGCAATTTGATCGCACGATAATGTATGATGGGTTCCGCAATCAGCACTTGTTCACTTGGCATGGAAAGGACATCACACTTGTGCCATTGACACCGTTGGAAGCTCATAAGGATTATGTGAAGCTGTCCAAGGAGCTTGAGGTAGTGAAGGGGAAGAAGAAGACGGTGAAGAAGGATCTTACTAATTCTCATTTTTCTCTTCCACACATTTCATCTGTGCAGGTACGTGATGTTCCCTCAGTTGGAGTTATAAAGAAGCAAGATTCGATGACGAATCTTCTTGAAGAGGAGGGGAATGATACGATCTTAGAAGCCAAAACTCAAGTTGATAAATGCATTCATATTGTTTCAAGAGCATCATCGAAGCAAAGGCCTTTGCCAACCCTTAATGGAGACTTTGAAGCATCAATAATGGATAAAAAGGGCTGGAGGAAGAGGCCATCAAAGATGAGGAAGAGTACACTAGCGGATAGGAAGCAGAAAAAGTAAAAAATGATAGCTGGTGGTGAGCTGTGAATAGTGAAAGGCGAGACGTGGTCGCGGCTCGCTTCAGGATGCCCATGGCTCAGCATTGCAAAACCTTCTAATCAAGGCTGTGCCACGGCCTTCATCCGAAACTTTACGATTTCTTTTGTTTTACGCGTTTTTACTTAGTTTTTCACTTGTAATAAACTAGTTACTTTCCATATCAGTTGTTTAGGGTATTTTTACCTATATAATGCTAATTTCTATCATTGTTTTAGATAACGTTGATGTTGAATAAAACTTTGTGAGGTTTTTCCCTTTTTGGTTCTCTTTGTGAGGCTTGTAAATTCTACGAGTGATTCGTGAGTTCTTTCGATATCCTTGAATTTTAACCAACGTGTGGGGTTAGGGTTTGGGATCTTTTATCAATCTCGTTTCAATTCTTGGATAGAATTGGGGTTAGGTTATTTCTAGATACACAAGAATGATCCTTTTGGGAGGATTATCCTGTGGATTGCGTTCTTCACGAAGGTTCTCGTTAGGTGATTAACAAGGGGTCTCGGGGCATCGCATCAAAATGGGCCGCAATTGGCATGGCGTTTCACCGAGCTATGGGGGGTAGATGAAGGGAACCACACCCGTACCTAGGGTTGGCTAACCCCCGGCTCACTTACATGCTTTTACGAGTTTTTCTATTTTTTGAGTTTTTAGTTGGTTTTTCTAGTGTAGTAAACTAACTACTTTCCATATACATTTTCAAGGGTAATTGTACCTATATAAAACTAACTATTGTCATGTTTACATTGTTTTATGGTTAATTAATAAGATTTGTGAGGTTTTCCTCTTGAGTTCTTGTGAAGAACTTGTGTGATTCGTCGAGTGATTCATTGAGCTACTTCTTATAACTTTAGTTCTTTCAAACTTTTGTTTTGGGTCTAAGTTGTATTTCTTTTGAAATTAGTTTCAATTCTCGAGTAGAATTGGTGTTAATTTATACCTTGATACAACAAGACGATTCTTGGGTGGGGTAATCCTATGGTTGTGAATTTCATGAAGGTTTCCATTAGGAGATTGACGTAGGGTCTTGTGCGATTGTGTATCACCAAGCTTGGAGTTAAATCTACTAGTAGCTTCTTCAATTGTTAGTGAAGCAAACCAACTTGTAGAAGAAGGGATTATTCTTTTTTTAGGCTTATTGATCGAAATATTTCTCAAAAAAAAAAACAATGTCCAATTTGTACCTGTCAGACGGGGAGTGGTAGAATATATACTCGACGTGTTTGCGAAATACGTCGAGGTGTTTTTTTTTTTTTTAAATGATCCCTGACGTGTTTCACAAACACGTCGGGCTACCCGTGCCCGACAGCTCCCGGCGCGCTGCAAAGGCTGATGAACGTCAGCCTTTGCAGCACGCCAGGCTTTTTGACCAGCTTGGCCCGACGTGTTTTAGAAACACGTTGGGCCTCTTTTTTTTTTTTTTTTAAGATTTCGGTGGCCTATAAATGGCCTCCGTTCACATTTTCCCCTCTCGCCCCTCTCTCCCTCCCTCCCTTCCTTCCTCCCTCCCTCCAGACGGCTCCCTCCCTCTAGATGGCTTCCCTGCGCAAGAATTGAAGGAGAAACAACGCAAATTGAAGAGCAGAAACAAAGCAAATTGAAGGCAGCAACAGGTCGAGAAACGGCTCCATTTTGAAGCTGAAGGAGAAACAACAGCTTAGCAAATTTTAAATTTCAGGTATTTATCTCATAATTTTGTTTTTATAATTTTATTATTATTTATATTATGTATTAATTAGATTAATTATTGTGTAATGTAAAGGATAAATATTATATATTTGTTTTTATTTTTGTTTTTATTTTTATATTAATGTGTAGGATAAATTAATGTAATTAAATTAAATTTTATTTTTGTTATTATATTATATGATTTTATGTTAATGCGTAGGGTAAATTTTATTTGTGTTTCTGAATTTTGATATAAATAAAATTATTGTGACAATATGTTGAATGTTTACATGTTTAATAAATTTTGGGCCAATAAATAATGTAGGGTAAATATATTATTTTTTGAATTGAATGTTGTTAGATATTTACATTTATAGATAAAGAATTTAATTATTGTGCAGTTAAATTTTGGAGCATGAAATGTTGATATTTACAGTTTGGGCGTTGATATTTGGTCTAATTAAAAGTTGGACCTGGAAAATTATGAAAATAATATATTTATGCCCAAACTTTTGGTAATTACAATTTGGGTACTAAAGTTGTTAAAATTATGGATTGAGCCCAAATTTTTTATGTATTTCGAATTTTGACCAAAAACTGTTTTATATTTACAATGAAGCACCTAAACTTTTAAAAACTACATTTTGACTTTAATTACGTCTTGAGCCCTAAAGTTTTGTATACTTATAATTTTAGCCCTTAAACTTTTAAAAATTATAATTTGACCCATACATTTATATATATTTATGTTGTGGTCCCTTGAAATTTTGTATATTTACAGTTTAGTCCCTAAACTTGTAAAATTTATAATTTTGACCGCTATATTTATATGTATTTATTTTATGGATCCTAGAACTTTTGTGTATTTATAATTTAGCCTCTAAACTTTTAAAAATTACAATTTGACCCCTGTGTGTTTTAATTACGTGTTGACCACTAAATTTTTATATATTTGTAATTTAGCCCCTAAACTTTTAAAAATTTCAGTTTGACCATGCATTTGTATATATTTATGTTGTGGGCCCTGAACTTTTTATATTTACTAGTTTAGTCCCTAAACTTGTAAAATTTATATTCTGACCCTTATATTTATATGTATTTATTTTGTGGCTCCAGAACTTTTCTATATTTACAATGTAGCCTATAAACTTTTTAAATTACAGTTTGACCCCTGTATTTTTTAATTACGTGTTGACCCTAAATTTTTATATATTTACAATTTAGCTCCTAAACTTTTAAAAATTTTAGTTTGACCCTACATTATTATATATTTATGTTGTGGGCCCTAAACTTTTGTATAATTACAGTTTAGAATTCAGAACTTGTAAAATTTATATTTTGACACCTATATTTATATGTATTTATTTTGTGGCTCCATAACTTTTCTATATTTACAATGTAGCCTCTAAACTTTTTAAATTACATTTTGACCCCTACATTTTTTATATATTTATATTTTGGCCCATGAACTGTTGTATATTTACAATGTAGCCCTTAAACTTATAAAATTTATATTTTGACCACTATATTTTTATGTATTGATGTTATACAAAAAACTTTTTGTATATTTACAATGTAGTACCTAAACTATTAAAAATTACATTTGGACCCCTATATTTTTTAATTACGTGTTGACCCCTACATTTTTGTATATTTACAATGTAGCCCTAAACTTTAAAAAGGTTCAGTTTGACCCTGCATTTTTATATATTTATGTTTTGGCCCTGAACTTTTGTATATTTACAGTTTTGCCCCTAAATTTGTAAAATTTATATTCCGAGCCCTGCATTTTTATGTATTTATATTATGGCGCCAGGACTTTTGTATATTTACAATTTGGCACCTAAACCTTTCAAAATTACATTTGGACCCCTGTATTTTTTAATTACGTTTTGAGTCATAAATTTTTCTATGTTTATAATTTGGTACATAAACTTTTAAAAATAACTTTTGAACGCCTGTATTGTGATATATTTATGTTTTGGCCCATGAACTTTTGTAAAATTACAGTTTAGCCTCTAAACTTGTAAAAATTATATTTTTATGCCTATAATTTTATATAATTACAACTTGACCCTTGTATTTTTATATCTTTATAAGTTGACCCCTCAATTGCTGAATAATTACAATTTAGCTCCTAAACTTTTAAAAATTATATTTTGCCCTCTATTTTTTGTGTATTTGCTATTTATGATCTAGAGTTTTGAAATGACTTTTTGACCCTTGTATATTTTTATATTTATATTTTGGCCCCTAAACTTTTAAAAATTATAATTCAACCCCAATTTTATTGCATATTTATAATTTGACCCTTGAACTTTTGTCTATGTTTTATTGGCCAAATAAAATTTTTAGAAGTACAGTTTCACCTAAAATTTGTTTTAAAAATTACACTTTGGGCCCTAAACTTTTATATAATTATAATTTAGCCATATCAAAACTCAATAATTACAATTTGATAGACTATAAATTTTGTATATTTTGAATGTGTTACCTAGGAAGCACTACGTTTTATGCTTTATCCTCTTAACTTATTAGTTTTACATTGGTTAGATTTAGGCGAAACATGTCGAACGATCATACCTTGCCAATTAATTTATATTGGGGAGGAAAGATCGTATACGCCGGAGGATCAATGTTGTATGACCCCCCTATGCCTAAAAAATTTTTGTTCCTTACGGAAAGAGTAAGTTTTGAAGAATTGATGGATAAAGTCTACGATGCTATGAATCTAGACCGGAATAGATTCAAAATTACTCTGATGCTTAGGGGTTCCATGCTACAAGGTGCATCCGGTATAATACCTTTAGTAGATGATACCGGAGTAAACGCAATGTATTATTTTAAAGGGAATAATCGAGAAGTAATTGAGATCTACGTGGAGGTTGAGGAGATCTCAATAGTACAAGAATATGCAACTCAGTGCACTAGTCAATTAGGCTCATTTCCGGTTGATGCATCGTGTACAAGCCGATTTGTACGGAAGTCAGCCTACGCAATTAGAATACGGGGATATCCAGCAGCCTAGGAGAGGACGAAGAAGAGGCAATAGGAGTCGTGTTGACAATCGCCCTAGTAGCAGTGCTGCAGGAATTCATTTGTCTTCAGCGGCAGAGCTTGTTTATGGGCATAATGAATATGATGCATTTCATATTCCTAATACAGAACCAGAGACTAACGAGGAAGATAGTGACATGGACTCCGAGCCAGAACCGGAAGATGATGACTCCGATGATAATGCCCAAGAGTATGATACATTCGAACAAGAGGACGACCAGAGACATTCTGATGTTGGTCCTAATTCAGCATGGACTGGATATGATCCTGGAACACTTCAATATGATGCCGGTATAGATGCAACTTTACAATTTGACCCCTTAAACTGCGGGTCCAGCCGAGAGGCTTAATGTGTGGAACGAGGAGGTAATGGAACTTCGGTTGGGCATGTTATTTGATAGTAAAGAAAAGGTTAAGAAAGCAGTGCAAAAGTGGTCCATAAAGCAAAATAGAGAGTACAACGGTGCGCGCAAGTTCTCAAACGACTTGGTATGTTCGTTGCAGGGCTCGTAACTCAACACCTCCATGCAATTGGCAGTTGAGAGCGACGTTAAGGCGTTCTCATAACATGTGGATGATTGTTACTCTTGCCGATGAACATACATGTGCACGGGTGTTTAACAATAACGATCACCGGCAGTTGAGTTCAGAATTAATCGCTGAGTTCATTATTCCACACATTAGTAATGGTCCCATGTTCAAAGTGAAGGACATAATGGCAGCGGTTAAGCAACATTTTCACTGCGATGTGTCGTACAGGAAAGCTTGGTACGGTCGCCGTAGAGCCATTGACATTCTTTATGGTGATTGGCCGTCATCTATACGCCTTCTTCCGACCTATATGGAAGAGTTACAGCGATGCAATCCAGGGACAGTTGTTGTGTGGGATTCACATCCAAGTAGCACAAATTTTAACATATTTTTCGACTATGTTTTCTGGACTTTTGGTCCTGTCATCCAAGCATTCCGTCATATAAAACCGGTGATATGTGTGGATGGTACTTTCATGAAAGGACCGTACCAAGGAAAATTACTTGTTGCTGTCGGATATGATGCATGCAATCACCTATTGCCGCTAGCTTTCGCACTCGTCGATGAGGAGAACAACCGAAGTTGGTGTTGGTTCATGCGGTTATTGCGTATTCACGTATGCGGTAATATTCAAAATGTATGCGTCATATCTGATAGGCACAAATCCATTATCCACGCAATGATGACGCTTCCGAATGGCGTGAACCAATGGGAATCCACCGCTACTGTCTTGTGCACGTGCAAAGTAATTTCACTAAAAAATTCAAAAATGAGAGGTATTTTAATTTTACGTGATCACGTAATTTTACATATTTAGTTAATACCGTATAACGAAATTTCGTATTATTCAGGTTAAAGAAACTTGTAATGGCAGCCGGAATGGCCAACCAACCGTCTAAGTATGAGAAGTTCATGGAACAAATACGAAGTTTGAATCAAGAGGCGTACGATTGGTTGACAGGCGTCAATGTTAGACCCGAACAATGGGCTTTGTGCATGGATGAGGGGTATCGTTGGGGTCATACGTCGACAAACATGGCCGAGTGTTTCAACAACTTGCTCAGAGATGCTCGATTGTTGCCTATCACAGCTTGCGTTCGCTTTACACTTGAGCCAGACTGTTAAATTATTTGTTAAGAATCAAAAATTTGCTTGGGATGTGAGATACCCACTTCCAGAATACAGTTGGATCAAATACGCGTCAAATGAGAAAAAAGGAAAAAAAACACAAAGTTGAAGTGTATGACTCCAGAAATCGAATTTTCAACATCATTACTGGCCATCGTCGAGGTCACGAGGGTGGAAAAAACGCAAACTGTAGACCTTACACAGCGAACGTGCACATGTCGTAAGTTTCAACAACTCCACTTCCCTTGTTCGCATGCAATGGCGGCATGTTCTCAATGCAGAATGAATCCTATGGATTTGGTGGGAGAGCAGTATACATACGATGCTTATCAAGCGATATTCAGCAACCAATTCTATCCTCTCAGAGACCAAGCCTATTGGCCTCCATCAGAACTCATATTGACAATGAACGGTAGTCGCCTAAGACAAAGACGACCGGGGCCATTGCGGACTGCAAGAATTCGAAATCAGATGGATCGTAGATGTCCAGATGCACCGCGACGATGTAGCAATTGTTCCCAACCAGGACACACGGCGCAAAACTGTCCATTTCCTGAATATTTTAACCGTTAGTAATGTAGGATTTATGCTTATTGAAATCTTTTTTATTTTAGGGTTTTAATCGTGTAACATTAGTATCATATTTTTCGTACTTAATAAAATTTTGTGGTGCTGCCCTTCTTCTCTTTATGGAGTTTGCCATTAAATACAAATGAATTGTATTCATTTTTTTATGGTTTATGATGAGTTTATGATTTTTGGTTTCATAGTTAGTTCGTATTTGTTTAGAATTTAGAATTAAGGTTTAGGGCTTACGATTTAGGATTTGGATTTGGGTTTAGGGTTTGAGAGGAGTTTATTATTCAGTACTTTTGGGTATTGCTTATTATTCAGTACTTTTGGGTTTAGACCTAATTGATTTGTTATTGATACATGTAGGTATGGCTGAGAGTAGGCAGGGGGAGGTATCCCAGCCGTCTGACGTGGCTCCAGTACGTCAGAGGCTTCGTGCTAGACCGGTTGTTCGATACAGAGAGGGACCGGGACATCCTTACTAGGACTTTTTCGCCTGCTCACCGAGTGCGTCCTGCATGTGGGTGTTGGAGGACCTACTCATATCCTGATCACGTTGTACTTTCTTTGATCGAGGAGAGTAGGCGTCTAGGACGCGCGGGTGATACCTCTCAGGGGCGTATTCATGAGCTGCGGGAGGTAGTACGTGCACAGACGCAAGCGGATTCGAGAGTTAGAGGATGCTGTTCGAGAGGAGCAGCAGAGGACCGACGCTTTTAGAGAGTTGTACCATGACACTCGTGCCCGACTCACTCGTGTCGTACGGCACATTCAGGACCACACCGGACGTGTTCTCGATGAGTGTGGCCAGATGATAGGCCGGGTGGTTGATGAGGCACGAGATGGGGGAGTGCATATTGAGTTGGGGCAAGGCCGCACACCCACCTCCTGGAGCCGAGGAGGCCCATGATGATGAGCCAGAGAGAGAGCTCTTTGAGGGTGTGGGTTCCACCGGATCAGTAGGCAGTTAGATTAGATTATTAGATAGGAATATGTATAAAGACATATGTTTGCCTTATTATATTTTGTATGTGAAACTTTTGAACTTATGAATGCCTTACTATGTTTTATATGTTGAACTTTTGAAATGTGTAAATTGAATAGCATGTATATATATATGTGACTCTATTTCGCATGACATTTGGGTTTGAGTTTAGGCTTTAGGTTTTAGGATTTGGGTTTAAGATTTAGGGTTTAGGACTTGGGTTTTGGATTTAGAGTTTGGGTTTTGGGTTTAAGGTTTGAGTTTAGGGTTTAGGTTTTACGATTTAGGGTTTAGGGTTCCGATATAGGGTTTAGGGTTAGGGTTTAGGGATTAGGGTTTGGATTTAGGTTTTAGGATTTAGGATTATATTTAGGGTTTAGATTTTGGGGTTTAGGGCTTCGGTTTAGTATTTAGGGTTAGGGTTTAGGGTTTGAGTTTTGGGTTTAGGTTTAGTATTTAGGGTTTGGGGTTTAGGGCTTCGGTTTAGTATTTAGGATTTGGGTTTAGAGTTTAGGATTTAGGGTTTGGGTTTAGGGATTAGGTTTAGGATTTAGAGTTAGGGTTTAGGGTTTAGGGTTTGGGTTTAGGGTTTAGGGTTTGGGTTTAAGGTTTAGGGTTTAGGGTTAGGGTTTAGGTTTTGGGTTTAAGGTTTGGACTTAGGGTTTAGGTTTAGTATTTACGGTTTGGGGTTTAGGGCTTAGGTTTAGTATTTAGGGTTTGGGTTTAGATTTTAGGATTTAGGGTTTTGATTTAGGGTTTGGGTTTAGGATTTAGAGTTAGGGTTTAGGGTTTGGGTTTAGGTTTAGGGTTTCGGGTTATATTTAGGGTTTACGTTTTTAGGTTTAGGGTTAGGATTTAGGTTTAAGGTTTAGGTTTGGGTTTTGGGTTTTGGGTTTGAGTTTTAGGGTTTTGGGTTTGGTTTAGAGTTTTGGGTTTTGGGTTTGGTTTAGGGTTTAGGATATATGTTAGGGTTTAGGGTTTTAGGGTTTAGGGTTTGGGGTTTTGAGTTAGGGTTAAGGTTAGGTTAGGGTTTTAGTGTTTAGGGTTTAGAGTTTATGAATCTGGGTTAAGGTTTAAGATTTAGAATTTTGGATTTTGTGTTATTATTATTATATCTTGTTTGTTACAACAAAATTTATTAGGGTTTATTTAATATTTACAGTCCATTTTAAATTACTTTGAAATTATTAATTTGATATATTCTTTGCACGTGCAGTCACAAATTCACATAGGATCACCGGCAGTTGAGTACCGCGGCACCGTTTCAGGGTCCTATAGATGATGCTATTTTGCGACTACAGCCTGGTCACAGATCTGCGGCGATCTTTCACGGTGAGGGCTCTGTTCTAGACGTCAGGAGATGTGATAAACGGTTTTGGCAGTTATATCGCACCGCAGATCCCCGTGTGAGATATTATATTGACGCCGCTGGATTTGGCGGAGTATGTCGAGTCGGTACATTCCGTTTGGACCACGGACTTATTACAGCATTCATTGAGCGATGGAGACAGGAGACACATACATTTCATCTTCCTATTATTGGTGAGGCCACTATCACATTGCAGGATGTCGAGGTGTTGTGGGGCCTGCGAGTAGACGGTTTACCTGTTACGTTACACCACTGAGCCTACTTCTCCACCTCAGCGACTGGCTTTGATTAATCAGTGGTTGGGATTTTTGCCGGAGCAGAGTAATTTGAAGGAAGCACGCATCAAGATTGAGGCCTTGTACCAGCAGTTGATAGATCATCCATTACTACCGGATGCCGATGATGAGACAGTCCGCCAGTATACCCGTACATTACTTTTGATTTTATTAGGAGGTCATCTGTTTGCAGATAGTGCGGGTAATGTTGTACATCTTAGCTGGCTATATTATTTGAGAGATCTGGAGGGGATGGGCCAGTATAGCTGGGGGAGTGCCGTACTTGCATGCTTGTACAGACGTATGTGCCATGCATGCCGTTCCGACGCTAGGGTCACTGCTGGACCGTACATGCTACTACAGGTACAAAATTTAAACAGTAACCATACATTATCACATATTATCATTTGGTTAAGTAATATCAACTAGTTAAATAACTTAATATCCAATATATTAAATTATTCTATTTGAACAGCTATGGGCATGGGAGCGGTTTCCGACTATTCGTCCAGTCATAGTCGATCAGCGACCGGCTGGAGATTATCCACTTGGAGGTAGATGGATTACCAGGCGTAGTACTCGAAATGCTCCCCAGCATGTAGCCGGTCACTACCGTGATCATCTTTCGATGTTACAGCCGGATCACGTATTCTTATATTTTTATACATTTTGAAATTTTATTATGCATTACATATAGTTTTTATAAATGTCGTTCACCATTGGTTGATTGTTGCAGTTTATATGGATGCCTTACACGGATGATGTGCTATTGTCACTACCCGCTTATTGTAGAGCAGGGGCTCATATTTGGCGAGCTAAGGTCCCCCTGATTTTTTGGCACATCGTCGAGATCCATTTACCAGATCGTGTCATGCGTCAGTTCGGGATGCGCCAGCTTATTCCAGAGAATGCTGACACTGATCGGACCATGTTACATGATCTAAAACTTTCAGGATTCCCAGGGCGGGATTGGAGTGATTACCATAGTTCTTGGATCGGTTACTGGAATGGCCGTGCAGGTTCGGTCGTTCCAGGAGAGCCTACAGATACTTTTCAGCCATCGACCGATTACCTGCAGTGGTACCACCGTCATACCATTCTATATATCACACCTCCCGTCCATCAGATCCGGCGTGATGGACTGCAAGGTGTTTCTGGTCAGCTCGAGTACATGGTAAAATTGTTATTAAGTGTTATAGCATTTCTTTCAATGAATCTTACTTCATATTGTTGCATTACAAATAATTTGTGTTTATGTGCCTTAACAGATGAGCAGCATGTACAGGATAGGACAGGCATCAGTGTCAGGCCTTCATCATGCTGACCCTACACAGACTTTTCATCCTAGTTTGACGACGATTCGAGACGAGGCATTCGGGTCTATGCACTACTTACAGCGTTCCGATCATATGGATCTTGGCCCAGATCCCCGTCAGGACATTGGCGCCTCTACGTCACGCAGTGCTCATTATCAGAGGCCAGTTAGACATGTCCCTAGTCAGGCTGGAGCTTCGTCTCGAGGCGATCGACGTCGTCATCGACATGGACTTCACGATGATGTCAGACATGATGAGCAGGTTGCCCCGACCGATTACCATACACATACCGTCGGGAGTGCACAGATCCCACATTCAGTTGGTACAGACAGAGTGTACGATGCATACGCTTCCTCAGCTATGCATGCTAGTACTTCTGACGTTGGGTATCAGTCTCATACGCCTGTATTTTCTACTGGATCTGACCTGCATCCTATATATCAGTTCCTGCATGGATCGGCCGGTGGATTTCCTGATCCATACGCATCTACATTTTTTACACCGGGTCCTAGTGCTCACATTCCTATCTCGGGCCCATCCACGTCTACCACGATCCATCATCGTTATTTACATCCATTCAGTGCATATTCATCTTCTGATCCTACAGACTCGCACCGTGGACTTGATGATGGTGATGATGGTGATGGTGATGGTGATGATGATGATGACGAGACCGATGATGTTGAGCCGTCAGCTCAGCAGGCTGTGCATGGACGACGTGAGATTAGACGGCCTAGGAGATTTTGCTGCTCGTCGACCCCTCGAGATCCGCCTCATGATCAACGTCGACGACGTTGATTTCACCCATAAATTGTATATTTTAGCATTTTCTAAATTCTCTAATTATATAATTGAACATTTTTTTTAGTGCTTAATTTACAAATTTTCACTAGCGTTGTCATTTTTAACGACGAACTAGAATTTAACATAAAAAAATATTCACAAAAACTTTAGACCTTATAAACGTACATCCAACTTATAAATTGTGACCTTATAAACGTACATCTAATTTATAAATTGTGAAAAATTAATCTTTGCATTTCCTTTCCCTAACAAAAAGTTCTTAACCTTAAACCCTTCCAAAAAAAAAAAAAAATTGGTTAAGACTAAGAATCATAGTTGCATTTTCTCTCGCTATCCTTACATTCTATGCATTTGCTTTCCCCAATTAAATTTTTTTTAAAGTTGAATTTAGGGCTAATTGATTTAAATATACATTAAAAAAAAAAGGTCCCTTCCCTTTATCTGAACTATGTATATGTTATTATATCAATATCAAAGTGACTGTTGGAAGAAATGACTTATATTTGTAACTTATATTCACGAATAAGTTATTTTACAGTTCAAATTCAATACCAACTTAGATATTTATCGAATTATCGATTTAGATTAAATTGTTAGATTGAACAAAAAAGTCGCCCAACAATTGTACTCCAACATTTCAAAAATGTATATTAACCCCAATAAGTATTATCCAATCAATAAATCACCAATCAATTGTTAGTAATTAACAAATTGTCTTTAACGAAAGAACAAAAATTAAAATTTATGATTAAAAATCTTAAGTACTTAATATATATCATAATATAATTTTTTTAATATACATTACATAGTTGAATTTTATTTATAATTGATAATTTTGTAAATATTGTGTATTTATTTATAAATATAAACATAATTTAATATTTACTTATATATAAATATAAATATCAAATAATTTATATTTATTTTTTGTATTTATTTATAAATATAATATAAGTTATATAAGATTTATAATTTACATTTAAAATTATAAATTTAAATCTTTATTTTGTCGAAAGTCCACGTCATTGCCCGATGTGTGTTTCAAACACGTCGGGTGGGCGGGCAGCCCGACGTGTTTGTGAAACACGTCGGCTCCGACGTGTTCCACAAGCACGTCGGGGTTTGATTAAAAAAAAAAAAGGACCTCGACGTGTTTCGAAAACACGTCGAGTATATATTCGACCAACCCGACTCTGACAGCTACACATTGTACAATGTTTTTTTTTTTAAGAATATTCTAATCAATAAGCCCTTTTTTTACACTACTCTTTCTCTCTCTAACGGAGCCAAAGGGTTTTATAACTCTACCTAATTAACCCTCTCTATGTTACAATTAAATGAGTCTACCCATCCAATGAAGAACTATACTCAAACCCTAATTTAATTACGCCACAAAGAACTGCAAGTTTAGTAAAGGAGAGTAATTTTTACACTAAATTCACTCTAAACACGTAATTAATGCAGATAAAAAGTTACCATCGGTTTCATGCAACAAGCAGTGTGTAAGAAGTGAAAAACAGTATTAAAAACTCCTCCAATGGTCACTTCCAAAAATTCTAGAAAACTAGTTGTAAGATAGAAAATTCATCTTCATATCGCGTCTAAACAGTATTCGCATCCTCATTCATACTTCATTTGCAACATTTTGTCTAATTTCATTTCAGTTGTTTCTAGCCATGCGAGCATTTGCATCACCTCAGCATGCGCGTCTGTGTATGAGTTTGCATTGAAACTACATGCAAGTTTGCATCACATTTTTCTTGCAGTTTCTTTTATTTTTGATTCTTTGTTTTACACAATTAACCTTACTGCAAAAATAGCTCAAATGGACTGTTAGTTTTCTTCATCATTTGTTTGTTAATCATCAAACTAGATAGTTTAGGATTAGAAGGTCTTCACATCTTCAAGGACAAGATGATGGCGTTAGGTAACCAAAGAAGAGTTTTACTCCAAGAAGATAAAGCAAATGTAAATAACACTAGCTTTGGTATCATACAATTTGTCTCAAGTATAAAGTCAAGTTGTTGTAGAAGAAGGTAATACATACATATGCTTTAAGGAGTTGGAAGTTCATGATGCCAATTTGGAGTATGAATGACTCTTTAAGTGTGTTCAAGCTCAATCTTCTAATGCCATTGTGAGAAAAGTTATTCACATTACATCTAAGAAAATGATATATTCCTTGTCGAACAAAAGTCAATTATCACATGTTTTGAAACGAGGAAGAAACTTACATCAAAATATATATTTTTTTTTTTGGCAAAACCTCGTACACAGGGTGAGATGCTAGCCCAAATTTTATTAAAAATTGGAAACAATACAAAGCAATGGAGGAGGACATAAACTTTACCTTCAGAAGTACATGAATCATTTAAATCTACTTCTAACTGACATATTCCTATTCTATCCATTATAAACTCACCCAATATAGATTTAGGCAAATCAGAACAAGAATCATACACTTTATTCTCCTATGACTCACATCCTATATTAACTAACAAGTCTGCTACTTTATTTGCCTCTCTATAACAATGATTGATTGAATCAAACTTGTAGTCTTCAATTCTTCCAACTCAGCAGACACCAACTAAGGAAAATCTGTGCCATGCTCTAACATGTCCACCAAACTTCTTGAATCCACTTGCACCTGAACATTACCAACTCCATGATGAATACAAAGACGAACACCAAATAACAAAGCCTTAACCTTTGCCTGTACACTTGTGCTATGCCCAAAAAAAACAAGAGAAAGCTAATTTCATCTTCCCATGACAATCTCTTAAAATTCCTCCCCCACCACTAGCTCCTGGATTTCCTGTAGAACATCCATCTGTATTAAGTACCCAACAGTCTACCCAAGGTTTCATCCATTTCACCAATGTCACCTTTTCCGTTTTTGTCTTGCCTCAATACTCTGCACAAAGCCATGCCAATCAATCTCCTGGGAAACAATATTGCGAAACTTCATGCTAAAAGATGCCCAAACATCTTTGCAATTCCCTACACAAACACTCTCTCCCATCTCTATTTTATCCCTTCAAAAAAAAACCCTATTTCTTGCTTTCCACAAGTGCCAACAAATAAACAATGGAATCACATGCAATAAAAAAATCCAAAAATTCATTATTCACTATCTTGAACCACCAAGCCGCCAAACATGCTCTAATAGACAAGTATTTTGTCACTCCAAACTGGACCCCAAACCATGCCCAAATCTCACTAGCGAATTTTCTAGAAATAAAAACATGATTTAAAGTATCTTCCTTCATATCAGAACAACAATAACATATCAAAGGTCCTTGAAAACCAAACCTTCTTAGCACATCATGTAAGGAACCTTTCTTTGCTATAATCTCAACATAAAAAAAGATATTTTCAAAGGCATTTGTGGCATCCACAATCTACCAAACAACAATGATTTATATTTAATTTTATGTACCAGTTGGAAGGCAGCTGCAACTGTGAAATTCCCTTTGGTTGTTGGTGACCAAACACACACATTTGGTGCCATAGAAGACGGAGTAGCAAACTCCATAATCCTAGAAATGACTTCGGCTGGGACACATTCCTGAAGAGCTACCATGTTCCAATGACCATTATCCACAAAATCTGATATTCTTCTACCATCAGCATTAAGGATTGACCAGAAGATCAGTCCAGACCCAAGCTAATTATCAAACCAAAAGCTACAACTTCCATCTCGAATAAGCCAGTATAAGTGTTTCTCAGCCACATTTCTAACTTTGAGCGTTCTTTTCCAAGTCAAAGAAGAGAAGATAAATGCATTGGCCGCATTTGGATGCCTCCCTGAACAATATTTCTTCATCGTAAAATCTACCCACAGTGTATTCTAAGTCTGGAACTTCTACCATAATTTGACAGAGAAAGCAACATACACCTCCTCTAGGGATCTAAAACTTGCCCTACCTTCATCATTAGGAATGCATAACTCCTCCCATTTAATCTAATTAAGGTTCCCCTTCTATAAGAAATTTGCAAAAGCCTTATCAAGCATTTTAAAACCCCTTTGGGAGGGTTAGCAGCAGTCAACACATGTACTGGAATAGAAGCCAGCACGTGTTTGATCAAAATCATTCTGCCACCTGATGACAAAAAACGGTTCTTCCAAGAAGAAACCCTGTCCATCACAAATTGCATCAAGTGTGAGAAAAAATAAGCTTGCACTTTCCAACATAAAGAGGACAGCCCAAATACTTCATAGGAAATGCTTTTCGAGAAAAACCCATCACCTGTGCAATTTTTAGCCTTCGTTGAGGTGGCAACTTCTTATCTACTAAAATACAGCTCTTGCTTTTATTTATTTTTTTACCTCGACACCAATTCATATTGAAACAAACACCCCACTATCTGTAAAAAAAACCTAGAATGTGAAGTCCACACATTTAAAAACCAAAAGGCTTTTGACTTATTATCCATCTTCGTGCACATTTGTATAAGCAAAGGAGAATGGTCAGAAGGATTTCTGGCCAAATGAGTCACAGAAGTACCAATCCCCTAATCAATCGATCCCTCATCAACCAACACCGTATCTAGTATCTTCCAAATTCTAGCTCGACTATGCCTATTGTTGCACCACTTGAATGGATAGCCACAAAAACCTGCATCCATAAGTTCTGCAAACGACAAAAAAGATAAAAATTCAACCATTTCAAAAACATGAGACGCCCTTCTCCCTTTCTTTTCTAGTTCATCCAGAACCAAATTAAAATCACCAACTACCATCCACGGATACCCACCCCTAGACTTATCCCACAACAAATCATCCCACAACGGACTCCTTTCTGCAGGTGTACATTTAGCATGCATAAACGATACCAAGACAGGCAATGCCAACTCAGTATGCTGAACCACAATTGGAAAATGTTGTGAACCATTTTCTACTACTGAACAAGTAAAAGGATGCTTAAAAAATAACCACTTTGAACCCATATCATTACTCAAACACACATCAAACCCAAGTTTCAATCGATACTCCTCCAATTTATTTACTTCTACTTTCACTTCACACAATGCAAGAAAACTTATTGAATGCAAATGTGTTAACTTTCTTGTTCTTCTAAAATGAGATGGCTTAGCTAGCCCTTTAATATTCCAAAAGATGGATTTAATCATCAAACAATGCATGAAAAGAGTTAGAGAAGGATCTAGCCATAGATTGAAGTTCTCTATCAGATGGGAATTTGGCTCTGATGGGCTCGATACCTGTTTTAGGCAGCTGAAAATTATGCACCAACGAGTCAAGTATACCCGCTGCCAAGTCATGCGAAACTTCCAATAAAGCCAGCTACAAATTGTGATCTCCACGAGCCAAAGAATTCTCCTTATGCTACATGTTAGTCTCCTTCAAAACAGCTTGCACCTTCTCTGTTTCCACCTATAAATCCAAAGCAATTGGCTTCAGCATCACCAACTGCCCGGTGCCATCTCCCAGCAACTCCGCAGCGTTCTCCTGATTGCATCCCACAACTTCCTTTCGATGTTGCTGGTCACAGACCACAACTTCATCAGTTTCACCAGCTACCTCACGGCCTCGCACACTAGTCATTCCCTTATTCCTACCATCCATCTCCCTATCCTCAACATCACACCCACTGGCCCCAGCAACTGAAGCGCGCATCACTTCTGCAGCCCCGGCCCTCGTTACCATCTCTTCTTTAGGAACAGACTTCTGCGTTGGCATTAACCCATTGTCAACAACCTTTTCTTTTTCTTTGCTACACATTTCAACTGACCCCTCTTTATTTCCTGATTCTTTGTTGCATTAACAGGCATATACACTTGTTTATTCTTGTCATTATTATTTTTCCTGATTGGCACACTCACCTCCTTTTACACATTATCTCTCCCATCAAGTTCCAGCCTATACTGCTGCAAAGATTGGCCAACTTTCCAACAACCTTTGCGGTAATCCGGAAGGTTCTCAGTAACTATCGACTGTCAAAACCCCATGGACCCACCTTCAATACCAATCCATACCACATTTGGAACTTCTTCAACAAATGGAGAACAGACACTTATTCTCAAAGAAATGCACTGGCAGTGATGGAAGAGAAAATCAAACTGGCACCAATGGAGATTCACGGTTGAAATGAAACTCAGATGTCCAACGAAACATACGCATGGGATGCTTGCCAATATACCAAATTCCTTTTCTCCAGATTCGCAGGAAATCAGCCTCAGAAGAACATCTGAGGAGCACGTGCCTAAAGTCCAAATGGCTGATCGAAACGGTAGTCTTTAAATTCAGGCCTCTAAAAAATTTTCTGATATCTTCAAGTTTTGGGCGACCATGGGAAAATTTCCCAACAATTGCCTGCTGAAAAGGAGCCGAAGCCTTCTGGATTTCCTCTTTTGAAAAGAACACAGCAGTTGTCCCCTTGAATGTTGATGGAGTTTTGATCTCCATGGGCGGATTTTCATTCACAAATAGTTGAGAAAAAGATTTCTTGGTCAAAGGTGAAACCTCTGACGCTTTCTGAGGCCACGGACAGCCATGGAAGGCTGAACAATCGTGAGAAATCGAATGAAACCAATTAGAACCACCACTAATCAGAAGGATGATTGTAAAACCAAAGAAAGAACGCCAGCAGCCTACCGGCAGAAAGGTGAAAAGAATTCAAAATTCAAACTTCCACCATTGTAGGAGGAAGAAGTAGTTGAAAGAATACATCAAAATGTTATTAGCCATGCCTTGTAAAAAAAAGAGTCCCCAAAGATAGACTTGATGAGTTGTTTGCTAAAGATAGATCAAGCATTAGACATAGTCAGTGGCACATCATTGGAGTGCGTCTATGAGTAGTCTCCAATCAAAAGCTTATTGGTGTTCCTTGATGAGAGTTTAAATTTTCTACAAGACTTCTTGACATGAGCATAAACTATTTTCAAATCCCAAGTTCTTCCAAACCCTTTTGATGTTCATAAACTGTAATAACCCAACCCAATCCAAAACAAATAAATGAGTTTTTAATTATTTTGGGATGTTAAGGGTTATTATGTTAGGCTAAAATTATCCTTATAAGCCCATTAGCATAAATAATGTAGGTTTAATGTTTTAATCTGCTTAAAGGTCTAAAAAAAGGGAAAAGTGGCTGACGTTTCCTTAGGTAGGTTCTAGTGATTCAAGTTGTCTTCAAGTAATTTTTGACATTTGAAGGTAAGATTTATTGTTGACTTGAATTATTATTCCATATTCTTGCATTAAAGGGAAGCTAGAGAATAGAAATCCATTTATTGATCATATTCCAGCGAACTACTGGTGACCAAACTTATCCAGGATTGTTCCTTATTCTTCTAGAAATTGATAGGATCAAACCTTGAGTGATTTGGCGGATTATGTTGAAAGAAATTAAAGTTTTAAGATTAAAATCCTAGTTTCTAAGTTGTCGAATTTAGGTTGCCAAAAAAGCACTTTTTGATGACACCCTCCTGAAATTAATTATTGGACTTTATAGAGGGATGAAGATGAAAAGAATAGAAGTGGTTTGAGATCCGACATTTGTAAGGAGAGAATTGAGGGTTAGGAAATGGCTAGGTCAGAGAGGATGTAGAGGAAATTTTTGAATTTTTGTGTAGAAGATGATGAACAAAGCTAGCAATGCCCACTCTCGGGTATATTTTATGATGGAGAGTGTAGTTCATCCCTTCATCCTTTGACTAACAATTTTGGGAAAAACCTTGTATATGTAATTTATGATATTTTGAAAATTTTAATTTTTATTTTGTAATCACAAATTTTTATTTTTTAAAATTGTCTGATAAAATAAAGGAAAATTCACTATTTTGGGAGTGAATACTCTATATTTGAAATTTTTAAGATTTTCTTATTTTGTAAGGAATAGTTTTATATGGGATGTGTATTTAAATGATCATAGCACCCGAGAGTTATTCATTTTCAAGTATTATTTGCTTATAAAAATTTTATCAATAATATAGAATGAAGGTTTTATTTGTTTTAAACTTATATGACGATTTTCCCAAGGCTGTGAGTACCGGATATTGGGTACGTAGTGCTTGCGTGATTTCATTGGGATGGTTCTACACTAGCTCGGTGCATAATTGTATTTTAGACAGTTGTGTGATTTTGATTGAAGTGAGCTAAAAGGAGTTTTTGGAATTGTCAAGGTAAGTAGCTGAACCATTCTAGTTATTTTCTTAAAGTATTTTGATTTCAAATTTGGTTCATTGAAATGTATGGTTTTATTATGTAATGAAATTGTTTTGTTGAAATTATTGTTGAAGAAAATTGGGGAAGCATGAATGTTATTGTTTTATGGTTATAGATTTTGAGAATATGTTTATTGTGAAAAGATTTGGGGTTTTTTGATGGTTACTTATTGCTATTGTGCCTTAGAAGTTACATTAATGGTACCTATTGCTAGAGTCGGGGCTAGCTATTGATATTAGAGTGTGAAATGTGACATGTACAGTAACCAACGAGAACCAAACTATAAAAATGTGTTTTTGTCATTTATTGGTTTATTGAATGTTTTGAGATATATGGAATGCTTTTAGAAGCATTGTTTTTATTTTTTTTGGTACTTGTTCCACTAGATTGGCTAGGTTACTTATTGGACTTACTATCTCACTGTTGTGGATTTTTTTCCGAAGTATGAAGCCTGGCTTGGGATGTCATTTGGGGAGAGTTGCGCTAGGAGTTCATAATCATGATCATTAGTTTGTTCTTTTTTTTTTTTTGGATTATAGATTTGATGTTTATTTTAGATTAAATGTTTTCTTAATGATATTTGAGATTGATGAATTTTAATACCTTGGATATTGAAGTTTTAATTTATTAAAGTGTTGACCTCAATTTTTTTAGTTGTTGTTGGTGTTGTTGTTGTTGTTGTTGTTGTGGCTGTTGTTGTTGTTGTTGTTGTTGTTGTTGTTGTGTAATTAGGTCACAAAATATAACAATAAATCACACAAATAGTCAAATTAAATTAATTTAATTACCATGGTTACTGTAATAGCACAAATCATGTAGCAGTCTAGGGTGACAGGTCAAACATGTAGGGAGCAGGTTGAAGTACTAAAGTTATTGAACTCACTCTATTATCTAAATAACTAATAAAGTAGCAATTGAAACACACCAGAACTAAACTAGAGCAAACAATTAAATTAAAATGTAGAACAGTAAGATTTGAAGAAACTTATGAACGCAAAGCATCTAGGACTAACTTAGGACATGGTAGATTGAATCAGTTCATGCCATTAATCTTGCCTTGTTTAATATCCAAATCCAATTATACTCAGTCCTCATCTCGTGATGAATTGAAGATTATCTCCCTACTCAGCCTTTCTTACTTTCATAGTAAAGACAATTAGTACTAGTTCATTATCCATATGAATTGCCCAATTGATCTATCAAGGAGCATCATTACTCTCGCGTGACATGCAACCAATGTTTCATCTATTCTAGTTCTATCATTATTACCAATTCTTCACTGTTATAACAATGACTAAATATCTATAATAGACTGCAGTCAATCATAAATCAAAGCAAATCAAAATCATGGATAAATAAGTATCAAGACAAAGCATGAAAAATATTAGTGAACAAATAATCCTTCAATTCATTAATTTTCTCTAAATCCTAGACTAGGAATTTAGTTACCCATCACAGATTTAGCACGAAAGAACATGACTTTGCATGTAAAACTGATAACCAAACAAGAATAATGAAAACAAATAGAAAATCTTATTCTTGTTGATGAATAATCTTACAATAATATGCAATTTCTATTTCTTGAGTTGTCACAAGAGCTTCTCAAAAGTGTATGCCAATCTCTATTCTACGTATGAATGATTAATCTATCCCCAGAGTTCTAACCTATCTATTCATGGAGTCCTTGGGCTCTAAGTACCAGAAAGTTGCTCTCTATTGGACTCTCAAAAGATAGATTTTAATTTGCCAACCTTGAAGTGCTAGAAGTTCATGAAGTTATGCCACAAATCTGCGGATGGATACATGGTCGTGGATATGCTTCACCCTTGTTGACAATATCAGTGATGCAATTTGTGGACGAAATGTTGTCGCAAATATTTTCCAGCTTTCTATTTTAATCCATTTTTGTATTTGCCTTTCTACAGTGTTATGGATTCCAACGCGGATGTCTTGTCTTTTGCATTTTTAACTTGAAACCATCATCTCTTTGTGAAACTTTGACGAATCTTTGACTTCAACTCATCACCATTTTCAAATAAACCTCCAAATATCTTCCAATTTTCATATGGGTTGATCTAAATTAATTATGGAATGCTCAAATACAAATACCATACAATAGCACAAGTGAATATCTCAAATATAAAAATTACATATACAACTCAAGAAAAAAAATAAAAGATAAACTATCCTAAATTCTTTTCCAAAAATACCTAAAACCTACCCTAAACTACTAACCTAAGTACTCTAAATACTAGTTTACTTTAGCACTTATCAAACTCCACCACATTTAAGCCATTGCTTGTATCCAAACAATTAAGAACTACTCATTGATACAATGACTTTATCAAAATAAAACACATTTTTTTATGAAAAATTCTTTCTTAATAACTAAGTAATTAATCATCTTGCAACTATTCATCCTAGTTTAAATACTCATGTTATTAAGCAAAGAAAAAGTAACTCTACATCAATTTGGCTAGCTCAATTCCATTTATCTACCCTACTACCTATAGCTAATAAGGACTCCATATGCCTATGATTATTCGACTTTTGTCACTAGGGGTTTTTATTTAATAGACTTAGCCTTTTCTTAGGACATGAAGTTTTTATTTACACGAAAATCAACATAGGTAGATGAAGATTAATAAGTGCCAAAGTACAATGGGATTAAGAGTATTTACATTTGTAGTTTAGGGTAGTTATTACATAATTTGGTTGAATTTTGGCTAGTTCATTTGTTGTTTCATTCTATCTTGAGTTGTGTAGTTAATTTGCGTATTTGAATTGTCTAATTGTGCTATTTTATAGTATTTGTGTGGCTTGAACATTCCACCATCAATTTGGATTAACCTAGATGACAACTAAAGCATATTTGTATTAGCGTATACCCTAAAACTAAGTCGGTTTTGGTGATTTATGTATTACACTTGTTCGTGTTACATTAATCGATTAGCATTTTCTTTATCATTTAATATTTGTTATGTATATTTATATATTTGATAAAGTCCATAGAATATTAACTGTTTATAAGATATTGTAAGAGTTACAATGATAAGACTTTTGTTATGCATAAGTTATATCCTTGAATACCCCTAGTCGTAGTATTAATGAGATTAGATAACAAAAATACGAAAGACTAGTACATTCTTTGTCTCTACTTATGGTAAGTTGTAGTTGATCTTATCAACTATGGTGTATGACACCTAAGCTAGTATATGGATGCTTATTAGAGAACAAGTTTATTAGATTGATCCGCCAAAAGTGTTCCAATATTCAGTGGAAAAATTTCCGTAAGGAGAGAAATAGCTTAATCTTATTTTGTAAGGTTAAAGTTTCCTATTCCTATTGGTTTCCTAAAAGCCTATTTCCCAAAGGCTAGAATTACTTATCTATAAATAAGTCTCTAGCCTTGACTCATGAATATACTAGATTAAGATACAATACAACTAGAGAGACATAAGATTTGTGTGAGACAAAGTAAGAGAGAGGAAAAAACAAATGAGTAAGATAGAAGGAAAAATGTCTTCTCCTAATCTCTCTCCACATTTAATCCTAAGTATTAGGGCTTGCTTGTTCTTCTTGCTTCTCTATGTTAGTGTCTTGTTGATTGATTGTTCAAAAGAGCTAGCACTAAAAAGACAAGGCTAGGCAAGCCCAAAGGGGTTCTTGAAGATCGTATTCGTGTGGATACTATTAGAGGCTCAACATTTCACAAGCTCTTCATGGTAGACACAACACTATCATCTACATAAGGATCTAGCAATTGTTAGTATAAAAATTATCTATGCTAGAGGTATTTTTCATTAAACTCCCTTGTAATCGTATAGATTATGTCAAAGTGATCCTACGTTAACGTAATAAATTTTAAAATTTCACTCTGTTACCCCTCTTTATTACCTTACAATTTGGAATTGTAAGGTAATAGCATAGATAACACAGTGGAAAAATAAAAATTTATTACCTTAACCATGGATCTCTTTGACATATCTATATGATTAACAAAGGGGTTCGCACGAAGATTACCTCAAGCACAGAAGATTTCTATGCTACTAGGCAAAGATCCTTCAAAGAAGAGGTTAGATCTACCATGAAAAGCCCCTCAAGCATAGAGCCTCTAACAATATCCACACGAACAACTTCTTTGGGAACCTTTGAAGGCTTGTTTACTTTGACTTTTGAGTGCGAGCTCTCTTGAATTATTTATGAGCACAAAAGAAGAACAAAAACCCTAACAATTAGGGGGGAGACAGAGAGAGAGATGCCAAAGAGGAGAGAGAAAGTGGCGAAATTCTTCTTGCAATTTTTCTCTCACTAGTTTTTCTCTTGTGTTGCAATAATAATTCAAGAGTCAAAACATGAACCTATTTATAGAGGAAGTATTCTAGTATTTTAGGAAATAAAGCTAATTAGAAACCAAGAAGGTTTAGGTAACTTACTTTAAGCTAAACCTTTTCCTTTAGGAAATCTATTCCATAAGGAAATCAATTAGTTACTTTATTTCTTTTAGAAAACTAACTTCCTACAAGATTTAGAATATTTATAAATAAGTCTTTTAAGTTAATTTATCTCATAAATTAACCCCATAAGTATCTCATACTTATCTTAATTACATTTTAACCCAAAGATTTTGTTCTTTATATGTGTGACCCATTAGGTTCTATTCACGTTGGCAATAAGTACTACAAATTATAACTCGTTAAATAATTAATTAAGAGCTAGATAAATTAAACACTTGAATGTATCATTAATTCACTAATTAATTAATTTGCACTTATAGATCATGAGTGACATCTAGCAATGCATCATGACCACCCAGGTGAATAGTAAAGTCATATGGTAGACCATACCCATCAATGACAATGTTACCGTGTAATTAATATCCTTCCATCACACTATATCCCAATTAGTCTAAAATTATAGTGCATACTATTAAATGACTAATTTATATTTTCTTGTTCCAAAAATATAACTCTCCATGATGTATAACCTTGAAACTACTTCCAAGTTAAAATAAACACTTCTGCAGAAGATTTACGAGTTAATATTTCCAACAAGTGGCCATCAAGGGAAATACTCTCCTATTCAGGAGTAGTGAATCCTACATTAATTACTCACTATCTTTCCATGCTTCGAACTATACCCAATCTCTAACCTATGGGTTACCTTTTATGAGCACCGAGGAATAGAGTCAAAGTATAGCAATTCACACTCAAGATACTATAGTAATCTCAAGTCAAAAGATCACTTACACCATTGCCATTAAGAGTTCAACCATTGGCACTATAGTTAAAAACTCTTGGTAGATCAATCCAGTGAACTTGTTCTCAAACAAGCATCCACATATCAGCTTAGGTGTCATGTGCACCATAGTCAATGAGATCAACTACTACTTACTATAAGTAGAGGCAAAGTATGTGCTAGTCTATCCGCATTAATGATGTCCAATATCATTAATACTATGACTAGGGATATTTAAGAATATGACTTTATGTATTAGAGTCTCATAATTATAACCCTTACAATCTCTAATACATAGTCAATATTCTAAGGATTTTATCAAACAAACGAGTAACATGGAAATACAAGTATAGATGATAAAAAAAAATACCACATGAATAAATATAACATAAAAAGTGTAAATACAAAAAGCCTTAAACCATCTTGGTTTTAGGGCATACACTAGAAGAATTTGATTTGAAGATGGTGATGAGTTGAAGTAAGGATTATTCAAAGTTTCACAAGGAGCTAAAGTTTTCAAGTTAAAAAGCAAAAGGGAAAGATATCCGCACTACAATTCGCGGCACTATGCAAGAACAGAAATAAAAATGGATTAAAATAGTAAGACTAACAGATATCCACAGCACAATCTATCCATGGATTGCGCCGTGAATATGGTTAGAAAGGGTATAAAATAGCTGCCCATGTTGCGTTTGCGAATTTGGCTATAGATTCATGGCGTAACTTTGTGAACTTTTTGCACTTTAGGGTTAACCTGGGCAAATTAAAACTATCTTTTGAGATCTAATAAAGAGCAACTTTCTTGAATAATAGAGCCCAAGGACTCTATAAATAGATAAATTAAAACCCTACATCTACACTTATACAATCAATATGTAGAATCTTAGACTAGAGAATAAGCATAGAACATATTGAAACGACTCAAAGCTTTTGACTACAAGGGGATTCAAGCATTAAAGGTATTGCAACAAGATTAAGTGAATATTTAAGATCAACTTTTATGAGAGTGAGTTTTTCTAATTTTTCCATGATGATTGTTGGATTTATTTCTTTGGTTATGAACTAATTTTTTAAGATCTAGTTGAAACGTAGAATTTTATGTGAATGATTAATTCTTTGATTTATTGAAAAATCCAAATTTTCTTAGATTTATTCATGAATGCTATTGTTTGTTGAATTGAGAATTTGCCCGCACTCTTGATTCAATTTCAAATTCCATGTACATTGATTGAGAAATCAGGTATATGAATAGATCATTTCATGAATAAATAGGCTTGCATGAATTTCTAGAGATAGAATTACATAAATCTTCTGGTTTAGATTCAAACCTAACTAAAACCAAATATATTGATCGTTTAATGCATTTCTTGGGGTTTTAATTTCAAAGAGATTCTAATTAATCAACCAAGAAGATGATAATTATATTTTTTGAGAAAGAATATAATTTAATTAAAGGATTTTATGGTTTAAATAGTTAGGTTGATCATTATGTTAAGATAAGTTCTGAACATACTAGGCTCTAGGAGGATTCTTCATCTAGACCTTGTTCCTCTTGAATGTTGATTCTTCATATTAATTGCTTTATATTTTGATTTAGTTTAATTAGTTAGTTTAGTTAATTAATATTTCAATTAAATTTCTCACTCGCTCGTTGTGTTGGGTTATTTAATAAAAAGAAAGCCATTACTAGCATTTGTAATTCTTGTGGGAACGATGCTCATGCTTGCTAAGCTATGCAATAGGAACGATCAATGCACATGTCTTAAGAATCCATAGCGTAGCAGAGTGGATACATGAAGAAAAGGGCAGAAGAGATAGACCATGTCTTAAGAGCAAGACTAAAGAAAAAGGTAGAAGAGATATATGTGGAGCTTGACCTAGAAAGAGAAAGAAGAGATGGTCGGACTCAATCCTCCAAATACAAATCTTCCCAAACGCCACAATCGCAGCAATTACACCAATTGACTATGTCAAATTGTGAAAGACCTTCAATGATAGGGAGAGAATCAAGTATAGTCAGACTACCTATTGCAGTCAACAACTTCAAGATCAAGCTTAATGTTATACAGATGGTGCAATTGTTCATTTAATTTGGTGGGTTGCCTGATGAGGATCCCAATGCCCATATTGTGAACTTCCTTAAAATTTGTGACACATTCAAGATTAATGGGGAAATGGATGACACCATCAAACTGGGTTGTTTCGTTCTCACTGCGGACAAAATAATGGCTTAACTCCATACCCTGGGGACCCATAACTATTTGTGAGCAGATGGTGAAAAGATTCTTGTCCAAGTATTTTCCATCTGCCAAGATTGCTAAGATGAGGAATGTAATTTCCTCATATGCTCAATTGGAGTCTAAAACTTTACATGACACTTGGGAGAGATTTAAAGAAATTTTAAGGAAGTTTCCTGACTATGATCTCCCTACATAGCTACAGGTTTGTACTTTTTACAATGGATTCAACCTAACAACACTACAGAAGCAATTAGGGATACATTGAATAGCAAGACACATGAAATGACATAGGAATTGGTAGAGAAGATGGCCATGAACAGATACCAGTGGCAGGCTACAAGTTCAATGCCTAGCAAAATTACTGGTGTATGTGACGTTGATGCAATCATAGCCTTGGCAATGCAATTGGAGGCTCTAATCAAGAAAATTGATAGGATCTCTATTGCACAACATAAGACTAAAGTCATGCAGTGCAACTTTTGTGGAGGAGTGCATGGAACCAAGAATGTCAAGCTATTCAAGCTACGAGAGTACCTGATGAGTAGTTGAATTATTCGGGTAATGAACCTTGATGAGTGCAAAATTTACCAATATTATTCTATGGTTTATTATGTATTTTTTTTGTGTTTCTTGCATAATTATAAATTTTGGCTTCAAACTACTTATTTCCAACAAATTAGGGTTTTCTCCCAGAATTAGGTTGTTGAGGTGAATTGTTATTTTGAGCTATTTAATGTATAATTTTTGTACACTTTTGCATATTCATCATACTTAATTTGGATCAATTGGAGTCAAAGTGGATAAAAACAAAGTAGATTCAAGTGATTAAGTTGATGGAATTCTTGAAGAATAATTGAAGAATAAATTGTGCAAAATATCTGGGAGACCTATTTATTTAGCAAAAATACATGAGAAATCTTGAAAAAGGTTTGGGACACATGGAAAGTCATCTTAGCAAAGTCAAAAATCAAGTGCGCCACATGATCAATGATCCACGGGTGTAATCCGCACGTGGCTAACCCATGGATCGAAGTCGGCCACCAAATTCTAGGGCTTGTAAATTACTTTATTTTCTAGCTAGTTTTGTAGACTTTTCAGGTAAAAATAGGGTTTTGGTTGGGAAAGATTTCATTGGAAACACAAATAAGAATTTTGTGCCAATTTTGGAGCTCAAGGAGAATCTTCATCGCTTTGCATTTAATATAGTTGCAAGTTAGAGAATGACTTGTAGAATATTGATCTATAAATAGAAGTCCTTTGTAACTAGTTTAAGAGAGGTTAGCTAGAGTAGTTTAAGATAATTAATAGAATTCTCTTTCGATTTTGATAGAATAGTGAGGAATCTTGTACAAAAAACTCTTGTAGTTCATCTTTTGAAAGGAGAATATAAACGAATAAGTATTTCTCAACTCCATCTCTTTTACTTTCATTGTTGATTTTGAATTCTTACATGGAAATTGAAGTTTAAGTTGTTGCATTAGTTATGTTTAACTAAAAACTTCATCTAGAATATAGATGAAGCTAATAAATCTTACAGCATGATTTAACCAACTCAAACTTGCTAAGCTTGCACTTGTTTGTTTACTTGATCAAATTTTAACACTTGTTTTTGCATGGCCAACATAATGCATTTAGTTGTTAAATACATTTAACATTTGTTAAAGTAACATTTAGTTGTTACTTGACATTGAGAAATGTATTTTAACAATGGAAAATGAACATGTAGTACGTAAGTTATTCATATGAAGATAATGAATGCTTAAGTGAATCAATACAATTCATGTTTTCACAAGATTTTATCATGAGAATGGTTGGAATCTTGTCATTTCATTGTGAGAACTAGTTATGGTTGTTATGGAAATGGATTCCTAACAAGGCCAGGCAAAATTTAGCAAGTCTTCATGCATTCATGGTTCACTAGTGGATTCTATGTTCTAGGTTCTTTGTTATTGAATTCCTACAAGTTATTTTTATCATTTACCTATTCTATTGTACCAACCATCTATCATCACTCTTGATTTATTCTTGTTTAGATAATAAAGTTAGCCATTAAGTCCTCGTAATTGCATTTATTTGATTCCCCGTGGGATTCAACACCTAATACTCCAAGTATTTCAACCAGCCCATATACTTGCGAATTAAATGGGAGATTAGGTTTTATTACATGTATTGTGTGTGTCTTACTTCATATTTCATAACCTATTCTACACCATGTCAAACCTCATCCCCAAAACAACCCCCATAGCAATACGTACAATCTAGGATGGAGGAACCATCCAAATTTCTCATGGGGTAATCAAGGACAACAAAGGCAACAACCTCCACTTGGATATCAACAGTGACCCCTACTTTGAGAGAATAAGCTATACCTAGAAAATCTAAGGATAAAGTATATCCATACATCCAAGGCTCATATGCAAAATATGGAGCAATCTTTACAAGAACAATAAGCATCAATCCACAACTTGGAGACTCAGATAGGGCAAATTGCAAGGCTTATCTCATAAAGACCACAAGTAAAATTGTCAGGCAATATTGAGCTAAATTCGAGAGAGCAAGTAAATGCCATCATATTAAGCAGTAGAAGAGAACTACCTAAGGCCTAAGAGAAGAAGAAGGGGTGAAAGCTATTGATGAAGCCCGTAAGAAGAAAGAAGTTGCTATGGATCATGAGGAGCTTGAGGAGTCGTCAAAGGAAGAAATGACAAGGACAGTCAACAAAGAACCCATTGACACTTATGTTCTATGCATGACTTATTCTTAAAGGCAAAAGAGAGCTAATCATGATTCTAATTTTTCTAAGTTTATTAAAATTCTAAAATCTCTACTATGAACATCTCTTTCGTTAATGCTACCTTATAGGTACCCACTTATGTAAAGTTTTCAAAGGAAATTATCATGTACAACAGAAAGATTGAAGAAAATAAAATGGTGCAGTTGCTTGAGAGATGTAGTGCCGAAGTGCAGAATAAATTTTCACTAAAGCTAAAAGATCCAAGGAGTTTCTTTATCCCTTGCACCATAGGTAATTTTAATTTTTCTAATGCTCTATGTGACTTAGGTGCTAGTGTCTCCCTAATATCATTGTCGTGGCTAAAAAAATAGGGTTTACCGAATTTAAAAAGTATAATTTGACTCTGCAGCTAGTCTTAGGTTGATTTGGCAACCGCAAGGGATTATAGAGAATGTGCTTGTAAAATTAGACAAATTTATCATCCCGTGGATTTTTGTGTGCTTGACATGAATGAGGATAATAATGCGCCTAGAATTTTAGGTAGTCCTTTTTCTAGCTACTATTGGTGTTACTATATATGTTAAAAATAATAAGCTTAAGTTTCAAATAGGTGAGGAAGAAGTAGAATTCAATTTGAAATCTCATACTTTCTTCACTGATGAAATTTGTTTTGTTGATACTATCAATGATGAGACTCAAGAGTATGGCACAATCACTTATGGCTATGATCCTCCTATAGTTTATTTGCGTGTTGTAGGGCCTAAAAAGAAGAAACAAGTAGATGAGGATTCGCAAGGGGCCAAGAAGATAGAAAAGTTAGAAGAAAGTCCAAAGGAAGGCACAAAAAAAGACCCCAAGGTGTCAAAGGAAGAATAAGTTTTAGCCAAAAGCAAGTGAGATGTCTAAAACAACTGTGATAGCGGTCTCTTAATAAGGGGTATAGTCCTAAGAGAAATCTCAATCCTTCAAGCGATAATGCCAAAACTTGAAAACTTTGAGAATGTTGAGCTAATGACGTTAAACAAAAAGCTTGTTGAGGTAACCCAACATTTCTTTAAGCATTTTTAGTTGTTTTTGAGTTAAATAAGATACTTTTAATTTGTTTATTTTTATTGTGTTTTGCAGATCTCAAGAAAGAAAGTGGAACTCACGACCATTGAAATGAAAAAAATACTCAAGCAAAAGGGAGTTTATTTCATCCTTAAGCTTAATTCTACATCTGAAATAAATTTGGAGTTTTACTCAATCATTTTGCTTCATATTGAAGTTCAAGGGTTGTTGTGATTATTAACTTTTGAATTGAAGAGAATTTAGGGATTAAAATTTAAAAAAGTTTGAAAATTTATTTTGTGAAGTCAGAAAGAATGGCTGAGAGCACAATTGACAAATAGAGAGCAGTCGCGAGCTCTTCACTTCTGGTTGATTCTGCAGTTCATAGGCAGAAAGGCGGAAAGGAGCTACATCTCAAACACGACTTATCAAAGGTCAGCCACGCCCCTAATCTACAAACAAAAGACGCAATCTTGTCTTTTTTTCCTTCTTTCCTCCCCAAATTTTTACTTCCACTCAAGACCTACCTTCCCCCATTCTTTAATCCTCAATCCCACCTTAATCCCACACCAAATACACACTACCCACACACCTTGAACAATATTTTAAACAAAATCCCTAATAATGTTTGTGGAAAAAAAGTGTTTTTTGTAGAATTTTTGTTCTAGCCAAATTTGCTTCTTGACAAGTGGGGTTAGTTTTTGTTTTGTGATTTTTGAGACTAATTTGGGACTACATTAGGCTTCTCACTATATCACTCATTCATACATAGTATCATTGTGGTATGGCTATTTTACTTATTTTATAATAAATATTGCTTGGTGAAATATATAATGCAGTAGATTACATATACAGCATAATGGTGTTATTAGTTTCATGCTTTATGGTGAAATTCCGTGCTTATAGGTTGCAATTATGCTTAATTGTGTTTTTTGATATTTGGAATATAAGATGCAATTGGAGAGAATGTAGTTGAACTTCTTGGCCCGTCGTTTGTTGATAGCAAACTTCCTTAGCCTAAAATGAAGTGTGTTAAGTTGCTAATTGATTAGAAATTGTTGTTATTGATTGGTTTTGATTGATGACGTGTTTTATTGTTTGTGTGCTCATTGTTAGCAATTGGTGCTTCTAGAGTTAGATAGCTACTTGCATGCTTGTTTAATCAATATTATGGATTGTTTACTATCATGTTCATTTGCTTTCAACTGATTAAGGGTAAGAATATTTGTTGTGCTTTTCACAATTGGTGAGAGTTTTACTAGTGCTTTAATTTGAAGGAAAATATATTGAATTCTACCTAGATAGTGATTGCTAAGGTTGGGTGTTTTTGAGTATAGGTAGAATAGCAAGGATGCAAGGAGAATGTTCTGCAACTAGGGTTAAGAAGAGAAGGACCACAGTATCATCCTCTCGAACTTAGGCTCCCTAAAACTTTGACCAAGTGCGCTTCACCTTGTTGGAGAGTCAAAAATGGTGCGAGGCTAAGGAAAAGAAGAAGTTGATTAAGGAGAGAAAAGTCACACCTGAAGTAGAAGGCTACTTCGATCTTACTAAGCATTTAGAGAGGTTGGGTTGGGCACCAATTTTGACGTTGCCCTAGTTATATTTCTTGAGTTGATTAAAGAGTTTTATGCCAACATCGTCGACAAAGACAATTTTAGTGGCAATTTCATAGAATCTATAGTAAGAGGATGATGAATGACGATCTTGAGGGAGGTGATTGTGCAAGCTTCGAGATGTCGAAATGAATAACCTAAAGTTGACTTTAGAAAGCACTTTGTAGTCATGAATGGCTAGAGTATGTCTGATGCGGTAAGGAGATTTGTAGTTGATTGGACACAGTAATGGGGAAATACAAAGGATTGTATGATGCTAGTAATTTTCAACCTCTCGATCATATGTTATTGTACCTATTTGGTACAAATGTTATTATAAGAAAATGTAGTCAAAATGAAGTTAGGCACAGCAGTTTGTTTTTCTTAGAAACTTTTTTTCATGGCTCAGAGAAGGCGAGCCAAATATTTCACTGCCCAGCATTATTATTAGTTATGTGAGTGTAGGGGCTCGGTCCAAGTTCTTAGATGCATGTTTTGAATTTCTATGTCTATTCACTATGTTATTTGTAGATACCAAATTTTGACACATCGCTCATTTTCTAACATTGGGGACTTTTTCCTACGATTTGGAGTCAAATCCAAATTTTTGGGTAAAAATGAGAAAATCAGCAATTTTGGGGGGCAAAATAGTAATTTTTTTAATCGTAAATATTTATCATTAGTTTTGGGGGGGTTTAAATTCATTTTTTGTACTTTTATATGCATTTTCAAATTTTTGTGATTTTTTCAAATTTAACTGATATTTTTCATATATTTTGACAGTACAGGGGCAAAATAGTCATTTCGACTTCTAAACATTTTTCGCCATTTTTGGGTCCTAAATTCATTTTTTAAGTTTTTTAAAGCATGTTTTTAAGTTTTTCTAACTTTTTTCGGAGTGAATTACTATTAATAAATTTATTATTTATATTTTTCTTAATTTTTCTATTTTTGTGTTTTTGGAAGAAAACATAGATTTTTAATTTTTTTGTAGGGGTAAAGTTATAATTTTGGTTGTCAAGGGTGTTTTGATCTTTTATTGATTTCTTTGAAGATAAGTCTTTTGTGCACTATAAATAGTCTATTTTTTGGATAAAAAAGAGGGAGGAGAAAAAGGAGAGAAAAAAAGCCTAGAGAGAATTTTTAGTTTTATCTATTATACTAAGAACACTAAAAACACACACTTTTTTCTACATTTATCTTCAAGTTTTCACCAATAATACTACTAGGTTTTAGTACATCTTCAAGCCTACACCTAGAACACCTAGAACACACACTAGCACATCTTCAAGCCTACAACTAGAACACCTAGAACACACACTAGTACATCTTTAACCTACACCTAAAACACCAAGAACACACACTTCTCTCTCACACACCAAACACACAATCACACCATTGCACAAATTCACACTTTCTTTCACACACACAAACACATATCAGATTCACAAACACACATTAGCTCCTCTCTCACATACTACACACACTACTTTCACTACTTCACACATTCACACATTCACATTCTAATCTCACACACCAAACACACACTCACATCTCAGTTTCTCACACACCCTCATTGTTTTCACAAATAGTCACACACACACACAATTCAAACACAAAATTCACAAATACACAAGCACAGTCCACCCATTTACACACACAGAGTCCACTAATACACACATGCGCACGCACACACACATACACACAGTCCACAAATACACATAGAAACAAAAACACAAACATGCACACACGTTCACACACCTCACACAGAAACACACGCATAACAGACACACACACACGCGACCAAAACCACCAGCAAATTACCAATCCTCACCACCGAGTAATCACCATAACAGCCCCAGACTCACTTCACAAATTGCCCTCAAAGCTGGCCCAAAGTCAGTCCCTCGCTGCGGTTTCACTACAACCCCTCAACCACCTGACCATGATCCCAATTGCTACTGCCACACAGCTCAATTTCCATCCGTCAACCACCGTCACAGGTCAGTCACCACTGCCTTACTAATCAGCCTCCACCAGCATACACCAACCATCAAAACCCACCATTTGAGCCCACAAAATCACTAATCCATCGTCTGCAAGAGCAACCCAAAATAGCCGCGTCTACCTGCTCACCCAACCACCATTTCTGTTATCCCAAAGCCAACCATGCCACCTGCAACAACCCTGCTTCACCACTCAAAATCACAATACAACCACAAAGTCCATCAGAATCCTAACTCCTTCACCAAATAACCAATCCCTATCACTATCAAATTCATTATAACCGCCCAATTATGATCCAAAACCACCACTCTCCTACTTCTCAATTAGGCCCAAATTACCCAAAAACCAGCAAACACCTCTCCATCCACTGACAAGCCTCATAGCCTCAATCACACCCATCGTCATAGCCCAAATAATCTGCCATTCCATCACCAATTACCTGCAAAGAAAACAACCAAAAACAACCAAGCAATCACTCCCAACCAAATCACCACCAATCCCTGACTCTCACCACCTCACCACCATCGCTGAAAACACCAAATCACCATTATAATCAACTGCTAAGTCTATAAACTCCACTATCTCTCCCTCCACACCTTCACAACAGCCCCAACAATCCTGCAATCAGCCCCTAAACCACCTCCAGAGCCTCTATCCATTGCTTGCTAATTCCACCACCATAGCAACCTGTCACCAGATTCCATCAATTAGCTCACCAATCTCAAGTACAACCAAAACCCAATTACCATCCCAGCCCCATTGATTTACCAATTTCCACCAACTTGCACAAAATTCACCAAAAAAAAAAAACTAGCCTATTCACAGCCCACAAAACCACACCAGAAACATCACCAATCAATTAGTCCTACAATCAGCAGGTTTCCTCCACTGTTGCTCGCACCACCACTAGCTCCACCTTCACTATCGTTCAATCCACGAATCAAAGAGATAAATCCCTCATACTCCTTCCCAGTCAAATTGTATGCTGTTTGATCATTGAGTTTTGTACATTTGATGGATTTATGATGCTTACTTATTGATTTGGAAGACTTGAAAACTTGATTTGTGAATTTCCAAGTTAGAGGGAAAATAGAGGGTGGATTCGGGTTGAGAGGAAGAGAGTGTGAGAAAAAGTGAGAATAAAGATGGAAAGTTGGAGAGCGAGATAAATTGAGAGAAAGTGAGATGGAGAGATAAAGAGTGAGACAGAGAGAAGAAAAGAATGAGCAAGTGAAAGAGAAAGAGAAATAGAGAAAAGGGAAGAAGAGATTAGGCAAGGAGGAGAGGAGAGGTAATTGGAAGAGAGAGAGAGAGAGACAGAGAGAGAGAGAGAGAGAGAGAGAGAAAGATGGAGAATGAGAGAGAAGGAAGAATAGAAAGAGGGGAGGAACAGAAAGAGAAAGAAGACCTGGGAATTTTGGGCGAAGATGGAGTCAGTTTAGGGAAGAAGAAGACTTCTTGAAGGAGCTGAACGAAACTGGGGGGAAGGTGTCTGTTATCTGGTTCATTCTTTTGTATTGGTTTTAGTTTGTATTCAGTTTATTTCTTTTATTGTTCACTTAATTATTTGTGGGTTGGTTTTAATTTAGTAATAAATGTAGTCAAACTTGATTTTAATTTAGTTCAGCATGTTTTGTTTTTATCTGATTTTTTTATAAAAATATGAATTTATGTTTTTATTTATTTATTTATTTTAGTCCCTAAGCTTTGATTATAATCATCACGTCCGCGAAAAACTTTTTATTTCTGCACTTTTAGTCCTTTCAAATTGACCCCCTTAAATTTTACATTCTTTCAACTAAATCTTAATCATTTGCAATTAAGTCTTCCATTTTATTGGAATTTACTATTTCCCCCTCCTAGGTTTTATTTTCTTTCAATTAGGTCCCACTATTTGCAAACTTTTGCCGCAATTGCCAGAATTTATAGTTTTACCCCATGCTTGCTGAAATTTAGTGATTCAACCTCCAATTGTATTTAATGTTGCCTCTCTACCCCCTTAGATTTATGTGAATTTTCAATTTTGGTTCTTAAGCCTTATAGAAATTTATTTTTTAGTCCCCTTAATTGTTGGAATTTACTATTTTCATCCCCAATTTGCTTTAATTTACATTTTACCCCTTTAGACTTGTGTAAAATTTCAATTTTTGCCCCTTTATTAGTTAGAATTTTTAATTTTTACCCCTCAAGCTTTATAGAAGTTTTTTTTTTAGCCCTTTAGTTGTATAGAATTTACATTTTACCCCGATTTGTCAATATTTACATGTTTTTTAGGATTTATTTATTTATATTATGATACATTGATTTGTGTGTTCATTTTCCTGAGTATTGATACCAAGTCTTCAAAGAAGTATCCCTATTATTCATTAATTTCTCTTTAAGTGCTCCAATGTGCTCTTATATGATTTTTATGCATTTTTCTTCATATATTTCTTATTTTACATGTTCTTTTGATGTATTTATTTTCTTTATGCTATTTAATTTTTTTGAATTTTATTATTTGGCAAAAAAAATGTACTATTTTTTGTATTTAGCTAGTCAATGTAATAGTTAGATAATATTTCTCATATTTTTATCAAAAATTTTGTATTTAAATAGCAAGTGTAATAGATAGGTTGTTTTACTTCTTCACCCCAAATTATAGTTAATTCGTCGGTGTAATAGTTAGGGCTTATGTGCTTATATGTTTTATCACTTTCCTTAGGGTATTGTATCTAGAATATTATGCTTATATGTTATGTGCTCCTGCGTGCCGTTAGATGTCCTTATATGCTCATTTGCTTTTAATTTCCGCTTTACTATTTTTAATCATGATTCATGTTATTCTGTCACCACACTAGTCCAATGCTAGTTGTGGTCTCCTCGCGTCCCTGCTAGTCCAATGCTAGTGAGAAATACCTAGAAAGCGCTAGTATAACACTAGTCCCTTAGGTCATTTTAGTGATAGTTCTACACCCCATGTGCATTTTATGTCATTTCACACGCCACTTCTCATTTTTAGGCTTTTAATTTATGCACAATTTTTTCGTATATATCTTACTATTATCATCTATTTTTTTTATAGAAACTTAGTGTATGATACTTAGGTTACATTTCACTTAGAAATTAGGTCATTTGTGTGATTCGACTAGAAATAGTCGCCTGCTCACGTGGGAAGCGGTGGCGTACATGCTGTTTCCCCCCTCCGTGAGTAGGAACATTCAGTCACGAGTTATTAGTCTCCCGTACCCGTTGTGTTTCATTCTCCACTTTCTTTGACACTTACTATCTATAGTATTTTCACTTTTCTTTTGGCATTTCATTTTGCATCTATACTCGTAACTCTCTTGAAGTCTTGACTCGAGTATCGAAATTAATGCGATAATTCTGACCCAGCCTTGACGGAATATTTTGACCCTCCTAATACCCCATTTAGACTTAGGACTTGCATTCATTTAGACACATCTAAACGCGATAGAACTTAGGATTAATTTAGAAAAATTTGATTAAACCTCGCAACTAGCCTCGGCTAGGTAGAAAGGGTGCCTCAAGTGCAAGCCTTTGCCTTCTCTTTCTTCAAATGTGACTCCCAGATCTTTTTCTCTTGTTTTTTTGTAGACCGGCAAAACTCAATTTTTTCTCACACACGCGCACGATTTTTTCGAAAACCTATCTTTTCAAAAGGGTCACTGGACCAAACTGCTTTTTTGAAGCGCAATAGTCAACGACCCCACCGTGCATCATTTCGGGCCATGACATTATTCCAAAATGCTAGTGTCGACTTCTCAGGGGTACACGCGATAAGTTAGGATGCAAAAGATATGATCACCGCTCAGATACTCCGTCAGATTAGAATTAGAGAATAGGTGTTGGGAGCAATTGATAGGCATCCTAGAGGAGAAGTAGCTGATGGTAATGAGGAAAATAAGAGAAAGGAGATATGCGTGCTATGCAGGATCAGATTAGACTAGCACATTCTTCCTCATCTACTGGTGGACATAGAGGAACTAGTGGAGATGTTACCACTTAGGCCACTTGTTAGATTCTGAATTCTTAGTGTTTTAATGCCATTTTCCTTTATTTCGCTGTTATTTCTTTCTTTCTTCCTTGGATTTGTACTTATTGTTGTTATTATTATTATTATTATTATTATTATTATTATTATTATTATTATTATTATTATTAGGATTTTTATTGTTATATTTTGGAATGTATATGTTATTTTATGCCTTCAAACTAAATTGGTTTAGAGTTCCTTTTATTTACACTTATTTATGTCATATTAATAAATGTGGCATTTGTCTTTGTCATTTAATTCTATTGTTTATATCACTTGTTTATCTGATAAAGTTCATGTAATATTGACTGTGTACAAGAAATTGTAAGAGTTACAATGATGAGGCTCTTACTACATATAAGTTATATTCTTAAACATCCCTAATCATAGTAGTAATGAGATTGAACATCACTAATACGGATAGACTAGCACATACCTTGCCTTTGCTTATGGTAAGTAGTAGTTGATCTCATCAACTATGGTGTGTGACACCTAAGCTGATATGTGGATGCTTGTTAGAGAGCAAGTTTATTGGATTGATCCACCGAGAGTTACAATTCATAGTACCAATGGTTTGAACTCTTAATGGCAATAGTGCAAGTGATCTTTAAACATGAGATTACCAAGTTTCTTGAGTGTGGATTATTATTTTTTGACTCTATTACATGGTATTTGTAAAAGAGTAGCCCATAGAATAGAGGTGGGGTATAGTATGAAGTATGGAAAGATAGTGAGTAATCAATAAAAGATTCACAACCGCTTAGGAAAGTATATTACATATTGGCCACTTGCTGAAAATATTAATTCAATAAATCTTCAGTTGAAGTGATATTATAACTCGAAAGGAATTTCAAAGTCATACTTCACGAAGAGTTATATTTCGTGAACAAGAAAAATAATAATTATTCGTACAATAAGTAAGTACTATACTTCTTGATTAATCGAGATATAGTGTAATGAAAGGATATTAATTACACGGTAACATTGTCATTAATGGAGGTAGTCTACCATATAACTTTCCTATTCATTTGGATGGTCATGATACATTACTAGATGCCACTCATGATCTATAAATACTAATCAACTAGTTAGTTAAACTAATGATAAATAAAAGTTTTTAATTTATCTAAGTCTTAATTAATTGATTAATGAGTTATAATTTGTATTTATTGCCAACCCGATTAGAACCTAGTGGGTCACACACAAAAAGGACATGATTTTTGGGTTGAATTGTAATTAAGATAAGTATGAGATTCTTATGGGGTTAATTTATGTGATAAATTAATTAGGAACTTATTTGCAATAATACAAGTCTTGATGGAAAGAAGTTTTCAAAATCAAGTGGAAAGAGGTCTTAAGTATCCTAAAGGAAAGGGATTATTTAATCTTATTCGGTAAGGTTAAAGTTTCCTAATCCTATTAGTTTCTTAGTAGCCTATTTTCTAAAGACTAGGATTCTTCATCAATAAATAAGCCCCTAAACTTGACTCTTGACCATTATTATATCAAGACACAAAATCTAGATAGAGAAAAATAGTGAGAGAAAATTAAATGAGAGACACCATACGTCATCTTGGTTGTGCCTCTCTCTTCTCCTAATAGTTAAGTTTGGCCTTCTTTTCTCTTTAAGGAAGCTAGCACTCAAAAGGCAAGGCAAAGCAAGCATAAAGAGGTTCCTAGAGATCGTGTTTGTGCGGATATCATTGAAGGCTCTACACTTAGAGAGCTTTTCATAGTTGTATCAACATCTCCATTAACCTAGGATCTGCCTTCTAGAAAACTACATGTGCTTAAGGTATTTTTGCTAAATCCTCCTTAATTGTATAGATTATATCAAAGTGATACCGTAATAAAGTAATAAAATCTTGAATTTCTATTCCATTATACTCTTTATTACGTTACCGTAGTATCAGAGCATATTTTGATTAAGTCTATATGAATTTTATTTATTTAATTGTCATAAATATTGATGGTTTCTTCTTGGTGTCTATATGCATCAAAATTATTTTAGAAAATCAAAGAGTTTGATTTTAAGAAAAGTTCTTAATTATTAAAATTATTTTTGATAATTAAGAAGAGCTATTAAGGTTTAATTTGAGGTTTATAAACTATTTTATTGTGCTAAAAATGTTTTAACATGTATTGTTTTGAAATGGTTTTGCAAAGCATCAAAGATTCAAATTTTATTAACTAAAAAATTATGATCTGGACCAGCCGTGGGCTTGGCCGTGGGATCATAAAATTCAGCGATGAGCCGCGCGCTTAGATGTGGGCTCCAACTCATAGTTAGTTTCTGCTAGCTAGCTGTGGGCTTATCCGCAGGCTCCTGCAGTTAAAGGGCAGAAATTTTTTCGAGAATCTTAATCAAAGTTTTAAAAAGAAAATATTTTATTAATTTTTATGAAAAGCTTTTATGAAAACACTTTCCAAATTTAAGTATTAAAATTTGGAAAGATAATTTTAAAAACCTAAATTTTCTTTAGCCTTTTTGAGAGAAATAATCCAAAAAATTTAATCTAATATGATTAGACCATAAGATTTATGAATCTAATTAAATAAAACTTATGCTATTTATTTAATTGCTAAATTATGATGGTATGGTGAAAATTGTGGACTACGACCCAATGTGATTGAATGGTTAAATTTTGTTATTTGTATTTGATGGTTGGCTTATATTGGTTTTTTGAAAATATGGCCTACGTGTCCTACTTTTGGTATTATTCTGAAGCAATTCTCTTCTCACCTAACTCCTTTCAAATGTAATTCGAGGTTTTGGATAAATTTCATTTTTTGAATTGTTTAGAATAGAAAAACATATGTAATATACAAAAAGATAGAGATGGTACCAAGGAGCAACCGAGGAGATGCATCAAGGAGTTGACAACATCCTTTAGGAATTTGACCATAGATTTTACTTAAGGCTCAAGGAAAATATATAGAAAAGTACATAATTATCCACAGTTGTTTATGCATGTTTTTTCTTATATGTTGATATATTTTAGTTGCATGCTATGATGAGACATTAATAAGTAAAAAATAAAATCCCTCAAACTAAATATTAAGTCATCTTTTAAGTTGTTTTCCATTATTATAACAAAAACAAGAGTTCTTGTTAAGTGTTGACTTGTTGGCCTTCGTTAATGTCGCCTTATTTAGAACATGTTTTTACTATTAAATATGATCTCTGAACAATGGGTTCGACTTAATAAAAATACATAGCTTGTTGGCCTCCACCAAGGTTATGGTATTTTTGAGCCCATGTTGGGGATACATAAGATGTGAATATCAAGAAGTTGATACCCAACTATCTAGGAGTCATAATAATTGTAATTGGTAAATGTTGTCTACCTAATCAAAATTATTTTTGACTTGTTGACCTCCATTAAGGTCAAAATAACTAGATCGGATTCTAGATCACTTGAAATCTCTAAAGGATTTCTGAATCAATATTTTGAAAGCTATTCATTTGAGATAAAATAGTGGGAGCAAATTAAATAAATATAAAAGTCCACATTTTTTGTTTGCATATATAACATGTTAGTGTATGCCCTAAAACCAAGATGGTTTAAGGTGTTTTGTATTTACACTTATTTATGTTATATTTATCCATGTGGTATTTTTCTTTATCATCTATACTTGTATTTCCATGTTACTTGTTTGATTGATAAAGTCCCTAGAATATTGACTGTGTATTAGAGATTGTAAGGGTTACAATTATGAGACTCTAATACATAAAGTCATATTCTTAAATATCCCTAGTCGTAGTATTAATGAGATTGGACATCATTAATGCGGATAGACTAGCACATACTTTGCCTCTACTTATGGTAAGTAGTAGTTGATCTCATTGACTATGGTGTGCGTGACACTTAAGCTGGTATGTGGATGCTTGTTTGAGAACAAGTTCATTGGATTGATCCGCCAAGAGTTTCAACTATAGTGCCAATGGTTAAACTCTTAATGGCAATGGTGTAAGTGATCCTTTGACTTGAGATTACCATAGTATCTTGAATGTCGATTGCTATACTTTGACTCTATTCCTCGGTGCCCGTAAAAAAGTAGCCCATAGGTTAGAGATTGGGTATAGTTTGAAGCATAGAAAGATAGTGAGTAATTAATATAGGATTCACCACTCCTTAATAGGAGAGTATATCCCTTTATGGCCACTTGTTGGAAATATTAATTCATAAATCTTCTGCAGAAGTGATAAAATAATTTGGAAGTAGTTTTAAGGTTATACATCATGGAGAGTTATATTTCTGGAACAAGAAAATATAAATTAGTCTTTTAAAAGTATGCACTATACTTTTAGACTAATTGAGATATAGTGTGGTGAAAGGATATTAATTACACGGTAACATTGTCATTGAAGGGTATGGTCTACCATATGACTTTCCTATTCACTTGGGTGGTCATGATGCATTGCTAGACGCCACTCATGATCTATAAGTATGAATTGGTTAATTAGTGAATTAATGATAAATTAAAAGTGTTTAATTTATCTAGCTCAATTAATGAGTTATAATTTATACTTATTACCAACGTGAATGGAACCTAATGGGTCACACACATAAATAGCTTTTAGTACAATGCCCCTCTTGATCTTTGCCTCCTCATCATCGTGGACTTTAGATTTAAGCTTCAATTCATGAGAGGCTAGTGAACTTATAAGAGAATCAATAAGCATGGAATTTAAATTCTTAGCTTCTTCAATGGCAATAACTTTAGATTCCCATTCTATAGGCAAGACATTCAAAAATTTTCAATTTTTCTCACTTAGTGAATATTCTTTGCCAAGTGCTTCTAAATCTTTGACGATGCCATTGAACCTACAGTACATATTATCAATATTCTCATGAGGTTCCATTCTAAATGATTCATATTTGGCTACAAGTAGAGATTTACTATGTTCTTTTATATCATTACTTCCTTCATGACTATCTCTCAACTGGTCCCAAATTTCTTTTGTCAACTTATGACTTTTTATCCTAGAAGAGTCATTGGCATCTAAGGTATTGTATAAAACATTCATGGCCTTGACATTCAAAGTGAGATTTATTCTATCTTGAGCACTCAACTCAATTCTAGTTTTTGGTTTAAGTTTTCCAAATTCCTTGTCAAGTATGGTGGCCTCATAAGGTACCTCACTAATTATAAACCATAATTCTATATCTAAGGATTGCAAAGAAAATCTCCATTCTATCCCTCCAACTATCATAATTAACACCATTAAATATGGGAGGTCTAACAATGGATCGCCCTTCTAAAAATAATACATTGTTAGTTGCCATAGATCCACTCTTAGCTAGTTAAGCTAATGTAAATGCAAACCAAGCATTGATACCAATTGTAGGTCCCCAAGTGCAACTAAGAGGGGGTGAATTAGGTTGTTCAAAGACTAGTGTAATTATGCTCAAATTATAACCCAATTCAACTAGACAATTTTTGCCTAAGTGACTTCATACTTAGAAATAATGATAAAACAAATTATATCACAAATAATCAATATAACAAACAATAAAGTAAAAGAGCGAAAGAGACAAGACCGATTTATAGTGGTTCAATGCCAAACTTTACACCTACGTCCACTCCCAAGTTCCTCTACTTAGAGTTCAAATCCACTATTGTGCTTCTTTACAAATTGGTGAATCAAACTAATATATACAATGTAAGGATCATTCTTTACTCATCCTAGCACCCTCTAGTTGAGCAAAAAAGTTTTACAATTCACTCAATTAACCCTCACAAAGCTACACTTGAATTCTACCACCCTCACTTTGAAGACTGCAATTTATCTCAATTAACTACATCACAAACTATTACAAGAACACACATGGAAAGAGTATTTTACACTAAAATCACTATTGAAAGCTTGTAATAAATGCAAATAAAGGTTCTCAATTAATTCTATATATATTGATATTTATAGGGGTGAGAAATAAGGTTAAAATAAGTTCCAACGATCACAAATTATCAAATCAAAGATTGTTAGAAAACTAACTATTAAAAGTGCTAGGACAGCCAAACAGGCAGCCAAAAGTGGTGGCCAAACGCGTTAGGACGATTGAATGGGTGGCCTGAAGTGTGGTCGAACCTTTCTGGAGCTTTTTTTGTAAAGTGCTTTGGGACGACTAAAAAGGCATTAGGACGACTGAATGGGTGGCCGAACCACCAGCTAAACCTTACTAAAACTTTTTGTCAAGTCCGTTAGGACGACCGAACCAGTGGCCGAAGTGGTAGCCAAACACTCTTTACTTTTGCATATTTTTCAGCATGATTTGATTCACTTTTCTCCAATTTGTTTGGCTAAGTGTAATGCTTTTTGGCCTTGCCAATTGCTACAAGTACAATACAAAATATAACAAACATTGTTAGATAATATCAATTGATTTGGTATCATCAAAACTAGGAAAACCCTTTAGTTACACTATAATCAACACTTGAACATAAAAAGTTATTTTCATAAACCTTTTATAGAATCCACTTAAATAATTCCTTAATTAAATAGAACATGGACTGAGTTAACAAAACACTACAAGGAGATCTCCTTATTCAATCATATTAAACACATGAGAAACTTCTATATAGAAGTTGGATACCTAGTCAAACAATCTAATAAGTAGACAACATTTGACTATTTTTAAAACCCCATCAAACTAGTTCCAAAAATTCTAGAAAAATTCATGGATGACCATCAGAGAGTATTGGATATGCCAGCATCATCAACTAGCCAAAGCATGACCAATTCACCGTTAGAAATGGCTGGCCTGGTTGTGCCATGCTATACAAATTGTTTTTTTTCACCGTTTTATGATCTGATGAAACTATTTTCAAATGGTCTGAAACAATTTGGATTTCTAGGGTTTCCTAGTATTTGAATTTTCCTTTTGCATTCAAACATGTTTTAAACAACTAAAAAATAACAAAATCAAATTTGATACATAAAAATAACTCCATGAACTATATTTATTTAACCTAAAATCATTTTTGTAAATAAGAACTTGAAGAATCAAATAATTTGATTTTTTTTCTTTTCTAGATTTTCTTTGAAAACAAAAATTCCTTGAATAGCACGTATATGATCAAATCATAATTCATTAAAACTAAACAATCAAATAACATAGGTTAATGAAAGTTGGCTTTGATATCACTATAACATAATAAGCATTGAAGCAAAATGGAAATTTCAAAAATTTATTATTTTAACCATGGATTAAAAAATGGTATTATATGGATTTAAAGGAAGTTCACAAAAACATACTGTCTCATGGACGATTTTAATGCACGGCTGAAGAGGTTGCTTGTAGATAAAGATTTTACCAGCAAAAGTTCCGTATGTGTCTAGCCTCTAACAGTATCTACATGAACAAGACCATCAAGAACCTTGAAGATTTGTCTACCCTGAGCCTTCTAAGTGCTAGCTCTCTTGAGATCGAACAGATGAACATTGTAAGAGGAAGAAGACCAAAAACCCTAACTTTTAGGGTAAAAATTGGATGAGAGAGAGATTACAAAATCAGTTTTCTTTCTCCATTCTTGGCCAAATTTATCCTCTCTATAGGAAGCATTTTCCAAGAATGTTTTCATTACGCAACTCTTGTGTTGATTGTATTCTGATTATTCTATTTTCTATCTCAAGAGCCAAAGCTTGAAGTATTTATAATTAACTAATCTATATTGCATAGGAATTAGTAAGTCTAAATCCAAAAGAAAACTGAAGGTTTATCTTGCGAATCCGAATGCTTATCTTAAAATACTTGGACTAATTGCATATAAGCCCTATAGCTAATTTTTCTTATGAATTAACCGGATAAGTATCTTATACTTATTTTAATAGCAATTTAACCAAGAGATCTTATTCTTAATAATGTGACCCATTAGGTTCCATCCATGTTACCAATAAGAATAAATTATAGCTCACTAGTTATTTGATTAAGAGACAAGTAAATTAAATACTTTAATTTATCATTAATTCAACTAATTGATTAACTCGTACTTATATATCAAAAGCGGCTTCTAACAATTCATTATGACAATCCAAATGGATAAAAAAGACAACCAATTCATCATAACTCCAAGAACTATACTTATTAACCAAAAATAACTTTCGAAACTAAGAAATCGAAGAATCAAACACTTTGACTTTTCCTAGGTCTTCATTAAAAACTAAAACTCCATGAATAGCACATATAGATCCAATCATAATTAATGAAAATTAAAAAACCAAATTACATAGGTTAGTCAAAATTGGTTTTGATGCATCTGTAACATAAGAAGCACAATAGAAAATTTAAAAATTTATTATCTTAACAATAGATCAAACAATGATATAACCATATGGATTTAATGAGGATTCACATAAACATACCTTCTCATGGACGATTTCGATGCACAGGTTGAAAAGGTTGCTTGTAAGTGACGATTCTACCACCAAAAGCTTCTAAAACATTGAGCCTCTAATAGTATACACATGAACAAGACCACTAGGAACCTCCTAGGTGTGCTTAGCCTTAATATTCTAAGTGCTAGCTTCCTCAGGATTGAATAATCAAACAATGGAAGATAAATAAGACCAAAAACCCTAACTTTTAAAGTAAAAATCAGAATAGAGTGAGACTAAAGAGAGAGTTGATTTTCTCCCTTCAAAGAATTGTTTTCTCTCTCTCTCTTCTTGGACAAATTTTTGCTCTCTAAGAAACATTATCCTAGATTGTTTTTCCTCACACAACTCTTGCATTGATTGTATTTTGATTATTCTATATTCTATCTCAATAGCCAAGGTTTGGAGTATCTATAATTGAACAATCAATCTTACAGGAATCAGTAAGTTCAAATCTAAAGGAAAACTGGAAGCTTATCTTGCAAGATAAAAATCAGCAAGTCTAATTCCATATGGAATTTGGATACTTATCTTACAAGATTTAGACTAATTGCACATAAATACCTATGGTTAATTTATTTCATAAATTAACTCCACAAGTATCTCAAACTTATCTTAATAACAATTTAAATTGGAGTTCTTGTTCTTAATGTGTGTGACCCATTCGGTTTCATCCACGTTGGTAATAAGTACAAATTATAGCTCACTAATTAATTAATTAAAAGCTAGATAAATTAAACACTTTAATTTATCATTAAGTTAACCAATTAATTAATTCATACTCATATATCCAAACATAAAACCAAAAATGCATCATGATCATCCAAAAGGATATGAAAAGTCAAGTGGTTAGACTTACCAATCAATGACTTTGTAACTAATATTCTTTCATCACACTATATTTTTAACTAGTCTAGGACAGTGGCTTTAGTGCCAACTCCAATTTGACTAATTATTCATTTCTTGTTTTTGAAATATAACTCCATTAAAGTATAATCTTAAGATACTCTCACATTATAATTTCATTTTTGCAAAAGATTTCTTGATTTAATAATTCCAATAAGTGGCAAGATGGGATATACTCTTCTACTATTAGGAGTGGTAAATCCTATATTGATTACTCACTATTCTTTATTGCTTCATGCTATACATTATCTCTACTCTATGAGCGACTCTCCATGAGTAACAAGTAATAGAGTCAACGAATAGTGATCCACATTCAAGACATCGTGACAATGTTAAGTCCAAGGATCACTTGCATTAGTACAATTAAGAGATCAAAACCAATGGCACTAAATAGTTATCTGAATGTGTGACTTTTAATGAATCAATCCAATGAATTTGTTCTCCAATCACATACCAATTTAAGCAACAAATATTGAACAAATTGTAATTGGTGGCCAAGTAGTCCCAACATTCAAAATGCAACCAATATTTTAAAAAAAATAAAAACCAAATAATTCAGGCACAATCATTACTACGATGATAATATCCTAAAATCCCCCCTTCCCCAACACTTACGATACACATTGTCCTCAATGTGTAAGAAGCAAAAAATAAGATCAAATGAAATAAAGAAACATTACACCCCTCTCATAGCATTTGAAATGTTCAACATGATTGCCATGCTTCTTTGATTCATTATCTACTAAACAAAGATAAACAAAGATATTATCTGCAAAACCATTAGTTACACAAATAAACAATAAAAATTGAAACAAATAAATCCTACAATTTCAAATCCTAGAAAGCAATAAAAATAAATTAATGATTGGGTTGTCCCTTAACAAGTACTTCATTTAAAGTTGAGAGCTAGACTTTTCCATCTACTCTCACGTAACTCCCCAATGAAAAATTTTAGAACCCATTCCTTCTTCTTGGCCTTTCAGATCTCAACTATTGAATATTCATCGTGTTGTACACATTACAACCTAGAATTCGTAAGTTTTCGTGGCTTCTTTTCATCAAAGACAACACTGAATTCTTCCATTTTGGCTATGATATCGTAATTCATTAACTTTCTCTTACATGCCACGATTTCCTTAAGAAACCTCTCATAAGAAGAAACTTGTGAACATTATCACCAAACGGAATATTAATATGCAATGACTTAAAATTGTTCCCATGAGGTACTGGTTATAAAGTAGGAGTAGTAGTTGGAAGTGATATTTCTCCTATTTCAATTTGGTTCACTAAATATCACCCTCTCACTCACAACTCCTTCCTTCCTCTCTTTTTCTTTTTTAGCACACTCATGATCTTTCCTCACATAGGGGTCCACTCAATTAATCTCCACTATAAGAGCCAATTGCTTTCACTTGTTCACTAGGACCAAATTTAGTGTCACTCATTACTTCATATTGCTTCCTAGTATTCATAGCTTCAACAATTTGGCAAAGTTGATACACCATGTTTTTCATGGTAGTCAATGCCTTCCCCGTATTATCAATCCCTTCTTCTATTTTGTCAAATCTCTCTAATGTTGCATGGACCAATTTCTCAAACGCTGATTCCCACCCAGGTTCTAATGTTACAGTAAATGGATATGATTGAAAACAAAATGCCCCCAAAAAAAGGTTGTTGTTGGCTCCATTGATCCTCCTATCCAAAACTTGGATGATCTTTGCACCCAAAGTTATGGATATTGGGGTAGGGATCATAATAAGGTGGATAATGGTAATTGTCATCATATTGCACCTATTTATAATTAAAATAATGATAAGAATTGTGATATTCTACATAACAAGCACAAATAGCAACATTTACTTGAGAATAAAATGAACTAATTTCGACTCGCTCATCAACCTTGTTTGCAAAGTCATCAATCAGACCTATAAGTCATCTATAATTACCTCTTTCATTGACCCAGTCAAAGGAATAATCTGCCATCTTTTCAAATCAAATTGAAGTTGTACAATTGAGATCTTTTCTTTTGCCTCATTTCTCTCACATAAAACAAATAAAATTAATAAAGAAACAAAACCAAAAAAAAAAAGTTTAGATTAAGAAAGTTCGTTTTAGCCCCAGTATTCTTTTCTTTTCTCCAGCAACGAGACCAAAAACTTGATAAGTGAACAATTAGGTTCACAAATTGTAGCAAATAATCTCAGTAAAGCAAATAATCTCAGTAAATCATACAAACAATCAAGTTATAAAATCTAATTACCTTATATACTGCAAATGCACAGATTGTATCAATTATAGAGCAACAAGGTCAATACTATAGGAAAAAGATTATGAAAGTACTAAGGTTTTATCATTCACTTTATTATCTAACCAATCAAGCTAAAGATTAGAACAAAGAAGTAAATAAAATAATCAACTCTATAGAATAACAATATTGGACAAAATGCACAATCTTATTATTCCATGAAATAGATTCAACTGATGACCAAACATATGAATAACCAAACCCAAATTGCCTAGACCATTAAAATTCCTAAGTTATATTATACTCTTTTTGAAGTAGTATAATTTTCATCCCTTGGTTGATAAATTAGAATCTCCTCTTAATTAAAACCCCAAAAAGATGCAATAATTTTTTGTGGATTTTGTTTGTGATTAGGTTCAAATCTAACATGGGAAACTTATGCGATTTTATATCTAGTGACCCATGCAAGTCTCTTTATTTATGAAATGATCCTGTAATTTGGGCAATCTCTCAGTTTAAATAAAGTCATGAATAAAACTAAGGATATAAGGGCTTTCATTCAATTCATATGCACGAATTCATTAATATACTCTACCCCTAAATTGACAATTTAGTTACTCATAATCGATTTATCAACGAAGATAAAAGCTTTAATACAAAAATCCATAACGATCAAATAAAAGAGAGAATATGATAAAGAAATAATATTCAATTGATGAACAAAGATCTAATCTTCTATTCCTTCCTCCTCTTGATGTGTCCAAGAGAATCCTCCAATCTGTTCTTATATAGAGAGTAATATCTACCCTACTTGTGGGTCTCTCAAAGAGAGAAATCTCTCTAAGAGCAACCCTTCAACTGCTCTTTATTTTCTCTCTATCAATGTATCTATGTCTATGATCCTCTCCCTAACCTATGCTAAAGTTAATATATATAGAAATCTCAATACAAGGCATGCCGGATGCTTAGGACAATCTTAGAAGGCTTCTTGCAAGCCCAAGCAATTGATTTTAAGTAGAAAAGTCATCCAAAACTAACACAAGTCAAATTACCCACAAAATTGATGAAAAATCAGGAAGTTATGCACAAGAAACTGCACTCGATATCACTCATTGTTGCTCCTATGGCAACTTTCTGGGGAGAAAGAACGGATGAAACTGTGCCCGAATTCTAGCCGCAGCCACTCTTCAGAGAAGCCGAACTAGCTTTTGCTCAAAGCACAAAATTTGTAGTAAGCTACCTTTCCGACAGCACAAGAAGGTATGATCAAAATACTAAAAAGTGATCAGAACAGGATCCTCTTAACTTTTGGCTATGAAAATGTGAGAATTAGACTTTGATGTCTCATACAAATTGTAAAGCATCCTCTTAACTTTAAAACATATCAGGAATCATCTCAATTTAATCTCTTTACCTCAAGTTATCACCAAAATAGTGAAATGTATTACTATTGGCAAACCCTTTCCTCTCCAGTTCATCATCTTCCATTGTTTTTTTGCGCCACATCTTTGGTCCGTTTTCTTTTTGCTTCTCATCAACTTCAAATCGCTTATAAATATCATCCAAATACATTTTATTTCATTCAAATTGAGGATCAAATAGTTAAAATTTATAAAGCACAGAGAATTTACACATTAAACCACTCAATTACTTATTTTATCTACAAAACTCAAGATAGGAAGAAATAGATATAAAAATCATTAAAGTTCATTTTTAAAGTGCTAAAAACTAATCTAAACTAAACACTAGCACGCTAGTAAGTACATAACCTAAAGACCTATCAATAGAAAGAAATAGAAATTAGAGATAAGTTTGGAAAAAGTTAAACATCTAACTTAAATTACCTCAAACATTTACAAGTTAACTATATGCTGATGTCTATTTTTCGGCATCAACACCTTCCTCCCAAAAATTTGAGATTTGGGAAAAAAAATTAGCCTTAGTCTTAGTGCCAGCAAAATTTTGCCAAGAGAGTAGGTAGGGAGAGATATAGAATAGTAATGTTAGGTGCAGAAAGAGGAGGCAGAAAGTGAAGTGAGAATGAGGATGAAGTCATAAACCCTTTTACTTATTTCGAGTTTTTGATAAAAATTTCGGGGCTTAGTATAAGCACCAATCAAGCCAACGTCATCTTGTATATCTCTTCTGCTTAGAGGAGGCCCAGTGCCATAATAGGTATTTAAATTTGTAATCCTTTCTCTTTTAATTCAATCAATAAAAGTTAATCATATTATATTTTTTTTTTCAAGTTATGACACTCAATACCTATGTCATAATATAGTTGTAAAATAATATTTATTTAAAAAATGTGTCACAAGTGTGTTATGTGAAATTTTTTTTCTTGTAGTGCGTTTTAGGCTTTTTGCCACCACGGACCACTCTATAAATAAGCATAGTATTGGCTCATCACAAATAATGAATAAATTACAAGTGATATCTATTGTTATATTGTTTCTAAACTACATAAGCACAAATTCTTTCTCCACGGGGACAAACTGCAACTAAACAAGATAATCAACAACACCATATTGTCACCTGAATGCGACAGCTCAAATCCCCCATATTTGCACAGAAAAATGCTGAGCTATAAGGATGGGAGGTCACGTACTTGCATTGCTGTGTAAATTCAACTACGTATGTGGTAGATTTAATATTTTAAGTATATATATGTTTGCCGTGTAAATTCAACTACGTATGCGGTAGATTTATGAGAAAATCGCAGTTTTGATATCAAATGTTTGGGGTATCGACAGTTTCAGACCCTAAAGTTTGGACAAAAGCAAATTTAGTACCAAATGTTTCAATTTTTCAGTACATTTAGTAATATTGATTAGTTTTCTCAAAATCTTATCCAAATCCGATCACATGAAACTCACATGACGGTTACAAAAGTTTTCAAAAAGAATTAAAAAAGAAAAAAATTAATTGCCATAATTTGTAATTAAAGGCACATAAGCAAATGCACTATCCAGGCGAATTTTTTTAGTTTTATCTGCTTATTTATCATTTATGAACTCAAATTAGTGCTTTAATTGAGTACATAAATGATAAATAAGCAGACAAAACTAAAAAAAATTGGCCTGGATAATGCATTTGTTTGTGTGCCTTTAATTACAAATTATGTTAACTAAAATTTTTTTCTTTAATCTAATTCTTTTTAAAAAAAATTTTAATCGGCACGTGAGTATTACGTGACCATATTTTAATAAGATTTTTGTAAAACTAGTCAATAGCACTAAAATGCTAAAGAATTGAAACATTTGATATTAAATTTGCTTTTATCTAAACTTTAGTGACTGAAATTGTTAACCCCAAACGTTTGGTACAAAAATTATAATTTTCTCTAAATTTATTATTTTAAGTATATATGTGAGCATAGAGAAATCTTGTTCAACATGTGAAGATCGGCCTACGGACTTTCAAGAAACTTAAAATGGGGCTACAACTTGCAGGTACAAAACGAAATTAAGACATTAAATATTTTTCCAATTGAATAGTGATAAGGGATATCTTGATCAACTAGAAATTGACAAAAGAACAAGCCTAAAGCATCTCCACGGAATGTTTCTAGAGTGGATCGGGTCTACGGATCTCACATATGGACCTAACGGTCTAAATCTAAGCCAACAAAATTCTGTGAGGTCCACCAAATCTTGATAGCTCAAATCTGGACTATTAAGTTCACGGACCATAATTGAATCTCACCATGCATAGCTTTTAAAGTATAAAATAAGCAAAATGTTTTATCAATAATTCAAATATATATTGAGTCGCTGAATTTGATGAATTTCTTAAATAAGGACATACGTGTCAATCTCAAGAAGCAAAGGAAACAACTAATCGAATAGCTACATGATCAAATCAAACCTTATTTGTGGAATTGAGTATGCAAAACTAACAAAAATCAAATCTTGCAAACTAGTAATCAATCAGCAATGGTCCAAGTCATGTCGTTCTCAAAAATCCAATGGCACACCTCAATGAGCCCAGGACCAGATCCAAGTGCTATAAAAGCCCCATGGCCGGGACTCCAAGCTGACGTGTCCATATGACAAACTGCAACACCATGATTAATCTTGGTCTTGCTCTCCACATCAAGAATGTTTGCTACATAGACCTTCACTTTTGGGACAGCATGGCAGTAATAGAGTAGGTAAGGGTACAAGCTCTGATGGCAAGAAACTGATTTTGTCACTCTTCCACCATTGATTCCTTTGACGTCTCCAATCATCACATCTTTCTTCGACCCAATCACATTTTCCGTAGTCCTCACCACCACATTGCGGCCTAACACTGAGACAGCAAAATCGATCATGTCCTCCACCGAGCCAACGCACCGCTTGGTCTCACCCTTGCTGGGAGTGCGTTCACATTCCTCCAACGCGTTCATTATCACGCGCTCAGTGGTGGAGTTATCTAGTGCATGGAAAATTTGTTTAATCTCCTCTAACTCAGTGGTTGAAAATGGTAATTTGGATGAAATGACCCGGGGCAGAAAAGACCTTTTAGGCATTCTATCGCGAATATCAGGCATTTTCATTATAGTCCCTTCTTTCAACATGTATTCCCTAAAGAACTTGCCCTCCTCAACCCACTTATTTTCAGGTTTAGCACTGATCTTTTTCGAATTCTCTATGCTAGAGCCTGGCTTGCTATAGAGAGCAAATGTGACACCATTTTTAGCATAATCTTTAAAAGTATTATTCACCCCATAAATCTTGAATCCAACTGATTGGCCTTCAGCTCCTTTACCATACTCTTTGAAGGTATCAATCCCTTCATTGAATGATTTACCATAGTTCACAAAGTTGGTTTTCTCCGAATTTGAATTCCTGCCATAAGATTGAAAAGTATCAGTACCCGCATTGGCAGAATCTCTATAGCTCATAAAAGTATCCACTGCACTTTTTCCACCAGCCCCATAATTCTTGAAATTGTTAGTAGGGTTGTTCGCATTTCCACTGTATGTCTTGAAAGAATCGTTTGCACCGTTTCCAAACTCACTATATCCACTGAATGTGGATCCAATAACATTGGAAGTATCTCCATAGCTACTAAAATCAAGAGGGATTCCATTTCCTTTCTTAGCATAGCTAGTGAAAGCCTGATTTCCCGAATTTGTATCATCCACATAGCTAGAAAACGAGAGCTTATGATTATTACCATCGGAATCATAAGAAGTGAAACGAAGATCAGGAACATTAACGCGTGGAAGATATTTCTTGAACTCGCCCGAGCCACCTGCGGCACTTGAGGCATAAGAGGTGAAATTAGCATTTGCTACATTCCCATCATCTGCATAGCTAGTGAAGTCTTCATTGTGATCAGTAGAGCTCCGGCTATACCGGGCGAATGAGCCCGTGGCGAAGTTGACGCCATTGGAGTAATTCTTGAACACATCAACGCCTCCAAGACGAGAAGCTCCATAGTTTAAAAAGTGCTTGTTTGTGTAAAAGGCAAAGTTGGCATCTTTCTTTGCGTTCCTTATAATTTCTTTGCCGTCGAAAAGACAAAACAAATTTGCAGAGGAACAGAAGGAAGAAAATTTTGAAGAGAGGGCCTTTTGGGCTGCAAGTTTTGTAAAATAAGCTGATTGAACAACGGAGAGTGGTGAGGCTTTCGAGAGAAGAAAATATGGCTTTGGAAGATTGCTTGAAGTGTGTTCGTTCCAATACCGAATCAATGAAGCTCTTGCTGTTAAAGGGCTATCCTTAGCTAATGAAACCTGCATGCAAAAAAGACAAAAAAAAAATTAAAATAAAACAAAAATACAACAATTGTTAGTTTTTGGTAGGGGCAAAATGTATGGATATAATAGAGGGCACAATGAGACAGTCTAGCATAGATTTCTATATATACAAAATAAGGTTTTCGGCGGAATAGGCCAAAGGAGAAGTAGTCGAGAACAGCTTACAGAGAAAGACAAGGCTGACAAGGACAAGGAGAAGAGAAGAGTAGCATTGAGCATGATTCTTCTGTCCATTTTCACGAGCTGGTACAAAATGGAGAAGTGTATATGTTTTGGCTTGTAGGATATTTCTTTGGAGATGAAGACATAAATAGAAGCAGACTACCGCTGTCTTCTCCGATTTTCCTTTTTCTTTTTGGTTTGCCTGATAAATCCTAGATATGATATAAACAAGATTGGGTTTGATAATGGATGGATTTGTTTTTGTTAATATTTTAGTAATGACTGTGGCAGAGAATCTCAATCCGTGCATATATTTTAGAGAAGAAAGAGGTCAATTGACTGGACAGATCTGAAGAGGTCAGAGACGGTGAAAACAAAACTCTTACTCTTAACTTACTGCTGGTATTTACATTTTTTTTAAGATAAAAAATGTGGCACTGCTAGTAGTTACATTGTCCAGCAGGTCCTTTCTGAGCTTGATCATTAGCACACACCTCTCAAGTTAAAAAGTATGAAGAAGTTGTTAAGAAAAAAGAGTTGGGGAAATGTTTCTTTGTATTTCTCAATCTATCACAAAATGGTACAACAACATATTTATAGACCTACACTAGGAAAATATACAATGAACGTAGACAAATTTGAATTTATATCTACCCTATCCCAATTTAGGATTGATTTCCTTATCACTCATCCTCATCTACAATTGATATCTAATATCTATAACTTTTAAATTTAAATAATATATTTATATCTATCAATTCATCCCAACACTCCCCTCAAGTTCGTGCATATATGTCCCATATGCTAGCTTGCCAAGTTGTAGAAGCTTTTAGTCAGCAAATCTTTTGTTATTCTATCAGTCAATTGATCTTCTAACTTGATGAATGGAAACCGTATCACTTTATTTTCAAGATTCTGGTTGATAAAATGTGGATCGACTGCAATGCATTTTTGTGTTGTCATGTTGATTTTGATTATAATTGATATTAATAGTTGCTTTATTATCGCAAAACAGATTTACTTTAGAATTTGGGGCAAAGGCGATAATAGTCATCCACCTCTTAAGCCATAGAAGTTCACACACACCTGTAGTCATGCCTCTAAACTCGATTCTACACTAAACCATGCAAAAAAACCTTTTATTGCTTACTCCTCCAAGTAACTAGATTGCCTCTGAAAAAGATAAAATAGCTTGAAGTAAATTTTTGGTCAGAGACATTTCCAACACGATTAGATCGGTGTAGCTTTCAATATTGAGATGGTTGTTCTTAGAAAACAAAAGACCTTTCTCAGGTGAAAATTCAAATAATGAAAAATCTTGATTATCACTTCTTTGCGCAAATTACAAGGAGCATGCATAAATCGACTAACTCTATTGAAATATAAGTAATATCAAGACATGTATGGAAATAATAAATCAGCTTAGCAACTAATCTTTCATATCTTTCTCTATTAGTCTACTTTCGATCTAAATATGCTCCAAGTGATTCTAGATTATTGGTGTATCAGTCGATTTACAATCCAACAACCCTACTTCTATCAACAAATAAATACATACTTTTGTGGAGATAGAAAGATGCCTTGTGTTGATCTTGCCAATTCCATCCCCAAAAAATATTTGAGACATCTAAGTTCTTCATCTTAAATTCAGCTGCTAATCAGTCTTGCAATTTAGAGATCTCCTTTTTATCATCTCCTGTGATAATCATGTCATCAACATAGATTTCTGAGCCATTACCTTTCCAAGTCGATGCTTCAAAAATAATGTACGGTTTGCATTACTTTTCTAAAAATCATATTTCTTCAAGCCGAGATAATTTGTCCAAAGCAAGCACAAAGTGACTGTTTCAATCTGCAAAGAACTTTTTGAAATTTGTATACAGTATTCCTATTTAGAAAATAAGTATATATGGGTGAATATCTATTATGCACCTTCTTCTAAGATCAGAATGTAAGAAGGTATTTTTAATATCAAACTGATGTAATAGCCAATTTAGGTTAGCCACAAGAGACAATTAGAATATGATGGTATCCAATTTTATCACTGGTGAGAAAGTTTCTTGAATCAATTTCGTATGTCTTTATGCACCCTTTTGCAACGAGTTGTATCTTATATTGGTCAATTTATCTAATAGCCTTATACTTGATTGTGAAAACTGATTTGCATCCCATAATCTTCTTTCATTCTAGCAATGAGAATAAGGTCCATGTGTCATTTTTTTGCGTTGCTGACAATTCATCCTTGATGGTTTGAGTCCACTTTGAATCCATAAATGTGTTTTGCATTCCATTTGGAACCTTGAGTAATAATATATTATGCACAAAAGCCTCCAAAGTTTTAAATAGTCTATTAGTAGATATATAAACGGTAATGGGATATTTACATCTTTTCTCAATAGAATCTGGAAAGTAATGATTTGGTTATTTGCCACAATTGTGGCTATCAAGTAATTCAATCCAACATGTGAATCCAAACTATCATAGGTGAAGTTGTAACGTTAGTACTTACCTTAGGAATATTCTCAGGAGAGGAGGATATCAACAATATTAGTTTCTTTATCAAATTCTTCATAAGACATATTAGCAACAACACTCCAAAAACCATTAGGACCTTTACTAACTTTAAGAGTCTTTCCATATCAATCATTGGCAAATCGGTACTAGTAGTCGGTAAATTAGTGTCAGCACACAAATAAATATCAGCAATATCAGTATTTGGCCTGATCAACATGCTAATCCTAACTAATTATGCTCTTTTTTATCCATTTTCTCTCTCCCTAAAGTGAAAAATTGGATGTCAACAATGTAAAGAATGTCTCCAACTCAAAGAAAGTAACATCTATTGTTTTACACATTTCTTTGGTAAGTGGAAACAATAACCCTTCTTGTGTACAACATTTCCCAAGAAAACATATCGGACACCAGGATCTAGTATACTATGTTGAATTTTGTGCAAAAGGACAAGGGACATACAACCAAAGACTCATGTTGGAATCACTAGCACCAACAACAGAATAAAGTAATTAGAGAAAACATGCAGTGGAGTTTGAAAAATGATGGCTTCTAAGGGCATCCTCTCCAGCGAATGAGCTACTATGGTGATTGCATCAAGACCAATATTGGTGCGTAATATTAGCAGCAAGCAAGACATGTGCCATTTCAAGTATGTGCTAGTTTTTGCTTTTGGCCATTCCATTCTATGCTGGAGTTTGAGTGCAAGATGTCTCATGGATAAGACTGTTAGTTTTGACAAACTTCTGAAGACAAACTTATGAAATGGTCAATTATCATACTCACGACCATTATCAGATCATAGAATCTTGATTGTAGCTAAAATCTACATCTAAATCATTATGTGAAATGATTTGAAAATATCAAATACTTCATTTTTATGCTTAACTGATAAACAAAGTCATCAGAGTACAATCATCTATAAATGTTACAAACTAGCAAATCCTAGTAGATGAAATAATCGGTGAAGGTCCCTAGACATGAGAATACAATAAAGCAAAAAGGAACATTACATATATTCAAACTAAAAGTCTGAAGTCAAAAATTTAAAATATGAAATTTAAGTACTAAAAATATAAAGTTGCTAAATTGATGAAGTTATATCTATTTGATAATTAACTGAATTTATAGACTTAATTTAAATATTTCACCTTATAAATATAATTATTTTTATCTTAAAATGTTAAAATAATTTATTGATACTATGTATGAAAAAGAAAGATATTATTTATTTGTGAGAAATAAAGGACGAACGTGTTTTTATGTGAGAATGTGTGTGAGAGGAAGTATGTGTATATGTGTAAAAATATATATATGTATGGCAGTGGTGTGCAAGATGTGAGAGAAAGACTTAAAGTGTGTGTGTGTGTGTATGAGAGGGAAAAAATATATGTGGAAGTGAGAAAAAAATAATATACTTGTGTGTGTATGAGAGTGCATGTGTTAGAATATATGTGAATCTATGTGAGAGAAATTGCATACGGAGGAGAGTGTGTGTAGGCGTGCGTGCATGTGTACGCTTGTGTGTGTGTCAGAGAAGGAGAGAATGTGTGTGTTTATGTGAAAGTGTGTGTGTCTGTGTGTGAGGGAAGAGAGAGAGAGAGAGAGAGAGAGAGAGAGAGAGAGAGAGATTGTGCATGTAAGAAGGAATGTGCGTATGTGATAAAAAGCAAGTTTATGTTATTGCATGTGTAAGAAAAAAATATATATGTGCTTGCAAGGGTGATTCTGTGTGTGTGTGTGTTGAGTGTCTGTGTATATGTATGTGCACAAATATGAGTGAGAAATACTATGTTTGTATATGAGTGTACATAGGTGAGTGTGCGAGGGAGAGAGAGCATACTGCATATATCCAAAATTCAGCAAATTAAGTGAAAAATTCACTTAAAATTTTGTGCACAAATTAAATAAGTGCTCAATGTATTAAATGATAAAGGAATTTTTTTATCAAATGTGCTGAATTCAAAAAGCTCTTAATGCATTAATTTTCAACGTTAAATGGAGTTATCAAACATCCCCTTAGTCAAAGTATAAGTATCACATTTCAAATTGACAATATGTATCGTACAGAACAAATAAAGAAATAAATGCATCATATAGCTGAATGCGGATGCTCTAGCAACTGATACCATAACTAAGTTTCTCACTCTTTAGTATTTTCAGTTGGTCTCATCTAATTTGCTTTATCTAGATTAAAATAATCCACGTAGTAGTATAAATCCTCTCTTCTAGTATCACAACTGATTATCTCCTTAGTGAAAATATCTTGAAGAAGACAAGAGGTTGGGTAACTTCTATGACAAGGAAGGGATTAATAAGGTGTCAAGTAAAGAAAGAGATGATGATAAAGTAATGGTACCAGCATCTACAACTGATTATGTAACACCATTGGCATCAGAGATCATTTATTGTCTCAACTGGTTAATACGTCAAAAATCATTTGGATCAAAGGTCACATGGTCAGTAATTTATGAATCGACCATCCAATCATTATCACACCGATTAAGGCTACCTTGATGCAGAAAAGTCGTTGAAATATCGGTAGAAGCAACAGAAGGCACCTATGCAGTGTTAAAAGCTACAGTAAAAGCTATGGTTGATGCCACTAGATCAGCAACTACTGTGGTCGCTCTCCCAAAACTTTCATTTTGATGTGTAGTATCCGATCGATCAGCTTGTCAATTTTGTCCTTTGTGCTCCTTCCACCAAGTTGGATACTAGTGCAGCTTCAAACATGTATCATGATTATGCCCTTTTTTGCTGCAATAAGTACAACTATCCCCTTCAATCGATACTTTGGTTTGAAACAACATAATGGCCTATTTTTTGCCCTCTTAGATGCCATAACAGAGCCATTTGTTGATTTTTCTTGTTAATGTTACCGGTTGTTTGCTATTTGTGTCAAACATAATTTCAATGTTTTTGTGTCAAACATATGTCTCCTCTGCTGCTAGAAATAATTTCAATCACAGTACATTAATGTGGATCTTATCCAATCTATCATCTAACTCATCAAGAAAAATGTACACTCTCTCTCTCCCTCAATAAGAGAGTTGTACATGTTGATATTGCTAACACACTCCATTAGGTTTGGCCGATCGAAATTGCTCTTTCTCCACAAGCCTTAAAGGTCATTGTAATACTTCTCGATCAGCCCTCCGACTATCTCATCCTGGTCATCTTCCTCTACAGATCATACAACTGGGATGTATCAACCCTATCAAAGTATGTTATAGCAAACACATCCAACACTGCTTTCGCGTTAGGTAAACAAATGAAGTTGTCGATTAAGGATGGATCCATGTTTATCAGTCATCCTTTCATAAGATCATCAATCTGCCACTGTTGGCTATGCAAGATTTGTTAATGAAGGTTGAGGAATTTCACCATTAATATGTCCCAATTTGTCCTTGCCAGAGAGATAAATCTCAAGATCTTAGGATCACAAGGCATAATTTGTGTCATCCAACTTGATACCAATATTTGCCACAATGAACCTTTGCGTGGTGTAGTCTTTCTGAGTAAGACTTTCGCCATTCGTACAACCATGAAAATGGAGTATGTTTCACCATGTCAAAGGATTCTGTCAAGGTTCTTGGTTAAAGATTATATCAGAGTATTATTCGAGTAGAAACCCTAGAATTCCTATTCTGATACCATGCTAAGAAAAAAGGATTAGGGAAATATTTTTTGTAGTTCTCAATCTTTTTTTTTTAGAAAGGAAAAGTTCATTAAATATAAAACTTACACGGTAGTAAAAGTAACAGCCAAAGTATGTGCCTGTTGGACTTTGGATCTAGACACCTTAACAATGATACAATTCAAAAAGTAAGAGGACAACCTAACGATATCAGCAACTAGTGTTTCTAATAGAAAAGGAATATTTTTCCTATTGCTAAGATGTTGGATTGGAAGTAAGCAGTCTGTTTCTAGTAGAATATGGGAAAAGCCTTTATGTAGTGCCAATTGAAGAGCATAAAAACAAGCAAGCATTTCACAGTGTAAAGCATATGCGGCCTAGATTTGAGTCGCTTCGCTAAACAATTTGTGCTCTTCTTCGTTCTTGCATACAATACCAATAGCTGTAAACTCCTTTGATATAACAACATATTTATAGGCTTATACTAGGAAAAGACACAATGAAATATATAAATTTGAATTTCAGTGGAATTTGTCCTAATCTATAATTGATATCCATATCTTTTATTCTAGTCTATGATTGAAAACTAATCTCTATCACTTTTAGATTAAAAAAAAAAAAGTAGTTACATCTATCAACTCATTCTAGCAGAACTTGTATGTACAATAAATAGCTCTAAACCATAATTTCAGTTCACGAGCATATGATCTCCATGTCTACTTAGCAGAGGAAGAAAATCACTATTTCAGGACTAATGACATTTGTGAGAATCCCAAGTCCATTTACCTCTAACATAACCTATAAATGGTGACAAATTTGAAACAGATAAACTCTGAAAACTTATGCCTGACGAAAAAATTATCGGACCACATTTTCGATCTGAGATTTAAATTTGAGAGCTATAAATTTGCGATAAATGATCTAGAAAAGCTAGACCCGGAGGTGAGTGGGTTAAATTTGAGATTAAAAAATTAAAGCAAAAAGGCCACAGAACTTGTCAATGACTGACTGGCAGAAGACTGACAATTTGGTTCTTTCGATGATTGGACCACATTTTCTAAGACATGCGCCGAAAACAACACTCAGTGACTATGCCGTGTGCTACTGAGAATGGGGCAGAATGGATTCCCAAAAACACGAGGACCAAGAGACAACAACAGACACATATCACAAAGGGACAAAAGTAAAGTAGGAAATCATGGGCGCTGCTGGATTCCTGTGTCCTGGCAATAGCGATGCCACGCAGAAGTACGATGCCAGACATGCTTCAATTTTGACCAGTTGTAGCAATTCAAAAACCCGAGCATTTGGCTTGCACGTTAAGCAGTGTAGTCCAGCTTTAACTTCCCAGATCCTAACGTAGCATAGCAAGTTACTTATTGTCCGGTGCAAAAGAAACATGTGGGCCCTAGGATACTTCAAATGGCCAGCACAGGCCTCATAAATTGGCCCCTAACAGTTCGGATAAGTTAAGTCAACGTAATTGTTTAATAAATATATATAATTGATTAATAAAATTATGTAATTGTTTAGTTAAAATTTATAATTATTTTTTACTTTAAAATGATGTCATTTTTTTAAATTAAATTCAATGATAAAGACTCAATTTCAGTCATCTATTATTGGCTCTTTCAATTTAAATTGTGAACTTGTTAAAAATGAAATTGTAAGGCAGCATGACCTCAAATGGCAGATATTTTATGTAGAAAATAATAAAAGAAGATATTAGTTTTTCTTGACATGTGTTATAGTGCAATTGATTGGTTAGGCCGGTTGTGTTATTTGTTTTTATTTTATAGTTAGATGCACGTAATTGGTTCCTATTTTAGTACCACTACTACTTAATCTAGTCGTCTACTCGCCTGTTACTACAGTTTCCAAAGAAAAGTTTTAAAATTTTCAGTTTGTTAGTGGACCGATCTCTGGTCATAAAGCCTTAAGGTTTCGGGTTTTGTTTTGGACGCAATGTCTAAATGTTCTTGGGTTTTCTACTATTTAAACTTCTAGTTTGATTCATTTTGTAGTCGCATAGCCTTTGTTTTTAAGAGTTAACTTTTATTTTGACTCTCCATTATGTTATCTTGTAAATTTTTATATGTATTTTTTTTCTAATTGATTTGGATCCATGAAAGTTGCATTAGATTAATGGCGATTACAACTATGACACCATAAATGTTACTTTTCTATGTTAGAGTAGGCCCTTAAACCAAGTTGGTTTAACGCTTTTGTATTCACATTTATTTATGTTATATTTGTATATGTGGCATTTTCTTTATCCTTTATAACTTGTATTTCTATGTTACTTGTTTATTTGATAAAGTTCTTAGAATATTGACTGTGTATTAGAGATTGTAAGGGTTATAATTATAAGATTCTTAATACACACAAAGTCATAATCTTAAATACCCCTAGTTATAGTATTAATGAGATTAGACATCACTAATGCGGATAGACTAGCACATACTTTGCCTCTACTTATAGTAAGTAGTAGTTGATCTCATTAACTATGGTATACGTGACACCCAAGTTGATATGTGGATGCCTATTAAAAACAAATTTATTGGATTGATCTGCCAAGAGTTTCCAACTATAGTGCCAATAGTTGAACTCTTAAATGGCAATGGTGTAACTGATCCTTTGAACTGAGATTACTATAGTATCTTGTGTGTGGATTGCTACACTTTGACTCTATTTCTCGATGCTCATAAAAGAGTAACACACAAAATAGAAATTCTGTATAGTATGAAGCATAGAAGGATAATGAGTAATCAATATAAAATTCACCACTCTTTAATCAGAAAGTATATCCCACTTTGACCACTTGTTAGAAATATTAACTTAACAAATCTTCTACAGAAATGATAGTATAACTTAAAAGTAATTTCAAGGTTATACTACATGGAGAGTTATATTTCGAGAACAAGAAAATATTAATTAGTTATTTAAAAGTATGCACTATACTTATTAGACTAATTGGAATATAGTGTGACGAAAGTGTCGCGCCCCATTTTTCGAAAAAGGAAAATAAATAATAAAATGATTGTATCAAAATTCGAAAAAATGGAAAAGGAAGAGTTAAATGCGATTGTGTTTAAAATGCTTTATTTTTAAAAGAAAAGGCTTTATTTTGAAAAAAACAAACGAAAAAGGGCCTAAAATGGGACTTTTGGGAATGCGACGGTTTTTGGGCCCGAAAATAGAGTCTAAAAAGGGTTTTTTATTAAAAAAAGGAGTCGCCACTTGGTATTGAGTTTTGGTGTACCAAGTCACCTGAAAATATTTTGTAAAAGGTAAAAAATTTAGGAATGATTTATTTAAAGAAATGATTTTTTTTGGAAAAATATAGGAAAAATAAGAAAAACCCTTTTAGACTGACTCCGGGTCTTTGAAAACAAGAGAAAAAGGTTCGGGAGTCACAGTTGAAGAAAGGGAAGGCAAAGGCTTGCGCCTAAGGCACCCTTTCAACCTAGCCGAAACTAGTTGCGAGGTTTAGTCTAAATTTTCCTAATGTAACCCTAAAGTTTTGTCACATTTGGATGCAACTATATGAATGCAAATCTAATCCTAAAATGGATATCGATAAGAGACAAAATGTTCCATTGAGGTTTGGTCGGAATTGTCGCATTAATTGCGAAATCCCGAGTCTAGACCTCGATGGAGTCACGAGTATAGATGCAAAAATGGAATGCAAAAAGAAAAGGAAAATAGTAGTATAGATAGTACGTGAACAAAGAAAGTGGGGATGCAAACATAACGAGTACGGGAGGACTAATGGACTCGTGACTAGCTGTTTCTACTCACGGAGGGGGGAACGACATGTACGCCATCGCTTCCCACGTGAGTAGATGACTATTTCTCTAGTCGAAATCACGCAAATGACCTAAAATTCTATGTGTAGTGGAATCTAAAAGTTATGCACCAAATAGATGTTAAAATAAGTAGTAAGTTATAAAGTATATATAAAAATTTATAGAAAATGGAAAAAGCCTAAAAAGATAAAATGTGTGTGAAAATGTCATGAAAGTGCATACGAAAAATGTTCCTAATGCTAAAATGACCTAAAGGCTTAGCATTGAACTAGCCTATTTTCTATAAGTTCTCCGCTAGCGTTGGACTAGCGAAGAAACCGGAATTAACCACAACTAGCTTTGGACTAGTGTGGCGACGATACACATATATAATTAAAGTAAGTAAATAAACAAAGCATGTATTAAAGCAATAATCACCAAAAGCAAATAATAGCATATAGGAGCACATAGCACACAAGCATGATATTCTAGATGCAAAATCCTAAAGAAAGCGAATAAAACACATAAACACATAGCACACATAGCACACAAAGCCCTAACTATTACACCGGAGAATAACCTAATTGCAGTCTAAAAATAACCTATCTAACCTATCTATTACACTTTCTATCTAAAATACATAGGCTTTAATTAAATAGATAAAACATAAACTATCTATTACATTAACTATCTAAATACAAAAATTTTTTTTTTGATAAATAGAAAATTACCTATCTATTACATTTCTTTGAATAATCAAAATTAAATTTGAATAAATAACATGACATAAATAAATAAACATTCATACATAAACAAAAATTATAAACACAAAAATACATTAAAGCACATAGAAAAACACATAGGAGCACATAGAATTACATAAAGAGAAATAAAAAGGGTAATTGAGGTACCTCCTATTCGAAGACCCGGTACAAATTGCTACTAAAATGAACAAACATGTCAAAAATATCACTATTTAAATAAGTAAACTACTAATTGAATAATTTCCTATCGATCACTATGAATATACTACGATAATTCAAACAATCATAGAAATAATAAATAAAATAAGAGAAAGAAAATAATAATAATAATAATTAATTATTTAGAAAAAAAATGAAAATTGTTTAAGTAAAAATAAATAAGTAAATAAATAAATAAAGTAGGACAACAAAAAATAAAGAAATAATAATAATGATAGAAGATACAATACAATAATACATACTTTTAACACCCCAAATAATGATTATTAAAATAACTAAAAGGAAAATGAAGAAACTAATTTGAACATTAATTAGACTAACAAGACCCCATTTTAGAACATTAATTATAAATTTGATAAAATAAGTAAAGAAAATATGAAAAGAAATAGTTTAAAACTTTGAGGACTTAACTAATTTTAATTTAATTTTTTAATAATAATAATAAAAAAAAATTTTTTTTTAAGAAAAATAAAAACATTATAAGATTTGGATTAAAAAGAGAAATTCGGGCAATATTTTAGAGTAAAAAATGTAATTTATAACAAACTAAAGGGTAACATTACAATTTCAAACCATAGTTAAGATAATAATATGATTTACAACAAATTTAAAGGGTTAAAACATAAATTCCGGCAAGTATAATGCCAAAAAATAAAAATTTTCAGCAATTATTAAGGCCAAAAATATAATTTTAGCAAAACTTGGGGAGTAAAAATGCCACTCCAGCAAACATTCAAGGCTAAAATTCAAGTTCTAACTACTTGGGGGGCAAAAATGCAAAATTTCAGCAACATGAAGGGCCAAGTTTACAATTTCCAGCAACATCCAAGGTCTAAAATTTGCATGTTCTACGCATGCGGACAAAATTGTAATTTTGAACAATCTAGAGGACATAATTGCGATTAAACTAGGACTTATATGAAAGAAAAAAGAAATTGTTGAGGACTAAAAATGCAAAACTGCTAAATGTTGAAGAGTACAATAGTAATAACTAAAATCTTGAGGGCTGAAACTTAAATACTACTTTATAATAAAAATAACCAAAACAAAATGCTAAACTAGAGTGAGACCAAATTAATTAACTAAATTAACTTGACTAACAAGACTAAAAATTAGACTAAAGGTTAAATTAAATTAAACTAGGGACCATTTCAAAGAGAGCAAATAAAAAAAAAATGACGGAACTAAACAAAGTTAAAAAAATGAAGGAACTAAACAAAGTTAAATAGCCAAATACTAAAAAAAAACCGTAGTTTCCTAATGTTTCTTCCCAAACTTTTCTTTTTAACTAAACGACAAAGAAGAATCAAAACTAAAGGCTAAATCCCCACCCCACAATCGGTCATTGAGCCAAGATTAAAGTCAAACTCCCCCCACCATTTGTTCAAGCCAAATCTGCTTGCTTTCTTCACCATAGCCAACGACATCCCCCATATCAAACCTCTAAGTCTTCAAAATCAAAGCCCCGAGTTGCCAGATTACCAAACCCGTAGCTTCCTCCCCCAAGACCCAATTCGTTTCCTCTTCATCATTCTTAGCCCCAGATTATTCAAAGTCCTCAATCCCTCAATTTGGATTTGACCGAATGAAAACCAAAACAAAACCCATTTCTTCAAGTCCAAAGTTAAAACAAACACTGAAATCCCTTAAGATTAAACCTTAAATTTTGAACTCCATGAACAAAATCTTCAAGAGTCAAACAATATCCATTGAAAGAAAGTCCAAGAAGATTACCTCTTCGGTTGAAGAAGAGAGCGATTTTCAGTGGAGAAATCGGTGAAATGGCTCGACGGCTAGACTGGCCGGTAACTCTTCCCGATGGTGCGTGGTGGTGATGATGACTACAATGGTGGAGGTGATTATTGGCTGCGAGTGTGACCGGACGTATTGCAGGGCTTTTTTTTTTTTTTTTTTTTTGGAGGCGGTGGAGGCTGTAATTGCAATGAGGAATGGGCTTTGCGTGGACTTGTTGGTAGTGTGTGAATGGCGTGTCTGTGTATGCCTGTTAACGGCTGTTTGATTGTGCGTGTGGGTGAAACTAATGTGTGTGTGTTCTTGTTTTTGCAGGGGTGTCTGTGTGTTTTTGTTTTTGCAGGGGGTGTGTGTGTGTTTGCAGGTGTGTGTAATGCGTGTTGGTGCAGGGGTGTGTGAGTTGTGCGTTTTGTGTGTGTTTTGCTGGTGCGTGCATGTATGTGTTTGATTGTATTGTGCGTGTGTGTCTGAAACTGGTAATGTGTGTGCCGTGTGTGTGTAATGTGCGTGTTTATGGTGAAGAAGAGCTGAAAGAGTGTGTGTGTGCTGGTGTGTGCGCGATTGTGTGAGTGAACTGGTAGGATGAAAAACGTGCAACTGTGTGGTCTGTGGTGAGGTTGTTGGTTCTGTGTTTGTGAATTCTGTGCTGTGGGTGAGGATTTGAGGTGCAGGTGTGTGTTTTGTGTGTGCGTTTGTGTGTCTGTGCAAGTGTGTGTTTGATGAAGATGCAGGGGGAGGGGCCGAGAGAGGGAAGAAGGGAGAGGGAATTGTGTGTCTGTGTGAATTGAATGTGTATGCAGGTTTGTGAGCTTGAGTGATCTGTGTGTGCAGTCTGTGAGTTTGTGAGGTTTGTGCAAGGGAAGGGGAGGAAAAGAAGTGAGTGTGGAGCATGAGTGTGTCTGTGAACTGTTTGTGCGAAAAATGAAGAAAAGATGAGTTAATCCAATCCCATGAAATCTGGGTGAGGGAGTGATGTGATTAAAGAGTAGAGTTGGTAGGATAGATGTCTGTAAAAAATGGTGCTGCTTACCATTAGCAGATGCAACAGCAGCAACAACGCTGCTACTGTTCAACTCTCTTCTCTTTTTTTTTTTTTTTTTTTTTTGAAGAATTTTGGAAAGATAAAATTGTAAGAAAAATGAAGAGAATGGAATAAACATAAAACCCTATGGACTCCCTAGAATTGAAAATAAATAAATAAATAAATAAAATAGAACTAAAACCAAAATTAGCATTACTATAAAAAGAAGATTTAATAACAATAAAAATCACAATTTTAAAATTAATTCACCATTAAAGAAAGTATGTCATAGACAAAAAAAAACATAATTTGAAATAAGTACCAAATAGTGTTTAAAAATTATTAAAAATATATATATATTTTTACATAAAACCATAAATGTTAGATGCACATATAAAATATTTTACACACAAAATTCTTTAAATAAAAATGCATTGGAAAGCGTGACATAATATGATAAAAATTATAAAAATCACAAGAATACTAAATGACTTCTAAAAATCACAAAAATTTTACACAAAATACATTATCCCATGAAACACATATACTGAAGTTTTCACTCAAAAATTCTTAAGATTAACGCATTCTTGGGAAATGTGCCCTTAATAAATAAAAAGACAAAAATTAAATAAATACTAAATGACCTCTAAAAATTATGAGATTTTTGCAAAAAATTTATGAATACACAAAATGCATATATCAAAATTTTCACTTGAAAATTCTCGTAAAAATAATGCATTGGAATACGTGCCGTTTAATTGAAAATACTAAAATTTTAAATAAATAATAAATGACTCCCCAAAAATCATTGAAATCATAAATAATGATAAAAATAGTAAAATATGTATTTAAAAAAAATAAAATAAAATAAACTAATATTTACATGGTGAAATTACCATTTTGCCCCTGATACGACGAATTAGATATAATATGCGAAAATTGTACTCGACCTCCAAAAATAAGAAAATGGCCCCCTAAAATAAAAGTGACACACATATTTTTACAAAAAGTTGTGTCAAAATTTGGTGTCTACAGAAAGGATATTAGTTACACAGTAACATTGTCATTGATGGGTATAAGTCTACCATATGCTTTCCTATTCACTTGGGTGGTCATGATGCATTGCTAGACGCCACTCATGATCTATAAGTATGAATTAATTAATTATTAAATTAATGATAAATTAAAGTGTTTAATTTATCTAGCTCTTAATTAATTAATTAATGAGTTATAATTTGTAGTTATTACCAATGTGAATGGAACCTAATGGGTTACACACTAAAGAACATAATCTTTCAGCTAAATTGTAATTAAGATAAATATGAGATACTTATGGGGTTAATTTATGAGGTAAATTAACATAAATGACTTATTTATAAATATTTTAAGTATTGCTGGAAATTAGTTTCTTAAAAGAAATAAAGGAGTTATTTAGTTTTATTATGGAATAGGATTCTTAAAGGAAAAACATTAGTTTAAGGTAAATTTTCTAAACCTTCTTGGTTTCCAATTATCCCTATTTCCTTAGAGACTAGAATACTACTTCTATAATTATGTACATGCTTTGACTCTTGAATTATTATTGCAACACAAGACTAAATTCTAAAGAGAGAAAAACCCTCAAGATGTCGCCTACCCTATTGAGCTACCACCTCCACTATTGGTGCCACCATCCTCTCTTCTCTCTCTCCCTAATAGTTTGGTCCTTTTCTCTTGTATTCTCTAAATAATTCAAGGGAGCTAACACTCAAAAGTCAAAGCAAGCAAGCCTTGGAGGTTCCAACAAAATTGTGTTCGTATGGATATCATTAGAGGCTTGACACTTGGAGGGCTTTCGTGGTAGATCTAACTCATCATCCAAAGGATCTAAATCTATTGAAGCATATAAATCTTCTATGCTTGAGGTAATTCTCATGTAAACCTCCTAGGAATCATATAAATATATTAAAGAGATCCATGGCTAAGGTAATAAAATTTTTATTTTTTTGCCGCGTTACCTATGTTATTACCTTATAGTGGTATCAAAGTCTCTTTTGATTATATCCATATGATTTGTGTTTATTTAATTGTCATATATATATTTATGGTTTATTCTTGAAACAAATTGGTCTTATTTTAGAAAAATCAAAAGTTTGATTTTTTAAGAAAAATATCTTAATTGTTTAAAAGCGTTTAAAATAATTAAGAATAGTTCCTAAGGTTACTTTTATGATTTTTAAATAATTTTTATGAGCTAAAAGGGTTTTAACATGTTTTGTTCAAACGGAGTTTTGAAAAATTAAAGAAAAATCGTTTTTCAAAAATTCTGCATAGAAATTGCAGGAGAAACAGCTCGCGGTTTTACTCGAGGTTTGTTATTGTCTTTTCTGAAAACCCAAAACGTGGGTGACAATGATAGGATTCGTTGGACGCTTACTGAAGTCATGCTTGTTGAAGATAGAAGGATTGACAACTTAGCTTATTGGAGGTTTGAAAGATTGTTGAATTTGCATAATCGAGCTGAAGGTTGTTGGCCAAAGTTCTTGTACGATTATGTTGTTCATCTTGGGCTTGGAGATTGCAATGTTTATGCTAATTGTTGGAGCCAAGTTGTGAGTTTATATTTGTGAATCAAATACGTCTTCAAGGAAGGATTAATGGAGCTAATTAAGTTGTCCAAAGAAGCTCAATCTGTGCAATCCAGCTCAAGAGAGTCATATGCCACTTCTGGACTTGGATTCGGTTGAAGAGCCCGTTTGCCACTTGAAGTTATGGATTTCATGGGCTTAGTTCGCTAGTTTAATAGCCCAAGTTGTTCTTTTATGCTATTTTTATTAATTAAGTTGTACCTTTAGTTGTTAATTTGTGTTATGGTATAACTAGGGTTAAGTTAGTTTCCATATTTAGTTTATATCTTGATGTTATGCGCCTCTTTATAGAAGGTGTTACTATTTATCCAAATTTGGAACAACATTAATCAATAATATTGAGTTTTTCTCTTCAATTGTGCGTGAGTGCAAATTGAGCTTTCTTAGTTCTTTGGCTAAAGAACTACTCTTGGTTGCTTGGCAAAGATCTTGTTAAGTATTCAAGAATCTCGCTTAGGGTTCATCTTTGAGGGTTTGAATTTGTCCAATAGGATTGTCGACTTGGTGTCTATACCACGTTGTTGGTTAGGAGTCTAGGATCGTTTCTTAAAGGGGGAGTTCAACGAATCTAGTTGAATTTGAAGCAAAACAATCTGAGTTGTTCTTAGGATCTTCGACAAGTTACGAAGGGGTTAAGAAGATTGGGTTGCATACTTGGAATTCGAGAGTTTTGGACCGTCATCTCTTCTGTTGAACGCATCAGACAACCACTCATAGTTGATCTAGTAGTTGTTTTTTGTCAGCAAACCATGGGATTAATTAATCCTACAATTGCTCTCTATCTTCAAACTGTGAGGGAAAGTGCGAGTTACCATCTATGGTTACCTACCCGCAGTTTGTAAATAGAACCCTAACAAGAAAATTTTGATTTTTCTTGAAAAAAGTGATTTTGTCTGAATTTTTTTAAAAAAACTCTTTCCAATTTTAATTGTTAAAATTTGGAAAGTTAATTTTAGGAACCTAAACCTTCTATAACTTTATTTTTGAGACCAATAAATTCAAGAATATTAATCTAATTGATTAGACCATAAGATTTATGACTAGACTATTAAATAAGTTAATTTAATTAATTGATAAGTTTTTTTAGATGGCATGGTGGATGATTATGGGCTAAAATTAATGTGATTGAATGGTTATCATTTCTATTTTGGTTGGCTTGTATTGGTTTTTCAAATAGGGCTGCATGTCCTTCTTTCTCTATTATTCTAATGTAATTCTTTTATCACCTAAACTCCCCTTGAATGTAATTCGAGATTTCTTGATCAATACTTGTAATGTATAAAGCATAATTTTGGAATAGGTTTATTTTTTTAAATTGTTTAAACTAGAATTACATGTGTAATGTACAAGAAGATGGAAATGGCACCAAAGAGTAACCAAGGAGGTGCATCAAAGAGTTGACACGTTGTCTAGGAATTTTGACCAAATATTTTCTTTTAGCCTCAAAGAAAATATTACTAGTAAAAGTCCATAATTATCTACAATTTATTATGATTTTATTTTATATGTTGATATATTTTAATTACATGATATGATAAGATATTGATATTAAAAAGCAAAATCCCTCAAACTAAATATTAAGCCACTAATTAAGTTGCTTTCTATTATTATAACAAAAATCGAAGTTTTGGTTAAGTGTTGACCTGTTGGCCTATCGGCAAGGTCACCTTACTTTGAACATATTTTTATTATGAGATACGACCTCTGAATAATGGGTACGACTTAACAAAAAATACATAACTTGTCGGCCCACCATCAAGATTATGGTATTTTCGAGGCACTGTTGGGTAATACATAAGATATAAATATCAAGAGTTAATATCCAACTATCTAGGAGTCATAAGAGTTGTGATTGGTAAAAGTTACCTACATAATCGAAATTAATTTGGGTTGCTGGCCCACCGTCAAGTTCAAAGTTAATTAGATGGGATCCTAACGCATTAGGAATTTTCAACGGATTTCGAATCAATATCGAGGGTTATTGATTTGAAATAAAATAGTGAGAGCAAACCAAATAAATTTTTTAGTCCACATTTTTGGTTTGCATAGATAACATAAAACAAATACTTATTTCTATCTTTACTTTTTATTGTAGAATGTCTAATGTGATTTGCAATCGATCTTAAATGACCACAAACTCAACGAAACCAACTTTGAGGATTAGTATCTTAATTTGAGAATTATTCTCGAACATGAGAAAATTGAGTATGTTCTTGACATGTCATGCCGCCATCTTCTCCCTCTGCTACTGCATCGTCTGAGGAAATAGATGCATACGAGATGTACAAAGCCAACAATGATGCTGCAACATGCATCATGTTAACTTTTATGATCCCAGTATTGCAAAAGCAATATCTTAAGATGGATACTTCGTCCATGATTTTCCATTTAAAAGAATGTTCGATGCACAAGCTAGAATCAAGAGGCATGAGATCTCCAAGGAGCTCTATCGGTGCAAGATGGCAGAGAAATCTTCAGTTTCTACTCATGTACTAAAGATGATTGGCCTAATTAAAAAATTGGTTGATTTGGGACACGTCCTTGATAATGAGTTAAGTATTGACTTAATTATTCAGTTCCTCCCTGAGAGCTATTCACAATTCATCCTACACTTCAACATGCAAAAGGTGGAGTGCACATTGACTGAATTGATGAACATGTTCAAGACTGTTGAGCCTAATCTTAAGAAGGAGAAGGGCATTGTTATACTTGTTTTAGGCTCTAGAAAAAAGAAGCCCAATTATGAACTTAAAAAGCCCAAGAAGAAGAGAACCAAATCTAAGGATTGGGTTAAGAAGGACAAACCCAAGGACACACGCTTCCATTGCGAGTAAGATGGGCATTGAAAGAGAAATTGCAAGGCCTACTTTGACTCCTTAAAGTCAAGAAATTTGGGGAAGCTTCAATCTTTGGTACGTATGCAATTGAGAAAAATTTATCTACCAACCGAGACTTTTAGTATTAGATACCAGATCTAGTTCTCATATTTGTAAAAATATGCAAGGTCTTAAAGATTGTAGATTGCTTGCAAAGGGAGAGGTCGAGCTATGTGTGAGGAATAGAGCAAGAGTTGCTGCATTAGCCTTAGGAACCTATGTACTCTCTTTGCCCATTAGGCTTATTTTATAATTGAAAAACTGTTTTTATGTTCGGATACTTATGAAAAATATTATTTCTATCTCTTCTTTGAATTTAGAAGATTTTACCATTATTCAAAATAATAAAGTTGTTCTTTTTCATGTAATGGTATTACTTATGATACTGATACATTAATTAATAGTTTATACATTCTTGATGAAGACAAGTCCATTCTCAACATAAATGCCAAGAAACAAAAATTAGATATTGTAAATCGTTCATACCTCTGGCATTGTAGACTTAGTCATATGAATAAGAAATGTATCTTCAAGTTATATAAAGATATATAATTGGACTCATTGGATTATGAATCATCTGAGACATGTAAATCTTGTTTACTTGGTAAACAGGTAAGCGTGCTAGTGATCTTTTTGCACTCATACATACTGATGTTTGTGGCCCAATGTTGATCCATGCTAGAGGTGATTTCTCCTACTTCATCACTTTCACGGATGACCATTCAAGATATGGTTATGCAATTTTAATGAAACACAAATTTGAGACCTTTGAAAAATTCAAAGTTTTTAGAACTGAAGTTAAGAAACAACTTGGCAAAAATATCAAAACACTTAAATCTAATTGAGGTGGAGAATACTTGAGTCAAGAACTTTAACAATATCTAGAGGAAAATAGAATTATTCCTCAATGGACTCCTCCATACACGCCACAATTCAATGGTGCGTCTGAAAGGAAAAATTGTACTTTATTAGATATGATATGTTCTATGATGGACCATGCATCACTTCATAGCTCATTTTGGGGTTATGCCTTAAATATTGCCTCATTTATACTCAATCGAGTTCCATCAAAATCTATTTATACCACACCTTATGAAATATAGTATGGTAAAAGACCAAATCTTAGTTATCTAAGAATTTGGGGTAGCTCTACTTATGTGAAGCGAAACATGTCAGACAAGTTTGAAGTTAAGTTTGACAAATATTTGTTTGTGGGGTATTCTAGAGAGGGTCGAGCATACTATTTCTACAATTTTCTTGAGCAAAAAGTGTTTATCTCAAAATACGCTATCTTTCTAAAGAAAGAGTTTATTCTTGAAAGAAACAATAGGAGTACAGTGGAACTTGAAGAAATTTAAGAACCACAAAGTAGTCAACAGTTGGAACAAGCGCTTACGCCATATGTTGATGAGGTGCAGTCGAGATCCCCAAATACACAAGATCTTCATAGATCTGCTAGAATATGTCATCTTCCAGAGAGATATGGATTTCTCATTAGCGAGAGCAATGATGTGTTAGTCATGGATGATAACGACTCTACTAATTACAAAGAGACTATATTAATATAGACTTCTTGAAATGGAGTGAAGTCATGAAATCTGAAATGGATTCCATGTACAAGAATAAGGTATGAGCCTTAGTTGAACCACTCGAAGAGATGAAACTCATAGGATGCAAGTAGGTCTTTAAGAGAAAAACTGACACAGACGGTAACATTATTACCTATAAAGCAAGGCTAGTAGGTATGCTTAAAAGTGGCTAAGGGTTATAAACAAAGACAAAGCATTGATTTTGAATAAACCTGCCAGTAGCTATGCTTAAATCCATTAAAATTTTACTTGCCATAGTAGCTTATTATGACTATAAGATATGAAAAATAGATGTGAAGGCCACATTCCTTAACAATAATTTGTAAGAAGATGTGTACATAACACACTTGAAGGTTTTAATTTCATTGATAGTCATAAGGTATGCAAGTTACAAAAGTCCATTTATGGACTTAAGCAAGTTTCAAGGAGTTGGAACATTTATTTTGATGAAACAATCAAAGAGTTTGATTTTCTAAAAAACGAAAATGAGCCCTATGTATACAAGATGGTGAGTGTGAGCACAGTCACTTTTCTGATACTTTATGTGGATGACATTGTTGATGGATAATGACATGCCTTTGCTACAAACAGTAAAGATATGGCTTTCCAAGAATTTCTCATGAATGATCTAGGAAAGGCAACCTATATTCTAGGAATTAGGATCTATAGAGATAAATCTAAGAGGTTGTATGGTCTCAATCATTCGACATACATAGGCAAGATACTAAAGAGGTTTAGCATGGAGCAATCGAAGAAAGGGTTCTTGCCTATGAGACATGAAATTACTCTTTCAAGAGACATGTGTCCTAAGACACCTATCAAGATTGATAACGTGCAAAATGTACCTTATGTTTCAGCAATAGGATCCATTATTTATGCTATACTATGTACGAGACCCGACGTCTTCTACACTCTAAGTGTTATGAGCAAATTCTAAGCTAACCCTAGTGAGCGTTAATGGGCAGGTGTCAAGAATATTCTTAAGTACTTAAGAAGAACTAAAAAATAAATCTTGGTTTATGGAAAATGCACTTTGGAAGTGTGTGGTTTCATTGATGCGAGTTTTTAGTCAGATAAAAATGATAGCAAGTTGTAAACTAGATTCATAGTCACGTTAAATGGAGGTACTTTGAGCTAAAATAGTGTTGATTCTACAACCGAAGCCAAGTACATTGTTGTTTCTAAAGTTACAAAAGAGGCTGTTTAGGTCAAGAAGTTCGTTACCGAGTTAGAAGTGGCTCCTTCCATTGTTGATCTTATACCTTTGTATTGTGACAACAACGATGCCATCGCCCAGACAAAGGAACCTAGGTCTTATCAGTAATCAAAACACACATTTAGGCACTACCATATTATTAGACAAATAGTTGGTAGAAACGATGTAAACATAGAGAAAGTTCCTGTTGATGATAATATAACTCATCATCTCATTAAGTCTTGTCTCAGAAAAAGAATAATAGTCACGTAAATGCTTTTGGTCTAAAACAAATAAGTGATTGGTTTTAGTGCAAGTGAAAGTTTGTTAGTGTATACCCTAAAACTAAATTGCTTTAAGCCTTTTGTATTCACATTTATTTATGTTATATTTATATATGTGGCATTTTTCTTTATCATTTATAACTTGTAATTTTATGTTACTTGTTTATTTGATAAAATTCTTAGAATATTGATTGTGTATTAGAGATTGTAAGGGTTACAATTATAAGACTTTTAATACATATAAAGTCATATACTTAAATATCCCTAGTCATAATATTAATAAGATTGGACATCATTAATACAGATAAACCAGCACATACTTTGCCTCTACTTATAGTAAGTAGAAGTTAATCTCATTAACTATGGTCTACGTGACACCTAAATTGGTAAGTGGATGCTTGTTAAGAACAATTTCATTGTATTGATCCACGAAGAGTTTCCAACTATAGTGCCAATGGTTGAACTCTTAAATGACAATAGTGTAAGTGATCCTTTGACTTGGGATTACCGTAATATCTTGAATGTAGATTGCTATACTTTGACTCTATTTCTCGATGTTCATAAAAGAGTAGCCCATAGGATAGAGATTGGGTATAGTATGAAGCATGGAAGGATAATAAGTAATCAATATATGATTCATTACTCCTTAATAGGAGAGTAAATTTTACTTTAGCCACTTGTTAGAAATATTAACTCAATAAATCTTCTGCAGAAGTGATAGTATAACTTGAAAGTAGTTTTAAGGTTATATTTCATGGAGAGTTATATTTCGGGAACAAGAAAATATTAATTAATCATTTAAAAGTGTGAACTACACTTTTTAGACTAATTAAAATATAATGTAGTGAAATGATATTAATTACACGGTAACATTGTCCTTGATCGGTTTAAGTCTACCATATGACTTTTCTATTCACTTGGATAGCTATGATGCATTGTTAGATGTCACTCATGATTTATAAATACAAATTAATTAATTATTTGATTAATCAATATGAGTTATCATTTGTACTTATTGCCAACGTGAATGGAACCTAATAGGTCACACATATAAACAACATAATCTTCGGGCTAAATTGTAATTAAGATAAGTGTGAGATACTTATGGGGTTAATTTATAAGATAAATTAACATAAAGAACTTATTTATAAATATTCTAAGTCTTACTAGAAATTAGTTTCCTAAAAGAAATGAAGGAGCTATTTGGTTTTCTTATGAAATAGGATTCCTAAAGGAAAATGATTAGCTTAAGGTAAGTTTTCTAAATTTTATTGGTTTCCAATTACCCTTATTTCTTTAAAGACTAGAATACTACTCTTATAAATATGTCCATGCTTTGACTCTTGAATTATTATTGCAACACAAAACTAAAAAATAATAGATGGTATTATTATTGTGATTTAGTCTTGTGTTGCAATAATAATTCAAGAGTCAAAGCATAGTCTTTAAGGAAATATAGGTAATTGGAAACCAAGAAGGTTTAGGAAGCTTACCTTAAGTTAATCATTCTTCTTTAAGAATCCTATTTCATAAGAAAACTAAATAGTTCTTTTGTTTCTTTTAGGAACCTAATTTCCAATAAGACTTAAAATATTTATAAATAAATCCTTTATATTAATTTATCTCATAAATTAACCCCATAAGTATCTCATACTTATTTTAATTATAATTTAGCCCAAAGATTATGTTCTTTATGTGTGTGACCAATTAGGTTTCATTCATGTTGGCAATAAGTACAAATTATAAATTATGTTCTTTATGTGTGTGACCTATTAGGTTTCATTCATGTTGTCAATAAGTACAAATTCTAACTCATTAATTAATCAACTCAGAGCAAGATAAATTAAACACTTTAATTTATCATTAATTCAATAATTAATTAATTCATACTTATAGATCATGAGTGGCGTCTAATAATGCATCATGGCTACCTAAATGAATAGGAAAATCATATGGTAAACTTATACCCATCAATGACAATGTTACCATGTAACTAAATATGTTCCCATTAAAAAGGATATGGGAATTTATCTGGGTATGGATTGGCAGTTTGCCAAAAGGAAATCGCAATTATTTGTCCACGTTAACAATCGTATTCAACAAAGAATAGAGGGCTTTAAGGTAAGTTCTTTGTCATTAGCAGGTAGAGTTATGCTTCCAAAGCATACGTAATCTTCTGTTGGCCAGTATACAATTGGAGTCTTGAAACTGCCAATAATTATTGCCAAGCATATTACAAATTGCTAGCAAAATTTATTTGGTAAGTTGATGTTAAAGGCAAAGGTATGCACTAGAAATCATGGGAATCAATATGCAAATCTAAGAACCTTGGTGGTCTAGGTCTTCGTTGAACCAATAATTTGAATCATGCATTTCTTGGCAAGATTACATGGAAGATCTTAACAGACAAGCAATCCCTAATTAGCAGGTTTTTCCTAGGAAAATATTGCAGGAAAACCCATTTTTTGGACGGGAAGCTTGTAGTATCTTCATCTTGGGGATGGAGAAGTATTTTATGGGGGCATGATTTAATCAAACATGGTGTTAAAAGGCATTTGGGTAATGGTGTAGCTTTGGACATAACAGATGATTGGATTCCAGGAATTCATAATCCACTTAAATTTCAGAAGAATTTGAGATTGTGCCTTCAATTGAAAGTCAAAAATTTATTTGATCAAAATAAGGAATGGAGGAAACCTCTATTGCAAGTCATCTTTCCTCATGATACTGTGCAACACATTCTTTCTACCTATATCCCTTTATACTCAAGACTTGATAGTTATGTGTGGCTACATGAGAAGAATGGTAAGTACTCAGTTAAGTCAGGATATAAGTTGGCAATCAATATGAAAGTTGCACCCCTCTTCAGGAAAGTAACCCAAATTCTCAGCAAGCAATGCACAAGGTTTTTAAAGGTTTATGGCAGTTAAACAATAAGCCTAAGTTGCAATTCTTTATTTGGAGGCTACTTCATAATATCTGGCCTACCATGTTGGCCCTTTTCAACAGAGGATTAGTGCTTTCACCTCTAGGTCTTCGTTGTGGTGAAAAAAAGGAAACCATAGAACACTTATTCATGGAATGTGAAACGACCAAATTGGTTTGGCATTGCTCACCACTTGGTTTGAAATTTGATAATGCATATCGTTTAAGTCTTTCTAAATGGATATGCAAGAGCAAACCCCATATCGTGATGCAACTACCCTACTCCTTGTATTCCTATGGCAAATATGGTTGGCGAGGAATGCCTTTATTTGACAAGATGCCAAGTTTGATCGAGTGTAGGTAACTCATCAATCACTCAATATGTATCATGATCTGCAATCTTCTTTATCGTTATTCAATAATGTGAAGATATAGAAGGTGAAAAAAGATGATCATCATAATGTTGTGAAATCGGTGCAACTTCCTATAGTCAATCAGATGAATCAATTTCATCAATATCATCCAGCTATGCACTCATCAATTTCTCCAAAGATATTGGTAGATGGTGCTTTTGATCCATGAACAACAAGTTCTGCAATTGCTATTGTTGTCTTTAATGAGATGGGAATTCAAATTATGAAGAAAGCCATGAAAGTTCATGCAGTGTCGGCTTTTTAAGTAGAAGTCTTAGCTTGTCTCACAGCATCGAAAATGGCTCTGAGTCAAGGTTTTCCTTAAGTATTCGTTTTAACAAATAGTCTCCTTCTAATCCAATGTTTGTGACATCACAATCTTATTCCTTACTCTTTGTCATATATGTTTGATGATATTAAATTGTTAGCTTCTTATTTCTCTTTATGTAGTATTACAAAAGTAGATAGGAATAGTGTTAAGTTAGCTCAAAATGTGGCTGTACAACTCAACAATGTAAAAGTTTCCTAATGTTAATATATATGTGTGTGTGTGTGTGTGTGTGTGATTTAAAAAAAACTAAATTCTAGAGAGAGAAAAACCCTCAAAGTGCTGCCAACCCCATTTAGCCACCACCTAGTGCCGCCAGCCCCACCATTGGTGCCGTCACCCTCTCTTCTCTCTCTCCCTAATAGTTAAGTCCTTTCTCTTGTGTTCTCTAAATAATTCAAGAGAACTAGTACTCAAAAGTCAAAACAAGCAATTCTTGGAGGTTCCTACAAGATTGTGTTCATGTGGATATCATTAGAGACTCGATACTTGGAGGGCTTTCATGGTAGATCTACCTCATCATCAAAAGGATCTAAGCCTATTGAAGCATAGAAATCTTTTGTGTTTGACGTAAAATTCTCGTGTAAACCCCGTTGTAATCATATTGACATATCAAATAGATTCATGGCTAAGGTAATAAAATTTTTATTTTTTTGCTGCGTTACCTGTGTTATTTCCTTACAATCCAATCCAAAAACTTAAAAATAAGAGCAAGCAAAATTTTTGGTGGAAGGATTGATGACCAATTTGCAGGCACATTGTTATGACAAGTTGTGTAACAGCAAGTTGGTGAGAATGTTTGAAATACCCAAAATTCAAATTCCTATTTTAAAAAAAATAAATTTTGATTCTTTTAGATTCACTTCCTTTAATTACATGACAAGTATGGAAGTTAGACTAGAGTTATCATTTTACCCAAGTATAAACAAGGTGTGTTTCTCCCTTGTTTATATTTAAGTTACATAACAATTGGGATAATCAGTAATAAGTGCATTAACTAAGTTGTTATAATAATAATAATAATAATAATAATAATAATGGGCTGGCCATTTGGAGAATTTGAAAGATATGAAGAATCAACTAAAAATTTTAAGTTGAAAATGTGAAGCATGAGGTGGCTTAATTTTGGAGCTTGAAAGGTGAACTTAATTAGTGAAGGAAATAGCTCTTTAGCAGTGAACATAATGTCTTGATTAAATAAGAGCTCTTTAGCAGTGAGCTTAATGTCTTGATTAAATAAGATAAACACAATAGAAAAATGGAAATAAAAAAGAGTTAAAGTCGTGCGAGAGAGAGAGACAAAGAAAGGAGAAAAAATCTAAAAGAGAACCAAGCTGGAAATGAGAAGAAGTTTGAAGAACTTAAAGGTAACTCCTCTTTCTTGACATCTTGATGAATTCTTTTAGTTAGCAAAGTACTAAACTTGATTAATGAGGAAAGATGCTAACCTTGCTGATTTATGCAGATGTCCTCATGCCATCTTCATGGTCGTCGGATCCTTGTTCTTCTTTACAACAATTTCTATCTTTTAGTACATTTTTTTCTAACATTGTTACTCAAGTAAACTATTAATATGATTCATCGTTTATTTCTTAATTATCAAAATTAGATGATTTTGAACCAAAAGGTCTTTAATCATAATTTCTTATCACGTGATGCAGTCACAATTAAGCATTATATTTTATGTCTTGTTTTCGGGGATGCAATACATCATATAATAGTTTAGAAAAATAATTGGTGAATAAATTTTTGCCTTGGGGATTTGATTAGCTAACCACAGAATGTTAAATTTGTCAATAAAAACTATTATATAAATTTTTTTTTGTGTAATGCTACAATAGTAATTAATTAAAACTGTATGTTTTCTTAGCACAATTTGTAGGAATTTGTCACATTCTTAAGAAAATTTAGGGTTAGTTGCATTTACCTTTCTTGAGCTTTAGCTAGTCTACAGATTAGACCCCCCCCCCCCCCCAAATTTAACCAAATAATAGAACAACCATTCAAACGGACAAAACTATGACAAGAAAACCATTACTGTTAATCAACTAGCATTTTTTTTAAAACTTTATCATCATCATCATCATCATTAGCGTAAATTACATAAAAGTCAAAGTCACAGCCAAAGTATGAGCTTGCTAGACTTTGAATCTAGACACCTTTACAATAATACGGTTTGAAAAGTAAGAGGACAAACTAGCAATATCAGAAAAGTAAGAGGACGAACTAACAATATTAGTAATAAGTGTTTCTAATAAAAACAGAATAATGTTCCTATTATAGAGATATTGTATTAGGAATAATATTCAAAATTTAATCCCAACTGAGAAATCGTCCTTACTACCTTGGATGATGAGCATTCAAAAAAAAGAAGCTCAATTGATTCTTTCGATTTTCCACACCTGAGGCATAGAGGAGTTTTGTACCATATTCCTTTTGAATAGCATATGCATTGTAGGGCAGATGTTATGTAACATTTTCTAAAAGAAAAAGGCTAGTTTAGGAGGAATCTTTAACAGCCAAAGTCTCTTGAAGATAAAAGAAGCATGCGTATAGGAAAAATTACTACTATTTGGCTTATTCCAAATCACAATATCTCTTGCTAGGTAATAAGCCAATTTAATCGAGTAGTGACCATTGGATTCCAGATACCATACTCTTCGGTCCTCCAGACTAGCAATAGGAAGATGAATAGATGTGATTTCCTTTACTGCTTGATGAGGGAAAATATTTGATAGTAGTGGCTATCTCCAGCTTCGGGATAAATCATACATGCCCTTAATTTTCAAAGATAGATAGTGTGCTAGAATAGGAGAGGATCTCAAGGGGTTAGACATATTTGGAATTTAATCTTCAAATATGCTAATATTTTCTCCATTTTAGCCCGTGGCATAACAAAGTCTCTACCCCAAATGATACTTTTCCATTCCCATGAAGACTACTTGGAAAGCTCAACATTGAGGAAGGAAGATTTGTGGCAATATTTTTTATGAAAAAAATTACTGATAAGAGATTCTTTATTTACCAAGATTTTCCCAGATACTTTTCCTAAAAAAGCTTGATTTAGAGCCAAAGTCAAACAGAGTCCTAGACCACTTGAAAACTTGGGATGATAGAAAGAGTCCCAGCTTTTCCAATGAATACCTCGTCCATCTAAATCTCCTTTCCCAATGAAACTAGCTATATTACGGTCAATAAGTAACTGCAATTGGCAATTTTAAAACTCCCAAAGTATATTGTGACAGCAAAGATAAAACATGCTTAGCAAGGGTTACTCTACCAATCATAAAAAGAGAAGAAATTTTATATATAGAGAATTTTCAAATAATTTTGTTATGAATGTTACTAAAAAGAATCTTCCTCAGTTGAGAGAAGTCCAATTCAATGCCCATATAAACTCCAATTTTAGTAGAAGTATTTAAACTAAGAATGGAGGCAACACTAGAGCAAAAAGAAGGCTCGGCATTAGGACTGAAAACTAATGTTAATTTTTGCGTATTTATTTTCTGACCTGATAAGATGGAGTAAGCCTTTAGGGAGCGGGATAAACTTGTAGCTAAGGCAGTGGAGGCTTCTATGAAAAGAATACAGTCATCAGCAAACATTAGGTGAGAAATTTCAATTCCACCTCTAAAAATGGATACTCCTTTGCAAATACTCGTCCTGTTAAGATCCTGCAGTACATCAAACAATGCTTGTTGACAAAGAATAAATAGATAAGGTGGTAAAGAGCATCCTTGTCTCAACCCCTTTTGATCTCAAAACGAGGTATCATAGTTCCATTAATTGAAATGGACATAGTAGCAGTTGTAATGCAATTTTTGATTAAAGAAATCCATCTATCAGAGAAGCCCAATTTATCCATAACCTTGAAGAGGAAACCCAAGAGATCCTATCGAAGGCTTTGCTCATATCCAATTTAATAGTTGCAAAAGATTTCTTTCCTCTTTTCTTCTTTCTAATAAACTCAACAATCTCATGGGCAATCAATATGTTATCAACTGAAGATCTATTAGAAATAAATGCATTTTGGTAGGAAGAGATCAAATTTGGGATTACCTCTTTTAACCTATTTGCGATAACTTTAGTAACAATTTTATAAGAGACATTGCAAAGGCTAATTGGTCGGAAATGAGACAATTTTGTTGGATTATTAGTCTTAGGTATGAGGATGACCTTTGTATCATTAAGGTTATGCAACGAACAATTGTTATTTAAGATACTAGGCACCAAATCCGTTGTAGAGTTTTTCCACTATACTCTAGTAGGTCTGATAAAACCCTATTGGGAAACCATTAGGACCTAAGGCTTTCCATTTCTCTATCATGAAAAATACTTTTGTAACTTTTTCTCTTGTAAATGGTTGTTGTAACATCTCTATTTGTAATGCAGATAGTCTAACCTGAAGTTGGTCTAGAAATTCTAGTTGGATAAGGTCAACTTCTAAATTCTGTGCACTTATGTTTTCTTCGGTATACAGTTTGTGAACATAATGTGATGCATAACTCAAAATGTCCTCCTGTTCAGACAACAATTAACCCTCTTCCATTTCTAGTTGAGAAATATAATTCACGGATTGCTTCCTAGTAGCCCAAGGGTGAAAGAATTTAGTATTTGAATCTCCCTTACAAAGCCATCGGATTTTTGATCGTTGCTTCCAGTAATCACCTTGGCATTGGATTAGCAAGTCCAAATGTTGTCTAAGTTGAAAGTCCGCTTCTTTGGCATGGTTGTATGATAAAGAAATTTGAAGATTCTCTAATTGGTAGCATAGTTATTTAATCCTTCCATCTAGCTTTCCATATGAGTTATTGTTCCAATTTGACAAGTGAACCATCAACTAGTGTTTAAATATGTTGATGGTTAACTAGTGTTGACTTCTTATTCCAAAAGAACATCAATAGTGATGAGTAATGAAAATTCCAAAATACCCACTCACCCCCAATCCTTTTTATTGCTTCCTTTCTTCCTGGTATTCAAACCCTATTACTGAAACTATGGCTGCTAATAAAATTCACCATTATTCGTGGCCTATTCTTCAAATTCAATCCAATCCCCCAAAACTCTACCTTGCACAATCTTTAATCTCAAAATTACAAGAATAGAAAAAATATTCTCAAATGGATGCTACCTTCAAGCAGCTCCAATATTACCCTCACAAACCATTTCCCAAAATCCATGAAATTAAGAAAAGAGCTGCTTTATATATCAAGAATAAACTCCAACCTCAAACATCCAAGAATCCAAGGAGAAAGAAAAAAAGGTTATGAATTAAACTATACATATTTATACAATAAAGTTAGATCTTGCAGTTGACACCATTGAAACCGAATCGAGAATTCCAAGTGATTCCCTTTAATTTCTAGCAACTTGAGTTCAATGAATTTGCAACAATTCATTTATTTATAGGTCATAGATAATGAAAGGATCTAGGCCTTACAATTTGGCTCCTTTCTATTTCTTACAATTTGAACCCTATGTAACTGTGCTAAATCATTTTGTAACTCTCCTTGCAGAATCATGGTGTAATTATGCTAAATAATGTTGTAACTTTGTAACATGGCGTAGCCATTTTTAACTCTAAACGACATCATTTTGCATTTAAAATTTGACCTTACTAGTTCAATCTCGCCTCTCTATTTTTTACCTTTAAATATAGGCCGTAAAATTGTGGAAAATAGCAATTGTGAGATCCCTCTTGGCCATAATGAAACACTCAGTCTCTAAGTCCTCTTGACTCTAGTATGACTAGTGTAGCCTATTGGTTTGCCCAACATATTGAACCTCTTTGCCATTAGAATTTCATTAGTGTCTCAATTTAACCAGATGAGAAACTTTTAGGGTTAAACTCATTCCAATTATAAGTTTATGGGTCATTTTGGAATTATTAGAATTTTCTTTCCATGAATAGTTAAGTGTTTCAAGACTTAGCCATTTTCACCTAGTTCTTCTGTCTGTCCTACATAGCCATTTTCTCTTAGTTCTTCCATCTCTTTTATTCCTATGCTCTTTCGTGTTCTTCCATAACACAAATCAGCATAATCTTCATCATTCAAGGGTGTTTTTGAAGCTTAAGAGCTAGAATCCAGCTAGATAAGCCGTCATCTTGATGCTCAATTCTTGGAGGTAAGACTTCTTCTTCTTCTAGCTTAATTTTGAGGAATTGTTTGATTTTACACTCAAACGTGTTAGAATGCATTAAATTTAGCATTATCTAGCAAAAATATTGTTCATGCATGGTGCAATATGGCAACATCTTTATGAGTTTATATGAGTGTGTGTATGTGCATATGTGTGCAGCTGGATGCCTGTAAGACCTTTATTTATTAGTTTTGTTAGTACTATCTTGATTTGAATTCGTCTTGGATTGGATTGAGCAAAGCATTATTGGTTTAATTGGCTTCCTTGCTTGACAGCTTTATTCTGCGTGCGTATGAGTTAATTTTGAACTCAAATTCTTCCCATTTTCTAAGCTACTTGTCTTCGACGTTTTAAAAATTGTTTAGCCTTTAAATTGCCTCCATTTCACTTCATTTTTGTTAGCTTTGAACTAATTCTGGGAATTTTAACATCCCGACAGGGTTGAATAAAATATGTGCTGGAAATCTTCATTTTCTTCTAAGGCAAACGTGGGCTTCCAACTTTCGGCGAGACCACATGGCAACAGAAGTGGTCTGGTTGTTCCACAGCCATGACAGGTCTCAACGATAGAAGAGGAAACAGACAGATTTGGTGAAGCCAGCGCAAAAGCCGGATCAAGATCCGAGCTCGTCACGGCAGTAATTCCTCGCATGATCGAGGGTCAGGGCTGGCCAAAGGTTGGCTGGATCCAGAAAACCATCACACGGGGAAAAGATGTCGGCTAGATTGATGGTCGGATATAGCCAGAGTTTGTAGCCGGTTTACATTAGAAAACTGCCGCTGCTGGAGGAAAGAATTTCTTGCCACCGGAAAAGGCCGTGAGTATTAGGAAAGAGGACGATTTGAGACGGCGTTGCTTTTTGGTTGGGAAATCGTAGCCGAAATGACGTCATTTTAAGTCAAGGGAAAAAAAACCGAGACATCGTGTGGTTCACGAGTGAGTATTGTGTGCACCATGCGCGTCACGTGGCGTGCAACGTGATGCATTAGAACCAATCACACATCACCAAATAATATAAGGTATGACCCACCATTGTCACATGACGATAAATTATTAGTTCTAGTACACCACGTGACAATGCACATGGTATATTATATATTTTTCCGTGGTTCACTCAAGAGACAGTCAGACTGCCCCTTAAACCCAAAAAAAAAAAAATGTTGGTCAAAAGTGCATTTTGACTACACCAGAAAGGGCAATTTTCCCCTTTTTACAATTGAACCCCTGTTTTCTTTCTTTCTTTCTTTGTTTATTGGCAAATAATTTTTTAACTATTTTTTTTATTTTTCACCCAGAAACTTTTCAAATTATTCAATTAAGTTGATTTTAATGTGATTAGAATTAATATACATATAAATTCAATACTAGAATTTCATATATTCGTTTAATGTAATTATTTGAATGATATCACATATGTGATTTATATTTGAATCAAATAATGAGATTTATTTAATTGCATATTATATGTTTTATTTGATTGAATATATATTTTTCGTACGTGATATATATACATGATGAGACTATAAATTTATCCCTCAATAAAAATAAAAATATTAAATCATAAATAGTTGCCTTCCATTATTATAGTTTTAGCAGTTCTTGTTAGGATAACTAACCCAGGGTTATTCTACTAAGAATGTGTTTCTACTATGAGATATGATTTCTGAATAATGGGTTTGATTTAACAAAGACCCATGGCTGGTTTAGCTAACTCAAAGTCATGTGTCTTTAAGGCAAAGAGTTAGGAGACATATGTAATATGTGTATCAAGAGTTGATATTTAACTGTCTAGGAATTACAGGAATTACAAAAGTTGTAATTGGTGATTATTACTAGCCTGTTGAATTATTTTTGATTTGTTGAGCTAAATCAAGATTAAAAATAATTAAAATGGAATCCTAATCCACTAAGAATTTGGTGAAAATTCTCAAATCCATTATGAGGGATATTGATTTGGATAAAATAGTGGGAGCAAAACCAAAACTTTATTCCCATATAAAATTTTATTTTGGTTTTGTTTATTGCATAAATATGAAATAATATTCTATTTTTATTTTTCAATTGTAGAAAATGAGTAACAATATGAATCTACATAATATTTTATTTGACAACAACCTCATTGCCTAAATTTCAGGGATTGGGTTCAGAACCTAAGAATTGTTCCTAGGAATGAGAATATGCTTTATGTCTTTGATAACCCGATTCCTTGCTGATGATGCCGATAAGGCAGTTAAGGATGCATCTTAGAAACACAAGGATGATTCTGAAAATATATGTTGTCCGATGTCGGCATCCATGAGTCTTGAGCGGCAAAAGCAACACGAGGATATGAATGCCTTCATTATGCATGATCGTCTGAAAGTATTGCATGACAAAAGAGTTAGAATGAGAGGTATGATATCTCCCATGAGCTCTTTCAATGCAAGATGGCAGAATTGTCTTTAGTGTTTGCTCATGTACTGAAGGTAATGAGTCTCATTGAAAAGTTGGAGAAATTAGGTTTTATGCTACATTATCAGTTAAGTGTTGACTTGATATTACAATCGGCTTGGGAGGTAGCTAATGAAAAGATGTTAGAAAGAATGAACCAAATTGAGGGTAGAATAAATGGCATGCTAAGATGTTTGGAAGATAAAATTATTCAATTGACCGAACAAATGAATATTACTAAACTGGGAGAGTTATCAAACAAAACTGAAATCAATCCTAGGGAACATATTAAGGCCACTACTTTAAGGAGTAGTAAGGAGTTAAATGAAACATTTGTAGAAAAAGGAAAAGAAATTGGAAACAATGAAGATGAAAAAGATGAAAAAGGAAAGGTGTAGTGAGTGAAAATGAATTTCATGATGAACAAAATGCAAAACATTTACAAAGTATCCCTAATCTCCCACAAGTTCCATTTCCACAAAGACTTAAAAATTCTAAGCTTGAAAAGGATTTTGAGAAGGTAGCAAAAATATTGAAGCAATTACATGTTAATGTTCCTTTTTTACATGCATTTTTGCAGGTACCAAAGTATACCAAGTTTCTCAAAGATTTGTCAACGCAGAAATGAAGCTTGGATGGTTATGAAACCATAGCATTCACAGAAGAATGTAGTGCTCGGATTCAAAACAAGTTGCTACCAAAACTCAAGAAGCCAGGGAGTTTTTCAATACCTTGCACTATCAGTGATGTTAATTTTTCCAAATCTTTATGTGATTTAGGTGCAAGTGTGTCACTATTTATTTTGTCAATTGCTAGAAAGCTAGGATTGAAAGAGTTACAAAGCACAAACATCACTTTGCAACTAACCGAGAGGTCCATTAGGCATCTACTAGGTGTTGTTGAAATTGTTTCAACGAAAGTGGATAAATTTATTATCCTGGTTAATTTTGTTTTTCCTAATATGGAGGATGGTATATCTTTGCTTATAACACTTGGAAGACCTTTTTTTGCTACCTTAAATGCACTGATTGATGTTCAAAATGGCAAATTGAGCTAAGAGTTGGAGATGAAGAGATAGACTTTGAATTAAATAACATGATAAAGCATCATTATTCTACTTTTAGTGTTTATATGATTGAAGATGTTGATCAACGTTTGCCAAGTATATCAATTTGAGGTTTTATGAGCCAAGGAAGAAAAGCACAAAGAAGAAAGGACCAACTAAGATTAATTGATATCTCCAAACCCAAAGCAGTGGAGGATTCTTTGGAGAGTGGTCCTATTACATGAAGCATGCATCAAAGATTTTATCTCTCGACTCTAAATGAAGCACTCACTCAAAGGCAACCCAACATTTCTAATATTTTGTGAAATTTAAGTTTGTTTTGATGTTTATTATGTCATTTGAAGTGTGTTTGTTTTGTATGTTTTGTAGGATTTTATAGGAGGAATATGAAGTGCAATATTGGAACAAGATGTCAAGATTATTAGTTAGCTTCTTAATCTCCCTCTTTTATGCATTTCATACTTGGAATAATGTTTAGCATGTTGAATATATGGTATGCAATGTCTTTTTTACGATGGAGTTGATAGAAGTTAACTTTTGCATACATATTTTATTTGTAAACTTTTCATATCAAACGGTCATTTAAGGATTCATTGAGTATTTGTGTTGTCAAGTTTTGTTTATAAGCTTCATATGATGTATGAAATATGTGTGTAAAGTTGGTTTTAAAGTTTTATGCTAGTTTAGCATTTTATGCAAGTTTAAGTTTCATACTCAATTCATGATTGATCTTGTTAATTTGATGCATAACATGCTAATTTTGTGCTTAAGCATATGTGTGTTGATGTTTTAAGCTTGTTCCAAGTGTTAAATTGCTAAAAAATATGTTTAAAATTGAATTGAAGTTATTACAGTAAGAATAGAAAACCAATGGAACAATAACACAAATTGCCAAAATTCAGGATTAGGTTCAGAAGAAGATCTATGGACCACTAATCTATGGGCTTAGAGATCCGTAGATCGTCTATTGATCCACGACCCCTATCACCTGCGAATCGATGGCAGATTTGAGGTTTCTTGAACATTTTCAATAGTTTTCAATTATATCATTTGCAATTTTTTCTTGTATAATTTTTATACGTATTTTGAGCACTTTAACGTCTTCCAATCAAGCATATTATCTATTGCATTAAGAAATGAGATTTTGGTATGTGGCATATTTGAGCAAGTTTCTTTTGCTTTTAGTTTCATCATAGTTCATCGCATTGGCTCACATTGCTTGTCTTTCACTTTCTTACCCCCTTGAACCACGTTGCAAAGACTAAGGGGCCATTTGGTTCAAATTCTTCAGTCACTGTTACTATGAGTATCATTAACTCTACTATGAGCATGAGTTTTGACGATTCCTCCCAATATGTTTGGTTTAATAATGGAATATGTATAATTATAAAACTACTTGTTTGGTTAACTAAAATGACTTTCAAGTAAATTTTAAATTTTTTAAATCTTTTATTTATGATATACATATTTTTTAGATTTCTTATTTTTGTATCTTTTTAAAGGAAATTTCTAAAATGACTTCTTTAATTTTAAATATAGCCATACTCTAATTTGAGTTTTATGCAAATGGTAAGCTTAAGAAAAAGTCATTTTTATTGAATTCATATAGAGTACCATATATCTTTATTTTCACTTCAAATTTTTATAAAAATTTGAATATATTTTTTACTCCTTAAAAGTTCCCCATATATTAACAAAATTTCTAAACAACATTTATAAAATTTAATTAATAAAAAATATTCAAAATAAAAAAAACATAGCAAAGAGAGATAAGAGCAGAGTGAGAGCCAAGAGCGAAAGGGGGGGGAGAGAGAGAGAGAGAGAGAGAGAGAGAGAGAGAGAGAGAGAAGAAGAAGAATAATATATTGGGGGAAGAGCTTAAAAGAAGTGTGTTTTTGCCCTTAATTAAAAGAGTTAATGGGTTTAATAGAATAGTATTTTAGGGGGAATCATTAACACCCCAATTAATCACTTTCATTCCCATTAAATGATAGTGATAGTTATTTTACAAATATCAATAATAAGTATTATTATTTATTATTATACCCATTCTCTTTCTTGATTCCCCTAAGTCAAACAGTCCCTAAATGTGAGAAAAACTTAGGGTGATAAGTCATGCTATTTTACCTTTTTTCCTTAATTGCTATGCATACATGTTTAACATAACATTTGAATATCTTTTCAGTTGTTAATGCAAGTTGTGAAGCTAGAATGGATAGAATTTTGAAGGTACATGGCAAAAAAATTTTGTAAGGACATCTTTTCTACTTCTCAACCGAAGTAGAAGGACATCTATAGCACATTCTTGTAGACTTTTCAACCGAGCAAGGTGAGTTTTCTTCTTCTACTTCTCTTTTTTACTTTTCCTTTGCACATTCAGAACAATGTGTAATTTTGAATGTGGGAAAAAATTATAGGGATTATGTTTAGGTGGGCTTGAGGTGATTTGAATATATTGTGTCAGGATATTGTTTTGGTAAAATATGACCAAAATTTTTTGAAAATTTGCTTCAAATTCATGCTTTTATGCCATGATTTTATTAAATTCTTTTACTTCTTGAAGTGATTTTATTGACTTTGATTGAATGTTTTCTACAAGCACATGAAGGAATAGTTGTTTTTTGATTAAGAGTTGTATTTTTAAGAAAGTATATATTGTAAAGTAGTTAGAATTATGTCTTGATTTGGCATGTTTGATTGAAATTTCTCTTTATTAGTGGATTCTTCGATATTTGAATTCTACAACTTGTTTGTAACTCTCATACCTAATCTATTAAAAATTCCTTTCCAATTGTCATTTCAACTCAACTGGATTGTTTAAACAATAGAGTTAGTGATAAAGTCTTGGTAGCTGCAAATTCGTATGATTCCTCGTGGGATTCGATATCTAATACTCCACATACTACAATGGACTTGTGTATTTGTGATACAATGAGAGATTAGATTTTTGTTACTTGATTGGTGTTTGTTTGCTTCAATTTTCCATACCTAATCCAAACTCTGGTCAACAAGTAATTAGAGTTAATTAGAAATTATTTTGTTTATAATTAATCGTTAAAATAATATAATGGTAAAATATACATAACAATAATTATATTAATTTGGATCCCAAGATGATGAAAAGATTAGTTGATAATAATTAAAACAAAAAATAGTTTGGTAATTGAGGTTAGAAAAGTAGCTACTAAAGGTTTAACGTTACTCTTGAACTCTTAGAAAAATAACTTACACTCATTAAATATGAAACTTTTTTTCAGCTAGATAGAGGAAAATTGAAAAATATTTTACATAAGAAAATATTTTCTGGTGTTTGGTACCAAAGAAAATTTTGAAAATATTTTCCAATCCTAACAAACAAACATGTATACAATTTAAAGATCTAAATTATTGAATGTTCAGAATACAAAAAGATTATGTCATATAGACACAGAGACTAGACACACAACATAATGTACAAAAGAAATATATCTCAAAAATTGTAAATAAGACTTTGTTTTTAGAAGATATATTGAAACCAAAAATAAGGAAAATAAAGTTGTTGAAAAATAGAAACTCAAAACTTTTGAAGTTCTAAATGACTGATTTCTTTTTATGAGTATTTCAAGATGATAAAAACACTAGGGGTCGGCCAAAAAACCCACCGACCCGAAAACTTGCCTGATTCGAACCGAACCGATCCGACAAAATAGGATATCTGAACCGTCTTTCTCTCAGCGGGGCAAACTATGGTCGAGTACCTGCAAATTTAAGGTCGGATACAAATCAGAAAAATAAAAACCTTCGGGTACCCGATCTGACATGAGGTATATTATATAAATATTAAAAAATATAAGAACCTTATCATAATTTTATTAAAAGTATATGAACCAGACGTCTATTACCTTGTCCGCAGACTTACTGGAATTTACCGGATGTCCGCTACCTCATTCGCATACTTTCTGGAATTAACAGGTCATTTGCTTCATCCTTTGGTGCATTCGCTTGGTCTCCGCTTCATCATTTACTTTCTATTTTGACTTCTTTTTTATTTCTAACTAATTTTACTGCAAATACACCTTGGTATTAACATTAGTATATATTGTCATTAGTTTGTTAATCAATAAAACTAAGAAAATTGAGATTATAGAGTCCTCAATTTGCCTATAAGCTTTCAATTAGTAACATGAATTAGTGGACATTTATGATTGTTTGGGGAATTAGAGAAGTCAGGAGAATTTTGGAAGACCTTGTGTATGATTTTGTATTCTTATCATTACAAATTTCAATCTAAAAAAAAAAAAAGAATAGGGACGGGTCGAGTACCCTATGACCTGTCCCTATTTTTTGGGTACCTGTAAACTTTAGAGTCGGGTTAGAATTGAAAAATGCTAATTCGATAGGTTAAGATTGGGTCAGTCAAGTTGCTTTAGGGGTGGTTAGCCAACCTGTGCCCATCCCTAATAAACACTGTGATGATTGGATGGCTTCTGGAAGCCCTTTTAAGTCTCCAGAATAAGAAAATGGGAACTAAATTCGATCTCCCTCCTTTCGATTCCTAAATTCGTCCTAGTTTGAGTCCGTTTATCGGAATTCTACCCTAATATAGAGAAGCGCAAATTGAGATATTTGTGCGAGTCTTGGTCCACAATGTGAAAGGTAAAAAATATGGATGTAATTGAATTGATTTGTGTTCAACAAAATAGAAAAGAAAAAAGAATTTCAGGAAGATATCTTTCCTCATCATTGATATCTTGCCAAACGTGAATATATTTTAAGTTGTGTATACTTTGAGATAGAAGAAAACTTCATTAGAAAAGAAAGGGTTATTAAACGTGACAAATTTGTGTGAAAGCTACATCAATATTCTAAAACGAGGGCTTATATCTTGTTTTCCTCTCTTACTAATGTTTCTCCAATTGTTCCCTTCAACTCATAATTGTTGTTTGAATAAAAATTATGTATGCCCTCTACCTTTTTTGGTCAAATTTAGGCCATTAATTTTAGTACTAGATTATATTATAAGTTTGAGACAATTTACATTTGTTCTTTACTAAACTAAACAAAAACACTCATGAAATTTTCTAAAACTGGTAATGCCCTTTAATGCTTATTGCTATATTTAAAATTTTATGAACGTTTTGTTATTTCTTATTTCATTTTATCTTTCATAATTTTTTGTTTTCTATTTCATTCCTTAGATACTAAATATTTACGTAGCTGCTATGAGTTTCATTTCGAAAATTATTTTCTAATAAGATAGTATAAGCAATTCACTTCTTTTTTGCTTAAATTTCTATGCTGATAATAAAATAATTTTTGGACACGTATCTCCTAAATGTCAAAAACGATAAAAATAATCATAATTAATTATACGCATTAGTGATTTAAAACAGATTTTAAGTGCTACCAAATGGAGTTTATCCTCACATTATTTTTAGTAATTAGTTTAACGTAAAATTTTAATGCACTTTTAAATCAAACAGTATGAATTCCAGAAACAAAAAATTCTTTGTTTAATATATGTAATTGAGATAACATCTTGCTTGGATAAAAATAAATGCGAGCAGAACAGAGTAATGAAATCAAGTGTTGACTATCAAAAAAGAAAAAATACAAAATTATAGGATAGTCTAATTAAAATGTTTATCTTTAAAAAAATAATTAGTTGGTTTACTTGTGTATTTGGCATAGTTATGACATTGAAATTGAAAGAAAAAAAAAATTCTAGCCGATGGGTGGGGTTAGGCTACCATGGCAAGCTAATATTGGAAGGGAGGATGCCTCATCTCTTCTTCTAATTCGAGAATCAGTTAACCTCAAAGCTCTGGATGAACAATGCTAGTAACGACCTTTGCCTCCAAAACTACATTTCCACCACAAAATCCCTCACTTTCTCCCCTTTTGAGACCCAAAAATCTCCCCGGTTGCATTCAATCCTTTAACCGACGGGACCTCTTAACCTCGTTTTCCTTCGCTATTATCCCATTCTTCACTTCTTCTCAGCTCAATGATTTTGAAGCGTTCAACCCCTTTTCTATACTAGCCTCGCAGGCTCGTGGGCTCTTCCAAATGCCCCCTTTTCGTCTCAGCAACAGGTACTTAATTAGCACATGTTCCGACAAATAAGACTTCAGTTTATCAGAAAGAAAATTGTGTCGGATGATATTTTTTCATGTCAGAGTAGATTTTAGAGTTTATCTGAAATTCGAGGGACGTGTTGAAATTCTGTTTAATTTGTTTATTTTGATGCGATCTGCGTGTAATATTGCGTAGATTATGAAGAATTGATGTTGAGATTGGTTTGTTCTTGTGTTTAATACTTTGTTCTGTTCAAATTTCTGTGGTGAATTTGTCCTGCATAAAAATATATACACATTTGTTATACAAGGTTATATGGAATCTTATGGTGGGGGATTGGGACCCTAATTCAGAAAACTTCAGAAACTAACTCAGTATTTAGGAAGAATGAAGCGTTAGAGGGCACTATGCTTGCTAATAATTTGTTGGTCAAGGCTTTACTAAGATTGAATTCAGTTAATGCTATAGCTTGGATTTTATGTCACGAATAGTTAAATTTTGTTGTTAGCTAGGGGAAAATGTCCCACATACTTGTTTTAATAGTACAGTTGACTGTCATACTGCTGTCTCTCACACAGTATTTATGTGTGTACAAAAGGACATATGTTTATTTTCTTTGGCCATTTTCCAGTGGTGATGGCATTTGGATATCTATTCTCTCTTTTTTGATATATTTCTTCATCTGTTTGCAACAACCATACAATGTGTCGTTTCTTTGGCAATTATGCCGTGATAATGGGTTTTAAGTCTTGGAAATCTGTTTTTGGCGACTTATACTCAATTTATCCTCTTCTAGTTTGCGGAGATACTGTTGTGATGACTTAACCTCAATGTTTTGTGTCTTCTTTTTGAGTTTGGGACATTCCTGACATTATTTCCATGTTGTGTATGAGTATAGGTATTTTCTAGTTAGGTCTGGGGAATCAGAATATGAGAGTTTGGGAATAATTAACACGAATCCAGTTGCTAAAACGTCAGTTGATAGTGGATTATCAAAGGAAGGGAAGCAGCAGACTGTGAAGGCTGCATTAGCATTGAAAGAAATGGGAGCTTGTGAAGGAAATTGTTGGATATGGCCCTCTATTACTCAGAGGGCTTACCAAGCTGCTGAGATTATTGCTGCTGTTAATGGAATCAGTAGAAGGTATACATATGGTCAGCTACCCTAATTAATCCAAAGGATAACTTATGATTTTTTACATAAATTATTGAGCTAATCATGGTTTGAGTTTGAAATACGAGATATGATGCTCTTAGTCATTTTATTTTGATCACCATCGACAGTAATCAGCAACAATTACTGCTGATATTTTCACAACTGGGTGCAGCCACATAGTCCCGGAGTACAGCTTCTTGGATGCTCGTGGACTGGGGGCATATGAAGGGAAGAACTTAGACTCTATATCAGAAGTAAGACCATATGTCATTTTGATATGGACTTTAACTATTCACATTTGTTGATATTTCTGTGTATTGACATTTTTTAGAAGAACCGAAAAGGTAGTTCAATAGTCAAAGGAAAGATGTAAAATTTGGAGGTCTTCATACTAGTCCAAGTAACAGAATAGGAAATGAAGTTTTTTTTTTTTGAATTCAATAGGAAATGAAGTTTAAAATTCTTATAGGCATATGGTAACTTATGACTGAGATATATTTAATAAGTCGGGCATATTATGTTTTATTAGTGAAGAGTTGGTGCTGTAGTATAGCTGCTGATGTGAAAAATGCAACAGGTGTATGCATCAGATAGGCTTTCTCCAAACATCAAGCCACCACCTATTGATGATGGAACACCCAATGAGAGTGTCTCGGATGTCTTTGTTCGGGTGACGCAACTCATGTCAATTCTTGAAACCCAGTACTCCGAGGATACGGTAATTATTGTTTCTCCAGATTCTGACAACTTGTCAATCCTACAAGCTGGTTTGGTTGGGCTTGATCTCCGAAGGTAAAACTGTTTTAGTTTCCTTTTATTGAGTAAAACATTATTTTGAATTTTCTAGCAGGTTCCTTTTCTACATCTAAGAAGCAAAAACCATTCATTTCTCCCTGCTACGTGTTTGCAGGCATCGGGATCTTTCTTTTGGCCCAGGTGAAGTCAGATTCGTTGACACTGCCAGTATACCGACTTATAAGCAGCCTGCATCTGCTGTATATAAGTGTTTAAACCCTCCAAATTGTATTTGAAATTGTAGCCTTACACATGCTTCATCGTAGGAGTTGATAGAGATGTGAAAAAAATGATTGGTTTTTCTTGATTGAACACTATTTCCAGCATCATCCTCATTATATATGCAACTTCAACAATTCACTAAATATTTCTTGAAATATCAAAGTAAAACTTGCGCGACGTTATACTAGTACATTCTTTTTTTTTTTTTTTTTATTTCAAACGCGATGCCTGCATGATATTTGATTTGAAATGTCAAATTAAATAATACTTGATTGCAGTATGAATTTAGTGGTGAAGTGTGTGAGTGATTAAATATTACTCGATTGCAGTATGAATTAAATCAAAGAATTCTCAAAGGCAGGAAAAAAATAGAAAAATCTTTGCGAACTAGAATAAAGGCACGAGAAGTGAACTTCACATGAGATTCAATCCTTAACCCATGTCACTAAGAGCCCAAGTTTCAACAAATATTTTTGGACACGGTCGTACTAACACCTCTGATGCCTGAGCTTGAAGTCCTAAGAGCTTCGAACGCCTACTGGCTTACATGGCCCAATAAAAACTCTGGTTTCGCATCCTAGAGCTCCAGTTCCAATGTGACAGTGCTTAGAGTTTCAGCTCAGACAGGCACTATCAGGGTATGTCTCTACCAGAAGTTTGATTCTATCAGCCTAGAGTTCTTGCTCCAGTAAGACATCCTAGAGCTTCAAACTCCAACAAGCACTATTAGGCATGGTCGTACTAAAATTTTGGCTCCATTAGTCTAGAGCTCTAGTGTCACGTTCCGTACCCACGATATAACACCGCCGTATCTAGGCTAAACTAAGACACGAGACTCATTAATCAATCAAAGCGTTTACACATCCCAACATCACATAAGTAATTAAATAAACATTAGCCACAAATATTGTATCATTCAACTTAATAACCTTTAAGCCCATAATTACAACCCAAGGCAAATACTACAAACACCATTTTCAATTCACATCATTACATAACATAACATAATCTAAACAATATAAACAAGGTTCACCGCTAAGCATGACCTCTTCATTTCAATCATTTAGCTCCAAGAGCTAGTCCCAACCTCTTCCAAGAAATTCACCCTTCACTGCATACCAAAACAAATGGGTGAGTAACAAGTTACCCCGTAAGTAGTACAGGTATCACTTTGTGGCTTGAGAACGTTATATATGTATATTTGCATATCAATCATATAACATTCATTCAAATAAGTCATAAAATACACGGTCAAATCATATTCATTACAATTCACATCTCATAAGCACAATTGACAAGATGAGCTCAAGAAGTAATCTAACTAATGACCTTAGATATCTAGTTGTTAACTACGACTCGGTTAACACGATATAAAACCATCACGCAGTTGGTCTGATTCTAAACAATATGCTAACTATCCCCGATTAGCACGGTCAAAGATCATATCACCTCCATCAAGTTAAGGAACTAGTCCCATTATAATCCATTTCACTCAAGAGCTCAATCAAATCATTATTCAAAAAAGTAAATGTTGCCATGTATATTCAATTCATATTAAAACAATAATATCCAAACTCAAGTCATTTTTTTATAACAAATAACATTTAATACACTAGATCTTTCAAATATCATTTTCCAAAATGCAAAAGATACAAGTACTACTTACGTCGATCCAAGCTAGCTTAAAAATCCAAAAAGGAATTATCACCATCTTCGCCTAAAACATGCAATTAAACACTTAGTTACAGGCTAAAACTATCAATTAATCTTAATAGAAGCTTAACTCAAGACCCAAGACGCAAAACAGGATGAACTGCTGAAAAAGAGGGTGATCCGCGGTTGGGATCAGCTAATTTGTGCTCGCGGATCAGCCTAGGTCACCCGTGGATCCCTAGCCATGATGCAACTGGTGCTGCGGCTCGAGTCAAAGAATGACCCACCTTTGAGCTGCAGGGTTAGTAGCGGCTGGTGTCGTGGCTTAAACGAAAACGTGAGCTCTCACAAGCCTGCAACATTCCTCTCGACATCCAATCTACCTAAGCCTCATCAAACACAATCCAAACACTTAATCTAACCCAAACATGGCAAAATAAGTTAGAAAACCACAATTTATACTCAACATACTTCATTAATCACAATTCCACCATTTAACCCCCAATTTCTCATAATTCAACCTTCAACATAGAAAACCCACAATCTAACTTAAACTTAATCACCATCAATAGCATAAAAAAAAAAGAATAACTCATCTCATTCCATCACTAATTACACTATAGTTACTACCATTAGTATAAACCCGCAATAGATTAGAGTAAAATGGGAGAAATTACCTTGAGTAGAAAGTTGGGTAGAAGCCTTAAGGTTTCCCCTTCTTGTTTCACTTTGAGAATAGAATTCTTCACTTTCTTCTTCAGGAGGAAATGAAGGGATTCAAGAGAGAGAGCTTGTTAAGGTAGAAAGAAGCAGAGAAGGAGATGGAGATAAGGGAAGAAGAAAAGCCCTAATTTATTTAGGCTAAACAAATTTATTCAAATTGCAATCCAGTCCCCCTTCATCTTAAGATCTATTTCTTTACCTAATATAGGTCAAATGACCAAATGGTCCTTGGTATTACACTTATCTCCAATGAGGCATTGCCTAGATTTCACTAGAAGCACCATTAAGGCACAGCCTAAAGTTTTTAACTCCGACAAGCATCCCAAGGCACTATCTGAAACTCAAATAAGACCCAATAACAACAAGAACAAGAAAGTTGTCCCATGGGAAGATGATTGAAAAAAATGGGATCTGACTACCCCGTGCTGAGAGGCAAGAGTGGCCACCTCTGGGTGATAAAAAGTTTATTTTTCAATTGAACGAGGTGGAACATGTACAACTAGAGGCCTAAGCCATAAGCCCTAAGCCCTAAGCCCTAAGCTTAAAGACCCAAATTTCTAGAAAAATCAGTAAGTCCGAAAGCTATGCATCATAAGGGTGGTAAGATATCTAGATTTTGTGAAAATATTCATCCAAAATATAAAAAACAATTCAAAGAAAGGAAAAAATAAGTAGTAAAGCAGCAACTCCTCAAGCTTCCTCACTAGAAGCAAACTCTCTTTCTTCTTTGCCTACCACCTATTTCCTTGCTTCAATTTGACCCTTCTTCCTGATGGGGTTGAAAGAGACTTATGTCAAGTTCAAATCAGGGTAAACAATAGCAATTTGACCTTTAACAATATCGAAATACCTCCTTAAGATAAAAGCCCCATCTAACACCAGCTTCTTGCAATGGCTGTTTACTTCAATATTTAACTTCTAGCTCCTTGACTATCAGTTCCAACTCCATGATAGTATTATAAAATTGCACTGTAGCAATTCAACCGACATACTCACTAACTTGATGTAACATTCCCAATGCTATCATCAGAATGCAAGACATAAGGAAATGTTTGTTGCTGGCAAACTTTAAAACACTGTAGCATACATAAGTTTGCAAAATATAAGTTTAATCCATGCAAAACAATAAATGACTAGTTGGTAATAGTTAGTGATGAGAAAATTAAGTAAATTAAAGATGAATTATTTAAGAATTTATCTAAAAATATTAGAAAATTGGAAATAAATGAGTGAGCCGCAACAACACTATAATGATCAGTTGCGGCTCATCAACTAAACATTTATGTTCTGGTCTGTGGCATGAGCCGTGGCATGGGAACAGAAAGTTTCTGCCCATGAACCGCAGTTTGAGCCGCAAGCAAGGAGAGCCACTCAGCATGTAGCTCACGGACAAAATAGTTTTGTTTCTGATCTAAGGCTTGAACCGCAGGCAAAGAGCCACAGCTGTCTTCTGTAGATGAACGTTAGAATTTTCACTTTGCAATTTGAAGAGTTTTCTTCAAAGTTTTTCCAACAAACACATAGCATTGCATGGGAAGAAGTTTCAATGTTCAAAAGACATGAATTCAATTCAAAACATTCATTTTGAATTGAAAAGATACCTCTTCATTTGAATGTTTACATTTGAATAGGTGTCTATTCATGAAGATTTGTATTCAATAGACATATATGTTAAGAAAATGTTTACATTTGAATAGGTGTCTATTCATGAAGATTTTTCTTCAACAAACATATTGCAGACACAAATTTTAATACACCATTTATTTTTCTAACATTAGGGGGCATTTTTATATTTTTGGGGTCAAATTTCATTTTTCTGGTAAAAGTGTCAAAGTCAACAATTTTGGGGGCAAAATGGTAATTTTTAGCATGTAAATATTTTTTCATTAGTTTTGGGCTTCTAAATACATATTTTGTACTTTCATATATATATATATAGGGTTTATATGTTTTTGAGAACAATAGCTATTTCTATGTATATTTTTGCACTCCGAATGCATTTTTCGCCAATTTTGAATTCTAACTTCATTTTTAAAATTTTTTAAACCAATTTCTAATTTTGGCAATTTTCGAAACCAACTGTTATTTTTTCGATAAATACTGGGTTTAGGGGCAAAACAATCATTTGTGCACGCGAATGTATTTTTCGCCTGAATTTTATTAATAAAATTTATTACTTGCATTTTTCTCAACGTTTTCATTTTTTTGGTGTTTTTAGTTTAGAACTTGATTTTTTTAAAATTTTTGTGTGTCAAAAAATTTATTATTTTTTAGGATAAAATAGTAATTTTATTGTCAAGGGTATTTTAGTCTTTTATTTATTCTTGGAGGATAAGTTCCCTTTGAACTATAAATACTTCCATTTGGATTAATTAAAAGAAGAGGGGATAATAGAAAAAGCTAGAGAAAACTCTTAGATATTTTTACACACGATACACACATTTTCACACACTAAATACTACACACGTAAACACACCACAAGCACACATAGTTAGATTAAACACACACATAAACACACCATAAACACACATAATTAGATTAAACACGCACACAAACACACTCTTTTTGCACATAGTAAGATCAAAACTAGAAAAATAAGAAGAACACACAAAAACATCAATTTGCTTCAAACCATTCAAGACTCATTAATCAAGGTATATACCATCAATTTTTGTTCATTTATTTACATTTTTTATTGATTAATACATGAATCTGATGCATATTTTTCTAAAGAAATAACTTTCTCTTAAATTTTGGGCCATGTTCTTGCTGGTTCTTTTGTTTGTCTACTTTCTTTTTTTTTTTCTATTTTCTTTCTTTCTTCTTCCTTTTTACCCTTCATCGTTCTTCTTCCCTCTCCAAAAACCACCAACAACCACCTATGAACCACCGTAGCCCCTCCTTTGCAACCAATAAATCGTTGCTCCCCTCAAAAACCACAGTTCACTCTCCCCTGTCTTCAACCCTAGATTCCTGCAAACAATCAAAGCAAATTACCACTGTCAATATACAGCAACCTCACAAAGCCAAGCACAACCCCTTGCCCACCACTAGCCACCAGGTAGCAAACCCAAAACCACCAAACCACTGCCACAAATAACCATCGCCATCTATCTCCAAAATTTCAGGCAAAACCACCATTAGCTCCTTCCATTTTCACTGCCACCCAACCATCACCCATACATGCTAACCATTAGCCCAATCACCAAATTCAACTATTGCCAAGTCAAATTACCACTCAAGATCGCTAAAATCAACCATTAATTAGCCTATAAGCTTGCCATCACAACTGTAGTAATTATCCAATTCACTACTATAACCAACGCATCACCACCATCTACACCATCCCTTTACCTTACCCACAGCCCGGAAAAACAAAAAACAAAACAGGCACCAACAGAACAATCACAAATCCATAGCCACTCCTTAAACCACCAGTCAAAGTAAGCTCTACCAGAACAACTCTTCATGATCACCAAAACTACCAGCAGCCCCAATTCACCAAACCAACCCCACAATTGGTCAATTTCTACTCGAAATTCTAACAAACAACCACTAGGCAACATTCTATTTCCACTCAACCCAATAGCAGCAACAAATACTAGCCATCACAAAACCCATCGCACAAATTACCAAGTCAGTCGGAAATTACCTCCGTCAACCACTGTTGTTGACAACAACACCACCTCGTTCCTCCTCTCACTGTAACTCACCATCACCACCAACAAAAACACACATGAACCACCTGTATCAACCCAACTACCATTCCAAAATTGTCCTCCCCTCCCTGGCAATAAAAAACCACCCAAATCACCACTTTCCCAGTCACACATACACACAAAATCATAACAATCACCCACAGCCACACCAAATCACAACCCACAACCGAAAACCAGCTCTAAAGCCATGCCATCACCACCATCTCCTCTGCCTCCCTTCCCTCCCACTTATGCCGCTTTCATTATCGTCTGAACCAAAGAAAATTTTGGCTTATTTCTTTGTAATTCTTATTTTTTGATTAATTCATGAAATAAATTGAATGGAACTTGTTCGCTGTTTAATTAATTAGACTTAAGCTTGAATTGGAAGAAGTTCGAAAAAGAGAGAAGTGTGGAAGGAATCAGAGAGAAGGCGATCGGAGAAAAAGAGAATGGAAAGAGAAAGAGAGAGAGAGAGAGAGAGAGAGAGAGAGAGAGAGAGAGAGAGAGAGAGAGAGAGAAACCTATAGAGAGAAAGAAGAAAGCATAGAGAGATGGCTGAGAGCGAGAGAAAATACAGAGAGGAAGATGGAAGAATGAGAGGGGGAAGACAGAATAGAGACAGAGGTAGAAAGAGGGGCAAGACAGAGAAGAGACGGGAAAGAGAGATCACAGGAGGAAGAGAGATAGAAAGCGAGAGAGAGAGATGAGAAAAGAGAAAGGGGATGAGGATTTTTCTAGGATTGAAAGGGGAAGAATGACTGGGGGATGAAGAAAAGAGATAGCAGGAATAGGTTAATCGATTCAGTCAATTGGCTAACTGAGATATAAGTTTGTTTATCTGGTGATTCTATTCTATTTTGGATTTGATTAACTAAAGAAAAATTGGCTGCATAATTGGGTGTTTTAATGTTTTGTTTTAGTTTTTTAATTTAGTTGTTTCTTGATTTGTTCATGATTTGTTTAAGATTAGTTAGCTAAATTTATCTTAGTAGTTAACTTTAGTTAATTTTAGCTAAATAAGTATATTTCACTTATTAATTCAGCCCTATTTCAGTCTTTGAGCATTTTTACTTTTTGGTTTTTTTACTGAATAATATGGATACTTATGTCTAGTTTTTATATATTTTTTAGTATCATCAATGTTGCCTCCCAAAAAATTTTTTGATTTTATGCAATTAAGTTCTTATTAATGATAGATTGACCCTCCAGATTTTTAAATTATTTCAATTAAGTCCCCTAATTGCAATTTGCACCCCTTGCTAGAATTTAGTACTTTGCCCCCCACTTCAATTTAATTTGCATCTCTACCCCTTAGACTTATGAGAATTTTTAATTTTACCCCTTAAGTTTTATAGAATTTTATTTTTAGTCCCCTTAGTTGCCAGAATTTATATTGTTCCCTCAAGTCATCAATACTTACATATTTTAGGCTTTATTTGTATATACCGATGTATCTTAACATGTTATTTTTTTTCTTAGCATTAGTACTAGGTCTTCAAAAGAGGTATCTTCGCCACTTTCAATTTTTTCTTTTTACATGCTCCTATGTGTTTTTATGCATTCTTGATAGGTTTATTTGATGTCATTTACCTTTTGAACATTTATTTATTTTATATTATGTTATGTTATGTTTATTAGTTCAAATCTTTAATGTTTAATTATTTGCAAAATGTAATAGATAGGTTAATTTTGCCTATTTTTCGAGAATTTGTACTTAGATAAGTAATGTAATAGATAGTTGATATTATTTCTTCCAAGAATGGTGTATCTAGATAGCAAACATAATGGATACGTCATTTTTACTTTTTTTTTCCTTTTAATTGTAACTTAGGTCCTCTGGGGTAATAGTTAGGGCTCATGTGTTTTTTATGTGTTTACGTCTTTATTTGTTTTATTGCTTTGTTTAGGATTTTGCACCTAGATATCATGTTTACATGTTATGTGCTCCTACATGCTCTTGTATGTCATTATATGTCATTTTGCTTTTAATTCATGTTTTATTATTTTAGTTCATGTTTTATTAGTTTTTATTATTATTCTGTCACCACACTAGTCCAACACTAATTGTGGTCTTTATCACTTTCCCGCTAGTCCAATGCTAGCGGGGAATTTTTAGAAAACAGGCTAATCCAACGCTAGACCCTTAGGTCATTTAGTGCTAGTTTCGTACCTCGTATGCATTTCATATCATTTCACACACCTTATTCATTCTTTTTAAGGATTTTTCACTTTGCATGATTTTTGTGTATATCTTATTATCATTACCTATTTTTGACATATATTTAGTGTATGACATGTAGATTGCATTTCACGTGGACTTTTCAGGTCATTTGTGTATTTCGACTAGAAATAGTTGCCCTCCTCATGTAGGAAGCGCGTAAGCATCCTATTCCCCCTTCGCATGAGAAAACAGTCGGTCATGAGTTCTTGGTCTCCCGTACCCCTTATGCTGCATTCCCATTTCTTCGATCACTTAGTATCTATACTACTATTTTTCTATTTCGTTTTACATTCCATTTTTTGCATTTGCACTCGTGACTCCCTCGAGACCTTATTTCGGGTTTCACAATTAATGCGATAACCTTGATTAAGCCTTGACAGGACATTCCTACCCTCCCAACACCCCATTAGACTTAGGATTTACATCCATTTAGACACGTCCAAATGTGATAGGATTTAGGGTTATTTTAGAAAAATCTTGATTAAATCTCGCATCTAGCCTTGACTAGGGAGTAAATGTGCCTTAAGCACAAGCCTTTGCATTCCCTTCCTTCAAATGCGACTCCCAAACTTTTTTTTTTCTTATTTTTTCATAAACCGGAGTCGAAAAAGAGGTTTCAAATATTATTTCTAAAAATTTTATTTTGTTTTTGTTAAAGATTTTTTCGGATAACTTGGTACACCCTAACTCAATACCAAATGACGACTCAATTTTTCAATAAAACCCTTTTTTCCAAATTTTTGGCCAAAACTGTCGCATTTTTAGCCTGGCCTTATTTTGTTTTTCAAAATACTATTTTTCAAAAAATACACTTTTTCATAAAAAAAATTCAATTTTCTCAACACGCACGATTTTCTAAAACTCAAAACCACTTTTGAAAGGTGTCATCGTACCGTTTCGGGGTGCGACACATATACATTAAGAAAGATATCTAAAAAACTCTATAAATAGTGGAGCTCAAGACATTGTAATTATATGATGTTTTTATTCTTCCTTAGAGTGCAAAACTACCAAATATATCAAACAAATATTCTCTATTCATTCTTTGGGAGAATTTCTCTTTTTGCTCAAGGGAAATTCTATTTTGGCTTTGTTATTCTTGGAGAGGATTGCCTTTAAATCCAAGAAGCAACATAGTAGGGACAAATTTCCTCAAGGAAACGTCATACACGTTAAAGCCTATCAATTATTGTTTCTAGCATTTCATAGTCTATACCCACTATTTATACACATATTCCCCAACAATCTTGAGGAAATTCTGAAGACTAGGGAAGGCACAAGTGTAGAAAATGTGATGAATAAGTTCTTCAAGTCCGAAATGATCAAGTTGGACAAGTTCGATGGCAACAACTTCACAAGATGGAAGAACAAGATATTGTTCTTACTCATGGAGCTTGCCCCCACTATGTTGGACCGCTTGCCCCCATTATGTTGCTTCTCGGGTTTAAAGGCAATCCCTTCTAGGAATAACAAAGCCAAAACAAGTTGCATAATCATTTCTAATTAAGGTTCACCCTAAGAACAAGACTTTTATTGTAGACTTAGTTCACATAACAACTCAAGAGTACAGCTCAAGAGTTGTATAGTGAGGTTCTCACTATAAATACCAACTTCAAGCCTTTTTTTCATACAAAGCAGTAAGTAGTTAAAGATTGTAGTTTCTTGAGAGAGAAGATGAGGGTAGTTTTGGCTATAACCGTAACCAAATATCATAAGGCAAAATGCTTACGACTAGTTGTGGGTTGGAATCATCCTTCATTATCTTACACTATTCGAGTAGATGTTTAAGAAATTTTTTGCATTGTACACTTATTTTCTGTCTACATTACTAATTCGTTCTAATTTTTTGTATGGAAAATAAAGTTTTATTGCAAGCCTTGTGATTGAGAGGACCCGACACTTCACTAAGCAGTGGCCCCATTATTAGACCTCCCAACAAACCTCTTAATGCAATTGGAGCAATGAGCATCTCCATGCCTTAGCTATTTCATTGCTAAGGTTGCTGACCTACTGGATTTCGATAGAGGTACATGAAAAATGCATGTATTGCAGAATCTCTTTCTGGGGTATGAAATTGATACTGTAGAAAAAATTCATCTTTTCCTTTGGTGGCCATAGGATGAGCAGATATGGCATTTCACAAGAGATGGCCAATTTACAATGAGATTAGCTTACCATTTAGCAATAGATTTGAAGTCCCTGACAAAGAATAAAGGGTTATTCTTAGAGGCAAACTATGGAATTTGAACATCCTATCGAGAGTTAAAATGTTCTTATGGAAAGCTTGTGCAGGAACGCTGTCAACAGAGCATAACATTCACAAAAGGATGAAAAATGATGCTTGAGCTATGTGAGGTGTGGTGCAGCAATGGAAACAAATAAGCACATTTTCTTTGAATGTAAAGAAGCACAAGAAGTTTAGAAAGTATTGAAAGGCTTTCGAAGTTCAAAAGCTGGAAAGCACAAGAGTTTTAAAGATTGGTTAGATTTTCTAATGGAATTAGAAGAGCAAAAGCACATTGAATTTCTGTCCATGGTTTTGTGGCTCTAATGGAAATTTTGGAATGAAATGATCTTCAAAGGGACTAGCAGAGGAGCACAGAAGATTGTTAATTGGGGACACCTCTATCTTGAGAAATTTCAGACCATTTTCCGTCAGCTACTATCAGAAGCAACAAATTTCTGATAGCAAATGGAAACCACCTGTAGAAGATCTTCTTAAATTGAATTTGGATGCTGCCTTCAAAGATGGACAAGCTAGAGTAGGACTAACTGTCACAGATAGCAAAGGGAAAGTTGAAGCAGTAATGATAGATTATAATCCCCATTGTTTTGACGCACAACATGATGAATGGATTGGTTTTATGAGAGCCTTGGATTTTGCTAGAGAAATGGAAATTACGCATTTTGAACTTGAGAGAGATGCTTTATGTGTTATCAATAGTATCAACAACTCTAGTCATGATCTTTCCATGACAAGGTGCATAGAAGCAGGAATCAAAGAACTTATGAAAAAGTTTCCATCAGTGACAGTTAATCATGTTAGAAGAAACAACAACAAACTAACCCACGAAGCATCTAGATTAGCTCTTGCAGTAAGATGTAGTAATGTTTGGTTTACTAACTTTCCTTTATTTGTAATGAATGCTATAAAGTTTGAGCAATCTTAATGAAACCATCTTGACATTTGTCTTTAAAAAATAATACACGTCTAGACATTTCTAGTGTTTGTATTTCTTTTCTTTTCAATGCACTCATTGTGGGCATATGGGAACCGTAAGGACCCTACAAACCGAGGGCCTACCACTCAAGGAACATAAAGTTACCCCAAATTTATATTTGGAAGCTCTCGGTCTTCAACTTGACCAAGTGTATGTTGATTTCAACTTTGAATGGACTATGCTGGGAAATGTCAACAACAAAAGTGATTGGTTACAACCTTTCAGACTTTAAAAGTTTTCCATCTTTAATGTTTGCAAGTAAAGAATAAGGAGGTTGCAATTTAAAATTTAGATAGTTCATGTTAAAGAAAGAAGACATGTATATGCAATAGCAAAATTGCGTGTGAGAAAGAAAACATGTAAATGCAATAGCACAATCGCGTTTGACGAGATGAACTTTAGAGGAAAAAAATTGTCTATTTACTTAGTTGAGGGTAAAATAATATTCATAAAAATATTTTTAGAAACTAAGATGATTGATAGCTTTTTTAAAACTATGAATACAGTTGATATGACATGTAACACAATGTGAAAAAAAGTACAATTGAGTAAATTTTTTTTCTAAACTATTAATAAAACTTATGTGAAATGTAACATGGTGAAGAAAAAGGTCCATTATAAAATGTATATGAAAGTACATCAATTATACTAATATACATGCAAAGTACGTGCATTTTTCTAGCAGTAAAAAAATTCTATGGTACTGATTTGTCATACTGTAGAAGATAAAAAGTGATTAAATAAGTGGGTCTAATTGATAAGAAGGGAGTAATAGCAGTAATATTCTAGTAAAAAGAGCAACAAAACAAAACAAAACTGTCCTATCATACAATTGAATAATATTCTTAAAATTATTTCGAAACTAAGACAATTGAGTAATATTTTTTCAAAACTATGAAAACAAGTGATGTGACGTTTAACACAGTGTAACAAAGTTTCATTTTAAAATGTATATGATATACAAGAGTAACTAATCATCAATTAGTTTTAGTATTTAGTATATCAATTTTACTAATACATGTGCAAAGCACGTGCACTTTTCTAGTAGCAGAAAAAAATCCAAGGTACTGATTTGTCATGCCATAAGGATCAGAAGTAATCAAATAACTAGATAAGAGAGAAGTAATGGTGGTAATACTCCAGTAAAGAAAGCAATAAAACAAAACTATCATACTATGCTATAGATTAGCAACATTCTTCAGATTGTTTAGAAACTAAGACAATTAGGTAAAATTTTGTCAAGACTATAAATATAAGTGATGTAACGTTTAACACAGTGCAAAAGAAGTTTCATTATCAAATGTGTATGAAATATAAAAGTAATTAATCATCAATTAATTCTAATATTTTGTATATTAATCCTACTAATACACGTGCAAAGTACGTGCATTTTTCTAGTATGTGTATGTACCACTAATTTAACTATTAGAAACCTAAAAGGAATTGATTTAACAATTGTGAGCATAAAATTCTCCGAACAACAAAAGTTTGAGAGCGATAATGCTACGCTAACAATGGCTGCAGATGGCTTGCATTGTTGCAACTATCCAACCGAAAACTAGCATCATGACGAATGAAAACTATGATTACATATCTGATTGAATAAAGTTTTATGATAATGATGTACTTTGATATTTCCATTTAAATAATCGTATAGTATTTACTTCTCGGCAAAGTTTTGAGATTTGTTGAACATATCACATGTTAATGGGAATCCTAAATTAAGATCCTAGATTTTAACCATTACCATGGTCCTTATTAGTTCCTCAAAATAGCATATTGTTATAATCAACCAATATTAAGTTGCATCACCATTGCCAATTAAGGTTCACCAGATTTTTATTGCATACTTGGCTCATCAATTTCATGCATAATAGCTCAAGAGTTGTATAGTGAGATTTCCATTATTAACATCCCTAACTTCATTTTTTATCATATCAAAGTAGTTTAGAAGTGTTATCTTGAGAGGATGAGAGTACTTATGCTGTAACTGTGACCTATTTTCATAAGGCAGATCTCTTGGAACTAGTTTTGGGTTGGTAGGCTCACTCATTATCTTACGCAGTTTGAGTAAGTCTTTAAGTAATTTTACATTTGTACACCTATTTTCTATACACATTACTAGTCTATTCCAATGTTTGTCTAGAAACAAAGTTCCATTGTAATGCAAACCTTGTGATCAGAGCAGACCAGGTACTCTACTGGGCGTTGCCTATGTTCTTCAACCTCACAACAAGCCCTTCAATTGCAATTGGAGCAATAAGTCTATCCATACTTTATTGCCTATTTCATGGCTACGACTTTTCTTATTGTGCACTTATTTTTGTACTCCTTTCCTTGTTAGTGCCCTCACTGTGCTACATGGGAGTCATGAGAATCCTATGAACTGTGGGTGTACCACTTGAAAAACTTATGGTCATACCAACTTTAGTTTTGGAAGTTCTCAGTCTTCAAATCGATAAAGGATGTGTTGATTTTGAGTAGTAAACTCATGGTTATTGGGATCCTTATGATTTTCGTGTGGCCACATTGAGGGCACTGAAATGCAAAATAAGAAAATGAAATAGGCAACAAAATTACAGATGGAGTATCCAATTGTGTTGAAGGACTTCTTGTGACCGATATGGCCAATGGTCTCTAATCATAAGAATAGGGAAGATGATATTGCAACATGAGATGACAATATAAGGACAGAGAAGAAGATATTGCAGCATATCAACCTACATTAACATATTCAAGAAAAGAAGTGGTATCTATAAGATATTATACATCTACTAATTCACCTCACAATGAAATTTGTTATACACACGTGCATGTGTATATGCATTACATATATCTCATAGTGGTGCAAGACAAGATTAATTATGATATTATTTTAATCGATCAAAATTCTCTCCATTTCTAACAAAGGTGCATAATTTTCTAATCCTGGTATTCTTTCAAATTCTAACAAACATACATAAAGTTTTCTTTGAGGTTGTTAAAGAAAATGACCAAAGGCAAATTATAAAACATCTTAAGTTTTTTATATCAACACATTTTGGAATTTCGATGAATGAATCTAATCAAATTTGAGTCATAGTTGAATTTATTTGAGATATCTACCTGTAACAATAGTATTAGTGGTTCATCATACTTCTCGTGTATATATATGAGTTATTAGAAACATCATCATCGTATTTGGTGTTTGACTTGTGACCACATGGGGCAAGAGCAAGGACCAAATTTCAATTAGATAAATTATCAAAAATTTTGTAAATAGTTTTCAAATGACAAGAACATTATCAGAATCAATTCAAAAGAAAAAAATAAAAAATTGATGCAATCAATCAAAGATTGCTAGAGACAATGCTATCTAATTAATTCGTAGAGCAAAACAAATTGAGATAAATGAAAATAGAAAGATGTTCGGAGAAAGGATTGTACCACACACAGATGAGAATGATTTTGTTCTGCTACCACACGGCAATTTTCTGTTCGTTCTTTTTTTGTTGCCTTTGATGAGGAATTTTATACTTAAAATTTAGATGTAACTTTCTATCCTTCTTTGGTTAATTTCACTACCAAATGGGCTGGTAAAAATTCTCTTAATTACCCAAATTATGAAACTATTATGATACTACTAGTCTTCTTGTCACATTTCATGTGGTCATTTCAGCTTCATGGAATGATGGATGACCTTTCGGAGTTGATTAATAATAATGAATGTAGAAGGTCTATCATCCATCATCCCACGTATTATCAATCAAGAGTTTTCCCAGTGGCATGGCATCCATATTTGTAGTACAAATTTAATGCCACGTCAGACCTTTTATTTTAATTTTTTCTATTTTTATTTATGTATCCTTTTTTTGTTTTTTATTTTTTTTTGAGGAAATTTAAGTATTTTTTTTGTTTTTTGCTTTTGTGGAAATTTAAGTATGTTTCCTATTCCAAACCAAAAGCCGAGGCCATAGCAGGATAGACTTATTAGAAACTAAAGGCCATTACTGGAAAGTGGAAACCATATCGAATCCATAACGATTTTTTTTTTGAAAAAAAAAAAGAGGAAATCTTACTTGGTAATTTTGTGAATAAACTTTAAACCTTTCAAAATCCATGAGAAAGTAATAATTTCCTAGGGGAAGCCTCGGTACTTAATGGAATTTTTAATTGAAGTTCATGCAAAGAAATTCATTGAAAGCCTCTTCGTTCCTTGTGTATTACACCAATCTTGCATTATTTTTGTGATATAGAGAGAGAAGCAAATAGAGATAATAGGGTAATTGGATCTTTATTTTTTGCTTCACTTTATTTTTAATTTTTAACCTCGAAAGGAAGAAAGGCTAAACGAAGATTAAATATATGTAATTGGGGATATATTATGTAATTGTTTCTTGCATTATGACATTTTGTGATTTGTCATAGGATAAGAGCTAAAAGGAGCAAGAAAAAACTAGGTTCATCTTTACAATTTTTTGATACACATGGCTACCTATTGTCAAGTGATAAGTAATGAATCAGAATATGATCAAAGGCTATTTGTTGGATGGTTTGTTGTGGTGTTGTCATCCAAAAACTTTACATTTGCTAGATAGCACAAGATGTAATAAGGTATAGTTGGTTTTCTCTTTACATTTATCATGTGAAAACTTGTTGAAATTATTGTAAGTTGCATTTTAATTGATGGTTTGTGGTAACATCTCTCTCTCTCTCTCTCTCTCTCTCTCTCTCTCTCTCTTTTGGCCTATGGTTTTTGCTCAAAAAATGGATTAAGTACCAAAGTGCTGCAACTCTGGTTTTATCAGATGTTGGCGTCACTACAATGTAAAATATATCCAAGTTGATAGCTTATCCAAGGATGAAAAAGGGAATTCTTTCTCAAGTTTTTTGCTTACATTTAGTGATGTGCCGCTGGAATTATTTTCAATTCAAATGGTGTCATTGATGCATCTGAGTCCTTCCAACTTGCTTCTGCATTTAACTGATCAATTAGTTCATATGTTTTTGTTTGTTAAGGTTGTTTAGCACTAGAAATTGGGCAATTACTCTAGGGACACCTGCTCTAGCCTATCAGAGACAATCTAAGTTATTCTGCACCCAAATACTTCTGTGCTACTTTCCAAGCAAAGAATACTAAATTTAGTAACCAAGATAATATCATAAATATAATAGTCGATAAAATAGATAACTTGATTATGTTACTCCTACTATAAAACATCACTATCTAATAGATAGTATTACTGTCAGAAAAGAACATGCAAATTTAGGGTATGGTATCACAAATAAGGTCGATGGCTACACTATCTGCATTTTTCTTCTAAATACAATACAAACTGATTTCACTCACAATCTCTCAGACGATTTACACTGTCTGTATAACAATAAGGAGAGGTCAGATATCAAGATGGCGTGAAGGTGTCATCCTTGCCATAAATACATACAAGTTTGCAGGTTGCTGCTTGATATGATACTGAAAAAAGAAAGAAAATAAGTTAGAAGAGAACATAATGCTCTTATCTTGGATAAAGAAATTGAATATAACAACCAAGTAAACAATACGAGGAATTCATAATTTACCTTTTCAAGCATGAAAATTCTTCTAGTTGATTGGAGAACCCATCACATTTTGAATTGCTTCAAACAACATTTCCTGTGGAATGCTCTTTAGTTCTTGTACCGCCGCATAAATAGTTTTTCCATTCTCAAAGTAAATATGATTGTTTGGGTGCTTGGTCTTACCACCAGTTAAGAGACTGCTTAAGACAATAAAAGCATTAAGTTTGGATTTCCCTTGTCGACTAGTTTGAAACAATACACGAGAACAATCGCGAAAAAATCATGTCACCTTGGAATGATCACAGTCCTCACAACCACACACATAACCTGCACCTTTTATCACTCCCTAAAGACTTCTCTGCAAGAACATGCACCTCTTATGGCTTGGTAAAATAGAACATGAAATAATGAAAATACAAATAAATGTTTTAACTGACCTCTTTTGCCAAAGAACATATTTCACAGGAACTCCATCAAAAATACCAGTTGATAACATGCTTTTAACATTTGAAGGGAAATTATTTGTTGGGATCCTTTTCTTCTGCTCCTTACCATTGGTGTTGATGCTTCCTGAAGCAGCATCTACAATCTGATTGACATTCTGCTCCATTGAATCATTCGTTGTAAAAGCTTTCGAAGTTTTTGCCTAAAATTGTCTTGTTGACCAATCAGAACCTCTAACAGGCTTGCCAGAAGGATCATAGGCTTTAGGTCCAACGAATATGGTATTGGCCTCACCTTCATTATAGTTCTGACCCATTGATAAAATACTCAAATTCTGTTGGTTGCACACAATACCCATTGGCACAACACCAGCATCCCTCTTGTTCTGAGTTGGACCTGCTGAGACAAATCATATCTTTTCTCAAAAGTAGTACCCTGTGACATTTCAACACCTTTATCATATGTAGAGCCTAGCATGACAAAGTGATCATGCTTCTTATCATAAGCAGGATTGGTTGACATAAAACTATTATTTTTCTTTCCGTACGATTGTTCCATTGATATAAAACCACATATCCATTTATAAAATGTTGCGTCACAAAAGCCATACCACTATTTTCCCTATCATGGTGATGACCCAGTAGTATTAAATCAGCATCTCCCTTGGTAATAGTCTAACCCATGGAAATAATATTGTTCTCTACCTTGCTAAAGGTGGGATCCAAGACAATGGCATTTCCATTCCCCTTGTGAAAAGTAGGTTGAATAGCTATTCTATAATCAAATTTGGACAACCTCCAAGTGAACTAAGTCTACCAAAAAATTCTTTCTATAATCAACTTCAAGTGGATGTTGTGATTGTAAAGTTACCATCCACTTGGAATGACTATAGAAAGAAATTACTACACACTTCTAAAATTTTCACTATAGACCAATTAACAAAGCATATACGAATAGAAGAGAAAACTTGTGTTCATGAGAACAAATTTGCTTTGGAAAATGGTACTAAAGTGAACAATGTAGAGTTGATGATCAAAGAGAAAAATGAAAATAAGCCTGGCAAAAGGAGAAAACATGGGAATATGTCTTCTAATGGTATTACTAACAAAAAAGTCAAGTCATGTTTTATCTGTAGAAAGAAATGGCACTTTAAGAAAGAATGCAAGTTCTTCAAGAAATTGATGATGGAATCAAATGCTGGACAAACAGGTGCAAATGTTGTTGAGAACACTTGCCAACAAAATACTAAAATAGTTGCCATGGTTGGAGGACTATCAATCAACATGCTGACTAAATACAACTTGACAAGTGCTCAAACTATGGACTGGTGGTATGATTGAGGTGCGTTGGTTCATGTTTGCAAGAACAAGAGTGACTTTAAACAATATCAAGTTGCTCAAGAATTAGAGATGGCTGAGATGGGAAACAACAACTTGTCAAAGATGGAAAGCAATAGAACTGTTGAAATATAGTTCACTTTCAGGAAAACTTTGGTTTTAACCAATGTGTATTATATTTCTAATATTAGAAAAAATCTAGTTGCAGTAAGTGTTCTTAGCAATAAAGGCCTAAAGGCTGTAATAGAGGCAGAAAAAGTGATTTTGTCTAAAAACAATGTATTTGTTGGACGAAGGTACTAATGTAATGGAATGTTTAAGTTGAATATCCATAAAATAAATATTTCAGTTTATATTGTTGAGTCATCAATTTGATTATGGCATGATCGTTTATCACATATTAATTTTAAGTCTACTAAATATATGCTAAGACATGGTATGATTAATTGTTCAAATTCAAACTTTAGAAAATGTGAAACTTGCATAAAATCTAAAATGACCAAGATTCCATTCCCAAAGCATGATAGGACATCTAATTTACTAGAAATCATACACTCAGATATATGTGAATTAAATGGTCATTTGGTTAGGGCAGGAAATAGATATTTTATTACATTTATTGATGACTACTCTAGGTATACACATGTATATTTGATAAAAACTAAAAATCAAGCATTTAATATGTTTAAATTGTTTAAAACTTTTGTAGAAAATCAATTGAAAAAGAAAATTAAAATCCTACGAAGTGATCGAGATGGAGAATATTTTCCAATTGAATTTTCTATTTTTTGTGAAGATAATGGCATAATTTATCAAACTAGTGCATCTTATACTCCTCCACAACATGGTCTAGTTGAAAGAAATAATAGAACATTGGTTGATATGGTTAATACAAAGCTAATGCATGCTAAATTGCCATTCAATCTTTGGGAAGAGCTATTACTAACAACTTGTTATGTACACAATAAAATACCCCCAAAGAAGCTTAAGATTTAACCTAATGAATTATAAAAATGAAAGAGACCTAATTTGAATTATTTGAGGGTATGGAGCTGTCTAACCTATTATAGCATTTCTGATTCTAGAAGAACAAAATTAGAACCAAGAGCCATTAAAAGCATCTTTGTGGGATATGCTGAAAGTTCTAAGGCATATAGACTTTTAGATATAGACTCAAATGTTATGATAGAGTCTAGAGATGTGTTGTTATTAGAAACTAGTTTTTTAAGTGACTCAGCTAACCCCCACAATTACTTTTTCACCACAAAATACTGAGATGGATTTGAATTCCTCTTCAATAAACAAACATAAAACTGATGAATCTCTTAAAGAACCTAGGAGAAGTAAAAGAGCTAGAAAAGAGATAAATTTGGGTCCAAATTTTATTTCTTCACAATCTATAGTCTTTTTAGTTGAAGTAGAAATAAGGTATTTAATAAAATACCAATGCTTTTATATTTGGAAGAGGATCCTAAGATGTATAAGGAAGCTTAAGCTTCTAGAGATTCAGCCTTTTGGAAAGAGGCAATTGAAGATGAGATCGATTCTCTTATGTCGAGTGAAACTTAGGTGTTATGTAACTTACTTCCTAGCTGTAAACCAATAGGATGTAAGTGGATATTCAAGACAAAACATAACACTGATGACTTTATACAAACCTTCAAAACAAGACTAGTAACTAAAGGTTTTAAACGAAAAAAGATATCGATTATTTTGATACTTATGCTTCTATTGCTAGAATTATGTTTATAAGAGTATTATTTGCTTTGGCATCCATATATGACTTATTTGTACATCAAATGGATGTAAAAATAATATTTTTAAATGGTGATTTAGATGAGGACGTATATAAGGAGCAACCCGAAGGGTATGTACTTCCTGATAATGAAAAGAAAGTGTGTAAGCTAATTAAATCCTTGCATGGTCTAAAGCATGCTCCTAAATAGTAGCATGGGAAATTTGACAAAATAATTTTATCAAATGGTTTTCGACACAATGAGGCAGATAGGTGTATCTATTCAAAGTTCACTGATGATTATGATGTGATAATATGTCTCTATAGATGACATGTTAATCATAGGAACTAATATGAAAGGAATTAGTAAAACCAATGAGTATCTAATTTCTCAGTTTAGAGTGAAGGATTTGGGAGAAATAGATACTATCTTAGAGATTAAAATTAGGAAGCATAGTGGGGATTACGCACTATGTCAGTCACATTATGTTGATAAAGTATTGACCAAATTTGATTAAGAGGTTCCATGTTAATAAGTCAATCGATTATTAGAAAATATATTTATTTGCCTTTATACATAATAATCAAAAGTATTGGACGCATGATATTATTGCAATTTCCTGAATAGTCTAAGGATCTACAGGAATAAAATAGAGAAATTTGAGAATAAAAGAAGTTAATACCCCATTTGATATTTCTAATAAACTTGTAGAAAATTTAGGAAGGTCTATTAGCCAATTAGACTTTGCAAGTGCTATTGGTAGCTTGATGTATGCCATGCATTTCACTAAACTAGATATTGCATATGTTGTTTGCAAACTTTTTAGGTACACTCATAATTGTTGTACTGATCATTGGAAAGCCATTGAAGGAGTAGTTGGATGCCTCAAGAGAACAAAGTCTTTTGAATTGTTCTATAACAAGTTTCCTTCAGTACTTCAAGGGTTTAGTGATGCTAGTTGGACAACTAGTGGAAAAGATAATAAATCAACATTTGGTTGGATATTTACACGGGGTAGTGAAGCCATCTCATGGAATTCAAAGAAACAAATTTGCACAATTCATTCTACAATAGAGTTTGAGTTTGTTGCATTAGCTACGGTAGGCAAAGAGGCAAAAGGGTTCAAAAATTTATTACTAGATATAGAGTTGCGGTCACAACTAATGCCAGCCATTTCTTTGCACTATGATACTGAAGCAACAATGCTTAGGGCATTTAGCCAGATTTATAATGGTAAATCTAGATATATTGCTTTAAGACATGAGTACGTAAGACAGTTAATCTTGAATGAGTTATAACAGTTGTCTACATAAAATCCATAAATAATCTTGCTAACCCTTTAACAAAAGGACTCGTAAGAGATATGGTCAAAAGTATAGCAATAATAAACTTTGCAAGTGTTCATGAATTCAGGAGGTAGCACAAGGCCATAGTACAGTGCTAAAGCTAATGGTGAATGTTTAAGAGGAAAAGGTAAGATTTATATGCATAAATTTTTCTGATCATATTATAAAGGAATTGCTATTTAAAAGCTTGAACTTGCCATCAATTTCAACATGACTTTGAAAAATTATGCTAATAATACATTTAATTCAGAAGACACCTATTATATACATAAATCTTAATGAGTTCTGATATATTTGAACACTAACTAAGTTCAGAATTGTTGACAATAGTTAGTGATGAGAGAATTAAGTAAATTAAAGATAAATTATTGAAGAAGTTATCTAAAAAATATTGAAAAAAATTGGATATAAATGAGCCACGGCTCAAACCGTAGCAAGTCAGGCTGAAGCTCAAGGCCGCAGCAACACTATAATGATCAGTCGCAGCAAGAGTCACGGGTAAAGAGACTACTGAGGCTCGTGCCATGACTCATCAACTAAATGTTTCTGTTCTTGTTCTCAGCATGAGCTATGGAGTGGCCCACACCGCAATCATGGACAAAAAGTTTATGTCCACAAATTGCGGTTTGAGTTGTAAGTAAGAAGGTCGTGGCTCAACCTGCGACTCTCTGACAGAATAGTTTTGTTACTGATCTGAGACTTGAACCGCAGGTAGAGAATTGCGGCTAGCTTCTGCAGATGAACATTAGAATTTTCAATCTACAATTTGAAGAGTTTGCTTTAAAATTTTTCCAACAGGCATATAGCATTGCATGGGAAGAAGTTTCAATGTCCAAAAGACAATGAAATCAATTCAAAATATTCATTTTGAATTGAAAAGATACCTCTTCACTTGAATGTTTATATTTGAATAGTGTCTATTGATGAAGATTTGTCTTCAACAGACATATACATTAAGAAAATATTTACATTTGAATAGGTGTCTATTTATGAATATTTGTCTTCAACAGACATATACATTAAGAAAGATGCCTGAAAATAAATAGTGGAGTTCATGACATTGTAATCATCTAATGATTTTAATCTTCCTTAGAGTGCAAAATTACCAAATATATCAGACAAATATTTTCTATTCGTTCTTTGGGAGAATTTCTTTTTTTTTTTTTTTTTGCTCAAGAAAAATTCTATTTTAGCTTTGTTATTCTTAGAGAAGATTGCCTTTGAACTCAAGAAGTAACACAATGGGGGCAAATTTCCTCAAGTGTCATACACGTCAAAGCCTATCAATCATTGTTTGTAGCCTTTCATAGTCTGCCCCTACTGTTTATACACATATTCCCCAACATGACTAAGTGTCAAAAAAGAATTATTAAATATGCTAGTTAGAAGTACAGTTTAGAGCAATATTAATGGGTCAATTTCCTTCACCGTCTCTATTAATTTAGGGACAGAACATACTTAACTAGATGCTCATAAATAGACCTACTCTTTAAAAGAGAGTCATTCATCAAATGCCAGTTTATTACATAGTCACCCTTTAAGCAAAAGCTTCCTCTCTATTGGTTACTGCACCATAAGTGTAGCACTCTGAGGAGACTGGCATACTTAGACTACAAGAAATTAAGTTTTTACTTATATCATAGTATACTAGTTTATAACATACTTAGATTACAAAAAAAATTAAATTTTTACCCATACAGATTGATGTGATGTAGATTAAGTATAGCAAATATGAACAAATACATACAAATCAAGTAATAAAAACCTAATCTTCCAACTATATCACAAGTGCACGAGTCTATTGTAGTACTTGTAGTATTATGTGTCAAATTCTTCGATGAATCAAATATGTGTAACTATTAAGGCTTTATGACTGACTTTTATTATCTAAACATAGACAAATCAAGATTGATATGAAGTCCCTTCAATAGAATAGGTAAATGAATGAGAACTTTTGGAGAATTCAGTGCAAAGAATCCCGATAAGTAATAAATTTATCTATATTAGTATAGTATTTTATATATAATTTTAGTATATTTTTAGCATGTTTTTAGTATTTTTATTTAAATATGGCTCAAATTCATAAATATTCTCCATTTGATGATTTTCTCAAAAATTAGGATTTTTATTCGATTTTTAGAGTTTTGAGGCGAAATTTTTATTTTGAGTAAATTAATGCATCATTTTTGTACAATCTTGTAGGTTTTATACATTCAATTATAATTTGAATCAATTAGAACACAAGTCATCACATTCATAGTAGATTCAAGGATGATTGAATTAGGAGCTCAATAGCACAACTTTTGCATTTAAACTTGGAGGATTTTTTTGCTCAATTTTTAAAAAATTTTGTTCAACAAATTCACATGGAATTAAAGGATCAACATTATAGAAATGTCTCAAAGGTATTGAAGGGATAGCCAATGAAAGATATGGTGCAAAGAAGCAATGGAAGCGAAAAAATGGAGAAAACTAAGAGTCGACGATAATGACATATTTCAGTATTTTGGCAATAACTTGAGTTACAAATATTTAATTGAGATGCTTCTTTTTGAATTTTGAAGCTAAGAGGACAGTCTAAAATTTTTATGAAGGCATCAAAATCTAGTTCTCACAACTTCATGGCAAAAAATTCAAATAACTAAATAACAAAGTTCTCCCAACCACCTTTTAGAATTTTAGCCATATCTCCAAAGCTCCAAATTCACTAATTCTTATGGTGCTGGAAAGCTAACTTAATGAGTTACAACTTTTATGTTTTGAGAAAAAGCTGATTCGACAATCTTCTGGGAGCAATCTACAGGTTACATCCGCGGATCAGTTAACCCGCGGATGACCCATGGATCAAGCCCACTTGCAAGTGTCGGCTAGCTGTAATTTGCAGCATATTCACATAATTTTTACAAGTAAATTCAATATCCAGATACATCTACATAGTCCTAGGAGAATATTACAAAGTTCAAGACAAGATTCTTCAAGATTTGGAATCAACTTTCATCATATCATCTTCAATTTGGACAATGACTTGAGTTAAGATTTTTCCTATAAATACATGTCCTTGTAATTCATGAAGACATGCTTGGTTTGATGAAAAACAAGTCTTGAAGGGAGGAGCACTCCCAAAGTATTTAGCTTAGTAGTTTTCTTTGTAGTTTTATAGGAAATATCAATACTTGTAAGAAAACTCTTAGAGAATTCACTTGTACTACATCATATTCAAGAAAGAAATGAATGATTCGAGCCATTGAAATGAGAATTTCTATTTCTTTCTCTTTATTTCCTTACTTGTTATGAATTATTTATTTGAATTCTTATACTTTCAAGTTATGAATTTGATACTTAACTAAATACTTGTCTTAGGGGTAGATGAAGCTAATGATATGAATTGAATGGTATTATACTTGCTATAACTTGTATTTGCTTATTCATCTATCAAGATTTAACATTTGTAATAACTTGATCACCTATTGCAAATTATTTCAATGTTATTTGACATTGAGGAATGCTTATAACATTAAAAAATGGTAGATGAAATCTATTATATACACATATGAAAATAGTGGTATGAGTAGGTGGATTGAAGTTGTTTAAGACCACAATTCATGCATTTTACAAGAGTTTATCATGAGAATAGTTAAACTCTGATCCATTCATTGTAAGAATAAGTTTTGATTTTATATGGAATTGCAATTCTAAACAAGACAAGATTAATATAGCAAGGTATTAATTCATTAAATCATATTAGTGATAATTAGTGGATTCTAAGCCCTATTACTTGCATTTGTGAATTTCTTCCAATTGTTTTACTTCAAGTAGTTGAATTTTCGTACATTGCTTACCACCTATTTGATATTTTGTCTAGATAATAGAGCAAGTTAGTAGCTTTGGTACTTGTTAATTCTTGTTTCCTCGTGAGATCGACTCTAATGCTTTCCCTACTATATTTGACCCGTGTACTTGCGAAAAGGGGTATTAGGTTATAAATTTTATTACTTATTTGTGTAAATTTTGCTTAATTTTGATAGTACCTAAACCTTACAATCAAATTCTAAAACATAAAATCTACTAATGAATCATGCATGAATGACTTGTTAAATGTTACCTTGCTTTGTTTAGAATCCAATTCTATAAGTTTCACAATTAGATCTCTCTATGAAATAACAAGAATTCAACTATTTTCATGATGAAATCTTATGAAAACGTGAATTGTATTGATTCACTTAAGCATCTATTATTCTCATATGAATAACTTAAACATTACTTGTTCATTTTCTATTGTTATATACATTTTTCAATGCCAAGTAACAACTAAATGATTACATACATTTCTTAATGTCAAGTAGCAACTAAATGATTTGTTTAAGTTATTTATGAAAAAACAAATATTAAAACTTGAACAAGTAAACAAACAAATGCAAGTTTAGCAAGTTTTGAGACATTAAGTCATGCTTTTGGATTCATTAGCTTCGTCTATATTCTAGATGAAGCCTTTAGTGAACCATGACTAGTGAAACAACTAAAAGTTCAATATCAAAGCAAGAATTCATATCAATAAACGAAAGTAAAGGAGAAGGAGTGAAGAATTGCTCAACAAAAATTGGGGCAAACTTCTCTTCTTATTCATCTTCAAAAATTGAACTTACAAAATCTCTCTTACAATGTTCCTCACTATTCTATTGAAGGATGAAGAGACTTTTATTAATTCTCTACGAAGTCTAATACAAAATTAAGCTAACAACTACTTTCTACTACCAAAAACTAGCTCTAAATACTTTGCAAATAGCTTTTATTTATAGACAAATGTTCTTCAAGTCATTTTCCAACTTGCACGTGCCATTATTACATTGAAATAATGAAGATTTGCATTGAAGTTACAAATAGACATAAAAGTCTTCAAATGTTTGTTCAAAGCAATCTCTAGCCGCAAAATCGTATCTCCTCCTGAAAAGTTTGCAAAACCAGCTGGAAATGGATGTAAGTTGCAAACCCTAAATTCTGCTGGCCGACCTTGATCCGCGGGTGGCATCCGCAGATTAGCTGACCTGCAGATCACTATTAGTGGTCTCACTTGATTTTCTGCAATTTTGCTATCCTGGAATCCACGTGTGCAGAATTTTTCTAAGTATTTTCACAAATTTTTGGTGTAGAATTGGGTTTTTCAATTATTTGCATAATTTATTTGTTCAAGTATTTCGCTAAGGAATTCATCAACCTACTCCTTTGAATCACTTTTGATCTTGATTCACCTTAATTCCAATTGATCTAATTTGATCTTAGGTATGATTCTCCTGCAAAAATATACATAAATTGTGCATTAATTTGCTCAAAGGAACAAAATTAACATAAAAATCCTAATTTTGAGCTAAAAACCCTAATTCTAAAAAAGGTTAAAAAATGAGTCATTTGTAATTTAAATTACTATAATAATACTAAAATAACACCAAAAATACATAATAAAACATATAATAATATTAGTAATTTTATTACTTATCATACATAATGTGTGAGTTAAAAAATCCTCATAGACAAAAGTTTGTACTTACATATAAGATAAATGTCAACATGTATTGCTAAAATTGTGGAGAGAAATGTTTTTACTTACACATATATTTATGTGTCGGTGAAAATTTAAATTTTTACTCACACTTATATATGTGGGGAAATATTTATAATATGTGCGGGTAATTACCTTGTCGAATGTGCAATGATGACGTGCAAAATGATGTGGATGCTGGCATAGCTTTGTTGTTGGTAAATTATGTATGATGTGTATGATGACGTATCATGCAACATGGCATCTTACGTGTCTTAACATTTATTTTATGTGTGGACAAAACTTTATCCATATGTGTGGGTAAAAGCAGATTATCTATGGGTAAAAGCAGATGTATGTGTGGCTAAATATTGATATATATATGTTAGTCAAAAACTTGCATATGTGGGTAAAAATATCTACATGAGTAGATTTAGCTGTATATGTTGGTAAAGCATCTATATGTGTAGGTAAAAGTATTCCCATGTGTGGATAAAAGCATTCATATATGTCATATTTAATAAAATCTATAACAATTCAAAGTAGAAATATAATCATACATTTAGCAATATCCAAATACCAATTTCATACAATCTAGCAAATGTCCAAATACCAATAACAAGTTAGGAAAAGCATCGCCAAACAAACAAATATAACTAAAGTATCGCCAAGAACAAGTAAAAGTATCCCCCTCTAACAAAAGTCAAGACAAAAGTCAACAAAAATCATCATAATCAGAATTAGTATCAACAAACTCATCAGTAGGGCTTTGAGATTGAGCGCAATTAGGAAGGCGAGAGAATGATCAATGTCTCTTGTTCTGGGTTGAAATGGTCTTGAGCAATGATTTGATGCCACATGTGATACAAGTAAAGAAGTTATAATGCTCTTTTTAGTTAACACTTGTTGCATCTTTTGAATAGTTCCCTCGAGCTTGGTAATAAAACTCATACTGATCCAAAGTATTAAGTAATTGAGTGTACGTAGGACGTCTCAAATCCTTAGAGATGTCTGTGGTCCTGAATGTGCTAGGGGACCGTCCCAAACCAAACAAATGCACTGATTGTCATCCAATCACCTTCTCTAAGATTGTTTGTATTAGTCATCTTCTCAAGAAGGTTTTCCATTGGCAGCTACATCATTTCTTCCCATTGAAGTGAATAACAAGCATTGAATCTAGAAATTAAGCAATCACCAGTAGACAGGCCATTACAAACAAAAAGACGCCACTTAGAAAAAAAAAATCAGCTTGGGAGATGTCCACAACAATACAAAGGATGTTGGACAAAACATATTCAAGAGAACAGATAAGGAAGGAAATATTTTGAATGGCTTCAAACACACTATCCTAGACCCAAAATGGGAAAAAGCCTTAGTGATATCCATTGTCTATACTACATTAGAAAAATTACACTTGTACTTTACATCAACCGTCTGTAAGGTAATAACGAGGGTAACATAATTAAAATTTATAATTTTATTACGTTAAGTTAGGATCACTTTAATATAGTCTATATGACTAAAAGAGGTTTTTGTGAAAATACCTCAAGCACATACTATCTTGCAGGAAATTTTTTGGGCTTGTTTGCCTTACTTTTTGAATGTTAGCTCCCTTGAATTATTATGAAGAATACAAGAAGATGAAAAACCTAACACTTAGGAAGGAGAGAGGGAAGCGACAACTCTCTCAAGGAGGATGCCTTTCTTGCTTTTAGTTTTTCTCTCTCTAAATTTTGTGTCATGTATTGCAGTAATAATTCTAGAAACAATATTAGATCTTATTTATAAATGTATAATCCTAACTTTAGGAAATTAATAGGATTAGGAAGCTTAACTTTACCAAATAAGATTTAACAACTCCCATTCCATATGGAACCTAAGAGCCTTCCTAATTGTTTTGGAAATATTTTACACCAAGACTTGAATATTTATAAATAAGCCTTTTAAGTTAATTTATCTAATAAATTAACCTCATAAGTATCTCATACTTATTTTAATTGTAATTTAACCCAAAGATAATATTCATATTGTGAATGTCCCATTAGGTTCTATTCATGTTGGCAATAAGTACAAATTATAACTCATTAATTAATTAATTAAGAGTTAGATAAATTAAATACTTTAATTTATCATTAATTCAAAATAATTAATTAATTCATACTTATAGATCATGAGTGATATCTAGCAATGCATCATGACCACCCAAGTGAATAGGAAAATTGTATGGTAGATTACACATACTAATGACATGTTACCATGGAAATTTTTTTTTGGTTGGCAAACCCCGTACAAGAGAAAAGGATGCCAGCTCTAAATTTTATTGAAATTGAAAAATAGAGAACAAGGAGTGGGACATAAACCTTACTTCCAAAAAGTACAAGAATAGCTATCGAGGTCTAAATGATGGCAAACCTAACCTATCCATCTTAAATTCTCCAAAAACTAATCTAGGCAAATCATTCATCAAAAAATAAAAAGAGGTACAACGAGAATCATAACTTATATCCGCAGGTAAATTTGCTACTCTATTGGCATGTCTAAAATAATGAGATTGGAATTCAGTTTAAACGCTTTCAGCTGCTCAATTTCTGGTATTATTGACCTTTTCCAAGAATATCTACTAAAACCTTTGAATCCAGCTAAACATCAACATTTACATATATCCCAATTAGACTAAGAGTGTAGTGCACACTTTTTAAATGACTAATTAATATTTTTTTGTTCTTGAAATATAACTCTTCATGAAATATAACCTTGAAACTTTTTTCAAGTTGTACTATTATTTCTGCAGAAGATTTATTGAGTTAATAATTTCAATAAGTAACCAAATCAGGATATATTCTCCTATCATAAGGAATGGTGAATCCTTTATTGATTACTTGCTATTCTTCTACACTTCATACTATACACGCCTCTACTATATAGGCTACTCTTTTATGAGCACCAATTAATAGAGTCAAAGCATAGTAATCCATATTCAAAATACTATGGTAATGTCAAGTCTAATGATCACTTATACCATTGTCATTAAGAGTTCAAACTATTGGCACTATGAATGGTGACTCTTGGCGGATCAATCTAATAAACTTGTTCTCTAACAAGCACATAACAGCTTAAGTGTCACGCACACTATAGTTAATGAGATCAACTATTACTTACTATAAGTAGAGGGAAAGCATGTGCTATTTTATCTGTACTAATGATATCCAATCTCATTAATACTATGACTAAAGATATTTAAGAATATGACTTATATATATTAAGAGTATCATAACTGTAACTCTTATCAAAACTAATACACAGTCAATGTACTATGAACTTTATCAAATAAACTAGTAATATAAATAACAAGTTATAAATGATAAAGAAAAACACCACAGTATTAATATAACATAAATAAGTGTAAATATAAACATCTAAAAACGCCACAGTATTAATATAACATAAATAAGTGTAAATATAAATGTCTAAATTAACTTAGTTTTAAGGCATATATTAACAAGGCTGAGTATCCATTGTGGAAAAAACCACGTAGCTAAGTTATGAGCACATGCCATATCCTATAATTTTAAAATGGTTTTATGTTGATCATGATTATAACCATGACAAAGACATGAACATGAATACAATATGTTATGCTTAGAATTGGTGCCATTCTGTACTATTTCTAAACGATATGTGCAATGATTATATATGCTTTATGAATCCGTCCATGAACCTTGAATTTAGGCGTGACACTATGCAATGTTTTTTTTCCTTTCAAACTTTTATTTTTAAAAAAGTTTCTTCATTTAATGTCTAGTTTATTTTAAGAAAAATTTTATTTAAAAAAATAATTTTTTTTAAATCTTTGTTTAGGTGTGATACTAGCAAAAATTCTTTTTTTAGGCGTGACACTAGCAATTACAATTTTTCATTGGGTTAGAAAAAGAATAGAACCAATTATCAATGGCTTTTGAATTTTGATTGCACTAGATAAGATGTCTATTCTAAATTTATGTTTAGAACTTCCTCAAGGTTAACCGAATCCTTAATTATATATTTTTACAATTGTGTTCCAAAGATCAATCTTTTTATTATTCTTTAGTTTCTAACAAATTTTCAAAATAGTTTTTAAAGCTTAAAATTGATTCCAATTCACAAATTTATTCTTGAAAATTTAAGGAAACATGCTTCAATACAACCTACATTCCATATTTTTATATACTCAATATTCCTAAACTAAATAGACAATATTAGTAAACATGCTTTAATAAAACTTACCTTCCTAAGATAAATACTCATTAGTATTACAAAAATAGCCCTAAGAGTCATAAGAAAAGACATTTAATTTTGGTAACATAATATTGCAATTAATTTATTTTTTAAGGGGTGCTATGGGAAATAAAATGTAACAACTCGCAAAACTCTCACTTTTAATATATATATATATATATATATATATATATATAAACTGTAAATTATCCAAATAAAAACTAGAGTCCTTGATCAACCAAAAAAAAAAGACATTTAAAAACTGTAACTTATCCAATCAATACTAGTTTTCCTTGATTATCTTTTACATAAAAAATAAAAATTTCGCTTCACTTGTTTTATGTACCTCAAGGGGCCCCGAAAACTAGCTATATCATAGTAAATCAAGATTGGAAAGTGATATACGAAATCCGTGAAGGCAAACCTAATTCCACCACGTCGTCAAACCAAATTTCCTACTTTGCACCCTCACCCTCTTTCTTCCTCAAAATTTATAACAGGCGAACATCTTGGATTTACCCTAATTCCAGGACATCATCATTTCTTGACTTCAAAATTATTCTTACTTCTTCTTGGCTTTCATGTCACTCAAATATAAAATTGTCTTTGTAAATTTTATATAGCAAGTATGTCTTATCTTACTTTATTGTTTAGCACCAATTACTTAGATGGCCCTTGAATTTTTACATTTGCATAATTTTTACCCTTCAACTACTAAAATATCATATTGTTCCCTGAACTTCTAAATTTTTTTTTAGTCCTTCTGTTTGTTTCAGTCGTTAACCTTATAATAATGAAGTTTAAAATGATACAGTTTTGACTTTATCTTCTTCCTTTAGCCATTGAACAGCAACTATAAGCCACCGTTCAACAATATTTTTGACACAGCATGTCTCTCATAATCACAAATATAAAATTGTCTTTGTAACTATATTGCAAAGATGTTTTATCTTATTTTATTGTTTGTGAAATAAGTGCAAGACTTTTCTATAAATAAATGGGTGTCATTTTTATATTTAAAAAATATCATTCATTCATAGAGATCATTATTTACAATACAAGTTAAAATGTAATAACCTAAATTAGATTTTGCATAAAACATGTTTATTTCATTTCATATTTCTTCACAGAAATTATATTTTAAGAATTGTACTTTAAAATATGTGTGCCCAAAACATAGCAAAATAACATAGTTAAAGAGAAGTTAATTTGAGAACAAAATAATAAATTGCAAATTACACATTCTTTTGCTTTTCAATAATTGAATTTATCATCTAAACGCAAAATTTACTCTACTAGTATCCAAAGTACAAACATAAGACCTTATTTGCCATCTCCATTTATTTATTTGTCTAATTGTATGCAACAATTCAAATAAAATTAAATGATTTCCAATCATCTAAGACTTCATGCCAAAACTAGATGAAAACTAGAAATACTATACTTAGTTACCTATTATTCTTCATGTTTTATAGTCAATTTTGCATGATCTCCAATAAAAGAACAATTATCTAATCCCATAAACTATCTAAATACAACCATAAACTAAAATAAATTGACAAATTGACCTAAAAATTGGTACGAGACGGCAAACTGCACATTACTTTAATATAACGACAATCCTAATTTTAGGTGAAAAATTTAGAAATGAGAGGAGGGGCAAAAAAAGAAAATTCATATTGTCAAAAAATTTTAATATTTACCAAGTTCAGGGATATCAATGCAATTTCTGCATTAATAATTTGCATCCCGGCTTTAAAACAACACCGCCGTACCGTCAAACTCCCGTCAGCTCTCCGTCATCTTGACACCATTTAACTTCTTCAGTTCAGTAGTTCAAACTGTATTCCTTTCTTCTCCCCAAAATTCTATACCCACAAAAAACAAAAAATAAAAAATAAAGAAATAAATAAAAATTTAAAGCTTCCGAGCCTCATCGTATCAAAAATCAGTAACACCTGTACGTATACTTCCCGTATCCCGTACGTACATCAGACTACGTATAAATATAACCATCTTCATCTTCTTTTTTATTTCTTTTTCATACTACCACTACTAAAGAGCTGAGTGGACTCACCGGGTCAGGATTCGATTCCGCTCATTAATTTGTCGGTGAAATGTAAACCGAATCTTGGGCTCAGTCCTTCCTCTGATAGTATTGTTAGGGTATTCCTGAGTTCTGCAAATGGCAATTAGAGGCGTCGATTTTAAGTGGTCAGTAATCCTTTTAATTTTTTTCACTCTAATTATTGAAGTATTTTGTTTTATTTTAATTTGGAAATTTGTGGGATTTTTTGCAGGTACGATGGATTCTTTTTATCGATGTTGGCTACTAGTATGTATCCTTTCAAGATTCGAGCCCAGGAAATTTTCTTTTTTTTTTTTCCGTTTTATGTAAAATTTATTGGGTATATTAGTTAAGCGTGATTGATATTGTTTTGCCCAACTTGATTTATTCTTTTTTTTTTCGATTTTCTTGTTATTTTCTGAATTATAGTGTGAATGGTTTTAGATAATTCCTTAATAATTTTATTAGAATAATTGTGGCGATTAATTGGAAGAGATACCATCTTTGTATGTATCCCTTGCACATATGGACCGTGGTGAGTATTCTTGAAATTTCTTATGAGTAGTGCTAAATTCGAGGGGGGTTCTTTTTTTCTGGGTTTTTTTGGTTGGGAGAATCAAAAGTTGGATTTTGTGGCTTGTTTGTTGGATTAGGTCGACTACACAGCTGTGTTCGTATTTCGGCTACTGATGTTTGTGGATAATGGCCTTGCTGCTGGAATGGGATTGTAAGTCCTCCTCGTCTCTCTTGTCTTGTGCTTGCTGAGGTTATTGTAATTTGTTCGCAAAATAGAAACTAATTATTTTTCTTGAACTTGTAATTTGTTCGTAGTCAATTTCGAATTCAACTTATACAATTTTTTCTTATTTATGTAGACATGCTAGTGTTCTTTGAAGCATTATTTTTTGTGTAAAATGTGCTTTTGCTTTGTTCATAATGGACTGTCATTAAGTTCTGGATGTGATTTAAAAGCAGCTGTTGCTGCTTCATTGCATAATAGATGCGTACTGCAATTTTAGTCAAAATCGTTGTATAGAATTCTTAAATGTTAATTTTGCAATTTGTACGAGTGAGGACTGAAGTACTGAAGTTGCATACAGTTGGTTGAGATTTTATGCCCACAAATTACTTAACGTCTGTTATGATAGGTTTTATCTTATGTGCTTGTGTCTTACCAACAAAATATATCTTATGTGTTTGTAGGGACTTTTGGTTTTAGATCCAGCTACATTAGCTTTTAATTTAACTTTTGTGGACAGAAATCACTTAAATTTGGTCTTAATAGGTTTTTTGTAATATGGGTTTAGGGATTTTGGTCGGCAGCAGAGATATGCTCGTTTCTGTGGAAGAATAGTGGTTCTTTCTATTCTTGCTCTACTGCTTTATCCCTTTCTCTGGGTCTGGACTATTATTGGGACCCTGTGGTTCACTAGTGCCAGAAACTGTGTAAGTTTCTTACTTCATATTTCATCTGTCCTGGAAATATGAACTCTGTAAACTCAGAATGGAATTATGTGGGAATACTTTCAGTTACCCGAAGAAGGCCAGAAATGGGGATTCCTCATTTGGTTGCTTTTCAGCTACTGTGGACTCGTCTGCATTGCTTGCATGTCAATGGGAAAGGTTAGTTATCTTTGGAATTTTGATCATCCTTAAATATTTTGACAATGCTACTTGCCCTTTACTTTGCAGCTTCTCTGTCTTGTGCTTTCCCCCTCTTTTTCTTTTGGGGATAGAGGAGGGAGAATGTTCACTCATCTTGTCACCTTTCTTTCTGTCTTACGGTTTTATGTTTCTGTTTCAATAATACTTGCTGATTATCTTAATTGGACATTTTATTTGCAGTGGTTGACTAGAAGGCAAGAACATCTTTTACGTGCTCAACAGGGAATACCAATTTCAGAGTTTGGAGTAAGCACTCAACTAATGAATGTGCTTTGAATCTATGGAGTTGCTCACATATAATATGTATATATATATATATATATATATATATATAGATATAGATATATGTATACAAATTTATCTATTTGCATTTGACAAAGTGTGTACTCTAGTCAAATGTTTTCTAAGGCTGAAAGGAACAAAAATGGAATGGCATGATCACATAATGTGTGCTGAAATGATGGCAAACCACAGATCGTGTACTAATTTTTCTTACTTGACTGATATGTATATCGTGAAAGAAGATCGATGATGATATGCATATATGTTTAAGGACTTGCACTTGATAAGAGAATCTAGACCTAGACATGGCCACGGTTCCGGAACCGCTGGTTCCAGTTCCTTAAACTGGTGGAACCAGAACCGCACCATATAGAGCGGTTCTGGGGACAGTTCCGGAACCGGTGGTTCAGAACCACTCTTCATAAACCGGTTCCGGAACCAAAAATGCACATTAAAAAAATATCATATTTTTATTTTATTATTATTTTATGAAGAATTAATGTGTGATATAAATTCTATAAACAAATACATTACATTATCAAATGATGAAAAATATATTGCATTTTCAATGGTAAACATTTTAAGTAGGAAAAAAGATACATGATATTTCTTGAATATGATATTTTTTTTATCAAATCTATGCTATTACAATTGAGATTGAATATGAAAATAAATATCAATTACTTAATCATCTTCATTGCTTGCGACAGTACTAGAATCCGTTGTGTTATTGAATTCATCCTCTTCATCATTTTCCATTTCTATCTCTTGTTGTCTATATTCTGCTCTAGTCCAATCATCCACACATCCTTGAATTTCTAGTGATTCAGGACTTAATCTCGACCTTGTCTCATCCAAAATACTTCCACCGGCACTAAAAGCTTGTTCCAATGCCACTGTTGATGCTGGAGTTGCTAAAATTTGCTTAGCAATGAGGGAGAGAATAGGATAATTCTCTGATTTTCGTTTCCACCATTCCAGAACTTTGAACTCTTTAGTTAAGCTACTATCATCATGCTCAAATTTGGTAGTTAGATATGATTCAATTTCCGTACTAGTATTAAGTGAACCCTTTTGTCGCTTTGACCTTTGAAAAAGTAATTTATCTCCAAGTTTAATAGTTCCTTTGCCTTTAGGAATGTTACTGGTGTTGCTAGAGGATTCATCCAAAGTACTAGTAGGAAATCGATCACCATAAGCAATAAAAAATTCATTATATAAAGAGCAAATAAGTTTTTTAACTTCAAATACCATTTTATTAATATCATAAGTATAATTATCACTGTCATATATTTGTTCATAATATGAAGACAAATACTCATGCAAACCATCTAATTGGACACGAGGATCAAAAACCGAAGCAACCAAATATAGGGGGGGATATGTTCATAATAGTTAATCCATTTTCTAAACATATACATAATAGGTTGTTTTAGAACATCATCATTTTTAGCTTCATTTAAACAACCAACGACATTACATGCCTCAGTAAGAAACAAATGAGTAGTAGGATAATATACACTAGACAAAATATAAGTAGCTATATTAAAAACTGTTAAAACTTCTAAAATTTTATTGCAAACAATCCAATTATGTTCATGCAATATTATGTCGATCATATTAGTTGCAAAAAATGCACATAATAAATCACTATATTTGCTATATTGGTTGATTAATTCAAATGTTGAATTCCAACGAGTAGGAACATCTCTTGAAAATCTTTTTGGATTTTTTCCATTAGCTCTACAAAAAGCACTCCATTGTTTCATTAATTTAGAATGTGTCCACAAATAAGAAATTGCTTTTCTAATAGGTTTGATATAATTTTCAAGTGCTTTTAAACCATCTTGTAGAGCTAAATTTAAAATATGGCATGCACATCTAATATGAAAAAATTTACCACCTAATCTGGGTTGACAAAGATCTTGTAACTCTCCAATAGAAGCTGTATTTGCAGATGCATTATCGAAACCAATTGAAAATTTTTTTTTACATAAGCCATATTCTCCCAAAATAATACTAATCATTTTTAAAATATTTAGGGCTGTATGAGATTCATCAAAAATACAAAAAGCTATAACTCTTTTTTGTATATTCCACTTGTTATCAATCCAATGACAAGTTATAGCCATATAAGAATGTGTTTGCCAATGATCACTCCAAATATCAGAACAGATAGACACACGACTATCTAAATTTAAAAATAATTGAATTAATTCTTTTTTTCCTTGAGAATAAATATTTTTAAGTGTTCGTCTAAGAGTTGTTCTAGGAACACTTTTAAATTGTTCAAGAGCTATCATTTTTGCCATTTCATTCCTATTTCTTTCCTCACTATATCGAAATAAAGAAAAGTTGAAGTAGCAAACCCGGTAATTTGTTGTTGTTTTTTGTCGATGCTATATTCTTGAGGATGAGATGTTCTCATATGCTTGTGATACTTTCCATAGCCATCTCCTATTTTGTATTGGTAACATCTTTGACAAAAATTACATCTTACTTGAGTTTCATCATTTATGTCATTTTGGTGAAGTATTTGGTGAAGATATCGGACTTAGGAGCTCGACTTTTTTCTCCTCCAATTTCAATTGTTTGCTCTTCGAAAATGGCCTCCATGCGTTGGCTTTCTTGAGTTGGAACATCAACGTCATCAACTTCAATCCGGTTGACGTTGTATAAAATATTTTTGCCTTTTGAGGATGAACTCCCACCACCAACACTTGCCATTTGACAATAGATAAATAAAAATAAAAAATTTATAAATAATAATTTAATACTTAGAATTATAGATACTAGATAAATTGAATAAACACTAGAATATAAACAACTTGAGAGTGAGCAAATTAGAAAAGAAAAAAAGAAATTAGGAGGTAAATAAAGAATTAAGTATATTTGAGATAGAGGAAGAGAAGATAAATTTTGGTGTGAAAGAAAATTAAGAGTTAGGAAGTATTTATAGAGAAAATTTGTAAATAAAACGAAAAAAATGCAATGGCTAATTTGTAAATAAGCCGTTGCATTTTTGTACCGTTTCTTATCAACAGCTTTATAGCCGTTAGAAAGAAACACATGTTGTCTGTTTCTTTCTTTTTGTCAGAAAGAAAGAAACAGACGAGAAAGAAAGAACAGACGTTTGTTTCTTTCTTTCTGACAAAAAGAAACAAATAGACGACACGTGTCTGTCTATTTGTTTCTTTTTGTCTGTTTCTTTCTTTCTTTAAGAAAGAAAGAAACAGACGTGTGTTTCTTTCTTTCTTTTAGAAAGAAAGAAACAGACGTGTGTTTCTTTCCTTCTTAAAGAAAGAAAGAAACAGACGTCTGTTTCTTTCCTTCTTAAAGAAAGAAAGAAACAAACGTCTGTTTCTTTCTTTAAGAAGGAAAGAAAGAAACAAACGTCTGTTTCTTTCTTTAAGAAGGAAAGAAACACTATTTCTTTCTTTCTTTAAGAAGGAAAGAAATAGACAATAATTAATGGAACCATTTTTATTATTTTTTAATGTTTTTATTTTACGGTTCTGGAACTGTCGGTTCCGGAACCGCCGGTTCCGGTTCCGGTTTTATTTTTTTCAGAACCAGAACCGGAATCATAACTTACGGTTCCTTGATGGTTCCGGTTCTACGCTTTCGGTTCCGGTTCCGGTCCAGTTCCCGGTTCCAAATAGAACCATGGCCATGCCTATCTAGACCTAACGTTTTTTAGATATTTTTAGAGCTTTTGTAGTTAAGGAATAATGACTTGATATAAATTTTTGTTTGTCTACCTATTCATTCAGTTTACTTCATGATTTACTTGTTACCATCCAAGGAATTTGATTCAAATTCATCACTTACTCAAAATATTGAGATTTGTCATATAATGACAACTTTTATGAAGTTTTGGATTTCATTGGATATTGACAACTTCTAGAACTTGCATGTCTGATGGTGGAATATGGTTGGCATATTACGTATTTGTTATTTCCAGATGTAGACATTTAAGGAATGTATTACTGGATGATATAGATTGTTAGATGTTACACTTGATTGTCGTGGCATATATTGTTGAGGTCCTCATTATCTGTCATGCAGATGCTGTGTCAAGTCTACGTTATATTTGACACATGGGCTTGATCTACAAAATGGGAGATGGTTTGTGGGGAAGGGCGCAATCTGATTGCAGATGGAGCCTTGTCTTCCTCCTCCCCCCAACCAAACAGAAAGAGATAAAAAGAGATGGGGAAAAAATAAGGAGACTCATTGTGCTAATGTTCTTTGACAATCTTTGCTGTATCTTTTATTTACTGATGGTTTTTAATGATTTGAAGACACATGTTGTACTACTTTTAATTTAATTTCAGGTTTTGGTTGACATGATCCGGGTGCCAGACTGGGCTTTTGAAGCAGCTGGCCAGGAAATGAGGGGAATGGGCCAAGATGCTGCTGCATATCAGCCTGGACTTTACCTGACTCCTGCACAGGTAACAATTGATTTAGTGTAAGGATTAGAGTTGATGCTATCTGAGTTGATGCTATTTTAAGTTGCTTGTCAAAATGTCTTCCAAAGTTTGGTAGATGGCCTGTAGGATTAGACCTGTATGATTGCCACAATTATAGTTGCTGTGATAATTGAATCAAAAGTAGAAGAGTTATCAATAAAAAGTTGTCCATTTGTGACCTCTAAGCTGTGAATGAACATATTTGTGTGGATTTTGTTGGCTTAATGCGGCTGTCTCATTATTATTTTTCATTCATTTTATGTGAATATGCTAGGGAATCAAATGAAAAATTATGCACTTAACTATTATTTCCTTTAGCGATTCTCTCAACCCATGCTATTATGTTATAAGCTCTTTTATCCTTTGATTCTTATCTTGGCCTTTGTCTTTATATTTTTGTAATTCTTCTTATTACTTGCTTTATTGCACGGATTTTCTTTTGGGCATCAGAGAGAAGCAGTTGAGGCACTCATTCAAGAGCTTCCAAAGTTCAGGTTGAAGGCTGTTCCAACTGATTGCAGTGAGTGTCCTATCTGTCTTGAAGAGTTCCATGTGGGGAATGAGGTAATTATCTGCTTCAAATATAATAATCCAAGTTATAATTTCAATTAAAGAGGGTTTTCAGGTTACCCTTTTGCACGATATGATGATACTCTACTTGTGGTTGGATACTTGAACCATTCTTCCCCATTCTCATTCTTGCCCTTGCAGAAATTATGAAGTTACTTCTTTTGGTATCTTGCCCTGTAAGGGATAAAAGTTTATGCATCTTATGGTTGTCATAGTTTAGTAGTAGTTTTCTAATTTTACTGACTCTAGGCTCACTAAAGCATATTCAAAAATTCTTTCATGCTTAAAACTCTAGCGGATTGGCAGAAAATTTAGATACACACTGGAATTCCCTCCCCCCAAAAAAAAAAAAAAAAGAAAAGAAAAAAGCTTTTATTTTTGTGGACAGAATGAGGCACCAAGTCATAGAAATTAAAGATACAAGCGGAATTTGAACCTCTTTTCTACATCAGGATAAGATTTTTCTTTTTTGGGAGTTCAGGGCTAATATATTTTGCAGGTTCGAGGCCTTCCTTGTGCTCACAACTTTCATGTGGAATGCATTGATGAATGGCTGCGGCTGAATGTAAAATGCCCTAGATGTCGTTGTTCTGTTTTTCCGAACCTTGACCTTAGTGCCCTATCCAATATTCGTGCTGATTCAGAACGATCATCTTCCAATGTTGTGACCACAACACGGTATGTAAGAACTCAGCCTACCAGCCAGAGTTATCTGCTCAGATTACAAGGGCTTCTTCGGCCCATTCGCACAGAAAATGCAGGGCCTGTCACTGAGGCAGACATTGCTCCGGAAGCTGCCGAAAATGGAGGAGTGCAGGTGGCAACTCAAGGTCAAGCTGATGTAGAGCCAATACAAGTGCTGGTTGAACGCTCCCCATCTCGGCAATAACCATGTTTTGGTTTAAATGCTCTAACCTCGTGGAATTAAATTGAGTTTTGTCCACCTCTAGGAATTTGCGTAAGTGTTTTAACTGTCTCCTACAATATGGAAAGAATTCATTGATTGATTTACTAACGTTGAGTACCGCATATATTTTTGTCCAGGCAAATGGTATTCAACTTGAGATGGAATCAGTAGATTACCATCCTTCGTGTAAATCTTACTTACCTCCGGTTTCTTTTTCGTCCTCTCTGTTGCTTACTTGGAAAAGAAAGGGATAAAAGAGTAACATTCAAAATGCACGTTTTTCCTATGCGTCAAATACATTAACAAATACATTAAATCCACCTGTATATATGCAGTCTCATGAATAAGCTGGAAAAAAAATAGAAAAACAAATTGGCTATTTTTTTTTTCAAACCTATATTATTACAATTACAATTGAGAGAAGGAGAATTATGTTAGAGGGGATTTGAACCACCGACCTCTAGAGTTGAGTTGTAGCGTTATAACAGTTCGATTCTCTATTTGTTTTTATTAAAAATTTTTTGGTTTAAAACAATTTTATTTGTGTGCTTCTAAGCTTCTGACATTGTGGATCTATGCAACCACCTTGAGGCGTATTGAAAAGCACAATTAATACTATCAATAGGGCAGAGTCGACTCGAGCTTCGCACATTCGGCCTGAAAAAAGTTCATAAACTTAACTTTATGTCGGGTTGAGTCGATTTTGGATCGAAATATTAGGTTCAAAATATTTCTGAGTCGAATTTGAACCTCACAAGGCTCATGCTGGTTATAGGCCCGGCTCATATATATATATATATATATATATACATATACATACACACATACATATATACATATATACGTACACATATGTACACACACACACTATATTATATATATTGTATATTATAATATTATTTTGATGCTTATAAGCCTAATGAATTAGTATAAGTGAAACTTTTGTTCCATAGATGTAATGCACTTAACATGTTTGATAGAATAATCAAGAAGATAATACTCTTTTATGTCATAAAATTTTCATTTGGTTTTCAATTAAATACGTAAATCAATATGTGAATGAGGTATTTATGCTTAGTAGTATTATCTTGCATATGTATTTTGTGAATTTTTTACTTGAATACTGATTAGTACACATTTTGATACAGTCCTTTTTTACTTAATCACTTTAAAAAATTTTGCTTTACTTTTCAAAAATAATTTTATACTGAAGGATTGTATTATACACAATAATATTAATTTGCTAATTAGTTTGTCTTCATTCATCATTTTTGTGAGATTATTGAATTTTATGAATATTTCAATAGTTTTAGGCTCACAAGCTCGTGAGCTTAGGCTCATGATCAAAATATTTTGTGAGTTGAGTATGAGCTTTATATTTATAAATCCGAAACTCATAACTCAAAGCTTATAACTCGATTAAATATATGAACTAAGCATGAACTTGTTAAAATTCGATTCATAGGACCCGATTGACATCCCTTAGCACGATTAGGGCATCAACAATTGCGAGTGGTAATCGTAGTGTACATAAGTATGCACTTGTGTACCAAATGTTTACATTTATTATACGTAAGACAACAACAATTTTGTTATATTTGTGTTTCAAACTCGATCACAACCACTCAATTTCTTTTAAGGAAAAAAATGATTTCACACCTCGAATTACACTATGAATTTGATGCTACAGATGTGAGAAAATATTGCTTGGGCATACACACCACAGTAGCATATTAGGTTGTGTGAAAATTTTAACTTGTTGTGGACATGTGGAAGTGGTCCTCATTTTGTGTCTTCCAAGATTGTGAGTGTATTCAACGAGACGTGTGTAATTGGTCAGTTAGAATTTGTAATTCGTTAGTGATAAAATATAACCGACCAGTTAAAAAATATAACTACTTTCCATCCCAAATGGGACTAATTTCCATCTCAAGTAGTTACATTTTTTCACTAATCATTTATACTTTTTCACTAATGAATTGCAAATCTTAACTGACCAATTACACACGTCTAGTTGAATACTCTCACCATCTTGGAAGACACAAAAAAAAAAAAAAAAAAAAAGACCATATCCATATGTCAACACTCTCACAATCTTAGAAGACACAAAATGGAAACAACATCCACATATTTACAGCAGGTTAAAATTTGCAAACCACCTAGTATGCTGATGTGGTGTGTATGGCCAAGCAATACCTTCTCAGATGTCGCTATGATTGTAAGGACCGCTCGTCCAAAAAGCATATGCTTTTTTGATGCTGCGGGATTCCTGAAAATATGCCGTCCATTTCGTTGTCAAGTGAGGATTGGATCAACTTTAAAACGGGCCATCTGGCAAAGGACTATGGACAGTCAAATAACTTGGACGCTCCTCAATCCTAAAGATTTAATTATGATTGGACAGATTTACAAAGTTGATGTACTAATTCTCTAAAAGCAAGAGTTCGACTAAGTAGTTAAAACCACGACAAGTTTCATTACCTCGGCTCAACATTCGCTATTAGCATTGGCAATGTCCCATTCGGCCCTTTCTCTTGAGATAATGACTTCTACAATATAAGAAAAAGATAAGTACTAAATATGTAGCAACTTATGCGTTTCAAGCAAATTGAAAATTAAGTCGTTGCAATATCATTTAAATAGTCTTCAATCATTATGATTGCACAATCAACAGTGTACCATTTCTCTCCTTAGTCCTCCTTCCTCTAATTTTTTTTTATTCTCAACTGCAAAAGTTATATGCTTTTATTGTAAAGAAAACTATGACGAACAATTGTATATGGATGCTCTAGCTCTTAGCAACTTTTTGATTTATGCCATTTTTCTTTCAACTATTCTTGCTGTTACAGCATTGAACATCTACCAATTTAGTTCACATTTAGCGTCATTAAGATATTTAAAAATCAACGTTGTTCTATGACACACAACATCACTAATTTTAAGGTCTTTTTAATATTACCTTTTATTGCTCAGATTCTTCTGTTTGTTGTAAATATTCTTACATTTTTTAACATTTTTAATTTGTTCTTTTGATTCATCAAATTTAAGGGAGCTTTTTTGGTCTAGACATCATAAAGTGTTTAGGTGCATTGAAGTATGTAATACTTTACTTTTTTACTCCTTTTTGTTAAAATTTCACTAGTCTAATTTTATTTGGAAAATTTTACCTTGATAGATTTTTTTAATAGTATTACAATGAGGGGTATATTCATTACAATTGTGATTTAACTATCTCTTTAGTTATTGTTACTTTTACTGGTGCTGTTATGGGTTGGATCAAGTGGCTGATGATGAAGGGGTATATTCATTACAATGAGGGGTATATTCATTACAATGAGGGGTATATTCATAGAACTCTTTTAGATGACTACAAATAATGGTAGTTTTATTTGGTAATATGCCAAAAATTAGAAATTGCTCCAACAATGAACAATTTTTACCATCAAAGAAGTAAATGTATTATCAAAAAAAAAAAAAAAAAAAGAAGTGTATTTCTATGCAAAAAATGAGCATAGAAGTTAGCGGACAAAAAATGATGACGAATAACATGAGTGTTGACTCAAGTAAGTATAAATAATTGCCTTCATGTGTGTATGCATGTATAGACACATGTAAATGTGGTTTGGTTATTTAGAACCTTTTTAAGCTTATTTGCTCATAAGTTACTATAATATTTGATTTTAGCTAAAAACAACAAATGATAATAATTCATAAGTAATGGGCTCATGCCGTACCTTGTGCCGTATGGCCCTTCTAGTATTATGTATACCCACCTGCTAGTTTGGGCCTTGGGATATTTGCTGGCTTGGGCTTCAAAGCAAGCTTATTTTTATCTACATGTGCTTGTTGGACCAAAATTTTTGTTATTTGGGTCAGAATCGGGCTTTGCGGACCCAGGCTAAGGGCCCAATTGATAAACCTAATACTAGACATCAACATTGGTGACACTTTTATTTTATTTTATTTGATTGGGGAAGGAGTTTTCTTTTTTTTTTTTTTTGGTAGTAAAAAATAAAACCATAAAAAAAAAAAGGTAAGTGAGGAAAGATGATTTTTATCTATACAGGAGTCAAAAATAAAAGTTTGTTAAATTACATGACACACTACAAAAACCAGGAGACTACCACTCAAAACTCGTTAAATTCTAGACTTCCATATTTCACCAAGAAGAGAACCTCATCAAATTACTCCACAAGAACACTGAAAATAAGAATCTTAACTAAAATCAAGTTTAGTTTATACTTAACTAAAATCTTAACCAGATTTTATTTTTATCCAACTGCAATTTACAGCGCCTTGGCAAATTTGAAATCGTTATAAGCCCACAGTTTAAGGGCAAAAAGTATACACGGCTGCTAAACAGTTTTGATGGTTTACTTTTGGATACCAAACTATTTTTTTTTTAATTTCAAACGAAGCATCAAATTTTTAGAAATGATATACTCCATTGTCATTGAAATCTTAGAAATAATATATTTTAAAACTAATGGAATGGTTCAAAATCTGACATTTTTAATAGTTTGATGGAAATTTTAAAATCAAGAGAACCTTTGAAATAGTTTAGTGGCCTATTCAATAAAAGAATAATTTAATAACTATAACTAAACCATAAAAATAATTTAATGACTGTATAAGTTTGGTGCCCACAATTAATTTTTTGTTAATCTTTTGATTGACTTGCTCTTTACATCCTTGTTTTAGTGACGGTAGAGGCCCGTCAAATCAAATCCCTCAGGAAGTTATCGAAATCTACATCATAAAGTATTAAGATGTGTATTAACGAATTAAAAATACACTGTTCATTTGTGTTCATCTTGAAAATGACTTAATCATATATATCACAAATTTAAATAAAACATTTCTTTCTTTATCTTCAATATGCGCCCTAAAAAAATTAAAAAAGGAAAAGGAAAGATAACTTCTTGGCTTCTGTTTTCGTCATTGCAAGCCGACAGTGATATTTTGTATATATGTTCTGATGTTTGATTGAGTAGGGTAAAGTCGTGACAATAAAACACACTTAACTTCACGACTTGCGTATAACTAATGGATTTCTCCTAATTCCGTTTCATCGTCAATGGACATAATAAATGTACAAAAATTACTCGAAATTTATATTACCGACCAATATTATAGAAATATATTGACTTCTCTCCCACATGGATGTGATAATCTTCATAGGAATCATTCTTAGTGCCCAAGATATACATCACTTCTATTAAATATTTTTTGGCTAATTAATTCAGTGGTTTCCAAATTTTTTCATGAGTATCAATTTAGTCACAAATTTCTAAATTTACATTTCGAATGCCTCAACTTTTATATTAGCATTTAATTGTTCCCAATGTAACTTCATGCTAAAATTGCCTTCTATTTATTACTTTTTCTTATTTTCTTTTTCTCTGTTTTTCTTTTCATCTTTTATTTTACATTTTCTTTCTTTTGTGGAGGAATTGCACAAATTGTCCTTTATTTTCACAAATTATCTTTTTAGTTCCTCATTTTTTAAACGATACATACTGGTCCTTGACAGGTTCAAAATGCATCAGTTTGGTGCCAAATTTATTTTCTATTCATTTTTTTTTTCTAAAACTAATAATGCACACATAATGTGCTTATAAGCTACTGAATAAAAATAAAAAAGCACAACTTTCTTCGTTAAAGAAGGCACATATACACACTACATGTTTATTTTGGGAAGTTAAGAGTCACAATTGTAAGTATTATATAATGTTTATAGATTTTTTTTTGTTCTCTTAAATTTATTAGTATATGATCTGGTCATAATCTTTTAAGACCAGAAAAGTGGTCCACAGTACCAAATTGCTAATCTAAAATATGTTAGGTATTAAAATATTGCATTTCACATATGAAGGACTAACAAATGGTAATGCACAATGTGAGGGGCTATTTGTGCAGTTTTCCCCACTTTTAAACACCACCCCCCCCCCCCCCCCGCCGGGGGTCTCTCCTCATGGTCATCATTCCAAAAGACCTCAAACCCTGCTCTCTTTTTTTCGTCTGGAGGCCCAACAAAGAAAATAAAGGAATTCACATAAACTATTAAATCCTTAACAAATGAATTACGCACCATACTAAAAATATCTAAGAAAATTTCAAAGTACTCGAGAGTTCTCATATAAATCAACCAATGCAGGTCTCCGAGGATAGGAATTAATGTTAGTTGTTCCAGGATGATGAATAGTTTTTTTTTCTTAAGGATTTAGTGCTATGTATGATTTCTTTTTTTCTCTGTTGGCCTGACAAAGAAAAGAGAGGAAGAATAGGGTCCTTGGGGTTGGGATGGGATGAGAATGAAGAGGTAAATAAAGAAAGGAAAAATGTAAGAGAAAGGATAGTCAAAAGAGAAAGGAAAAAAAAAAAAGAAAAAGTCGTAATTAGGTAGACCATTTTGGCGTAAATTTATAATTGAAATCAGTTAGATAGTAATGTAAAATTTAAGGAACTTGAAGTTTGGAAACAACATTAACGGTTATTAAAAAAAATGAGGACCCCGAAGTAATTAATCATAACTTTTATTTAATAGGTGGGAGATAAATAGTAGAACGTGCAAACGTACGTCTTGATATTGTGGGAATAAACAATTGATTTAGAGAAATCAAAGTCAAGCATTCTTATCTTTAACCTCTGATTATTTACTTTGCTAGCTTGAAAATTATCTTTCAGCTTATTCACACTCTTGGAAAAAATAGTGTTACTTTCCAAAAAAAATATAATAAAATATAATACACACACTCACACATAATGTGTACAAAATTATTTAGTTGTTTCCAAAGCCTAATTAAGAAAACAAGAATTCAACCTGATGTCCTAAGATTCTTTGAAAATTTAAAGGGTAAATTACATGAAACCCTATGATTTGTTTAACCTACAAATTAACCTCCTATGCATTAGAAACCTACACTTCATCCACTTGTGGTTTGAATTTTTATGACAAGTAGATAGAAATAGTCAATCATAATAGAAGTATACAAAAATTAATAGTTACCCCCGTATACATGAGTAAGAAAGATTAGATATCACAACTTAAAAATTAAAAGAAAAAGTTTATGGGTGCCTCCAAAAATATATTATTTCCCACTTTTTTATTTGTTTTTTAGAAAGGGCCAAAGCACAAGGAGATGAAGTGTAGGTCTCCAAACCACAAGAAGGTAATATGTAAATTTGTCAAACTACAAGGAGGTTCCATATAATTTGCCCTAATTTAAATTACTTCACCAAATACAGTTGGCACTAAATATTTTCCAAGTGTCGCTATTTTATCTATTAAAGTGTCCATAAAAAAATAAGGTATATTATATTAGCTTAGGTTGGATTTATTCAAGTAGCCTAAGATAAACAAATAGGAGAGCATGCACATGTGCTAAACCTACATATCTATCCTAGGTGCTACAGTCCATTGCACCTAGTTAATCAAAACATCAATGAGGGTGTGGGGAAAGCTTTTTGAGACTTTACAAGTTGATGTTGATTTTCTTTTAAGTCCGCTGTAAATGCAATGAGGACCACTTAATTAAAAATTGAACATTTATAGTCAACTGCCGTAGAACTTTTGCTTGGCATTTGACGTGTTCAAATTTTCCTTCTTTTTTTTTTTTCCGCCAAATCTTGACAAAATTTAATTCTTATGACAATATGCTAACATTTAATAGATATAATTTATACCATGTAAAATATCTGGTTCAAGTTTGTCTCCATGTAGATGTATATTATACAATAATTAATGGCTCTCATCTACAATTTTTATGGTCGAAATTCACAAGAAGTTGTAGCAAGGTTTTCGGTTGTGTTTCTGTTTCCCTTTTTTCTTTTTTAATTTCGTCATAGTTATCGCTGTAGGAAACAAATATGAACAATGAAGGCGTCCATAGGATATCCCTAAGTCTGTGTCTGCACTAATGTATTAATTACTTAGGGTTTGATTGGTTTATAGATGGGATGAGATGGGATAACTAATCCTCGAACTATGAATCCTAAGATGAGTAATCTTCAGATTAATAGTTCCAACTATCTAGTATTTGGTGATACTAAATATCTTAAAAAATAATATATTTGTGTGTTTGATTGGGGGATTGAATTTTGATTTTACATAATAAAATGTCCCAAATTTTAGAATGTTATTTTTATTTGGTAATAATAATAGTATACGTTGGTAAATAGTCATGGTAATGGATGGTGATAGACAGTGGCGATGCTGTTGTGTAGTAGAGATAGTTGTAGTGTTTGATGATAGTGATGTACGATGGTAGTGTTAGTGTATGCCTTAAAACCAAGATGGTTTAAGGTGTTTTATATGTTATATTTATCAATGTGGTATTTTTCTTTATCATCTATACTTGTATTTCCATGTTACTTGTTTGATTGATAAAGTCCTTAGAATATTGACTGTGTATTAGAGATTGTAAGGGTTACAATTATGAGACTACTAATACATAAAGTCATATTCTTAAATATCCCTAGTCATAGTATTAATGAGATTGGACATCATTAATACGGATAGACTAGCACATACTTTGCCTCTACTTATGGTAAGTAGTAGTTGATCTCATTGACTATGGTGTGCGTGACACTTAAGCTAGTATGTGGATGCTTATTTGAGAACAAGTTCATTGGATTGATCCGCCAAGAGTTTCAACTATAGTGCCAATAGTTGAACTCTTAATGGCAATGGTGTAAGTGATCCTTTGACTTGAGATTACCATAGTATCTTGAGTGTGGATTGCTATACTTTGACTCTATTCCTCAGTGCCCGTAAAAGGGTAGCTCATAGGTTAGAGATTGGGTATAGTTTGAAGCATGGAAAGATAGTGAGTAATCAATATAGGATTCACCACTCCTTAATAGGAGAGTATATCCCTTAATGGCCACTTGTTGGAAATATTAACTCATAAATCTTCTGCAGAAGTGATAGTATAACTTGGAAGTAGTTTCAAGGTTATACATCATGGAGAGTTATATTTCTGGAACAAGAAAATATAAATTAGTCATTTAAAAGTATGCACTATACTTTTAGACTAATTGGGATATAGTGCGGTGAAAGGATATTAATTACACGGTAACATTGTCATTGAAGGGTATGGTCTACCATATGACTTTCCTATTCACTTGGGTGGTCATGATGCATTGCTAGACGCCACTCATGATCTATAAGTATGAATTGATTAATTAGTGAATTAATGATAAATTAAAAGTGTTTAATTTATCTAGCTCAATTAATGAGTTATAATTTATACTTATTGCCAACGTGAATGGAACCTAATGGGTCACACACATAAAGAACAAAATCTTTGGGTTAAAATATAATTAAGATAAGTATGAGATACTTATGGGGTTAATTTATGAGATAAATTAACTTAAAGGACTTATTTATAAATATTCTAAGTCTTGCAGGAAATTAGTTTCCTAAAAGAAATAAAGTAACTAATTGGTTTCCTTGTGGAATAGATTTCCTAAAGGAGAAGGATTAGCTTAAAGTAAGTTGCCTAAACCTTCTTGGTTTCTAATTAGCTTTATTTCCTAAAAGACTATAATACTTCCTCTATAAATAGGTTCATGCTTTGACTCTTGAATTGTTGTTGCTACACAAAAAGAAAACTAGTGAGAGAAAATAGAAGAAAGAAAAGGCACGCCTCTCTCTCTCTCCCTAGGCGTCTCTCTCTCTCTCTCTCCTAAGGGTTAGGTTTTTCTTCTTCTTGTGTTCTTAATAATTCAAGAGAGCTAGCACTCAAAAGTCAAAGCAAGCAAGCCTACAAGGTTCCCAAAGAAGTTGTTCGTGTGGATATCGTTAGAGGCTCTACGCTTGGAGGGCTTTTCGTGGTAGATCAAACATCTTCTTCGAAAGATCTTTGCCTAGAAGCATAGAAATCTTCTATGCTTAAGGTAATCTTCATGCAAACCCCCTTGTTAATCATATAGATATGTTAAAGAGATCCATGGTTAAGGTAATAAATTTTTATTTTTCCGCTGCGTTACCTATGCTATTACCTTACAAGTAGATGGTAATAGTGCACCACAATAAATAGTGATATCACACAATGGTGGTGATAGTAGTAGTTGGTGATAGAGAAAGCTCGATCATCATTCTCTCTCTATGAGAGTGCTTCCCTCTCATTCTGAGAGTTTTTATCCTTACTTGGTTAAGGAGGTCGCTGACAATATCAAGTTTGAAAGCATTTATGAGCCATAAGTAACCTATCTAAGTTTGTGTCTTTATCTCGAGTGGATTCTTTGCACTATCTATCTGTAATATATGCTGTGTTGGATTTTCTTCATGCTTTACTCGGTATATATTTGAATAGGGGTCTTAATTCATCCTGTTAGGTGGAGTGTGGTTTGTCGATTTTTCTTACATTTATCAGCGTTGTTGTTCCTATTTTTTCCTTTTTCTTCTTCTTTTAACATCTGAACTAACTTTGTGTCTCTGTCTGTGTTTTTTGATGAAAGCAACACCTTAAACTGCTTTGACTGATTGGGTAAGGGCCAGAGTTCATCAGTAATTATTCTGGGATACACAAAGAGCCTTAGAGAGATGGTTGATGAACTGGTGGAAATTCTGAGTAAGTTTGAGCTATCCAACAAGGAAAGAGAGGAAGTGGACCTAGATGATCAGGATACAGAAACAGGGACGAAAGAATGTAGATTGAGTCTCTTTGGCAAAGTGATTGGTGATAAAGTGATTAACTCAGTGGGGCTGAAAAATTTTGTCAATCATGTGTGGAGCTACCCAAAGGATATGAAAATTGTTGAAATTGGAGTCAATCTGTATCAATTTATTTTTACAGATAGCTCGATAATGGAAAAAATCCTCAAAGGTAGGCCTTACATTATTGATAATCTTCTGCTAAACATCCAGCCTTGGAAAGAAGATATTGATCGTAATCCCAAAGCCTTTGACTCTTCGCCAATGTGGGTGCAAGTATGGAACTTGCCGGTTCACTGGGTCACAAGAGAGATTGGGATTAAGATAGGTTCAATTGTTGGGACAGTGGATGAAGTCTTGATTCCAGCAGGAGGAAACAGAAATGGAAAACATTTGAAGGTGAGAGTAGAGATGAACATCAGGCAACCTCTGTTAAGGGGTACGATAACAAAGATGAAAAATGCTAACAGGTGGATTGAGTTTAAGTACGAGAAATGTCCAGATTTTTGCTTTTGTTGTGGTACAATCGGTCACAACGAAAGGAATTGTTACAACCGGACCACCATACACATGAAGAATGCTCCACCTCAGTATGGTTCTTGGTTAAAAGCTACCAGCAACAGGTCACCAAGCAAAAAAAGTACAGAGAATGATGGCGAAGAAGCAGTGGGACAACAAATAATGCAAAACGCCGGTGAGGTGAATCAGACGGTCAGGCCTGGAGAAAGCAAAGAGGATGATTGGAAATCTAGAGAAAAAATTCACTGACAAGCCAGATCTGTTAGGTAGGCCTTTGTCAGATGACAAGACGGACAAGTGGACTGAAATGAGGAAGGAAAATCATGGTGCAACAAGTAATTTGAATGAATTGTTTTTGCCCGGAATTCCTGAGGTTGGAAAAAGTAACGAGAGGCCCAATGAGGATAAAAAGGATTATGGGCCAAGCCCACCAGAAATTCATCCGACAAATAGCGGGCCTGAAAATATTTTATCGGCTGGTGGTGAGCTGAACGAAGCTGAAGCAATGGAAATAGTCAATGAAGTGGGCCAACAAAAAGAACCCAAAATCCCCGAAGCGAGTTCGGAAACAATAAAAACAGGTAAGGAAGCCCAAGTTTTGCTGAATAAAGGTCGGGTCAGGAAATTCAAAGCAAAAAAAGACATTGCTCTCTGCAGCCAAAAAGAAAGTATCAGTCAGCATAAAATTCCGTTGAGAGCTATTGAGGTGAACATGGAGACACGGGAAGAGATGAAAAAAAGAAAGTTCTCACTGAAAGATGAAGAAGAAGATATGATGGATGTTGAAAATCTACAAGTAAAAAAGAAAAGGATCGAGGGAATAGAAGAAAGCAAGATGAGAATGGAAGGGGCGGAGGCCGACCTATATCGGTCTCCAATTTGTAAATGAAGGTTCTGGCGTGGAATTGCCAAGGTGCTGGGAGCTCCTTGGTAATTCCCAGTTTGAAGGAGATTTTGAAGCTCCTCTCCCCACTGGTTATTTTTTTATGTGAAACAAAAAACAAAAAAAAAAATTTTGGAAAAAATGAGAAAAAAATTACGTTTTGATAATCTTTTTGTAGTCAATCCATGTGGGATGTCCGGTGGGCTGGCTGTTTTATGGAGACAAGTGGTTCAAGTGGATCAGGTTTTGTTTTCCAGTTTTACAATCGAGCTTAAAGTAAAAGATGAAAAGAAAGATGAATTTTGGTGGTGTGTGTGCTTATATGCAAGTACGGATCAGCAGGTGAGAGGAAAGCAATGGGATATAATAAAAGCAAGAAGGCAATTATGGGGTAAAAAAGTGTTGTTCATTGGTGACTTTAACGATATTATTTCAAATGATGAAAAATGGGGGGGGGTAGACAAAGGAATAGTTGGAGCTTCAAAAGGTTTAGTGAATTCATTAGGTCTAACGAATTGGTTGATTTGAGGTATGAAGGACTACCTTGGACTTGGTGTAGTTCATGGAACAAAGGAGATGTGATTAAAGAAAGGCTAGATAGAGCTTTAGCTAGCTCTGAGTGGATTATGGAATATGAGAACGCTAAATTGACACACATTGAGACAGTTGCATCTGACCATAGTATCTTGGTTTTAGACTTGGAACCAAAAGTAAGAAAAGTAAAAAAAAGATTCTTTTTTTATGGAAGATGGCTGCAAAACCCGAATGTTGAGAATGTGATCAGACAGGCATGGCAAAAGCATATTAACGGTTCAAAGGGCTTTATAGTGTCGAAGAAAATCAAAGAGTGCAAATGGGCATTGATAGATTGGAGTAGAGAATTAAGATGGAATAGTAAAAGGGAGATTAACAAGATCAAAAACCAACTTCAATAACTCCAGAATTCAGGTAGTCATGGAATCCATAGTGAGGTACCTCAACTGAAAGCACAATTGGCAAAAGCTTACAGCAATGAGGAAAGGTATTGGGCTCAGAAGGCTAGAGTCAATTGGCTGAGGGATGGAGATCGCAACACCTCATATTTCCATGCTACAGTGATGGCTAGAAGGAAGAGGAACAGGATTTCCAAACTGGAAAAATCAACAGGAGGATGGTGTGAGAGTGAAGAGGAAATGGCTACAGAAATTGCCTCATTCTATAATCAGCTTTTCACTAGTTCCAGACCAAATGATTTTGAGGAAATTCTTAGTGGTGTTCCCAGAACAATTACAGAAAAGATGAACCGGCAGCTTACAAAACCTGTCAAAGAATCAGAAATTAAGGAGGCGCTATTCTCAATGCATCCAAATAAATCCCCAGGTCCTGATGGTATGTCCCCTTTATTCTTTCAAAATTTTTGGCATATCATTAAGAATGACTTAGTACATGCTATTGATAATTTCTTCAAGTCTGATCATATGCCAAAATCCTTCAACGAAACAATTGTGACCCTCATTCCAAAAATTGACACCCCAGTAAATTTATCTCATTTTAGGCCAATTAGTTTATGTAATGTGGTGTATAAAATCATTTCCAAAGTTCTGGTCAATAGGGTCAAACCTTTGCTTCATTCTTGCATCAGTTCTTCTCAAGCTGCTTTTGTACCGGGGCGTCAAATCTTAGATAATTTAATTGTGGCTCATGAATATGTTAATTGGATCAATCACAAAAGAACTGGAAAAGATGCTTTCTTGGCTTTAAAACTTGATATGTCAAAGGCCTATGACCGAGTTGAATGGAATTTTTTAGTTGCTATTATGTCAAAAATGGGCTTCTGCCCTATGTGGATACGATGGATACATGGGTGCCTTTCATCTATGTCTTTTTCCTTTAATATTAATGGCAATAAATTGGGTTATATTCGTCCTTCTAGAGGAATTAGGCAGGGCGATCCACTTTCGCCATATTTGTTCTTATTCTGTGCTGAAGGTCTATCCAGTCTTTTAAACCGAGCTGCCCAAAATGGGAAAATCTCTGGAATCAAAATTTCGAGAAAGGGACCAACTCTTTCCCATTTATTTTTTGCTGATGATTCATTACTTTTTTGTAAAGCAACAGTTAGTGAATCACAGGAGCTAATAAGAATACTCAAATCATATGGGAAAGCTACGGGACAAGAGATCAATGCTGAAAAATCTGCTTATTTTCTTAGCAAAAATGCCGAGCAAGAAGATGTTGCTGAAATATCCAGATCTTTAGGAGAGATGAAGTGGGTAAAACAAAGCAAATACTTGGGTTTGCCGCTGGTGATAGGAAGGTCTAAAAATAGCACCCTAAGATTCATAAGAGAAAGAATGGCAAATAAACTATCCAGCTGGAAAGAAAAGCTACTCAGTCAGGCAGGTAAAGAAGTTCTTTTGAAGTCAGTGGTTTTATCATTACCAACTTATGCCATGTCTGTTTTCAAGCTTCCAGTAGGTTTATGTAAAGAGTTAAGCAGGATGATGGCAAATTTCTGGTGGGGTGGGGATGAAAAGAAACAAAAAATGCATTGGAAGAGTTGGAAAGACATTTCAGAGGTTAAGGGGAAAGGAGGGTTGGGTTTTAGAGACATTCAATGTTTCAACACAGCCTTACTAGCTAAGCAAGTTTGGAGAATGTTGACAAATCCTAACTTGCTAGTAAGTAAGGTTGTAAAAGGGAAATACTTTCCTAGATCTTCAATTTTAGAATCAAATTGCAAGAAAGGGGCTTCTTGGATTTGGCAGAGTTTGCATAATTCAATCGGGATGTTGAAAGATTGTATTAGAAAAAGAGTTGGCGACGGGGAAACTATATCTATTTGGGAAGACAAGTGGCTGCGAAAATCTGAGACAGGGATGATATCTACTCCAAGGCCACCAAATTGTGAGTATAACATGGTTGCAGATCTAATGAGTAGAAAACAATGGAACGTGAAGGCTATCAAAGAAGTTTTTGCCAAAGAAGATGTGGAGGCCATTTTGGCTACCCCACTTAGCATATTTGGAGGGAAAGATAGGATCAGTTAGGGGGCAACAAACAATGGCAGATACACCACTAAATCTGGTTATGTCAGAGCTAAGGAAAGAATTGAGGTGAATGAAGCTAAACAAACTGGAATAGGAACTAGCAAAAACAAAAAGGGATCCAAAATATGGAATTATGTATGGGACCTAAACATCAAAAATAAAGTAAAACATTTCCTCTGGAAATGTTTGCATGATATTGTCCCAACACATGAGAACATATTTAGGAGGACAAGGAAGAACAATCCCTGGTGCAAAAGGTGTGATGAAGAAGCTGAAACGCTGGAACATATGCTCTTCTTTTGCAAAGCGAATGAAATAACCTGGAAAACCTTTCCCATTAGATGGGATGGGTTGATGGAGGAAAGATCAAGTTTCTGGAATTGGTGGGAAAGATTGCAAATGGCAAGAGAAAGGAATGAAGGTTCTGATCATATTGCTGTTACTGCAAACCTGCTATGGTTCATCTGGAAGGCAAGAAACAAGTGGATCTTCAACAATGAGAAGCAAGATGGTTTTGTGGTGGCCCAGAATGCAATGACAGATTGGCTGGAATTCATGGAGGCAAATAAAGCACAAGGGAAGAATGCCCAAACAAAGTCGCAGGGAGAGGTGAGTGCTGATGATAAGCTGAGAATTCTTCTGCAACAACATGAAACCATAATGTCAGTAGATGCAGCAGTGGATTCAAAGAAAGAGAGGAATGGACTAGGAATTTTGGCTAGGAACAATAAAGGAGAGGTACTCACAGCATGGGCCATTCCCTGTATGCAGAAAGTTTGTCCTGCCACGGGTGAAGCTTTGGCAATCAGAATGGCATTGATAAAAGCCCTTAAAGAAAATTGGACATCACTTCTAGTCTTATCTAATTGTAAGCAGTTAATTGATAAGATTAACAACTTTAAAGAAGATTTGACAGATCTGGATGTTGTAATCAAAGACATTAAGGTGCTTAGTCAGTCTTTTTGGCATTGTTCCTTCTTTTTTGTTAATAGGAAGGTCAATACTTATAGTCATAGGTTGGCAAAAATTGCTACAAGCCTTATTAACGAGATTAGGTGGAAGTGTTCTTTCCCTGCGTGGGTCTTAGAGACTACGCAAAATGATGTACTGGCAGTTGCCAGACGAAATGATCAGCTGGTTTAGCTGTATGGTTTTTGTGATTATAATGAATATATGAATGATGTTTGCCAAAAAAAAAAAGTAGTAGTTGGTGATAGAGCTCATTGACTCTACCCCAGAGATCGGGAGTTCGAAATGTTAATCTAAATGCTAAACTTACGTATCTACCCTAGGTGCTATAATCCATTGCACCTAGTTAATCAAAATGTCAACGGGAATGTGGGCTTTACAACTTGAAATCGTTAAAGATCTGATGTGATTTTAAAAATTAATGTTAATTTTCTTATAAGCCCACGGTAAATGTGATGATGACCACTCAATTAAAATTGAATTTTTCGAAAGCCTTATGAGGGAGTTTTAGGGAAGGGAAGTTAGTAGGAATTGAACCCTCGACCTCCTAAAAGTAGTTACAGAGTTCTAAACACTCGACTTGCTATTCGTTCTTAAATTTGAATATTTATAGTCAACAGCCTTAGAACTTCTTACTTAGCAATTAAGATGTTCAAAATTTTTCATTCATTCATTCTTTTTTTTTTTTGTTTAAATCTCGTCTTAAATTAATTCTTATGACGACATGGCTAACATTTTAACAAATAAAAATTTGTAACTCGTAAAATATCTAGTTTAACTCTTCTCCCCATAGTTGTATGTTATACTTAATTAACGGCTCTCATCTACAATTTTTTATGGTTGAAATTTCCAAAAAGTAACCACAAGGTTTTGATTGTATTTCTATTTTTTTTCCTCCGTAGTTATCGCTATAATAAACAAATACGAATAATGAATGACATGCATAGGATATTACTAAGTTTGTGTCTCCATTGATGTATCATTTACGCAAGGTAGGAGCCAAAAGTACCGAAGAAGATTTGACAAAGTCAAGACGGATATCTTTTTCTTGACACGATTTGAAAAGGACATCCTATATGTATGTATATGTATATGTATATGTATATACATATACATATACATTACACACACATATAGAGAGAGAGAGAGAGAGAGAGAGAGAGAGAGACGTAAAAACAAAAATGAAAAGGAATAGTGTGTGCGGTATGACCAATTGATTCTTGAAATATACTAATTTTGTTCGAGTTTCTCCACCATCGGTGCTGATCACCTGGACAATAAGAGCCAGAATTTGCCTCTTCTGATACACCATTTATTGTGTCATTCTATTGCTTCTTTTCTGCAATTTTTATCATTACAAACGGAAAATATAAATTCAACCTGTAAAAATAGATGTATGCAAATTAGGGCGGGTAATAAAAATCAGAAAATTGGAAAGACGTAAAAGCCAGTCCATCTTGAATCGAAACACTGAGGATAATCAGATGGAATTGTGAAAGTAACAGTTAACTAGTTAATGAGTGTCAAATACAGTTAGCAAATTAAAGGAATCAGTATAATCAGTTCCAATGGAGATATTGAATGTATACACTGATTAATCGTCCATACTCACCCCTCATGCAAATGCAACCTAGATCCCTACGTACAGTTATGTTACAATAGACTGTGTTTTATAGTTCGTAAAATTACTAGATATGAATAATATAAAATTTTTACCTACATATATGCAATATTTTATTGAAAGTATAATTGAAATTTGCTAGAAGTACAAGTTCAACAAAATTGTATATATAATTTTATATGCCAACAACATGAATATGACTGTAAATGACGAAATTATGGGATTAGTTTAGTATAATTTTTAGACATTATAATACTCTAACATCACTGTTAACTTTTATTACTTTTCATGGCACACAATATTAAATAAAATTTTATTATGTTGTTGACTTTGTATCAATAATTATGGAAAATGTATAGTATAAAATATTATCAATGATGCATAACTCATATGTTTATCATAATACATATGTTAAGATTTTGCTATAAAATGGAGTATCACTTATGCAATATAATAAGAGAAAAATTTATTACACATTGAATTCAAATTGAAAAGTGCAGGTAAAATTTTTTTAAAAGTGCACATAATACAAAACTTATTTCTTTAAAATATTACTATGTGAAATGGATATCATACTAATCTGATATAAGCTTTTTACTAACTAGACTTTGTAACCAATTTTTTCTTCATCAAACTTGCTAATGGAGAATTGGTAAGTCCATTAAACCGTAACATCAATTATAAGGTGACCAATAAATGTTATAAACATATATAATAAAACAAATCAAGCGTCCATTTAGATCTTTTAAGAACAAATTCCAACTAATGTGTGCTCACAATGCTCTGGTCAATGTACAGACATATATGACCACATGCATGTTGAGATAACATGATTGGACCAATAAACATATTGTCAATTGGTCAGTCACATGAATCTTACTGTTGACTTTTTGACAAAAAAAAAAAAAAAAAAAATTGGTCAGTCACATGAATCAGTGAAGCATCTATTAATCACCGCAAAATGAGGTGTGTTCCGAACATAATCAATTGCCCGAGACCGAGCCAACTGTCATTGGGACGTTGGCCACCACAAAAGTTTAGGTCTTTTGTTGGTGAGATATTAAGGGTTTAAATTTTGTTTCTGATCAATTTGTCATTAAGTTATAACTTCAAATTTTTATTACATAATGTACATGTTTAATTCGACAATTGTTTAATTTTCGTCAATTTTTTATTGCTCACTTGAGATTCCTCAGAATATGCTAGAAAAGAAGTTAAGAATAAGAGTAGAATAATTGAAAGGAGACAAAAAAAAAAAAAAAAAGGAATTGCGCCGGATTGAAAAATGTGGCGGGTGACTGTCGGGGAACGTGGACTTGCTGAAATTATAGGAAAAATATTTGCAACTCTGATTAGCAACCCCTTGCCACGGTACAGTTACAGCCGTCAGCTGTTTTTTTAATTCCGTCAGAGCTGCGAATAATTTAAGCCCCACGCTCCAGTACAGTATTAGCCACCAGTAAATTTAATTCCGCCAAGTTAATTCTGTTTAGAGCCGAATTTGCCGTCACCTAGAGCTCCTCTAGTGAGCCATGTGACCGACCAATTGACCTTGCGCATGAACCGAACCTTTCGCTCATTTTTTCGTTTTTTCACGGCGACATGAATAAACAGGGTTAATTACTCCATTGGTCCCTAAATTATTTCATGAGTGTCAGTTTAGTCCCTTAACTTTTAATTGTGTCTATTTAATCCTATAACTTTTATAGTAGTGTTTAATTAGTCCTCAATACCAATTAATGACAAAATTGCGCTTCTACTTTTATGACCTTTTCTTTTTATCTTCTTTCTTATATTTTTTTAATTTATCTTTTCTCCACCTTCACTATCCTTGTCCACATCATCAGAAGCCTAATTACATATTAGCTTCTTTTTTTTCATTCAGGTTTATATTGATTGGTTCACTTGATAAGTTTAGAATTTTTTTTTATTCTCCTAAGATCTCAAAGGACAAATAAAAGAAAAAAGTTAAGAAAATTTAAGAAAAAGATTAAAAAAGAAAAACATAAATGTCTACAATCAAGTAAATAAAAATTGAAATCCTAGACTTTATGTTTTTCTATTTTAATCTTTATTTGAAGTTTTCTTTTATTTTATTTCTTTTGACAGCCTTCTTCCTCTAAATCTCAAGAACTATGAAAAATACTCCAAACTTTTTAGATAAATCAATCAATATAAACTTGTGGATAAAGAAGGTGATATTTGGTTGAGTTTCTTGACGACATGAATAAAGATAGGGGAATGCTTGACGGAATAAATAAAAGATATAAGAAAAATGATAAAAAGTAAAGTAGAGAAAAAACGAAGATAGGATATGATATAAATAGAAGGGCAATTTTGTCATTCATTGGTATTAGGGACCAATTAAACACTAATATAAAAGTTGAGGGACCAAGTAGACACAAATAAAAGCTTGGGGACTAAACTGACACTCATAAAATAGTTTGAGGACTATTGGAGTAATTAACCTGAATAAACATAAAGTAACACATGTTGAAATTTCCTATCGCATGTTCATCGGGCATACTGATGTAATCACCGCCAAACTGATTGTTTTCAAGTCTAATATTCCCAAAGTTAGTCAACTTGTTACTAAGGAGTGTTTGGTTTAGGAGAATCTGAGGGGAGAATTGGTGTCGGTTGTATTGACATCTATTCTTGATGCTTGAAAAATAATTATTACTATTTATCAATGGAAATGAAAATAATCAGGCCTAGTATCACTATGAATATCATTGCATCTATTATGAATATGGGTTTTAACGATTCTCCCAACATGTTTAGTTTAATAATGAAGTAGGTATTATTCTTCTCGAAAAGGTTAATAGTTTGACAAAATAATTTTGGAAGAATTATAAAGGCTCCAATTAATTACTTTCATTCCTATTAAAATAGTTATAGGTATTTTTCAAACATTAACAAATACAATGACACTCATTCCTATCCCTCGTTCTCCTAAACCGAACATCCCGTTTTTATTTTACCTTTATATCCTTTTAGTCTTTTATGTTTCAAGATCAAACCTATTTGGTTCCCCAGGTTCCATAAATCAACTGTTTAGGAATTTTTGAAGCAACTGACTAAAAATATACTCTAATGATTGAGATCGGCAGATGGATGAAGAATACATAAGTATATGTATGTGTATGTTTGTGTGTCTATATATATATATATATATATATATATATATATGTATGTATGTATATCAAGATCAAACCAATTTAAATATTGGGAATTTTTGAAGCAATTGGCTAAGAATGTATAATGAATTGTGTGTGTGTGTGTGTTTGTAAAACAAAATTTTGCTTTTAAAAATCTCATTTGAGTTTCACCTACTTTTATATTTTATTTGAATTTCAACAAGGCAGAATGATGAATTGCTAGTAAAGATTCGAGGAGATTTTTAAATTTGTAGATTTCAGGTTTTGCTCGTTTTTCTTGTTGCCAAAATCATATACATGAGTAATCAATCATTATTTCTTTTTTTCTTTTTGTTTGTTTGTTTACTAGTCAATTGATAATTCCTCTCCACTTATTCAATTGGTCATTGCACTAGCAAGATCATAAAAAAAAAATAACAAAATAATTCAGTACTGGCCTTTCTATAATTTTAAAAGCATAGCTACTTATAAAATTGTATCCACATGTTAACCCATCTAATTAGCTTAAATTAACTTGAGAATTTACTTTGCTTATGGTGTTCTTTTAAAAAAATTATCGTATCAGTATGAGAAAATTCTTTTGATTAATATATTAGTGAGATAAAAAGATGATTGAAAAATGTATTTAAAATTTTAAAAATACGTTTTTAAAAAAGATGTCCAAATGACATTTTGCAAGTTATAACCTCTAGCATTTGATAATCAAATTGGGAATTTGGCTGAGGAAAAGTTGGAATTTTTTGCATCAATACTTCTTTAAGATGTTATAATCTAAATCAAAGTCATGTGTTACCGGGTATTAATCCAAGAACACCGTTATAGGGTGCACATATAAAATAATATATTTGACAAAATTAATATTATGTAGTATTCTAAACAATTCGTAAGTAAGTTGTTCAAGATCCAAAATCGAGCACCGAATCACAGATGATGTCATTCTTTTGAAAATCGAAATAAAAGGATCACGACATTCAAATAAAAAATACTCCATTCATCCTATAAAGATAGGTTCGCTTTACTTTTGTTTCTGTCCTAAATTATATGCTTATTTCTTTTTTTAAAGAGTAGTTAGTTTGTTATTTTACTAACATACCCATATTTAATACACATTGAAAAATTAAAATAATTTAAGTTTAAAGAACAATATAATATTATATGTCTTTTATTTTGAATGAATAATCTAATATTAATGTGAAGAATTTGAAAAAAGTATAAACAAAAAATAATTATTATAATTACATTAATTATATTTATTAATCTGTGTAACCAAAAATAAGCCTATTTTTATGAGACGAAAGGAGTTTAATTAGTGGTCAAAAGAACATGCGACAGCCGCAAGCGCTATGGCACGGCACTTTACGAAGCAAGACAGGCCACCTGTTTCTCGTGATTATGAAAAATGAATCCAATCAATTCCTGCAGGCGGCCGAGGACTTGGATTTAAGTTTAATTACCATCGAAGTTGCATATATTTTATTTAAGCACCACACCACAAATCAAGGCTTAATCTCAAAATGCTCTATGTAATGTTAAGTAAGTAACAAATTACTCATTATGTTCAGAAAACACACAAATTGCCCTCTACTCTAACAACAAATTACTCTTTATGTACACTTTACTTTTATGAGGACAAATTTGCCCTCATAATTTTTTAACAATGCTATTCTTGTTAATTTATTATATAGAAACAAAATAAGACTATTACTCCAGGTGAGGCTAATATTGTTGTTGAACTCTTATACAAAAAACTGAAATCATAACTCTAAAATTGCAAAAATTTCATCACAAACTAATACTATATACATATGGATATTTTATCCACACTAGTGACCCATTCAGGAATTCATCAAATAAGCCCTTTAACTCAGTGGATAGAGTAACGCCATGGTAAGGCGTAAGTCATCGGTTCAAATCCGATAAGGGGCTCTAGGTTTTTTCATAAAAACTCCTAGTCGTAGTATTCATACTTGAAGGAAGAATAGAGATATTATTAATATTTATTTATTTGTAATAAAAATGTAAGGGGATAATAGAGTATTATTATACTAAGTTATAGTATAGTAGTTATAAAGTTAAACGTTTGTTCAATAAATTTGAATTATTATAAATAATGATAAGTTATCTCTTGATGATAAATTATGAAAGAACAACTGAAATAGCTTAAATCGGGTACAAAAAGACGAGCAAGCGTTCTAAACTGTTTGCACTTAAGAAACTGTGGAAAGACTATCATCGAACTGGACTTCCACTTGCTTAGCTTAGAGAAATAGATGCGTGCTGCGCCCCTTGTTATCTTTATTCTTTGCTTGCTTTGCTTTCAGCCGGTAAACCGCCCTCCCCTTGGGATTGTTGGCCTAGCTCTTTGTTTTTCCGGTGCTAATTAAGGAGATGTTTTAAGGCAATTCAGAACCTGCTGGCTCTAGAATGAGGGGCGGCTCCAGAGGCACTATTGCAAGCACCAGCACCAACGGAAGTTGCCTACATATTTGTATTCAAGACGGAGAAAATATGAAAAAAGATATGAATTATTTCTTTTTTTGCCATGATATACAATGAGCAACTTGCAAAATGAAGACAAATTTGTGATCTTTGTCAAATATATTCAAAATACTGTATCAAGAAATGTTGGTAATATCATTTCTGTTAGTGACGACAATAAAAATATTACAAAACTTTTGTTTCTAACCAAAACAACGCAAGACCAACTTCATCTAGTAACAAAGTAGCAAAAATATTTTCTTTTTCTAGGTCATGTGTTTGAGATTTCTCTTTCCATTATCATTTTGTTCTACCTACTCATAGGTGGTATAAAAATCTTAGGTTTTAGCATGAAAAAGAGAAAATTGTCAAAGTAATTGTGCATCAAAGGGTAGAAATGTCTTTTATCAATTCAAAGGCGTAATTTGTGTATTTCTTAAATACATGAGGCAATTTGCTACTGATACAATATTACAGGGGGCATTTTGTGATTTAGCCGAAAGAAAACGATAGCCAATTTATTAGTTCCGCCATATTGATTTGGATACGCGCCTCATGGTGCGCCAATGTTTTCGCTTTTTCTAGCATATCGCATACCAATCAACCATATTACTCGAAAATTGATAACTTTAACCTCTTAAGCAAGTATTCACAGTTTGATCCAAGTGAACATTGGTAGCAAGTGAGCTGATTTAAATTTATCATTGAGATATTAAAAATCGAAATTATAAATTATAGTAGATATATAATGATTTAAAATGTGTATTGCTAAAAAAAATGGAAACAGTACACGTAAAGACACTGCATGCTTAATTTAGATAATATGCAGTTCAAGCCATTTCTCACCACGCAAGTTGTCCGACAGCTAGAATGAAGAAACAATAAGAAATTCAGTCAAGTTAAAGCCAACATTGCTCAAAATCTCGATGGTTTGACAAGAAGCAGAAAAAGTGGAAGCAAAAGCCTGTTGGTGAGGTTAAAAACAGTGTGAGTGTTAGTTAGTGCTTAGTAGAGACTCCCAATTCCCTCTCCCAGTATCCCACATCGGTTGTTAGGTGTGTGCGTGAGTAATGCTTAAGTTCCATGGGTGCAACCTTAAGTCAGCAATTGCCTTTTGGTTGTATCTCGTGAGATAAAGTTTAAGTGTTGTTTATGAAAACTCTTGACAAAAGAAAAAAGACCTGTTGGTGAGGTTAAAAATAGTAAGAATGAGTGCTAGTTAGTGTTTAGTAGAGACTCGCTGTTCCCTCTCCCAATGTCTCACTCGGTTGTTAGGTGTGTGCGTGAGTAGTGCTTAAGTTCCATAGGTGCAACCTTAAGTTAACAATTGCCTTTTAATTGTATCTCGTGGGATAAAGCTTGAGTGTTGTTTATGAAAACTCTTGACAAAAAAAAAAAGACATAGTTTTATTATATTCAAAACTAGAATAACGTACTTTGGTGGTAAATTTGGATATTTTTTAATTAATATCAGTTCATTGAATACGACTTTTCTTTACTCTGGACATGTATTATATGTTTAAATTTGTAATGTCGTTTTCTTTTATGTCTGATTTTTTTTACATACAATATTGTTTCCTTATCTGTATATCTGAACCTATTTAATCAGGTAGCCAGTTAACCGTTAACTTGATGAATAGGATAAGGTATTATTAATTATTTTGTTGAATCGATGCAAACAGTTAAGTGCATTCAAATTATAAATAAACTAAATAAGCAGTCCATGCGTACCCTGAAGGGCTACAAATGAGGAGTAGATCACTAGTTTCATTACCTCTTTCATTTTGAATTAACTAACACAATTGCAAACCTTGCCTTTTTTTGAAAACATAATTGTTTTAAGTCTTCTCGACAGTCGTGTCAGGATGAAGATATTAGTGTTTAAGGTTTTCAAATCTTCTTCAATACGTCATGCCAAACTTGAGTGATTAAAACATCCATTGATACAAAGGAATGAAGATAATTAAAAGCAAAAGACAATACACAGAACATTGGTTACCTAGGGGATTATGATATAGAAATTTCTCAACATAGAAAATTTTGAAGATCTCACATCTAGTAAGAATCCATAGATGAAGCCCTCTCTTGAATGTGAATGATAAACACAAGTTACAATTTAAATTTTGTGGGAATGAATTGTAGTGGAGTGATTGTGCTAGCAGATTTAGCAAAGATGAAATCAGAGGATAAAATCCAAAAAAAAAAAAAAAAAAAAAAAGAGAGAGCTTCGTGACTTTAGAAGGAACATCAACTCTTCAATATGTGTATCTAGACAAGGAGACAAAGGTTAACTTGACTCTTAGAAGGGTATGTGTTTTGAAGGACCAAGCAAGCATGTTGTTGGAAGAAATCATAACATATCCAACTAAAAGTTGCAAAACAAATGTACTACTAAATTTCTGTTAATTTTTTCTCAAGTTTTTATTTTACATTTGAAATGGTATCATTAGTAATTCAAAAGTTTTGTGTATCTACACAATATTTTTGTATGTTTGTAAAAATTAAGAAGATGGGTGGGCTACCTTACTAAGAAGTAGAGTGCTACCATGATTAACTTTTTTATTTTTGAAATTTGAATTAACTAACACATTGCATAGTGCTTTCCCAAGTTTCTTACATTTTCTTTTCTAATTATTACCATCTGCTCTAAGTCCTTCTCGACTTTCGTGTCAAGATAAAGACATCTATCAAAATTTTTTCGAAACTTCTTCAATAGGTCATGCCAAATTTAAGTGATTAAAACATCCATTATGACCCAAAGAAAGAATATATATATATATATATATATATATATATATATATCTTTATATATATGTATTTCATCCTTGCTTACTGGGTTCTTTCATGTTATTTTTTGGAGTGTTTATTAGAAAATATTTTTATGATAATTTTAAATCTTTTTCTCAATAAATGAGTTTGTAAGTGAAAAAGTTGATTAAAAAATGCGTTTGAAATTTTTAAAAAAATACATTTTTAAAAAGGGCAATCAAACAAACAAAGCCTTAGAATATAATTAAAAGCAAAAGAGAAATAGAAAGTACATTTGGTCACTAACAAAGAACATTTTGAGGATCTCAAAGCTAGTACGAATTTATAGCTGCAGCTCTTACTTGAATGTCGATGATAAACATACTCGAAATTCTTGTGGCAATGAAGCACAGTGGCAGCCATTGTGCTAGCCGATTCATCGAAGATGAACTCAGAGGATAATAAAACTTTAAAAAAACAGAGAGTTTTGTGCTTTGAGAAGGAACATTAGTTAATTCTTGCATATATGCACGGCGGATTTGAACCGGTATTTGGAGAAGGAGACAAAGGTTGATATTTACAACGTTATATTATTTGACAGAGGTCATTGAAATGCCATACCAATTGATGCAACCTTTGAAAGAGTCATATAATAATGGAATACATATCAATCAATCAATTAAGAAAGTCATATGTTAATTATAAGAAAATGACAATGTCTAGATCAAGGTTTCCCAATCAATGTTGCAAAGTCCACGATCTTTTTCAGGTTATATTTAGCAACGTGCAATGAATAATTGGGTGTAGAATAAAATTTTTCCCTGAAGCATGCGACAAGAATCACAAGTTTTATGAGCTCAACTATACGTCCATGGACACACTGAATTTTATCATGAGTTATTTTTGCAACATCATAAATGGAGATGAGATGTGAAAACAAATTTATGGAAGTATTTTATCAATGAAGGATCTTGGGAGAGGAGAGAGAAAAAAAAAACTAGTTGAACCATTTTAGAACGACATTATGCAAATAGCCTAAGACAAAATCTCTCTACAGTGCATTTAGTATTTCTTGTCGGTTATAAATGGGGGTATTCATTAGTCTAATTTGTTAGAAAGTCTGAAAGATTCTAGAAAGAGACTCTGTAGAGTTCATAAAACTATTCTAGAGTTTTCATTGTACAAGATATTAATGATATTGTGAGTTTATTTTGTTCTACTTCTTCCTATATATTGTGTTGTGCTTAATTTATCTCAATTTTGTAATTCTACAAGTTGAACATATCAATTTTGTGAATCTACAATTGATATCACAGTGAGTAGAAGCCAAATCTACAAAGTTAGTTCTAAAGTTTCTCGATGGAGATAGTTTAGAGGACAAAGAGGTTAATTCTGGGTTTTTAAGTTGTTCAAGTTGAGGAACATGATTTGCTTTAGAGTTTTCAGTTATCAGAATTAGACTATAAGATTGGTCCTGAATATTCCACGGTTGAGGAATAAATCACAAATTAGGATTGATATTTAGTGTGGGGATAGAGATCATTAAAGGATCCTGTTAGAATTATTCATGCTACAGAGTTGAAAAATTGAAGAGTTTGATTCAATTTTCAGCCTGGAAGGCCAAATAAATTTTAGATAAGGGAATAAGAATTTATCCGTCTAGGTAAAAAAATTTTTTTTGTGATTTTATGATGGATAGAGATTTGATTAATGGTGAAAAATTTAAAATTCTGCATGCTTGTTCTAGAAGGCAAGATAAAATAGAATGGGAAAAAATAATGGCACGATATTTGAAACAATGTGATTTAAGATATCGTTGATGAAAAATTAGCCCTTCATTTACCAAAAAATTTCAACAAAAGAAAAAAATTATTTTTCAAGATTATGTTCTAACCAATGAGTGGAAGAATTCATAGAAAATTTTTTTATTTATTCTCAAACACTTTATAAAATTTGGAGTGATATTTAATTTAATACTAGTAAAGTTCAACAAATTTCTTTTGGAAAATCTATATTTGGTTTTTAGTGGGAAGTAAATTTGATGAGGATAAATTTACCAAAAATGTTCCCGTAATGGTTGGAACTTTTGATTTGAAACAATATTTGGGATGATTAAGTATGAGGAATTTGTCACTGAAAAAGAGGAAGTAGTTAATTTGTTAGGAAAAAAAATTATTGTGGATGAAAGTTTTTGGGTTGACTCTGATTCTTTCAATGGTGAAAGAAAAATTAATATTAATGATAATAGATTGAAGACTCAACATTCTCAAATCCATGAAATTGTTGATTAGGTTGATCATATGGTTTTTATCGAGATTGAGAAATTATTTGAAGATAGAGAATAAAATGATGATAAAATTTTATTTTCTGAAATGGATAAATTATTTGAAAATTATGGTAATGATATTTTGATTTTTCTTGTGGTGAAATTTTGTCAAGAAAGAACATTATAAGTTTATTCATGATTTTTATGAGAGCTGTTGTAGATATGGTGATCAATGGATTTGTATGAGTAAATATTTTGATTAAGATGAATTGGTTGAAGAATTATTTACGAAATATAAAGTTGTCTATTGCCACGTGTGAGGTGGATATGATGATGAATGGGTTTGTATGAGTAAATATTTTCATTAAGATGGATTGGCTAAAGATTATTGGCGAATTATAAAGTTCATCATTGCCATATGTGAAGATGAAGGTCAATTACAATGTATTACACATTAGGCATACAACAATGAAAATCTCAATAGAGATCTATACTCGTAATGGAATTTGACTTTTCATTTAATGAAGAGCTTGATTTAAGGGAGACAATGTTAGAATAATTACATCAAACCTAGAAGTTTCTTATTTATTTTTTTAGTAGTTTTCTATTTGTAGTAGAATAATTTATTTGGTAATCACTTGTATTTGGTATTTTTTTTGTTTACCAAGTTTAGTTGGTTATAAATAGGAGTATTTATTGGTCTAATTTGTTAGAGAGCCCCAGAGATATTAATAATATTGTAAGATTAATTTATTGTGAGATTAATTTATTCTACTTCTTTCAATATATTTTTATTGTGATTAATTTTTTTTAATTCTGTAATTTTGTGAATTGATATATGAAAGACCATCAATTTTTGTGGGTTCTACATTCGCGTTCGTGTGCAAGTAGTAATAAGCACACTGTATAATTGGTTGAATATGTATTCATGTTAAAAAATTTATTCTAAGGGAAACGTGCATCGTGTATCTGGAGTAGTCAAAATTTGCAGTTAATAAATATATTATCTTTTCTTTGTAAGCCGCCGCCTTATCAGTGAAGAGGAATGTAATATATTATATTTATACCTTTCACAAAATAAATATTATTAATTGTGGTATTATGAATACCATGAGTATTAATAATTTTAGATTTCCAATCACAACCGGTGCTGTTTTCATCTGGACGGCCAGTCTTAATAATTTCAGGACCATACCCTAAGTTTTACTCAAATCCTAGAAATTCACAACTTCACTATTTACAAGACTCCAACAAACATAACTATTTTTCTTTCTTATTTTCTTTGACCCGTCTGCAGTATTCACCCACATGCCATTGCACGGGTCCAGCAATTTGGTCCCTTGTCAATTTTTGTAAATTGGGATGATATAACTATTTAACATTTTAATATACTGTTTCAGTATTTTAATATAATTGTCTAAAATTGTAATGTAATTACTTTTCACTTCAAAATTATCTCAATTTTTATTATTTTTAAATTCAAATTTAATTCAACTGACACACATCTCGATCATCTACTTTGTCACGTTAAATTAAGTACATTAACTTGTGAGACCACAAAACACAAGCGGCTCCTATAAAACGCCCATCATGGTAGCGTCTTGAAGCCAAGCAAGACGTTAACGACGGCTGAAAAAGATGGTTGCCATTTCATCCCCACACTTTGTAATATTCCCATTTATGGCTCAAGGCCACACCATTCCCCTTCTTTACCTTGCTCGTCTTCTCTGGCAGCGCCATGTCCATGTCACGGTATTCACCACCCCGGCTAACTCTCCATCCATCCGCTCTACTCTCCATGACACTTCGATCTCTATTATTGAACTGCCATTCCCAGCAAATATTGATGGCATCCCCTCAGGGGTTGAAAATACTGATAAACTTCCATCGATTTCATTGTTTTGTGAATTCGCGAATGCCACGCATCTGATGCAGCCACAATTTGAAAATGCACTTGAGGATCTAAAACCAATTGGGTGCATAATATCTGATGCATTTCTTGGATGGACTCAAGATTCTGCTGCAAAGCTGGGAATTCCAAGAATCGGTTTCTATGGAATGAGCAGCTTTGCTGCAACTATGTATACGATTCTTGGTCGAGAAAGGCCACACGCACTTACTACATCCCCTGACGAGCCTTTTTCGATTCCAAACTTTCCTAAATTGAGCTTAACAAGAAATGATTTCGACCCACCATTCAATGAACTTCAACCAAAAGGCCCATGGGTTGATTTCATGATAGAGCAGCACATTGCCTTGGCAAAAAGTTATGGCATCGTTCTCAACAGCTTCTACGAGCTTGAACCGGCCTATACCGACTACTGGAACAGATGCATCGGACCCAAAGCCTGGTGTCTTGGCCCTTTCGCTGCAGTCAAGCCACCGGTATTAGCTGAAGGAGCTGCCAAGTGGAAACTGTGGCTTGACCAAAAGTCGAAGAATGGAGAACCAGTTTTATACGTAGCATTTGGAACTCAAGCAGAAGTGTCACAGGAACAACTGCTTGAAATTGCAGAAGGCCTAGAACAATCGAACGTGAATTTCTTGTGGGTGACAAAATCGAAGGGACGGGAGATCTTAGAAGGCTTTGAAGAGAGAGTAAAGGATAAAGGGATGATACTGAGAGAGTGGGTTGACCAAATGGAGATACTTAGGCACGAGAGCATAAAAGGGTTCTTGAGTCACTGTGGATGGAACTCAGTGACCGAAAGCATATGTGCCGGAGTGCCCATCTTGGCTATGCCATTCATGGCTGAGCAACATCTCAATGCAAGATTTGTGGCAGGAGAAATTGGTGTGGGACTGAGAATTATGCCTAGCAATGGATCTGTGAGGGGCTTTGTCAAATCGAACGAAGTGGAGAAGAGAGTGAGAGAGCTTATGCAAGGAATAAAGGGGGAGGAAATAAGGAAGAAGGTGATGAAGGTGGCAGAAGCTGCCTGTGGTGCTATAAGAGAAGGTGGTCCATCCCGGCGAACTTTAGACCAACTAATCTGTGATGTAAGTAATTATCAAGCAAATTAGCTTCTTCAAGGACAACTATGGTAGTATGTCTTGGGTGTATTAAAAAAACTAGAATAAAGAATCAAAACTTTTGTTTTCTTTTATCCTCCGTTGCTTCTGCGAGTCAGAAAATGGAGCCAACTCAAAATGCTTGTCCTTTCATTTTGCTTCCAAGCAACGTAGAAACAACTTTGTTTTTTCATCTGCGTTTGTATGCATGTTTTTTTTTTTTGGGTGTTTTCTAAAAAAAACATTATTATAGTTATTTTAAATATTTTTCTTGATAGATATGTACGTGAGATGAAAAAGTAATTAAAAAATATATATAAAATTTTTAAAAACATATTTTTAAAAAACAATAACAAACAAACAAAGAATTCCGAAATTCATTAATGAATCGAAGCTATGCAAGGATGACTAGGGAACTTTGATTGGTTCAAAGCCACTTTTACATTTTTGACTAACTTTTACACCAATTTAAATCATCCAAGAAATTATGTCAGAGAACAAAAATTTTTTTAAGAAACTGGGATGGCCTCCAAAGACGGATGCCAGTCCACGAGTTTGACGCAATAGCCAAATGCGTGTTTTCCAATTTGCACTCGCATGACATGAAGATGTGCAAAAATAGTCATTACATGGCGGACATTATTTTCTATGCTTACTACTCCAAGATAACTGAAAACTCATTGCCTTGTTAAAATTTTTTCATACGTGTGCACTTAAAAATTACCACACCCACACACCCACACACACACACACACATTCACCACTGCACATCTTAATGTTATCCTTAAACTATCCTTAAACCGGACAAGGTAAAAATCTCGAGTGGCATCACTGATCCCATGTTTTATGTAAACCTGCGATGCTTGGGAAGCCATACGCGTCCAACAAGAGTCTCACTTCCACCAAAAGAGCAAGGCAATTAACAAACCTCTGGGGAAATTTCTTGTATACGCCCGCATAGCATAGCATAGCATAGCACTTGACAGACAAAAAGTAATATGCGGACCCCATTCAGTGTTCAAAGTCTTGGTCATTCACTGTTCAAAGTCTTGGTCCACGCAAAAAATATCTAACTTCTGTTTCATTCACGATTTACCACACGTTTAAAAAGACAATTACATCCCCAGACTCTCATTGTAATAAAGTAAGATTTCAAAAAAAAAAAAAAAAAAAAAAAAGAAGATGGATTTGGAGAAATAGCTCGGTCATGTAAGCTCTAAAGCATATCTAGTTGGATAGTTTGACTGTAAGTTCTCCGTATCTGAGTTTGACGATTCAAAGTACATCAACTTGGAAAGTTTGATTGGAACTACTTCATATTTGTGTTTGATGATTCAAAGTACATCAAGTTAAAAAGTTTGATTGGAACTACTTCATATTTGTGTTTGATGATTCAAAGTATATCAAGTTGGATAATTTGATTAGAATTGCATCATATTTCTGTTTTACGAGCAGTGAAGATGGGGAAAAGTTAAAATATTTTTTGTTAACACAAAAAGAATTAAAAAAAAAACTATAACTGCCTCGAATGGAGGCATTTTATTATAGACCGGGTCCACAGACCCTATCCGTAAATTCTATAGTCTAGATCTGAGCCATCAAGGCTCGATAGACCTCATTGAGTCTTGCTAGCTCACATCTGGACCCGTGGACCTGATCCATTCCAGAAAAATTCCATTTTACATCCGTCTATCACTAAACATATTTGCAAGGCAAATGCGAAAGATGTAAGAAATCTATTGGATTTGGAATAACCAACGAGGTTCAATTTTCATTATGAAAGACTTGTCTGCTTCACTTTTAAATTTGGGTTAATATACAAACTATTTCAGTAAAATTCTGTGTTAAGATTGTGAAACATGTGAATACTTTTAAACGAATCATGCCTATCGAACTTTGTGAACTGTTTAAGAGAAGAATCAAATCCAACTGAGCAGTCTGAGCAGGACATGTAACAAGTATTTCATGTGGGATGTTGGCAGCCAGTGTTAAGCAAAAGCTCAATATGATGATCTAGTTGGCATCCAATGTTAAGCAAACAAAGCTGAGTCAGTTTTGTATATATAAAAAGTCAATAGTTGAATGACAACAGGAGGACAGACCTACATGAATTGTTAATTTAATCTACAAATAGGTGAGCTTGCATAAGTTGCTAAAATTTTACTTGTTGTTTGCAAACTTGTTCAGTACACTATAGAAGTGTCTAATCTATTTCTAATTGAAAGTGTGGGCTCTCAATTTGACATATCATTTACTAAAACATTTGATAACAACATAACATGGATGCATGCTTTGCTCGACTAGACTTCCTTCTCACCCTCAAACTTTTGAAAGGCGCAAAATGCAAGAAAGTGCCGAAGAAAGTTAGAACTTTCAATGATGCAATAAAAAATTAGACAAAGGAGAAGTCATATAACGTCTCTTTTACTTTTACACTAGCTATAAAATAGATTAACAAAACAAAACACTATAGCTAAAATATGGACTGAAAAAGAAAATTCTAATGCTACTATAATGGTCACCTCAAAATGTCCGGGAGGAAATGAGAAATCTATTTGTAAACGCTAGAGCCTCTATAGTGCTCATTTCAAAATGACAAGAGAGGAGAAATAAGAAAACTTTTTGTCATTCACAAAGTTAGGTATGTTCGTAAAAAATCATATTCAAGAAAAAATATTGCGGTAACAAAGAGTTACAATAAATAAATAAATAAATTTTCACTAAAAATTTATTCATCTTTGTTAAAATTTTTCTTTGAAAACTTATAACTTTGATAGTTATGGTAACTCCTTTTTAATCTTGAATGTATTCAAGGCAGTACTTGATATGATTCTCGAATGAATCTATCTAGGAATATTTTGTTCAAAAACTTTAAATTTGATGCATTGGCACAAATTTACTGATACGAAAATAATTAATCAGGATGTTACTTGGGTTATTGTAGCCCATACTATCATCCTCGAGGAAAAGACAACTGTATCGCTCTTCAAGCCATCCACCCTTAGTTAGGGGTGTTCAGGGACTGGACCCGGTCCATGAACAAAAATTATAAATCGAACCGATCCTACCGGTTTGATAAAATTTCAAACTACGAATCGGTTAACATATAGCGAGTATTTGACCTTCCGGTTACTTGCAAAACCGGTTCGGTTATGCCGGGTATCCGACCCAATCCATCATAACTTGCATTTTTTAAAAATAAAATAAAAATAAATAAAAAAATTTAATAAATTGCTAATACTAAAAGTATCAATCATCTTAAAGTTAAATTACATCCCAAAACCTTAATTCTCAAAACAACCAAAAATAAATAAATAAATAGATTGTCCTTTAGTTTTTCAAGCAACTTCGTTCTCGCATTTTAATTAGCCATAAAAACACAAAATACTCAATAAATAGTCAAATGAACACCCAAATTCCAGTCTTCATTCCTCATTCTTCAGTTTCCTAATTCACTTCATTTTCCTTCATTCTTTAATGTTTACCACAATATGCTTATCATTCAAGGATAAAATTTCTATAAATAATGACAATAGAAGCACAAATTAGTAGTAACAATAATGCCTATAAATACAAAATGAAGTTGCCCTACTATATAAAACGTCTAACATACCCCTCACTATGGATCGAGTCAGGTACCCACCTGTTCACAAAAGTGTAAACTGCGACCCAACCCGGTCACTTTACGAACCGACTCGCAAACTGACTTGGTGGCAAGGAATAGTTTAGTTACCTCTTTTTTTCGATTCGAGACAAATCGGTACCCTTGTTTTTTCGATTTTCTAGTTTGTTTTGAACAACTCTACCCTTAATAAGTGTTATAAATGCTATCTTGCGAATAGAGACCACACTAAGTGCTTCAGTAATAAAACCACGCAAAAGGATATCAACGTAGTAGTTCAATTTTGAATAGAGACCACACTATTGCCAAGAGAGACCACGCTAAGTGCTTGAGTAATAAAACCACCCAAAAGGATATCAACCTTGTAGTCCAATTTCTAACCGCTTCGTTTGAATGATTGTTTTTTGAGATTTTTTTTAAAAAATAATACTGTTGTAATTTTAAAAATTCTTTTCGATAAATGTGTTTCTAAAATAAGAAGTTAGTTAAAAAACGTATATAAAGTTTTTAAAAAATGTATTTTTAAAAAACACAATCAAACAAATGAAGCCATCCCCCAAGAGAAACGCTTTTAATCCATCCTACTCAAAAAGATATCATTTCCTTAACCAAAACAAACAATAGCGTCATCATAGTGAATGGGGTAACAGCAATCATGATGGGCAAGATTTTTCTTTTTTTTTCTTTTTCTTTGGGAGTGAAAATAATGATGGGTAAGATAATTCAACCAATATCTGCTTTATTGGCATCCGGAAAACCACGAGAGAAGACTTTAAGATTTTACCTGTGAAAATGAAATGCACCAAGACATTTCCATGCCTTTAAATGCCCACGACACAGCTATAGGGTCATCACACCGTGTCTTGGGCGTTTCTTTCAAAAAGCTCAGACAGATATCCATAGAGCCAGAACATCCGCCGTCTCTTAGTTCTGGATACAGTAATTCGCAAAGGGTATTTAACTAATCTGTCAAACAAGCATTCTATTCATGAATTTAAAAATTCTACAAGAAATACATTTTTTTTCCATGTTAAAACTAAGAAGGCAAGCATGTATATAAACAGGAAATCACACCTTGAGTTGCAAGATTTGGTAAATAGAAATTCAATAATCCAGATTACGATTCATGAACTAGTCGAGAGATTAACATTCATCAACAGTCTTGACCATAACACTTCATGGGAACATTTCTGGTCTTTAAGCAAAATACGAAGCACAGTTTGTCAGGAAGTGCAACAATTGATCTCTAGCCTAAGCTTATTTTTTCTCACTGTTGCTCTCCGGCTCTCTCCTAAGCTGCAGGGAGAAGTTATCATTCACATCGTCGTCATCTTAATCATCTTCCCACTGCTGGGTTACTTCTTTGCCTTCCTCTTTGTCCTCCCACTCTACCATTTGAAAATTAATGCAAATGAAAAATTTAAACACAAAGTTTAGAGGTCTCTAATCAACAAGTAAAAGCAACAAATTTGGAGTATGTATGTATGTAAGTTATGTATGTATATGCGTGTGTGTCCATTCTATATGTATGTGGGTATACATATATATATATATATATATATATATGTATACATACGTCCATATACATACATGCATATTCAAACAGTTGCCAAACAGGGCTCAATGGAACTACAGTCTAGTGATAGTGGTGGCTACTTTCCCACGGTTTAAGTTCAGAAGCCCCATGTGCAATGAACAGGAGGTAATTTGTTTATTTTTCTTCTGATAATTCCCTTGATTTTTTCTGTTTTTGTTGTCTGTGATTTTATAACTTTACTATTCATATTAGTGGAAATTCTATGCGGAGGTGATGGTGGATTTTTTTTTTGTATTTTTTTGTGATTGTAACAAGTTTGTCAACAATTTGTTGTTGCCGTGTGCAACTTGGACAGGCCTAAGTCAAATATGTTGATCCAAATATCTTATGATTCTAATGATCCAACGACACAATTGTTGATTAAGAAAGAGGAACAGAAATGGTAGCACATGCTGACATTTGTAGCGGCCAAGGGCCCTCACAATTGTCATTGTTCACAATTTCATGACTCAAATTTAAAGTCCAAAAATAGAAAGTTGAGATTGAACTTACAAGATCAAATTTTAAATTAAAAAAACGATATCGTTTCGAGTGAAAAATAGTTACACCATACTTCAATATAGTTACACCAATATTAAGCATAGTTATACTATGATTATGTATAGTTATACAGGATTCAAATTGTGAGAAATGAAAAACGGCTAAATTATGAGGCATGAATCCATTTGTAGCGATGGGAAAACTAAAATTGTAGGTGGGCCTAGGCTCTCCTTGTGTATATATTCACAATTCTATGGCGAACGTACACACACGTATGACTTTATGCATGTCGATATAATTTGGTTGAACCTATAAACATGGTTAATTATTCCATCACATGGATAGTAGAGTAGCTCTGGATCACTGTAAAATGTGGTTCTGTGCAGAATCAACCGGGCGGGATTGAAATAACTGGCGAGTACAACTGCACTGCGACGCAGGGCTTGCTGAAATTATAGGAAAAATATTCGCAATTCTGATTGAGGTGAAGCCCAAGCACAAGTCTACCATTCAAACATCTTTAAATTCAAGACTTCTACATTTTACCAAGAAGAGAAACCCTCCAATTACTCGCAGCAACGCTGAAAATAAGAATCTTAACCAAAATCAAGTTAGGTTCGGCTAATATGGGATTTTATTCATATGCCATTACAACTTATAGCGTTCTGGTCATTCTAAAATCGTTAAATGCGCACAGTTTTTGTTTTTGGGGGAGGGCCGGGGGGGGGGTGTAATACCAAGGACCACTAGGGACATTTCTATAATTTGGTGTAATTCGGGGTACCAATGTAAATTGAAAGCTCATAAGGGACTCAAATGCAATTTTTTACATTTTGCTTCTTTTGCCCAAAAGACTTAGAGCTTTCTTCTTCCTCTTTCATTTTTCTTCTTTTTCTTCTCTCTTTGGAAACTCTTCTCTACTCTCTCTAAATTTATCTTCATTTTCTCCTGAAGAAAGAAGTGGGCAACCTCATTATCAAAGGGAAGCAAGTAGAAACTTCTTTGAAACTTCCAACCAAGGTATTTTTCCTCCAAGTCTAACTTTTCTTTCCTTGGTTTGGCTTATATGAGAATTGGTAGAATGGATGGTTTGATTAGGAAGTTTTAGAGTTATTTATGCTTATATGGGTATAAGTTAACTAGTATTAGAGGGGGGTGTGTGTGTAAGATTATGGTTGATTGTGATGGTGGTGGGTGAAGTAACTTTGAGGGATTTTGTGTGAATATGACTTGTGTTTTGGGTAAATGAGTTTTGAGCTCAATGTGCTTTGCTATTGTCTTGTTTTGTTGATTTTGGAGTTGATTTAAAGTTGGATTTGGATAAGATGATAGTTGGGTGTGAAAAAGGGGGAAAATCTGCAGATTTCGCAGTGAGCCGCGAGCCCATAGGGCTCAGCCGCGGCCGCGGCTGGAACCACGACTGGGTCTCTGACCCGAGCCGCGGCACGGCTGGCCCCGCTTTTGGGGCTCTGGCGGGAGCCGCGATACTAGCCGCGTCACGGCTAGAGCAGCGGGTCACGCCAGTTTCGTCCATTTTGCTCCGTTTAGCGTTTCAAGCCTAGATTTAAGCTTTGATTATGATTATTTGATAGAATTAGTGTATAATTGAGTGTTTGATTGTGTGAATTAGGCGAAGAACACGATCAACCTTCGCGGAGTTATTGAGTTCACTCGGACTGAGATAAGTGGGACTTGTATTCCTTAGATTTTTGGAGAATGATATTGTCAAAGTCCGATTGTTTTGAAATCATATTTGCTATATTAAATGGCTTGATTGTGATTATATTCTCTTTTTACTTTGATTTGACAATATAAGATATAACTGAATTATTTGAACGATGAAGTGAATATGTGCATGTATGATGTTATATGAGTGACCGAACTGATCGGGTGATAGTCAATAGCATCGAACTGACCGGGTAAAGTCTGTCTGACCAAGCTGACCGGGTTAAAGTCAGTCTGACCGAACTGACCGAGTAAAAGTCAGTATGACCGGGCAACCAGGTTACAGTGAATGACTGGATATCCAGAGCTTTGTTTGAATGAATTGAACCTTTGTCTGATTGCAATGAGGCTTTGTTTAAGTGCATTGTCCAGTTTTGATACTTGATATTGGATTGTGATTAATTGTGCATTGTTTAGCTCTTGCGTACTTATATGAACGATTAACTGATAAGTGCTAAAATATACTAGTTTTTAGTAGGCTTTTAGGTTAGGTTTATAGGGTTTTTCATAAGTTTTCCTCTATTTACTTGCTATTTCTTCTTATTTTTGAGTTTAATAGCTAAATTGTGTGTTAAAAATAATTATTTGCATTATTTTTGTGTTTTCATAGGATATGCACATTGCGTCACCAATTTAGATGATAATTAGATGATATTTTAAGATGATTTAAAGTTGGAGATGAGTTGAAGTCAAAAAACCCTCAAATTGGTGTAAAGAATCAATGGTGGAACAAGAATTGGGAAGAATTGGGTTTGCAGCCTGGATATGTTTCAATGTTTTGGCAAGAACTCTAGTTCGAGATATTGGATTGAGATGCTTCTTAAGCCATGTTAAAGTTAAGACAATGCTCTGCAATTCATATGAAGACATCCAAATTCAGTTCTCACGTTTCGATGGTCCAATTTCCAAGTTACTGAAACACATCTATACTGTGAGGTAGTTCCGACCAATTCTCAGTATTTTGACTATATCTCGAGATCCAAAGCTTCAAATGACTTGATTTTTATTGTTTTGGAAATTTATTGCAAGGGGCTACAACTTTCATGTTTTGAGAAAAAGCTAATTCTGCCATCTTCGAGGTCAAATCTGACATAAAAGTGAAAATTGAGCTTCTGTCCACATCTGCGACTTCACTCGCGGCACGGATAACGCTGCGGATGGGACCAGAAGTCACGTATTTCATTCGCGGATGCGGCTGTGCCGTGGATGGTACCGCGGCTCAGTCACAAAAACTTACGATTTTCTTTGTTTTGGGTGGAATCTTTTAAAGGAAGAACCCTACCTCTTGGGGGGCAATTACAAACGCATCAAAGACATCAAAAACACTCTTTTGCATACATCTAGAGAGATATAGAGAGAAAAAAGCAAGAGTAGGGGGGACAACTCAAGGGCTTCAAAGGTGCAAAGCAAGAAGGTTTTATCAAGATGCAAGGGAGGATTCAAGAGAGCTGCATAAGAATGAGCTTTCTCTTTCTTTCTTGTCTTTTGTTAATTGTATTCTTGTACTTATGAATTGGGTTGTTCATGATTTAGATGGGATGAACCCTAAATTCTTATGTCTATGATTTTATTATTTGTTTAATAAAAGACCCACTTTGTTTTAGATTTATTCTTGAGTTTATTGGCTATTGAATTGGGATTTGCATGCTTCCTTAGATTCAATATTGATTTCATATATTTGGATTGAGAAATCACCTATTTGATTAGATCATTTCTTGAATAAAGAGACTTTCATGAGTTACTAGAGATAAAATCACATGAGTCTTCTAGGTTAGATTCAAACCTAACCAAAACAATAGAATTCATAGAAACTTAATGCTTCTCTTGGGGGTTTTGATTGAGAAGAGATTCCAATCAATCAACCACAGGGATAGAGGGTAAATATTTGAGAAAGATTGAACCTAATTAAGGGATTCTAAGGTCTAAGTGATTGGGCTATTCATCAATCAAGATAGAGTCATAGCATATTTGATTTAGGATATTCTTCATCTAAATTCACTTCTACTTTTGCCTATTCTCTCTACTGACTTCTAAATCGTGGTTTAATTAGGAAATTAGTTTAATTATTTTGTATTTCCAATTAATTTGGCATTCGTTTTGTGAGATTAGATAATAGAAAAAAGGTTAATACTAGTACTCACATAGTCCCTGTGGGATCGACACTCGGTACTCCTGTACACTGTACTACTAGAAACGATAGGTACACTTGCCTAAAGTATTTATAGTATAGTCAAACGGATACCATTAACTGTGTATTTTGAACGTAGCTATATGTATGACACCTTCAAGCCGCAAGGTGATGCTTTTGCCACTTATTGAGTGATTTTGTCACTCACCCCTTTCCTTTTGACATGCAGTGGCAGGTGAAATGTAGAGAAAGGCGAATTAGCACTTGGAAGAAACAAGATGATTAGATATTAGTAGACTAGTAGTGGATTATATTCATGTACTTAGACCATGTTTGTACTATGCTTGTTAGATTAAGACCCTAGTGAATGTGATAGACATTTGGAATTGTGTACTTGGAGATTTGAATACTATGGTATTGGATGACAATGTACTTGTATCTAATGTTATTACTCGACTTGGAATATTGCTAATGGCTTGGTATTTGTAATATTTGGTATATTTATATTAGATGACTGGACTTTTTGAGCCTTGTGACTCAGCGTAGCCTGGTCACGACGGTTTTATGTCCCGAGCACGGGGAGTGACATTTTATTGGTATCAGAGCTTAGGTTGCGATAACTAGAGCTTGGCTTTGCAATCGTAAACGTTTTAGAGTTTAAGAAATGATCATTAAAACTTAAGCATTCTCTCTACTACGTTTATGAGTCTGAGATATGATCACCAAGTATTAAGGTTTTGTTAGCCAAAGCTTTAATTTGCGATTGTTAAGTGTTTTAAGGTGCGACCCCTAGAATTAAGTTTATGATTTTCCAGTTGAAGTTATGATCATCTATAATAAGAGTTTAGGCGGTGATTATGAGATATTAGGTTATGATTACTAAAGTCTAGGTCATGATCACAAGAGCTTGAAGTGAAAATCATTTTAGCTAAGTTACGATCTTTAGATAATGAGTTTATGATCATATAAGTGTAAAGGCTTAAGTTTGAACTTTCTTAGAGTTTAAGTTTTGATTTCATCAAAGCTTAAGTGTGAATCTTACAAAATTTATGGATTGATCCTTATTAGAACCAAGTGAAAATTTTTAGAGTTAAGTTAAACTCTATTGAAATCTAAGTTTAAGTTTTACTAATGTTTAAGTTTGGATCTTCCAATAGCTTAGGTTTGGATATTTATAGAGATCAAGTTTGAATTTTTATTAAAGCTAGAGTTTAAATTTTATGAAAGTCGAAGTTTGGTCCTTATTTGAAGCTGAAGTTGGATCTTCTTTGATGTTAGTTGGTTAAGATTTGAAACTATTAGTTTGCTTGTATTAAGTGTATTTTAAGTAGTAATTGGGATTGGTAATGTTTCCTTTGTGATTAATTTTGATAATTGTGGATATCGACTAATTACATTAGGTGCACTGTATTGAATTTGGGATGTATTAAATATTTGAAGTATTATTAGCGGTTACACGTTCTTGCATAGATAGATTGATAGTATGGTAGATGTTTATTTGTCCATGTTCATGTAGTTGGGAATAGCTAATTTTTGTCGGATATCTTAAGTTTGAGTGTTTTGTGTGCCTCCTTAAGTATGAATATTTGTTGAATGTTGGGATAATTAGTGTGTACGTTGGACAAGATATTGAAGCTAGTTTATTCACACTTCGGGTGGCCAACCTTAGTGTGGGTCGACTTAGTTATCGACGTTTGTATTCGAGTATATGGTGGTTGCTAGTGATAGTTGCTATTTGGGATCTTTGATAGATTGTTATTAGAAAGTATAGTTCTAATGTCGCTCGTATCGCAGAATGCCGCCAAGACGTGGGCCAAGAATGGAAGCTTTCGAGGACAGGAATGGTAAAAGTATAGTGGGAGATACCGATGTACCCATGGAAGACATAGACCCGAACGGAGAAGAAAATAACGAAGAGTTGAACGTGCCACTTGGGAGTTTCATGGCCAATGCTCGACGAACTGCTCGTGGACCTAGAGAAGAAAGAACTTCCCAAGTGACTCCTCCTATTCGACCAGAGAACGTGACCCCTATCACTCCTTAATTGGACCCAACTACTCTTGCCATTGCCTACCAAGTAATGCAAGGATGGTAGCACCACCAACAACAGTACGAGGGGAATCGAAAGGAACATGAAGAAGATAAAAGTAGCATTCGATATCACTTCAAAGAACTTAGCAAGGTTAACGTCCCTACTTTTGATGGGAGTTCAAATCCAGATAAAGCGGAAAAGTGGTTGGCGCAAGTAGAGAAGAAATTTCAGACAATGCAAGTATCGGATAACATACGACCACAAGTAGTGACATCTTTCTTAATTGGTGAGGCCGAATATTGGTGGGACGGCGTGGCACTAATTGGCCTCTTCGCGGTATAATTTGACATGGAATGACTTCAAGAAAATCTTTCTTCAATACTACTTTCCCCTGGCAATTTGTATTCAAAAGATGCAACGATTCAACCAACTCAAACAAGGCTCTATGACCGTTGGGGAATACTATAGCACTTTTCTTTCGTTAGATCGTTTTATTCCCTCTACCATGGCGGACGAGACAATGAAGATGGTGGCTTTTAAAGGTAGCTTGAACGGTCATATTCAATCCAAAATCTCAGGCAACTTCTATGTGTCATGTGATCAAATGTACGAAGCGAGTTTGGATGCAGAGCAAGACATAAGAAGGAGTGACACGGAGACAAGACAACCAGAGAGCGAGCCATTCACTGGCCAAGACCAATCTTCACGTGACTTGGAATCCTTCCAATCGGTGAGATCACCCCGACCGGGTTCAGCTTGTAGATATTGTAAGAAGTTTCACAAGGAAGAATGCAAGTTTAAGGCACGTGTTTGTTTTGGATGTGGTCAAATAGGACACAAAGTGAGCCATTGTCCGAATGGTAGATCAGATACAGGTACGTAAGTTTCGAGGCCGAAACTTTTTATAAAAGAGGAAGAATGTAATATCAAGGACCACTAGGGACATTTCTATAATTTGGTGTAATTCGGGGTACTAATGTAAATTGAAAGCTCATAAGGGACTCAAGTGCAATTTTTTACATTTTGTTTCTTTTGCCCAAAAGACTTGGGGCTTTCTTCTTCCTCTTTCATTTTTCTTCTTTTTCTTCTTTCTTTGGAAACTCTTCTCTACTCTCTCTAAATTTATCTTCATTTTCTCCTGAAGAAAGAAGTGGGCAACCTCATTATCAAAGGGAAGCAAGTAGAAACTTCCTTGAAACTTCCAACCAAGGTATTTTTCCTCCAAGTCTAACTTTTCTTTTCTTGGTTTGGCTTATATGAGAATTGGTGGAATGGATGGTTTGATTAGGAAGTTTTAGAGTTATTTATGCTTATATGGGTATAAGTCAACTAGTATTAGAGGGGCGTGTGTGTGTAAGATTATGGTTGATTGTAATGGTGGTGGGTGAAGTAACTTTGAGGGATTTTGTGTGAATATGACTTGTGTTTTGGGTAAATGAGTTTTGAGCTCAATGTGCTTTGCTATTGTCTTGTTTTGTTGATTTTGGAGTTGATTTAAAGTTGGATTTGGATAAGATGATAGTTGGGTGTGAAAAAAGGAAAAAATCTACAGATTTCGCAATGAGCCGTGAGCCCGTAGGGCTCAGCCTAGATTTCGTAAATTTCACAGATTTCGTCCATTTTGCTTCGTTTAGCGTTTCAAGCCTAGATTTAAGCTTTGATTATGATTATTTGATAGAATTAGTATATAATTGAGTGTTTGATTGTATGTATTAGGCGAAGAACAGGATCAACCTTCGCGAAGTTATTGAGTTCGCTCGGACCGAGGTAAGTGGAACTTGTATCCCTTGGATTTTTGGAAAATAATATTGTCAAAGTCTGATTGTTTTGAAATCATATTTGCTATATTAAATGGCTTGATTGTGGTTATATTCTTTTTTTACTTTGATTTGACAATATAAGATATAACTAAATTATTTGAACGATGAAGTGAATATGTGCATGTATGATGTTATATGAGTGACCGAACTGACCGAGTGATAGTCAGTAGGACCGAACTGACCGGGTAAAGTCAGTCTGACCGAACTGGCCGGGTTAAAGTCAGTCTGACCGAACTAACCAGGTAAAAGTCAGTATGATCGGGCAACCGGGTTACAGTGAATGACTGGATATCTAGGGCTTTGTTTGAATGAATTGAACCTTTGTCTGATTGCAATGAGGCTTTGTTTAAGTGCATTGTCCGATTTTGATACTTGATATTGGATTGTGATTAACTGTGCATTGTTTAGCTCCTGCGTACTTATATGAACGATTAACTGTGTGCTTTGAACGTAACTATATGTATGACACCTTCAAGCCGCAATGTGATGCTTTTACCACTTACTGAGTGATTTTGTCATTCACCCCTTTCCTTTTAACATGCAGTGGCAGGTGAAATGTAGAGAAGGGCGAATTAGTACTTGGAAGAAACAAGGTCATTAGATGTTAGTAGGCTAGTAGTGGATTGTATTCATGTACTTAGACCATGTTTGTACTATGCTTGTTAGATTAAGACTCTAGTGAATGTGATAGACATCTGGGATTGTGTACTTGGAGATTTGAATACTATGGTATTGGATGACAATGTATTTGTATCTAATGTTATTACTCGACTTGGGAAATTGCTAATGGCTTGATATTTGTAATATTTGGTATATTTATGTTATATTATTGGACTTTTTGAGCCTTGTGACTCAATGTAGCCTGGTCACGGCGGTGCTATGTCCCAAGCATGGGGCGTGACAGGGGGAGCCAGCATATAGGACCACTAAACAATTTTGATGGTCTACTTTTAGCCACCGAACTGTTTTTAATTCCAAATGGCCAACAAACATTAAAAAATGATACGCTTAATTGTCATATTAAAAATAATATACTCAAAAACTAATGGAATTATTTAAAATATGGCATTTCTAATAGTTTTATGGAAATTTGAAACCAAGTGGAGTTTTGAAGATTCTTTAATGGCCTATTGAAAATAAAAAATAATTTAATGACTATAAGTGAGTCAAAAGAATACTTTAATGACTATAAAAGTTTGTTGCCCACAATTTTACTTGTTGCTGATCTTTTGGTTGACTTGTTCTTTATGTCCTTAATTTAGTGCCCGTCAAATCAAATTCCTCGGGAAGTTATCTAAAAACAATGTCATAAACAATTCAGACAAGTATTATCGAATTAAAAATTCACTGTTCTTTCGTGTTGAACTTGAAAAATAACTTAATAATGCATATCACAAATTTAAATAAAACATTTCTTTCTTTATCTGCAATGTGCCCCAAATAAATCTAAAAAAAGGGGAAGATAACCTTTTCTTGGCTTGTTTTTTCGTCATTGCAAGCCGACAGTGATATTTTTCTACATATTTTCCGATGTCTGATTGAGTAGGGTAAAGTCTTGACAATAAATAACAATTAACTTCACCACTAACGTATAAGGAACGAATTTCCTAATACTGTTTCATCGTCAACGGACATAAATGTATCAATAAACTGGAAATTTACATTACCGACTAATATTTAGAAATGTATCGACTTCTAACATAAATATGATAATCTTCATATGATTCATTCTTAGTGCCCAACATATACATCATTTCTCTAAATCATTTTTAGACTAACCAATTAATTGGTTTTCAAACTTTTTTAAGAGTGTTAAGTTACTGGCAAACTTCTAAATTTATATATTGAATCCCTTAATTTTTGCATTAATATTTAATTGGTCCCCAATGTTATATCATGCTAAAATTGCCCTTCTATTTATGACCTTGTCTAATTTTTTTTTTATCAATTCTCTTACATTTTCTTTCTTTTATGGGAGAATTGCACAAATAGTCCCTCATTTTCAAATTATCTTTTTGAGTCGCTCATGTTTAAAATGATACATACTTGTCTTTAAAATATTCAAAATTCATCAATTTGGTGCCAAATTTATTTTCTACTCCTTTTTTTTTTTCAAAAATAGTAAAATTCACCATTTACTATGCGTCATTCAATTGCAGCTTTTCTGTATTACAATCCTAGAAAATGTAGGCTCCGTTTGTTTGGAGGTGTTTTTTAAAAACACCACATATTTTTTTCACCTAACTTTTTATCTCAAAAATATATTTATCGAAAAAAAATCTTTAAAACTGCTACAGTAATAAGTTCTACCTGTAAAAAGAGATGTATGCAAGTTACGAAGTGGGTAAGAAAAATAAAAAATTTTAAAAGCTATAAAAACTAGTCCATTATGAATTGAAAAACAAAGGTAAACGAATCGAATTGTGAAAGTGTTTAGGTTAATCAAATCTTAATCACAAAAGTTGTGCCGATTCTGAGTATCAATTTCTAAATAATGCAATAAACGGAAACTGATTCACATCTATATTCTAAAAGCTAATATCTAATCATAGGGGAGTTGAGTATTATTAAGTTCTTTCATACTTAAGCCTAGATGTTTAAAAACTTAAATATCATACCTGATTTTTCATTTTATTTTATTTTCTAATTTGTACATTATTCTATTTTAATATTCTGTAATAATCATACATTCTTTGTCACTAAATAAAGAATTACTTTCACATACCTTAAATGTAGAGCATGGAAGATACATATAATTTTCTTTTATTTGTGTTATGAAAAATTTTGATTTGCAATATTTTTTACTTTTGTAAAAGAAAAAATAGGTGCAAAATGTCAGAAAACGTGAATAACCAGATCAATATGATATTATGTTGATTTGTCAAAATGAATAGAAAAAACATAATAGTTAACCAGTTAATAAATATCGAATATAGTAAGCAAATTAAGCGAATTGTTATAAACAATTCCAATTAGGACATTGAGTGCATAGACTCATTAATGGGTCCATAACCTCTCTTAATGCAAATGCAACCCATATTCCTACGTACAAACATGCACCCACAGATTATGTTTTATAGTTCGTAAATTACTGGATTTGAATAATTTGGAGTTTAAACCTATAAGTATGGAATTTTTTTATCAAAAGGATAATTAAAAATTTGCTAAAAAGTACAACTTCAATAATTTGCGTATATAATTTTATATGTGAACAACGTGAACATGACTGAAAATAACAAAATTATGGCATTAATTTAGCATAATTTTTAGACATTATGCTACTCTAACAACTCTTTTGAATTTTATTATTTTGCATGACACACTAGATTAATTAGAATTTTATTATACTGTTGGCTTTTTGTCAATAATTATGGAAAACGTATAGCATAAAATATTAGTAATCGCGCATAACGCATAAGATATGTTTCTCATAATACAAATGTTAAAATTTTGCTATAAAATGAAGTATTATTTGTGAAATATAGTAAGAGAAAAATTAATTACATGTTTAATACATTCAGTTGAAATACAAATAATTTTTGGAATTTCTTACAAAAGGAAGTGATACAGGAGTTTTTTTTTTTTTAAATATTACTATATAAAAAATGATATTATACGAGGATAATATAAATCTTTACTAACTAGACTTTGGGACCAAATTTTTTTTCCCATCAAACTTGCTAACGGAGAATCGGTCGGTCTAGCAAGTGGTTCAGTAAATCATAACATCAATTAATAAGGTGATTAAGAAAATGTTACAAACATATATGTTAAAACAAATCAAGCGTACATTTAATTCTTTTAAGTACAAATTCCTATCAATATATATATTCACAATTCTCTAGTCAATGTACGCACATGTATGACTGTATGCATCTTGATATAATTTTTCTTTTTTTGGTAAAAAAGTCAACTGAGTTTGTATTGAACTGGTACCAAAAGTATATAAAAGTCTGCATAGGGGCAAATGCATTTTGATATAATTCGATTGAACCAATAAAACATGGTCAATTGGTCAGTCACATGGATCACTGCAACATGAAATGTGCTCTAAACAGAATCAATTGCGTGGGATTGAAGAAACCGGCCGCTATAACTATACTGGGACGTGGAGAATGCTGAAATTATAGAGAAAACATATTCGCAGTTCTAACTGAGTTAGAGTTTGGCTTGATGAAATTATAGGAAAAATATTGGCAACTTGATTGAGGTCAGAGCTGCAAATACTTTTATAATCGGTTTTTAATTCCGCTTGAGTGCGAATATTTTTCAGCCACTTTCCCCAACACAATTATAGCTGTAGGTTAGAATACTGAATAATTGACAAAAAAAAAAAAAATTCTATTTAGAATCGCATTTGCCATGACCCAGAGCTGCTTTACGAATCCAGGTGACTGACCAATTTAATCCAGTTGACCTCGTGCATGTACTGCATTTTTCGTTCAATTTTTGCATTTTTCGTTCAATTTTGCTCTTTTGTTTTTGGGCGATATGAATAAACATAAACTAACATAGGTTGAAACTTTCATTTGTATGTTCATTGGATGTTTTTCTGTTGTGATCACTGCCAAACTGATCTTTCCTTCGGATTTTTGAAGCAATCGACTTGGATACATTCTGCCGACCAAGATGGCAGATACATATGTCACTAAAGTAGGGGCAATTCAAATGAGATATTCAAAAGCAAAAATTGATTTTAATATAATTTCAACAAGAAGACAGAATAAAGAATTGCTAGTGGAGATTCCAGGAGCCTTTTTTTTGAATTTGTAGATTTCAGGTTTTGCTCACTTTTCTTGTTGCCAAAATCATACTACATGAGTAATCAATCATTATTTTTATTTTTATTTTTACAAGTCAATTGATGATTCATCAAAGGCCTCCGCGAATATAGCCTCGAAATATATCCGCAAAGTTCGATCGGAAAGGCCTCCTCTGTTATTCAATTGGATATTTCACTGGCAAAATCATTAAAAAAAATAACAAATAATTGAGTTCCGACCTATTTGATACACCTATCAACCGGGCCTTATGAGGCTTATAAGGTGGGATTTAACAAGCTTAGGCTAGTTAACAACACTTTCGCTCTTCGGGTTATAAGTTTCGTGTTTGTAGATGTGAAGTTCATACTTGGTTTACAGAACATTCGAGCTGTGAGTCTTACGCATGAGGTTAAAATCCAAAATTAATACTACTACTAATTGTTCATTCCAAAGCGCAAAACAATAGAAAAAGTACAACGCATGATTTATTTGTTAAAAAAATAGTCAATTAGTCACGATGCTAAAAAGTTCTAAGAAGAGAAAAACTGAAAAGAAAAAAGAGTAAGAAGCTAACTATTAGGCATAAGAAGTAGTCACTAGTAACCAAAAAGAAAGAAAGAATTTAAGTTTGAATCACACACACACATATATACGTTCTCATTTCTAATGAGGCCCCAGTTCGGCTTAGAATTACTTTGAGCTCAATATTTTGGTCCAAGTTTAGATCAGTCTGATAAAAAGTTAAACTCATTGGGTTTTTTTTTTTTTTAGCCAAGCAGGCTAGACTCAAGCTGATTCGGTCCTATTGATAGTCCTACGGTCTGTAATTTCAAAAGCATAATGAGTTATAAAATTGTATTAGGATGTGAATCAACCCTTATTACTTAAATTAACTTGACAACTCAATCCATTATGGCTACATTTAGAATGTTTTTTAGAAAACATTATGGTATTAGTTTTATAATTTTTTTTATAAATGTATATGAGAGCTAAAAAGATAATTGACAAACATGTTTGAAAATTTCTAAAAATATGTTTATAAAAAAACATGCCCAACGACATCTTGCAAGTTAAAACCTAAAAAAAAAGTTGAATTTTTTGTTTTAAGATTTTGCAATCTAAATCAAAGTCGTGTGGTACTTACTTTTAATCCAAGGACACCAGTGAATGTATAAAATAATATATTATACAAAATTGATATATATGGTCTACTAAATAATTCGTACCTAAGTTCTTCAAAATCCAAATTCGAGAACAAACGGTGAGTTGTGATAGCCGCAAGAGAGCCATGGCCCGGCGCCTCACGAAGCAAAACACGCTTGTCGTCGAAGTTGCAGATACTTTATCTAAGGCCCACATCATAAGCCAAGACAGAAGTACGGTGGCCAATTTTTTATTTTCGCCCTATTGACTTGGACATGCGCATCGTGGTACACCAATGTTTTCACCTTTTTCTAGCATATCGCATGCCAATCAAACATATTACTTGAGAATCGGTAAACTCTAACCTAACAAGCAAGTATTCGCAATTTCATCGAAGTGAAAATTGGTAGCACGTGAGCTGATTTACATTTATTATTGAGGTATTAAAAATCGAAATTATAGTGGATATATAATGATTTAATATGTATATTGCCAAAAAAGATGGAAATAGTACGTGTACGAACACTAGATGCTTAATTTAGATAAAATGCAATTCAAGCCACTTCTCACCGTGCAAGTTATCCGACAGCTATAACGAAGAAACAATAAGAAATTTAGTCAAGTTAAAGCCAACATTGCTCATAATGAACATATATCGTGCTCCCTTCATTTGAAAGAAAAATACTAACATGTGTCCCAAGCTATACACGAGATAATCAATTTATGAAAATAATAAACCATTTAATACTATTGCAATAAAAAATGCCTAAAACTTTAGGATGAAATGCAATTCAACGCAATTCCAAGCAATCTGAATTATTTATTTAAAGGTTTAAAATAGTAATTTTCGTCTACATTTCCAATTTTTCTTGAAAGATTTAAGCATTCTTTGCACCAATATATCCTTAAGACATATCGCACTAATAAAAGAGATGACAACTCTTTAAATTTTGAGAAGCTGGAATTATGTGTACAGAAGCACAATCTTTACATGATTCGACGTTGTTAAATAATGACGTGTTACGCTTTTCGTGAAATGAAATTTTGTAAAAAGCTAAAATGCACACATTATATTTGGTAGTGATGACTAATTATTACATCATAAAAAGACACCTTCAATTTCATATAAGTTGTTATTCAGTGGCAGTAAAGTGTCTGTAGACACCAAATTTTGACACACCTTTGGTAAAAATATGTGTGTTACTTTATTTTAGAGGGTATTTTTCATTTTTCGGGGGTCGAGTACAATTTTCGCGTATTATATCTAATTCGTCGTATCAGGGGCAAAATGGTAATTTCACCATGTAAATATTAGTTTATTTTATTTTATTTTCCTAAATACATAATCTTACTATTTTTATCATTATTTATGATTTTAATGATTTTTGGGGAGTCATTTATTATTTATTTAAAATTTTAGTATTTTTAATTCAACGGCACGTTTTTCAATGCGCTATTTTTATGAGGATTTTCAAGTGAAAAAATTTTATATATGCATTTTGAATACTCATAAATTTTCTGTAAAAATCTCATAATTTTTAGAGGTCATTTAGTATTTATTTAATTTTTATCTTTTTGTTTATTAAGGGCACGTTTTTCAAGAATGCGTTAATTTCAAAATTTTTGAGTGAAAATTATAATTTGTGCTTTATGTGATAATATATGTTGTGTAAAATTTGTGTGATGTCATTTATTAATTTTTATAAATTTTATAATTTTGCCATATTTAGGTCACGCTTTCCAATGCACTTTTTATTTAAGATTTTCTTTATGAGAATTTTGTCTACAAGCATTTTATAAATTTTCATGTTAAAAAAAATTATTTTTATTTTTTATTATTTTAAAGACCATTTGGTATTTATTTTAAGTTGTATTCTTCTAATGTTGAATTAACCTTTCATTTATTACATTAAATTTTATCTTTTCCTTTTTATAATATTTTATTTTATTTTATTATTATTATTATTATTATTATTATTATTATTCTTATTTATTTATTTTTATTTTTATTTTTATTTTATATATATATAATTAAAAAAAATTCAAGTAGTTTTATTTTATTTTTAGTCTCCTTATTTTCTTCTCTTTCCAAAAAAAAAAAAAAAAAAGAGGGAAGCAGAGCAGGCTGCGTTTTGCAGCCTGCTGCTGTAGCAGTCAGCCATTAGACCAACTTCACCATCATCACAACTCTCCTAACTCCCCCAACTCCCATGCAAATCAGCAGATTTGAAGAGATTTTGGGGAGATTTTTCTTTCTTCCCTACCCACTTTCATCATCACAATCACAAAAAACACTCACACTCACTCAATTCAACTCTCCCACCTCTTCCTTTCCCTCTGCCTCCCCTTCCCCTGCACTCTCACAATCCTCACCTTTCACACAGGCACTACATTATACACTACACCTGCATTCTCACATCTCCTTCACCAAACGCACATACATCCCCTGCACACAGACACTCCCACCTCTCCTTTTCCCTCTGCCTCTCCCTCTCACACACAGATCACTCTCTTCACTCACACTCCATAAACACACACGCAATACACACACACTCACCATTCACACACCTTCTCAGTTTTCTTTCCCTCGGCACACACCACACTCGCAGAAACAACACAGACACTCACAAAACACATCGGTTCACTCCCTCCCATTCACTCTCTCAGCCTCCCTACTCCCTCTGCCTCCACCATACACACAGAACACCAGCACAGACACACACAAATACACTCACTTTTCTGCCTCCCTCCCCCTGCACCTTCACCACACTCATAGAAACGCACCCCTGCACAACAAAACGTTCATAAACCAGTAGCACAAACAAACATCCATTCACACACATACACACAAAACTCATAAACCATACCCTCACTTCAATCAGCAAAAACCATCACAACAATTCCATCAGACACATCACACACACACTCTCAGGCACAAATACACACACACCTGCAATAACACACGCACATCATACTCCCACATACAGCCCACATTCAGCCTTCCTGCTCAAACACACACACGCACAACACACAGGAACAAATTACAGCCCCAAATTATCACTTGCAATTAAAAAAAAAAAAAACAACTCAACAACAACAACAACAACAACAGTCAACACTGAGCCCCACCACGGACCACCATTGCCCGACCACTGCCGAATTCAATCTACCGGCCGAAGCTCCAACATCACCGACGAGCCACCGGCAAACCACCCCTTCCCCTGACCCGGGTAAAAAAAAAAACTTGACCATTCTTCAATTCTCTTCGCATATATAGTATATTCATTGATTTTGTGACGAATTGGCTTAGACTTGAATTAATGGTTTAGGGATTTTTGTTGAGAAAGAAAGATTAGGGAAATTTCAGTGGGAAAATTGTTTGATTCTTCCTTGGGGGGTTGGAGTTAAAAAAAAATGAGAAAAGAAAGAGAGAGAGATGCACGAAACCGAGAGAAATAGAGAGAAATAGAGACGAACAGAGAGAGAGAGAGAGAGCTCCGGTGAGAGAGAGAAACTGACCGAGAAAGAGAGTGAGATTGAAAAGGAAGAAGAGAATCGGGGGGGGGGGGAAAGCGGACGGAGAGAACAGAGAGGGAAAGCAGAAGGGAATCGGGGAGGAAAAAGAAAGAAAAGGAAAGAAGGAGAAGAAAAGAAAGAAAGAAAGAAGGAAGAGAAAGAAAAGAGAGCAAAGAAAGAAAAGGAAGAAAGAAAAGGAAAAAGAAAAAGGAAATATGGGGAAAACGTCTGGAAGAAAAAAAAAACACTAAGTCAGCTGAAAAAAAAAAAAGTTTTAGTGAAACTACGTCGTTTTGACGTAGTTTCACTCAAAACTATGTCGTTTTAATTAGTTAGTTTTTTAATTTATTTTTAATTAATAATAAGTATTTATTTTATAGTTCTTGTATTTTCATTAATGCTACTGTGGCCCTGAAAGTTTTTTGATTTGTGCATTTCAGTTTCTGTTTATCGTAGATTGACCCCCATAATTTTATTTTCTTTTCAATTAGGTCCTAATTAATTGCATTTAGGTCCCCCGACTTTTATATAATTATAATTTTGACCCCTGTATTTTTCAATTTCCATTTTTGACCCCTATATTTCTCGGTAATTACATTTTGACCCCTAGATTTTGTTGAAATTGCATTTTTACCCTCTGATATTTATGGAAATTGCAATTTTTGCCTCCCAAACTTGCTATTATTGTATTTTAGGCTTTAAATGTCGCTGGAATTCTGTTTTAGTCCTTGAATGTGGCTGGAATTTGCAATTTGGTCCCTCACATTGCTGGAATTTTTACATTTTTGTCCCCAAACTTGCTGGAATTTTATTTTTGGCCCCTTATTGTTGCCGGAATTTATATTTTGGTCCTTTATGTTGCTGGAATTTGTTTTAAGACCTCCATTAATTGTTAGAATTATATTTTAGCCTTTATTTGTTGCTGGAATTTGTATTTTTATACTTGTAGTTGCTGGAATTTTTATTTTGGCCCTTTTATATAGCTGAAAATTATAATTTGACCCTAGACATTGCTGTAAATTAGGTATTGTTTAATGACTTTGCTGAAATTATATTCTTGGACTTAAGTATTGCTGGAATTTTTTATTTTTGGGCATGATACTTGCTGAAAATTATATTTTAGCCTTTAAATTCGTTGTAAACTATGTCATTACCGTAAGTAAGGTTTAAAAATTATAATTTTACCTTTTTACTTGTTGCAAATTACAGTTTTCACTTTAGAATATTGCTTAAATTTCCACTTTAATCCAAATCTTATAATATTTTATTTTTGCTAAAAAAGTGTTAACTAAAATTAGTTAAGTCCTCAAAGCTTTAAATTATTTCTTTTTACATTTTCTTTATTTATTTTTATCAAACTTATAATTAATGTTCTAAAATTGGGTCTTGTTAGTCTAATTAATGTTCAAATTAGTTTCTCTATTTTTCTTTTAGTTATTTTAATAATTCTTATTTGAGGTGTTAAAATTTAATGTATGTATTATTATGTTTTATCTTCTATTATTATCATTGTTATTATTTATTTTATTTTTATTTTATTTTTGTTGTTTTGCTTTATTTATCTATTTGCTTATTTATTTATTTTTTGACTTAAACAATTTTCATTTTTCTTCCTAAATAATTAATTATTATTATCATTATTTTCTTCCTCTTATTTTGTTCGTTATTGCTATGATTGTTTGAATTATCGTAGTGAGTTCATAGTGATAGGTAGAAAATTATTCAAATTAGTGATTGACTTATTAAATAGTGGTAATTTTGACGTGTTTGTTCATTTTAGTAGCAATTTATACCGGGTTTACGAATGAGAGGTACCTCGATTACCCTTCCAATATTTCTTTTATGTGCTCCTACGTGCTCCTATGTGTTTTTCTACGTGTTTTTGTGCTTATACTTTTTATCCATGTGAGAGTGTTTATTTATTTATGTCATATTATTTATTCGAATTTAATTTTGATTATTCAAAGAAATGTAATAGATAGGTAATATTCTATTTAGCAAAATTTTGTATTTAGATAGTTAATGTAATAGATAGTTTATGTGTTATCCATTTAACAAAAATTTTATGTATTTAGATAGAAAATGTAATAGATGGGCTAGATAGGTTACCTTTTTATTTTTAGATTGTAATTAGGCTTCTCCGGTGTAATAGTTAGGGCTTTGTGTGCTATGTGTGTTATGTGCTTGTGTGTTTTATTCGCTTTTCCTAGGAACTTGCATCTAGAATACCATGCTTATGTGCTATGTGCTCCTACTTGCTATTATTTGCTTTTATGTGATTTATTGCTTTAATACATGCTTTATTTATTTACTTGCTTTAATTATATATGTGTATCGTCGCCACACTAGTCCAAAGCTAGCTGTGGTTAATTTCGTTTTCTTCGCTAGTCCAACGCTAGCGGAGAACTTTTTAGAAAATAGGCTAGTCCAATGCTAAGCCTTTAGGTCATTTTAGCATTTAGGATCATTTTTCGTGTTCACTCTATGCCATTTCACACACATTTTATCTTTTTAGGCTTTTCCCATTTTCTATGACTTTTTTATATATACTTTATAACTTATTACTTATCTTAACATCTATTTGGTGCATAACATTTAGATTCCACTACACATAGAATTTTAGGTCATTTGCGTGATTTCGACTAAGAAATAGTCATCTACTCACGTGGGAAGCGATGGCGTACATGTCGTTCCCCCCTCCGTGAGTAGAAACAGATAGTCACGAGTCCATTAGTCCCCCGCACCCGTTATGTTGCATCCCCATTTTCTTTATTCACTTACTATCTATACTATTATTTTTCTTTTCTTTTGCATTCCATTTTGCATCTACACTCGTGACTCCGTCGAGGTCTAGACTCGGGTTTCGCAATTAATGCGAATATCCCGACCAAACCTCAATGGAACATTTGTCCCTTTAACGATACTCATTTTTAGGACTAGATTTACATTCATATAGTTGCATCCAAATGTGATAAAATCTTAGGGTTATATTAGGAAAATTTAGACTAAACCTCGCAACTAGTTTCGGCTAGGTTGAAAGGGTGCCTTAGGCGCAAGCCTTTGCCTTCACTTTCTTTAACTGTGACTCCCGAACCTTTTTCTCTTGTTTTCAAAGACCTGGAGTCGTCTAAAAGGGTTTTCTTGTTTTTTCCTATATTTTTTCCAAAAATCATTTCCTTAAAAATCATTCTTAATTTTCTTATCTTTTATAAAATATTTTCAGGTGACTTGGTACACCAAAACTCAATACCAAGTGGCGACTCCTTTTTCACTAAAAAACCCTTTTTAGACTCCATTTTCGGACCCAAAAATCGTCGCATTTTCAAAGTCCCATTTTAGGCCCTTTTCTTTTGTTTTCAAGTAAAGCATTCGTTTGTCACATTTTTGTCGAACTGTCTTTTATAAAGTATCTTTCTAAAAATTATTCTTACAAAAAAAATTTTTACACATCTCTTTTTCCAATAAAATAAACACAACCACATTTAACACTTCCTTTTCTTTTTTCCAAAACATCTAACACTTATTTATTTTCCCTTTCGAAAAATGGGGCGCGACAGTGTCAACGTCAACAAATGTTATACTCAAAATAAAAAATAAATATCTAGTCTATAATTGAAAAAGATTTACATGGATTTTTGTACTAACCACATGCATAGTGTAGGCACATATTTGATGAATGTGGTTCAAGCAATAATTTTGGTACATTTTATGCATATTTTGTATATTAACGAATTTTTTCTACAATTGCCTTTGTGGTGACGAAAATTGGTCAGGGTTGGATCAAATGGTCCATGCAAAAAATATTAAAAACATGCAAAAGATAGTCCTCCAGAGTGGTTCCGATGCTTAAGTTGGTATATGTCTGAGGTGGATATTAAGAGAGATCATGAAACTTATGCAAAAGTAAGTATGTGTGTGCACATAACAATTTAAGAATAAGTAGGAGGTATTTATACTTGAAAGAGAGAGAAAAAGGAAACCCTGTGCCTAGTGCCCCTAGTCTAATTATCTTGAAAGTTGATACTCTTAGTCTAACACTATAGGTTGGTTGTTCCAGGTGTTAACCAATGCATATAAGAGCAAGCCTTATACATGCAAGCACCTAGGTGGTACATGTCTTGTCATTATCAGACATTTGTCATATCAAATTTAGTCATCTCAGATTTGCCTTCGAGATAGGACCTTAGAAGTTCTTTAGCTCTATGGCTTTAGATCCAGCTTTATCTACCTGAAGTCTTTCATGCTTATGGAAAGAAGCTGAGATGACTCTAATTGTTGACTTTTTCCACCTAATAAAGAGTTGAAGTTAAAAGAACGTTTTTGGATAAGGCCGAAGCAGCCATGAATGAAGGAAGGATTGATAAGTCTAGAGACCAAAGAGATCCAAATCTTAAATATCTGTGTGCTAGGTATAGATTAGCCCAGAAACAGTATAGAGTAGGTCTTAAATGATTGTGACCCAAGTTAGGATAAACCCATTATGACACTGGATGGGGTACTTATATCTACTTTTCACACAAGCCGTTCTAGCTCGGATAGGATGATTATGGATTCTCATCATCGTATCCCGAACTCATATATCTCGATTGGGAGTTTATGAGGCGTTAGTCATATAATAGAGATTTAACTTATTTTAGAATCAAAAGGATGCCACTTTTCTTAAGGAAGATATAATTTAGATTAATTAAGTACAAGGTTGTTGAAATAGTGGCTCTTTATCTTTCCGAGGGGTGCTTCAAATCGTGGGAATGCCCATATAAATAGGGAAGTTCCATAATCAGTTCTTCATCTCATCTCATGCTTTTTTATAGTTTCTGACTAAGGCAATAAAACTCCTCAAAGATAATGAAGATAGGCTCACTGTTGCCAAAATATTTTCCTTGTTTTAATTTTCAATGATATCGCTTGTTGCATCAGGACATCTATCCTATTCAAGGATCCATATGAAGAAATTCACATCGTTCGTTAATTATGTCTGAAGAATCCACATCTTCCATTACACCAAGTTTCTCTAAATTGGGGAATACTCCATCTAAGGGGGCTTGAGTTTTCAAGAGAGGCTCAAGGTTCCCTATTTTTGTAAAATCAATAACTGATGCAAATAGGGGCTTTCAATAGAGATATCCATTGCCTGGCTACTTGTACCAAGGGTTTTGGTCTAAGATCCCTTGGCATCTAAGCCCATGCGATCGGGAATTTAGAGTCTCAATCACTGCATCTTAGAATGCTAGAGGAAAAATACAGCAGCTAAACAGATTGGGCTTTTGACGAGTTTATGTAGTTGTTTTTTCCTCAACCACATGTAACTTTTGTAGTTTCTCTTGTACTTCACTATGCAAATAAAACACATGTTTCTTCATATATCCTTTGTGCCTGTCTTTACTTTTGCGAAGTTTTCCTTTGTATTCTTGTTTTAGTATATATAATCTGAGCTGACGAGAGCAAGTACCTTTATATTTATAGGATTTTTGGACACTTGCAAAGCCCTTCATGTGGCTTCCTTTGCTTAACCAAATCAAACGAAAGTACCAATTTTCAATCTTTGCATAATCAGCACTAAGAAGTTTATATTGGTAGAAATGAGTCTAGGTCAAGAATACCTTAATTGTCTTGAAAGATTTTGACTAATCATGCTTATTGAAGTTGTGAGATACATATGCCCAATTGAGTTCAGTTAATACCTTGGTCATTTGCCGAATACTTTTCTAATGCATATCCAAGGCCAAGCTAGTTTTGACCTAAATCATCTCTTTTAAATGAGATGTGGTGAAGCTTCCAAGTTTATTGGGTTGCAGTTACCACAAATTAATGAGACAACTCATGGTGGATAGCCAATAAGTGATGGGATTGTTAAGTGTGCCAATTACTGAAGAGATGCGACTTTTTGGGTTTAGCACCTCCAACTGCTACGTACTTGATTATCAATCAATAATGTTGGGTCTTTTCAAATTCTATCAAGTAGTGGTTTCTTTTAGAACCATCTAGAAATATTTGGGGAAATCAAAAATTCTTTTGGACTTTTGCAATTTCTAACTTTGCTACTAAACTTTCGCAGAAAAACTCGATCAATTCTATTTCCTTCTTTTCTGGGAAATTTTCGTATTTTATTGCTTTTATTTTCTTCCACCCCATCATAAAGTTCACATATATGATCTAATCTACTGTAACTATAGCAAAAATGCCTCATAAAAGAAAAACTTCCTCTAAAGTAGTAGTTTCATAGGGAGAACCTACGGAATCTGATGCAGATATCAAAATCTCACAAGGAGATCAAGATGAACAAGCTTCGACCTCAACCAATTCATGGATCAAAGCTCAAGCTAAATAGATCAAGTAATCATTTCAAGCATCGGATAGTGGTCAAACAACCTATAGAGCTCATGATGTTCATATGCAATTTCAATTGAACAAACTTGATTCAATTGTTGCATTAAGAAAAGATCACATCAAGTACAATGATGATTTGCATCAAACCTTAGTTCAAATGAAGCTATTACCATTTGGAGTACTTTTGAAACCATAGTAGATGATGAATTAAAGGAAGCCTTCAATAGCATGATCCAACTAGAGGAAGAAGAGCATACAAATGGCAATCAAGTTGAAATGAAATAAAGAATAATGAAGTTTTGGAAGCGAGCCACAACATAAGGATTGCCCGCTGCTTATCGTGATCAACTTGCAGCTCAAGATCAAATGTGAGCCATGGACAGCCTCAACTCAGCTACACTGACGGTTTGCCCAATCCCACCCGTGAATCAAACTTCTAGGAGAGTCTCCAAATCAGTGAACTAGAGAACCGCAGATCACTTGAGCTTCACTCGTGAATCACCCAACCCGTGGATCAATATTAGAAGGTCAGTTGGGTCCAACCTCCTACTAGTTGTGACCACGACTTACTCAAAGACCACCTGCGGCTTACTCTAGGTCAAAGGTGGTGAAGAAGTTTGACCTCCAAATTTTAAGCTCAATTTTTGTACATTTTGGTCTTTTAATGTATTAGAGTTCTTTGCATTTAGAAAGGGTATAAATACCTAAGTTTGTATTACTTTTCACATAAGACTTTGGAAGAGTTTTTCTTTTCTTTGTCTTGAACACTTTGAGGTGGATTCTCAAGTGTTTAGGCAAGCCCTTTGATCATTCTTTGAGTTTTGTCCCAAGGTTGATTCAAAGTTTCTTCACCTTGATATTCCTTTTGAGTTTGCCTTAAGAAATTTCAAGACCTTGAAGTCCTTTTGAGTTTGTCTCAAGGATTTTCAAGTTTGGCTTATCAATCAAGAACCAAACTTGGTTGTGGTGTTTTTGGAACCTAAGACCTCATGCTTGATCTTGGATTTTTTGCATCATTTGGTATTAGAGCAAAAGTTTGAGGTATACTAGGTTTAAATCTTAGTGTTTGTTGTTGCCACTTTCAAAAGGGAAGCCCGTAAAGTTCCCTTGCCAATGCCGACATACCAAATTAAGAAATTGATGATCTATTATCACAAGTTAAGGAATCTAAAAGACTACAGCTTATTATCACACCTTGTTGTCCCAACCATAAGCAAAAAAACATGATCTGAAGGAGCTTGAAATAAATGTTGTATAGCTATATTCGCATTTATATCAACAAAGAAATTATTTATCAAAATTCAATCCAAACACTTCCAAACTCTAGCATTGTCTTGTTGATTATGGTACCAGGTTTAAGGAAACTCTAGAAAACCTATATAAAAAACCCGTGCATCTTGAATGAAAGACAAAAAGTCCACAACCTCATCTAGTTGAAAAGTTTACCCTCTTTTCTCTTCAACTTGGGTAATGACATTAAAATCACCATTAATCCACATTATCTAACTTTAAGGCATCCCATAAGCGCTGCCTCTCGGTATCTAAATATTTAGCATGCGAAAAATATAGCATACATGAAGAGAAGAAACATGAATTTTAAATCATAACAGAAAGGTGTTTATCACTTTCACCCATCATGGAATATGAAAATGAATTTTGACAAAAGACCCACACAAAACCTAATAATTAAGCAAACCAGCACCCATCCCAATTTTTATACAAATATCATTGTATTTTGACACCTCAATTTTTGGTTCACAAATAACACAACTTGTAAGTTAAATTTCTTAGTCTTCTTAAATTGGAGCCTCTTAAAACACCCCTAATATTTAAAAAAAAAGGTTAATCATTTGAATAAAACATCAAAGAAAATAGCTGAAATTTTACTTGGGACCGCAGTGTTCTATGTTAATCGAATTTAGGTCATATGACTTTCTATTTACCTGGTTTTGGAATAACCCATGTAACCTATTGCTGTTAGACATTCTCTATTTGGTGATATTAACCTCTAAATTATAGTATGCCAAACTGTGATCAAATGGGTGTTGAGCTACTACACTACCATCTCTAATACCCCAAGGAGACAAGTTTCCAGCCATGTTTTCTGCCTCCACTATCAACTCCCTATGAACAACACTTTTTGTTTCAACTTCCCTATTTTCAACAGCTGTTACAGTTATGATAGGCAAATCTGAATCAAAACAAGTAACCCCATTGTCATTTGAGTTATCCATTCATGGATCACAATTGACATTTAAGTTATTCGTCCACTAATAACCATTGTCATTTGAGTTACCTGTCTACGAGTCTCCATTCGTCCACAGATCAAGTACATCGTTACTTCCACGTGAGATTGTTAATAGAGTAGGATGTTGGAACTATTCAATTGGTTGAGATTTTCCATTATTCATAGCATTGGGATAATCGACCTTCTCTTTCTCCCTCAAACCAAGAGCTGATGGAACATGTAAGACCTCTTTTGAAGTATGTTGTTTAGGAATATATAGCAGCCTATCCTGCTTTTTATGATGTCTATTCTACTTATCATCCAAAATCTTCTCATTTCCCTTCGGTTTAAGCAATCAACATCGAGAAATTGCATGACCGTAATAGTTTTCACAGTAATACATTTTGCCAAAAAACTTCCTCAGCTACTGCTATCCATATTCGACTTGGCAATTACTTGAATATATCAACACCAATATAGACTTTTGCCATGTTCGACCTTGCCAAAGTAGAAGTTGTTGTGAGTTGTATTTAAATTTCCAATTATAGATAAGATATGATTGATTAGAATAAGATAAGATTAAAATATGATTGGATTAGGATAGATTAGATTTAATCTCATTTATTATTGTCTAGATTCATTGTACCTCTTGTATAAACCTATAAATAGGCTATTGTATTATTTATGATTAGAGGAATATATAGAGAATATTTTTCCCAAACTTTTTCTTCTTTACATGGTATCAGAGCAGGAATCATTGAATCTTTGATATAACTCTAGATCAAGAACCGTGGTAGAATCATCTAAAATTGTACAACATAGTGATACTACCCTTATTTTACAAAACTTGATTGCACGAATGGCAAAAGTCATATATCGGAGTCTAAAAACTACACTAACCAATGATTCATCCATGGCGGATATTGCAATAAAATTGGACGATACCAACTATGCCTTGTGGTTCTAGGACGTCAAGATGTATCTATCAAGCAAAGACAAATTGGGATAAATCAATGGTGAATTTCTCAACCTTCACCTACAGATCTTGCACATGGACAGTGGCGGATAGAAGATTCGATTGTAAAGGGATGGTTGATAAATAATATGGACACATCATTGATCGACAACTTCATCCATTTCCCCAATACAAAGACATTTTGGAATGTTGTTACTACAACATACTTCGATAGGGCAGCTACATCCCAACTATATGATCTGTTTAGAAAAGTGACCAGAATGAGACAAGCTTGAGGACCAATTGAGAAAGTTTACAATGAACTCTGAGGCTTGTGAAGAGAATTAATTTTCGTCTACCACATCTAATGGAATGTACTGCCGATATTAGAAGATATAATTCTTTCATGCAGGAAGAGAGGATATACATCTTCTTTGATGGATTAGATGATCGACTAGATAAGATCTGCCGTGATGTACTGTGAATGAAGCCATTCTTGATAGTGGAAGAAACATATGCCTATGGCCGATGTGAAGACAGCAAGCAACCAGTTATGATGACAAGGGAAGACAATATAATCAGCTCTGTCATTGCGTTAAAAGGAGCAAAAATATCTATCAACTAGGATAATTGTACCCATTGCAATAAGAAAGGACACACGCATAATACATGTTTCAAATTGCATGGGTATCCAACATGGTGGAAGGAGTAGGAAGGACAAAATCGGCGAGCTAGTTGATTGAATATTGCTGAACAAGGCGAAAACTCTTGAAGAGCTACCACAGTAGCTGCTAAATCGATAGTGTCAGCCACAACAATTAATATTGCATAGGTGCTTTCTACCCATCCTATCGATGTAAAAAAGGTCAATACGCATGAATGTAATTGTAGCTTGAATCGATGTGATAATGACTAAATCATCGATTCAGGAGCTACCGAACATATGATTTTTGATCTAGATGACCTCTCTTATATTACTCAATTGAGATGGTCGATGATTTCTAGTGCCATTTGGTATTCAATATCTTGTTACAGGAGTTGGAATTGTTATTCTATCTTCATCTCTTTTTCTGCACAATACTTTGTTAATTTCCTTTCTATCAAATAAGCTACTATCTATAAGTCAAATAATAGCCAATCTTAATTGTGTAGCACTAATGTATCTAACCTTTTATTTTTCTCAGAATATTCTCACCAAGGACATAATTGGTCGTAGTACTAGAATGGGGATCTATATTACATAAACGACTTCAGTTCTGGCAGAGCAAATAAGATGAGAAGCAACACCAAAGAACAAGAGATCTAGTTGTCGCATCGGCGACTAGGGTATTCGTCCTTTTGATATATAAAGTACCTATTTTTAGACTATTTATCAAAAATCAATGTGATGATTACAAATGTGAGACCTGCATTTTAGCCAAAAACCATAAAATTTCCTATCCTATTAGCCTGAATAAATATGATACTTCTTTTGCTTTGTTACATTTTAATGTTTGGGGACCATCATTGATTACCTCATCTACTGGTATCCGTTGGTTTATAACTTTCATTGACGATTGTACTCGAATGACCTAGGTGTACATGTTGAAACATAAGAATGAAGTATCAGATATTTTCAAATCATTCTATCTAATGTTTCAAACACAATTTTCAACTATAGTCAAGGTCTTTCGATCTGATAACAGTGGTGATTATGACAATCAATTACTGCAAGAGTTTTTCAAGGCTAATGGTCTCATTCATGAAACATCTTGTCCTTAAACTCCACAATAAAATGGAGTAGTTGACAGGAAGAATCGGCATATATTGGAAACAGCAAGAGCATTATTAATTGATGTAAATGTTCCGCATCAATATTGGTCTAATGTAGTCATAATAGCAGTCTACTTCTTGAATCGATTACCTTCAAAAGCAGTGAGCTTTCAGACTCCATTGCAGACTATGGCTCAATTCTTTGCCTTACCATCAGTGCCAATGATTCCAGCACGAATGTTTGGTTGTGTGACATTTATATATCTGCATAAGAACCAGCGAAGCAAATTAGATCTTTGTGATGTTTGATGTGTCATCCTAAAATATGCCATGCACAAAAAGAGTTATCAGTACTATGATCTAACTACCGATAAGATATATGAAACGATGAATTGTACGTTCTTAGAATCGGAGACATTTTTCTCTTCGGTATCGAACTTTTCACTTCAGAGAGAAATAGGAACAAGAAAGTGCAGACTTGGCAGGATTAGCATGGTCATCATGACCGAGTACTAATAAAGTTGATGTACGATTGCTGTCGATTTACTTGCTGATTTACCTGCTGATTCTCGAACTACAAATGGTGGTAAATTTAATTTTTCAGCAACTGATATTCCTGACGAAATTGCTGCAGGTATGTCTTTTGATGCAGCTACTGATGTAATCCCTTCCCGCTTAGTACTTGTTCATCCGTCTCTTGAGAATATTCTTAAGATAAGCACTTAGTACTTGCCTGATAGGTCTAATCGTGGTAAGCCATCAAATCAATATTCTTCAAAAGTTTATGCCAAATGGTTCAAGTATCCTGTTATCAATTATATTTCAACTCACTGATTATCTAAACCTCTAAAGGCCTTTGTACGTAATGTATCATCAGCTGATATTCCAAACACCATGCATGCTGCTCTTGCTGATTCAAATTAGACTCAAGCTATCAAAGAGGAATTGATAACATTGCAGAAGAATGACACTTGGGCTTTAGTCCCATTACCAGAAGAAAAAAAAAATAGTGGGATGCAAATAGGTGTTTACAATTAAGTATAAGGCTGATGGCTCCATCGATCGGTATAAGGCATGACTTGTGATGAAGGCGTATATACAGAATATGCCATTGATTATTAGGAGACTTTCTCACTGGTGGCAAAATTAGACATAGTTAGGGTCTTATTATCTCTTGCAGCCAATCTAGACTGGCCATTACGTTAGTTCGATGTAAAAAATGCCTTCTTACAAAGTGATCTTGAAGAGGTGGTATACACGGACATTCCATTAGGGTATATTACTTCTTCAAATGTGAATGCTGTATCGAAACTGTAAAAAGCTCTTTATGGACTGAAACAGTCACCGCGTGCTTAGTTTGGCTAATTTACCTTGACTATGAAGAAATATAAGTATCAATAGAGTAATGAAGTTCATACTTTGTTCTTGAAGCATATCGTGGAAAGGTAACGACTCTAATAATCTATGTTGAGGATATGATTATCACAGGAGATCTCTAATCTGCAAGATCGACTAGCAATAGAGTTTGTGATGAAGAACTTGGAAAATCTCAAATATTTTTTAGGGATTGAGGTGGCAAGATTGACCCAAGACATATTTCTATCTCAATAGAAATATGTGTTCGATCTCTTTGCTAAAATTGGACTATTAGATTATAAACCGGTTGATACAACAATCATTCAAAACCACAGGCTTGGTGAATATTCGGATCAGAAGCTAACTGACAAAGAAATATATCAATAGTTAGTCAATAAGCTGATATAGATGTCTCACACTCATTCCGATATTACCTATATTGTTAGCGTAGTCAGTCGATTCATGCATTCTCCTAGTAATCGACATATAAAGGCTGTGATACGGATTTTTTGATATTTGAATGGTTCTCCTGAAAAAAGATTTCTATTTTCTAAAAATAACCATCTCAATATTGATGGTTACACCGATGCTAATTGGGCCGAAAATGCTACTGATAGAAAATCAACATCAAGCTACTTCACTTTTGTCGATGACAATCTAGTTACTTGGAGGAGTAAGTGACAAAAGGTAGTAGCATTGTCTAGTGCAGAGCCTGAGTTCAGAGGAATGGCTAAGGGTGTGTGCGAACTTCTGTGGTTTAAGAGGTTGCTGACCGATATCGACTTCTCTCCTAATTCAAAAATGAATTTGTTTTGTGATAACAAAAAAGTTATCAATATTAGTCATAATCCAGTTTAACATGATCGCATCAAATACATTGAAGTGGATCGACACTTTACAAAATATAATCTTGAAGGTAAGGTGATACGAATTCCATTCATCGAATCAGAAGATCAACTGATCGATGTACTAACCAAAGCTATATCGACCAAAATCATTCCAACTCACTTGGCAAGTTGTGCATATGGGATATATACGCACCAACTTCAGAGAGAATGTTATGAGTTGTATTTAAATTTCAAATTATAGATAAGATATGATTGATTAAGATAAGATATGATTAGGATATGATTGGATTAGCATATATTAGATTTAATCTCATTTATTGTTGTCTAGGTTTATTGCACCTCTTACTTGTATCTGCCTATAAATAGGCTGTTGTATCATTTATGATTAGAGGAATATGCAGAGAATATTTTTCCCAAATTCTTTCTTCTTTACAGAAGTTGTTGAATCAATCTTCAAGGGAGACCTGATTGCACTTGCAATTGTGGAGAGGTCTACATTAACCAAAAAAAAGAAAAAAAGAATAGGGAAAGCTTCTAAGGAGACCTAAACAGGAGCATGGATAGATTCCACATCAATCCTCAAATTCGAAGGCCATTTGAAAACTTTCATAGGGAATTATTGAATCATCCACATACATCTAAGCCAACAACGATGAAAATCCTCTTCAATGATGAATCATATTAAAACATGTCTTTGATCAAGAAGCTCAAGAGAATAAGAGCCCGAAAATCAAATGGATGCAAAAGTCTTCCATAAAAGATCCATGCTTGGCCTTCCATAAGAAAACTTTCCAACCAATGCAAATTGGAAAGGTACAGCCAATTTGTTAATGTCTTCTTGAGAGAAACTCACAATCGGTTCTCCTCTAAAAGAAGATTGAGGCTTCATCTTCAATAAAGACTGAGACTTATTCAATGAAACATCCACTATAGATTGATTTAGAGAAATCGGTTGCCCTTGCAACCCTAATTTTTAAACTACACGAGAGGGAATTCTAGAGAAAGAAACAAGAGAAAATCAAACAAGCTTTTTCGGAAATCAACCTGATGTCATTATTTATTCTTGAATAATAAATAATGTAATAAAAAAAGTTTATTTAGATTCCAAATCCAAGCATTCTGGGCATATTTTTTGTCTTTCGGTCTAGGCATTATTCTGGTTCCTCCAATAAAAAGTACATGACGAAACTAACTGTCTTACCTCTCAGTACATGTATATGTTACTTCTTTATTTCTTTAATGTAGCGTAATAGTAGTGAATTTTCATATGATTCACTTTGTTAAAGCCGGTATATTTAGCAAACGAAATCATTATTGGAATGAAAAAACAGTCTTAGTGCTAAATGAATTCAAGGTACAATAGTGTAGACCTTTTTTAAATTATTTATAATCTAAATTAATATTTAAAATGAATTTGGCATCTTATTTTTCTATAAAGACTTTTCTTTTTCCATTTATTGTTTGCAACTGTAGCTGAATTTTTGTTTGACCAATGCATTGCATAAGTTATTTTCTTTATATCCTTATGATTTTAAATTTACTCTAAAAACTAATTGCCACATCTTTTAAATTTTAACTTCAATGAGTTTCAAATTGGAGCTTTGAAAGATCAATTTTGTATTATGATTCCCAAACTAGTGTAGATGAGTTGAATATAATTTTTTCTTGTTCTTTTCTATGCAAAATGATACATATTCTTTAGTTTTTTAACAAAAAAAATGATTTAGCACTTCCTTTCGATACTGATTGGTTTTTTTAACAAGGAATACCATTAAATGAGTTCTTAGTAATATGTAAACTGGTGCGTATAAGCAGATATTCAATCGATATGCTCTGTAACTTTCTTAGAATAAAATTAAGATATTGTTTTACTTGTAATCCGAAACTTGAGTTAAAGAAATGAACTCCCTTTTTATAAAATGTGATATTATTTGTATCACCCATAAAAGGAACAGTTAATTGCAAACTTTTAGATGGTTCCCTTCTTTTTTATTAATTTTGATTTAAGTTACATTCCAATTGTAAAAGAGCCGAAAGACTTTGAAGGAAAGTTGAGTTTCATTAGTAGTTAATTAATCTAACTCTTCATATATCCATTAAATGTCCTTTCTTAAAGTAATTATGATGTCAAAAATAAGGCTATTTTGAAGAAAACATCAAATATTAAAGTACCACAACACAAAAGGCCATAATTGCTCTCTTATGTAATAAAAGAAAATATAGTATGTTTAAGAAAGATACCAATAGATATTCGTGATAGTATCATAATATTTATTTTTTCCATTTTCTGTATTCAATTTCATTATGTTTTATGCGTTATGTTGTCTTTTCATCAATGTAAAATTCTAATGTTGATGGAGAGATAAAAATTGACTGATTTTTGTTGGAGCATAATGTGATGCTATAGATATCAAACTAATTCATGGCTAAAAACAAAATACTTCTTTTTACCTGAGAATGGAATGGGAAATTGCATTAATGTCCTTGCTGTAACTGAATTACGAATTATAGATTTATAATCATAGGGTTTTTTTTTTTTTTAGTGAAAAGTTAAAACACTTGACTTCATATATGCTTTTATAGGTATGTATATGATGTGTGTCAATATGAATGTGCACATACTTTTTACTCGAAGCGGTTCATACCTGAGGTCAATTATTATTATTTTTTGACAGTTTTAGTGCCAAAAGCAAATATTAATTTATATTGAAGATCAAGCCTTGATGGTTTTTCAAGAAGTAGAAAAAGTGGAATTAAAAAACATGATTCTATAGTTTAGAATGTAAAATGTTTGTTTTAATATGTTCAAAACTATAATAACGTACTTCGGTGGTAAACTTGTTGGATATTTGTTTTATTAATATCAGTTCATTGAATACAATTGCTTCTTTACTTTGGACATGTATTATATGTTTAAATTTGTAATGTTGATTTTGAATGCGCAAAAAATCGACAGCAAAGTAATCCCTCTAGTCGACTAGTCTGGTCGTTATGTTTGCAAGCGTGCCACTTGATCGATACTGAGAATATGAGGTGTGATAGGTGAAGAGGTTGAAATAGTGCACTGATTGATTCTAATTTCTAAGTCGACTACTGTTCGTCCCGCCTAAATAGCTCTAAAGACTTAATAATTACACCTTCAAGTTACTAACAATGGCTAAAACTAAGGACTAAAATACTTCAGCGAATAAAAGAGTGCAAGTTGTGGAATATGAAAATTGCATTAAAACAGAGTGTATTTATATCGACTAACAAATGAAAATGCGTTGACTAAAGCTAGAATTCAGAAAGTATGGGAAATACATAGACTAGGAATTAAAACAACTTGAAGGCCAAAATGCTAAATTGCTGGAATTAAAAAGAAAGCTTTTGCTAAACTAAACTAAGAGGGAAATCTGAATGTATTTTTGATGCATTAGCATTTCTTCTTGTGTCCTTCATTTGTTCGGCCCTTTGTTTGAATTTATAAGCAGCTTGCCCCCATTAGTTATGCTCCAGGCTGTGGACTGATTCATTATTTGAAATGGGGCTATCCCACCTTCTCTTCATGCACGTTATACCTAACGTGGATAACTCCTCACTTTTCCTTTTGTGACACGTGAATTTGAGCCTTTCAACAGCTTAAACTATCCTTTGACTGGGCCACACATCTAACGCAAATTGGTCGATTGAACATTGTGAGGAAACCAAATTACATTTTGCCCCCAACAGATTTCTTTTATGTCTGATTTTTTCAAATACAATATCGTTTCCTTATCTTGTATATCTGAACCTATTTAATCAATACAAGTTAACCAGTTAAATAGGATAAGGTATGATTGATTATTTTGCTGAATTGATATAAAGTGTTTAGGCCGTTCAAATTGTGCATAAACTAATTAACCAGTCCATGCATACTTGAAGGTCCACAAATGAGGAGTAGATTACTAGTTTCATTATCTTTTTCATTTTGAATTAACTAACATAAATTGCAAACCTTGTCTTTTTAGCTTTTTACTATTCGTTTTAAGTCTTCTCGACAGTCAGTGTCAAGATTAAGATACTAGTGTTTAATTTTTTTCAAGTCGTCATGCTAAACGTGAGTGATTAAAACATTTATCGACACAAGGGAATGAAGATAACTAAAAGCAAACGACAAATACAAGAACATTGGTTACCTAGGGGGTTATGATGTAGAAATTTCTCAACATAGAAAATTCTGAAGATCTCAAAGCTAGTGCGAATCCATAGCTGGAGCCCTCTCTTGAATGTAATTGATAAACGCAAATTATGATTTAAATTCTTGTGGGAATGAATTATAGTGGAGCGATTGTGCTTGCAGATTTAGCAAAGATGAAATCAGATGATAAAACCAAAAATAATAATAATAAAATAAAATAAAAAAGAGCTTTGTGAGTTTAGAAGGAACATCAACTCTTCAATATGTTTACTTGGACAAGGAGATAAAGGTTAGCTTGACTCTTAGAAGGGTATATGCTTTTAAGCATCAAGCATGCATTTTGTTGGAAGAAACCATAATATATCCAACTTATAGTAGCAAAAAAAATGTACTAATAAATTGCTGTTAATTTTTTTCTGGAGTTTTTATTTAACATTTGAAATGGTATCATTAGTAATTCAAAAGTTGTGTATCTACACAATATTTTTTGTATGTTTGTAAAAACTAAGAGGATGGGTGGCCTAGCTCACTAATAAGTAGAGTGCTACCATGATTAATTTTTTTATTTTTAAAAATTGAATTAACTAACACATTGCATAGTGCTTTCCCAAAGTTTCTTACATTTTCTTTTTAAATTATTACCATTTGCTTTGAGTCATTCTCGACGTTCGTGTCTAGATAAAGACGTCTATTAAAATCTTTTCGAAACCTCTTCAATAGGTAATGCCAAATCTAACTGATTAAAACATCCATTCTAACCCAAAGAGGGAGACGTTATATTTTTTTAAAAGCTAGTACGCATCCATAGCTGCAGCTTTCACTTGAATGTCCATGATGAATACACTCTAAATTGTGGTGGCAATGAAGCACAACGGCATTCATTGTGCCAGCCGATTCATCAATGATGAACTCAGAGGATAATAAGACCCAAAAAAAAAAAAGTTGTAAGTGGAGAAGAAATCCATTTGTTTGGTTCTGTTATTTAAAAACTTTAAACGCATTTTTCAATTGACTTTTATCTCACATACACATTTATCGAAAAAAATATTTAAAATTACAACAGTAATATTTTGTACAAAAAAATCCTAAAAAATAATCATCCAAACAACTTGTGTATATGTACAGATATTTGAATCGGAATTTGGAGGAAACAAAGGTTGATATTTAAAACGCTATATGTTTTGACAAAGGTTATCGAAATGCCATAACAATTGAAGCCTTTCGCCTAGATTACAAATTTATCCTTTGAGGGCGTCAAATAATAACGGACAACATATCAATCAATCAACCAAGAAAGTCGTTATACGTTAATTATTGAAAATAACAATGTCTAGATAAAGGTTTCCTAGTCAATGTCGCGAAGTCCACGATCTTTTTCAGGTTTTATTTAGCAGCGTGCAATGAATAATTGGGTGTAGAATAAAATTTTTCCTTGAAGCATGCGACAAAAATTACAAGTTTTATGAGCTCAAAGTATACGACCATGGACACACTGAATTTTATTATGAGTTATTCTTGCAACAACATAAATGGAGAGGAGATGTGAAAACAAATTTATGGAAATATTTTATCAATGAAGGATCTTGGGAGAGGATAGAGAAAAAAACTTGTTGAATTATTTTAGGATGACATCATGCAAATAGCCTAAGATAAACATCTCTCTACAGTCATACAGTTTCAACTCGAATCGCTTCACAATTAAATCAAATCTAGAAGTTTATTATTTGTTTTTTATTAGTTTTCGATTTGTGGTAGAATAGTTTATTTGGTAATCACTTGTATTTGGTATTTTTTGTCTATCAAATTTAGTTAGTTATAAACAAGGGTATTTATTAGTCTAAGTCCGAGAGAGTCTAGAAATAGACTCCGTAGAGTTCAAAAAACTACTCTAGTATTTTTCATTGTATGAGATATTAATAATATTGTGAGTTTATTTTTTTTTTTTTTTACTTTTTCTAATATATCGTACTGTGATTAATTTATCTTAATCTTGTAACTTTATGAATTGATATTTGAACCTATCAATTTTGTGGATTCTACAATTGGTATCAGAGCCAGAAGAAGTGAGTCTACAAAGTTACTTCTAAGGTTTCTCATTGGAAATAGTTTACCAGAAGGTTAGTCCTAGGGTTTTCAGTAGTTCAAGTTAAGGCACAAAGATTGTCTTGGAGGTTTTAGTTATTAAAGTTAGACCACAAGTTTGGTCTTGGATATTCTGATGTTAAGGAATAAATCAGAGATCGGAATTGATAGTTAGTGTTGGGAAAGAGATCAATGAAGGATCTTGTCAGAATTATTGATGCTATAGAGTTGTATAATTGAAGAGTTTGATTCAATTATTAGTTAAGAGGCTAAAAAAATTGCAGAGAAAGGGAAGAAGAACATATTCATCTAGGTAATTTTTTTTTTTTATGATCTTATGATGGATAGAGATTTGGTCAATGGTGCAAAATTTAAAATTTTGCATGCTTGCTCTGGAAGATAAGATAAAATAAAACACGAAAAAATAATGGAACAATATCTAATGAGAGTTGTGATGGATATAGTGATCAATGGGTTTGTATGAGTAAATATTTTGATCAAGATGATTGGTTGAAGAATTACTTGCAAAGTATAAAGTTCATCTATTACCACGTGTAGGTGAATATGATGATCAATGGGTTTGTGTGAGTAAATATTTTGGTCAAGATGAATTAGCTAAAGAATTATTTGCAAAGTATAGATTTTGTGCACTACCACTTGTGAAGATGAGGTTAAATTACAAGGTGTTACTTATCATACATACAGCAACTAAAATTTCAGTGGAGAACTATGCTCATGATAGAATTGGACTTGATTAAAAGGAAAGCTTGATTTAATTATGCTTATGATGGAGTTAGACTTGATTAAACGGAAAGCGTGATTTACGGGAGGTAATCTTGAAATAATTAAATCAAACTTAGAAGTTTCTTATTTATTTTTTTAGTGGTTTTTCTATTTATAGTAGAATAATATTTGATAATCACTTGTATTTGGTTTTCTTTTTTAACCAAATTTAGTTACTTATAAATAGAGGTATTTATTAGTCTAATTTGTTAGAGAGTCCCTGATATTTTAGAGAGACTCCATAGAGTTATTAGAATTTATCTATTGAGATATTAAAAATATTATTGAGATTAATTTATTCTACTTCTTCCGGTATATTTTATTTGTGATTAACCGCTTTTAATTCTATAACTCTGTGAATTAATATTTGAACCCATCAATTTTGTGAAGTCTACATTTGTGTTTGTGTATAAGTAGTAATACCTACACTATATAATTGGGTGTAAATGTATTCATCTTAAAAGAGATAAAATTCATTCTAAGGGTAATATGCGTCGTGCATCTGGAGTAGTCAAAATTTGCGGTTAATAAATATATTATTTTTATTTTGTAAGCGGTCTTATCAGTGAAGAGGAATGTAATATATTATATTTGTTTATTTCACAAAATAAATATTATTAATTAGAATACCAAGAGTATTAATAATTTAGATTTCCAGTCACAGCCGGTGCTGTTTTCATCTGGACGGCAAGTCCTAATCATTCCAAGAACTTAGCCCGAGTTTTTCTCAAATCCTAAAATTCACAACATCACTATTTACAAGACTCCAACAAACATGACTATTTTTCTTTCTTATTTTCTTTGAACCATCTATTCACCCACATGGCCCAGCACGTGCAAGTTTCATTCGGAACAAGTTAACGTTTTTGATCTAATAAACAAATATGGATGATAGAGATTAGACTTACATAGTCAAATTTGAAGTCAAAAAATAAAAAATTAATTATAAATTTTCACCTCACTAATTAATTACAAATATTCACTAATCAATTACATTGCTTTAAACTTCTCCAAACTGACACTGGGCCAAATTGCGAGTCTCCTGTCCCACCACATACCGAGCTACTCCTATAAAAGGCCCATCATCGCAACGCCTTGAAGCCAAGCAAGAAGTCAGCGACGGCAGCAAAAGATGGTTGCCATTTCATTCCCACACTTTGTAATATTCCCATTTATGGCTCAAGGCCACACCATTCCCCTTCTTTACCTTGCTCGTCTTCTCTGGCAGCGCCATGTCCATGTCACGGTATTCACCACCCCGGCTAACTCTCCATCCATCCGCTCCTCTCTCCATGACACTTCGATCTCTATTGTTGAACTGCCTTTCCCAGCAAATATTGATGGCATCCCCCCGGGGGTTGAAAATACTGATAAGCTTCCATCGATTTCATTGTTTTATGAGTTCGCGAATGCCACGCATCTGATGCAGCCACAATTTGAAAATGCACTTGAGGATCTAAAACCTATTGGGTGCATAATATCTGATGCGTTTCTTGGATGGACTCAAGATTCTGCTGCAAAGCTGGGAATTCCAAGAATCGGTTTCTATGGAATGAACAGTTTTGCTGCAACTATGTACACGATTCTTGGTCAAGAAAGGCCACATGCACTTACTACATCCATGGACGAGCCTTTTTCGATTCCAAACTTTCCTAAATTGAGCTTAACAAGAAATGATTTCGACCCACCATTCAATGAACTTGAGCCAAAAGGCCCATGGGTTGATTTCATGATAGAGCAGAACATTGCCTTGGCAAAAAGTTATGGCATCGTTCTCAACAGCTTCTACGAGCTTGAACCGGCCTATACCGACTACTGGAACAGATGCATCGGACCCAAAGCCTGGTGTCTAGGCCCTTTCGCTGCAGTCAAGCCACCGGTATTAGCTGAAGAAGCTGCAAAGCCAAAGTGGAAACTGTGGCTTGACGAAAATTCGAAGAATGGAAAACCAGTTTTATACGTAGCATTTGGAACTCAAGCAGAAGTGTCACAGGAACAAGTGCTTGAAGTTGCAGACGGCCTAGAACAATCGAAGGTGAATTTCTTGTGGGTGACAAAATCGAAAAGACGGGAGATCTTAGAAGGCTTTGAAGAGAGAGTAAAGGGTAAAGGAATGATAGTGAGAGAGTGGGTTGACCAAATGGAGATACTTAGGCACGCGAGCATAAAAGGGTTCTTGAGTCATTGTGGATGGAACTCAGTGACCGAAAGCATATGTGCCGGAGTGCCCATCTTGGCTATGCCATTCATGGCTGAGCAACATCTCAATGCAAGATTTGTGGCAGAAGATATTGGTGTCGGACTGAGAATTATGCCTAGCAATGGATCTGTGAGGGGCTTTGTCAAATCGAACGAAGTGGAGAAGAGAGTGAGAGAGCTTATGGAAGGAATAAAGGGGGAGGAAATAAGGAAGAAGGTGATGAAGGTGGCAGAAGCTGCTTGTGGTGCTATAAGAGAAGGTGGTTCATCCTGGCAAACTTTAGACCAACTAATCTGTGATGTAAGTAATTATCAAGCAAATTAGCTTCTTCAAGGACAACTATGGTAGTATGTCTTCAGTGTATTTGAACTAGAATAAAGAATCAAAACTTTTGTTTTTGCATCTCAAGAAACCTGGAATTCCAAAATTCATTAATCAATCGAAGCTATGCAAGAATGACTACGAAACTTTGATCGGTTCAAAGCAACTTTTACAACCTTGACTGACTTGTACAGCAATTTAAATCACCCAAGAAATTATGTCAAAAAACACAAAACTGTTCAAGAAACTGGGATGGCCTTCAAAGACGGATGCCAGTCCACGAGTTTGATGCAATAGCCAAATGCGTGTTTTCCAATTTGCACTCTCGTATGACATGAAGATGTGCAAATATAGTCATTACACAGGTACATTATTTTCGATGCTTACTACTCAAAGATAAATGAAAACTCATTTCCTTGTGGTTTAAATTTTTGGGATAATTTCACATACCTCTCCCTAGGTTTACGACAATTTTACTGACCTCCTCTCACATTTAAAAAATAACACTAACCTCCCTCATGGAATCTGTGCGGCCTACAATCACCTTCAAAATAGGAGGATTTGACATATATGCCCTCCTAGAAACAATCTCTTATTTTATTAATATATTAGTTAAAAAATCTGAGAGTAAATTAGCATTTTGTCAAATTCTTGCCATATTTTACCTTTCACTTCACCTACTACTGTCATCTCTCAACTTTACTCTCTAGCTTAAGTGCCTAAGAACTGGGTGGAGTCCCTCCAACCGATTGTTGATTGTGCTGTTCAATCTTGTGGTTTGCGTTAATTCCATTCCATCTTTGACGATTGTTGGCTTTGGATAGATCTTTTCCTTTAATTTTCTAGCGAGCCATTGGAAGCCTGTTTGCCATAGTGTAAGGTATTTGCATTTACTTTTGATTGTCAACTTTTGGCTACGAAGTGTGCAGCTTTGATTCTTCTTATTAAGCAAGGAAAAGTTAGATTAAGATGTCAAGTACATATCTATCCTGCTGCTTCTTTGTAAAGCTTATTTTTGCTAATGAATTGGCAATCAAAGGACTTGTAGTAATCATTATAAAATTCTTTGCTTGGATATGTAATGTTGTAGCTGTTTTTGTTTTAAAAAAATCATGTGATTTAATAGTAGAGTCTTATTAACTGTTTAATTTATTGACCGTAAGAGTCACCTATGTGTTAGATACTACCTGATAAATTGGCAAGCTTAAATCTTAATTCTTTGCTCAATATTATTGGCCATTATTTTTTTCTTTTAAAACTTTTGAGTACTACTAGAAAAATTGAAAATGGGAAAGAAATTAAAGAAAGATTGGCAATGTCTGAATTTGCTTGACGGTTTTGGACTTGTACGAGTGAATTAATAATGCAGAAAAAGGTTTAAAAGAAATCTTGTATTATGATTTCAATAGTTTTGGACCTAGAATTTTTGTTTTTATTAATTACTACTTGAGTTTCTTGCCAATTGATAATTTATTAATTTCTTGTTACATCATAATTGTCTGAATGAGCAAGGTGCTATTCATTGGGCAAAATAAAGAAACTTCTTTTAATGTGAGTTAAATCCCCAATATTTTTATAAGAAAAATTTGTCTTTATGACAAGATACTAAAATATTTTGCACGTATTATTAGGTGTCAAAAAGAAGAGTAAAATCAGGCCAAAATGTGGTTGGTTTAGGCTTGGCTAGGGCTACTCTTTCGGTAAATAGTTCATCAATTGTGATTGTTAACTATTTATTACGTACATAAATTGTTAATGTTTTCTTTTATGCTATAACACTTTTTTTTGTAGGAGCATGCTTCTGGAAATGTTCCTATTGTTGTCTCAAGTCAAGCACACGAATTTAGCTTTCTAGGAACAATACAAAAGCTATATGTGCTGCTTTTACTTCACAAGTTGGTTCTACCATTGATGAAAGTGCAACCTTTGGTGGGGAAGGAAATCAAACGACTGTTAATGTGTCAGCCAGTGGTATAAATGTGTCTTATGATGCTGGAGCATCATTCCAAAGTTTGAATACCAGCAGTGGCTTCAATATGTGGTTCTAGAGTTAGTTTCTTCTTCAACTATTAGGAAAGCATTTACTAGAGAACATTTGTTTGAAAAAACTTGGCTTAGGTATTGTGGTAGAATTTGAATTTTTGTGAGTAGTGCACCAAATACATGTATGAAAATGGCCACTCTGTGTATTTTTGTAGGTTGAATTGATACTGTACAATTCTACAGCCTTTACAATTCTCACCATCTTAGCAAGGACATAGATAGTGTTTTGGACAAATTAGAATTGCTTAGTAATTGTCTTTAGTGGGTAAAACCATAGTGGTTAGCATTATTGACGTAGTTATGTATGAGTGATTATAATCACTTGTGGATTGGCATATGAGTTTCTATTTGGAAGCTTATGGGCTGCCTTTTATTGGTTATGAAAATGTAATTTCATTTATCCTCTTATAGTCTTGCTTTTGCCAGAATATAATTGAGTGACTCATTCTTCCAAGAAATGCAGTTCCATTTTTTTATTAACGTTTGGCAGCGATTGAAGCTGCTGGAGAGGTAGTTTATGTCCTTTTCACATGTGAGATGCGGTACAGCCGGCATAAGAGTAGTAAATAATCTAACTAGTAGCAAACCCACAAACTTATAATTATCAGTTCAGGTGCAGATTGTTTACTTTTGTGTTCTGATCTCAAACCGTTCCACGGTCTTCAAGTCAAAGTACCACCAATCTAGTGGTTCACTTGCACCCCTACAAAAATTTAAAAAAAAAATTGAAGAAAGAATTCATGATACTTTTGTTGCTCAAAGAAATTGAAAAATGAAAGATTTTCTATTCATATTTTTGTTGTGGGCCATGAAAAGGGTGAAGTAGGAAAGAAAATATTACTTTTGCTTTAAAATCAATTTTTTAAGTCAAATTAAATATTGTGGGCTGAAATTGTTAAACCAAACATGAAATAAGGAGAGATAAGTGTTATTTTCTAAATGTGAGGGGAGGTCAATGAAATTGTCATAAACTTGGGAGAGGTATGTAAAATTATCCCTAAATTCTTTCATACATGTGTACACTTAAAAATTACCACCCACACACACTCACTACTGCACATCTTAATGTCATCCATATACTCAACTTGCCGGACAAGGTAATAATGTCGAGTGGCATCACTGATCCCATGTTTTATGTAAACCTGCGATGTAAAGGAAGCCACACCCGTCAAACAAGAATCTCACAACCACCAAAAGAGCAAGGCAATTAACAAAAGGGGAATTTCTTGCATATACCCGCACAGCACTGGACACACAAAAAGTAATATGCTGACCCTTTTCACCGTTCAAAGTCTTGGTCGTTGACTGTTCAAAGTCTTGGACCACGCAAAAAAATCTAACTTCCGTTACATTCACATTTACAATACGTTTTAAAAGACAATTACATCCCAACCCTCATTGTAATATAATAAGGTTTCAAAAATAATAATAATAATTAGTCAGATTTGTATTATGGTACAAAGCTAAGTCGACTTTGTATCATACAAAGAGCCAATATTTAAATGATAACAAGGAGAGCGCGTCCACATGAATTGTTAATTTAATCTATATATAGGCAAACTTACATGAATTGTCAAAATTTTACTTCTTGTTTGCAAACTTATTCGTTGCACCATAAAAGTGTCCACAATTAGATGATCTGGATCTGCCTGAGCTGCTTAACATTGGATGCCAACTAGATAACCTGGATCATAGTGAGCTTTTGCTTAACATTGGATGCCAACATCCCACAAGAAATACATGTTACATGTCTTGCTCAGACTGCTCAGTTGGATTTAATTCTTCTCTTAACCAGTTCACAAAATTCGATAGGCAGGATTCGTTTAGAGTATTCACATGTTTAACAATCTTAACACCAGTATGTTAGTGAAATAGTTTGTATTTTAACCCAAATGCAAAAGTGAAGCAGACAGGTCTTTCATAATGAAACTTGAACCGCGTTAGTTATTCCAATTCCAATGGATTTCTTACATCTTCTTTCGCAATTGCCTTGCAAATATGCTTTGTGATAGACACAAGGAAAATGTACAATGATCAGCCGTTCGAGGCAGTTATAGTATTTTTCTTCTTTTGTTCTTTTTGTGTCAACAAAAAATATTTTAGCTTTTCCCCCTTTTTCACTACTCGTAAAACAGAAATATGATGCAGTTCTAGTCAAACTATCCAACTTGATAGACTTTGAATCATCAAACACAAATATGATGCAGTTCTGGTCAAACTATCCAACGTGATATACTTTGAATCATCAAACATAAATATGAAGCAGTTCCAATCAAACTTTCCAACTTGATGAACTTTGAATCGTGAAACACAGATACAAAGAACTTACAGTCAAACAATCCAACTTGATATGCTCCTTTTCTAACTGAAAGTGTGGTCAATTTGACATATCATTTACTAAAACATTTGATAACAGCATACCATAGATGCATCCTTAGCTTGACCAAACTTCCTTCTGACCCTCAAAACTTTTGAAAGGCGTAAAATGCAAGAAAGTGCGGAAGAAAGTCCAGCGTTCAATGTCGCAATAGAAAATTAGACAAAGGAGAAGTCATAAAACGTCATTTCTTTCACTTTTACACTGGCTATAAAATAGATTAACAAAAGAAAACACTATCGCTAAAATATGGACTGAAAAAGAAAATTCTAGAGCCTCCATAATGGTCACCTCAAAATGTACCGGAGGAAATGAGAAATCTATTTGTAAACTATTATCAAAAAAAAAAAGAAATCTATTTGTAAACGCTGGAGCCTCTATAGTGGTCATTTCAAAATAACAAGAGAGGAGAAATAAGAAAACTTTTTGTCATTCACAAAGTTATGTATGTTCGTAAAAAATCATATTCAAGAAAAAAAATATTGCAGTGACAAAGAGTCAACGATAAACAAATAAATAAATTTTCACTAAAAATTTATTCATTTTTGTTAAAATTTTTCTTTGAAAACTTATAACTTTGATAGTTATGGTAACTCCTCGTTAATCTTGAATGTATTCAAGACAATACTTGAAATGATTCCGGAATGAATCTATCTTTTGTTGCTTGGGTTATTAGAGCCCATACCATCATCCTTGAGGAAAAGACAACTGTATCCCTTTTCAAGCCATCCACCCTTAATAAGTATTATAAATGCTATATTGCGAATAGAGACCACAATATTGCAAAGTGAGAACATTTTTTTTTTCCCTAACAAATCAAGAAATGTTAGATGTTAAGTTAGATTACACTAACACTCAAAGTCATTTAAGGAGCAAATCTACATCATGGGAGCACCATTCAGTTACCAATTGGCTAAATGTTTGTTTCTCGTGCATCCCGCCAAGAGAGAACACACTGCGAATAGAAACCAGTCTATTGCAAAGAAAGACCACACTTTTTTTTGAAACAATAAGAGATAGGGGAAGGAGAACTTAAGGTAGGATCTACTGACCCACACCAAAGGGGAAAGAAAACTTAAGGTAAGACCCACTAACCCACACTATTCAGGCAATTGCTGACTGGAGGAGGGGCTGAAGTACCTTAAGTATTACACACTCACGCACTAATCTCCAGATGTGGGAGCCCGTATTCAGTCTCACGCACTAATCTCCCGATGTGGGAGCTTGCATTCAGTTTCTTTTTTTTTTTTGAAACAGTAAGGGAAAGGAGAAGAGAAACTTAACGTAGAACCCACTAACCTACACTATCCAGGCAATTGTTGACTGAAGGAGGGGCTAAGGTACCTTAAGTATTACACACTCACGCACTAATCTCCCAATGTGGGAGCCCAAGAAAGACCACACCTAGTGCATCAGTAATAAAACCACCCAAAATGATATCAACATAGCAATCTAATTTTTAAGAATACTCTATGTGGATGATTCTATTTTGCAATATTTTTTAAAAAGATTATTGTTGGAGTTTTAAAAATTTTTCTCGATAACTATATATCTAAGATAAAAAAATTTTAAAAAAATAAAATTTTCAAAAATCATATTTTTAAAAAACACGATTAAAACGCAACATCTCCCAAGAGAACAGCATCCCCCAAGAGAAGTGCTTTTAATCCATCATTTCCTTGACCAAAACAAACAAGTAGCGTCATCATAGTGAATGGGGTAACAGTACTCACGATGGGCAAGATTTTTCTTTTTTCTTTTTCTTTTTCTTTTTTTTTTTTTTTGGGGGAGTGAAAATAATGATGGGCAAGATAATTCAACCAATATGAGCTTTATTGGCATCCAGAAAACCAAGAGATAGGATTTTAAGATTTTACTTGTGAAAATGAAATGCACTACGCCATCTCCATGCGTCTAAATGCCCACGACACAGCAACATGGTCATCAAACTGTGTCTTGGCATTTATTTCAAGATGCTCAGATAGACATCCACTGAGGTGGAACATCCGCCATCCCTTAGTTCTGGATACGGTAATTCGCATAGGGTATTTAACTAATCAAGCATCCTATTCATGAACTTTAAAATTCTATAAGAAATACTTTTTTTTTTTCCATGTTCAAAACGAGAAGGCAAGCATGTATATAAACATGAAATCACACCTTAAGTTGCAAGATTTAGTAAATAGAATTTCAATAATCCAAATTACGATTCATGAACTAATCGAGATTAACATTCATCAACAGTCTTGACCACAACACTTTATGGGAACATTCCTGGTCTTTAAGCAAAATACGAAGCACAGTTTGTCAGGAAGTGCAACAATTGATCTCTAGGCTAAGCTTAGTTTTTCTCACTGTTGCTCTCCAGCTCTCTCCTAAGCTGCAGGGAGAAGTCGTCATTCACATCGTCATCATCCCAATCATCTTCCCACTGCTGGGTTACTTCTTTGCCTTCCTCTTTGTCCTCCCACTCTACCATTTGAAAATTAATGAAGATGAAAATTTTAAATACAAAGATTAGAGGTCTCTAATCAACAAGTAAAAGCAAACAATTTTTCTTGTCATGTAGAAAGGATATCAAGATACAACCTAGTCATATAAAAGCTTTCCAAATGACACTGCTAAAAGAAAAGCCAAAATACAAGAAATGGTACGTTATAAGGGGGCCAGAGGGAGAAATTATGTTCACACAATGTTTTGGTTTGGTGCATGTCTCAAGATTTCCCAGCTTGCGTGTATTTTAGGATCCAAAAAATTAACACACGAAAATGATCAGCTACAGAATAGCAAGAGCAACAAGCAGAGAAACAAAAAAAAATGAGAAGAATAAGGCTGACTATGGTAACAAATCCACAAGGTAAATAACTCAATACAAACGGTAGCTTACAGAATAAGGTTGGTTGTAACAACAAATTTGGCAGACAAGACAAACTATTGTAATAGTAGTAATTATACATATCCAGAGAGCTACCTACATTTGAGACCCTTGATATTTGGCCAAACTACACGCTTGGCCTCCAGATACTGAAAACTACATTTAAGCCTCTAATTAGTTAGTTGTTTCATTATCGTTCACTTGCTGTTGCAGGTCCAAGAAAAATATGAGAAACAGACGAGGGAAAAACCCCCTACTTCCTTTATAGCTGTGGAGTTCCATAGAAAGAAAAGTCAAATCTAATCGCCAATCCCTGCTGTGCCACCTCTCTTCTTTTTCCACAGTGCTCAAGAGAAACACACAGAGATCATCGTTCACAGCACAAACTCAATCACAAATAAACAGACTAGACGATTTCACAACACAAACAGACACAAACACATAAAAAATGCATACATGCAGACACATATATGGTGTTCTGGTGATAAGAGATGAGAAGAAACTATTGATAGGTGTGGCATGGTTGGAGAAGCTTAGGTGGTTAAGGGCTATCCATTTTGAGAGCCAGAGGCTGGAAGCCCTGTGGCAGTTGTGAGCAGAGGAAGGAAAAGGGAGAAAGAAATCGGCCAGCAGAAAGAGGGGGAATAGAGGGATGTGCCAATTCACTGGGACAGACAACAGAAAGGAGAGGAAAGTCACTGCTGGAGAGGTGTTCTTTGATCAAAATATTGCATTTGGCAGCAGCGAAAGAGAGTATTTTTCAAATTCATTTTTTGTGTTTCCTTTTAAATTGTTCCTGTATTGTCTTTTTTCTGGAACTTTTAGTTGAAGATATTTTGTAATTTCAGCCATCGCCTGAAGAATGTATAGAAATCGACCTTCACAAGGAGACAAATGAATGTTTTAACCGAGGAAACAAGTGGAAATTTGGTAGCACCTCAAGAAGGCTGTGTGACTGATTGTTTTCCATACAATACTGATCTAAGTAGCATAAACGAGAAGGATTACCTTCAAGTATCTCAAAGGAAAATTTATTGTTGAGCATCTTAACTTTGCCCACAAATGAGAATTAGAACAGTTGAGAAACTGAACCTCTAACATGAAGATAAAACAAGAATCCAACATAATACACCATACAGGCAGATCGATAGCCAACCTTGCATGGTTTTGATAAGGCAATCCAGAAGCCTAATGTTCATGGACATGTACAGAAAGTGCAAGGGAAAGAGGAAATGGTGCATTCTATTTATAAGCGAATACCAGTGACAATGCAACGATTAACTCCGATTTACCCTATAAAAACTACCGGTGTCTCAGTTAAGTCCTAAATAGATCAACTGTCTCAATTTCACCATTTCATTTTCAAATTCGGTCCCCCTATCCAGTCCATGTGACTAACTTCTGTATTGACTTAATGGTTCACGATTGCAGGAGAAATTTAGTACAAGACAGTCGGACAATAATTTTGTCAATATGATCAAATGCACTGGTCGATATCTATTTTTCTTTTACCTTTCGCACTGTTATTTCTTTCTCCATGCAGATGCAGTATGGAACCACTTTTCCATACCACCAGCAGCCCTCCACAGGCCGCAGCCACCCTCAACCACCATTGTCAGAATCATTTTTCAAAAAGAACACTTCAAATGCCAACACGCAAAGTCAATTTCTCAAGCACAAAGCAAATGTAGCCTCAAAATCAGTAAAACCTAGCCCTATTCACCTCCACCACCAAATCAGCCACAAACATAATGATATTCACACCAATTGACTCTTCCATATCACTAGAAAAAACATCAAAGACACAACTATTTAGCTAGATCTAGCACATTCAGGTCCCAATACCATTTTCCAGATCAACTTTCTAATTTGTAATGTATTCAGATCCACAAAATTTTCAGCCACAATACATGGTAAGTATGATCCAACTAAAAAAGCCATTTACTGCCTCTTTTACCAGCATCCAATAAAACAGCCATTCTTTGGTCCAGTTGTAGGACTGGGAAAGAAGGGGCAAGCTATGAAGGTTGAAGGGCACCTAATTTGCCAGGAGAGAACTGGTGAAGTAGTCAACAGAGGAGGGTTTTGGCAGACGCTTTCGGATGGGAGAATTAAGGATCTTTATTTCTCCTGTTTCTTTTGTATTTTTCCACACGTGACATAACTAAATTTTGCACCATAAACTTTAGTCCCTCAAGTGGGATCATGTACAATGTACGGTGATGAAGAATAAACACAGTCAAAGCATCTTAAATGGAATAGATTTTGAAAATTTGAGTGACCACTGCAGCTTTTCAAAAGGCTAAATTGAAATTAACTTGCGAAATAATTTAAAGGCATAGCATGGACAAAGACAACTGAATAAGGATTAGTCTGATTTTCTTTTCTCACGCTTGGGCAAATTAACCATGGTTTGACATGGATGGAAATTCGAACCTTAAGTACTGAAAATTTTTTATAAAATAGATCATCCAATTCAAATAAATAAATAAATAAATAAATAAAATTTATGAGAAATGTTAGGATCAGCTATATGATTTTTAACATCTTAAACTAACATAATTTTATCAAATAGTGGAGTTCAGCAAGTATTGAATGCTATAGATTTATATTTCCCCAATCCTAGGCTATTCAGCATACCGCGGACCAAGACTATGTCAAGTGCAACATAGTATAATTTCTTGCATATAATTATCTATTACACAGAACTCCAGAAAACCAAAACAGCACACTATATGAAAGATTGAAGAGCAAAAGCAGACCACAAACAAAGTCCTTGCTACTCATGCATCTTCGATATCCATGTAAACCAAAGGAATTCAATATTGACCAGTTGTGACCCAATTATTTATCTGATTTCTAAATTTCTTGCAATTGGGTCTTACCAAGTTTTAAAGTATTTTGTTGTTCAGATAAAGACTTCTAGAACAATGCTCTTCCTAAATCGAACAATGTCAAAATTCCATTTTCTGCCAGCCCATATAGTTGCAACAAATACGCTTCATAGCTCTTCAAAATTATTTTCATGTTTGATAAACTACTAAAAGAAATATGAACAGTAAGACTGACGCAGCTTGAGATGCCGGTAAGCTTACAAACATGTAGATTGAGTCTTTTAAGGCTTAGAAATAGCAGAAACATACAACAAAGCAGACAAAGTGCAGGAACAAAGATTAGGCACCTTTAGGTTAGTAAGAGACACGTTATTAGTAGACTCTTAAACCAAATCCCATTTTGAGTGGGATTAGCCTGTTATTTAGAACAGGAATAAGACATCTTTCCTAATGTTTAAACTAACCAAATCAGAAAAAAATTCCTTATTTGGCTATAAGATGAAATATGAAAATATTAGAAATACCAAAACCAGAAATTTTCTCCAAGACAGCTTGATTACTAGTATATGCGTATCTTCTGAAAAACTGGAAAATACTGAAAACCCATAAAACTAATTTTCAACTTCTGAATACGTAAATAAGACTCTTAATGTAACTAAATTTAACTTCCAATTAACCTCCTAGCCTTCAATGCGTGCCTAATTGAAGCTTGAGTCCTAATTTTAGATTCTCTCGAGTCATCTGCTGTCAGTATCAAATACTCCAATACAGGATAAAAATTCTAACAAGTAGGATAAGCATAAAGGGATAAGATGGTACTAGGTTAGGACTTAATTAGATAACGATCCATTCTTGTGATGCCAGTAGTTGGAATTCTGGAAGCACAACCGATGAGTTCTCTTGTATTGTTGATAATAAAGCTCTCCAACAAGATTATATCTGGAAAGCTTTCACAAGCACTGAACTTAATGAAAGTACAAAGCTGCTCCCACAAAGTATTTGTACATTACAAAATTTAGGTGCAGACTTGATTTCCTTTTAGGAACGAAATGCAGAAATTCTAGTGCAAATTCATTTCTACGTACCAATGACGAGAAGATTTTTAAAAAAGATGGAAAAGCCTTGCTGGAAAACTTTTTAATCCGTATAATCTGAGAAAAATAAAAAATTAAAAAAAAGAATTGAGGAGAAGTTTTCTCCAACCTAAGGAGAACTAATGCAGGACAAATTCTATCAATAAGCAGAACAAGGATAAAGGGCTAACGATGGCATGAGGACTCATGAATTCTTAAGATGAGATTTTAATTGGATTAGAATCCCACCTTGATGTTGTATTTTAAATGATCATTTTTTTCAAGTTCTTACAGGACTCCTACGGTTAGTGCTGAAAAAAGCCCCATAACCAAGTTTTCTCTGGTTTTCCCCAAAATAATAATAATAATAATAATAACAAGTGATCATCAATCAAAGCAATTTTCCTATCTCTTGCGCTCCCGCCAGCATCTTTAGGTATCAAAACCAAATATAACCACGATGACATGTTATCGAAAATTAGAAGAAGTCAAGGAACAACTACAAAAGTTGTACTAAAAACTTGATCAACTTATGAACTAAGAAACTGGTAGAAACCTGGCTGCACTGATACTTTTCAAGTATACTGAAGATGGTGTCCATGAAGTATGGTCACTTTTCAAGCTTGAAAACAGATTTCGAGGCTTGTAGAAAAGGGTTATGAAGATACAGGATGAAACAGTTGGTCGTGAAAAGTTCAAAGGCTGGACAGGAAGCAGCCATGAGGGAAATCATCCCCAGCTGCTAAAACTGCTGTCCTCAGCCGCAATTCCTGAGAGTTGCCATGGGGTGACCTCTGAGCAGTTGTCCCCAGCTGTGCTACAAATAATTCCACAGCTGATTGGTCAGAGAGTTGCTGCACCTTCAGCCATCCCAAGCTAATCCACAAAAGGGTCCATGGCTGCTCTGCAGCACAGTTATGTGATTTGGCAAATTTTTAGGGTTTCCTTTATTATTTTACATTGTTTCTAGGATATTCTTTTGATAATGTTTGGAGACACTCTTTAGCCTATAAAAGACTTAATGTACGCTTATTTTGGCAGACATCATTGATTAATAATATCGAGAGTTTCTCTTGGTGAGAAGATTTTCCTCTTAGTTCTTTGACCAGCAGTAAATATGGGCCTATCAAGTTATCTTGTGAGGTCTAATCATCATAGATTAGGTTCTTTCAAACCGATTTGGATTGGGTCTGAGTTTCTCTTCGTTAAATTAGTTTTAATTCACTGCATGTGATTTGGGGTTAATTTACACCCTAACATTACAAGGGTGGGGTTGGCGATATCAATTAGCATTGGGTCTTTCCCCATATTCATATCAGAAACATTGGCAATTGAAATTCTTCAGACATATCCGAAGTCAGTCATGGGGACAAGATTTTTGCTAATAATTCAGTCCTTGATATGTTTGAGAATCATGGAGTAGATTTCATTTCTCCACTATTCTATGATATATATATATATATATATATATATATATATATATATATATATATCCTGCTGATTCTGACTTGGATGGGTTTTCTTCTTCCTTAGTAATGGCTAGTTCAGATTTTCTGTTTCACAGAAATGGAAGTCAATCTACAACAGTTCACTGAGATAGCATGTCGGTGATTACATTTTCTATAAACCAAAAAAGATAGCCTTTATTCTATTTTACAGCCCAATTGTTATGTCATTAGTTGGAAGTCCAAAAGCTTCAAAGATGACTTTGCTTTTATAGTTGCTAATAAAACAGTCCAAGAGGATTATATCAGGAAACTTGATGAAGAAGCAAGGATGTTCTTGCAAAGCATTATTATGTTACAATATTTAGGTGCAGACTTTTTTTCATAGAAAGGAATTCTTGTGGAAATTTGATTCCATGAAACTTCCGCAAGAAAATGCAAAAGAGAGCATGGAAAGGCTTTGCTGGAAACCATTTTGATCATGGAAAGCAACATAAAACTCAGGTCAATTTTTCTCCAACCCAAGGAGAACTAATGGAAAATAAAGTCCTTCAAATTAGTAGGATGATAATAAATTCCAATAAATTAGTAAAATAAGGATAGGGAAAGCACTACATTAGGATGCTAAGGATTAGATCAAATTTAAATTAGATTAGATCCTATCTTGCAACTTTATTTCTATAAACATTTAAGTTTAGCGTCCATTGTCTATGTTTAAATGAAAATTTTCTTCTTCTTTCAGTTCATCTCATTGAAATTCAGGTTTTGACCAAAGCTCAGCACTCTAATCCAGGCTTTTCACAGTTCAACCTAAATATCCATATTTTCGACATGGACCGACTGTTCTGCCTAATTTATTCTTGAATAAATTACCAAAATTTAGTTAGTAAAAACAATGCTTGCCGTAACACCACCCCCCCACCCCCACCCCCAAAAAAAAAAAAATCCCCATAATAGTTTAAGATGCCATGTCCAACTTGCTTCAGATGCCATATCAAACTTTCATATATAAGGATGTCTATGTAGAGACAAAAAAATATGACCAGGTAAAATTCTGAGGAAGCGTCAGCAGGTTCAAAGATATTTCATGTATGTTGCAGTGAAAAGCATATTTAGTAGCAAATAATCAAAACTGAATAAAGCAAATAACATAAGTTTTTAATTTTCAAAATAAAATGCAATCATCATTGAAAATGCACAAGCAACTTCAATTCAAGAAGGAGACAAAAGACAGCATAGATTGGCTTACACCAAGGAACAAAATGGATAAATCAAACTGATCAGAATGATATCCTATGCATACATACACACACTGAGAGAAAGAAACACACCGCGCACAACAGAGAAGCAATAGTCTGAGTTTCTTGCCCAGAAGTTTGCAATTATAATTGCAGATATTGAAGTCCACTACTATCTCCACCACATCAGGTAAGGCTCTTCGTAGTCAAGGAAAATACACAATAACTCTAGAGCATATATTTACACTTTGTAATTTGAGGATGAAAAGAGTCATATTTCATGTCCATTGCATTAAATGTTTATTAACTAGTAAAAGGCCCTATAAGGTTTTAAAATAACAATTAGCAATAAAGTTCCCATAAAGATAAGATAGTAATCAAATCCCCAACAAAAAAGTTATACATTATAGGCATATAAAACTTGAAAAGAATTTCACTTAGTAAATCATTACAGTATTATATACCATTTTCTGATGACATGTTCACCTAAACATATATCTATATGCACAGATAACCAATCATATTGATTGAAAAGAGAATGTTACAATTCCTCTATTTCAAGCAAAACAAAAAAAAAATTACACTTAAATAACAACATGAGAAAATAGAAATTATAGTTCAAAAGCAAGGGAGTCAACATACCCTGATCAATTTCAAACTCCTCAAATTCATCATCATCTTCAAAGAGATCAATTTTTGCATCCTCAGTAGCTGGCTTAGTTTGCTCAGTTGCCATTGTCAGTCACTTAAAGCAGAACTACACACATCAAAGTCATAGACTTGAGTACTTAGTCAAACTTTTGTCATTGTCAAAACCGACTTTCCTTGCGAATTTAGTGAACCACAATAAAACCACAGCTCAAACATCAAATTTCAAAATCTTGTGGCAGATTTGTGAAATCAGCTTGCTTTACTTTGTATTCTTATTAATCTTATCATCCAATCTCAAAATCATCATGAAGACCAAGATCTATCAAACACAAACCAACAACACCAAGTATAAATCAACTTTTACATAATCACAAGTGAATCATCACCAAAAACCACAGAACAAAAAAAAAAAAAGAAAAAAAAGAATGCCAGGTCCTGCAAATTCTCCACAAATAAAACATGCAAAAAAATATAAAAAAAAATTCCAGTCAATACAGCGAGATTGTAAGCAAAATCGAACAACAAATATGCCGACATGGACATTACTTCGAACAGAAATTTCAAAAAAATAAAGCTACATAGGAAACAAAAGGGGAAAATTCTGAGAAAACATGCAAACACTAGAAAACCGGAATTGTAATACAATAAATCAAGTTAAAAATAGCTGCAATTACCTCACTGTTGTATACTTGGTTGTTAAAACCCTACAAAAAAAAATGAACTTCAAAATTAGCAAATAAAATTTAATGGCAGGGTGATAATTGCGAAAGGGGTTTTTGGCGGCTTTGGGGGTTGGACGGAGATAATTTCGTGAAGGAGATTAGCCACCGGGGAGGGATCTCGGGGAAGGGGTCTGCAGTTCGGGGGATGAGAGAGAGAGAAAGCGAGAGAGAGAGAAAGCGAGAGAGAGAGACGTACCTGAGAGGTCTAGGGGCAATTGAGAAAAAATGAGAACGAACGGCAAAATCAAACAAGGGATTTGGGCTTTTATATATATATATATATATATATATTAGGCTTATATACTTCATTTTGCCCTTCGTGGCAACAGGTCAAGTTGTCGTGTTGGCGGGTCAGGTTAAAATTTGGCTATAACAGTCAACTTGTTAATTTAAACTTGACCCATCAACCCACTGACCCAAAAATACTCAATCAGAACACGAGTTGAAACGGGTTGGCGGGTCAACTTGCCGAAAAAAAAAAAAAAACTACTACTACTAACATTTTGTAATTTTGTTTCACTTATTCACATTCAAACACAAATTTCATTCATTGGATAATTAATCAAGTAAATTGTAAGAAAAATTAAAAATTCTACTTAGGTTTATCAAAGTAAATTGTAAGAGAAATTAAGTGTATTTTAGTGAGTGACTTCGATATTAGTATGTGTAAAAAATGTGTTTGATCATATTTTTGTGTGTGTATGTGTTTTAATATCTTTTCTTTCCTCTTTTCTTCACAAAAAAAGAAAAAAAATTACTACTAACATTTTGTAACTTTGTTTCACTTATTCACATTCAAACACAAATTTCATTCATTGGATAATTAATGCCTTGTTTCACTTATTCACATTCAAATACAAATTTCATTCATTGGATAATTAATCAAGTAAATTGTAAGAAAAATTAAGAATTCTACTTATGTTTGTGAAAGTAAATTGTAAGAGGAATTAAGTGTATATTAATGAGTGACTTTGATATTACTATTTGCAAAAAATGTGTTTGATCATTTTTTTTAGTATGTTTTAATCTCTTTTTTTTCCTCTTTTCTTCTTCTTCTCCTTCCTTTTTTTTTTCGGGTTCGCGAGTCAACTCGCCGGTCAACCCGAATCCGACCTGTTTTTCTTCGCGGATTAGTCGGGTCTGACCCGCGAACCTGCAAACCCCTAACCCAAACCCGCTATTTTCGGGTTAAGTTCATGTTGGGTTTTCAGGTCGTATAAAAATTTGCCACCCCTAGCGTCGACTTGTCTATCGTGTATAAAAGCACAAAAAAAAAAGTGCTTCACATGTTATTACCGAGAGAATGACAGCAATTTCTTCGGCTCTGTTTGTTTGTTTGGTTGTGTTTTTTCAAAAATTTTAAATAAGTTTTTCAATTAACTTTTTGTCCACATACACATTTATTAAAAAAATTTAAAAATGATACAATAATATTTTTGAAAAAATACTCTAAAAAATAATGGCTCAGTTGGAATAACATTGACTCCATTTGGATATTATTTTTCAGAAGAATTATTCAAAATAATTATTTGAAAGATTTTTGTTGACTTTTTGAAAAAGTTAAAAAGTATTTGAATTGGAAAATTTTTTTTGAAAATTTTGTTTCGATAGTAAATAGTTATTGTGGAAAAGTGTTTGGATTGTTTATAAACTTCTTAACAACTTATTCTACTTTTTTACACAATTATTCGCAAAACATAGCAAGTTTTTGCTTCAAATTCTGTTGAGAAAAATAGTACAAATCGCAACGAATATTTTTAGCTCCATATAGAGCAGCAATAACGTTCGGTGGACTACGAACTTTGAAAACATACACGGGAGAATTAGAATATTAAACACTCGTTATAACATGAGCATCCTATAACGAGCATTTGATACATAGAAAGTGTTTAAGTACATTTAAAATTAAAAATGAAAACACTTGGCAGGAAAATTTGAACAAAAAATTTGACCAATAGAAAGGTAAAAAAAAATTTTACTTTTGCTCAAAAATTTTTTAACTAATCCAAACACACTTTTAAAAATTTTCATAAAAAAGTCCAAATAATGGGCCTATTTGGATATAATTATTTGCAATTTTTTTTGAAAATTTTTTTAAGAATATGTTTGGTTAGTTGGAAAATTTTTAGCAGAAAAGTCAAGAAACTAACAGTGAATAAATTTTTTGAAGTTTCTTGGTAATTGACATGGAAAAGCTTTGCATTAGTACAAATGCAACAAACATGTCAGACATGCCAATGACAAAAAAACAAAACTACACTGTGCATCTCTTTTGCTTTTATTCTTTTAGTTCTCTTTACCATTTTCTCTCACGACTAAAGCAAGTAGTGCCACTAGACTTCTTTGTCCAGACCCGCCACCAAGCACCACAAATCGCCTCAATAATTGTGCTCACCAGTTTGGGCTTACTGAGGACTTCAAATAGACAATGGTTTTACTGCAAGAAACAGCAAGCGTGGCATGGTCATTGATGCCTAATTGTTAGTCAAAGGGTCTCGTTGAAGAGGAAAGAGAAGCTGCAAGGTAAGTTCAAGTGACTTTCAACATTGTCTTCGGTAAACCGTCTTCATTCTATCCATGGTTGTAAAGCTAATTTATTGTCTTATTTTGTCTGTCATCACAACGTACGATGGTACTTTGTGCGATTTGTTGAGCTGTTAATGTACAAAAATAGTTGTTTGTTCGATAGATTATGGAGATTGTAGTGACATTCTATACCAAATGCTAGCTTACTGACCAGCATCTGTAGACACCTTATTTGACACGCCTTATGTAAAAATATATTTTTAGCATGTAAAAATATATTTCATTTGGGGGGAAATCTTTTATTTTTTGGGGGCCCATTGTTGTTCTAATTATGTCTAATTAGTCGTATTATGAGCAAATTTGTAATTTTAGAATGTAAATACCTTTTATTTTATTTTAATTTCTAAATTCATATTTTTTATATTTTTTATGATTTTTCTAATTTTAATGATTTTTCATAGTCATTTAGTAATTATTTAGAATTTTGGTATTTTCAAGTTAAAGGCGTGTTTTTCAATGCATCATTTTTATTAGAATTTTGTGTAAAAATTTTTGTATGTGCATTTCGTACATTTATAAATTTTCTGTAAAAATTTCATGATTTTTGGAGGTTGGTTGTTATTTATTTAATTTTTTGTCTTTTATTAAATACATGTTTCACGAAAATGCGTTATTGTTAAAATTTTCAAGTGAAAATTTTATTATTTGTGTTTTGTGTGATAATATATTTTGAGTAAAAATTTTCATAATTTTTGTCATATTATGTCACGTTTTCCAATGTAGCTTTTATTTAAGAATTTTTGTGTGAAAAATTTCATATGTGCATTTTATATATTCATAGATTTTATGTAAAAATTTAATATTTTTAGAGGCTGTTTGGTATTTATTTCAAATTTTTATCTTTTTGTCTATTAATGGCACATTTTCTAATGTTGCATTAACTTTTAATTTTTTACATTGAATTTTCTTCCATCTTGTAATGCTGAATTTTAGTATAATTTTAAGGAGTCCACGTGGTGTTTATTTTTATTTTATTTTCTTTATTTTTCTTACATATTTTACTTAAAAAAAACTAAACAACATTAGTGTTGCTACTGCCAACCTGCTACTACCATGGCTGCTTTGTTCAATCTTTAACCACCCTAATTCCCGAACAACCCTAGCAATATCCATAGCTCCAAACACCATCATCATAACTTTATGCTTAATCATATCACACCTTCACTTGTACCCAATTTTTAGCAGATTTTATGTTGATTTTCTTCATTCATCATCATCATCACCATATCTCACCAATTCACACGATGCCTCCCTCTCGATTCTCCCTTACTCCACACAAACTCACATTACCATTTTTCACACTCACTTCAACTGCACTTCATTGATGTTCTTACACTTATCAGAAAAGAAAACAAATTCACACAACTCTCCTTCTTCCTCTCCCTTTCACAACACCCACACATGCACCCTTGCACAACACACACACTCACTTCCCCATTCACTACCTCTCTTCTACACCATCACTACCGTCTAGCATACATAACAGATTGCACACACTAATTCTTCACTCACAATTCATTCTCCCTCTCGGCCATTACAACCTCCCCATTCACCACCTTTCACCCCACACTTCATGTACACTACACATTATACTTGCACACATGCACAAACTCTTTTTCTCTCTCAGTTCACACACTCTTGCACCAGATCAAACACACTACCCAAATACTCAAATACACAAATGCACACACACAAACTTCACACAATTCATTGGCACTCTCTTTGAATCTATCACAAACACACACAGTTATGCACGCATCGAACCATTTACAAGTCACAGACATAAGCAAACATATAGGCATACACCACATTCACGCACATCACACACTCACTTCCTTCATTCCAAACACTCTCTGCAACTCCCTCACATATGCACTCACACAAACTTCACACAACTCACTAGCACTCTTTGAATCTATCACAAAATCACACACACAATCACATGCCCAGATACACTCACACACCACTCTTTCTACTTCCCCTACACATACCCAATCTCATCGGCCTCTCTGCAATTCACAAATCACATCCACAGACACACACCATTCACTCCTTACTCTTGCACATCTCTCTCAGTTTTCCTTCATTCAAGAACACACAATCATTCAACAAAGCACATACAAACACAATTTACAAACCTTTCTCTATTCTCCTTCACACACACATCACACACTACAATTCATAGACTCACCATTCACTTACACCATTAACTGTGCACACTCACAATTCATTCACCACCTGAACCCCTTCAAAACGCCACCGAAATCACAGTAAGAACCACCCAAATTGCAGCCACAAACCACACACCCATCAGTGCAATTTCACCGCAATCCATCTCTATCAAGCTCACTATCTTCACAATTAATTTATCCACCATTTCAGCCATCATCTGTGCAATCATTAGCCATATCACAGTCCCAAGCAGCCACAAACAAGCTATCCATTCAGCCTATCAGAAGCTGAAACAATCCCTCCACCAAATCATCAAATTCCAATAGCACCAAAACCCACCAGCCATAACCCTTGCGCCTCATCTTCCTCCACCAGGTAAAGTCCTCAAAACATTTTTCAATTCCTTGTGCGAAACATTGAACAAATGATTTGTACATGAATCTTGATTTGTTATGTGGTGGAATTAAACAAACAAGGATAGAAGTTTTAGATTTGGAGATTTACGGCTTGATTTAGAACTTGGGTTCATGAGACTTGTTTTCGATTTGTAAACTTGCTGGGTATTCAATGAATCTTTAGTTGATGAAGACGATTTGAGGTTTTGAGATTGAAAAAAGCTGTTTTGACAATTTGGATTCGCGGGTTGGGCTTATTTCTTTACGATTTGTGGGAAATTAAAAAAGTAATTGATCCAGACTTTGGGGGATTTGTTTTGCTTGGCTAATTTTCAATTTTTGGGGGGTTGACACGAGTGATTCCTCGAGGGGAGTGACTTTGAAAAGAGTTCTGACATAGCGAAATTTTGCGTGTTGGTTCTAATTGGGGGTAAGTGCATTCACCGAATGCACTTCTCTCTCTCTTTTTAATTTGAATGAATGGCACATTGTGCAGGATGTGAAATTTAGTACAAATGCGCACTATATTTTTTTTAAAATACCTGTGCAATGCGCTAGGTGGGTCAGCCATTTTCTGCTGGCCGCGTGATGGTCTGTACAATTTTTTTTTAATTTTAAAGAAGCCGCGCAATGCACGGGTTGTGTCTGACCTTTTCTATAAACCACGTGATAGTCCTTACAAGTGCGTATTCAGAGAATGAGCATTATGATTTTTTTTTTAAAAAATTTAAAGGAGGCACGCAGCGTGTGATATGTGTTTGGCCTTTTCTGCACGTGATAGTCTTTCCAAGTGCGTATTCAGAGAATGTACACTATGATTTTTTTTATTTTTTATTTTTAAGGAATTGCGCATTGCGCGACTTCTGTTTAGTCATTTCATGCCAGGCAAGCCCGTGAATCTGTCTACCAGCCTTACTTTCCAAACATGTGCACCAATTAAGTCTGATTGACAAACTGCATTGAATGCGTCTTCCTCAGTTATTTAGAGCCTGATTCAAACATTCATTCATTGCTTGCTTTTGACCGGCAACAAATATTTGCCTATAAAAACACCCTTCATTTGCTCCTCTCTTCACGCAACATACCTTCACTTCGCATTACATTTTCTACTCTCATCAACTTTCATCAGAAGACTTCCTCTTCAATTTAGCTACTTTCTCCTCAATAGCTTCCTCCTCAACCTGTTAATCTAAGGTTAGTTTCCTATTTTTGACTTGATGTAATTTTTTTAATGAAATGCTAATTTTCTCTTATTTATTATGTTTATTGTTGTATATTTTATATGTGCTTATTGTTGTATATTTTTTCAATATATGGTAATTTATATGAATAATGTAAAATACTAATAATAATTGATTATCCAAATTTGCTAATAAAGTTTATTAAGAAAACACAAAATAAAACATCAAAAGATTATATGAAATTTTACACCATATAGGTACCAAGTATGACCAAAGTATAATAGTATTTAATATCAAGCATCGAAAATTGACGCTAACCCACGTACAAAATTTAATACTAAAGTTTTTAAGAAAACACAAAATTAAGCATCCAAAAATTGTATGAAACGTTACTCCGCCGAAATAATAGTTACTAAATTGTGATCATGTCTATAAAGACACACACAAGTAGGTGCTCCAAAAGGTAATTTTTATTTAGATGACCTTTTTCCCCAAAAACCTTATACTAGTCTTTGTACGTATCTCAAGGTCTAGCAATAGGACCGACAAAATGCAAGAAAAGATAATATTTTGAAAGCTAAATTATTACGAAATATTAGGAAAATTAATTATTTAAATTTATAATATGGAACTTAAAATTTTGTAAATTTATATTTTGTCCCATTAAATCTTTATATGATCATAATAAAAGATGAGTTTCATGACCCGAAATAAAACTTCAAAAATTTAGATTCATTTCAGCAATTTTCTAGTACATGTTTACGAAATAACCCCTCAACTTTTATAAATTTACATGTTGACCCTAAAAATTTTAAATATTTACAAAATGACCCCAAATTGTGCAAATTTACATTTTCGCCCCTTAAATTTTGCATATTTACAAAAAGACCCCTTAAATTTTTAAATTTACAGTTTAGCCCCTTAGATGTTGTATATTTACAAAATGACACCCAACGATTGCAAAATTATATTTTGGCCCCCTAAATTTTATAGATTTACAAAATGACCCCTTAATTTTGGAAATTTACATTCTGGCCTTTCAAATTTTGTATATTTACAAAATGAACCCTCGACTTTTGCAAATTTACATTTAGGCCTCAAAATTTTTTTATATTTACAAAATGACCCCTCAATTTTTGGAAATTTTATAATTTAGCCCCTCAATTTTTAAATATTTACAAAATGACCCCTCAACTTTTACAAATTTACATTTAGGCCTCAAAATTTTTTATACTTACAAAATGACCCCTCAATTTTTGGAAATTTTATAATTTAGCCTCTCAATTTTTAAATATTTACAAAATGACCCCTCAACTTTTGCAAATTTATAATTTGGCCCCTAAGATTTTGCATACTTATATTTTGGACCGACAACTTTTGCATATTTAAATTGTAGCCCCTAAACTTATGTATATTTATAATATGGCCCTTAAAATTTTGTAAATTTGTATTTTGGCCCCTAAACTCCTACGTATTGCATTTTACTCCCGAAAATTTTGCATATTGAAATTTGACACCTAATATTTTGCATGTTTACATTATTATCCTTAACCTTATACATATTTACATTTGGGTTTAGGGTTGTGTTATATTGAATTGATTAATTTTCTACTACAAATATAAAGAAAATTAATTATTAAATCCTTGAAAATTAGGCTTGATTATTAAAATAATAGGTAAACAATTGAAATTATAGTTGGTTCGAAAAATGATAAACAATTTTTGTTTGACAACTCACGTCGGTCAGGACTCAAAAAATAGGAAGATGACTTTACCCAATCCTCTTGGTGTTTTACTGTATTGAGGTAGTCAAATAAAATACGATGGAGGATTACACTATGAATCACAACGAGCTAATGCTATATTTATGCTTAACAATTGAATTGAGTACGAATAATTGGCAAACAAAATATATTATTACATGGGACTAGATAGGAATCGTTTCAGGTTGAATATTATCCTAAAATGTGCATGTCCTTTGAAAATGACACATATTGAATGGTCGGTGATGAGTGATCACAACATAGAAATCATTTATAATTTGAACAATAATTATTCAAGGTATATTGCTGAATTTTACATCGAGAAAAAGGAAATTATTCAAGCACCTTTGACTCAAGATGTCAAAAGGATGTATGATAGTGGACTGATGATGTCTTTGCTGAACCCTATTTTGTATCCACACAGTCCACCATATGTGTCATATCCCCCAGTATTATAGTCCAGGGGTGTCATGTGGTATGTCCAACCCAAAGACATCAATGCACAATGTTGAAGAACGTAGCCCTTATTTGGAGGTAGAATGTGGTACATCCGACATGTATCAATATAATGCCTCCAAAGAAACACACGTGCAAGTTTTGGTGATCGTAGCTGAAATAGTCCTATAGAGACGCTAGTGCAATCTAAGGGATGACTTGAGCGATTTGACAGTTCATACTCAGACGAGGATACTGAGGAAGATGAATCCCAGAATGTTGAGTCTCCTGAATTTGATAATAACCTAGACACCGATATGGGCAGCCAGGTGCATTATCCTAATGCACAGAATTTTGGTGATTTTCAGATGTCGGGGGATCGATACGAGCCTTGTACAGAGATGCGGCATAACACTGTCCTTTCAAAGCTATCTTAATAAGAATATGTTCATATTGGAATGCCTTTTTTTATGATCTTGGTATTGAATCTGATTACGATCCCACCGATAGGGACTCAAAGATTGGATGGACATATAGAGCTAGGAAGATACTGACATTCACTTTGACATGCTATTTGAAAGCAAGGATCAATTAAGCCAAGCAGTAAGTCTGTGGTCAACCAATCATAATAGGGAATTTAGAGTGGATGAAAGTAAAAGAAATACATGGGTAGCAAAATGCAGGTTCACTCATGATACTCCTGAGACATCATATGAACAACATTATAATAAATGTGATTGGTATTATCGTGCAATTTGTAAGAAAAACAATGGTTTATAGTTATGGCAAATCACCAGATGGGTGAACGAGTATCAGTGCCTTGATTCGATGAGGGGAAATAATAACTGGAGTCTGACTTCTGTGGTGATTGCCCATCACATATTGCATTCAATTATCATCAATCCCATGCACAAGGTAAAGAACATCATAGCTAATGTTAATTAAAATCTACATGTTGACATATCATACAAGAAAGCTTGGTACAGTCGACGAAAAGCTATCCAAATAATTTATGACAATTGAGAATTAAATTTTGCAGAATTGCCTAGATACGTTGAAGTGTTGGTCTAATCAAACCCTGGTACAATAGTACAATTTCTTTACCATTCGTGCAGTTCAGAGAATGTGAAGGTGTTTAAGTATGTGTTTTGGGCTTTCGAACCCTCAATTGATGCATTCTGTACGTGCAAGCCAGTGGTGAGTATGAACGACACACACTTGCGTGGTGAATATAAAGAAAAATTACTTGTTGCAGTGATGGTTAACGCCAACAACCGCATATTGCCCCTTGCATATGCAATCGTCGATGAGGAGATGAATGCTAGTTGGGTTTGATTTTTACAGCAATTTTGCCAATATACTGTATAGAGTCGGCATCCAATCTGCCTTATATCGAACGCAATGCCATTGAAAATGTGAAGTACCTACGTAAGCCGTACACATATCATAAGTTATGTCTTCACCACGTCCGCAGTAATATGCTCGCCAGATTTCAAGAGAAAAAATAAAAAGATTTGGTATGAGCAATTAGATGTACCACGCAGCAGTAGAAGTGGAATTGGTCATTGCAGAAATTAAGGCATCAATCTTAGCCTGCTTGACAGTTCATGACAAGCATCGATTTTAGTTAATGGTGTCTTGTAAGCGATTGTAATCATCGTTGGGGTATTACCACCACGAATATTTTGAAAAGTTATAATAATATCTTGCGTAGTTAAGAAATATGCCAATCAAGGCATGTATGTAACTAACATTTCACAGAATTGTAAAAATGTTTAACGAGAACAGGGAGTTCGCTGCACACTATCGGGAAGTATTTTTACCAAGAATTTAAAAAAATTTGAGGAAAACTGAGCAGAAAGAGATATGCCAGAAGATTCAAATACACAACGTTTCAGAAGGCAAATACGAAATTGAAACTGGACGAGAACTCCATAATAAAGGCGAAAATTTTCACATTGTTATATATTACCAAAAAACTTGTACATGCGGTAAATGGTAAATGTACAAAATTCCTTGCTCACATGCCATAGTCATGTGTAGACAGAGAGGGGATGATCCAGCTCAACTGTTTCATACTGTGTATGCATTAGTACACATATTGCACAGTATTCAAGCTTATTCAATCCTTTACTCAATGCCGATGAATATCCGATATTAAATTGGGAGTTTTGTGCTAACAACACCCGATTTATTGACTATCGACCAGGCCGTGTTAGAGCCAAATGCATCAGGAACGAAATGGACCGAAGGCAATCTGATAAGCCACGAAGGTATAGACGATGTTTCAGCTTGGCCATAACAACAAAAATTGTCTAGCATAGATTTTAGGATCTCTTTTATGTAATGTAAATTAAAATTTTTACATGTATTTTTCGTGTAATTAATGTTAAGTGAATATGATTTATATAAAATTTATTTATTAAAATTTGCATGATTCTACATTACATTATGTAGGAAGTAAAAACAATACAATTAAACAAAAACAACAAAACTAACATTGTTAAAAAATACAAAACTAAGGTTTTAAAAGAAATTTGGGGTTAAATTAAAAAAAGGGCTAGGGTTTTAGGGGAAAAATAGTGTTAACTATCAAAAAATTTCAAGAGAAAAAATAAAGGAAAACATTATATATAACTTATATATAATTTATTTTTTAATTCTATAGGATTTTACATTACATTATGGATGTCCGACATGCTCGTGCCCCTTATCAGGGATCATACATTCATAGTATTATACATTCTAGGACTTTACATAAGGCGCGAGCAGTATATGATAGTGGTTTAGATGATACGTCCCTAGTAGTTAGACGTTGTGACAGTATGGTTTGGCAGCATTTGCCTATCCCAGATCGCGTATTGCACTATATTCGTTTAGTTGGATTTGAAGAAGTACTCTTTTCTGGATATATTACAATTGACCACACACTTGTCATTGCTCTTGTTGAGCATTAGGGACCAGAGATGTACACTTTTCATCTTCCAATTGGGGAGGTTACGATTACATTACAAAATGTTGAAGTTCTTTAAGGCCTTCCGATGGACGGTGAACTTGTTACTTGGGTTGACCACTCGTATACTATCGACCAATAGACAAATATATATCGGGATTTATTAGGTATTACCCCTGACCAGAGTGACTTTTTAGGAGGATGGCTTAACAAGCGGTGTTTAAAGGCTGCTCTAGATTCACATTTACCAGATGATGCACTTGACGACGCTTGCAGACATTGGGCGAGGGTATATATCTTGATGTTGTTGGGAGGACATTTATTGTCCAACAAAATGAGCAATAAAGTAGATCTTCAATTGACATCATTACTTTGGGATTTAGAGACCGTAGGACATTACAGTTGGGGTTTTACAATTCTAGCCATATTATATTATAGCATGTGTGATGCTACATCACCCGCAACACATGAGATTTTTGGTGCACTGGTTCTCTTACAATTATGGGCATGGAAGCGGATGCCTACTATCTGATCCGATCGATTAGTGCCTGAGACGGAGTATCATGGACCATATGCATCTTGGTGGGATATTGCATTTGACTTGCATAAGACTTCCCGACATGTCTTACTAGTATTCCGTGATTAGTTACACAGTTTTCGACCAGAAGAAGTCAGTTTATGTTATATTACTTTCAAATTTACTTACTTTATGCAGTTTTGTTCTTCATATTAATAACTTATTTTTGTATCATTTGTAATTTATTTGGTAGCCGTTTTCCCCTTATTTACTGTCGATCGTAGGATATGGCGATCAGTTACGTACCTCATATGTTGGGGGATTGTAGAGACTCACTTGCTTAACAGAGTATTATGACAGTTCGGTATGGAGCAATATGTACCACTTTCTTTATTGATGGATACACAGCTTGACTTACACCGTGTAAGTCGCTGGGGTTGAATCAACCAAGATTGGTCTGCTATGCACCAGCATTACATTGATATTTGGACGACATGAAATGACACAGTCGTTCAAAATGTATAGATGGTTGATACTCGATATTCCTTGTTGGAGTATCTTAGCTGGTATCAGGAGAGAACATTACTATATATCTCAAATCCGAGCCGAAGTCCTACTAATTTTTCTGAGAGCTACTCGGGCGATGCTTCTGCTGCAGAGTACGTTGTAAGTAACAATCCAATTATTTGTTGATGTTTATTATTTATTTGTATTATATCTAACATGTTATTAATTTTGTTTTGTGATAGATCGATGCGCTATCCTGTTTGCATCACCTTTCCTTGAACTCCATACAGGATGCTCATCCTGTGGCTGTGGAAGCTTGCACTACTGTGCGAGACTTTACAACTACCACATTGCATATGGTTAGACCCGATACCCCTGTGAAGACAAAAAAAAAAAAAAGACAATCGAGTCATCTTTCACTTCGACCTCTAGTTTTGCCAAATCATAATGCTGAGAAATGTGGCGACGCTCGACGAGTTCAGAGGCTCCACACCAGAGAAAACTAACATGGTGGCGGATGTCAACGTTGTGTTAGATCACTAGAGTCCCTAGAGCCTATTACCTTTCTTGGATCTTATTGGCACGGTCCTAGTAAGGGCACATCGCATCAGGTCAACCAGTCGTCACCATTCACCTCGACTCATACTATTCCGTTCTCTAGTTCAGCTACTATTTTCCCACATTTTGGTCAGCCCTACACTGTGTCCACCGTTATAACATTCATCTCGACCTCGCCTATTCATTTTCTTAACCTTAATTCATAGGTTGAGGATAATACTTAGCAAGCTCAAGACGAACATCAAGTTGCACTGCGCTGAACTAATAGAAATCGTAAGCCTCCAGGGTGTGGCACTCATGGTAGATTGGTGGAATATTAATAGTTTATTATTTGTAATTATTCAATTTTTTTTTGTACATATACAATTTATCTAATTTTTAATATTATTATTTCTCATATATATTACTTTTTATTGTATTTAACATATCTATTATAATCTACACTAATATAACGTAAGTCCTAAACCCTAATATGTACTCCCTAATACATCATAAAAATCTAACGTTTTAATATCTGAAAAAATTAAACTAAACGTTGCACTTTAAAAAATTAACAAAAAAAAAGAGAAAGAAAAAAAGAAAAGTTGGTAACATATTACCAAACCCAAATCTCACCCTCACCCTGTATCCTATTTATACTAAACTTTTACATCCAAAAACTAATCAAACAAAAAATATAAAAAAAAAAGCAAAAGAGCCAAATAAATAAAAATTAAGTAAAAAAACAAAACTGGGAAGCAAAATTTAGGGTTAAATTAAAAAAAAGGCTAGGGTTTTAGGGGGAACAAACATAGGGTTACAAAAAAAATGGCAAGGGTTATGGAAAAATTGGCTAGGGTTTTGGGGAAAAAAAGGGTTACGTTAAAAAAACTTAAACTAAATCCACATAAAGCACATTCAACAAATGTGCATTTTTAATATTATTATTTCTCATATATATTAATCTTTATTGTATTTAATATATTTAATATAATTTACAATAATATAACCTAAGTCCTAAACCCGAATCCATGGCCCCTAATACATAATAAAATTCTAACATTTTAATATCTAAAAACTCAGCAAAAAATAAAAAATGAACCGTAAACTTTAGCATATTAACAAAAAAACAAAAAGAAAATAAAAGTTGGTAACATATTACCAACCCCAAACCCCACTCTCACCTTGTATTCTAGTTATACTAAATTCTTACATTCAAAAACTAATCAAACAAAAAATTAAAAAAAAAAAGCAAAGGAAGCAAATAAATAAAAATTAAGTAAATAAAAAAATTGAGAAGCGAAATTTAGGGTTAAATTAAAAAAAGGCTAGGGTTTTGGGGAAACAAACATAGGGTTATAAAGAAATTGGATAGGGTTTTGGAAAAATTGGCTAGGGTTTTGGGGGGGGGGGGAAATGTTAGGTTAAAAAAAAAAAGCCAAATCCACATAAAGCGCATTTAACAAATGCACATAAGAAAGCATACGTCCGTGCCAGGTGCGAAGCTTACTGCGAAATAAGAATAGCACATACACTCATTGCGTGACTCGTCTTTTTTAAAAAAAAAAGATACGTACATTCACTAAATGCGCATTTGTTTTAAAAAAAGTAGCCTCGCGCATTGTGCGAAGGTTTGCCTTTTTTTAAAACAAATGCGCATTCAGTGAATGTGCCATTGTTTTTAAAAAAGGCAGACCTCCGCGCAATGCGCGTGGTTTGCTGCGAATAAAATTTTGTGCAAGCGTGCTTTTTTTTTAAAAAAAAAAAAACGGGGCAAGAAGCGCATTCGGTGAATATGCACAAGGTAAAGCTCATTCACCGAATATGCTCACCCCATGCCGAAAAACACCTTGAAAACGGCCCCCTTATCAGAACTCATTTCAAAATGCCCCCCCTTGAGGAATCACTCTTGACTTCTTAATTGAATGTTTCATTCTTCTTGGCTATAGGACAAACCGAATAGGAGGTGTTTTTTTCCATGCGTTGTTTCTTTGCCTTATTGTTAGTATTTCTTTAAATTAATGGTGGTGATTTTGTTTATGACATGAGTTTAGTTTAGTTTTAATTTAACCTTTGAATCAGTCCACTAGGTGGTTTAGTTAGTCAAGTTAGTTTAGTTAATTATTTTGGTTTTAATTTATTTTTAATTTAGTTAATTAATTTGGTTTTAATTTATTTTTTGCATTTTTTTGTCAAAAAAGTAATACCTATGCTTACCTTTGTTTTATTGAATATTATGACTATGTCCCCAAAGACAATCTATTTTATGCTATTAAGACCCTGATTTTATAAATTGGCCCCCATAATTATGAGGTCCTATTTAATTACATTTTGTGTCCCTAAGCTTTTATATAATTCTCATTCAGCCCCTAAACATTTTTAAAATTACATTTTGACCCTTAATTTTTTAGAAATTATGTTTTAGCCCCTAAAATTTTCTAAAATTACATTTTCACCCTTAAGAGTTGCTGGAATTTCATTTTTTGAACCCTTATTATTGCTGAAATTTTATTTTTGGTCCTCAAATATTACTGAAAATTTGATTTTGACCCCTCCCTAATTGCTGGAATTTCCAATGTAGTCCCCCAAGTTGCTGGAATTTTTGTTTAGCCCCCTATTTTGCTAAAGTTTATGTTTTGTACTGCTAATTTTTGCTAAAATTTGCAATTTTGGTCTGTGTTTGATTAAATTTATAGTTTACCCTTATAATAGGCTTGAATTTACAATTTCGTCCTTGGTTCATCGAAGTAGGCATCTTTGCCCCTAGATGTTGGAATTCCTTTTCTATTCTTTATTTTACCTAAATAGTTGTACTTTGATGCGTTTGTTCATGATTTTAGCATTTGTTTCTCACTGTCAAAATGGAGGTACCTCAATACCCTTTAATTCTCCTTATGTGTTCCTATGTGATTTTCTCATGTGTTTTATGTGTTGTTTTAATTTTTCTTTTATTTTTGAATATTTATCAATTTTGTGTTTATTTATTTATTCAGATTTAGTTTTAATTATTCTGAGAAATGTATTAGATAGGCAATATTTTTCATTTAATTAAAATTTGTATTTAGAAAGGTAATGTTATAGACAGGTTGTATTTTCATTTATTTAACAAAAAAATTTGTATTTTTTTGAATATTTTTTTAACAAAAAAATTTATTTTTGAATATTTATCAATTTTGTGTTTATTTATTTATTCAGATTTAATTTTAATTATTCTGAGAAATTTAATAGATAGATGATGTTTTTCATTTAATTAAAATTTGTATTGAGAAAGGTAATGTAATAGATAGGTTATATTTTCATTTATTTAACAAAAAAAATTTTGTATTTTGGATAGAAAATGTAATAGATATGTTAGATAGGTCATTTTTTTTATCTTTTCCCCATCTAGATTGTAATTAGGCTTCCCTGGTGTAATAGTTAGGGCTTTTGTGTGCTATGTGTCTGTGTTTATGTGTTTTACTTGCTTTCCTTAGAACTTTGCATCTAGAATATTATGCTTATACGTTATGTGCTCGTATGTGCTTTATGTGTTATTATGTGTTTATTTAATTTTATTATGTTTTATTAAAATATATGTGTTTCGTCGTCACACTAGTCCAATACTAGTAAGAAATTTATAGAAAATGTGCTAGTCTAACGCTAGACCCTTAGGCTCTTATATGTAATTTCATCACTTGTATGCAATTCATTCCATTACATGCATTTTTCCATTTTCAGGCTATTTTCTCATTTGCATACTATTTTCCCTAATATTATCCCTTTCCCTGTAAATTTATAATACACGGTATTTAGATTATATTTCACATAGAACTTTAGGACCTAAATAGATCATTTGCTTATTTAGGTTAGGAAGAGTCACCATTCAAACACAGAAAATGGGCGAGTATGGCTCTAATAGCCTTAATGTACTATCTACCCTCCGTATGAAGGAATATCATTTCACGAATCTTAGTCCCCCGTACTCATTATATAGCACCCCCTTTCTTTGATCACTTATATCTATATTTATATTTTATTATTCACTTTTGCATTTCATTTTTGCATCACTCGTGACTTCTTCGAAGCCTCATTTTGGGATACACAATTAATACGTTTATTCTAATTAAACCTCGAAGGGACATTTGGTCCCTTGACAATATCTCTTTTAGGTCTTGGTTTTACATTCATGTAGTATATCCAAATGCGATAGAATTTAAGATTACATTAAAAAAATTTTGACTAAACCTCACAACTAATCTCGGTTAGGTTGAAAGGGTGCTTTAGGTGTAAGCCTTTGCCTTCCCTTTCCTTTCTTCAACTGTGAATCCCGAACTCATTTTTTTCTTGTTTTCAAAGAGCTAGAGTTGTCTAAAAAGGGTTTTCTCACTTTTTTTCCTTACATTTTGCACAAAAACATTTTCCAAAGAAATCATTCTTGCTTTTCTTACCATTTATAAGAAAATACTTTTGGTAACTTGGTACACCAAAATTCAATACCAAGTGGTGAGTCCTTTTTTTTTGTAAAAACTCTTTTTTCAGACTTTGTTTTTGGCCAAAATTGTCGTAATTTTCAAAAGTCCTAGCCTTTTTTCTTGTTTGGTTTTCAAAAAGTTAAAATCATTTTCTAAAAGTCATTTTTCTAAAAAAAAAAAAACCACATTTTTCTTTTATTTATTTTTCTCCCTTTTCAAAATGAGGAGCGACAGCGTCCGATATAAGCACTTGCTCTCAAATTCATCTTCCACACACTGAATCATATTAAAAATTTTGTTTTAGTGACTACTAGATAAATGAAAAACGTTTATAAGTCGATTCAATTTGCTGCATTTGTTCTTATTTATTGATTTATCCATGTTACACACTTTTGTATAATTGTTAGGGCAAAAGTATGAAGTTACTAGCCATTTGTATAGTCGAGCGGAAGTGTGGTGCAACTAGTTGTGTTTTTGTATAATGTTCAGCATACTGTGAATTACATGCCAGATAAACGATGCCAATTGTCTAATGAGCTAGGTATTTACAAAACTAATAAATGGAGTTACAGTTGTATATATTTTATTGTGGAATAAAAACAACTTATTAGAAACATAATATATGATTTAGGAAATTGTATTGCAACATTCTCATCTAGGGTCCGTTCGATTTTTGACTCTAACAACTTGGGGGCCTGTTTGCATAATTACTTCTAGGTATGACCACACAACAGCATCTATGACACAATTCCATTTAAATTTTCTTTAATGTCCTATGGAAAAGTTTTACACGTGAAAAAATATTTTATTGTATATAGTTCTATGTGTTAATGAATTCTTGTAAGGTTGGCTTAGATGAGTGAGAAGACTAAGTGAACCAATGAAGAGGAGATGACATTTGTACAAACATTAATTGAATGGAAAAGAGATAGTTCTTGGATCGAGCATTCCAATAGTAAGAATAATAGGGTTGCATGGTGAATTACTTGAACATCGTGGCCGACTTCAATGTCACCGATGACCAACTATGTTCAAAATACTATAGGCTAGTTAGGCTTTGGCGCTATTATAACAATTTTCGAGGCTAGAGTTGGAAACCCGAGATGGGAATTGGTTGGGATAAGGTACATTGTTGCTTTAAGGCAGGTGATGAGCATTGGAAGCATTTGATAATGGTATGGTTAAAAATTGGTAGTGTATAATTAGTTAAGCATGTTAGAACGAAAATGATTCTATTTATACTTCAATGTTCCATTTTTTTTATTTTTTTTCCTTATTTTATAAGACAAACAGTGATTACAAGTAGTTTAAGGATGATCATCCTTGTCATCATTACGTGTTATTTGACACTGATTTTTTAAGGACGAACAGCTACCAGTAGGTACACGCATTCTTCTGCCCAGGGATCCCTAAGTAGCAAACAAGAATGCATTAGACATTTTTGTGGCAACAGCAACCAAGGGGGGATGCAACAGCCTCAACTGCGGTCTCAAATGAGGGCGTTAGCCCTACACCCAACATTGTGATCGAATTATAGTTGAGAGAATTCCAATTCCCAAGAAGGCATAGGAGTTCAAAGTTAGCTAGGAGTGAGATATGGAGACTATCAGCAGTGCTAGTTGATTCACTAATATGAGAATACAAGAGGAGGAGTGCATGGTGGCATTTTTAATTACACGGGCACGTGAAATAGTGAACAATTTGCAAAAATATGTGCCTCACTTGACTGATGAAGTAAAATTCAATCTTCTTAAGCAATTGCTTGACAATAAATATAGGGAAATATTTCTCAAATTTGACACTGACGAACAAGTGTGTTGGCTGATAGGTTGATGCGAAAAAAAATCTGGTCGTGGTCCTTTCTTATGGCAGAATTCAATTTATGTTCATGTAGTTGAGTTTATTAGTTTATTTGACTTGTTGCAGAATAAACATTTGAATTTGTATCGCTTGATTCCTACGAATAAGTTTTTAAAGTGAGTTGTTCAATTCAAACGTGTAAGTAAAGATGCTATTTTGCAATCCGCTTAAAGCACTGTAATTTTTTCTTTCTTTTTTGATTTTCCTTTTACGCACAATATTACACAAATAAGGCAATGTTACGATGTTTTATTCACAATGTAGGTTCAAAACTTGGGCATTTATGTCATCCACGTATGCTCATACATATGATGACTTTCTTCTACTGTATGAGGCTCAGCTCCTTCTGTTGGATAAGAATAAAAATGCATATGCTGGGCCACTAATTAGAGTACCATGTCGCACATTTGCATTTCGTGGCCGACAATAGGTTGAGGAACTTATCCTTGGCCATTCTATTCATTTAATGGAGAATTCTAAAATTACAGTCGACAATTTTTTGTGACTTTATGAAATTCTCGTTGTGAATAGATATGTGTAACAAAACCCTCACAAACACGTAAGTTATATTCAATTTTGTCGATTAGCCGAGAGATTTCAAGGTTCTAGTGAAACAATGTGGAAAAATATTCAAGGTTCTAGTGAAACAATGTGGCAAAATATGTATGAGGTAATTAAGGGGCTATGCATTCTCGAATTTTGCATGATCCGAGATTCTATCCCTATTTTAAGGTGATGCAACAATGTAATAGGATGTTGTTTTGCTTTAATGTACTCTGGCCAATTTGTTCTTTTTTCAGGATATTATCAAGGCAATAGAAGGAACTCATATTCTAGCTTTTGTTTCGAGAGACTAGCAGATTGCATGTACAAATCGACATGGGCAACAATCGCAAAATGTTTTAGCCTTCTGCGACCATGACGTGTGATTTGTGTTTATGTATGTTGGTTGGGAGGGTAGTGCACATAATGTATGCATTCTTGAGATGCTATGAATGGTCCAACACAATTTCCAATGTTGCCTCTAAGTATGTTGGTTTTGGCATTATTAGGTTATAATTGGTGCAATCCATGCATATACTATATATGTTTGAGGTACTACTCATGTTATAAACAAGTAAGTATTACCTCGTAGACTCAGCATTTAGGATAGTTCCAGGCTTCCTTACACCGCACAATGGTATAATTGTGCAAAAATGCAACCGTGGAAGGGGACATATAGGCACCACAGTGGATCTATTCAATTAGAGACATTCATCACCACGAAATATAATAGAACGCAGTTTTGAGTTATTGAAGAGACGTTTTTTATTTCTAAGGGGGCGTGTGCCAAATTTTTTAATGACTAACCAAGTTAATGCTATCATTACATGTTGTGCCTTGCACAATTTCCTTATTGAGTCACATCCAAAGGATGACATATTCGTATAGGGTGCGATGAAAAATATGGTACATGGCAATTGTCATAATGGCATTCCATCGCACCATACACTACCTAATTGGCGCGCGACTCTCATGAAGGTGCACCAATAGAAGACAATGAGAGATCAACTTGCCAATGCTCTATGTATGCATCATCATTGTGAATACTTGAGTCTACATTTATGTGCAAGTTGATAGAGAATGCAATATCTTTGTTTTTGTTGTATTCACAAACCTAAAACAGCACACAATTAAATATTTGTCCATCAAATAGTGTATTAAATTAAGGCATATGTTCAAAATTTCGTGTTATTTTGATCTTAATGCAAACTAGTAGCAGCAACTCTCTGGAAAGCATTCCAGATTGTATCGAGCAATGGGACTAGATGTTACTGAAAAGGTTGAGCATCTGATAAAATAATTATCAGCATCTGGCCATAAGCGTCACCCTTTGTTTCATGCTATTCTTATTAAGTAGTGGGCAATGGATAATAGGAAAAAATAGGAGCATTTAGAAAAAAATTTAACTTCGCACATATAAAAATAGGGCCTATTTAATTTGGAAGAGTCTCACTGGCCTCTTGTTCCCCAACCACCCCCTAACCACACAACCCTAAACCCCAAACGCCAAAATCCCAGATAACGCATCTTCAATCACCACTAAATAAGGTTGCAAATCTTCAATTGGATAATCCAAACAAGTTTTTGAAGGCCATCACCACAACTAGCCGATTTTTTCCCCAAATCAAACAACCCTAAATCAATCCCCCCATAGCAGCCAGTTAAATCAAACAACTACCTAGAACCCTAAATTGAAAAACCCTCAAATCCAAAACCCTAAATCAAAGGTGACATTTCTTCTTATATAAAAACCACCAAAATGAGTCCCTTAACCCACCAAAATGAGTACCTTCCAATTCATCTGGTATTAATCTATTGCTTGCCTATATTGCTTGCCTATCTAAGGTGTAAAATGTAACTAACTCGTTCTGGATCTGTTTATGGTGATTTTGGTGGTGGTACATGCCAAAACTACAATTTTTGAATTACATTTTTTGAGCAAAAGTCATTTATTTACTTATTATATATAATTGTACTACTTTGTCATGTGGTTCGAACCATGGGATTTATTTGTTTTGCATTTTTTGTGCATTTAGGAAATGGTCTGAACTAGGGGAGGGTTGGCAGCAGCTCCTAGCCATGGAGAAAATGATACCGGTGGTAGGTAGGGAGGAAGAGAATGCAATGCTCATCGGGAAAGAGGGAAGAGTACTCCTGCAGTAGGTAATGCTCGACCTACTTTCATTGACCAAACTACAAAAGATAGCTATGATTCCTTTATACAAAATAAAAAAGAATTGAGTGCCCAAAGGTCCTGCCGTGATAAGGACTTGGAAAAATTAAGCCTGCATCATGTGTTTGAGAAATTCAATTTCTAAAATTGGTCATCTATTCTTTATGTCAATGAAGCTGTGTGGGTTGACATGGTGTTTGAATTCTATGTAAATTTGAAATAGAATAAAACTAAAGACTTTGGTCGTAGAGTGAATTGTTATGATACCTCGCTTTGATAAATAATTGTTTTCACTGCAAAATGTATGATGATGGGAAAGGTGCTGGATATGCTACTTATTTTGGTTATGGTAACTAGCCAACCGAATTGGACAATGACACAAATATATGATTTTTTATTAAAATTTGAATTTCTTGTCGAAGAAACCTTATTGACATCCTTCAATAGAGTTTTCAATTTGCTCTACTCTTTCTCATGGAGCAAAGCAATCATTCTCTATCTGATTTTGAAAAATTTTCACAAAGAGAGGAAGATTTGTACCTCACATAAAGCTAAATCCATTTTTATTTACAACATTAACAGGCTTTTCATGCATGAAAATCTGGTGAACAATAGGTTCCTTGGATTAGCTTTATCAAACTTCCCAAATGACATCATAGGTAGTTTTTCTCTAATCACAACACCTAAAAATTCAACATTCTCAGTTTTGTTAGGGCTACTGTCCTTAAGCTACAAATTTTGAGATGCGTCTTATATTAGTTGGTCACTCTTGTTGGTTAACTAGATAACTTAATATTGCAGTGTATGCGTCCGCCTTTTAAGTACCATCTTTCAATGTAACTGTTTTGATTCCTTAACCCTCTTTAAAATTTCAAAACGAATTTCTTTATCTTCTTCATCATTCTTAGGATTCTCCTCAAGTTTATTAGCTTGTTCATAATCATTAATCAAGATCAGAAATAGAGATAGGCCTTTTCTTCCATCTCAATGGCAGGTTTAACGTGATTACTAAATCCTGTGCCACATAACAGCGAATATCCGTTTAATAGAACAATAAAAACATAAACATTTCAAAATGACAAATAACAAATAGCAGTTCCTTATCCTTATGTTCTCTTTTTGACCTTTTCGAGTTGGACGTTGACGGACCCAAATACAAATGCTAACAGTGAACGAGGCAAGTACAGAGGGAAAAGAATGCCTCATTTTGTAGTTGATCCGCCCATCCGATAATTTTCATGTGAGCTAGTGAACACTCCGACTGAAAATGGAACCCTATGTTTAGATCCCAACTATGCAATCTTCGCAAGCAAAGAAAGGCCAATCGAAATTTCATCTTTCCAATCTGCTCGCCAGAATTCTTCAGCGGAAAACATATTGGCCTACATCCTATATTCACGATCATCTTCTACTCTCCACTCCCCTCGACGCACCATAATCTTCAGTCAAACAAGCTGTACTCCAAGCAGACAAACTATACTGTAAACTGATGCATATAAACTATACTGTATACCACAAGCAGATAAAGAATGATTACAAGGATTTAGCTCTTGAAAAATTCGAGCTATTACAACAAAATCAAACTGTATGAGAAACAAAATTTGGAAAGCTATCTAGTTCGCTGAAGTTATTTACAGACATATGGAATTGAAGAAATTTTGTCATGCTTTACCGAACATCAACAAATTGTCCAGGCAGAACTTCCCTCATCAAACTGGAAGTGCTCGTTTCACAGAATTTATGCAAGATTTTCATAACGGATCGCACTTTCTTGCTTGCATGAGCTGTTCCATCTGTCATAATTGAATAAAGAGCCGGCATGAGTGAAGGATCTTTAGCCAAAACTGAGATCGCATCAACTCCACAATTTAGGCATAAAGATTGCAATATTGAGACACAGTGCTCTTTTGCCGCTCGAGAGGTTGCAGATTGCAATAAACCCAAAACTGAAGGCAAGGCAGAAGATTCAAAAATTTTAAATGAGCCATTAACGCTTTCAGCCAGTGTCGCAAGGACTGCCAATGCATCTGTTGTAAGCTCTTCTTTTTCTGAAGTAGCTAAGAGATTGACTAGTGATTGAACTGTTCCAGCTGCAATCGCCCTCTGATGATTCCTGTGGTATAAAAGCAGCCCAAACATTGCAACTACAGCATTCTTTTTCCCACATGTAGTACCATCGTTGATGAGCTCAACCAAAGCTGGAATTGCATCAGGTGTTTCCCCAATCAATTTGCGATATTCGTGAACTGAGGCCAAATAGAAGAGAGTTGCAGCTGCTGTTTGTCGAGCTTCCATTTTGAGTCCATTTCTAAGCACTCTAATGATCAGTTTCAGGCCCCAATTATCCATAATTTCTTTCTTACCGCTAGAATGCTTTGACAGCTTCAACAAAGCAGAAATCGCATTCTCTTGCATTGATGGATTAGTAGAAGGAAGCAGTCCCAAGAGTGGTGCGATAGTTCCCGCTTCAATCATGCAAGACCTGTTGAAAATGTTTGATTTTGCCAGCAAACGAATTTCATAGGCAGCCTTGTTTCTTTGTTCACCTGTTCCAAAGCATAATCTGCAGGCTAAACAGTGAGCAAGAAATTTTATGGCTTCCGCTGCAGCAGCACTTCCAGGTAAAATAGTCCTTGATAAATCGCGATTCTTCTTCCTTGATTTAGCTAGAGAAATACCATTATCAGCACAGAACTGTTGGATAAGTTTCCGAAGGGCCGAATTAGGAACCAATTCTGTGCTGGTTAACTTCTCCCCTGTTTTGGGGCAGATGAGATTTCCTGATTTAAGCCACTTTTGTATTGAAACTCGATCATAAGTCTGCCCAGTAGACACAGTCACAGGATCAGTCATTAGCTCCAGAGAAATGGGACACCTAAAATCCTCCAGATTCAAACAACTGAGAGTTTCCAAGCTGTTTCTCCCGTCTGATTGATCAACACTTCCATAATTGCAGTCCTCAAACAAGACTCCCCTGCAGTAGCTCAAGAACCCAACTAAACTGCTCAATAGTGGCAGCTCTCTCTCATTTCCCTCATTGCATTCCAGGTTGATTTCTTCATTGAGAAACTTAATCTCCGCGTGACAATCATTCCAACTTTTGATATCAAGAAAATCAAGAACTTTCTTGATAACATATCTTTCGGGCTCAAATCGATTCTCGAATTGATTCAAAATCACAATAACACTTTTCAATTCTTCTTCGTCTTCAGGGCTAATTTCCAATTTAGCTTTCTGTGACTGCTTTGAAACCAATTCGACAAGCTCTTTAATTTCACATGACACATCAACAGAATTTAGTGGAAGAACATCAAGAGCAGTAGCCATTGCTCTTACCAGAACACGAAACTGCGACGTGACAAAATGTGACTTCATTAAAATCCAAAATCTTGCTCCTTCCCTCGTGCAATCTTCTAATAAGAACAGAATTTTTTGAAATGTAAGATGAAGCTCGGAGAAACAGAGGACAAAAGAATTGGATGAATTGGCAACATGGTCTCGAATCTCCTCGAAAAACATCAAAAGAATCCCAATCTGGCGAATAACTTCGCGGGCATTTTTCCTTTGGCTCGCGAAGAATTTGAACTGGAAATTGCATATTTTACGAGAAAGACTGATTAATGACTCCAAAAGTATCCCCGGAGATATGCCTTCACAGGGATGAACAGCCGGAAATGTCAAAACCCGGCGATCACCCCGATCAAATCTTTGAATCATTGAATTGAGAATTGAAGCTTTAGTGTTTCAAGGTTGTTTGTTGTCTAGATCCTATATGGTCTCTTTGGAAGTTAAAACTGGGTTGAACGGAAAGAAGATTCAGTTGGTGTATATAAAGGACGGATTTGAACAATAGATTTTTTAGACGACGTGGCTTTAGACTACGGGTAATTTGACTTTGAAATTTCTGCATGGGATTGGGGTGGGACTGTAGCAAGATGAACTTGGCAGCTAAGCTTACCATACACGTGGCATGAAAACGTGTCCCATACACGTTGGCTTTCCATCTTATCGATCGTGATTTAAAATATAGGCTAAATTTGGAAATAGAAGATAACATATAAAGCATTCTTAATTTTTTTTTATTTTTCTTTACCTAAAAATATGTCTATATCTAACTCTGATAATTCAAGATAAGTGGTATTAGAAAATCTTAGACTTTACAATTATTTGTATAACAAACTAATATATACGTGTTAATTGAAATAAACAATGAAGCTATATATGTATAATAATAATTTAACTTGACATCTTTGTACATATCGACCTTATATAAACACATTGTATTACTGTGGGTAATACAGTACATATTGTTATAATGAGTTTAAGACATGAAAAATTATTTAGTTATACTGTTTTGCAGTATGTCATTTGTGCATATCATAATTTTGAGAAGATTCTTTATCTACGGTTTCATATATGTATTTTGTCGTTTGAAAGAGTGTCAAATAAATATAATAATGTATTCTGACTAAAAAATGATAAAAAAATATTTATGTAATTTTATTCTATATTACTAAATTCATAGATAAAATTATGAATCGATTTATTTAAAATTTTTTCCTTTAATTCCCCACAGGTGAGGGCCTATAGATTGGACTGAGACTTTCTTTGTTTTTTAATATATTGACAAAAGATTTGACTGAAACCATGGGGTGGATGTTTAGTTGGTCCCAGATTTTGCCGACTCCGCGGGCACGTGGAAGTATGAAGAGCAAGTGACTTGTAGCATGGAAACATTTATGACAAAAACAAAAAAAAAAACAAAAAAAAGGTGACTTGTAGCATGAGGTATGGGGAAAGTGTGGCAGAAGCTCAAAGGTTTGAAGTAATGATGAATTGCAGCCGACCGCGAGTAAAGACTAAAAAAGCTTATGAATTTTCGAAGGCAAATCGCTATGGACTGTGCTTCATCCAAAGTACGAAAACCGTCAATCTCACATCATGATTCTTCAATCAGAAGGAATGTCCGCGCAAGTATTTCAAGTATCAACACGTGGTACAATTTGTAATCCCCCGCCCCCCCCCCCCCCCCCCAAGGGAAAGCTTCGTTTAGCATTTATACTTCGGATACTGTACTCGAACTTATTTTCCTTATTGCTCTTAGAAAGACCAAATCATACCTACAGAGTGGCTTGAGAAAGCGTTAGAATATCATAATTTGTGGTTATCTTTTTGCACCCGAAATAAGCATATTATCTATATTAACTTCATTGACACTCAAAGGATGGGCTTGGAGAATAAAATTATTTATGAAGGAGTTGACAAAAGTGATTATATATAAAGATGATGGTCATTGCTGTTAGTAATAGTTTGTAGTTTGTAATGAATTGTTGAAGTTCATTATCCCACGTTGAAAAAGAATAGAATATCTAATCCTTATAGTTGTCTTTGTCTTCTTTCTAATTAAAATTTGGTTCAAACAGGGAAATTTGATGGAAGTCTATTCTAATTTATATTTAATTCACTTGAATACAAATTGAAAGATATATAAATATTTTGACAGTGATACTTGGGACATCTTGGGCTTGCTGATTAATATGAGGAATTGATTCTGGTCATTCTCGCAATTGATTCCCGCTTGGGAATGATCACAATAAAATCTTTCCGTGGTTCACTTCTGGTTATTCCCGCGCGAGAATGATTAACATGTTGTTTTTCGTGACTTCCCTTTCTTATTATTCTTGCACGGGACTGGAGTGTCGTTGTTTCAATTTTCATGATGAACAGTTGCATCCTCTTGTTCAGAATTTGTGTCCTTTAACTGATGCCATGAAAAGGCGTCTCAATTCTTTTAAATAACTGAACTTTTGACAAAATTAAATACTTTTTTACTTTCATGATTTTCTAGTTCTTAGACTTTATTGTATCCTAAAGGTAATTTGCTTAAGTAATAGAGGCAAATAACACTTTGAAAAAAGTGCTTTTCATGCCTCAAAGTCTGTCAATTTCTGTATTTTCGTTAACAATTGCAAGTGAATAGATAACTCTAACGATTTTCATTATTCTTGGAGCATTAAAAAAGTGAAGAACAGTGATTCGCCCGAGAAAATACAAAACAAATGCAGGAGGAACTGCAAAAAGGAAACTGTGTAATTCTTATGCAAAGATCACGTCATTATTTGGACCGTATACGTCATTGTTTTATTTGCTTTTATATAAATTATTATTATTTGTTCTCCTATAAGTCTTAACCTATTTGAATGGCCTGAAAGGCTAAGTATTAAGGTCAACCAATTTCTTAAAAATGTTGTTAACAGAAATAGGACAGACCCCACGTTTGGTACATGGGAATGGCTTAGAATGGAAAGGCCTTTCCAACATACCCATTCCATTCTCATGTTTGATATGGGCTCTTTAAGTTGGAAAGCCTTTTCACCAGGAATGCTTATTCCAACTTTTTCCTGGAAATGTCATTCCTCAACAAAACCTAAGGAATGACCTTTCCCACTTCATCCTAGAAACCTAAAATTAAGGGATGTCATGATTATCCTACCCACTTAAGCATTTCTCAACCTCCTTGCCCTTCTTCATCAGTAGAATTTTTTAGTCTTGCACAAAGAAATTTTATAGCAATTAACAATCTCTTCCTAATATGTTTCAATTGATTAATTTCATATGTAAATATTAATTTGTTGACTTAATTTTTGGTATTTTTATCTATCAACCTATTTTTGTTTATATTACAAATTGTAATTAGGTTATCGAATATATATACCAATAGGTTTAGCATCATTAAAAGTAACAAAATATATGTTTATTTTATTATTGCACATTTTTCTACATTGCTAGTTATACTACCAAAAAGTAAAAAAATAAAATAAAATATTTATTTATATTGTAAAAATAAATAATTAATATAATTAAATTATTTATAATATGAACATTATTATTACTAAATTAAAAATATTAAAATTTCTTTTAGGTACATAATAGTGCACGCACAAAAGAAAATTATACTTTAAAAAAATTCAGGGCCTAATAGTCAAATTAATATATATTTTATTCCATTCTGACATCTCAATATGATTATACCAAACATTGGAAAGGAAATAGACATTCCATTCTGACTTTGATTACCAAACAATGGAATGGAAATTTTTTTTCCAACCTATTCCAGGTGGAATGTTATTCTGGGTGGAAAGGCTTTCCATTCCCAGCCATTCCTACGTACCAAACGTGGGGAAAGAGTCATGAGAAGAATTGTGTATTTTGGACTATTGAATGGTTAATTTGTACAAAAGAAAATAATGCCTATTTATAAGTTTTACAAAATGAACTTGGACACCTAAACACCAATGAACTTGGACGCCTAAACACCAATGAACCTAAATACCTAAACATCAATGAACCTAGACTAGCATTATATGAGTTAATATCCTAATTGATGCAAATGGACACTAATAGATACACATAATATTTTACATTATGCTAAGCAAATCTCCTATTCACGATTATCTTATAATCATGCTTAGACAAATTTCCTATAATCATGCTAACACCTCCTCTCAAACACAAGGTGGTACAATAGATACCAATTTGAGTTTACTTAAGAGATCCTGAAAACAAGTTGGAAGATGTGTTTTGGTGAATATGTTAGCTATTTGGTTAGTAGAGGAAATAGGAACCAAATGTACAGCACCATGAGTAACATGATGGCATACAAAGTGATGATCAATTTTGATGTGCTTTGTATGCTCATGAAATACATCATTATGAGAAATTTGTATAGCAGTTCTATTATCACAATGAAGTATAGTTGCAGAAAAATGCATGACACACATATCAGTTAATAACCATTGTCACCAAAGTAATTCAGATGTAGCATCAGCAAGAGCATAATATGCATATTCTATGCTAGAGTGCACAACAACAATTTGCTTTTTGCTATGCCAAGAGATAAGAGAATTACCCAAGAAGAAACAATAATCAGATGTAGAGTGATGATATGTTGGATCACTAGCCCAATCAGCATCAGAGTGGCTAAGATAATATTAAAGATGAGTTAGCAGATAAGTGTAAACCATGAAAAAGGGTTTCTTTAACATAGAGAAGGATTCGAAGTACTACAAAGAAATGAGACGAGTAGGGAGTAGACATAAACTGACTGACTAGATGAACAGAATATGAGATATCAGGATGAGTAATAGTGAGATAAACAAGACTCCCAACAAATTTTTGGTATAACATAGGATTAGCAACAGTAGTGCCATCGAGAGGTGTAAGTTTGCAACTGAGTTCCATGAGGTTGATACAATTTTGTTATTAGCAATGCCAACTTGAAAAAGTAAGTCAGATGCATACTTGGCTTGAGAAAAATAATAGCCTTCAAAATTTTGAGAAACTTGAAGACCCAAAAAATAGCTAAGAAAACTAAGATCTTTCATTTCAAAATGCTGACTAAGATAATATTGTACTTCTGAAATGCTAGATGCATCATTTCCTATTGTTATCATGTCATCAACATAGAGTAATAGAAGGACAATTCCACTGTCAATTCGTCCAATGAATAATGCAGAATCATATGGACTAGAAACAAAACCAAATTGAGTAAGAGTGGAACTAAATTTGGCAAACCAGATTCTGGGAGGTTGCTTTAGTCCATACAATGCTCGTTGAATCCTACAAACCTTATGAGGAGAATGATAGTCAGAAAGAGGATGCATATAAATTTCTTATGTTGAATCACCATGAAGAAAAGTGTTTTTGACATCCATCTAGAAAAGCTTCCATTCATGAACTGTAGCAATAGCTAAAAGACTATGGACAGATGTTAATTGAGCCACTGGAGCAAAAGTTTCTTCATAGTTTATTCAATACTTTTGTTACTAGCAGGCACTTGTCGTATTATATCTAATCGTATCATATTTGTTTTAGGGATAGGACCTCAGTAGTTTGTTAGCTCAACAATCTTAGGCCTAGCTTTATCCACCTGAAGTCTCCCAAGGTGCACGAGAAGAAGCCGAGATGCTTTTATTTATTGGCTCTCTTTTTTGCGTGATACGCTGAAGTTAGATCAATGCCTTGGCTGAGGCCAAAGGCAACCATAAATGAAAACCAAATATAGTGGGACTAAAACGTCTGAAGTCCGTGGAGAGATCCAAGGCTTTATTAAGCGTGGGCCTATTGTGGATCAACCAAGATGTTATAAGGTTGGGCTTAAACAAAAGTGTGGCTCAGTTTAGAATAACCTCATCATGACATAATATTGAGCTGTTAAAACCTATCCTCCACATTGACAAAAATTATTATATATAAATGTGTTGGTCATTGCAAGTGAATAAATACTTCTAAGGATTTTCTTTAATCTTGGGAGAACAAAAAAGTGAAGAACAGTGACTCGCCAGAGAAGTTAAAAAAATATATGCAGGAGGAAGTCCAAAAAGGAAATTTGTGTAATTCTTATCCAGAGATCATGTCATTGTTTGGACTCGTATACATCATTTTTTTTATTTGCTTTTGCAGAAATTATTATTTGTTCTCCCGTCAGTCTTTGCCAATTCGAACGGCCTGAAAGGCGAAGTATTAAGGTCAACTAATTTATCATTTAACGCAAAAATGCTTCATTATTTTGCCATGCGTATCTGGTGGCTTTAAAACAAAAGGCAGTACATCTCCCTATCAATTGACAATTATTTCGGTTTAATATAGTATAAACTCATTTAATCAATTAAACAGGCTAATGTAAATTGCTTGACTACATAAACAACAAAAAATGGTAAATATTAAGAACTTCCTTCACGGTTTCAACTCATGTACAATTTGGCATGTAACTTTGGGGCATAAATTTATAAATTTTGGCCTTGCATGTTACTCTTTTAATTTTAAATGCATTAATTTTAGAGAAATCCACTTTCTTGTACTCTTTACTTTGAAACTTGTCCTTGTTGATAGACACTGAGAACGATTTGAAAATCATTGGTGTCAACACGTTCGTCTCGTTATGTAGTAATGCTTTTTCATTTTTTACTTTTTCTCTCGTGATGCCATTAATAATTAGTATGTTGCACGTTATTTTTTTTATTGGTCACACGTATTTGTACTTCGCAGTACCCCGCGAAGAAAATTCAAGGTAACCTAACCTAACCGACAATTTTTTTTTTAGACATTTACATGCTCAGCGTTGGTAGAAATTCGTGTTGATTGAGTCTGTCGGTGGACAATTAGATTGAACCGTATCCTCATAATTTCTCATCATTTACTGTGAAAGTGATTTGATCTAAGACTTACAGAATTTACTTACCGTCATACATAGATCTAGAATTTTCTAAGCCGAAATGTGTTCATGTTATTCGTGAAAGTCTCCAAGAATCCCAACTAATTCTGATTTGCGACAAAAATCACGACCGTACTAGAATAATCTCAGGTTATCATGTTGTTTTGTATTATGTTTGTATCATATGCATCAAGATTTGCTCTTGAATTAACCTGACTACAGTGGTGGAAGATGATAGCATGAAAAGGGCCAACAATGCATCAACACAAAGCCCGAGCTCATTTGTCTCTCAATCACAATCAGATAATGACTAAAAAACCATTATTGATACCATGAGTATTATTCATTTGTCGTAAATATCAAGAGACCTTCGTTAGCAAAACTATGTGAGGTTGAACTTTTGGTGTTTGGTGCATAGGTGGATACCCTCAAACTCAGTAGTCAAATATAGGCCTACTTTAGTCATCTTTAAAGAATAACTATCTTCTTCCAGGAAAGAGGCCAAGTGGAACTTTGATTTTGATGTTTTGCATAAAAAATAATAAGCAGAAGAGTTAATCCTAGGGATGAAAGTGAGAGGTAGAGGTCGAAAGCAGTTTTGGTCATGAATAATGTTTGTTTGTTCTGTAATCATCCTCCAGCTGCCACATCTTCAGCTGGACAGAACGAAATCGTACAAACTAACCGTGTTGATCGCTAGAGAAATATAATAAACTAATCGTGTTTAAATATTGTTTGACAAGATCCTCTTATAAGCCAAAGAAACAATGAATCTGAGTGAACCAAATTAATGGCATTCTTTGGATTTGATTTTAAGATGGCTTACAAGAAACAGAATCTGTTGCCATCCCCAACGGCTAACATCAGTATTGGCCGGACAGTTAATTTGGCCAAACTAGAATAGAAAAAGCAGCAAAAATTTTAAACATTACAACAATCGGACTAACATTGAACACAGTAGATCACAGGATTCCAGTTCAAATAACAATATCACAGGAGGGTATTTCGTAATTTACCCTTTATGATTTGATGTTTTGCTTTGTATTATAAGAACAACTTCGTTTACCAGGGATGCAAGAGTAAGTGCACCGTGCTTCTTGTCCTCTCATTGCTGTTTTTATTTAAAAGTTTTGAGGTTCAGGAGAGCCCTCAAGTAAAGTTTGTGTAAATCTCTTGATAACCAGATTGAACAACTAAGAAGTTTTGTTTGTTGCAAAACTCACATCTGACAAGAAACCTAAAATCATTCTATGAAGGAGTTGCTTTGTTTAGGATTTGCTTAATTATATGGGATAATTTCAGAAATATCTCCTTACAGTCTCTGACAATTTTAATACCCTTTTGATAAATTACGCCTAGGCCGCTTATCTTCATATGTTTTGTAACACAATAATTCCAATCGTTGAAGTAAGCCAAAATTACGTAATGAATACCTTAATATACCCCTTATGAAGCTTCTTTAAAAACAAATACATAATTTTGGAAATCCAAAACCACAACCACTATCCTTACCACTAGGATCGCTACCATCGCCACCTCCATATCTAATTTCTTCTTATAATCAGTCACTCACTGCTGCTGGTTACGGGCTTCTACCAAAAGCTGATGCTGCACCACATCCTCCGCTAGCGCCATAACTTAAAATCACATTCCGCCATTGCTACCACCAGATGAAACTAGGAACTTGGATTCTGGGGAATGATTGACACAAACACACACATACATAGTAAAAATAAAATTTTATTTTAGAGATAAAATTTAAGTAAGTAGAACAAAGCATTATATATAAAAAATTTATTCTAATTGATATTTAACAGGGGTGGGCTGGGGTCGGGTACCCACCCCTAATTTGATTGACCCGAGCCTTCTTAAGAAATCAACATGCCAATAAACAATTTGACGCAACAGAATATAAAATTAATTTCTAATCAAGATCATTGATTATCTATACAAAATCGAAAACGTACCTTTTTATGTCGTAATTAAATGAATTAACCTGATCAAATATACGTGATGCCAACCACAACCGCACACGTGCTGGCCTCTAAGGTATCCACACGAACACTTTTTTGGAATCCTCATCAGAATTGATCAACACCAAGTGAATATGCTAGATCCACTTGACACGTCTCAACGTGAAGAAAATTATATATAGAAAAACTATTTTTCTCTCTCTAATTTTCTAACGTTACGTTGTATTGAATATCAAGTGTCAAGTCTTGGTGTTTAAGACTTATTTATAAAGTAACAATTAAGATATCTTGTCCAACAAGAATTTAGTAATAGGTAACCCTTACCTATTAAGATATCTTACCAAATAAGATATTTAGTAGGTGTTAATTTTCTTAAAAAGGAAATTCTTCCACTACTATAACTACTCTATTTATCAATAAGTCTTTAGGATTAATTATCTCACAAATTAATCCCATAATTATCACATAATTATTTAAATTAATTTAACCCAAGAATCAGTTCTATTGTGTGTGACCCTTTTGGTTCCTAATCACTTGGCAATAAATATTATAACCTTAGAATTAATTGGTTTTAGTACAAAACCAACAAGCCTAACCTGTCAGGTCAGCGATTTTCTGACCCTAACCCACCCTAATGCCTTCGAGTACCTGATAAATTAGAGCGGGCCATAGGGTACCTGACTTGCCCTTATTTTTTTTGATTAAAATTTGTAATGACTAGAATACAAAATCATACCCCAAGGCCTTCTAAAATTCTCCTAACTTCTCTAGTTTCCTAAGCAGTCGTAAATGTCCACTAATTCATGTTACTAATTGAAAGCTTACAGGCAAATTGAAGACTCTATAGTCTCAATTCATCTTGGTTTTGATAATTAACAAACTAATGACAATAGTATATTCTACCAAGGTATATTTGCAGTAAAATTAGTTAGAAATAAAAAAAAATCAAAATAGAAAGTAAAAGGCGAAACGGACGATCAATCGAATGCACCAAATGATGAAGCAAACAACCGGTTAATTCCAAAAGGTATGCGGACGAGGTAGTGGATTTCCGGTCCATATACTTTTAATAAAATTATAACAAGGCCCCTATATTTTTTAATATTGATAGAATATACCCTTGGTCGTATGGGGTACCCGTGGGTTTTGGTTTTTGTGATCTGTATCCGAGCCTAAATTTGCAGGGTCCTGACCCTTGTCTACCCGGTTGAGGAAAAGACAGTTCAGGTATCCTATTTTTCAGATCGGATCAATTCGGATCATAGGGTTTTCAGGTCAGCAGGTAATCTCACCCACCCCTAATATTTAATATACAATAATAAACCTGTCGTTTATTATCAAGGTTAGTACCTATGCTAGTGTTTTTTGGGAAGGAAAATCCAAGACTTCTAATGGTGATAGAACGAAATTATGAACTATCAATCCACATAATCTACTAAATTTCAGGAATAGTTATTTAAACAGTCAAACATTCATCTTCTTATATGCTACACAGCTAGATATGCTTTGCAAATTTTTCATGTTCTTCTATTGGCTAACTTATAAATACATACGTACATACGTACGCACATACATACATATGTGTGTGCAAATAATATATACAAATATTAGTACATATATATTGTACATGTGTGTGTATGCATATATTTGTATATATTATGTACACACACACATACATATGTATGTATGTATGTGTGTGTGTGTGCGCGTGTGTGACAACATATATACAAGTATATTTTATTTACACACACACATGTATGTATGTATGTGTACATATATAAACACACACACATACACATATATATGCACCTATATGTGTATATACACATATGTATACACACATATCTACATACATATTTATATATGCTTATATATATATATACAAGTGTGTGCGTATGTGTATACGCATATACATATAAACATATAGACGTATATATGTATACTATGTGTATATATACACATATATATACATACACACACATATACACAAACACACATGTATGTTGTGTGTGTGTGTCTATATATATATATATATATATATGGGGTAAATTACTAACCCCCTTGTGGTATCACTTTCGACCACATAACCCCCCCCCCCCCCATTTTCATTTCAAAATGACTATATAACCCCCTATGGTTATCTGAAATGTGAAAAATAGACGAAAATTACCTTGACCAATGGAGTTTGTCTTTCACTCGTCTTTTACGCGAGTCTAAACACCAAAATTTCTATCTCTAATAAACAAATGACTTTCTTTCCAAAAATGCCCCCACTCCAAAATACCCACTTCTCTCATCATTCCTTTTGATTTTTTCTTCTTTACCCGATGGAACCAAAGAAACAAAAAGGCTTAGGAGAAAATCTTTAAAGCAAAAAATCTTTCATCATCCTCTATGAATGGATGAAATTAAAAAAAAAAAGAAAATCAACAAAAATATGAATGCTGGGTTTGAGGAAGGACCTTTGCTTATATTTGCACCATTTCAAAGTGTAGTAGATGAGGGCTTCTGGCATAAATTTTCTTTGTTGAAGCTCAACAAACTGGGGATTAATGATCCTCCAATTCCCATTGTTGGTTTGCTTCTTTCTACTTTTTTTGCACTTTAGTTAATTATTTTTTATAAAGATGGTTTTATCTTTTGGTGTTAAAAAATATTGAATTTTTTCTATTCTACTTATTGTTTGCCTTTTTCCTTTTGGGTTTTAGTTTAAGCTACATATTATTTATCCTAGCAATCAAATTGAGCAAAGCTTGAATTTTTACAGCACAATTTAAGTTGCCCATTGCTTCTTTCTGCTTTTCTACATTTTTCTGGGGTCTTATCCCTATTATCAAATCAAGTAAAGGTTGGATTTTTATGGTACCATTTAGTCAGTTGTGTTGGCTAAGTAGGTTTTAGTAGCTTGATTTTGTTTTGATGTTACATCAAGTTTTGAAGCACCTTATTCACACTATCAAGTTTCAAGTCGTCTGACCTTTTTGGCTGAGTCTTTGCCTAATGAAGATCAAGAACAATCATTATCTATATTTGTTATTTGTTCACTCAAATAAAAATCTTGGCTAAGATATATTCGAATTGGGTTAGAACTTGGTGAATTTTTCTTTGCTCATAATCTGTTTGTGAAAAGGTCCAAATTATTTGAAATTGTGGTCATATTGTAATTTAACTCTAAAAAGAAATAGTTGACTAAGGATATAACGGGTAGTTTAACTAACGCCGTTAGTAGAACTTACTTCTATCTATTTTCCACATTTCAGTTAATCACAGGGGTTTATGTGGCTATATTGAAACGATAGTGGGGTTATGTGATCGAAAGTAATACCACAGGGGGTTATTTGTAATTTACCCATATATATATATATATATATATGTATATATATAGTTAATTATATTTGCCTTTATTGTGTTCGGTGAAGTTACCAAACGAACTTTGTAATTTGACCAAATCATAATCTAATCCTTTGACTGGCCAAACATTTACTTTACAGTTAATGACGTAATAAAAATGGTGAAAAATGACCAAAATTAGCCTTGGTTCAAATTACATTTACCTCCCTTGAGTTTGTTCAAATTAAAAAATGACCGTGTAGTTTAGCCAAATAAGTCTAATCCTATTAAATAATTATATGCTTATAAAAAACCCACTATAATAACCTAAAAGATAAGTAAATAAATAATAAAAAGTAATAAGGGGCAACCACTAAAAATTCTAAAGGAAAAAGGGAAAATATCAATAAAATCTAGATAGAGCATTGGATATGGTGTAAGAAAATTTAGTTTAATTTATATACATAAAAAAATTCTATTTCAAATTAAGAAAACACTTTATCATGAATTAAAAGTTGAGATTTTGTTTTAACCTCTAAAATTCTTCCCTGAAATTTTACTTTTGACCTTTAACAATTGCTAATTGTATTAATAGATGATGGTGGCACAATAGATGAATTAAAGTATATCAAAATTTTATTAGAAATTTATTATATTTAAGAAATAGAATTTGGCAACATGCAAGTACACATAAAAATTGTTGTTAATATCTAGTATTTGTTAATAGTAGCCAGAATTATATTTCGAATAATACTATATAACTAAAATATTTGTTACTTTGATTGTAGCCTGTAAGAAGAGTAACAAGAAAGGATTAGCAATTAATGGGCATAATGAGAATTTCACAAAGAATATTATTGGCATTAAAAATAACATCATAGGTGTCGTTTGTAATTTGGACAAACTTCAAGGGAGGTAAATGTTATTAATCCCAATTGAAAAAAAGGTATTTAGGATTTTTGGTCAAGTATTTAGATAGTGTACGCATATATTCCAACAAATTTAATGGGAGGGGGGCATTGGATAAACATTTGTGAATTTAGGGAGGTATTTAATAAAAGATTGGTGATTCAAAGAGTTGCACTGTAATTTGGTCAAACCACATGGTTCGTTTGGTAATTTGGTCAAATCACAGAGGAGGTAAATGTAATTAACCCATAGACACACACACATGTATATGTATGTATGTATCTATATACATATAAATATACATATGTATGTATGTGTATATATACACACATACATATACATATATATATATATATATGCAAGTATATATGTATATGTATGTATCTAGTATATAACTTCCAATATGCTACTCAACTAGATGTCCCATTCATATTTTCCATGTTCTTCAATTAGATTGATCAATTATTGAAGCAAACACAATTTTCACCCAATTTTACTATTTAAATTACCTAACTGATTACACACTTAACAATTGAAAAACAATAAAGATGGAGCAAGTGATTCCACAATTTTGTAATAAAGAAAGCAATAAAGTAAAAATAAGCAAATCGATTTTTAGTGATTCGGTACCTTCTTTGACACTTATGTCCATTCCCAAGTTTTTCAACTCTCCTTAAGCTACTTAGTATTGTAAACGACCTGAATCGAATCGAGCATCAAAACAGTTGGACTAGATTCGAAATTTTGGACTAGAATTGAGCTCAATATAGTCTTAAAATTCCATTTGAGTTCAATTTGATTTTATACCCGAATAGGTTCAAGTTTGATTTGAAAACTCGAGTTTTTTTAAAATTTTATATTATTTTATCAATAATATATATAATATTAGTTTATATAAATAATTAAATAAAAATTTATTAAAAAATTATTCAAGTCTTATCGAATCAAACTCGAGCCAAATGTATGTAAGCATGAATTCGATTCGATAAGATAATTGAATTCTACTTTTTTTTCGAACTTGATTCAAACATGTCAAAATTCGAATTCAAATTCAAATGAAGCTCAAACTATTCATTATGGCTTGATTAATTTACATGACTAGTCACCATTTATTCAAGTCTTATCGAATCAAACTCAAGCCAAATGTATGTAAGCTTGAATTCGATTCGATAAGATAATTGAATTCTACTTTTTTTTCGAACTTGATTCAAACATGTCAAAATTCGAATTCAAATTCAAATGAAGCTCAAACTATTCATTATGGCTTGATTCATTTACAGTACTAGTCACCATTTATTCATTGTACCTTCATAAAATCAGTCAATTATTACCATCAATATCTTACTATTCTTTTTGAAGTTAACACTGCAATTCTACTTTTGCCCTTGAACACAACTAGACAACTACATTGACCACCCCTCAATCCATCCCAATTCTCAACCAACACTGTCAAATCACTAGATCACTACCACTACACAAACTTCCTCCAAGTGCATGAAAAAATAAAAGCTCACCTCCACTTCATTTTTTGCTCCCAAAACCCAGGTCTCATATCATTTTCTCCCATTTATGTTTACATAAAATTGGTGAAATTTGGGCTAAGTTATGTAGATTTTTGTATCTGTTGCTGTTATTTGAATTACAAGCCTAACCACAAACGAAATTTAATAAAATGGCTTTGATGTCCTCAAGCATGCCAATTGCTTGTGTCACACTCTGGGCCCGCAGGCCCAGCACGCAACCAGAGTCCTTCAATAGCCAAGTCAGACTATTTGGGTTCTGTCCTTATTAGTCCAAAATGGATATCCTAAGTTGAATTTGAATATTTAGGCTCAACTTATACATTGGTATAAATTATTTGACTTTTTTAATGTGGGACGGGGTATTACATTCACCTTTCCTTATTAGGCTTTTTGTTTTTGCAAAGCCCAACCCATACATGTGTGTTCTAGACTATCCAATCAGTTGTGTCAGACATGCATGCATACTTAGTTCCTCTACTTCCTTGTATAGTCCAATCCAATACTATAGGTCCAATCTCATCCTGTGTAGAGACTAGATGAGACTCGCTCTGATACTATTCTATCAAGCTCTGGGCCCACAGGCCCAGTGAGTAACCAGAGCCCTCATTAGTCAAGTCTAACTATTTGGGATTCGTCTTCACTAGCCCAAAATAGATATTCCAAATTTGACTTGGATGCTTAGACTCAATTTATACATTGGTCTAAGTTACTTAACTTTTTCTAATATGAGATAAGGGTTGAATCCTGTGTCTGTGGATTATATCAGAGTAGTGTAGCGGAAGCGAGAACAAAGACCAAATAGTTAGATTTGGCTACTGATATTCTGCTTGTGTGTTGTGCCTACAGGCCCAAGGCATGACAGAATGGTATCAGAGAAAATCTCTTGCGGTCTCTACACAGGGTAAGACTAGGCCTATAGTGTTGGACTGAACTACGCAAGAAAGTGGACGAACAAAGTATGCATGCATGTCCAATGCAAATGAGTGGACAGTTCGGATCATGCATGTATCACAAAGTCTAATAAGGAGGGGTGAAAGTAATACTCCATCCTACATTAGAAAAGTCAAATAACTTAGACCAATATATAAGTTGAGCCTAAATACTCAAGTCCAACTCGAGATTAGGGGTGGGCATGGATCGGTTAAACTATCCATTCACTTAATATTCTAACCGAAACCACTTGTAGCTATTCACCTAATTTGCTAATCTTATCTGACCCTCATTAGTCGGTTAACCGCTTAGCGGTTATCTGGTTAAAGAGGGTTGGGTACCGCGGGTAATCAGAACCGTATGTTATTAAATTAATTTAAAAAATAGATAAAAAATATTACCTCATAAATATTTGTTAAAATAAAAAAAATTGCTTATACAATTTCAATTACTTCAAAAAACAAGCAATAAAATCACAAATTGAAACTCTTGCATCTACTCTTTTTAAAATTAAAAAAAGAGGTTAGAAATTAAAATTTTTCACAATGCGAGTAAAAATATTTATGTTATTTTTCATATTTCGTATCTAAGTTCTATGAAAGTAATTTTTTTTATTTAGTATCAAGAAAATATATGATAATTGGAGTATAAAAACAAAAATAATATACAAATGAAAAAATTAAATGGAAAGAAAAATCTAATACGATATTTAAAATTTTGAGTTATCTTAAACTTGAAAATAAAATGATTTAATACTTCTTAATTTCTTGATAATATTCTTAAATATTAACATCTAAGATGCATATGTGGACTAGTTCGGTTAATCGAGTTTTTAAAAATTGATACCCAGAACCAGAATCACTTTTACAAATGAGGCTCAGTTAACCTAACTGCTTTTAGAATTTAGTTCGGTCTCATTTTTCAGTTTGGAATGGGTCGGTTATTGCGATTTTTTAGTTTTCTGGTTATTTTTGTCCACCCCCACTTGAGATATTCATTTTGGGCTAGCAAGGACGGAGCCCAAATAGTTGGACTTTGCTGCTAAAACTCTAGTTGCGCATTGGGCTTGTGGTCCCCGAGCATATTAGGCTTTGCGTACTCGCAAAGTCCAATCCATACATGCATGATTCAAACTATCTACTCAGTTGTATCAGACATGCATGCATACTTAGTTTCTCCACTTTCTTGTGTAGTTCGGTCCAATACCATAGGCCTTAATAAGGAGGGGTGAATGTAATACATTGGAGAAAGTCAAGTAACTTAGAAAATGTATAAGTTAAGCCTAAACACTCATGTCCAACTAGGGATATTAATTTTGGGCTAACGAGGACAGGGCCTAAATAGTTGGATTTAACTGCTGAGACTTTGGGGGTGCAATGGGCCCATGGGCCCAGGGCGTGACAGAATGGTATCAGAGTGAATTTTGTCTAGTCTGTGCACGAGGTGAGACTGGGCCTATAGCATTGGAATAGGCTATACAAGAAAGTGGAGAAACTAAGTATGTATGAATATTCGACACAAGTGAGTGGACAGTCCGGATCACACATGTATGGATGGGCTTTGCAAGAATGCAGAGCCTAATAAGGAGGGGTGAATGTAATACCTCATCCGACATTGAAAAAAGTCAAGTAACTTATATCAATATTTAAGTTGAACCTAAATACTTAAGTCCAACTTGAAATATCCATTTTAAATTAGCGAAAACGGAATCCAAATAGTTAGATTCAGCTGCTAAGATTCCGCGACAACTTGATGAAATACTCGAATGAGAATTTCACTTTTGACGGTTTGATGCTGCTTTCCTGACTTAAGAACTTGTTAATCGAGTTTTAAACGCTCCCGAAAACGATATTTTGAGGAATTTCAGGCTTAAAATTGGATAAACACTAGTTTGGCATGTCTGTGGAATTGGGTTTCAATCCGGATGTTCTTTTTGCTTTTTGTTTTTCAATAATGGGCTGCCATAACCAAGCTCCATGGGTCTCGAACGTCCTACCCATGTGTGATTTTTGTGCTTTTTGTTTGATTTGGGCCTGGTGCAGGTATGGAAGTGCCACGAGTTTGGAGCCCATTTGTTGGCTATCTGATCATTTTTGGCCAATTCTAGCCTTCACCAAAAAATTATGTCCGACTGCAAAATTCGTACCATATCGGGCTTCGGAAAAATGGCACTACCGACCGCTACCGGCCAAAACTTCCATGGACGCCACATGATGAACCTTCTTAGTGCTGATAGTAGATAGAGGTAGCAATAAGTCCCAAGACCTAATGGTTATAGTTGGTCGAGGTGACAATAAGTCCCTAGACATAATAGGTATCAATGTTCAAATTTAATTTCGGCACGATGGGTGTAGAAAAAATATGAAAATGGACCTATTGAGAGTACACTCAATAATACTCATCCAAATATGGATATAAATGGAATTTACTTGGAACTCTTGTGAGTATGATAACCCATTGTTTAAGTATTATTAAAATAATTCAAAATTACAAGTATATTAAATATTATTTAAATGACTTAAAATTTAAAGTATATTTAATAATTTATTTATTTATTTTGCCATTAAAAATTACTATTGTTTATTTGAATGGTATTAAAGTGGGTTTAAACCCATTTTAGTCCCGTTCATATTGATCCTATGACCATCATGGGATTGCATGGGTATAGCCCATATTTTTATAGTCGTAATTAAGTTCCACTCAAATTCTGCACATCTTGTCCATTTGTCAGCTCTAATGGTGGGTTGAGGAAGAAGATAAAAAAATAAAAATAAAAACTAAAGTAAAAAGGGAAGCAAATGATAAAGTGCAAAACTATGTCGTTTTGGTCTAGTTTGAAAATTTTGAATTTTGCCACCCCAATCCGACAATATTAATTGTGTTCTAAAACATTTATTTTACTTTCATTTTGGTCTTAGATAATTATACTTTGAGCACAGACATTTTAATTTCTTTTCAATAGATTCTTTCATATTTGTATTTTGGTCCCAAAATTTTTAGGTATTGTTATTTTGGCCCAAAATTTTGATATAATTTTATTTTAACAACAAATTTTTCTCTTAATTCTATATTGACCCCAAATATTTTTGATAGTTTTGTTTTGACCAAAATATTTTAAAAAATTTGCAAATTTTCCCAAAATACTTTTAATTTGCAGTTAAGGCCCTAATAATTTTAATTTTTTTACATTAATTCTATGTTAATTCTCTGTGTTAATCCTCTAAATGATGTTTTTGTTGCTTGGTTTTATTCTTAGGCTATCTTTTAATTGTGCTATGTTATTTTCGCTTGTTTTAAGTGATTAATGTGATTGCATTTTAATTGTAATGCTTTTATTCACCTAGGGGTACTTTTAGTTAGATTGCTCATTTTGGAATATTTATAGGATTAGAACCGATCAAGTGATCTTTACAAAAAATCTCTTAGTTTGTTTGATTGTGTGCTTATTTGTTTAATAAACTTTAACACTATATTATGTTATTAGTATGTATAAAATTTATAGCATTTAATTTGTGAGTCTTTCTCCGGATCCGTGGACTCAGGTCCAGGGATCTACGTTGAATTTGTGCAATTGTTGTAGTTTTCTCTGGTTCTGTTTGGGGTCTTTTGTAGCATTGTGTCTTTGATTGTTTTGCGTCTTTTCTGCATTACATGCATTTTTTTTTTTTTGCATCTTTTCTGCATTACATGCATTTTTATCTACTTTAAATTGCTGCATTCCTTGCTTCCATGTTTCTGGAAATTATTAAGTATAATAGCATGTTTTGATTGATCACGGTTGTAGAAGAATCTTGAACAGAATTACATTGTAATTGTATAGATGCATGATTCTTGAATTCATTATCTATGAGTACAATGTTTTAATTAATGATGTGTGTCTAAATTACATGTGTTTTAAGAGTGGTTTATGTGGTTATTAATTAGGCAAATGGGTCTTTTTAAGTGTTTTTGTTTAATAAAGTTGATCTCGAAAAAATGAAGCTAATTTGTGTTGTTTTTGTTGGTAAAAGTCAAAGCATTTGGTTGAGAATGAAATGTGTCAAGAAAAGAACAAGAATTGTCAAAGTATGCAACATTCTATTTTGGGCAAACCAATTGGTTCAATCAAAATAGAGCTGACGAAGCTTGATTTAGCGAGTTCTTTCCTATTACAACTAAAGAGACCTAATTTTCTAGAGGAAAAAATACCCTTATAAATGGACAACACAAAATATCATCAAAGGAAGCAATGGCAACTCTAAAGAATCACTCTACAATACTAGAATCATCAAGAAGAGACCAAGACAGAGATCAAGTTTCAAATTTGCATATTTTTATTCAACTTTTTCTCTTTTCGTTATGATCTCTTTGATATTTATGGGTTATTTTGCTTTAGATTGTATTAACACGAGTAGCTAAATTTGTTATTAGGAATTAATACTCTAAGCATGATTTTCTCTCAATTAATTTATGAATGTGCTTTTGTTATGTGATATTTGTTGTTCTTAATACTTAATCGTGACTGGCCAACATGATTATAATTTATGTTATGTTGTGCATTGAGAGATAGTAGCATCACAGATCTACAACCATCAATTTAATTGCTTATTGACAAGAGATTGGAATATGTAGTTAAATACCCTTGCGAGTTTGCTCATCATAGCCTTATTAGCTTAATTGTTTAATAGGTTAATCTCATGAGAGTGAGTTAATTTGTTTTCACAATTGATTGAACTAAGATTTAGTCAATTAAATGTTTGAGAGAGTTTAATTGATGCTTTTGGGTAACTCGGGTCATAACAAAACATTGATAATTTATAGGTTAATTAATTGAATTGATTATGATCAGTGTTAATTTCTAATATTCATGGGTTGTTGATTTTTCTTAAGATTTGATTTTCAATTAGTTGGTATTAAATTAGTTCTACATTATTTTAATATAGAAATTGGTTTTAGTTTTCTTAAATTTAGTTGGAAGCCTTAGACAAATAAAAGAGAGTTGATAGGCAGCTAAATAACGAATCATCGTGGGAATAATACTCTACTCATCACTCTATTACTGGCTACGATTCTATATACTTGCAAAAGTTGTGCAACAATTAACATATTTAGTGGATAGCAATGACAAAATACAAGATGCAAGCTTCGATAATAAAAGTGATCTTGCCAAGGACACTTGAACCACACTTGAGGATAATTCACATCATCACAAGGGCAGCTTTCTTCTTCTTTAATCCATTTTCCTTTATACATTGAGGGTAATGTACATTCTAAGTGTGAGGGAAGGTTTAAGATACATGTTTGAGATGGTTTGAGTTGTTTTGGATACTAAATGTGTTAAGACGTTGTTTTGGTAAAATATGTTCAAATTTTTGCAAATGTTGCCCATAATTTTTCAAAATTCTTTTTCTTTATATAAAAGAGCAATGATTTCTTAACCATGATCATTTTAAATTTCCTTACTATGTAGAAATTACATTATGTGCTATGAAGAATTCATTTCACATGTACTTGAGAAATAGTTATTATGTAATTAGAAATTTTTGTTTTTCCATTGTATATATCTTGTAAATGGATGAAATTATGTCTTAGTTTTGCATCGTTCATAGGATTTCTCTTCTTACTTGATTTTACAATTTAAGTGGCAGATATATACAAAAAGTGTAACTTATGTTGTATAAGGATTATAGGGACTATTATGCTATGAAAACAAACAGTGTGAAAATATCATTCTGCTCCAATAATTTTTGTACTAAGTAATCGAGAATTTTTATTAAAAAATATCAATTTTCGCGTCAAACAGTATGTGAATTATGATTATGCATAGCAAGCTTTATGAAAATAAATTGTTGAGTAATTAAAAATCTTTATTAATTAATGTTGATTTTTCTATCAAAAATCAATTTCATTTATCAAGTAAAGGTTGAATTGTAAATAAAACGATAAAGTATTGAGTAATAAGTGATCCTCATCAACAAATATTTGTTGACATTGGCGTCAAAAGTCAATTTCAAGCTTGAGGTTTATGACATATTAATAAGTCTTTATTTTGTGAAATTAATCATAGTCATAATCATAGGCCAGCGACTAGATTTACGTTTCCTCTTGAATATAAGTTGCTAGATCCAAGAGTTGGGATACCTAGTCCCTTATATCAAGACTCACTGATCAGTCATTTCAAAAAAAAAAGACTCACTGATCGGTCTACGTCATCCAAAATTCATGAAAGTCCGATAAATGGTCTATAGGCTGAGATCACATTTATTTTTATATCATTTTCGTTGCTTAAATTCAACTTAGTTTTAAGAGTTTTGTAAAATCACTCTCTATTTTCCTGTGACTCGAGAGAAAGTCCAGCCTCTCCATGCAGGACAAGGAGTGAGAACGAATGCATGTTAGAATCCAATTCATGAGAGGATGATAACGTGTGGAAGACTCAACCAAGGAGCGGAGCCCATTTCTTTACGCATCAACAGCATAAAAGTTCTATGCCATTTTTGCACAAAAATATTTGTCTTTTTTTTTTTTTTTTTTGGCTAATAATCAATAGCATATTATCTTACTCTTGGCTTATACTATAAGATAAACCCAACTAAGCTCCGAAGAATCAATAAAAATGGAACTATCGTCAAACAAAACGAATACATTATGTATCCATTTAGATTTTTTATAAAAAGCAGGGCTTGAACTCCTGATTTTTCACCCAACTTAACCTTTAAAGACTTTATGGTGACCAATCCAACTTGATTACAAAAAAAGTATTTCTGTGAGTTGTGATGTTTTTCACTTTCAACAGTAGCCACATAACAGATGGAACAGCTACCAAGGCAAGAAAAGATAAAAAAATACCCTGACAAATTATATTCTTAGTGATCCATTTCTAGTTCTTATTCCCCGTCAACATTTATATGCGTGGTTCACTTATTACAAAAGTTCCAACAAAAAGCAGAAATTTTACAACCAAGCTGGATTCTTCAGGGGTGTGACAACAGCCTTCACCTGTAGATAGTTGGATAGGCTGTAAATTCCTTTTTCTCTTCCAATACCGCTCATCTTATAGCCACCAAAAGGAATTGCAGCATCAAAGACATCGAAGCAGTTAACCCAAACTGTTCCAGCTCTCAATCCTCGTGACAACGTGTTTGCTGTGTCGATGTTTCTTGTATAAACTCCTGCTGCTAAGCCATATTTTGTTGTGTTCGCCCTTTTAATCACTTCATCAAGGTCCCTAGAAGATATGAAATTTGACTGTTAAAATCCAGCTTGATCTGTGTTGTTTTTCATATTATTTTCTCTAGGAAATGTGAAAGATCAAGATAGAATAGACTTGACATTTGACACGGGAATAGATTTTAGAATTCAAAAAGAGATATTTAATTTAGACCCAGAGGGGGTGTTTTTTTTTTTTTTTTTTTTTTGGAGTGGCTGGGGGTGGTTGTTCTTTTTCTTGTGGGGCAGGGTTGTTGGGAGAAGAGATGAAAAGGGAGGTGGGGTTTGTGGGCTTATATCTTTCCAATAATTCAGTAGAACTGTGTTCGACCAACTACAAATGAATAAGTGAACCAAGTGAAGTATTTAAACAATGAAATATTAAATAACTCACTTGAATTTTAAGATGGACTGCACTGGCCCAAAAATTTCATCCTTTGCAATCAGCATATCGTCCTGATTCAACAAAGATATTATCTATGTTACTTCACCTAGTAGTTCAAGATTTTAGCTGAAGATTACCGGAAATCAACTGTAGGATACCTTCACATTGGAGAAAACAGTTGGTTGAATAAAGAAGCCTTTAGAGCCAATTCTATCACCTCCACACTCGAGGGTGGCATTACTATCAATTCCAGATCTTATGTATCGAAGAACCTTCTCAAATTGCTCTGAGTCGATCTGAAAAGATTAAGGATAAGAAATGTTAGTTTCAGAACTCAATAACTTGTTAAACTTAGAGAATATCCATCTCAAAACATTAAGTGGCAAGAAATTTTGGTTTCAGAAAACTTTTAAGTAATATGGATACAGCAAGAAAAAAAACAAAGCAAATCATTGTTCACAGAGACTATAATCTATGGATTCATATTACACAGGAACATTTCTCTTTGTTGCTGATGATTTCGAACATGACCCTCCGCAATTGGTTCCATGACTTTAACAAAAAGAGACACAATACAACTGGTTGATTGCAATGTAAACAGAAGCCTAAATACATGGGAAACTGATTTGGGTAAATAAATTAGGGCCTCACTTTATTGATACCAGAATTATAATTAAGGGTGGCCAAAGAGCAAACTTTTGCCCAGAGTCTTTTACATACCAGTTGGTTACTCAGAAGCATGCTTATGTATACTCAACTTGTGCATACATTATATTCAAGGGAATACCTGAGGACCTTGTTCTACACCTTTCTTGAAAGGATCACCAACTGTACGCCTCAACGCACGAGCTTTTGCTTTCTCCAAAAACTCATCATAAACACGTTCATGAACAAATGTACGAGAACCCGCACAGCAGCATTGGCCCTACACGTGCAAATGAATTGGTTGAACATAACACCCTCAATATCAGGTTTAGGAGACAATTCTTGTCCAAACCTGATTAAAGAACAGAGCAAAATGTGCTTGCTCAACAGCCTTGTCAATATCAGCATCCTCACACACAATGAAAGGTGATTTGCCCCCAAGCTCCAGAGTTACCGGTTTGAGATTGCTTTTTGCAGCCAATTCAAGAACAATCTTTCCAGTATCTGTTGAACCTGTAAAGGCAAGCTGCCGAAAGTAACAGCAGAAGTTGTAAGAACTTGTCCCAAGTCTTGCTGATGTGGTTTATTGTTTCCTTTTGGGTGCTTTTAGGAGTAAAGGAATTTGTTGGAAAGGGTTAATGGTCTTCCAAGATTTGAATACTTTTTACATCAATTTCAGCTTAATCAAGAATAACTGGTTTGTTTTCACCCTGGAATCGCTTAACTAGTTAGCCGTGACCTAATGAACTTGTCTATTGAAGTCGTGGATTAGTTGGTGTAGTCTTAAGGCACATAGCTTATACAAAGTTTCTCCTCGAACTACTCCGACTGTAGCTAAAATTTATAGTTTTACAATATCAGAGGTCATGTTAGCATTAGCACATAGCTGCTACTTATCTTGTGTTATACAATCCAGAAGTCTTGTGCAGTGACCTCTGGCAGATAATATAGTAAAGCAGTGCTGATCAAATTAGCTTTCTTTAACAAGTATTCAAGTCAACTTCACAACTAAAAACACATCTTATACATCATTGGGAAGAGAGAAAATTCTCCAACCTTGTCCACATCCATATGGCTAGCGAGAGCTGCACCTGCAGTTGGTCCATATCCTGAGATCACATTCAAAACACCAGGAGGAAGACCAGCCTGCAAACACACAAAAAATTAATGGAAATTTGCAGCACAATCATTTCGGTTGGTGTATATACACCAAGGAAAGGCTCCACTAATCTGAAACCCATATACAAGACTTATAGTGGTGAAATACTAAAGGAAAAGAGTCTTAAAGCAACTTTCATAAGCAAAGACGTCCGAAGCATTATGAGCAACAATTACAATTAAGGAACCACAAAATAGTTTTCCAACTGAAGGAACTAACAATATAGCTTCCTTGAACCAACCTCATGAAGCAACTTTGCAACGTAGAGAGCAGTTATTGGTGTTTGCTCTGCAGTCTTCAGGATAACAGTGTTGCCAGTTGCTAGGGCAGGCCCTATTTTCCAAGCAAACATAAGAAGAGGAAAGTTCCAAGGGATAATTTGACCTGCAACTCCGATTGGTTCATGCAAAGTTTGCACATGGTGAGGGCCATCAGCTGGAACAGTCAGACCATGGATTTTATCCGCCCAACCTACATTTTTTGAAGACATAACTTTCAGAAACAGCACAGAGAATATTGTCTACTTCAGGATCTCACTATGCACTCAATACCACATACCGGCATAGTAATGAAACAGACGGACAAACATGGGCAATTCAGCTTTGGCTGCCTGTTCATAAGGTTTCCCATTGTCCCATGTCTCAAGAACAGCCAGTTCATCACTGTGCTTCTCCACCAAATCAGCAAACCGCAACAATATCCTTGCCCTTTCCTGAAATATTAGTCATCACAAAAACAGAAATTTGTAAACGTGCCTCTACATACACTGTCTGAAAGGAAAATTAACATAACTAAAAAGGCAAGAACTTACATAAGCACTCATTTTTGGCCATGGCCCTTCATCAAATGCCTTGCGAGCAGCAGATACAGCACGATTGACATCTTCAGCATCGCCTTCAGCGATATGAGCAATAACTTCTCCAGTTCGAGGATCCAAGGTTGGAAATGTTTTACCTTTACCAAAATCAATTCCAAGTCAGCTGTTTCATTTTATTAACCAAGGGGAACTCGAATTATGACAAAGCTACATTAGTACTTGTATTAAAAAAAAGGACTACCTGATGCTGAATCAACAAACTGGCCATTGATTAGTAGTTTGGTGTAATTTATTTGAACTGGTGGAGCAATTGGCTCCTCTAGTGCTGCAGTAGTACTGAACCTGTGAATGCCCCTGCCCACAGCATAATTTCTTCCTGAAACCGGAAAACAGATGCAATTTAAAACACAAAGACCAATATAAGCACATAGGATTAACAGTGAACAACATAAAATTAACTGCACAGTCTTCAGACTGCCATAATCCTCCTCTGTTTTCATGACATACCCTTTTCGTTGGGAAACTAAATAAGTGACCCAGAAATCATCTTAAGCCAAAACACATTTACAGCTCCAAAAACCAAGGAAAGATACCACAATCGAAAAGCCTATTTATTTTATGTCGCAGAGTCAGTTTAAATATCACATCAACAAAATTTCAACGGTGAAAATAAATCAATTCTTCTTCTCCTACTTATATTATATCAGTAATTTACTCATCCAAGCAACAAGTATAAATAGTTTCACATGCTCACAAAGTTTCTCATAAAATTTCTAAAACTTTGACAGGCAACCAACAAAAGAAAGCACAAAGAAAGAAGCAGAACTAGAAAGCATGCATCGGTGCTAAGCTATCAATCATCACTGACAAGATTCACGTCTTATGAACTTCATCTTTTACATGCAAAGACACACTTACTTACACACCTATGTATGCTCAGGCAACTTACACAAGTACACAAACACAGAAAGAAGGAACAGGGGTAGCCACCTTGAAAAGCAGAAGAAAGAGTGAGAGAACGAGTGAGCAAAGAGGAAACTCTGCGAGTAGCCATGGTCTTATCTACCTATAGTGCCTCTTCTTCGTTTTTTATCTTCTGCTAGTGACTGAAACTGAAAGAAAATAAAGATATAGAGATGATGAGTGACCTCTGTTCAACCAGAAGATTTTTTAAATTCCTTTTGTCTTCCTTGTTCGCATAAAAACAAAAAAAATATATATATCTGGCAGAGGCCAAAAAAAGGCAACTTCATTGAGGGCAAAGAATCATTATCCTCCAACTTCATAGATAATAAAATTTTACCTTCACATAGTGCCAAACCCATTACAGCGCAACAAACTTAAAAAACAAAAGACTGACGTTAAAAAGAAAATCCCACCACAGGACAGAAAGAAAAAAACAAAATTATTTTCAAGGTTGAAGGTGACCAATTACATCATGAAAAATCGAAAGAACCATTAAAAAAAAATCCCACCTCAGAAGCGACTAAAAGGACAGAAACGTGCCATAAAAATTCATTAATTCTTAGCTAGATAGAGATCAAATTGTACAGCAAGAACAAGGGAGTGTCCGCTAGACGGCACGTTTGTGCCTGAATTGAGAGTCTATACACGCGTCCGTTTTCATGCAATTGACAATCTTTTGCGCTATCATCAACGACAGGCAAAAATATTTACACATTCTAATTAGTAATTAACCTGTCACTATCACAATTATCATTTCATATCCAAAACAATGAAATGGTATTATGTCATGTCACGTTAAGATTTTTGAGGATAATTATTAACAATTGGTATGCTCTATTTAATAGTAATAATGAGTCAATAATGACGTTAAACCCACATCATGGCCTTTTAATTTATTTCAAAACTAAAATATGCGTTGACCTAGTCATTGAGAGTTAATTCTTTTTCTTATTACCATTCAGATTTTTTTTTTTTTAACAAAAGGATTCAACTCTTACAATTGTACTTTTTTTATTTTTTTCTCTTCCGTCCTCCTTCCTTTCCCCCACCTTTTTTTAGAAGGAAAATAGCAAAAGTTATAAGCGGTGATTTGAAAGTTCAAGATACTTCAAAATGACTGCTTAATGATTAACCTCACAAACTCGATGCTAATTCCTTAACCCAAAAATTCGACAACGTCATCTTTCCATCTTGTAAATCATCTAAGTAAGATCTAATGACAATTTGAACTTTTATGTTTTCTTGACTTTTAACGTCACAGCGTTTGTGATGATATCAGACACCTTAAAATTAATATTGAGAGAAAAAAATCTTCTTTATTTCTCGTTTTAATAGTTTCAGCCCTTTAATTTCTGTTAAATTGTTAAAATACCGTTCATATATTTACGTGTTCCCTCGCCAATTTCATTATTAACCAACCCAGTTGGGATCGCAAACATTCAACCTACATGGTAACAAATTGTATCTTTCTCCTTCTCGTGATAAACATCATTTTTTTTTCTTGGTCGGTCAGGTAATAGAAGTTATATACCTGAAATATCCGAGCTGGAAGCAGCTAGGACTGGTCCTTGAGGCACGCAAGTAGCTTGAAGTGGACATGCATTTCGTCAAAGTTGACGTTTCAACTAATAAAAAAAAATGGGAAAAGTGTTTCTCTTGCTGACCTCCAGAAAAGTAGGGAATAGTTTTGCATGCCCACCTTTTGTCAAATAAGTGGTTTAATACTAAGATTTACTTTTAGAAAAAAATTACAAAAACGTAGCCAAATTTTACTGCCAAATTATCCATTTTTAATTTCTGGTTCAAAATTGGCGGCTCCACTTCTTGGAAGCTCACTTGCCTTTGATCTTGGGATCAAATATACGGCATCGATGAAAACGATTCAAGATTCTACAGTCATTAACACGTTATATATCTCCACCTTTATAGTCAATATATATCTGCCATTTAAGATATTGACACATGATTTTTGCATTGCAGGTCATTTTCAGAGTTTCAGGGTCTTCATTGTTATCTAGAAAAGTTGGATTATTGTGATAATGTATTCAACACATGATGTCTTATAGATTTTATTGTGTGTTTGGCATAAATCTAAACAAGCATATGTTGGGCGAGAAAACAACATTCCCAAGCAACGTATATAAATTCAACTCGTAATGATTTTGCTACGAAATTTCAACCCAATACGGTTGAAATAGGGAAAAAAAAAATCTAGCATTTAACATTCAGTTGGTGTAGCCCAACCACGTAAATAAAATGATTTACTTCTTTTATCTAAATTGGATATCTATTTCATGACCATTCTTAAGGCAAATATAATATTTCACCTCATTATATTTCATGTAGTAAGTTTTGCAGTTACATGTTCCTTCGTGATGGTATTTGTCTTGAAATATTTCATTGTAGTTACACTTTTCTCGAAAATTTGAAATGTTATTATGTGTAATATTCATTGTAATAAAGTACTTGTCACATACATACACACGCGCACACATTCAAGTTTAACCCAAAAATATTTTAATACCAAAAGAACTAACTCCAAAAAATACTCAAAGTCGCCACATTTTACGAATCGAAACCCCCAATATCACCAGAAACTGATAACACTTTCTAAATGTAAGACTACTTTGGTCATTTTAACTATCTTTGGATGTAAAGAAACATGAGATTTTATTGAAAGCACAACATTTCCAAAAGGGGGCATATTTTATCAAGTAAGGATTTTATTTTTTGTACCAAACAAAAATACACAAATTATGGTAAATGATCTTATCTTGGTATAAGAGGATTGCGAAACTATAAAGGCCTGGGCAGATATAGATGTGCTAAAGAGCTTGTCGACTATTTCCTCTTTTTTTTTTCCTTAAGAAAATACTTTGTTAACAAACTAAGTAAAGAAACTTGACCCAAGTAACATCAAAATTCAGCTGTAGATTGTCTATCTCTTCTTGATGTAAATGTTGCTTCTCCCAATTCTTTCATTTCCACAAGTTTCTTTGCATAATTATGACAAATCTTAATCATGTTTTTGTAATAAAATCAGAAGAGAAATTATTGCTATACTCATTATGAGAAGATTGTTTCTAAAGAAGTGAATGGCCGAGTGAAATGAGTGTTAGGGCTACGGATTTATTCCATGCGCTCAATGATCAGATAAATCCTTTCAAATCTTTGAGAAAGGTGATATAGAATGTTGAAAAGTTATTTTCTTTTGTCCATGACAAACAAATGTTGGGGAGGTTGATGTAAACAAAGATATGATCTTATTATTTATTATTATTCGAAGGAATATTACTGTAACTATGCCTCGTTTGGTTGACAAGATTCTTGTCTAGAAAAGTAATTTTTTTCTTAAAATTTAATTTTTAATGTTTGGTTTATTTTTAGCTTATCGAAAAAGTAAAAACATTTCTCAAAATTTGAAAAGTAGGTGCAGAATACCAGGATTCTAAATCCTTATATCTCTTAGGTATTTTGATTACTTTCCTTAGGATTTTAATCTAATAAAGATAATGCTTACATATTTAAATCTTCCCTCTCTCGTTTCTACCTCCATATAAATTCAAATATCAACACTTATCTTTACAAAACACATTCTTATTTTTTCAAATTTTATCTACTACATTATCTTATATGAAAAAACACATATCTTCATTTTATTATTCATTGCATGATTGATTGTTTTACATTGTAATAACTCATTTTTTTGCAATAAAAAATGTTTTTCAAAGTTACAATTAATTAAATTATTATTTAGATTTATTAATTTTTAAATTTTGTCAATATTTTTTTGCACAAATAATAGTTGCTTATTACTTATTTTATTAAATATAATTAAAATCCTAAATCTAGAAAATAAAAAATAAAAAAAAAATTTCACCTTATATTTGTGGAGATATTTTAGAAATTTGGTGACAATTAAATTACATTCCATGTTACATTATTCTAAACCAAATATTGGAATTAGAATCTACACAATTTTCCTGTCAAAATTCTTAGTAATATACAAACATAATAAAGAAATATCTTTACCTGGAATAACATTATGAGGAATCATATTCCAAGTAAACTTTACTTTCTGATGTGGAACAAGATTTCTAAGTTTTTCATATTATTTGTCTGTATTAGAGTTAGGATATTAGTAGGCCATTTTAGATAGTTTTAGTGTTTTTTTTATATAGTTTTAGTACTATTTTTATATAATAATTGTTATTGTCTTCGGTGAGGAGCATGAAAAGAGGAGGAAAAGGGCTGGTGGATGGATATCATAACTGGGGAATAGAATTGCTGATCAGAAGATTTTATTCGATAGAGCGTGCCCACACCTTATATCGATGTCTGTTGCCAGTTGATCAGAAGACTTTTTTCAATATAGCGTGCTCACGCCTTATGTCAAGAAGTTTGCAGTCAAAAACGGAATTTACAATTTTCTGAAAATTTTCTTATTTTTCTGATATTTTTCTTTCTTTTGTCTTAGGAAACTAATGTTGCCTATAAATAGGCATATCCTAGGGTTTTTTAATCAAATCTTTCATCAACTTATTCATAATTGACATGGTGTAGATTAGGTATAGAAAATCAAGTCAAGTATACACACAAAAGGCAAGTAATAAAATCTAATCTCCCAACTTTTACCGCAAGTATATGGGTTGTTATAGTATAGGAAATTAGGGTCGAATCCCTCAAGGAACCAACAAAGTGCAATTACTAGAGTTTTATCACTTTCTTTATTATCTAAGCAATGATTAATTTGAACAGGTTTGGTTTTAAAATCTAATTAACTAGGAGAAACTTATAGGAATGCAAGAATTCTTGTAGAAAAATAATTATGAAGGAGTTCTAGGGTTATGAATCCACTAGTGATCTAGATTAAGTTGAAGAGATTACCACTTGCCAAGTTGAACTTACCTTGTTTTAGGAATGCAATTCCATTTGTATCAAAACTTGTTTTCACAACGAATTGATTCAACATATCTATTACTGTGATAGAGTTGTGGTTGTGTGCATGAATTGCTTCATCAAGTCCTCATAAGCATAACACTATTTCTATGTGCTAGTACTTAAGTTCAATCATTCATTTTCTACTATTAAGAACAAACTTAATTGATTCCTAATAACTAAGATGCTTTGCATGTGATGGCCTTTCAAATACAAAGGTTTAAACTTGAATAATTGAAGAAACAAGAGCAAGAAATGGCAAGGTTAATCAACAACAAGTCTTAATATTGATGCTTTAGTTTCATCAAAACCCTAGAATAAGAATTTAGCTCAACATAGTTGTCTCCAAATCAATACACATGATTTGAACACAACTAGCCATAGCAATCAAGTTAAATGAATGATACAAAGTTGAAGAGAGCTTATTCAATATAGAAATGGCTTCAAGACTTGTATTTCTTTCACAAGAATTGCTACAAGGGTTTTTGAATAAGAAACTCTCTTAAACTCACAATATCTCTATTATGACATAAGGGAATTCTAGCAATTCTCTACAAATTCTCTATCCTAGCATGCTTTAAACTCTTCACAAATGACTTTTATTTATAGACATGAATCCTAAAAATCATTTTCCAACTTGCAATTTACATTCAATGAATTGCAATGATGAAAACCCTAGTCGAAGGCTTTTCTTGGGCATAAAAGTCTTCATTTGTACTTCCAATGCAATCTTCAACTTGCAGAACCTGTATATAGTTCAAAAGTCTGCAAAAACAGCTGGAGGATGAAGCAAAGTTGCAACAGCTGAAATTTGGAAAGTCAGTGACGATTCGCGGATGGCGATATGCGGATGGTCATCCGCGGATCGTGTTCCTTGGTCCCACTTGTGTAAATTTTTGCTGAGTTGTCCCTCCAAGTGTCCTGATCCTTTTTCATGCATTTCTTTGAATTTTTGCTAATTTTTCTAATTTTTCACATTTTGTTCATTTAATCTTCCAATAATTCTTCACTTTATCTATTTCACTTCATCACCTTGATCTTGGCCTTACTTGACTTTCTTTAAGATTAAGAGTGATGAATCTGCAAAAATAAATACAAGTTTGTGAATTAAATACTCAAAAATAATAATTTTAGATGCAAAATCCTAATTCTAGAAAATAAACCCTAATTAATGAAAACACGTTATTTAAAGTCAAAAAGTATAATATTTTTACTAAAAATGTACTAAAAATATCAACTAATATATATACTAATCTTGACAAATTTTTCACTTATCAATAATAAACTTGGTTTTCACCAATTTCTCTCAAGTTTCTTGAGATTTTAAGGTTCTATTGAATCTTTTCGGAGTTAGATCGTGAATCTTTCTCTTTGTTCTTCAGGAATTGTTCGTGAAACAATTCCTTAAATCACGCTTCCGCATCAGTTGGTATCAGAGTAGGTTTCTCATGTTCTTAAATTATTCCAATGGCCAATAACACATCCGGAGACAGAACTTCTGCCCCAAAGAATGACCTTCAGATTCAAACAACCGTATGGATCGCTTAGAGCAGGTCGTAAACAAACAACGAGTTCAGACAAAGCATATGCAGGCAAGCATAGACTTAATTACACAATGTTTGGATCGAATGGCTGCTAAGGGACATAATAGACTAGGTTGTAGCTGTCTCAATCGTGATAGGTACACAGTTGGGAGATTCGCTCTCGACAAACCTATTGCTCATACTATTTCCCCACGCTCTCGTAGTTATCAGATCTATGAGAGTTGTAACCGGATTGAGCGAAATTCTAATCCAATCTCTGAAATTACATCTCACAGTTATCAGATCTATGAGAATTGTAGCCAGATTAAATAAAGTTATCATCCGATCTATGAAGTTACATCACCAATTGATGTAATAAAATCTAAGCCAGTTGAACCAGAGCTCAAGATGGAGGAGTATATCCATGAGCAAAAGATTGACGAGGAGGAGTATATTTGTGAGCCAAAAGATGGAGAACTTTCATTCCCTCTGTGCTTATCAGAATCTCTTCCGTGTTTGTCCGTGGTGGAATTCGAGAAAGAGGCCGAATGGTTAGACGTATTTAAAAATATGGAGGTTGAAGAATTCTTCTTAGAGAAGTCACCAATAAATTTGGTCTCAATGGATTTATTACTGGATAAATCTCTGGAAATTGCCATCCCAAAAGTTGAGAATTCTAATTTTGGTAAGAAAATTATATTTGATGAATTTACTCCCGATGGAAAATTGCTTAAGAAGACCACGAAAGTTGAATATCTGGTCTATCAAGGGAAATTAATAAAATTCATGTGGACAATGTATGGCATAGAAGTTGTAGGATTTGAGATGTTTATACAGGTCCCAGAATCATATGCAATTCCTTGTATTTATAATTGGACACTCAAGTCTCAACACAAGTATCGTCTCTACAAAATTCGTGGGAGGATCGTAGTTGCATCTTCGTGTAGTTCCTATGTCAAATTTCTTCGAGGAACTCGAGGGCGAGTTCTTTCCAAGTGGGGGAGTCTGATGTGGAACAAGATTTTTAAGTTTTCATATTATTTGTCTGTATTAGAGTTAGGATATTAGTAGGTCATTTTAGATAGGTTTTAGTGTTTTTTATATAGTTTTAGTACTATTTTATATAATAATTGTTATTGTTGTTGGTGAGGAGCATGAAAAAAGGAGAAAAAGGGTTGGTGGATGGATATCATAATTGGGGAATAGAATTGCTGATCAGAAGATTTTATTCGATAGAGCATGCCCACGCCTTATATCAATGTCTGTTGCTAATTGATCAGAAGACTTCTTTCAATATAGCGTGTCTATGCCTTATGTCAAGAAGTCTGTTGTCAAAAATGAAATTTACAATTTTCTGGAATTTTCCTTATTTTTCTGATATTTTTGTTTCTTTTGTCTTAAGAAACTAATGTAGCCTATAAATAGGCATATTTTGGGTTTTTTTATCAAATCTTTCATCAACTTATTCATAATAAACTTGGTTTTTACCAATTTCTTTCAAGTTTCTTGAGATTTTAAGGTTCTGTTGAATATTTTCGGAGTTAGATCGTGAATCTTTCTCTTTGTTATTTGGGAATCGTTTGTGAAACAGTTCCTTAAATCATGCTTCCGCGTCACTTTCCTGCCATCTAACTGAAGCCTTAAAGACATGTAAGAACTAGAAAACACTTTTAGTGAAGTGATTAGATGATGTGTGAGTGCATTTTGCATGTGGACAAATTTGTCATTGTATGTGAATTATCACCAATATATGTGAATTTTGAATGCTTGTCTTGTATATGGAATGAATGTGTATATATCGGTAATATGTGTGTAAGCCATATGTATGATGAATGTTGTATGATGATTGTGTTGTGATTGTATAATTTCATCTTTAGCCTTTTAAGTATACAATGTTTTGTTCTGGTTTTGTTGTGTTTAGCATGGTAACTGTTTGAGTCTTAGTTCAATGACTTATTAACTTAGTTACTATTTAAAGATTATGGCTAGACCGGCACTCAGGCATTTTTGTCGCCGCCACCTTGGTGGTGGAATATCAAGATAAGAACTAGTAATACATTTCGCACCTAAGAGGCTTGTGAGGAACTAAGGCTACTTGTGTTAGAAGAATAACTCATAATTGGACCTAGTGGTGCTATCAACGATTAAAGAACATAACCAATAAGCTGGAAAAAGCATGATGCAACAAAAATTGGAAGTGAAAAAAATGCACAAATGATTGGTTTTGTAAGAAATTCAGAGGGTAGAATATGAAGTATGGGAGCCAGAAATTTAGTTTTAGAAAAAAAATCAAAATTTGGGACATAGGTCATCAAATATGGACTACGTAAAAAATAAAGTGAAGGACTGTATGACAAATTTTTGTGATTAATGTAGTACCATGTTGAAGTTGGCTCCCCAAGATGTGGGTGAGATATCATTATCAAAGTATACTAAGTATGAGGAGGATCATAAGCCTATCGAACTTAAATCTACTAAGGGTTTGATGGATGGACTTACAGATTCATCTTGAAGTTGGTGGTGGAAGAATTTGGGACTTTAGCTACCATATAATTTTGTAATTAATGTTGATATGGTGAATTTTGTTAGGTGGACTATCGATCTATGAAAAAGGAACTTTTGAATTTTTTTTCAAAAAGCTCCTTTTTTATAGGGGTTAGATTTTGTACAGGCTACCTTGATTGGAATTGGAAGCTAAGTGCATGCATGTTAATTAATAGCTTTGAAGAATATGATTAGTTTTATGATTGTTTTGAGAAGTTAAATCAATTGTATGGATGATGTTTGCTATTAATGGATGTATCTTTTTGGTTTGGTGGTTATTATTATGCATTGGAATTACAAGGAATAAAGAGACTAGTTGCTATTTCTTTTGACATTAAGAGTATGTTATGAAGTGTGTGACCAAGATTGAAGAAGTATTATCCAATACTGGCAATAAAGACCAAAGTTTAATTAGTTAAATGTCTCATTTATCTTAATTGGTAGATGTAGGGGGTAACAATTATGAATAAAGAACATACAACACAAGCTAGTGAGAAAATCATAGAATACAAACATTCGAATGTAGATCATTTGCATAGAAGAAAGACTAGAATATCGCTAATTGAGAATTTTAGCATGTAAAGCCCCTGATGATGTTCATTAATAGGATATAAAGATGATAAATTCTTCATGTGATAGAGTTTAGAGGTGGCTGACACTATGGAGTCGAGCGATTCAGGCAGTCCCTTTTGCAGTGTGAAGCAACATTACATGGAACCATGGTAAATTTTCCTACTTCTGCAAAATATTGGATCAAAATTACTACAGAATCATGGTTAATGGAAATTGAAAGAAACTTTGAGGTAATGCAAGTGCAGAAGAAAATTGATCTCAAGTAACGACCTTGTGCTCAATAGGCGAATTTAGTGCATGGTGATATGAAGTCGGTCAAGAATTAGTACATTTGGATGGTAATCTAACATGACCAAGATTTGGGGAAGCATTTCTAAATCATTACCTTCCTCTGGCAATTTGAACTTGCAAAGTAGAATAATTTCATACTCCCAAACAAGGGCCAAATAGGATGGTTACAGAATACTACTTGAGATTCATTTTTCTAGGGCATTTTGATTTAGTCACTATGTCGGACGAAATTCTCAGAAAGACAACATTTAGAAGGGGTTGTTTCCTTAATAGGGAATTGGTTCACAAGATAACAAGTGTCCTACGAGTGAGACCAAGTCAACTAAATCATACGTGTTCAAGATAAAATATAAGAAATATCGTTAGGAACTACAAAATAAGAAAAAGGTCAAGAATTTAAGGCATGCTATCTTTCGAGAATGAAAATTTTGTAAAGGGTTTGAAACAAAATACCTCAACCTTTGCTTGCTAGGCCTAATCTCTCAGTTTGACCAGTTAGTTTTCTACTAATTGTAATTCTTTGTTATTAGTATTTTATTTGAATTTCAATTGAATTAAATTAAAAGTTTGAGGTCTTTTGTGCAATTATCAAATAGTTATTACCATAAATAGATTAAACCCCTCAACATTTGCTCATTTTCTCCCTCTCTCTTTAGCTCACTACTCTTAGGGGATGTTTGGTTTAGGGGAATCAAGGAAGGGAATAGGTATCATAAGTAATTACACCCATTATTGATGTTTGTAAAACAACTATCCCTATCATTTAATGGGAATAAAAGTGATGAATATGGCTGCTAACGATTCCTCTCAAAATACTATTTTTTCAAACCCATTAACCCACATGATTAAGGCCAAAAACACACTCTCTAAAAAAACACACATCTTTGCTACCCACCCCCAAATATACTATTCTTCTCTCTCTCGCTCTCTCTCTCTCTCTCTCTCTCTCTCTCTCTCTGTCTTTTGATTTTGAATATTCTTGATTAGTACTCTACAAAATTTTTTAATAATTTTTTTACATTCAATTTTTTTATAAAAAATTTGAATTGAAAATCAAAGATATATAGTATTCTATATTAATACAATAAAAATAACTTTTTTTAAGGTTATCATTTGCATAAAACCCAAATTAGAGCATAGCTATATTTAAAATTGAAGAGGTATTTTTAGAAATTTTCTTTAAAAAGATAATACGAAATCTAAAAAATATATATCATAAATAAAAGATTTAAAAATTTTAAAATTTACTTGAAAGTCATGCCAGTAAACCAAACAAGTATTTTTATTATGATACTCGTTCCATTATTAAACTAAATATGTTGGGGGAATCATCAAAACCCATACTCATAGTATGGTTAATAACACTCATAGTGATAATAATTGACGAATTTGAACCAAACGGCTCTTTAGTCTTTCTTTCTTATGCTAATCATCACTCATTTTTCATAAAGGGAAAATTAGAGCCTTCTAGCTAGAATCAAGCAAGGAAGTTCACTATCTTTATCATCAAACCCATTACAGGTACGATTCTTCACTTGAAGCTCAAAGTTTTGGGAGTTTGGTTATGTACAGCTCAAGAGACTTTAAATGCTTGAAGTCCAGCTTTAAATGGTCCATTTTATCACATGTATATGGTCATTTGTTTATTTTTGCATAACATTGTGTGTATGTGGCATCATGCTTGCGTGGTTATTGATTCGGGCCTCTTTTTTTTGAGTTAATTACATTTACCACCACTGAGTTTTGGCCATATTACATATCGAATCCCATATTTTTTGAAAACTACGATCAACCCCCTAGATTGGCGAAACGTTTAACAAAGATGTCCATAACATTAGAGGATGTTATATTGTTGGTTGATGTCAGCAAATAATAGGCTTGAGAGTCCGAAAATACCCTTACCAAAACCAATCATGCTTAAGTTGATATTCTTCTAAACTAAAATGATCCTTAAACCATTAACAATGACCTATAAATATGTTTAACATATAAACTAATCACGTGCACAATTAAAAGGCAACACTTGGTCAAATCATCCTTGTTCAAAGTGAAACGAAGGTCAAAGCAGCTTTCTTGGGAGAGTATAGAGGTGAACTCTTTCTTACTCGAAGATTTGAGACTAGAGCTCATCTTCTAGAGTTTTCATTTCACAATCAGCTATGAAACAATACCAAAAGACTTCTTGACAAGAATTACGAGTATGTTAGGGCCATCTTCTAGTCCTTCTCTTCTCATCTCTTTCATTATTATAGAAAATAATAATGTGGCTGGAAGTATGGCTGGTATTTTTTTTTTTTTGTTTCGGAGATCAAGGCCATTATTATTTGTTTTGTTCTTTGACTGGAAGTATGGCTGGTATTTTGGTTATGACTATGGTATTGAGGTTAGGGAGTATTTATTGTCTTGATATTTTGGGGTGGTAGGCTAAAGTTTCTCTCTTAGTTTCAAAGGTGTGGGCATTAGAGTGCTATTGATATATTTCTTGATAAGGAAGAATGGCATTTGGGTGTTAGATGTTTGTTTGTATTGGGTATTTTTGGTGGTACAAATGGTCTTTGTGCTAGGGTCATGAAAATTGTTAATTGCGGGGTTTTGAAGGTGGTTTTGAAGTTTTAAAAATTAAAATTATTAAAGCTTGGGAACCTCAATTTTTTTATAGATATGGCTTCTTCAAGTAACATCACTCCATTTGAAAATTTGAAGTTTGAAAATATAAGGTGTTGATGTGGTCGAAGAGCTTCAGTGTTGATATCAAAAAGTGAAAAGAATCTAGGGAGGTTATAATACAGCCGTGATGTACATGGATGGTTGAAATGGGTACTTTAGCATCAGGTCACGGAAGAAGAAGTCAGCTTTTATTCGAAGTTCAATGCAAGAGCAAATAATGACTCTCATGTTGGCCATACAAACTTCGAGTCAGCAGGGTATGGTGGATGAACTGGGAATATAATTAGTATTTGAATGGTTAAGAATGTTGGTTACTGTAAACTTAACATTGTTAGCTGTGTATCTATTTGAACAAGTGATAAAGTTGATTATAAGTTGAGGAAAATTGTGGTGAGTTTGTGTTATTAAATTTAGCAACTGATGTTGTAGCTTTTGTTGTAGCTTTTGTTGGTGACGATTTATGTTGTTGATTGTTTGAATGGAAAAGATGGAATGTCCAATAGGAAAGAAGTAGCATGCCATTTGAATTCTTATATTACTTTATTCAAATTCACATCTAATTGATATCCTATTGATCCTACAAAGTGAACCCTAAACCCCAAATGAGCAGTTGCACTACTAACTAACATAGGAAAGAAGTAATAAACTTGACATAAATTGACTAACATAGAAAGAAGGCATACCATAAATTGACATAAACACATAGATATGAAGAAGAAGTTTAGCTTTCATTGCCATACTTGAAATATATCTAAAAGCTTGCAGCTATTTTCTGCACAAAATAGCATATTAATCCTTAGTAGCATGTTTGCACAAAATACATCATAATTCATCAATTGTCATTCAGCCAGAAATACTATCTTAAGTCATTAACTACCATTCAACCAACTAGTCCCGAAAATATGATACAATTCAAAAGTAACTTGATACAATTCAGCCAACTCTTTTCTTGGCTCCTTTCTTGACAATTATAGATTTGGACATGCCTTTCTTGGTGCATAAACCATCACTCACAACAGAGTATTTGCAGCACTTGTTTTTGCTGAGTCTCTAGTTTTTGCTCTCTTTCTTACTGCCTCATTTTGCATCATCTATTCAACAAGTTCTTTACCAAGCAGTGAAGATGCTTTTGTACACCAAACATGATTTGGAGTGACACATTGGAATTAGTAGCTATTGAGTTCTGCAGTGCAGTAGGTGTTGTCACAAGTTGTCCAATAGATTCTTGTGTGCTTGCAACAGTAGATGTCTGCCCTTCAGTGATTTCCCTTTGAGAATTCATCTGCAAATAAGAAATACCACAAAATGAACTGGTATACAATTCAAAATAATACAGCTTTGTGGTATTACTAACCTGTCTTCTTTTCCAAATGCCATTTCTGTCTCTTTTGGGACCACCCTCACAGGTCCTTTTATTGTGACCAATCTGCTTGAAACGAGCACATGTAATGGTTGATGATCTCTTGCCAACAACAGGGGCTTTACCTTGTTGCCTCCTCCTTGCTTTCTTTGGTCTACTAGACCTTCTTCTAAGAATAGGAGGGGTTGAACATCAAATTCAGGCCAAAATTTTACATCCCCAATCGAATATATAACCTTACTATAAGCCTGTAAATAAACATCCTTTGACATGCTAAAATGGCAAGACTTGTCCAACTCATTTCTTTTGTTAATGATTACAATTGCAGCATGATGGCAAGGGATTCCTATTAAATCCCAAACCTTGCAATCTCAAGTCTTAGAATTAATGTTCACTATGTAAGTAACCTCACAATCTTTGACCTCAAATTCTGTTCCACTAGCAAAAAGCATAGTGCACTTCCTAGAAGTCTCAATAACCTTGTTCAATCTACTAATAACATTAGGGCCCATATTGTTTTTCCAACCACATCCTTTTTCATACCTTTTCTGGAGTCTACTCATAATCCTTGATCTTATTCCCTCAAGCATGGTGAGAATAGCCTTCCCCCTAAGATTCCCTACCCCACTATTGAATGACTTAGAGATGTTATTGGTAATATGATCATTTTTCAGCTCCATTAAAAAGGTGTGTCTAGCCCATAAATCTACTGAAATTTTATCAAGCCATTCATAGGTTTCAAGTTTCGTCACTTTAATTTTTCCCATTGCTTCTTTAAATCCTTGTGCAATATATGACCTGGCAGCCAACCAAAATAACTTTCTCAACATGAAACTAGAGTACTTCACTCTAAAATTACTGTAAATATGCATGCAGCATTTCCTATGCACAGCATAAGGAACCTTTTCATTTACAGTCTCTATTAGACCTTGTCAAGAAGCACAACTGAAATAATATATTAAAAGTAAAATAACAGCAAGATACAACTAAAAAAAATTCATAATTATCAAAGGTTAAGGATTTATTTTTTATCTATCAGTCGTGAATGTCCATTGCCTATCCCTTGGATAGCCATCAAGCATTTGGGATAGCCATTCAAAGAAGAATAGCCATCTATCCTTGTTCTCATTTTCAAAAACTACATATGCTATAGGAAGCAATCCTCCATTTCCATCAAATCCAATAGCTGCTAGTAGCACTACTCCATAAGGCCTTTTCAAATGACAGCCATCAAATCCAATGAAAGGTTGACAATCAATCATAAAACCTTTCTTCATTGCATCAAGACCAACAAATATTCTTTTCACTGAAGGGATAACCGACCAAAATGTCATTTCAAATTCAATTTTAGCAACACTCCCCAGATTTGTTCTCATTATCATCATGCAATACTTGGGTAGTAACATGTAAGAGTAAGCATGGTTCCCATCAATTAGTTCTATAACTTTCTATTTTGCTCTAAACAATTGCATCTCAGTTGGGTGGACACCATACTTAGCTAGTTCATCTCTCAATATTTGATGTTTTGCATTAAAATCAGACCTTAGTATGCTCACAACTTTTTGAGCCATCCATTTAGCAGAAGCCTTGATTTTCTGATTCATCACACATGTATGGTCTGGATTACAAGTCTTGATCTTAAATGTCACACCATTAGGCAAAACAGAAGCATGAACTCTCCATTCACATCCTTGACTACCACAATGTGCAATTACCTTATGTTTCTCAATTTTGTCCCTAATAAGAGTAAATCCCTATTGAATAGAATATTCATACAAAACTTCCCTAAAGGAATAAACATCCCTAGACATCATCCTCTCCAACAACCTAAACTTTTCATCTTCTAGAATTGTAAATTCATCACTATTCAAGCAAGACCCCGTCTAGTCATTTTCAAATTCACTATCTGAATCATTCTCTATGGGCACATCACCATTGGATTCATAATCAGACAAATCTTCACTACCATTAGATTCACGTTCATTTTCTTCAGTCAAATCCGTATTGTATAATTCATCATCAATATCAATACACATCTCATCATCATCACTCATCACATATAACTCATTATTAGTTTCCAAGTCATCAGGTATTATTGATAATTTGGGATTGTGTGTTTCTGCTTTTGATGCTTGCCCTTTCTCATTGTTCAAACTCTTATTTTTGCATGTGTTACTGATGCTGTTGTTCTCCATTTTCCTGTTTCATTATTAGCAACCTAGTTTTCAACACTAATCCTGCTTGGTTTTTCATTACTAACCTACTGTCCTATGTAAACTTTCAGCATACATTATTCATACATGGAATTTTGAGTAATTCGCATAACACAACATCACAAGCAGTATACTTTATTCATATTCTGGAATTTGGACTTAAACTTGCATTACTTATATGCATTTCTATTTAACAACATAATACACACACATGCATAAATATGAAATTCTACACAGAAATGCCATCATAAGTTAGGATTGTTTAACCATAATAGATACATATAACTCAGCACATTACTCGCACGCAATTGAATACATACACATACATAAATATGAAACTTTATTTTGACTGACATAAAATGACATCAAAAGAAACTATAAAGCCAATTAACACTAAAGATTAAGTTTTTTATTGAAAAATGTTTCATCTTTGCATGCATTATACAAAAATCCCAATTTCATAAATTTGTTATCCTAGAGTTTTGTTTCAACTTACACAATATGACATCATACCATCATATACATGAAATTAATACCAAATATTGCATTCTTTCGCAATAAAGAGTATAACCTTTGCATCTATTTTAAAAATTTCCAAATTTCACGGTTCGGTTACTCTAGAATTTTATTTCCAAACAGACCATATTCAAATCATTGGCTAATCGATAGTTAAGATAATTAATATTTAACATCTGAACCCATAAAATACTCATGCATAGTTGCAATAGGTATATGATTTACCTTTTGCCTTTGGTTCTAGGTTCCACGCGATCTGGAGTAGCTTTTTTCATTTGTCTAATATTGTCCGATGATCTTGCCAATATCTTCTAAGGTTGCTTCCCACCAAGATTGCCTAAAAAATCTCTCAAAAATCATCTGCTTTGCCTTCACGAAGAGTTGAGAGAATAAGATGGAGGGAAAAAGACAAGTCTTTTGTCTTCCGTATGGTGGAAAGAGATGGCTCTTTTTTGGTTTGTTTTGTCTCCTTATTCTGAAGCAAGACCTTTTTGTAATTTTAAAAGTGTTTGTGGCAATTTCATCTTTTTGCTTAATCTGTTAACCTCCCTTAACAAAAATTAGTACCAGAGGGTTGATCGTAGTTTTCAAAAAATACGGAGTTTGATATGTAATATGGCCAAAACTCAAGGGTGGTAAATGTATTAACCCTTTTTTTTTAATCCCATTTTTAAGGTAGCAAAGTTATAAATAATTAACACTGTTTTCACATGTTTTACATTATTATTGTATGAGAGTCAACTATAACTCATCTATGTTATTTATATGTTTAACTATAATGGATATTAATTGGATCAAAAGAATAATTTAAATCTTTGCTCTATATTCTAAGAAAAATCAAGGAGTTGTTACATTTCGGAAAAGTTCTTATTGACGTGGTGTAGATTAGGTGTAGATAATTAAAGCAATCTACTCACAAAAGTCAAGTAATAAGTCCTAATCTCTCAACTTTTACCGCAAGTATACGGATTGTTGTAATATATAAAATTAAGGTCGAATCCCACAAGGAACTAACTAAGTGCAATTACTATCAATTGCTTTATTATCTAAGTAATGATTAATTTGAATTTAACTAAGAAACAAAAACTTGTAGGAATGCAAGACTTCTTGTAAAGAAACAATTATGGATAAGTTCTAGGGTAATGAATCCACTAATGATCAATATTAAGATGTAGAGATTAATAACTCGCCAACATGAATTTGTTTTTACAATGAATTAATTCAACTTACCTACGACCATGATAAAGTTGGAGTGTGTGCATGAATTGCTTTATTAAAACCTCCTAAGCATAACACTATTTCCATGTGTTAATGCTTAGGCTCAAGTATTCATTTTCCATTATTAAGAACAAACTTAATTGAATCTTAACAACTAAGATACTTTGCATGTGATGGCCTTTCATATACAAATGTTCAAACTTGAATAATTGAAGAAACAAAGGCAAGAAATGGCAAGTTTAACCACTACAAGTTTTAATATAGATTCATTAGTTTCATCAAAACCCTAGAAGTAGGAATTTAGCTCCACATAGTTGCTTCTAAATCAAAACATGTGATTTGAAGACAACTATTTATAGCAATCAACATAAATGAAAGATATAACGTGAAAGAGAGCTTATTCAATAGAAGAATAGCTTCAAGAACTTGTATTTACTCCACAAGAGTTGCTGCAAGGGTTTTTGAACAAGAATTTCTCTTATACTCACAATATTTCTTTTATGAACTAAGAGAATTCTAACAATTTTCTACAATTTCTCTAACTTAGCATCCTCAAAACTCTTAACAAATGATTTCTATTTATAGACAAGACTCCTACAAGTCAATTTCCAACTTGCAACCACATTCAATGTATTGGAATTATGAAGATCCTTCTTGATGGTCTACCTTGGCATAAAAGTCTTCATTTGTATTTCCAATGAAATCTACAACTTGCAAAACCTTGTCTCCAACTCAAAAGTCTGCAAAAACAGTTGGAAGATGAAGCAAGTCGCAATAGCCGAAAATTTGGAAGTCGATGTTGATCTGCGGGTTAGCTAACCCGCAGATGACTCGCAGATCCTTGTTTCTTGGCCTCACTTGATTTTAACCATTGTTGAGCTGTCCTTCCATGTGTTTTAGAACTTTTTCATGTATTTTCACATATTTTGCTGAATTTTTTATTTCTCCCAAATTTTGCATCATTGATTTTTCAATAATTTTTCAATTGCTCAATTCATTTAATCAATTTGATTTTAATTCTCTTTGATTTCGATTGATCCAAATTGAGACCAATTGTAGTGAATCTGGAAAGATATATAAAAATTGTGTATTAAATAGTTCAAAATATCAATTTAATATCAAACCCTAATTTGGAAAAAAATTCCTAATTGATGAAAACAAGTCATTTGACACCAAAATTACAATAATTCTACTAAAAACACACAAAAAATACATAATAACATATGTAATAATATTGGCAAATTTTTCACTTATCACTTATCCTCCAAAATTTTGATTTTTAAGAAAAGTTCTTGAAATTACTTATTATGCAAGTGCATGTACGATATGGTGATAGAAGTAAAGGCCTGCGTATGTTTATGTGGGTATGAAAGAGTGTGTATGTATGAGAGAGAAGGGGCATGCGTGTGTGTGTGTGTGTGAGAGAGAGAGAGAGAGAGAGAGAGTATATTTGTGCAATAGAAGAAAAGACATGTATATGCGCGAAGGAGAGTGTGTATGCATGTGTATGCAAGTATGAGTGTAAGTGTTTGCTTGTGCAAAAGTATTAGTGTGTGTGTGTAGGGGGAGTGGAAGAAGTTTGCATATTTAAATCGAGCAATTTAAGTAAAATTCTTATACTTCAAATTTTGAATAGAAAATAAGTTGCTTGTGTAATATATTTAGTGCTAAAAGAATTTTATTAGTAAACAAGTTAAATGCCAAAAACTCTAAATTTTTTTTTTATTTTTAACCTCAATTGGAGTTACCAAACAAGGAAAGTGTCTTTTATATGTATTTTGAATGTTTTTAAAATTCATTTTTAATCTTTTTTGAGCATCTTCTCAATTTTTGGGGAATTTTCGAGTGTTTAGTTTTTATTTAAATTTTGTCATCTTACATACTAGTAGCACATTTTCCATTGTAGTTTGGTCACTGCTATTTTAGATAAAGTTCTTAGAAATATTTTGTTTAATAATATTTTTGTGGTAATTTGGTAATTTTTATTTAATATTCTTTTAGGCTCAAATTTGGTTGGTACAAATTGTATTGCCAGATAAAATTTTGATCAAATTGTTCTACTAGCTAAATTATTTATCTTTTTATTTTTACTATGTTCATGTGATTTGGAAGGATTTTTCTCTACTCCTTCAGTCAATTTTGAAAAATCAACACTCAGTTTTTTGGCATTAAGAGTAAGTTGGTCTCTCCATTCCTTTTTGTTAAGGGCCTTTGTAGTAGTTTGACCATTAGTTTAGGGAAAAATGTTTCTATTTTTTAAAATTCAAGGGAGTACGCGAAACTGCTAACAATGTTTAAGGGTAAAGTGAAATTAACCAAAAAAGTTTTTACAGCTGACGGACTAATTTAAGGCATTGTTACTATTTTGTTTATAGATGCAAGTTATAAGTCATTTTTTGCCTAGATATATAATCAATGCAAAGATATTTTAAATCAAAGAGATTGAGCCAAAAAATTTGCAACTCAAAAATTTCAACAACAAAGCCAATTATATTAGCTACAAAAAAAAATGTTAATATTTCTATTGTGAATGATTCTTTCAAAAAACACATTTTTTTTGGCTATCTAGATTAGGATTTTAGAAACATGAATTTGGATTGCTCCACCCAATAAATACATGTTCCTAGACATAGGGAAAGAAAAGGATAAAAATTCTATTTTTTTTTAGAATTAAATTTGTAAGTTAAGGATTAAACTATAATGATATGGGAAATCTTAAAAATAAACTATAAAAAGATAAAGATAAATCGTAATCTAAACAGCTTTTGATTTACAATTAGAGATAAATCTTATCCAACCAAAAATTTTGCATCAAAAAATTTCAACCACAATGCCAATTATATCAATAACCAAAATACATTGCTGATATTTTTTATATTTATAATTAGTTTTGTGGTTTAGAATTTTTTGTTGCAAAAATCTTTGATTCTATGCATTCATTGCATATTTGTAAAAAAACAAATTTTATCACTGATATTTATAAGCCAAATGGCAGCAACAACTTAAAATCAAGCTGTCAATTGTCAGAAATTGTATGATCAATATTGAGTTAATAATTTAATTATTTGGGGATATAGTAGATAAAATGAATATAGGGGTAAATTATTATTTCTCCTAATTACCATGGGACAAATTGTATATAAATTTATTTTTAAAAAGATCAACAATTGATCTCCACCTACCCTTTTGATGATTCGATTATATTACCTTCATTTCCAAACCCCAACAAAACAACACAATTTTTTCAAAATAAATACTAACTAAGATATGTAATATTTAATACATTTAAGATCAAGATCATAATAGTATGACCCATTATGAATCCTTCTAGTTAAATTTGGATCCATAGAAAAATTTATTAGATCATATTATTTTTGGTAGATTAGATTCAAATCTTGATGTTCATACTTCAGCTAAAACCCTGATTCATTTAAAACTATAAAGAGCATTAAGAATATCTATGATACTAAAGAAGAACACATATAATCAATAAAAGAAGAAAAGTCTGGAATAAGTAGGATTTTTTTTAAGAAAAAAGGATTAGACGATTAAATTTCATTAAATTCTTTCAAAGAAATATAAATTAAATTAAGTTGTATACTATATAAAAGGGGTGCTTGATAACTCAACTTAATGTTCAAAATTAATGGATTAAGAGCTTTTAAAATTCAGCATGTTTAATGATAAAATTCTTTTACTGCTTAATATATTAAGCATTGCTTTAATTTGTATATAAAATTTTAAGTGATAATTTTTCACTTAAATTGTTAAATTTTGAAGACATGCACTATGCTTTCCCCTCCCCTCTCTCCCCACACACTCTTGTTTGCACACACATGCACGCTTGTGCACACATAAACACGCATATTCTCTCTCACACATACACACATATTTTCTCACCTATACACATTCACACACTCACACTTGCATGTATACACATATTCTTTCACACACATGCAACTACATAGATTTTTCCTCTATCATACACATACTTTCTCACACAAGTACACTCTCACTCTTGTTCTCACACACACACACACTCTCTCTCTCTTACACACACACACACTTCCACACAAATCACACATTCTTTGATCTCTCTCTTACTCACACGTACACAGTCTCTCTAACAGACAGAGTCTTTGTCACACACATACACACTCACATATGCATATATATACATATAAAGATACTTTTTCTCACGTCAACACATACATTTTCTCTCTCTTTCATCCACATTCATACATACATAATTTTTTTCCTCTTTCATACACTTGCATACTTCTCTTTAGACACACACTTTTACACATATGCAATACTTTCTCTCACACAAAAATCACACACTTTCTTTCTCACACAAACACACACACACACACACATACACACTATCTCTAAACCATTTTATTATTTTAAGATAAAATTATTATATTTACAAAGAGAGATATTTAAATTCAGTACTTAAATTTAGTTAAATTTTAAATAGATATAAATTTTATTAATTTAGCCACTTAATACTTTCAGTAGTTAAATTTCACATTTTAGACTTCAAGTTTCAATTTTATCAAACGTCCCTTTAATCATAAAATGTTTGCTTAAATTTTAAATAAATGCAAAGCAATATCATTCTTCTTGTGTTGATAAGAGAAGACATTATGTTTTTCAAAATCTTTACTATAGTAAGCCAAGAATCTTTGTGTTCAAAATACTCGCCAAAGCATTGATCTGCTCAAATGAAGTTCTGTGTATAATTGCTGACATTTTGTCATTGAAGCTTATTAAATTACATCAGATATTCAAATGATATTAATGGAAAGCTAAGATTCAACTCTTATCATGGCTATTTCACTATCTTATTTCCCTTCCCTATAGACCATAGATTCTACAATAAAACGAAATCGTTAAAGTAAATATTTATACAATTAAACGAAAAGCAAGCATTCATAAGAATTTAAAAAATATACAAATTAATTTTACCTAAAAATTACTACTTTCAACATTAAGAAACGATGTTCATACTTATATGTAGATAACGCAACATGACTTTTACATCTTATTTAATACACTATAAGAAATAATACTATCTATATATTTTGCTCAAATGTACATATTGATTATAACTTCGTTATTGGTGTTTAAAATCATTTTATTCAGGTTGTGAATGAGGCCCTTTATCCAAGTCAAACTATAATACTGCAATGTAGGCCTTAAAAGCAACCTAAGAGGAGGGGTGAATTAGGTTTATTTGAAACTTAACTTGGTTAAAGCAAATTTTTTGTAAAATTGAAATTTACCAAGTTATCTAAGTGATCAAATAAGTTTATAGAGCAAGAATTAATGTGATAACAATCACAACAAACTGAAAATTAAATAAGAAAGAAGTTGGAATAAACAAACTCAAACCGCTTCCAAGTTCACAAACTTGAAGCTTTGATACAGTTGAATTCATTTTCTTGTTTTGTGGTTCAAAGCCAACTTGTACAAAGAAATGGCTCACTTCTCATTCACTCTAGGCACTCTCTAGTTGAGCTAACGAGTTTTACAGCAATTAAGCTAACCTTTCAACTATACAATTGAATTGAAGACTCACAAAAAAGAATTCACACTTGAATATACAAAGTACGCTTAAAGAAAGTAATTTTCGCTTGCAAAATCACTCTTAAATCACAATGATATCTCTTGCCAAAAGTATCTAATCATTCTACACTATTTTGCTTTTGTAAGAGATGAAAAAATAGCTTGATTTGAGTTCTTACGGTCAAATTTAAAAACTAGCCGTTAGACACAATTCTGCATGTTCCAGACGTCCGCATAGAGGTGTCCGGATGTTTGGATCTGCATTCGGAACTCATCCGGAATAGTATCCGAAATCAGTGTCTTCTTGGTTCGGATGTCCGGATACTCCTCCGGACCCTCTTCCACATACCTTCTGTCCAATCTTGGTTTTAGGCATTTTTGCTCATCCAGACATCCGTATGTGGATCCAGATGGTCATCCGGATAGTCTTTGTCCTTTTTATTTTTGAGTTTTTCTGGCCATTCGGACATCCATATGGAGCATCTAGATGCTTGTCCGGATACTCTCTGTCCATTTTCTTTTTGTGCATTTGTGGCCGTCCAGACGTTCGCATCATGCATCCGGATGGTCGTCCGGATCACGAATGTTCCTTCTTTTTCAGTCTGTCTTTTTTCATCTGCAAGGGATACTTATTGAGCACATTAATATATTTCATCATATGTTTGATAATCATCAAAATTGAAATGATTTAGACCATAAGGTCTTCAATCCCTTCCTTTTTGATGATGACAAACTTATGATGAAATGAAGCACATAATATCACTTCCCTTCAACATATGCTCCCCCTCAATATATGCTCCCTTCATTTTTCTTTCCCTTTTGGCATAATTAAAACATAAATTCAAAAACTAAATAAGTTTACAATCATAAATTCAAAATAACTAAACAAGTTCATAAATTCAACAACATAAGTTCATTGATTAAGAACAACATAGGTTTATAAATCCAACAAGGTAAATCACAAAACAAAGACGATCCTACACATTAGATTAACCTACCATCATAGTATGAGAACCTAAGAAATCCTAGTCTAAGAGTCTTCATCGGAAGTGTTTTCATGAGAGGATGAGAAAGATGAAGTGTTATGTCTTGCTTTCCTTCTATGCTCTTGCTCTTGCTGTCTCATCCTAATGTAAGCTGAAAAATTTGTACAATCTTCTGAATCTCAACCAAACTCTTGTGCTAACTCAATACGCTCAAGTATATGGTGAATGCCACACACATCTCTATGAAAATCCTGTTGCATTTCAGTCACTTGAGTGTGCAGGCTAGCAAATTAGTTTTCATTTGATTCATTTGAGTACAAAAACCATTGATGGCATAAAAAAGATGACTCCCATGAAGGCGGAGGTGCATGAGAGGATGAAGGGATACTAGGATGAATGGTGTGTAATGGAGGCTCATGAAGGGGTGTATTTTCGTCCATAGCTTGTGGTCCTCCTTTTATTTGTTGATCCACTCTTGTATCATCATAAATGAAATCATCCATATAAGCATCGAGTGCAAAGACGGTTTGCAATTTGCTCCATTTGAACAACCATCTTCCACCAAAATAACCCAAATGGAGTCTCTTGAAACATTCTTTGTCAATCCTATCTCCTTCACTTGGTTTAGTGCTAATTATTCCATCAAAAGGAACTCCATTGTTCCCAAAAAGGGTTGTTAAAATCCTACCATATGCTAATCCCTTATTAGATTTATTTTTACATATAAACATGTATTCAATCATAAAAGGTCCCAAATTTATAAGAATGGCCCTTATTATCCCATAAAAGAAGTGTAAACCTATACGAGTAACATCCGTCTTATGTCCACTAGTGGGTGTTAGGATGTTCACTATCATGTAATATAATATTCTATTAGATGGAGTGAACCAATTCATCTTAAAGTTTGCCAAACTAGTTATAATGGGATTTCCAAAGAACGATCTTCTTAAATCATCATAATCAATGATTGATGAAGGATCTTTTAGCACACAAAAATCACTACCCGTATTAGGCATACCAAACAACTCATTTGACTCTCTAATATCAAAAGTAAAGTGAGTGTTGTTAACTATGGAATCAACATTACTATCTACCTTTCTCAAATTAACATAAAATTGCTTCACCAAATCAATATAGACAATTTCCTTAACTTCACACACTCTTTCCCAACTAGTGGCTCTCAACATAACAGGAATATTCTCCAAACGCCATCAAAATCCTCAAACTCACAATGTTTCAACCTAATTACACTCTTATTTTCCAAACTATTACATAACTCAAGAGATTAAGCATCAAAGAAAGTCTTACCCCAAAATCGTATAAAACCCTCTTGATTGATATTGTATGAGATATTACTATGACTTCTCTCACGTCCACCATGGCCTCCTCTGCGTCCCTCTTGAGCTGAGTTAATTTTGGATGAACTCAATTTCAGAAAAAATAGAGAGAGAAAGAAAAACTCAAAATAGAAGCCTAAGGAAAGAGAAGAAATAGCAATTTCAGGTTTAAGAAGAGTGATTTTTGAAAGATGAAAGCAAACAATGATTCCCAGAGGTTAAAAAGTGCTGGAGATATAGTGGGTTTGTGTTTGGAGAGGAGAAAAATTGTTTAGTGTAAGAGAAGATGGAAAGGCACGAAGATAGGCATACAAGAAGAACTTTTCCAGACGTCCGCATCCACTTGGGGTCATCCGGATGAACAAAATTTTTTAACAAACACTAAAGATTTTTTGAAAAATAATTTTTCACTACTCTCAAGTTACTTCTAAGAAAGCTAAATCTCTCCTCAGACAGTGATTCTGTAAAAATATCCGCTAATTAATCTTTTGTGGAAACATATTTAACAAAAACTTCTCCTTTTTGAACCAAATCTCTAATAATATGATGCTTGATGTCAATATGTTTGGTTTGTGAGTGTTGAATGGAATTTTTGGTCAGATTTATGGCACTAGTGTTATCACACTTGATGGGGACACTTTTGAAATTTAAATCAAAATCGGATAATGTGTGCTTCATCCACAATAATTGAGCACAACACGCACCTGCAACCATGTATTTGGCCTTCGCCGTAGATAATGAAATAGAACCCTATTTCTTGCTAAACCAATAAACTAAGCACTTTTCTAAAAAATGACAAGTACCACTTGTGCCTTTTTGTTTTTATCAATTCTACATTCAGCAAAATCGACATCGAAGTGTCCTACAAGATCAAACATATGACTTCTTGGATCCCAAAGTCCATAATTTAAAGTGCCTTTAAGATACCTAAAAATGCGTTGGATGGCTAACAATTGAGACTCTCTAGGACAAGATTGGAATCTAGCACAAAGACAAACGACAAACATAATGTCGGATCTACTAGCGGTGAGATAAAGCAAGCTACCTATCATATATCTATACTTTTTTTCATCCCCCTTATTGCCTTCTTCATCCTTATCTAACTTAGTGGAAGTGCAAATTGGTGTGCCTAATTCCCTTGAATTTTCCATACCAAATCTTTTAAACAACTCCCTTGCATATTTGGTTTGACTTATGAAAATTCCTTTTCCCAATTGATGAATTTGAAGATCAAGAAAATAGATTAATTCACCCATTATATTCATTTCAAATTCATTTTGCATTAAACAAGAAAAATCTTTGCAAAGGAATTCATTTGTTGCACAAAAAATATTGTCATCTACATATACTTGAATTATAAGAAGTTGATTAGACTAGGATTTTGTAAATAAGGTGGCGTCTACATTGCTTCTTTTAAAACCATGTTCAATTAAAAAGTTGCTCAACATTTCATACTAAGCTTTAGGAACTTGTTTTAAATCATATAGAGTTTTAGAAAGTTTAAAAACATGATTTGAAAGTTTTTCATATTCAAAACTGGGAGGTTATTCAACATATATTTCTTGTTCAATAAAACCATTTAGATTAGAACTTTTTACATCCATTTCAAATAACTTAAGACTTTTAAAACTTGTATATGCAAAAAGCATTCTTATAGATTCAAACCTAGCAACCGGTGCAAAGGTTTCATTAAAATCTATTTTTTCTTCTTGTGCATAACCTTTAGCAACTAACTTTGTTTTATTTCTCACCATTTCACCTTTATCATTTAACTTATTCCAAAAGACTCATTTTGTGCCTATTACCGGGTGATCTAATAGTCTCTCTACCAAAGTCCATACCGTGCTTCTCTAAAATTGATTCAATTCCTCTTGTATAGCTACTATTCAAAAATCATCTTTCAATACATCTTCTACATTCTTAGGCTCAAATTGGGATAATAAAGCAAAGTTGTCTTCTAAAGGTCTAGTAGAGGATCTAGTTCTAACTCTTTCAGATGGATCACCTATAATAAGCTCTTAGGATGATTGGGTACCAATCTTTAAGTTTTGGGTAAATCTTTTAAAGCATCATCATCTTTCTTTTTCCCAACTACATCTTCACTAGAACTAACTCCTTCCTTTGGAGTACTATCACCTTCTTGAAGAGTGAGATTCTCTAATTTTTCTTGAATACACACATCATCATCTTCACTAATATCCTTTGTAACTACGTCGTGTAGTTCATCAAAAGTAATATGAATGGCCTCTTCTACTACTAAGGTTCTCCTATTGTACACTCTATAGGTTCTTTCATCATTAGCATATCTTAAAAGGATGCCTTCATCCATTTTTTTTATCAAACTTGCCAAGATTTTCCTTGATATTTAAAATAAAACACTTGCAACTAAAAATTTTAAAATACCCAACAATTGACTTTTTCCCAAACAAGAGTTCATAAGAGGTTTTGTTCAAAATAGATCTTAATAAAACTTTATTCATAACATAGCAAGTCATATTTACCGCTTCGGCCCAAAAATATTTTGGCAAATCACATTCATTTATCATTGTTCTAGCGGCTTCTTGAAGAGTTCTATTTTTCTTTTAACAACACCATTTGTTGGGGAATTCTTGCAGAAGAAAACTCATGTGTAATACCATTGTGATCACAAAAATTCATAAAATCGCAATATTTGAATTCGGTTCTATTATCACTGCTAATTTTCATAATGGTCAAGTTTAATAAATTTTAAACTTGTGCAAATAAATAGACAAAATTTTTAAAAGTCATCATCCTTGTGTGCAAGAAATAGCATCCTAAGTGTATCTTGAATAATTATCTACAATAACAAAAACATATCTTTTCTCCCCAAGGCTTGCTATTTGGGTAGGACCAAACAAATCCAAGTATAAAAGCTCCAAAGGTCTTGAAGTAGAAATACAATTTTTTGGTTTAAAAGAGACCTTTGGTTTGTTTTCCAAATTGACAAGCATCACAAATCTTGTCTTTTCAAATTTAATTTTAGGAAGCCCTTGGACAAGTTCTTTCCTAGATAACTCATTCAACAAATCCATATTGAAAGTGACAAAGTCTTCTATGCCAAAGCCAAGTATCATCACTAGTAGCCTTAAGACATCTAATCCTATTTGAATCTATTCTATCTAGAAAAACAATATAGATGCTATTATGTCTCTTACCTTTAAAAACTACATTATAACTAGAATCAAGTACCGAGTATTCATGCTTTTTGAATAAAACAAATAAATCTTTATCACATAATTGACTCACACTTAACAAGTTATAACTTAAGATTATCAGCTAACAAGACATTTCGAATGTAAGTTTCATCATTATTACCTATGTCACCTACTCCAGTTGATTTAGCCTTCATATCATCTCCAAAGGTGACTTTTTCCACTGCTATTTTGCTTTAGCTTGACAAATAATGATAGATCTCTAGTCATGTGTTTAGAACATCCACTATCAATGAACCACCTTGACTCCTTGGTAGTATTTTTGAAGCAAACCTACACAAAAGAATTAAAAAATAACATTTGGTACCCTTTTTAATTTTTGGGTCCATAAGAGTTAGCACAATCCTTGACAATCCACATAGTTTTCATGCCTTGTCTCATATTTCTCCTAACATAACAATTGTTTTTCATATGCCCTAGTTGACAACAAAATTGCACATAATATGAGTATTGTTCACATGCATAGGTCTAATAAATCTAATTCTATTCTTTCTATACAATGTGAATCTATTTGTATTAAGTATGCTCCTAGTAATTTCCTTTTCTAAAACTTCTTGTTCTTGCTTTCCAAGAAAATCACTAAATTCACTCAGTCTCTTCTTCAAACACTCTTGTTCACTCTTGATTTTGTTGTCGAAAGAAGATCTCTCATCTAATTTCTTTTTTAAATCATCAAGATTCCAAGTCATATCAACTTTGCTTTTCTTGAACTCAACATTCTCACATCTCAAACTTTTTTTTCTTGAACAAGTCTAGCACTTTCACCCAATAAAGAGTTAATTTTCAATTTCAATTCTTTGTTTCTAACATATGATTCTTTCAAACTCGTATGCGATTTGAAAACAAAATTTTTAAAATCATCATTCTCATCATCACAATCATCACATATATTTTTATCTATAGATGAATGACTTGAAGATACCTCATTGTCACCAATTTCCATAAAAGCCATTAGAGCAATTCCTTCTTCTTCCTCAATCTCCCCATTGGAGTTGCACTCATTCCATGTAAGTTGGAAGTTATTGAATCTTGTTTTTCTCTCACCTCTTCCTTCCTTCTTCTTCTTTGAGGGACACCCATTCATGTAGTGTCCTAGTTGTCCACACTCAAAGCACTTATCATTTTGCTTCTTTGATGCCTCTTGTTTTCCTTATTTTTTGAGGAGCTTGATTAATTGATATTGTTTGACCCTTCTCTTCTAAATCTTCTTTTATTTGTGAGGAATTTCTTGAAGTTCTTTGTGACTAGAGCTAAGTCATTATCTTCCCCATCCATGTCCTCACCATCAATTGAGAAATTATCTTCATCATCTTGTGAATACTTCAATGCCATGTTTTTCTTGATTTTGGCCTATTCTTCCTCTTGTACTTTTGACTTCAATTTAAGCTCAAAAGAGGTTAAAAAATTAACAAGAAATTTAATAGGCATAATATCTAAGTCTTTGGCTTCTTCTACAGCCGTGACTTTACTTTCCCACTCATTGGATAATGCATTTAAAATTTTTCTATTTTTCTCACCCAAGCTATACTCTTTTGTAAAGTCTTTAAATCATTAATTATGTTATTGAATTTACAATACATTTTGTCAATATTCTCATGAGGCTTCATCTTAAACGATTCATACTTAGAAACTAGCAAAGCCTTCTTTTGTTCTTTCACATTGTTACTCCCCCAGGAATGTCCTTCAACTTGTTCCAAATTCCTTTTGCCATCTTACATCCCTTCATTCTAGTGGACTCATTGGCATCTAAAGCGCTGTACAATACATTCATTGCCTTAACATTGAGAATGAAGATTAGTTCTATCAATAGGAGTGAGTTCTTGTCTAGTCTTTGGTCTATGGGTATCAATAGTGGGATCAATAATATATGCCTCATAGGGTCCCTCATTTACAATATACCAAAGCTCAATATCAATAGATTGTAAGAATATTTCTATCTTAGCCTTCCAACTAATGTAATTCATTCCATTAAACATAGGAAGTCTAGTAATGGATTAGTCTTCTAAGAACAAAAAGCATTATTTGAGATTGCCATGGATCTCTCCTATCTTGTTAGGCTATCAAATATAGAGTCCAACTCTGATACCAATTGTAGGCTCTACAAGCAATCTAAGAGGGTGGTGAATTAGGTTTATTTAAAACTTAACTTGATTAAAGTAAATTTTTTTGTAAAATTGAAATTTACCAAGCTATCTAAGTGATCAAATAAGTTTATAGAGCAAGAATTAATGTAATAACAATCACAATAAATTGAAAATTAAATAAGAAAGAAGTTGGAATAAACAAACTCAAATTGCTTCCAAGTTCACAAACTTGAAGTTTTGATACACTTGAATTCCTTCTCTTGTTTTGTGGTTCAAAACCAACTTGTATAAAGAAATGATTCACTTCTCACTCACTCTAGGCACTCTCTAGTTGAGCTAAGAAGTTTTACAGCAATTAAGCTAACCTTTCAAGTACATAATTAAATTGAACACTCACAAAAAGAATTCACACTTGAATACACAAAGTACACTTAAAGAGAGTAATTTTCTCTTGCAAAATCACTCTTGAATCACAATGATATCTCTTGCCAAAAGTATCTAATCATTCTACACTATTTGCTTTTATAGAGATGAAAAAATAGCTTGATTTGAGTTCTAATGGTCACATTTAAAAAACTAACGTAGACACAATTATGCTTGTTCCAGACGTCTGCATAGAGGTGTCTGGAGGTCCAAATCTTGCGTCCAGAACCTGTCCAAACAGTATCTAAGAATCAGTGTCTTCTTGTTCCGGACATCCGCATACTTGTCGGGCCCTCGTGCGCATACCTTCTGTCTGATATTTTGTTTAGCCATTTTTGCTCATCCGGACGTCCGTAGTGGATCCGAGTTCGGGGTCATCAGATAGTTTTCTGTCCTTTTATTTTTCAGCTTTTCTGGCCAGCTGAACGTCCGTCTGGAGTGTCCTGATGCTCGTTCGGAATACTCTCTGTCATTTTTCTTTTTCTACATTTGTGGCTATCCGGCATTCGCATCATGCATTTGGATGATCGTCTGCGATCACCAATTTTCTTTCTTTTTCAGTCTATCTGTTTTCATCTGTAAGGGATACTTATTGAGCACATAAGTACACTTCATCATATGTTTCATAATCATCAAAGTTGAAATGATTTAGACCATAAAGTCTTCATACAAAAATATGAAATACAATGTGATAAATCATCACAATTAAGACTGAGAAAGTTAAGCATTCAAACCCGCCCAACATAATATTTACAAATTCAAAAAATACGTTTACATCTGCTATTTTATGTGCACAACAAAGTTGTATCATTATATAATTTTAACATACTTGTAACTTTGGTGAATAGTAAATAAAATTTTGTTATGCACATAAGGTAATAAATAGAGTCATTTTTTGTAGCCTTTGTAAGCACCTTTTTTTTTTTTGGGATAAACCTACACTATTATAATAGGGGAAAGGGAATTGGTGTTGGGGTTAGTCCTAAAATTCCAACCACTAGATCCTCTATTCATTCCTTATAAACACATTTTGATGATCGCAATTTTATTGGCAAGTCTAATCTTCAATTTTTTCATCCCCAAAGCATAATTGCTCAAAAAGAAAGAAAAATAAAATTAGAAAAGAAAGAAAAAGCTAGCTAATTTCTAGAAATATAGCTAAAAACAAAATTTATCCCCAAAATGGGTAGGGTTGGGGGTGGGTTCTGATTGGCGGCGACAAAGTGAATTTCTTTTTTTTTTAAATTTACAATGTCGCTGCCACACAAAAAATTTTCAAATTATTTTCACTCTAGTCCTCCAAGGACTGGAGTGCAATTTGGCATAAAGTTAAAGAATAGCAAAATCTAAAAAATAAAAACATTGAAACAGTTTCTTCGCCAAAATGGTTGGAGGCAACCTTATTCCAATTATTTGTACTCTAGTCCTCCAAGGACTGGAGTGCAATTTGGCATAAAGTTAAAGAAAGCAAAATTAAAAAAAAACAGACTTGTGTCCCTGCCAACCAAGTTGGTGGCAACACAAATTTTCAAAAATTGTACTCGTACTCCAGGTCCTTAAGGACCTAGAGTGCAAAAAAAAAAAATTGAATAGTGTTGCCACCATTTTCAAAAATTGCAATCAAAGTCCTTTGGGACTTGGAGTGCAAATAAAAAATTTGAATTAAAAAGAATTTAATTTTTAAAATATAATTTTCGCTAAGATTGTGTTTAGGGTTAAAATAATTTTCGATAAAATAGTGTTAACTCAACACGATTTTTTTTATTTTGGTTAAAATATAAAATTAAAACATAATGGACAAAATATTTCCAAACAAAATTGTTTAATTTTTTAAAATTACAATTTTAAAAAAGATAGGCCAAAATTAAAAAAATAATTTTTAAAATTTTCAATAGTGTCACCGCCAACTAGGTTGGCATCGACAATTTTTTAAATTTAAGGTTTTAAGGGTTTTTAGGCTTTTTTAGGATAAGGTGTTTGAGATTAGGATTTTTAGGACCAACGTAAGGTTTTTTGGATTAGAGTTTAAGCTTTTCGGATGTTAAGATTTTTTTTGAATTGGCGTTTTTGGGGTATAAGTCTAGGGTTTTAGGTTTAATTCATTAGAAACAAAATTATGTAATTTAGGGTTTAGGGTTTAGGTTACAATTTACAATTTACAATTTATAGTTTAGAATTTAGAGTCTAGGGTCTACGGTCAAGCTTTTAGGGTTAAGCTTTTCGGATTTTAAGATTTTGTGGAGTAGGCATTTTGCAGATAAGTTTAGGGTTTATCAAGTAACTAATTTTTAATTCATTTGAAACAAAATTATGTAATTTAGAGTTTAGGGTTAAGCTTTTCGATTTTTAAGATTTTTTGTATTAGGTATTTTGGAGATATAAGTTTAGGGTTTTAAATTTAATTCATTTGAAACAAAATTATGTAAGTTAAGGTTTAGATTACAATCTATAATTTACAATTTATAGTTTAGTGTTTAGGGTCTAGGTCAAGCTTTTAGGATTAAACTTTTAGGGTTTAGGGTTTTTGGATTAATTAGGTGTTTTGGGGATATAAGGGTTTCGGGTTTATCAAATAAATAAATTTTTAATTCATTTGAAACAAAAGTATGTAATTTAGGATTTGGGTTACAATTTACAATTTAGGGTTTAGGGTCTACGTTTAAGCTTTTAGGGTTTAGAGCTTAGGGTTAAGGTTTTCAGATTTTAAGATTTTTTGGATTAGGTGTTTTGGAGATATAAGTTTAGGGTTCAGGTTTGATTCATTTGAAACAAAATTATGTAATTTAGGGTTTGGGATTTAGAGTATAATTATAGTAATATGTTGATATGATCGAAGTTAAAAGTAAATTGAGCAATAAAAACAAAATATGACAACAAATGATGATAAAAATAAAAAATTAGATAAGTTAAATTAAAAAAATACAAATAATTCTTTAGCCTTGTCATAATTCAATTTATCCATGGAGTGGTCGAGCAACCGCATCTCCAATGTCTTCACCTATGTATTAAGTTTTGGTTGACCAAGCGATTATATCTTCTTGGCAGAATCGGGAAATCTATAGGTGGTGCATCGTGGCATCAGACGAAGTGACCAAAATAGGAGTCTCACTACATGAAGGACACGACTGCGGAGCAAGTGGACTACATGTCGGATTACTAGGAGTGGAGAAATCGACATAGTCAAGATCAACAGACAAACCATGAGATCCACTAAGAAAATCGAAAATCAGGTGCAACTGATCATCAAGGTTTGCAACAGACGATGTGCTCCCGTGTCCAAAAATGGATGTGGTGGTAGGTAGAGCGACGAAATGAGTAGGTGGAGGGCTTTCATTTCATTGACCGGGATGAGAAGCATGATAGCCTTGCTTGAGAATGAGAGTCATTCTCGTCCCGGGAAAAGTGGTGGTCACGTCTGCGACGACCTCCCCTGTGACCATGCCGATCAAGTACTCTAGGGAAAGATTGTTGATAGGGGATATCCTCAGAGATCGATGAACTGGTACCGTGATAGTTGATAGGGCCAACTGAAATACGAAAACCTTACTGAAGGTAATGCATGGTGCCGAATGCCTCATCTCGTATGGAACTGAAAGCAGAATGAAAATTCTGCGAATGATCATCAATCCCAGCAACGTTGTCTACTGCAGTGTGACCTATCCTAGATAATGTGTCCGTCTGTGCATTTGACAAAGAACGGTAAATTAGATAATCCCAACATACAAAATGAAAATGTCTATAGATTAAATCGAAAATTAACAACCAAATTTTTATCAGTTTTAAAACATACCATATAAAATGCTGCCCTACATTTATGACTAGAATAGAGAAGGAAAAGTAATTATGACTAGAATAGCGAAGTTTGCTTAAAGTTTGAAAATAGCTGTTAAGTGGGAAAATTCATTCCCCTTGTGGATCAAAAGGATCACACAGTCTAACTTGGGGTAGTTACCCCTTTTTTTTGTAAATTTGTTCATAATATCAATACAAAGCTGTTGACTTCTGGTAAAAAATATAAAATGCTACCCTGCATCACCTCGATAACCCTCCCGTACTATGACTACTGATAGGATGACTTATGTACCAGATAGTATGATAAGAATACCACCTCAGGTAATCAGGAGTAGGGTGATATGTATCTACAGGCAAGGTGAAAACTACGGAGGTCGCTCTAATGTCACAAAAATGCACCCAGTGTGCTGAAAATGTCCCTAGTCTCTATCGTGATATCCAGAACGACCAAGGTCATGCATCTCAATTTTTGTTTCGGAAAACTCCAGAATTGGTTGATGCATCCCAAACTGTTACAATACTCGATCCGGTAGGTGTAACTCCACAATGTGCCAAAATATCAAGGGGCATGTAGAGCGCCAACTATGAGAACCGACTATACAATAGTGAGGTAAAGACGATAGCACCTCTGTCGAGTATGGCTCCCATATGAACTGCAATATTACACGGTGATAGTTAATTAAACAACAACTAGATATAATAACAAGGTAGGATGATATGATTAAGGTGGAATAGAGAAAGTACATCATCTGGGCCTAATTTTGAAAACGTATCTCGATAGAACGAGAGAATGTGTTGGGGAGCATCAATTCCTGTGTGACCTGTAGACCATCTATGTCCCCTTGGATGATCATCTGCTTGGATTGGAGTTACAATCGATGGGCGAATTGTAGGAAAACACTTCCAAGCCCACAACTGAAATTCAATTGTTGTATTTTTTAATTCAAAAAAGAAACTATTCTTTGTCAATGAACAAGTGAATACATATGTATTTATGCAAAATTGTGTTAAAATGTATCCGTAGCAGTAGGTAGGGCCCAACCGTGACATTGTTATTCACGCTCGCGGCGTCACACATCCGTTGGTATAAGATAGCAAGAACAGCGTTGCCCCAGCTATATTGGTGTAGACTCTCCAAATCTTTAATATAATCAAGCCAATGACAACTCACAACATTATTGCATGTGTCGACAAACATAACTCCTGCAAATAATAGGAGAATATATATGCGGGCATACTACTGATGATGGTCATTCTTTAGCCTACTATGCCAAGAATTATATTACATCCATAGTTTCATAATGCAAATATGTAGAATTTTATGGGGTAATTCATAAATATGCAAAAATTCATAGGTTAAAATGTAATTAAGTAAAAGTTTAAGGACCAAATTACAAATATACAAATTTTTAGGGGCCAAAAAGTAAATACACAAAAAGTTTAAGGTCAAGCTTTAATTATGCAAAATTATAGTGGTCATGAATGTTATTAAATAAAAGTTTAAGGGTAACATTATAATTGCATGAAAGATTTAAATAATGATATGAGAATAAATAACTAAATTGAAAAAACCTAGAATCATAGGCTTTCAGTTTTTTTTTTTTTTTTTGCATAGGGATTGGAATGTAATTTGGAAAAATTTTTTTGCGTTGCTGCAGCACTTTTGAATTTCAGTTCTTTTGCATTTCAGTCCATTTTTGCACTTTAGTCCCTCCCTAATTACTCTAGTATTTCAGTCCTTTTTTGTGCAATTTTCTAATTTATTTGTTTTAAAAATTAAAAAACCAAACCCATTTCTTTAGAAAATTATCACTTTTTTGCACTTCAGTATTTTTGTATTTCAGTCCATTTCAGTACATAAGTAGTTTTGCACTTTAGTCCCTCCCTAAGTAATCTAGTATTTCAGTTTTTTTTTTGCTATTTTCTAAGCTTATTTTTTTTAAAAATTAAAAAAATCGAACACTATTTGTTTATAAAAATTATCACGTTTTTTGCACAGGGACTATAGTGCAATTTTAGAAAATTTTTTGTTCAGTTTAGGTTTTAAAATTAGAATTGTAAATTATACTCCCATACTGATCAAATGGTAATTTTAACACTTAAATGTACATATAAACATGATTATTTGATTTACTTGTATAACTTCTTAAATCCAACTTTTATCTAACTGTTAATTGTTGATTATTTGAACTATTATGTGTTTGTTTCTTTCGCAATTTGATGGCAACAAAGTTGGGCTTTCACTTCTCCACAATAATGATGTATAATAACAACATTTCACATTATCATTTCATATTGAAGCAAATTATGAAACATCACAAGCATAAAACAATAATAAATCACATTTACAAAATGTAGCATAGCATTAAAAATAAAAACTATTAATAGAATAAAGAAACTAACTTGGATTTGATGCGGCTGAAATTGAAGTTGAATAAAAGAACCAAGACAACTGCAAAAATATTACAAAAATAAACTTATAAAAAATAACTCCTAAAAAAAGTGCATTCGCTAATAATAAAAGTCATTACAAGAATAAAAATAAAAGAAATTAACTTGGATGATGCAGATGAAGTTGAAGAAGATGAACAAATGACTCAGAGGCTAGAGGGAATTGTGTGAAAATTCTAACAAGCATACTTGTAGAATGAAGAAACAGAAGCAACGAAGAAGAAGCAAGGAGGAAATAGAATAAATAAAAGAAACATGGAATGGAGAGGAACCGAATGAATAAAAAAGGAACATAGAATGGAAATATATAATTGGCCAAGTAATTCAAAGTATGCTATAATCCAATTCAAAGTCTGAATGGCTTTGTCTGTAAACTCATACATTACCATGCAGCCTTTGACTAAATTTGACAATTCAACTCTATTCATTTAATTTTCATTAGACACACTCGCTTAACATTTCACAAATTTTCAGTCTTTGCATAAGTACGAAAGTCTTTTTGCATAGGCATTGACTTTTTGGCATAGGGCTTGCAGCCTTCTAGGCTTGCATAAGGACGAATTACTTTTTTGCAGTAACTGATTTTTTTGTCTAGAATGCTTTTTTGAAATGGAAGTACGTTTCAATTATTTTCTTTTGCACTTCAGTACAATAGTGGAATGGTTTTATAATTTTTTGGGCTTGTACAAGATTGTTGTTTTCATTATTTCTATTTGAGCAAAAAGTAACATCTTTGATACCTCCAATTGGCAATATTGTGTTTTGTTCACATTTTCTCCTTCATTTTCAACAAGAATGATAAGAATATGGGAACAAATTGTAATAGAACCAGATGACTTTCTCATCCATGTATGCTTAAAGCCTTAAACCACATAATTCTGGTATTTTTGCTTGATCCTATTGTTTGACTTGCTATTTGCACTCCAAGTCCCTAAGGACTTGGATTTCAATTTTTGAAAACTATGTCGTCGCAACATTGTTGGCCGCAACACTATTTAAATTTTTTTTTTGTACTCCAGGTCCTTATTTGGTGTTGTCAACAACTTAGTTGGCGGCGAAACTATTCATGGTTTTTTTTTTAAATTTTGCTTTCTTTAACTTTATGCTAAATTGCACTCCAGTCCTTGAAGGATTGGAGTGCAAATAATCAGAATAGTGTTGCCTCCAACCATTTTGGTGGCGAAACTGTTTCAAATTTTTATTTTTTTAGATTTTGATATTCTTTAACTTTATGTCAAATTGCACTTCAGTCCTCTAAGGATTGGAGTGCAAATAATTTGAAAATTTTTTATGCCACTGTAAATTTAAAAAAAAAAAATTCACTCCATCATGGCCAAACCAAGAACCCACCCCAACCTTACCCATTTTGAAAATAAATTTTATTTTTAACTATATTTCTAGAAATTAGCCGAGAAAGCCGCATCTAAAATCGTCATCCCAATTCAACCGCAGTTTTCACCTTGTATCAAGTGGGACCTATGGAGGATAAGCAAATCTATGTGCCTCGTGACCCCCTTCCTCTGTAGATTGTACGAAATGAAAGACACAGAATTATCCCAAAATTCTATCCGTAACATAAATCACAAAGCCCACACGGTGCTTCTTCAGAATCTCCCATTTTTACACACACAGCACACACTCGCACAGACAGAGAGAATATAGTGCTAAATACTTGAGCAAGAAACCAAATAATAAAGATGGCAGTGGCCAATACATGGGCCACGGGACATTCTTCTACCGTCCCAATTCGTGAATTAAGGCCATCCCTCTCCTCTTCTTCCTCCTCCTTATCTCCAGAACAGTTAATGTTTGCCAAGAATAAGATGTCTGTTAGTATTAATTTCCCAAGAAAAGTGTTGTTATCAGTCAGGAATAACAAGAAGTCAAGGCTTTATTGCCTTTGCAATGATGATGAGAGTTCTTCCTCCAATACTAATTTTGATGAAAATACCCTAAATTCGCCGTCTTCTGCATCAGAGTGGGATTGGAATATGTGGGCTCGCCATTTTTCTGAGATTGAACAAGCAGAGAGCTACGCTTCTGTTTTAAAGGTTGGATTTTTCTTCACATTTTTTTTTTTGATGTCTGTTCTCTGTTGAATGTTCAATTTTGTTTGATGGACTGTGGATATATTATAAAGTTTGCGGTAATATTTAATTGGTTTTTGAATTGATATCTTCTTTTTGTTCCTATTGGAAGAATTTATTGCTGTTTGATGCTGGTGGCTACTGTCTAGTAATTTGATAGCTATAGTTTTAGAGGGATTGATTTATTTATTGGCTTTGGATGATATTACCTGTGTTAGTTCTTTAATAGGTTGACATAACTGGATTGATGGAATTTGGCAGAAAGTTCATTTGCAAAATTAGAAATGGAAGTTCATAGCGAATTAATGATATCTGACATTGGGATTTTGGTTTTTCTTATTTTCGCAAAGATTTGTTTTTGCTTTTAATTTTGTAACACTTGTGATAGTTGGAAGATGTTGAAGTCGATAGAATTGCCTGGTATATTTAAATTGCTTTAAGGAAAGCTGCTGAGTTATTGAGATTGAAAGTATGTGGCTTATAAATATTGTGTGAGTGGTGTAGAAGTTGAAAGTTATCATACAAGTATGACACTATATAGCCCTTAATTTGCATGCCCTTGCTATAAATTTGAAAGGAGTGCCATTTTGTGGAAAGAAACATAATTAATTTTCTCAGGTTTATTGAATTGTCTATACTAATACTTTTTGTGGCAGTGACTGAAGATTGGTATTATTGACAAAGAGGTGTAACAATTATTTGAACTAGGTTAGAATTTAAAAATGAAGAAGAGAGATAACGCCCTGGGTTATTTATTTATTTATTTATTTTTGGGTGGGGGGGGGGGGGGGGGACTTAGGTGGGGAGAGAGGGAAGAAGGTAAAAATGAATTTCTTTCATCTTGATTGAATTTATCGCAGGAGAAAGATTATTTTGTGTATTTTCTTTTCTTGTCTGGTTTAATAAGAAAAGGAAACAAGCCAAAATGTCTAAGTGTTGTTACTTTGGGTACCTTCTGGTTTCTTCTAACAGATAGTTTCAATGTGATTAGATTTGAATGGGAACATATACTTCTCTTCATTGCTTCCAATTTTTGGAATGATAAAGTTTTTGCTTTTAATTTTGGAACACTTGTGATATTTACATGGGGAGAGAGTGAAGAAGGGAAAAACTGAATAATATCTTTTGTCTTGATTGAATTTATTGCAAGAGAAAAATTATTGTGTGTATATTTTTTTTTTCTTGGCTGTTTTAATGAAGAAAAGGAAACAAGCCAAAATGTTTAAGTGTTGTTACTTTGGGTACCTTCTGGTTACTTCTAATGGATAGTCTCAATGTGATGAGATTTGAATGGGAACATATACTTTTCTTCATTGCTTCCAATTTTTGGATGGCTAAAGTGCAGTATTGAAGACAAAGTATCATCACCATTTCTCGGTACTCTTTCCTGATTAAAACTCAACCAATGAAGATTAAGTGCAGCTTTTTTCTTTCTTCTATTCTGCCTTTCTTTCCAATTACACGATCCTAACTTACTTCTGGTTTTTGGCAAGAATTATTGAGTGCGAAGAAAAGAAAAAAGAAAAACTATGAGTAATTAACTAAAGATAATATGCCGATGCTTGCTTCTTGTGGTTCTGGATCTCTCTGCTCCAGTCATTGATTGTAATAAGTTTGTATTTAAGCTTGCCAGCTAACAAGTCATGGCTCGTGGAGAAATTGCCTCTCTGGACAGCTTTCATAGTTCAAAATGGAACTCAGATTTTTGGAATTCATGCAAAAATGCATTTAAAATTTTCAAAGATGGCCTCCAGCACATGTTCTCAGACTTGAACACTGTTGCATTGAGGATCATAATACAAAATCGTGGTTGTGTGTATTGGTCATCGTGCATTGGTCTTGTGTCAGGTGATCAGACATGTTCTGTTGTACATAACAGTAAAACTTTAGGTGAGGAAGCCAAAAAAAAGCTGCACACACTATGCATTTAAGTCCAATTTAGCTTATATCTTTTAGCCTTGTTTTTTGTTAGTTTGCTCATCTATGAAGCTAATGAGTACTTGAGAGTATATTTAACGGAAAAATGAAATTAGGAAACTGTATGATGTGAAGAAGTTTTAGAAATGAACTTCCTCTTGCTCTCATAGGTGCAAAGTCTAACAGGTCTCTTCTCTCCTGCCTTTTCTAATTCTCCTTGCTTAATTTCTGTAGATTTCCTACATCTTAAAATTAGTCTTCTGCTCAATACTTAAGGACCTATAGCCATCCAAATTCCTATTCAGCAATCGATCTTTAAGAACAAAATCAGTTCATTCTTATAGCTCAAAACCAGCAACAAAATTCTATATTTTAAGCTCCTGAGGTACACAAAAGTCAGTCAGCCTGGGAAGGGTGTTAGTTTTGATAGATACCAAGATTGACGCAAGATCTTATAGGTTTCAGCAGCCCAAGCAGCAGTTGGTGAATACATGTTCACTGTATATGTGCATGGAAAATAGTCCTGAGAAGTATTAGTAGCAAAATCAGAGAAGAAGAAACTACAGAAAATAGGGAAAAAGAAGAGAAGAGCTAAGAAGAGAACTTAGGCTGTGCTTAGAAATGAACTTCCTCTCTCTTGTTTATTAGAACAGGATGCTTATTGAATTCTGAAACCAATACGTAGCAGGGTTATAAATTGTGTGCAATTGTAAAAGGCAAAATCGAAATAGAAAACTTGCAAACTCTTATTGCAGAACTCGAAAGCGATAGACTTTGAAGATATGAAAGTGGAGAGAATAAAGTAAGAACCAGAGTAGAGTATAGGGAGAGATAAAATAAAGGAAAGTTTATTCTACCATGATCTGAAGCATTCTGAATATAATAGTTTAGTGGTTCTTGGCTTATTTGTCCAACATCACGTTTGTCGCGGATGAAATACTGTTGTAGCAGATGTTGGATTCAGGCCTATTGTTGATAACAGATCTGAGTATCAAACTGATGATCTTTATCAATCTTCTCGCTCCCATACCCTGCCTCGGAACTAACCTCTGTAAAATAGTTCTTCTTTCAGATGGTCTCAGTGATTAAGTTGCCAGATTCCCGGTTGGCATGCATTAGCTTTATTAAGCCTATTTTCCTCTCTTTTCATCCCTTTTGTGCTGGATCACCATATAACTCTTATTTACTCTTTTACAAGTAATGTGTTGAATTAGTTTCCCACCAAATTGCTTTTATCTTTCAGGAACTTTTTTATGTTGTTTTTATGCTGTAACTGCTTTCAAATGGTCAAAACAAATGCCTTTTAATGAATCTGCCAAATGCTGAATAATAAATCTCAAACAAGACCAAAGTGGCATGTGGGAAACATGACCAGTAGCCTTTCCTTTAGCATTAGCTCTTTCTGATATTTATTTCCTTATGATTGATCTAGATATTAGCCCAAAAGGCAAACAGAAAGTATATCAGAATTGTAGGATGGTGTACTGATTTGAGTGACTTGCCTAAACTGATGCTTCAAAGTTAATTGTTCTGAATCTTTGTATGATTTACAGTTCCAACTAGAAGATGCAATAGAGAAGGAGGACTTCCAAGAAGCTGCAAAGTTAAAAAGAGCTATTCTAGAAGCAACTTCAAAGGATAGTATTTCTGACATTATGTCACAGTTGAAGGTAAAACAGTGGGTGAAGCTCAGTTTTCATTCATGTACAAAGAATTGGATATGATTTTTTTCCCCTTTCTGTTTCTGTTTAGACTGCAATAGATGAAGAGCACTACCATGATGCTTCAAGATTGTGCCAAAGCACAGGAAGTGGGCTGGTAATTTACTTGTCTAAGAACCTTTTCTTTAGCCCCTATTCTTACTACGATTGGAGATTTTTCAGTTTCTTTCATGTAGATATATATGCTGTGTGCCCCTTGGATTTTTTTCCCTTAATTTTTTTTTTTTTTAAAGTTCTTTGTTTTGCACTGAAATTTTTTTTTTATATTGTTTAAGTCTTTGGTAGTGGACCAACATACCCACTCATGAAGCAAGAAGGATTTTGGATCTGCTTTGCATATTTGAAGAGATGTAGAAAATTATGCTTTAAAAATATGTGAACCAAGTTTCTTTTGAGAAAAGACAAATAATTTAGTAGTTTGATCTCAAGTTCTGATAATTATTCCTTTGGATGGAGTCCCAAAGGGTAGTCCTAGGTTTTGCTTCTTAGGAGGATACTGGTGTGATGCATGCACCACGGATTACTTCAATTGTGTTCAGTGCTTTATTTCAAATGAAAGAGGGGCTATTCCTTAGTTCCTTTGGAAATTGTTTTATTTTTTTTTGGTCGGTATACAAAAGGCCTTGACAAGTTTTGGAGCTGCCACATGACTATTCAGACAGAGAATTGTAAATTAACAAGCTGCAGGCATAAACATGCAAGTCCGTATTGCTTGTCAAACGACCAAATAATAAGTTCAGGATAGTTAATTACAAGTGACACAACTGCCAAAATTGTTTGCAAAATGTTGTATATTTTGGAAAGATTACTAACCTTTAGATCTCATAAGTGTGGAATATTATTGTCGCAAGTTAAGAGTTTTAACATTTAAAAATTCTCTTTTCATTTCTCTGTATGAAGTCTTTGAAAAGATGGCCATAGAAAAGGACCAAAGTCAGCGAATTTACTTTGGAAACTTGTAAGCTTTAACTAGGCCGACCTCAAGATTTACTCTCATCGTGTAACTTATCGTTTGCTGCTCTCTGTCTTACAGATTGCAGCAGGTCTTTTTTTTTTATTGTGTGCTCCGCATATGCTTGAACTACTATTACCATTGGCACAATACATTTGTCAATTTAGTTGAGTATCTAAGCTTGGGACTTCTTTCTATTGATGTTTAATATATACATCAAGATTGGTAGTTGTGAATGGGTTTGAATAAGGTAATGAACCAAAAGGAATAAACTATTTTTAATGATTTTGTTTCTCACTTTAATATTCTTATCCATCGCTCTTTCCAGGTTGGGTGGTGGGTTGGCTACTCTAAGGATTCTGATGATCCCTTTGGCAGACTCATTCGTATAACTCCTGGTATGGGCAGATTTGTCGGTAGAAGTTATAGTCCAAGGTAATATCCACGAGAAAAGGTCAATACTGTTTGTTCTATTTGCAGATAGATTAGTGATAGATAATTGGTTTCTGCAGGCAACTGATCAATGCATCTCCTGGGACTCCGCTCTTTGAGATTTTCGTGGTCAAAGATGCGAATAATACATACACCATGCAGGTAATGTTCATTGTGTTTTTCATTCAAAATTCTGAGCTTTAAAGCTAAGTGTTCAAATGTTTGCTTTTGGCGACATTTTGGAGTGTCTATTTCTTGTCATATCTTTTGTCCTGTCATAGTCTTAAGTCTCGTCAGCATGAACTGTCCAAAATCTAAACCTGCAAATCTGTTGCCCTGTTTAAGATGCTGAAAGGATATATGAATTAGCATCTAATACTTTGCATGGGTCTTCTGCTCGGTGCCATTGGATGTGATGATAGGTTTTTTGCTTCTAAACAACTATCAAATGCTGGAATTAGTATATTCTGAGTCGTTTGAACTTTAGAGTGCTCTGCTGAAGATTTGATAGTTTGTTGTTTTGTTCAAGTGAGAAAAGAACATCAAAAGTGGTGCTCGGAAAGTCCAAAGTACTTTTTGATTGCTCTCATCAGCCATGGTGCAGTCACACTTTCTTCCATATATCAAAGTGTCCCAATATGCATCTCAGGCTCCATTTCCATCCATTCAGTTGTTTATTTTGTAGCCCTGGCAATATATTTATCCATCTGGTTCATAACTCTCAGAAAATTTCTTACTTCTGTGTACTGTTTTCCATATGCATCACAACAGGTAGTATTTCTGCAGCGAGTCAAGGGAAGTGCAGCAAGTTCTGGTTCATCATCTGATTCTAAAGCCACAAAGGGTCTATCAGCTGCTGAAATTGAGAATGCATCAGTGGTTGATGTTGGAGTGAGTGAGAAGGAAGCTGAAAAAGTTGATGAAAAGAGCATAGATTTTGAGGAAGTTGCTGAGGAAGGAATACGGAGTGTGATAAATTTTCTCAAAGATAAAATTCCTGAACTGAAAGTGAAAGTGATGAAAATAAATATCGCTGAAGAATTGACGGAGGCTGGTGATGTCAAGCAATTGATGGAAGAAGACAATGAGGATGCAATTGCAAGCGAAAATTCTGATGAGGAATCTAGTGATTTGGATGATGTGCAGCCCGATCAAGTTGCTGCTGGAGAAAATAACGACGCTGCTGAAGAAGGAAAAGATTTAGATACAAAACTCTTCATTGGCGGGGTTTTACACAATAAAGAAGACAATCCTACCAGGGATGAATATAATCGAATACCAGCTGAAATTAAAGATATGGAAAAGGATTCTTTTATGCTATATATTCCCAAGAGATACCAAGATAACAGTAATGAAGAAAATATAGCCTCCAAGGTCAAATTAGCTTCTGTAGCAGCACAAGATGTTTCCAAACTCATGCCTCCTGACGTGGCAAAGGCATTTTGGAGTTCTGACAAAATTTCTTCGAAGGTAAGAATGGGAAAATTTTTGGCATGAGAGTTATTTTGCATTTCTGTTTTCTTTGTTGTTCTCAATGTGGTTTAACATTTTTGTGATGATTAAGGACTCATCTTCAGGCATTTATGAGTTTTGGATCTAGTTTTTATTTTTGAGTACCAAGTTGGAGGCCATTATTTGTCATTACCAGAAACAAGAATTAGATGAGTTAAAATTATTTAGCAGTTTGCTTTTAAAGAGGTCCTTATGTAATTTAGTTGATCAGCAGATCTGGATCTTGTCCTTGAAATATACTAATATCTTTATTGGTTTGGTTAGTGATTAACACAAGTGCAATTTTGTTGGAATCAATAAACTGTAGCACTATATTTGCCTTGAAGCATGATTATTTACCCCAAGACTTTTCTGTTGACCAAGTTATTAAAATTGTTATTATTGTTAGATTTCAAGAGATGTTCGTGAGATAGTCAAGCTTGCTGTTGGTCAAGCACAGAAACGGAGCAGGTTGCCAGAGTACACAAACTTCAGTAGAATTACCACATCTAAAGGTGATTTGGATCCATTTGATGGTGAGTTTTTTCTCCTCTCTCTCTCTCTCTCTCTCTCTCTCTATGAGTATGCATGCATTTTTTTTTTCCCCTTTTTGGTTTGGGAGGGGGGAAGTGTGCGAGTAAAGTGAGTTGGATGAATGCTCAGACAAGGAGAGAGTTTTTTATTTGAATTTGACATATTGGCAGGTCTATACGTTGGTGCTTTTGGACCATATGGCACTGAGGTAGTTCAATTAAGGCGTAAATATGGTAATTGGAAAGCCAAGGAGTCCGAAAAACCTTCAGATATGGAATTCTTTGAATATGTTGAGGCAGTAAAGCTGACTGGGGATCTGAATGTTCCAGCTGGACAGGTACATATGTTTTACATCTGTCCCTGTTTCTGGTTTATCTTCTGTATGTATCTTATTGAACTTATTTATTCTTTAGGTCACATTTCGAGCTAAAATTGGGAAGGCAAGCCGCCTTTCAAATAGGGGAATGTATCCAGATGAATTAGGCGTAGTAAGTGCTAGTTGCCCATAATCTCTTTCTCTAATGATTTCTTGGTTAATGCATCATTATATGAGAATATGCGCATGCGTGCTTTGATGGATGGGTTTGCCAGTTTTGTTTTATTGATTTCTTTGGGTACCATGCTCAATTGATGGTATGTTTATACTTTTGCTTTCTTTTCTGAGTATCTGTTTCATGAGTTGTTTGAGATATTATGTAGTCAACCAACTGTTGAACTGATCATTTGGTATACCCTATCTTGGTACTAATATATTTTTGTTTTTTCTATGGATGTTTGATCTGCTCTGGACAATAATTAGCATCGTGTTTCTCATTGTTCTTCTCCGTGTCAAGTAATGAAGTCAACATGAATCTGTCATGTCATGTTTTTGTAGACAGTGATTTCTTAGAATCATTTTCTTATTCACTGGGAAGATATGTTGGTATTGTGGTACTTTTATTCATCATAAAAGGCTATGAAGACCGTTAGATGGTCTCATTGAGGTAAGGTCCTAGACTGAATGTGTTCAGTGTATATCTGGTCTCTTCAGTGTTTTCACTAGGTTGCTGCTATTTTAATTAAATCCTCCTCCTAAGGACCGATGATCTGTGTGCTTTATAACCATGTTGGCAGCAGAAATGAACCTTGATTTAGATCTATATTTAGCATAAGTTGTGTCACAATATCATAAAACACTATGAAATCCCTGTCAAAATCTAGTGTTAAGGTTGAGGCAACATAATTTGCATCTGATTCGTTTGAATCATATAAATAACTAACTTCAGATACTCGTGTTTAGGTTGCCAGTTATAAAGGTCAAGGAAGGATAGCTGAATTTGGGTTCAGAAATCCAAAGTGGGTTGAGGGGGAACTTCTGCAACTCAATGGCAAGGTAACGAGAACTGATTTACACGCTTGCAATGTGTTATATTCCTTGTTTTTTATATTTTTACTTCTTAGAAGGTTGATGGGATATATATATATATATATTTTTTTTTTAATTTATCAAGTCATCTTCCTTTATGTAGGGCATGGGACCATATATCAAGGGTGCTGATCTTGGTTTCCTCTATGTTGTGCCTGAGCAAAGTTTTCTCGTACTTTTCACTCGTTTGAAGCTGCCCGATTAAGTCTTGAGCATGATGGTCGATGTATATTAGTAGAACTACTTAATGCAGCAAAACTCCGAGAAGAGCTTCTCTGTGTTTCTTTTTGTTCAGATCTTGAGCCTTCACTTCAGCTTGCTGAGTTTCTGTAGGAGCATTTTCTAAAGCTCTCTAACAATTATGACTTATTCTTATTTTCCATAAATAAAACTGAATTTCTGTGTTTTGTTCTTGATGCTTTGTTGAGTTTAAAAGAAGGGGGGAAAAAAAACAAATATAATATGATCATGATAATTTAGCGACTTGTGGAGAAGAAAAGAGGATCATGATAATTTAGCTACTTGTGGAGAAGAAAAGAATTATTTATTTCCGTATTTTTATTTTTTTGGTTTCCCTAGGAGAACAAAGTTAAAGAGTTCTTAGATTTATGTTGAGCTAAATAATTTGGAATTCATGTTTTTGCGAAGTGATGAGTAGTGTGATACTTGTGGTCTAAACAAATGATTGTAGTTGTGAGCTGACAAAAATTAAGTGGGGAGGAAGAAAAATGATGCTGACGGACAATTTGGACGTCCAAAGCCCTCTTCTTTCTTCAGGTTGTTCTTGTTAAGGTCTTGGGGGCAGCTTTTCAACGAATTTAATATGTTGATTCTGGTTTCAAATTCACATGTAAAATGACAAGAATTGAAATCTTAGAATCCTATATTTGTTTGTTGTGGTTGGACAAAAATTTGATACAAGAAATCAATAAACAATGAAAAAGATGTTAAAATCTATTAGCAAATATTAGCAAAATGTATTGTATGTAGGGGGATTTGAAAGTCATGGCAAATTTAGGATTTTAAAATCTTGTGAATTATCAGTTTTTTGTGGGAATTTTCGAATCTCAGTAAGCTAAGATAAATAGAATATTAGATGATCGCTCTCAAGATGTCAAGAATGCATACTCCCTAATGTGTCTCGGATAAAGAACCCTGACTACTTGGCCATATTCTTCCTGACATGATTATGCATTTCACATGTTGATGCGATGCTTTCCATGAAGCTTTAGGTGCAGGGACCGGAATCCCTGCAGAAGCATAATTGCATGGTACTCTTCTCTCGAAGCCAATCTTTCTTTTGCCTCACACCTAAAGAAAATAAAAACCACTTTTTACATTGTAGAAATTAGCAAAATTATTCAGAATTTTTGTGGGATACTTTTAAAGGTTTGAGATAAAATGTACAAGGGTTCTTAATTGACTCATATTCTTCATAAAAGCCATGTATGGTTGAACTTCTGTCATGATTTTGTAGATCATCTTTGTATCTGGTTACATTTCATTTTGTTGGGAAGATCGGTTTAAAAAATGCAAAACAGAAGGCAAAGCACTTTATGGACCCTTTTGATGCCCAAAAGCAATATTTTAAAAGGCTATTTGTTCTATTGAATTCATTTTTTTTAATCAAACCTATATTATTATGTTTGAGGAGCAGGAAATGATGTTGGTGGGATTCAAATCTCTGATTTCTAGATGGAGTCGTAGAACATTAACTGCTCGACTCTCTATTTGTTCTCATTGAATTCATTAAATTAGTTCTTTGTTTTTTCTGGGGGGTGTATTAGCTTAGTTTCGACAATTAACTGAGCTCGTCCTCCATTTGCTCAAGATACAGGCAAAATTTGTTCTTGTTTGTCTGACAAGTGACTTCGTGACCTCATTTGCGAAGTATCATGGAAGTTTGTGGTATAAAGATTCTTTCAGGCAACATAAAAAGATAAAGCAACTAAGCAAGCATTGGATCACAAAAAAGAGAAATACCAAAAGTGAATCCCTCTTTGCTTTTATGCACTTTTTTACGTGTCTTTGTTAAGTTTTTTGTTTGCCCTAGTTTACATTTTGCTAGCACTTGCTATGTACCTATGTTGGGTAAACTCAATTCATAAATATCTGTCTAATGGAGTAAAACATAAGGCATGAAATTTATAGAGAATTCATCATGTTTATTACTATTAGCATTTTATATGATTATTTTGTACTATTTGTCGAAATTATATCCATGGCATTATATCAAATTGTGCAACATACTTTCATGATAAAATTCACATATTATTGTTTGAGAAGTTTAATTTGTATTTTTACAATCACGCTCCTATTTTATACGAGGTATTCTAAAACATATAAAAACTATGCAAAAAAATAAAAAGAAATGATACTATTGACGTATTAATTATTTTCTCGAGTTTAGATTTTATTAATTTTTAATTAATATTTAAACAGCTACTACCATTTGATTATCTCATATAAGTTTAGAGTAGAGTATATCTAACTTTTTCGTGCCGTCACTAATTAATGCACTCACAATTATAAAATTGTCTCAAAAGAGAAGTCTCTCCCACAAAGAAAAGAAAAAAGCAAAAAGATAAAGGAAAAAAACAAAATAGAAAGACTAGCATTTTGTCCTGGCTGTGACACATCCTTTGTGCTTGGTAGTGACTCTAAAAGCATAGTGGAAGATGGACAGCAATTTCTGGGCTCCTCAAAAGATTTGGGTACAGGATTAAGGCATTAAGCAATTGAAAGATCACACTTTTATGGGGTAGCTAGCTTGACAAGGTAATATACCTACTTCAATTATTCCTAAGTCAAAAAGATAGCAGTGGTCTCTCTCTCTCTCTCTCTCTCTCTCTCTCTCTCTAACTGTGCAAGCTGTGCACACTGGGCTTGTTTTTGAGTTGATGGCTTTCTTTACTCAAAGTCTAATGCACACGACTACACGTGCTTTTCCTCAGGGTGGTTTCCTTGGTGCGACCGCTTTTCTTCACCAAGCTTTATCTTCATCTTATAAAAAATATTCACAAAATCTTGAACGATAAATAACAATAATATATTTGAAGAATATTCCAAAAAAAATGTCCCAAATATTAAATTGTTCAAACTGAGATAATGATATTGACCTCACTAAAAATTTTGGATGTGAAATAAAGATCGATCTACAACAATGGGTGATTTTGAAAATCATTATTTTTAGATAATTTTGGCAAAGAATATATATGGCTGCTAAATTATTTCATAGCCAACTTATGGTCATCGAATTATTTTTTGGTTCAAATTATCTACTAAACTATTTTCATGACTTGCTTATAGTCACTAAACTATTTTTTGTTTCAAATTGGTCATTGAACTCTAAAAATTATATACATGATGGTCATCAAACTCTTAAAATGATATATCAAAAAATCAACGAAATGGTTTAGATTATACTACTCTTAATAGTTTGATAGCCCATTTGAAACCAAAACAGTTTGGTAGCTATAAGTATACCATTGAAATAGTTGAGTGACTAATCTAAAACAAATTCTAATTGGTATCCATAAGTTAGTCATATTTAGTAGCCATACAATTTTTTTAGCCCTAGATAATTTGGATATTCGTTTTAACAAAAAGGTTTACATAATCTTTCTATTAATTTTTTAAAATTTTTATTTCAAATATAAATATCATGATAATATAAATACTTTGATAAAAATTTTCAATTATTATTTATTCCTTACTCCAATATCTTACTAACTTCTACTATTTTTCTTTTCTTTTCTCATCTCACCATTAACTGCCTTTCTTTGATTATGTACTTTATATATAATTTTCACTTATGTGAAACTATAATTAATGGATAAAATTTAGCTATCAAATATTTTCAAGAGCAATTACACAAGGAATAGATGATACAAGATGTTAAAATATTAACTAATATCTTTTAAAAATGATTTAAATGATTAAATCTATTACACTTAAAAATTTTAATCTATATAAACTTTTTTAAAAATATTAACTTATTTAAGAACTTAATTTTCATTTAAAACTATCCTCTAAACTATAACTCATGCACTGCACGAGATCACAGCTAGTTATATTTAGTTGTACATGTGAATATTTTAGACACACACTATACAAAAACAAAGTATAATATAGTCTGGTGCCAGTTTTACACCAACGTTTTATATAAACATTAATTAGTTTACATCTCGATTTATTCAACAAGTAAATAATGCAATTCCAAATTTGAATAATTAATTTGTAGTCATGCACTTGGTATATTTTATTTATAGAAGTTTTACTCTATTTGTTACACATGCTATTTCTTAGTTCATACACAAATCATGTGGTTTTTTTGTAATGAGAAGAATAAGCACAGGAAGTGGGAGAATCTCAGCAATGAAATATTAGGAATCATAGGCACTCAATAAACTTTTTTTTTTTTTTGAAAAAGGCTTTAGAATTTGTAGAATGCAGTAGACAGTAAAATCCATAAATACAAAGGCAATAGTTTTACGTTAAAATTGAAAATCTAGTAAATTAATACAAGATCAATGATATTGGAGGACCTGCAAACATACAAATCTTTTTAAGTGATATTTTTTCTATTTAAAATGGGGCCAAAACTTTTTGCTTCATTGTTCATGAAGATTTTCACACTATCTTTTGTTTATATGAAATTTGTGGCTTACTTTTAGGATTTTCAATTGTATCTTCCAATGAAATTTCTAATTTTTTTAAAAAATTTATACCTGAATGGGGACAAATTGTTTTATGGGTTTGCTTGGACTGCTAGTTTTTCTTACAATATTTGAAGAATTGGGAAAAGAAAAATATTAGTTATTATGAGATAAAAATATAGTTGGAGATAAATTAAAGAAAAAAACTGTCGAAAACAGAGCTTGTGTTTGTTTTCCTTTCCAACTAGAACATTAGTTTCAAGAATATTTACCAAACGATTGCTTCACCAAGAAAAATATTTCTTTTAGGAGGAAGAAACAAAATAACCGTCAAAGAATTTCTTTTAAAACACATAACCTTCAAAGATAAGATGCTGAACGAGGACAATGTTCGATAAAGTCATCATTAACATATAAAGAAAAGAATCGACACCTGTCCAAGATTCCTATAGAATCTTAGCTAACTTCCACCGCCCCAACATGGATCCATTAAACCATCCTAAACTTGCCACTCACTTCCAAACACAGTCGAGCTCTGATCGTTTTGGTGATTGTTTGATAGTTTTTTTTTTTTTTAAATATATTTTTTAAAAATTTTTAAATATATTTTTATATCAGATTCATAATTATTAATAAAATTTTTTAAAATTAATACACTAATATATATTTTTTTAAAAATATCTCAAAAAATAATTATTCAAAATTTTCATCTCTAGATTTCTATTTATATAATAATATTTTCCCCATTTAGTTATGGTACAAAAAACTTGGTGGTAATTGTTTGTTTGATGCCTTCTGTAATATCCCGTCTCACGTCAGAAATGTTATTTAATATAACCTAATATATAAATTGAGTTTAAGCATTCAACTTCAATTTGAAATATTTATTTTAGGTTAGTAAAGACGGAATATAAATAATTAGATTTGGCTAATCAGACCCTGATCGCGTGTTGGGCCTACGAGCCTGAGGCGTGACACCTTCTTTCTATTTTCTTTTCCTTTTCTTTTTATTTGGCTAAACCGTTACAAACATAGATATCTTGTACTGGCATTTCATAATATATTCCTTCGCTACCAAAGAAGTAACCTCCTTGTCGTTAGTAGTATGAAATTTTACTAAAGCAAAGTCGCTGCACGGGTAAATTGCTAATCTTTGGGCCACAACCACAAATTCTGTATTAATAAATGTTAAGTAAACATCAATTTGAATAAGAAAAGAAATCTATGGTCCAAGCTGTGGGTAGCTTATTTCTTATTGCATATTTATTTGTTGATTTTTTTGGTTTGAACAGCAAAGGCGCAGAATTTTAACTCTCAGTGGCAGGTTTCAAATTTTGAAGACCTCATAGTCAAATGTGTGTCTAAAGGTATCTAGCGGATCCCGCCGCATCTTATAAATTTCTTTGGTTTAGTTGGAAGCCTCGATTTTCATTCTGGTCCCTTGCATTTAGTACAAGTTTTCAATTTGGTCCCTTATATCTTGATATGATTTTACATATATCCCCTATATTTTGATATTAGCACATTTGATGCCTTTATACTTCTACATACTGCTACTTGAAGACAATTAATAACGAAAAATTTTAACTTTTAATTCTTCATGCCTAGTAATAAATATGGATGCATCAACTCTTTTATCTTGTTAAAACAATGATACTATACTAAAGGGACATAAAATGTATAAAGTTAAAGTATTATAAACTAACATAGAATTAAAACAGAACATAATATACTAAGCGTGTTGTAGTTAAACAAAAAGAAATTAAAGTGAAACTAATCTAATATATTTCCAAACAATAATATTTGATAGTAATTAACAACACATGTAAATCTCAAATTACAAAAACCAAAAATTAAGTATTTAAAAAAATATCAAAGCTAAAATATAAGAAGCTAAACTAAATTCAGAGCAAATGTGACAAAAACTAAAACGTTTCAGACACAAGTAAAACTAGTCTAAAATTCAAGGGCTTAAACTAAAAATTCTCCATTGATGAAAACTTCCTCCTCCTTTCTTCGAAACTACAAAATAGTGCAAAAGTGCCACTTTCTTTTCCCGGTTCTCAAAACACAAAACTCCCCCTATCAAAAGAGTTTCCACCGCTTCACTTCGCTTTTCCTCTCTCTCTCTCTCTCTCTCTCTCTCAACCAACTTTTCAATTCTTCCCAAAAAAATTCCATCTGAAGAGTAAATTCCGAAGGGGAAAAGAAATGGAAAATCTAAACCCAAGTCCACTTCCAAATTCAACTCCAAACGCCACCAATCATCAGCATCAGCACCATCATCACCAAAACAGCAACAATTCCAACACCCCGAGAAAAAATTTCAAGAGTGACAGTAACAAAAGCAATCGATCATTATCCCTGTCGGACACCGAGTCACAAGCGAGTCAATTCGACTCGTTCCATTCCCCACTCCGATCAGATTCACCACTCCGTTCCGACGACCCCGTCTTCATATCCCCTTCGAATTCCAACTCCAAGGCCATTGTATCAGCGGACAAGTATTTTTCCCCTCTCCGCTCGCCCAAAAAGCCTCCGTCGGAGAATTCGAGTTTTGCGGCCACGCCTATGACGGCGGACGGCGGAGGGAAAGATGGGACACCTTCTCCGACGGTGATGGTGCTTAGCAAGGCGGTGAAAGATGGGGTGCCGTCCGGCTTGGAGAAGATGGAGATGGGGCTAGGCGCCGATGAGGTCGGCGGAGAACGGCCGTCAAGGGCGGCGGTGGATTCGATTTTGCGGAGGTCTAGGAGGGATGTGATGGTGAAGAAGGCGGCGTTAGGGTTTAGGGTTTGTGAAGTGATTTTATGCTTGATTGCTTTTTCTGTTATGGCTGCTGATAAAACTCAGGGTTGGAGTGGTGATTCATTTGATCGCTATAAAGAATACAGGTTCAGTTCAATTTAAAATTTTTCTTTATTTGCCTTTTTTTTTTTTTGGTTCATTTTTATTTACTTTTAGATAATTTAATTAAAGCCTAAAATGTTCTCTCTCTGTTGGTGGAAAGTTATTTGGTAGCGGTGAATGTGATCGGGTTTGTGTATTCGGCACTCCAAGCAAGTTTTTTGGCGTATTTTTTGGCCACTGGAAATCATGTCATTTCAAGCCCATTGCGATACTACTTTAATTTCTCAATTGACCAGGTAAGTTATTTCCATGCATTATGCTTCCCCTTGCTTTTATTGGTTTTTATTTTTATTTTTGTTATACGACGATTTGCTGGATGATTTGCTGGATGATGTAGAGTTCTCTTACGGTCCCTTTGGATTCATGGATTCGGACTAAAACAAATTAAAGGAATGAATTTGAAGAGTTGAGGATTTAAAATGACATCTGATTAATATAGATTTGAAATTCACTAGTATTAACCCCTCAAATTCACTCTCAACTGGTTGGTGGATTTTAAATATAAATCTCTCGTGAGTAATCCAAACAACGAAGGGATTTGGATGAAGGATTTGAAATCCAGATCCATCCAAATCCACCCGATCTAAACGACCCTTATTGATCTGCTCGGATTTTTGGGTCATTTGATATATCATATGGTGAAACAGGGCTGCTACAAGAAGGGGATGGTTTGTAGGGATTTGTTATCTTGCTCAAATAAGGTTTCCCTTAACTAACTTGATTCACAATAAGGATGAAAATCCTGTCGTTTTATTGTTGATCTGATGAACAATATTTATCTGTTTGATGTTAAGGTATCCCTTCTAGAACAAGTGCTGAAAGTGTATGGTTTCTTTCTAAATCAGGGTCTTTAATGGTGTTTAAATAAGTAGGATAACCATCTGTTTTATGACCAAACGATGGTGAATTTTATTGATAAAAAATGAGCTTCTTTTATTTTTTATAATTAGTGATGGTTTTCAGTGTAATTATGTTGGTGTTGTGTTCATTGCTTACCACTGATATCCATTTCAATTAAGTTCCAAGGTTGGGTTTTGATCGGTTTAGATAATTCTGTAGCAAAGAGTAGGAAGCTATACTGTGTAAATTTGAGCCATATTAGACTTGTTAAATAGTGTTGTCCATTAACAGTTGTTGTTCTGACTCTGCCTTCAGGAGTGTTGTATTGGGATTTAACCTTAGCATTGGCTCAAGTGAATTGTGGTATGAATCATGCTGAGATTTTTCTTGTTTGTTTATCTTTGCATGTATTGAATCGTGATGGCTCATTGTTTTATTTTGGCACTGTATGTAATAATTTGTTCTCTCTCTTTTACATTCTGAGTGCCGTTGTAATTTTAGTATTACGGGAAATTCTTGAGTGCTGGATCAGCACATGCCAGATAGTATCCGTTTTTAGAACCCCAAAATTAGGAAAAGTGGGATGGGTATCATGAGTTAGAACGGATTCTATTTTCTACATGCCAAATTCGGCACATAAGATGGACTCTTGTTATACATGCTGTGATGCTTTCTAAAAGGAATCTATCCCTTTTGAACTGGCAGATACTAGCTTATCTTCTCATGTCTGCATCATCCTCAGCAGCTACCAGAGTAGATGATTGGGTATCAAACTGGGGTAAGGATGAGTTTACAGAGATGGCTACTGCATCTATTAGCATGTCGTTCTTGGCATTTTTTGCATTTGCCTTGAGCTCTCTCATATGTGGTTACAGCCTCTGCAACCGTGAAGCTACTTGATCTTTGTATACAACTGTTATTTTCCTTTCCTGCAAATGACTCTGAAGTTGTACAGCCCTAATAGAATATTCAAGATTAAACTTTCCTCTTACTGTTGATAATTGAAGTTCTTAAACATACATGTTTGGTGAATACAAATTCTACTATATTTAATGAAGATCGTTAGTTTAAACTTTTTTTTTTTTTCCTGGATCTTTTCAAGCTTCAGATGTTTTTTTTGTTATATTACGTTGTGGAGAACGGTCGTGTGCCTTTTTTGATGTGCATGGATATAAGCATTTTGCTCAAGTGAATTGTTCCTTTTTCCTTCTGAAAGCTTGGAATGGGTCCAAGAATTTGCTTGATGTAATAAGAGATCAGGAAACTTGCTATGTAAAAAATTTGCCAAACTGCTACGAAGTGTTGGTCTGTTTTTTAAGCTAAATTTGTGTCTATTGTGCACCGAGTAAGACCAGAGAAGTGTTGGTCTGATTAATGGGGGAACAAGTTTCAACTCTAATATGTGTGAATTCCTAATTTACGATTAGAAGTACAAGAGAATGTTGATGACACAACAATATGCTAAAGAAGATGGTATTTGTGGGGTGGGGAAGGTTTTTTTTGTGGGTTTTTTTTTTTTTTGGTGTTTGGGGGGGGGGGGGGGGGAGGGGAAGGAATAGGGTTATAAACGAATCGAGTTGAGTTCGAGTATTGAGCTAATCGAACTCGAGTTTGAAAAATTTTGCCACTCGAGCTCAAGCTCGATCGAGTATCAAAACCAGAGCTCGAGCTTGACTCGTTAAACAATTAGGCAGACTTGAGCTCGCTCGAAAGTCAGTGTTCTAGTCAAGTTCGAATCAAGCTCGAGCTCGAGTATTAATAAAAATATGTAATTCTTTCAAAATATAGGGTACTTTAGTAATATCACTTATTTATAAAAAAATAATAATATTTACTTATTTATTTGTAATATTTATTTATTTATAGAGCACGAAAAGTTATTTATTTATTTATTGAGCTCGAAAAGCTCGACAAGCGTTTCGAACCGGATACTTATATATTTGGGCTCGGTTTATACTATTCGAGTTTGGGTCGAGATCAAGCTCGAGTCGATTTGTTGACCAAACTATTCGCGAGGAGCTTGAATCGAAAACAGCCCTAGAGAAGATGGGAGCTTCAACAATGGGAGCTGCTGGAAAACTTATTCTGAAAAATCTGTAGCGTACTTTGGCTCTTCCAGTAATGTTTTCGATGGCGCTATCAAGCTATCAACTTTCCGCTAATGCGAGAGAGAAAAAAAAAGAAGAAGATAAGGTTAAATTTAGACCTAGGAGATCTAAATCTTATTTCTATGGAAGTGGTTTTCTTTGAAAAGATATCGAAGCTGGTAACTCTTCTTGTGGCGAAAGAAATACAACGTAGAAAAATTGTGTTTGTCGCATAGCCTGATGGCTGAAGGCCTGATAAACTCGGGCGGAAGATATGTTGCTGGGAAAGGGGGATGGTTGAAGGACATGTGACGTGGGCCAAACCGTTGCGCTGCCTGTATAGCAATATGCCCTTTCCAATTTCGGCCCAGCGCAAAGGATCTACGTTGCACATTTTGGTTGTCCAACCTGGTACAGAAAAACTGAGAAGGATATTTATGTTGGAACGGTTGGATGGCTTTTCCGAATGGAGGTCGTCAGTTATTTTCATGAAGCAATGACTTGGTGGGAAAAACATATATATCACAACTTCTGTGTTTTAGCTCAAATAACTACTATCATAATATGGAAGTTAATCGTTTTCATCTGTTAGCGTTTTATTTAGTTTAAAAGAAATTCAATTTCTGTTCAATTTCAGTCCAAAACGATTAAAAAGATAAAGTCAAGTCATTTAAATCTCGATAGGTTTAAAATCAAAATTTTAAAGTTCGGGTTTTTTTTTTTTTTTTTCAACAAGTTTAACCACAATTTTGTAATGGATCATAACCTTTCTCGCTGCGGATTTGATTAACAATGAAGTTTCAAATTAATAAATGTTCATTCTTACAAATCTAAGTGCATGTATGTTTGAGGAGATTGATATTGTATAATTAAACTTGTCTGTTCAATGAGCAAATTCTTGAAGTTTCAAAAGGGGGGAGAAAAGAGAAGGTGAAGTTCTATCACAAGCACCTACTTAATTTTTATTGAAATTGTTTGGAAAAATAAGAATTCATTAGTCCTAAAAAGTCGGATGAGTTTATTTAACAGTCCTCATGTTGGTGTCTAGAAGGATGTTTAAGTAGAAAACAAACTACAAAGAAACAAAGGAAAGTAAAAATAGAGATTCTTGATGCATGTAGAACCTTTTCCTTAAAGTGTTCATCGCCACCACTACATTAGTAGTTTGCTTCTAGGTAATGGCAGTATACCTCTAGGATACAACAAGTTTTAAAGAATTTTGATAGCAAAATCAAATATTCTCATAAAGAAAATAATCAAATGATGCAAAAGTTAGTTAGTTTTCTTGAGACTTGTTCATTTATAGCATAAGTGGTAGTTTAAACTCCAAATTCATACAGACATTTTCACCATGTCTTTTGGCATCAAAAGGTAGCAATATTTCAATGAAAAGTTGTGAAAAATATTCTAGAAAAATATGCTTGCTAGGTGTAGTCGCAGACATAGCCACCTGCGACTTCTACCCACACAGCTCTCTGGACAATTGCCATGGGAAGCCCTCACAGCTACAGCCCGCGACAACTCTCTAGTGAGCTGTCGCAGACAAAGTCGCTTGCGGGTTCTCCTGCAACACTCGCCAGAGAGTTGCTTGGTTCAAACTGCCCATGGCTTTTCCTTTTCCTTTCAAATCTCATTCCTATTTTGTAGACACCAAATTTTGACACACCATTTGTTTTTCAAACATTGGAAGCATGTTTGTGTTTTTTGAGGTCAAATTTTAATTTTTTTTAATAAAAAGGAGAACAAAATCAATTTGCAGGGGGCAAAACAGTAAGTTTCAACTGTAAATATTTTTCCATTAGCTTCGGGGGTTTTAAATTCACATTTTTACTTTCATACGTATTTTTTAATTTTTTGAGATTTTTTTCGGATTTAATTGGTATTCTTTTTATATTTTACCAGCACAAGGGCAAAATAGTAATTTTGCCTCGCGAACACCATTTTAGCTCATTTTAGGTACCAAATTTATTTTTCTAATTTTTTATGCATGTTTCTAAATTTTTTTGATTTTTTCTGGGATGATTGCTATTTTTTCTGTAAATACTGCATTCAGGGGCAAAATCGTCATTTTACAGTTTAAATTCGTTTTTCACCAATTTTGAGTCATAAATGCATTTCCTAGTATTTTAAGCTTATTTTTAATTTTTAGTAATTTTTCGAGGTCAATAGTTATTTTTTTTGTATATTTTCGTTATCCAAGGGCAAAATCGTCATTTCACACCCTGAATGCATTTTTTATCAGTTTTAAGCTCTAACCTTTATGTTGAAATTTACTTTGAATTTTTTGGAAAATTTTAGAGATTGCTGTCATTTCTTTGTATTAATTTTTAATTTTTTAGATTAAAAATATTTTTCTTCGATAAAATGAGAATTTTTATTACCGGTGGTGTTTTTATTATTTTGTAGTATTCTTGGTGACTAAGACAACTAGTCCTATAAATATTCCCCTTAAATTAGAAAAAAGAAAAGAGAAAAAAGCAAACCCTAAAAACACACATCTTTTTTTTTTTCATTAGGGATCAAAACACACATATGCACTAATAAACACACACACATAGCCGTTGATTTTTTTTGGCTTTCATTGTTCATCTTCATCAACAACCGGTTCTACTGTTCATCTAGCTTCTCTATTAAACAGATAATCTCATAGCTTTTTCTTTTTTATTGGTTTTCTTTATATGTTTTTAATTTGATTAATTGGTGGTTTTGTTAATTGATTCAATTTGTGTGAAAATCTGTCTGCAACTTTACACTTTTTGCTTGAAGATTGAAATTTTTTGGGGCTAAGGTTTTCTGGGTTTTTTCTCCCATCGTCTCTCTTCTCTTCTCTCTTCACTCTCTACCACCATCTGCAACTTACACCCAACATCAGACTCCATTCAACTACATATAGCCACTATCTCCATACCATACTCCACCACAACTCCCACCATTAACTGCAGCCAATAACCACCCAGAACAGCCCCTCTCCAACACCTCCATAACCTGCAAGAAAAGTCAACAAATTCACTCTAGAAGACCAAATCCACCATTAGAAACAACCACCCAATTGCCCTCCACCCTTACCAGCACTAAACTCAACCACTGAGTCCCAATCACCATACCACCGAAACAGCCCCTTTCCTGCCCCTTCAATCAATACAACTTCACAAACCACCAACGCTTCACCACTCTGCCTTCAACCTTCATCCCTCAAAACCACCAGCAAGCAGCCCTAGGAACCTGCAAAAATCAGCTCCAAACATCTCCATCAGACCGCCTAAACTTGTATCCAACAAACATCAAAAGCCCCCACCCCCAAAGCTCCCACGCACCACCAATCCTCCCCTGCAATGAAACCAAACCTCCCATGTTAACACAGCTATCAAGTACTACCCAAATACCACCTACACAAAAATAAGCACAACAAAAATAAAACATCATCGCCCTACCACCATCATCCACAACACCAATTTTAATCACCGTTCAACCAGGCACCACAAGCCACAAATCTCAGTCACCATCAATTAGCCTCCATGTTCTGTCGCAATTCATTCCCCTTTGCCATCCATACCAGCACCTGCAAAGCCACCAGACAGCACACATAATCATGTACGAACAACCTGCAACCAATTCAATCATTATCACTACATCAACCCCTTCATCTCGCAGGCCCCACAACTCCTCCATCACCACAGAAATTCCAACATCATAATCCCATCTCCAATTGCCACCACTGCCACACGCCATCTTCCATTGTAACCACCTCCACCACCTGCGAAAACAACCCAAAAACCACAACATCACCCTCAAATTCCAAGATAGCCCCAATAGCTCCGTCACCAAAAGCCATCAGTATCACTTGAAGCTTCATCCATCTTCTTTTTGCTCTGCCACGCCCCTGTCCCTCTACCACATTTCCCCTTCCCTCACTTTGTGAGAGAAACCAGCTGGGAAATTTGTTCCATTGTTTCTGGGAAAAGCACAAAAAAGAGAGGAAGAGAGGAAAATCAAAAAGGGGAAAACGGAAACGATAGAACAGAGAGGGCTGGACGACGGAGAAGACAGAAGCGAGAGGACAAAGAGGATGAGGAGAAAGAAAGGAAAATCTGGCAGAAGAGAGTAGAGAGAAAAAGAAAGCGAATCAAAGGGGGAAGAAACGGAGAAATCGGAGACGCCAGAGAGAGAGAGAGTGACTATGAGAAAAGATGAGAATGAGAGAGAGTTTGGGGGAAAAGCAATCAAGAAGAGAATAGAGAGAGAGAGAGAGGGACAGTGAGAGATCAAGAGAAGATTGTGAAATCTAAGGATGGAAATATGATTTTTTGGGAAGAAGAAGACAACGAGAGAGGGGGTGTATGTGTTTGGGTGTCTGATTTGTTTGGGGGCAAATTTTAGAATTTTGCTGTTACTTTTACTATTTCAATATAGAATAAATATTCGCCTTTTAGTCTCTATAGTTCAGTCAATGTTATTGGGCCTCCTAAACTCTTTTATTTTGTGCAAATAGGTCCCTCATAATTATAGATTGGCCCCATTAGGTTTAGTTTCCTTTCAATTGAACCCTAACTAGTTTCAATTATGTCTTATTTGCATAAATTCTCAATTTTGTCCCCCAAGCTCTATAAAATTTATTTTTAGTCCCTTTAATTACTAGAATTTACATTTTTTTTCTTTTCTTTTTTCTTTCCAATTTGCTAATATTTACATATTTTACATTTCACTTACTCATATTGCGATACCTTGACGTGTGTGTTAATTTTCTTAAGTATTGGTACCGGGTCTTCAAATAGGTATCCCTATTACTTATTAATTTCTTTTATGTGCTCCAATGTGATATTTTTATACATTTTTTCGCATATATTTATTTGCTTTATGTTGTTTAGTTTCAATTTTTATTATTCAGCAAAAATGTAATATTTAGATCATAATTTCCTTTATTTTTGGTTTATATTTTGTATTTAACTAGCCGATGTAATAGCTAGATTATATTTCATATTTTTACAAATATTCGTATATTTAGATAGCAAGTGTAATAGATAGGTCGTTTTTACTTTTTCACCCCTTGAATTGTAAGCCAAATCCTCCGGTGTAATAGTTAGGGCTTATTTGTTTTTTCGTGCTTATGTGCTTATATATTTTACCACTTTCTTTAGGGTTTTGCATCTAGATATCATGCTTACGTGTTAGGTGCTCTTACTTGACCTTAAATGTTTTGATATGTTTAACTTGCTCTTAATTCATGTTTTACTATTTAATTCATATTTTATGTTATTTTGTCACCACACTAGTCCAACGCTAGTTGTGGCTTTCCCGCTAATCCAACGTTAGTAGGGAATTCTTAGAAAGGGTTAGTTCAACGCTAGACCTTTAGGGCATTTTAGTGCTAGGTGCACTTATGTGCATTCTACATCCCACCTCACACATTTTTAGTTTTCTTTTCATTTTGCATGATTTTTATTATTATTAATATTATTTATTTATTTTTGACACATCTTCAAATGCATGACATTTAGGTTGCATCTCACTTAGAATTTAGGTCATTTGTGTGGTCCGACTAAAAATAGTCGCCTACTCACGTGGGAAGCGGTGGCGTACATGTCGTTCCCCCCTCCGTGAGTGGAAACATTCAAGTCACGAGATATTAGTCCCCCGTACCTATCATGTTGCATACCCACTTTCTTTCTTCACTTACTATATATTATTATTTTCTTTTCTTTTTGCATCGCATCTTGCATAGATACTCGTGACTCCCTCGAGATTTCGATTTGGGTTTCGCAACTAATGCGATAATCCCAACCAAGTCTCGACTGAACATGCTGACCTTCCCGATACTCACATTTAGATTTAGGATTTGCATTCATTTAGATACATCCGAACGCAATAAAACTTAGGGTAAATTGAGGAAATCTTGATTAGACTTCGCAACTAGTCTCGGCTAGGTTGAAAGGATGTCTTAGGCGCAAGCCTTTGCCTTCCCTTTCTTCAAATGTGACTCCTGGACTTTTTTCTCTCGTTTTCGTAGATCGGAGTCGGAAAAGGATTTTAAATGATTTTTCTAAAATTTTACTTTTGTTTTATTAAACGATTTTTTTTCGGGTGACTTGGTACACCCTAACTCAGTACCAAGTGGCGACTCTATTTTTTTTTAATTAAAACCCTTTTTCAAAATTAGTTGGCCAAAACTATCACATTTTTAGTCCCGGCCTTATTTTCTTTCAAAAATACCATTTTTTTTTCGAAATAACACATTTTTTACTAAAAACTCAATTTTTATCACACACACATGGTTTTTCCAAAACTCTACCTTTTCGAAATGGGTCTCAGACCGGATCATCTCTTCGGGATGTGACAGTCAACGACCCCACCTGTGTGTCATTTTGGGGCGCGACATATTTCTTTACAAACTATTCCAACAATCCCCCACTTAGTTTGTAAAAAAATTTTCTAACTAACACATTTTATACAGTGCATAGGGAGAAGTATCGTCAGATTTAAACTTCACTTTAGTATTAATAAATCACTAGAACTAACTAAATTTAGGTGGCTTATAGCATTAAATCAAGATTTGTTAGTTAGTAAAAAAATATTACCCACATAATATACACGATATTGATCAAATCACAAGTAGTTAGCACGATTATAGGCCACGTGCTCTATCCTAGCTTCATGATCATGTTATCTAGTGGTTATGTTAGAATCAAAGTAGGATTCCCATTGCAAGTGAAATTAGTCAAATGATTTCAACCCCATTCTTGATGACGTTGATGTCACTAAGTCCCTTGATAAAGGCTTAGCCAACATATCCGCTAAACTATTGAATGTTCTTACAAACACAACATTCACAATGACATCCTTTGATATGTGTCCAAGATTTTCATTTTTTAGACTAATGTGTCTAGATTTACCATTGTATACCTTATTCAAGGCCCTAGACATAGTGGTTTTACTATCACAATATAAAGAGACTGGAGGCATAGGTTGTGGCCACAGCTTGATATCAAGCAATAATTCCCTAAGCCACTCGGCTTCTTTGCTTGCAGTAGCCAAGGCTATAAATTCAGCCATCATGTTGGAATGAACAATAACAATTTACTTCTTAGAAGCCCAAGAAATTGCACCACCCCCTAACATAAAAATCCACTCGGTAGCGAAATTTTTATCACTCATACTAGTAAACCTACTAGCGTCTGGGTAGCCTTCAAGTACTGTTGGAATTTATTATAAAAGAGTCCTAAACTCTTTAGTTCTTTAAAGATAACAAAAAATTCTCCCAATGGATTTCTAATGGTCCACATTAGGACTTTTGGTATATCTTGTAAGTTTACAAACTACTTATGAGATATATGTTCTTGTATAGTGCATTGCATACATCAAATTCCCAATTACACTGGCATATTTTAGTTGAACAATTGGTTTCCTAGAATTCTCATGAAGTTTCAAGCTAGGATCAAAAGGAATACTCATTTCTTTGACTTTAAAATGTTGAAACTTGTTTGAAATCTTGTCAATGTTGTGAGATTGACACAAAGCATAAATCCACTATAATTCCTAACTTTGATATCTAAAATAGTATCCACTTTTCCAAGATATTTCATTTAAATAAGATATTTTTGGTATCCTCCACATCTAACATATAATCACATGAAAGATCTTCTCCAAGATCTTTCATTTTGTTTTAATCCTTTAGCTAGTAACCTTGTTTTAAATGTTAATATGGATCTATTGACGGCATATTTCCTCTTAAATACTCATGTACAACCTATTGGTTACAACCATGTGGGAAATCAACTAGAATATAAGGGGTTGTTTAGTTTAGGGAAATCAAGGAGGGGAATAAGTATCATAAGTGATGATACCCATTGTTGATGGACTGGCGTTATCGCCAGAGCACGTTATATCCAGCCAAAGCAATTTTACTCAACATGACAAAAATATCCCTAATGGTCAAACTCCCACACTAAACGCAAGTATGTGAGATTCACTCTCCCAAATTTATCAAACCCACAGCCTCCTTTCCAATCTGGTATTCTTTTGATTCGTTCTCCCCATTCGCTTTCTACTTTCCTTAGCAAATTTCCTCCCTTCTTTGTCATCCCTAATTTCATCATCCCTACTAATCCGTTCATATTTCCTCTTCAATTACCTTCCCATATTTTTTCCCCAATTTCATTATCTACATAAGCCCATTTACAATTTGGTATTTTCATCTCTATTAACTTGATTGAAGGTTTGCTTGACCAACTATGTCAAGGGAGGGTTAGCATCAAGTACACCAAGTTGGGAATTTTTGCAACAATTGGTGTTTAATACCTTCCAGAGACAATTTTGACATATCTTTACTCTTGGCTAAAAGCCCTCTTTCCACTCATTCGAAGGGGCTGAGGGGTATAGCACAACCCAGCAAGCATCAGATGATTAGGCTAAAATTGGTGCATCTGCTATGCCCGAATAGAACATATTGTCTCGATCTGGCTGCCGAAAAAATTTGGTGGACTTAATACAGGTATATCCAATTTGCAGTGTATTTTGATGTTGTTGCTAAGAATATTGCTCTTTGTTTTTGTTTTGGGTGCGAGAAACTATTGTCCAGGTAGTTAAGGTGAACTGCTTTCTTTAAACAACTTCTTTGTTTATGATTTTAGATTTTCTCAACTTAGTCAATAACTAGTTTAAGTGTGCCTCAAGGAAAAATTGTTGGGAGCATTAAAGGACAGAAGATGCCGAACTTGAATTTATTTCCAGCAGAAACATGCTAATTTGGCAATCATCTCCATAAAATGGATTGGGTATTTCAATAATCACTATCTTGAATTGAGAAACGTGGAGAAACCAAGTTGGTGATCAAGTTGAGATGGTCAACAAGACTTGTTGGTTGGTGTCAACAAGAGTTGACAATTTATTCCTTTGGCCATGTCAAATATTATAAAGAATAAGTTAAATTTCTTGCAACCATCATCAATTACCCATCTGTGTAATTATTTAAAAAATTCATTTCCCAGTAGCCCAATTACACTTCAGTTGACTCCATCCATAAGTCAAAGTCATCATTGATATCTGTAGTTTAGGACCACAAAACTAGTTAAAAAAGTTTAACTTGCCAAAGACTAAATGCATATCATGAAGCCTATTCAGGAAACAGATAATGACCACCAACTGTGATATAGATGCACTTGTGGATCAAGTAAAACAGCCTCTTCATTCTTTCCCTCAAGCATGCTAGATAAGTCTTTGGAATTCATCTCTAATTGGGAGTCCTTTCTCAATTATGACTAGCCTTTTTGGAGGAGGATCTTAATTTGAATCAAATATATACTAGCTTTTTTAATTCTTTTCTTTTTTTAGTTTATGCACATCTTAATTTGCTTTGATAATTTTCATAATGGTCAGTTTTTAAAACAATATTATGATTTTAGGAAAAAGAAAAATCTTAAAAACTTGCTTCATTGGGCTTTTGTCCCTTAGCCTATTGATGGCAGCATAAAATAGCTTGTTATAATTGGTACTCTTGATCAATAAGACTCTTGAAATGCAAGTTGAACATGCAAAAGTATTTGTCTTGGGCCAGTTAATTGAACTTGGATCACTAAAGAAAGTAAAATTCAATGACAAGAAAGGCTTCCAAGAGTGTAATTAGTGATTTGTTTCATATTGCAACTGTATGAGTAGGGACACATATACAGGGTAATTTTTTCTTAAATTTATTAATTGTATTGTGTAAGAGAGATACTATTTGAACCTTTTTGAATGGTTTGAAATGATAATAATTTGCAATTGATATTATCAAAAATGAGGTTTGGTGTGTGTTGTACAATAAATGTGTTAAAGTTGACAAACCATATCAAGAAGTCAACTAATAGAAGTAAATCTAGAAGCTTTAATAGTACTTAAAAAATTTGCAGATGTTGCTCTATAAAATGAATATCAATAAATTATTTCTTTCAAGATTAATAATAAGAAGAAAATTTTTAATTATTCAAAGTATCTAAAATTATATTTGTAAGTGTTTTTAATCAATATATTATTCTTGTAGATTAAAAGAATAATCCTGAAAGACTCTTGTCTTTAACTTCTCTACATATGAATATTGCTTGGTTCATTTTAATTTTTGACAAAGCCTGCTTTTTATATAGTTTGAGTGTTATGTTTCATATACATTATAAAATATTTGCTTTCGAGATAGGATTTTTGGTAATTTGTAGAACATAATCACATGGCTACTTATGAATTTTGGCTTAATTGATTACATCAAATTAGTTAAAAGTCTAACTAAAAATAAATCATTGGAAGCATTTTTATCTATTCTTATTTTTTCTTTGTTACTCATTTTTATTAAGAATTCTATTCTCAATCATTATGTGGCATTGATTACTCATTATATTTTGGATGTGAATTTGTTAGATGAATAATTTGGATAATCAACAAGTTGAAGAACAAACAACAACTATGTCTAGCTCTGATGTTGAAGAAGGCAAATATTAGTATGCTACTTGACATAAAGTTTGAAAATTGTGACGACCTTATAAGGTCAGCTAGGGATTTTTACTCAAGCGAGGTTACATTTTATCCATCAAAAGTTCTAGGAAGGACAGATATGTTACCATTGGATGTGATCGAGGAGGCCAATATCGAGATAGACTTGGGATTTCAATTGAACAGCGACAAAGGAATACGAGTACACGCCTTATGAATTGCCCATTTGAAATTCGAGGCAAGTTATTTCAAGATGGATGTTGGAAGATTTTTGTTAAAAATAATTCACATAATCATGAAGCTTCAGCCGATTTGATGGGGACATCCTTCTGCCCAAATTTTTTCAAAAGACGAAATTATGAGCATTAATGGAACGAGTAAATCTGGAATTCCTCCGCATCAAATTATTGCATATTTTCATCAGAAAAACCCAAATAGCCAAGTGATAGCAAGAGATATTTATAACATAAGGCGCAAGATTGTGCAAGACGACCTAGATGGTCGTTCATTGATTCAAGTTTTGTTTGAAGAACTAGGTAAGGCTGAATTTATATTTGATGTTAAGCAAGATGAAAAAGGTCATTTAACTCACGTATTTTTTGCTCATCCAACCTCCATTCGATTGAGTAAAAGTTATTCAACTGTGTTTGTTATGGATTGTACGTACAAGACAAATCGTTATAAGATGCCTTTACTCGAGGTAATTGGAATTACAAGTTTTAACACTTCATTCTATTCTTGCTTTGTATTTTTGAGAAAAGAAGGATAGGAAGACTATGAATGGGCATTGGGGGTGTTTAGCAAAATGCTTGGAGGTGATTTTCAGCCATCAGCTATTGTAAGTGACAGGGAATTGGCATTGATGAATGCCATTAAAGTGATTTTTCCTAAGGCTTCAAATGTACTGTGTGTATGGCATATACAAAAGAACATACTTGCAAATTGCAAGTCTTATTTTAAACACACAGAAGATTAGGAATGCACTTTTTAAAGATTGGCATAAGTCTTGTGTACTCTTCAACTGAAGAAGCTTTTGAGAAAGCTTGGCATGAGATTCAATCAGTCGTATAAAGAGAAGAATGCCATGTTGAGTTATATTACAAAAAACATGGTTGCCATATAAGGAGTATTTTGTTGATGCTTGGACAGAAGAAGATTTTGCATTTTCGAAATCGTGTTACTTCAAGAGCAGAAGGTGCACATTCAAAATTAAAGAAATATTTAATGATTTCAACTGAAGATATTCGGTCTGTGAAGCAGAAAGATGTGCCTTCCTCATTGAAAATGACATTTATGAGATAAAGGGTCAGATGTTGGATGAGAAACAAAAGGTTCTTCACTAAGTGCAAGTATCCCTATTTTTCAAAGAAGTATTGACTCGAGTGTCAATTTTTGCCATGAAAGAGTTGGAAAAGCAATTTGAAATACTAAGAAATCACAAGATGCAGGCAACATGCAGTGGTACTTTTATGGAAACTATGGGGTTGCCTTGTGCACATATGATGAGTGCTTGGAAAGAAAAAGTATTGCCTCTTGAATCTATTCATTCTTAGTGGAGGAATCGATATAAGGGCATCTCTTTTTGACAAAAATTGGAGAAAATAATGCTTGAATGTCCTTTAAAAGATGTACTAAGCCACTTACAAGAAAATGTATCAGCAATTACCCCTTGTTGAAAAAGAAAATTTTCAAAAGAAATTGTCTCAACTTGTTAATGTATCATCATCTTTGAGTTTTGAAGCCTACTATACAACGTGGAAAAGGAAGGCCATCAATTGGAAGGACAAGGAAAAGCATTGAATTCAACTACACGAGATCCTTCTCAGTTTGAAATCGTAGAAGCATCACTGAGGCATACGACTCAACAAGATGGTAGGGATGATGAGCTGGCAAGCCCAATTGAAGGCAATATCTTGGATGTAAATCAAGATTCAATGTGTTTTGATGAAAGAAGATTGAATAAATTTCTTGACTTGAATGCCATGCAAAGTCCCAGTGATGAGTTCTTGTGGAATTTGTAAGAATTTTTTGTCATGCATTTTATTCTTTTTTGAAATTTTCAAAGTGTAAATTCTTCTTTTGGTGATTTTATTGGCAAGGAGCTATGTTTTATGTTCATAGAAAATATTTGTATTGAAGTTGAAAACTTTTAGTGAGAATAGCCATGAAAATAATATTACGACATGGCCAGAGAAATTACCTACTAGCTAGTTGTTTTGTTTATGAATAGAATAACTACGGTAAACAACATATGGAATGCACAGGAGTTAAATTGCTTAGAGCTCCTATTATAGCAAAATAAATTGCTATTTTAAATCATAAATGGCTGATAGCAAGTATGATTTTGTTCAGACATAGTAAAGCAGATAGACCAAGTGGCTACGTGTCTCCTTTCTTTCACAGGAAATTGGTTTCAAACATAGTTAACCTAGTAAAATAAATTTTGTGATAAAGATCAAGAACAGTTAGGCCAGATGATCTGATCTGAATGGCATTTTTCCTTTTTTACACAAAAAGTTGAGATTTTCAGATTGGGATTTTTGGATCATTATTGGAGAGCTAATTACTAAATATGTTATTAAAAAAATGTAACCGGAAATATGGGTCCTCCAAAATGACATATAAGATTATTCTTGGTTCTAGGTGAAACCTTGTCTTAATCATGAAGTTGTTCACAATCAAGAAGTTGTCCAAATTAAGTTCACATGGAATCGCTATGAGAGTTCTTTAGTGTCCAACCCAATCAAACCTCATTTCCCTTTTTTCTTTGTCAGTTAAATCAAGACTGCAAGCACAGTTGAAGGTTCAAAAGTAAATGCACGCTGCACTTAAAGTATAGGCCTACAGACTAAATGTATTTCATTTTTTGCAATCCAATTTAGCATTTAACCAGAATAGACTTAAATTAATAGCTGTTAATGTATCACACAAGCGAGAAAAATGCTCTGTAAAGTGCATGCAACTATAGAATCTCAACTTGGGATGGAAACCAATTTGTAGTTTTATTAAATATCTATCTCATTTCTTTGCAATATTAAAATTTTCGATAGCAATAAGCTTCTATTAATCATTAGAAGAAAGAATGGAATAATATAAACAAAGTGATAAGCAAGATAATTCAATTATAGAGAGCGAGAAGTTTTAAACACTGGATCCAGGTAGCAAATGGCAAATAAGAAAATATAAAAATCCTGTATCTAAGACACTTGATCCAGTAGACAATGAGACGAGAAGAAATATGGGAAACCTACATCTTGACTTTGGTAAATTGAGAAAAAGAAATTGATACAAATTCATAAATTCACATCTCATCTATGCGATGGAAGAATACAACAAAAAGAAATTCATACGCTCCCTTCTTTGAAGCTCGAGTTCGATTGCATACATCTCTTTCCTATTCTTTATTACAGCCAATAGATTGAACCTAATTTCACTCTTAGAGGACCTCTCAATGTGCTCCTATATCACTGACTGCATCATTTCTAACCACTCTATATCATTGTGGCCACCTGAGAACTGTTCAAGGTTGATACCTTTTCTTCAATCCATCGATCTTATAGAGCACACTATCAACAAGTAAGTAACTAATAAAATAATAGAAATCCTCATCTTTCCCAGTAGCTTTCTGCTCTTTGGGCACCAAGGTCTCTTGTTTGGCAAAACTATTATCAGTTGTACAAATCACTTCACTGTTATTTACAGCCAAACCTTTCAGCTCAGTTGGAAAATTTTCATGAATTCTTTCAAAGCTGATAATCCTGGACCTGACTAGCAAAAAACAGCATAAATAAGTCTATAATAGTCCATTTAGCTCAATTAAAACAACGTAACTGCTTCCAATAGTAATACTTCAAATCATTTCCAATAACTTCCATTTCAAAGTGTCATGGAAACAAGGATCAATTATCTTGAAGACTTGAACTAATAAATCCTATTTGTAACTAAAAATTCCCAAGAACCTTCAGAAACAATACCAGCCCTTTCCATGCCACTTTACCATTTCAAAACTATATATTTTACTTTCTTCTTTCCTAATCATAATATAGACTGAACTAATTGTAGCCACCATATAATATTCCAGCCAAAGTTTGAAACTCACATTGCAAAATTTCCAAAAAAAAAAAAAAATCAACCAAAAAAAAAAAAAAGAAAGGAAAAAAAGATCACAAGAAACAATGGAGGAAGAAAGACTAAGAAATTTTATAAAGATGCTATAAAAGATATAAAACTCATAAGAGAAAAAAGAAACATTTTGCCTCTAGAATCTATGTTTTTGTTTACTTTTCTTACATGATTCTGAATTATCATCTCAACCAAATTTCTATTTATCATAATTTAGCAGCTCCTTCAAATGGATACAACAGAATTTGATATCAAAGAGTAGCTATCTATGCAACATGAAACCCTTTGCAACTACTTAAAATGTAAGAAGGACTAGACTATAAAAAGGCACTACAAAGTATGTAAATAAAATTAATTTTTTAATTTGATACAATTCTCATTTTCAAGAACGTCATAAGCAAAATAAGTGCAAACATTGATGAACAATACCTGTATTCAGTCTTCCAAACTTTTGCGACAGCTAGATTGAGACAATATTTTCTATTTGGGCATCACAGAAGTACTAATTTTAGCCCAATTATCCAAAGCCTATTGGGTTGTGTTGTAATCCTTAGGCTCTTGGGGATGAGTGGAAAGAGATTTTTAGCCAAGAGTAGAGATCAGTCACCATTATCTCTAAGGTATTAAAGTCTAATTTTGTCAAGATTCGGAACGTGGTGTGCCTGATGCTACTCCTCCCTTGACACAGTCAGTTGAGAAACCTTTGATTGAAATAAATGTTGGAGGAAGAACATCCAAAATTGGATGGAGATAAGAATATCAAATTATTAATGGGTTTGTGGGAGATAATTGAATTGGCAGATAATAGAAGAGAGGTAATTAGTGAGGGAAAGCAAATGGTTTTGTAGGAATGACAATGGATAAAACAAAGGAGTGAGGAAATTTGCAAGGGAAAGTGGAGAGTAAAGGGGGAGAACGAGTAGACCTGTCAACGGGTCGGGTCCGTCCGGACCCGCTTGGAAGGAGAGGTTCCGGACCCGGACCCGGATCCGGACACTATACCCGAAGGTCTCACAAATCGGGTCCAGATCCAGAACCGATCGGGTCCGGGTCCGAGTCTGGGTAGACCCGTTCCGATGAATACAAAAAAAAAAACATTTATCACCCTAAAGATCCATTATCAAGTTGGTCTTCTTTTTTTTTCTAAGCCCATGTTTCTTTCCTTTTCAAAACCTACTTATTTTTTAATCATTAAATCCCAAATTTAAAAACCATTCCCTTATCTATTTTAAAGCCCACTTTATAATACATACATATATACATATCTTATTATCCCAAAGGTCCATTATCAAATTTGTCTCTTTTTTCTTTTAAGCCCAAGTTTCTTTCTTTTTAAATCCCATTTATTTTTTTAACAATAGAGTCCAAATTTAAAAACCATGTCTTATTTATTTTAAAGCCCACTTTATAATATATATATATATATTATTTTATTTTATTAACGGGTCCAGGTCCGGGTCGAGTCGGAATTGATTATTCCGTACCCGACCCGTTTTTTATTAGAAGAAACGGGTCCGGGTAAACGAAATTCTACCTCTACTTGGACCCGGAAATATTTAACGGGTTCGAGTCGGGTCCGGGTCTGGACCCGACCTATTGACAGCCCTAAGAACAAGTCGAGAATACTAGATTGTAAAGGAGACCGTGGGTTTGATAAATTTGAGAGAGTGAATCTCACGTACTTGCGTTTAGTGTGGGAGTTTGACCATTAGGGATATTTTTGTCATGTTGAGTAAAATTGCTCTGGCTGGATATAACGTGCTCTGGCAATAACACCAGCCTTGTTGATGTTTGTGAAACAACTATCATTATCATTCAACAGGAATAAAAGTTATTAATTGGGCTGTCAATGATTCTCCCAAAATACTATTTTATCAAACTCATTAATCTTTATGATTAAGGGCAAAAACACATCTCCTAAAACACATATCTTTTGAGCTACCCACCCTCCAATATACTATACTCTCTATCTCTCTCTCTCTCTCTCTCTCTCTCTCTCTATCTGCTCTTGGCTCTCACTCCCCTCTTCTCTCTTTTTGCTATATCTTTTGATTTTGAATATTCTTGATTAGTACTCTATAATTTTTTTTATAAAAATTCTTTTTAATATTTTTTTACATTCAATTTTTTTATAAAAATTTAAACTGAAAATTAAAGATACATAGTACTCTACGTTAACACAATAAAAATGACTTTTTTTAAGGTGATTATTTGTATAAAACTCAAATTAGAGCATGACTATATTTAAAATTAAAAATCTTCTTTAAAAATATACAAAATAAGAAATCTAAAAAAATGCATATCATAAATAAAAGATTTAAAATTTTTAAAATTTACTTGAAAGTCATTCCAGTAAACTAAACAAGTATTTTTATAATGATACCCATACAATTGTTAAACCAAACATGTTTGGGGAAATTATAAAATCCATTCTCATAGTAGGGTTAATGATACTTATAGTGATAGTGATTGAGAAATTTGAATCAAACGGCCCCCAAGTATTATTTGATATTGAGTCTATTTCATCATTTATCACTTCTCTCCAAAACGCAGTGGCTCTAGATGACATAGCTTTACTAAATGTCTTTGGATCATCTTCTACATTCAATAAGATTGGTATCTTATTTTATAGAGATTCCCTATTGCCTTCAACCAAGAAGAGAATAGCTTGTGAATATATGTAATTTGAAGAAAGATGCTTCTCTTTTCTTGGTCTTTGACTCCTTCTTGATTCATAAAAAGTCTAATTTTCCTTCCTGTTAATATTAGAAGAAGAACCAACAGTTTGGAATGGTTCCAAACTAATTAAAAGATCCACTATAGGTTCTTTATCTTCAAGAAATTTATTCTCAAAGAATTGCACATCTCTTGATTCAACAATAACATTGGAATCAAGATCAAGCAACCTATAGGTTTTTGAACTTTCTGCATTGCCTACAAATACACTTTTAAGTGCCCTTGGTCCCACCTTGGTTCTCCTATTTTTCAAGACCCTATAGTAGGCTATGCAACCCAAACTCTAAGGTAATTTAGGTTTGATTTTCTGCCTTTCCATAATTCATATGGAGAGACTTCCGTTTTCAAAGAAGGAACTCATATTTACACGATATGCAGCTAAAAAAGATTCACCCTACAAATTCTTTAGCAATCTAGAACTTAACAACATGGTATTTACCATGTCTTCCAAAGTTATATTCTTTCTTTTTGCCAAACTATTTTGGTATATAATTCCATTTTGTTCGTAAAATATTGAGAATTCAGTAGGAAAATATTCACCTCTCCTATTACTTCTCAATAGCTTGATTTTCCTATTCAATTGGTTTTCTACAGGTGACTTGTTAGATTTTGAACATATTAGAACACTCATTTTTAGTTCTTATAAGATACACATGAACAAATCTAGAATAATCGTATATAAATATAACAAAATACTTATTACTACCTCTTGTTAGAAAACCATTTAATTCATACACATCATAATACACAAGATCAAATACACTACTGTTTCTTTCGGCCTTAGGAAAAGGTATGGTTTTCATTTTTGGTTGCACACATATTTCAAACTTCTTTTCTTCATTTCCAGCATAATTAATGAGTAGTCTATGTTTAGACATAAAATATAAAACTCTACTATTAACATGTCCTAATCTACCATGACATAATGAATAAGAAGAATCAACAATATAAGCAACATTGGAAACTTTATTAATAGTATTTAGTTTGAACATTTCATTACAAGAATAATCTTGTCCCACAAATACACCATTCTTGGATAAGATCCATGAACCTTGCAATGTTATGATTGCCCATAACCACCACAAGTCCATCCGCAACATCTTCATAAGCTTTAACTATGGACTTGTCATTCATACATGCACTGTTGCATCATAATTATACCACCGATCACATGAGTTGAGAGTTGATACCACATTCAATTATGTGATCATGCTAATCTTCCAATCGGACACCATTGTTACAAGTTTATTAATGGTTTTTTCTTCAACAAGACCTGCTAAGGCATTATATTTCTTGTGCTTCTTGTTTTAATCACACTCTATTTTGAAATGGCCTTTTTTACTACAATTGTAGCAAATCTGATTCTTCTTCTCATTCTTGGAACTAGTATTTTGTCCATAATATTTTCACCTCGTAGACCCTCCACCATTGTTGCTCCTTTCATTCACAAGGTTCACTTTCGGATCAAAATCAACCTTCTTCATTTGAAGAATTCTAGCAACCTCTTCAATTCAATGATTTTTAAGAATTTGATCCACTGTGAAAGCCTTGGTGTTGTGTAGTAATTTTTTTTTATATATAATCATTCCAACTAGGAGGAAATTTTGCAACACTTGAAATGACTTTGAATTTTCTACACCAAGATCTTTAAGTTTTGCAACAAAAACTTGAAGATCATGTACTTGATCCAATAATGATGTTTTATCATTAATTACAAAATCAAAATACTTCTTAACAAGGAACTTGTCTGTACCTTGTTTTTGTGTAGTATATTTTTGTTTCAATGCCATTTGAATCTCCTTTGGTGACTTGATGGTGTTGTACACATCGTATAGTCGACTTGAGATGGTATGCAATATATGGTCACGGCAAACCACTTCATCATTTTCCCTCTTGTGATGTTGCTCCTTGATTGCCTTGGAATGGTGGCAATGATGGATCAAGGACATAAGCCGCCTTCAATGCAGTGAGTGTTGCGCCCCGAAATGACACACGGTGTTCATTATCGCTTCCCGAAAAGATGGCTGGTCCATTAACCTTTTTTGAAAAGATAGATTTTGGAAAAATTGTGCGTGTGTGATAAAAATCGATTTTTTTTAGTAACAAATGTATTTTTTTAGAAAAAATGGTGTTTTAAAAATAAAGTGAGGTCGGGACTAAAAATGTGACAGTTTTGGCCAATTGATTTTGAAAAAGGGTTTTATTTTAAAAGAAAATGGAGTCGTCACTTAGTATTGAATTAGGGTGTACCAAGTCACCTGAAAAATCATTTAATAAAACAAAAATAATTTTTTTAAAAAAAATCATTTAAAACCCTTTTCCGACTCCGGTTTATGAAAAACGAGAGAAAAAGGCCCGGGAGTCATATTTGAAGAAAGGGAAGGAAAAGGCTTGTGCCTAAGGCATCCTTTCTACCTAGCCGAGGCTAGTTGCGAGATTTAATCAAAATTTCATAAATTAACCCTATGTTCTATTGTGTTTGAATGTGTCTAAATGAATGCAAATTCTAAATCTATATGTGAGAATCAAGAGGGTCGGCATGTTCCGTCAAAACTTGGTCGGAATTATCGCATTAATTGCGAAACCCGAATTGAGATTTCGAGGGAGTCACGAGTGTGAATGCAAAATGAAATGCAAAAAAGGAAAGAAAAATAAAAATATAGATAATAAGTGACCGAAGAAAGTGGAGATGCAACATAATGGGTACGAAGGACTAATATCTTGTGACTGAATATTCTTACTCATGGAGGGGGAAACGGCACGTATGCCACCGCTTCCCACATAAGTAGATGACTATTTCTAGTCGGATCATACAAATGTTCTAAAGTCTAAGTGAAATGCAACTTAGATGTCATACATTTTAAAAATGTGTCAAAATAATAATAATAATAAGAATAATAATATAAAAATCATGCCAAATAGAAAGAAAACTAAAAGTGTGTGAAGTGGGATGTAAAATGCATACGAATGCACCTAACACTAAAATGCTCTAAGGGTCTAGCGTTAGATTACCCCTTTCTAGGGATTCCCACTAACATTAGATTAGCGGGAAAACGATGAATCCACAACTAGTTTCGGACTAGTGTGGTGACGGAATAACATAAAATACGAATTAAATAGTAAAGCATAAATTGAAAACAAATTAGATCTAGCACAAATTGGCCCGTAATATGGACTGGCAGGGGTTGATTGTTCAGAGTGAAATGGGTGCTTTGCTGAGGGTATTGGGGTTGGTCCAAAGTGTTTTGAGTATGTCTAGGGCTGGGAGGAATTGGAATGGGCATTGGGGGTTCTGAATGATTGGAGGTGGAGGAGACATTTGGGTATTCTAAGTATCTAGGGGCAGAGTCTGTTGGGCGATAGGGACACTGTTGTTCACATCTGGTGTGTTTCCTTCTGTATTGGGTTGAGTCTGCAAAGTTCCCTGAGCAACTGGTGCACTAGAGGTAGAGCCACCATTGTTCATGTTGCTAATGAAATGTGCAATAATTTGGCTATGAAAAGACACCTCCTAAGTCATGTCATTCATTTTGGACAACATTTCATTCATCTGAGCCCTTAGAGTCATCATGTTAGATACCTGATTTCCCGTAAGCACTTCGGGAGACTCCGGGTGGTTACTTATATTTATATGCAGTAGTTTGGCACGGGACAGCGTGTAAATGGGGTTTCGGTGAAATGAAGTTATGATTTAGGGTACTTTCAATGTACATTGGAAGTGGAAATGATTCAGTTGTCCTTTCCTCATTATTACTGTCAATTTTTGTTGTTCAAAAAAAGAAAAAAAATACTGAAGTTAGTAAGTGTATGAATAATTTCAATGCATGTCCTAGGGGGAACTCTTATTATGCCAATGGTAGGCCTAATATGGAATGCAATCCTTTAGGGTAAGACCTCCTTTTCAATATCGGAACAAGATGAATTTTGGATCCAAAAGAACAGCCTTTTCATTACTTCAATCAACTTTCATACAGCTTGAACATTAAAAATAAGCACTTTGCTATTTTCATTGCCAATCTAGTACAAAAAACAAGTACATCATTCTGTCAACTTATCTACACAGTCTAAAACTTTTTTCAGTTGGTCTTCTAGGCGTTGAGCCTTGCTGCGGTCCGGCTCCCAAGAGTACCTGTTCATCGTATCATTGATGTCGTCTTTCAGCTCCAAGAATTTCCTTTTCTTATCTCGTAACTCTTGTTTGGCTTTCGTGTAAAGTTGTTTGACAGATTCATATGCTTCCCTGTTCTTTTCAGAGTTCTATTTCGCTTGTATTAATTCGCGATCTTTCATTTCTAACAGGGCTTTCAGCCAACTGATTTCCTCAACGGGGTCAATCATGATTTGTTCCTTTAGATGACTCTGATTTTTAAGCCAGTCGTCATATCGCGGAGTAGTCTCAGGAGTACCTTTGTTCTTTGTATCGAACGAGAGATTTTGATCCGTACATAAACTTTCCCATACTTTCACAAGTTCTGATTTTCTAGAAATTTCGGTGGAACAGCTTCCCTTGTCAAAGATGATGAGAAAATCTGATAAATCAAGTACTGGTGGTAACCCTTGGATACGTCTTAGCTGTCGAAGAAATCTTTTCGGAGTATAAGCAGTAATACCCTGAGTCCCTAGTAGCGGTATGAAATCGGCCAACTTAGTACGGAGAGCTACTTTGATACAGTCTGTCCAATCCAAAACCCATCGGATCCTTTGATAAAGTATCATCATCAAAAGGTCTAGCCATTTTGACGCTGTTCTCATTAGGCTATTTCTATCAATCCTTTTATGATGAGTGACCATCCAATTATGTCTGACCAACGGCAAGCTATGGGGGACAGACGAGTGCCTGTTGAAATGTTTCATTGCCCAAATATGCAGAATTCTGTTAGACGCATGAAAAAAGTTCGCTCATTTCTGGCAATTAGTGCAGGCAACGAATATATCTGCTAACACAGTAGGTACTATGGAAGCTCTCTGACCCCCGATCCCGGAAAAAAGATCGAACATAAGTTTAGTTATCTTGAAACTGATCTTCTTGTCTTCTCTCATAAACAAGTAAATACCTGCCATGACAAACCCATATACCCAAACTCTCTTTTGTGTCCATGCCATCTTCGATGCTAGCGTGAAATCGCCCGGATCTTAGTCAAACCCATCTTTGTTTGCGAATCTGTCAAACAGGAATTTTACGCTTATATTCTTATCAGAACTTTACACTGCAGACTCCTTCAACCCTGTGAAACGGCAAAACTCAACTTTTCCAGAAACATATAGAAAGATCACAGTTGTCCGTTCCACTTGCAAATTAAGTAGGCTAGCTACCTCTTCAACTGTAATGATCAATTTCTTGTCTCTAATCCTAAATGCTGAACAAATAGGGTCCTACAGATGAATCAGAGCTTTTACCAAATATCTATTTGTCTCTATTTCCTTAAAGTCATTAATGGGTCCCAAAAATGCTGCTACTTGGTTGATCTCACTAGGAAGAAGAAGTGCTTGCCATTTCCGAACCTCTAGTGGGATTGTCAACATCTGCTTGATGCGTCATGGGGTACTCATGCTGATTCAAAAATATAATCTGATTAAATTACCTTACCTAAGATCTCACTCACTAGGATTTACTGAAATTTAAATATGCAATGTCTTTTCAGGTTTACATACCCAAAAAGAAAAGGATGGCTTTCCTATCATAAGATTTCCAAAATGGCATTTCCTCTAAGGTCTATGCATGATGCCAGTTTATTAAAACAAGTTAAAATATGCGAAAATGTTAAATCTGAGAAATGTCCTAAAGATTTTTATCTAATAATGGTGCAAAACTTCTTCGAGAAAGATGGACCATAAACTGTACAAAAAGATTATTGACTCTAAAAATATTTGATTGAAAAAAATTGAGTCTCCCGAAAGTTACGGGACACAACATCAAAGGTCATGACTTTATGTAGAAACATACAAGTAAAAAATGTTTGTTTATTAAAGTATGATAAAACATGTTTTAACATTACATTTTGTGCAATGTGAGATGGGAGGGTGGGGGATACGGCAAAAATGGCACGTTAATTTTTTTGAAAAAGTATAAATACAAATTGTGCTAAAATTCGACCGCTTGAGTGCATTTATTGATTCTAAAAAAATTTAGTTTGGATAAAACTGACAAGTACAATAAGAATGAGTAAACTTTGAAAAAGATTTGAAATTTCACATCTTATTTAAAAATGTACAAATCGAAAAATTAGATTTTCGGGACTTTTACAAAATTTACAACGATTTGACCCTTGGGTATTTGGTTTACAACCAAACATAATTTGCGAAATTTTTTTTTTCAAATCTCATTTCCATCTTTCTCGAGGAAGTTAATTATGAAAACGAAATTTAAACGTGTCAAAAGAGGGTTGGCTTCCTACGAGAGCACCATACCAAGGTTCTTTATTCTATAGTTGTGAATGCGATCAAATAATAAAAGAGAGTGCGTTAGTTTAATCAACAAATATCACATAACACATTGATAAAACAAAAGCAGTAAACAATACAATAGAAAAAATAAGGTAAGGCTAACTCTACCCTAAGTTATTCTACATGGATGCATGAAGTTGGACTCACTAATGCATATAGACTCAATTAAGGCTTAGGTTCCCGAACCTTCAAACTGAGGAATCCAAAAAGTAACAAATCCGTCAATTCCAAGGATTCCAAGTCAGTGGTTAGAGTGATTCCATGGACACTACTACGCACACGTCGGGTTACGGTCACATGTCCAAACGAATCAATTTTTAAAGCCCAAATCTCTAGACTTGTGGACTCAAGTCGAGAGTTTGGGTGATCTCCTAGACAATGTTACGTGCACGTCGTGCCACGGTCACACGTCTAAGTAGATCGATCCTGATTTCTAAAGGGATGGGTGGGTGACAACCACCAAAAAGATAAAAAGGATAAAAAGTATCGAATGTCCGTATGTAGTACTCCTTGTAAGAGGAGAGAATGTAATATTAACACGCATGGGTTCTAAGGGTGATTGACTCCTTTCCCAAATGCAAACCTGATCGGATAAAGCAAAAGTAAATGAAACATATATCACATAAGTAACAGAGAGACGGGGAGTGTGTGAGATGTAAAAGAAAAATCTAAAAACCTAAAAAAAAAAATGCAATCCTAACATCCAAACGTGATAGAATAAAAGGGTTAAAAAAGAAAAAAGTGATTAATCCTAATGCTCGGACTCACTAGTGATCTCCAGTAGAGTCGTCAAAATTCTGTCGCGCCTCGAAATGATACATTATGAGGTTAACTATTGCGTCCCGAAGAGACGGTTCGGTCCGTTGACCCTTTTTGAAAAGATAAATTTTGGAAAAATTAATTTTTTTTAGTAAAAAATATATTTTTTTAGAAAAAATGGTGTTTCAAAAATAAAGTAAGGCCGGGACTAAAAATGCGACAGTTTTGGCCAATTGATTTTGAAAAAAGGTTTTATTTTAAAAGAAAATAGAGTCACTACTTGGTACTGAGTTAGAGTGTACCAAATCACCCGAAAGATCGTTTAATAAAACAAAAACAAAAATTTTTAAAAAAAAATCATTTAAAACCCTTTTTCGACTCCGGTTTACGAAAAACGAGAGAAAAAGACCCGAGAGTCACATTTGAAGAAAGGGAAGGCAAAGGATTACGCCTAAGGCACCCTTTCTACCTAACCGAGGCTAGTTGCGAGCTTTAATCAAAATTTTCTAAATTAATTCTACGTTCTATTGCGTTTGAATGTGTCTAAATGAATGCAAATCCTAAGTCTATATGTGGGAATCGAGAGGGTCGGCATGTTCCGTCGAGACTTGGTCAGAATTATTGCATTAATTGCGAAACCCGAGTCGAAACCTCGAGAGAGTCACGAGTGTGAATGTAAAATGAAATGCAAAAAAGGAAAAAAAAATATAGATAATAAGTGGCCGAAGAAAGTGGGGATGCAACATAACGGGTACGAGGGACTAATATCTCGTAACTGAATATTCCTACTCACGGAGAGGGGAACAACACGTACGCCACCGCTTCCCACATGAGTAGACGACTATTTCTAGTCAAATCACACAAATGTCCTAAAGTTTAAGTGAAATACAACCTAGATATCATGTATTTTAAAAATGTGTCAAAATAATAATAATAATAAGAATAATAATAATAAAAATCATGCCAAATGGAAAGAAAACTAAAGTGTGTGAAGTGGGATGTAAAATGCACACGAATACACCTAACACTAAAATGCCCTAAGGGTCTAGCGTTGGACTAGCCATTTCTAGGGATTCCCAATAGCGTTGGACTAGAGGGAAAATGATGAATCCACAACTAGTATCGGACTAGTGTGGTGACGGAATAACATAAAACACGAATTAAATAGTAAAGCATAAATTAAAAACAAATTAAACATATAAAGACATATAAAGTCAACTAGGAGCATATAACACATAGGCATAATGTCTAGATATAAAATCCTAATGAAAGCGATAAAATAAATAAGCATGTAAGCACGCAAAAGCAAATAAACCCTAACTATTACATCGGAGGCTTAATTTACAATTCAAGGGGGGGGGGGGCGGGAATTAAAATGCCCTATCTATTACACTTTCTATCTACCTATACAATTTTTGCTAAAACATGAGAAAAATAATCTAACTATTACATTGACTAGCTAAATACAAAATATTATATTTTTTCAAAATAATAAAAATTCAAAATTAAATAAATTAAATACATAAATACGCAAAAATTATGTAAAATAAGAAATAAACAAATAATAATAAAAATAATGCATAAAAATCAAATTAGAGCATATTGGAGCACATAAAGAGGAAAGTAACAAGAAGTCGGGATACCTCTTTGGAGACCCGGTACCAACGCTTAAAAGACAAACACACAAGTTAAGATATCTTAATATAAACAAATAAAGGCAGATCATAAAATCCTACCAAGATTAGGGAAAAAATATATGTATATATATAAATTCTATGAACCTAAAGGGACTACAAGTAAATTCTTATAAAGCTCAAAGGGTAAATTGGAAATTCATGTAAATATAAGGGGGCAAAATGGTAATTCAAGCAATTTGGGGACAAAATGGTAAATAAGGGGACCTAATTGAAACGAAAGTAAAATCTTGGGGGGAAATACGAAATTTCTAAGGACTTAATTATATAAAAAATGAAAAACTAATGAACATGGTAAATAAAAATAAAAGATAAACACTAATAAATATCTATTTAGAATAAAGCAACCAAAAATCAAACCAAATTAAATTAATTAACTAATTAAGTAAGTTAATTCATTTGACTAAACAACTAACTGGATTACAAAATGAATTAAGAGTGAAATAGATTTAACTCAAAGAATTAACTAAACAAGCAAATTAAAATAAAGCAGATAACAGCCTTTCCTCCCCCATTGTTCTTCCCCCTTTCAATTACAGAAACAAAAGCCTCCCCTTTTTCTCTTAATCATTTTCTTCTTCCTCTCCTTTCTTCTCCTGGCATTTTGTTCTCTCCAAATGATTGCCCTCTCTCTCTCACTCTCTCTGGCAGCCCCTTTCCTCTCTCTTTCTATTACTCTACGATTCTACCCATTCTTTTTTTCTCACCAATTTCTCTCTCTCTCTCTCGCCCATCTCTAGTTTCTTCTTCTTATTCTTTTCTGTCTCGGCCGATCGTCCCTAATTCTCTCCGTCTAGTCTCCTTCTTCCTCTCTCAATCTGCTTTCTCTTTGCTCCCCTCTATCTTTTCTCTGTTTTCAGCTTCTCCTTCTCTATCTCACTCTCGTTCTATACTCTTTGTACTTCGAGTCTCCTCTTCTCTTCCTAATCTTTCACTTCTCTCTCTCTCTCTCTCTCTCTCTCTCTCTCTCTCCGTCTCTTGCTTTTTGTTTCCTCTCCGTTTCTCTTTCACTCTTTCCGATTGTAAAACTATGGCTAGAGGGGGAGGAGTTGCAGGGGCTGAAGATGGTGGGTTTTGGGCAGGTTCGTGTTGGTGGGGGTCGTACGGATGACTGTGAGTGTGGTTGAGATGGCCGCGTGATGATGGTTTGATGGTGGAGAAGATTGAAGTCAATTGGAGGCCTTTTGATGATTTTGGTTGTTAATGTGGTGTTTGTGCTGTTATTCTTTTGCAGGTGGATTGTATGGCTTGGCATGGGAAGAGGGATTGGTGGGTCGGTTGTGGCTTTGTGTTGATGTTAATGGACAGCTCTTTGTGAAATTTGGGTCCTCTGGTGGCGGAGGCTTGTTAGGATTGTAATGGTGATGCTATTCGTGACTGGACTGGTGGTATTGCTGGTGTCAAGTGGTGATTGGTGGCATCCTAGCTGTTTCTTATTGTTTTATTGTGCAGGTGATGCTTGAAATAAAACTTTGATTGACAGTGGGTGATGGAGTGCGTGGGTGTGGAGGCTATTGAAAGGGCTATGGAGATGGAGACTGAGGTTTAGGTAGTGGAATTGTGTCATTGATGGAGGAGAGCTAGTTGTGATAAGGCTCAGTGATAGTTCTGGGTTAATTGGTGGGATTGGCGGTTGAATGGAGCTGTAGTTTGGTTGAATTGGATTGCAGATTATGGGGCTTTGGGTTTGTTGTTCTATTGTTTTCCTTTTCTTTTGCAAGTGAGCAATTAATTGTGATGATAGGACTTTGTGATGACAGATACTAGTTATGTGATTTCACAGTGGCTTGGGGGCTATTTGTGTTAGTCTATGGTAGGGATATGATGGAAATTAGATGGCTGTAGTGGTGGCCTTGGGGTGATGATTGAAAATGGGGCTATGATGGAGCTGTTTCTGATGGTTGAACGGTGGTGATGGTGGTTCAGGTGGTGGAGAAGGGAAGAGGGAGAAAGAAGAGAGACAGTAAAAAAAACAAACCTAGGTGAAGCAAAACAGAAACGAAAAAGAAAGAAGATAAAAAAAAAACAACAAATTCACATAAGGCAAAATAAAAAAAAAACTAGAAAATAATTTCAAGAAAAAGAAAAGAAAAGGAAAACCCTAGAGTTCATAATAATAAGAAGATTCATGCAATTTTTTATGTCAAATAAGTGTAAAAAGAATAGTAAGTGACTAAGGTAATACCTGGATTGAACCTTGCTCTTTTGGAAAAATGAAAGCTGAAAATTTTGGATGTTCTTGGTGTTCTTGATTTTTTTTTTTTATCTTAGTGTGTGTGAATATAGTGTGTTAGTATGTGTATTTGATCTGAGTAGGTGAAAAATAGTGTGCTAGTGTGTGCGCAGGATTTTCGTAGGTGAAAAAAGTGTGTATAGGATTCTAGTGTGTGAAAAAAGTGTAAAGTGTGTGTAATAGAAGATTGAACCTAGTATATTCTAATTAAGTCCTTTTTATTCTTTAGTGGAGGTATGTATAGCACTAGTTGTCTTGGTCACCAAAAATACTACAAAATAAGGAAAACGACACCGGTAATAAAAATTCTAATTTTATTAAAAAAATATTTTAAATCACAAAAAAATCAAGAATTAATACAAAGAAATGATAGTAAATTTGAAATTTGCCAAAAAATTGAAAGTAAATTTCAAATTAAAAGTTAGAGCTTAAAACTGATAAAAAAATGCGCTTTGGGGTATGAAATGACGATTTTGCCCCTAGACAATGAAAATATACAGAAAATAACTATTGACCTCAAAAAATTACCAAAAATTAAAAATAAGCTTAAACCCCTAAAAAATGCATTTATGACTAAAAAATTGACGAAAAATGAATTTAAACTGTAAAATGATGATTTTGCCCCTAAACAATGAAAATTCACAAAAAAAATAGTTATTGACCTCGAAAAATTATCAAAAATTAAAAATAAACTTAAAACCCTAGGAAATGCATTTACGACTCAAAAATTGATGAAAACTAAATTTTAACTGTACAATGACGATTTTGCCCATGAACAATGAAAATTCATAGAAAAATAGCTATTGACTTTAAAAAATTATCAAAAATTAAAAATAAGCTTAAAATCCTTGAAAATACATTTATGACTCAAAACTTGATGAAAAATCAATTTTAATTGTATGGTGACGATTTTGCCCCTAAATGCAGTATTTACAAAAGAAATAGCAATCGTCTCCGAAAAAATAAAAAAAGTTTAAAAACATGCTTAAAATAAATTTGGATTCTAAAATGAGCTAAAATAGTGTTCGCAAGGCAAAACTATCATTTTGCCCTTGTGCTAGTAAAAATATAAAAAGAATACCAATTAAATCTGAAAAAAAATCATAACAAATTAACAAATTTGTATGAAAGTAAAAATATGAATTTAAAACCCCCAAAGCTAATAAAAAAATGTTTACAACTAAAAATTACTATTTTGCCCCCCCAGATTATTGAAAAATCAAAATTTGATCAAAAAATATAAACATGCTCCCCAATGTTTGAGAATAAATGGTGTGTCAAAATTTGGTGTCTATAGTGAGGAAAAGCATCATCTTGTCCTTCCAATGGTTGAAATTCGTACCCATTCCATTGCACTCAAAGTTCACAATAAATACATTACAAATGTTGGTGTCTAGATGGGGTTGTTTGAGTAGAAAACAAATTACAAAGAAACAAAGGAAAGTAAAAATAGAGATTCTTGATGCATGTAGAACACTTTCCTTAAAGTGTTTATCAACGCCACTAGGATACAACAAGTTTCAGAGAATTCTGATAGCAAAATCAAATATTTTATTCTTTTCAACATCGACAAAGGTGAATAATCATCGTGAGCACACAATCTTCATAAACAACATTCCATTTGCATTTAACAAATGTGTACAACCTTTGTGAGTACAAGATTTTCACAAAGGTGTACAGTACTCATTAGTTGAGGTCGCTAAACCATTTTATCTACTAGCATGTGTGTTTTACTTTTCTAGCATATATATACTTAATGATAGAGCACAAGGAGCTGTCCAAGGAGCTTCCGAGGTTGTGGAGCTTAGCAAGGATCCATTGCAAGGAATGGGAGATCCGATGACCAGATCAAGGACCAAGAAGTTGAAGCAAGCTCTTCAAGGATTACTTGAGCAGTTGTAAGAGTATGAAGCTACTTGAGATAGAACAAGTTTGGAGCTTATGCCGTCAAGGATTGTCACATTTTTATGGGTTAGCGAAGCTAATGAGATGTTTCTGGAGCAATCCACGCCAGCAATCCATGCCCAGGAAGCCGCGAATTGAAGCAGAATGGCGCAAATGTGAAGTGATGCTTTTGGTCCTATCTGCGTCTCATATCAGTGCGTGGATAGACCCTATGTGTGACAGCCCCACCTTACCCAGAGGCGCACCAAAAGGCTTAGCGGACTGCCTGCCTAGCTCTCGCCAGGTCTCGATCCACGCACTCACGCAGACGACCGAGCGCACTTAACTTAAAATAAAATAAACTAAAATAAAATGGAACAAAATAAAATACACTCTTATTATTTAACTGAAAGGTACAAGTCATACCACACGTTTACAAGTCATAATATACATGATTTTCACAAAAATAGCCTAACACAGTTCGGCTATTACAATAGTTACAACATCCATAATAATCGAAAACCAGTGGGTCCAGCTTTAATTTATCAAGTAACCTGAGTAAAGGAAAACAAATAAAATGGAATGAGCTATAATAGCCCAGTGAATGTCCAATTCATGCAATCATACCAAGCACTCATGATTTCGGGTCATTAAAATAATCAATAAATTAAATAAACAATATATGAGCCATTTAATTTACATGTAGTCACTGGCGGATACAGGGCTCAACTACGGAAGCAAGTTTAACCGTAGAGGAGCAGGTACTGATCATGTAGCCACGATATTTAGACCGAGATAATAGCTCAGTTCTAGCATACTCGTAAAATTCAATCCGGAGTTACCCTCTTTGAGGAATGAAACTCTTATCGGAAAGAATATCAAGCACCTATATTCTCCAACACCTTATATCACCCCAAACGCTCCCGGTTGACTATCCGAGGGGTAACGGTGAAGTTAGCCTCGGAAGTCCAAGATCAAGAATACAATTCAATCATGAGTTAGCCTTTTTCAGGACTTTACTCAGATATACAAGTAACACACACCGAATACCGCCCAACACCTTATATCTCTCCCATACGCTCCCAGTCTGATTAACCATGGGAAAATAGCAAAATTGACCATGAAAGTCACAAGCACTATTAACACATTAGATAGTGAAAGCATGTAACACATTACGGAATAGATGCGATAAAGTACACATCTTTCCTCAAATAACACATTTCATTAGTTAATTATGTCAAGTATAACATCTCATTTTATGCATCAAAATAATGATGTCAAGTAGTACATGGCATTTCATGCATCACACACACATAAGAACACTCACCTGGTGCCTAAGAAAAGATCTCGTAGAAAGGTCGGGAACCACTTCCGGATCCTGAAATTCACGAGAAAGAATCGTGTAAAAACCCTGACTAGAATCTAAGAAATTTCATAAGAAATTCAAGAAATACCCCAAGTCTTTCTAGGGTTAAGTTTCTAGGGTTTTGGAACTTAGGGTTTTTCCCTAGGGTTTAGGGTTTTCGAAATTAGGGTTTTCTAACTTTTTAGGGTTTTGGCTCGGAAAGGTTTAATTCACTAATAGCTAATCTACAAAAATTTCTGCACACTTAAATCACTAAATTACAGCTTATAAAGTCTTAAATCATAGCCTAATCACTTTTATTTCCTAGGTTTTACCAAAATTTCGGCAGCATTTCCCCTATAACCGGACTAACCCAAAAATTTAAAACCTGCAAGAAAACATCCAACAACCCAATTTCAACAAGTTCTACAACTTCTAGGTTCAATTTAAACTCAAATTCAATCAAGATTCCACTCAAATTCAAAATCCCTACTCCAAGGATCATCACTCAAATCTACACAGGGTTGGTTTTCAGCCAACTTCGTGCCATTTCTGGGGTCAATCCATTAAGAACTAAGAAATTATGATTACATAGTTTTAAAGTACATTTATAGGGCTACAACTTTCGTGAAGATCATCAATCCAAATTCCAACTAGAACAGGTTCAAAATCAGCCCCCAAGTTGGCTCTTCACCAAAACTGTTTCACGCAGAACCGAATTTTCAGCCAACTTTGCAAGCTTTCTGCGGTTAATACACAATGAACCACCGTGCAATCCTTATACCGTTGGAAAGCCCTATCAATCTAGTTTCTAAAACAACAAGAATCACTCGAATCCAAGTTGTATATACCAAGTTATGAAAGTTTTACTAAAACTGGTCCAGCATGACTGTTTTTAAGTGTTCTTGAGTTCCATCTTAAATCCTCAACTAAACCACATATAAAACATAAATTTCCAAGGTTTAAAGGCCATATACTAGTCTATCTAACCACAAGAATACTTTATATAGCAAGTATATATCAAGTTCTAACTAATTTCTTCAAGTAGTATTAACAAGAAACTTGGTATTAAGCTTGCATAAAAACTAATTAAAACATGAAATTAATAAGGTAAGTTCATGGTAAATACCTTAGATATGCCTAGAACTTTGCTTAGAAGAGATAGAAGTCCACTTCCTATGGTTGATTTGTGTCCACTTGAGAGATGATAGTCCAAGAAGTTGAGAGCAAAAAAATGAGAGGAAAAGAGAGGGAGTATGGCCGGCCAAGGGAGAGTGAAAAGAGGGAGAAATAGGCTAGGAAAAATGAAAAAGAAATGAAGAAAAGATGGGAAAAAAAATGGTCCAATTAAAACCTCACAAGAGTAAAGTAAAAAGTAATCTTATTAATGCAATAGTAACTACTTGGACTAAGTTAATTGGTGGAACTCATTAACTTCTTATCACTTACTACTAACATTAATAAAACACAAGTTATTAAAGCAAAAAGAGAGTAGAATAGGGAGAGAGAGATCCGGCCCCAAAGAGAAAGAAAATAAGAGGAATTTCGGCCAAAGAAAAGAAAAGAAAGAGAAAGAATTTTGGCCAAGAAAGAAAGAAAAGAGAGAGGAAAATTTCAGCTAAGGGAAAAGAAAATATAGCAAGAAAATAAGTGAAATTTTTGAGTAAAGTTGAGCTAAAATTCAAGTAGTCAAAAGACTAGAAAGTAGTAGAATAAATTAATCAAAATTTAAACACTAATATAAATTAAATGGTCAAGTAATATTATTCTAACTTTAGTACTTAAGTGTTCTTGCTTCAAAATGAAAAATCTTAGCTAATTAACCTAATTAACTCAAGAAATCTCCCAACTAATAAATCAAGGTTAACACTTAACCCTAAATAAGAAAAGAAAATGTCTCTTATATGTGCATTTTCTAGGGTGTTACACTATGCATAGGAATAGAAGCTTTGTAAGCTGAAAAGCAACCTTCTGTTGCTATCCGCACTTTGAATCCGCGCGCGGATACCTAGCACGGATAGGAACAGAAAGATGCGTGAATAAAGCAAAACCTTTTGTTTCTATCCGCGCTAGTTATCTGTGTGCGGATAGCGACGCAAATAGTGACAGATTTTACGAGATTTTCGTTTCTGTTGTGATTTTATTCAATTTTTAATTTCTATATTATTGTTAGGCGTGATAAGTTACAACTAGTAGTAGGGATAAGATCGGATTCTTATTAGTTATTACTTTCCAATTTTGTAATTATGTGACTTAAACCTACTTAACAGGCTATTTTCATTGGTTAATGGAAGATTAAGATTTAGCCAAAACAAAAAAAAATAACGTGAGTTTTCTCTCTTGAATGAGATCCCTTAGTTCTTGGAAAAGAACTAATCTTGATTTTTAACAAGAAAGACTTGTTTCAATCAAGTAAATCGCTTAGGGTTTTTCTTCAAATTGTTTGCTTTCCAAACTTCAGAAATTTGAAGTCTGTCCAATTCAATTGGTCAGTCTAGTTTTGTATCTGCAAGAAGGAATTCGAGTCTTTGGAGTAGAATTTCGAAGCAAAACAATTCATCTCAACTTGGAGTCTTTGAACAAATGGCAAAGGAGTCAAGTTTGGTTGGATTTCTCTAACCTCATTTTCAAGGCATTCTTGAGTTCACACAACCGTATGCGTATCATATACTTTATTGTTAATGTTTTTAGTTTTTTATTTCATGCTAATGTGTTTTGTGAGGAATAAGAAAAATTGTATGCTTGATTCTTCCAAGAAAGTCACTAGCCTCCTTATTCTCTTTTCTGATGCGGATGCTTGAGAAGTAGATCAGATGAGTCTTATTAAAAGAGGATTGTATGTTTTGCCTTCATTGAACCACTTTTTTTGCTAAATCACTATCTTAAAGTAAAATTCAAGGTCGTTAGACAGCAAAAATTATTTTTGGAAGCATAGTTTATTTGTAATTTTATTTTATTTTTAATGCAATAAATAGATTCATCAAGGATGTGATTAGATTGCAACAACACTTTCTTCTCTAAAACGCGACAATGCTTTCTTCTCTGAAGCACCCAACTTTGATACATAAACTTTCTTTTTTTCAGCTAGAAATTTAAGTTTTTTTATCCTTTCACAACATACCAAATTACATTTTACCTAATTTTCAATGGAATACGTAGGTAGCTCTAATGTTGAGCTTGTTCACTAGTTATTTTTAGTTACATTGTTTGCTTTCTGTATTTTATTTCAAGCTACATCTAACCTACTTCCAATCTAAGACATGTAGGCAGTTAAAGAGAGCTCAACCAACAATTCACATTTCATCCTATTACAATGTGTCATTTTTTGAGTTTCTAAATATTTTTACATATTATGTTATGTTTTTAAATGGAACAAATCTGGTGCTATCTTCTTCTTTGTCTGGAATCTTTTTAAGGTTTCCAACAGATAGGGCACTCTATGAACCCAAACTTGGACTTACTATTTAAGAATTTCTTTATTTATGGTTAGTTTTTTTAACAATTTGTAGATCCTTTATAGATTTTGTGTCTTAAATCCAAATTCCAAGTTCTAGGGAGAAAGTGCCAATTTTGACCTTTGGTGACTTTTTCATACTTTTTTAACTTCTAAATTCATCATTTATGTTTTAAGAATTTTTTTAAATTTTGGAAATTTTTAAAAATTGCTTATTATTTATTTGAATTTTGTAATTCTCTTTGCATTTGTCATGCTTCCAAAGTGGTGTTTTTGCTAGAATTTTCAAGTGAAAATTTCTCTAAAGCCATTTTATGTGATAATTAATTTCATATGAAAGTTTCTTATTTTTAAAAGGCATTACGTATTTAATTGAATTTTGTATTTTTTGTCATGTACTCAAGGCAATTTTTTTGTTAAAATTTCTAGGCAAAAATTTTTTTCATGATTTTTTATATCTTAATAGATTTTCTGTAAAAGTTATATGAGTTTTAAATGTCGTTAATTATTAAATTGAATTTCATGTTTTTTCTTTATTGTGGCGTGTTTTTCGTGGTAGTTTGAGCTGTAAATGGGCCGAGAAAAACAGAGTATCTTCGATTTAAGCTCATGCTTGTTTAATAAATGAATGAATTGAAGGAGCCAAAATTTGTATTCAAGCTCAGCTCGTTTAGAAGAATGAGCTAAACTCGAGTTTTCATGAGCCGATCCTAGCTGTGTTCACGAGCAATTCAGTTCAAATAACAACTCTAGTTTTGATCCATCTATTTTCTAATTAAATAAAAATATTAATAAATAAGAATTAAGTTGCTTCCAATTAAAGTTAACATAATAAATAAGTACCATAAGAGAATTTATAATCAGTGACATTACAAATACAAAAGCATCACCAGAACTTCATAGTCATTCAATGAAAATGGATGGCTTAAGTGAAAACGATAAAGATGAAGGAGGAATGTATGTTATGTTAGGAATTAGGGATTTTGGGTATCAAGTAACTTAATAGTAAAAAAATAATACTACTCTTGTTCGCAAACACAAACAAATGTTCATGAACAAGTTTAATAAATGAGCTTAACTTGTTCAAGCTTGGCTCATTTAGTAATACGAACGAGCTGAATCCAAACTTTCACGAGTCGAGTCGAGCTGGTTTAAGTATTTTATGTTCTTTTAGTTTTTAGTTGTATTGGAACGAGTTATTCAATCAGATTAATTTTTGTCAAAATAACTCAAATCGTTCATTTTACCAAATCACTTCACCTCTTATTCCACTCCTACACTCACTCTCCATAGCTCTCTATTCCCTCAATTTCCTCACCAAACAAAAATTTTTTTGTCCAAGAATTTCTTTTTTTTTTTTTAAAATCAATAGCATTAAAAAGCCAGGAAGAAATCCAGACAAGAATCCTTTATTACCAAGACCTGTTTTCTCCTTCTAATAATATGTACCTCCATTTCTCAACATTCTCAACTCCATTCCTCCATTTTTTCCTCCAACTGCATAACTCATTTACTTTCATTTTGAACCAATCACTAACCTCAATCAACCTCATTAAAAACAAAAAGTTGCAAAATAGTAGACTATCATCCCCACTTATAGCCTGCAGCACCCAAAACCATCATTTTGAACCAAAACTTCGCCTTTGATCACTGCCACGAGTCCTTTCACTCGTTGCACCTAATACCTCATCTACAGAAACCTTTATCAGCACACCCTAATTCTCATAGAAAGCCTCACTATCTCGGCAAAAAAGACAGCAGCAACAACATATATAGAACCAGCAACATTAGAATTAAAAAAAATCATTCAAAAGCAACAGAAGAAATAAAACATTTATCAGCCGTTCCATTGGAAAACTTCAGCCATCATCCTTCTCCCATATATCTCAATCCATTATCCTAACATCTTCAACCCAACTTTAACAATCAAAACTTGCATCATAAGGTTGTAGCATACTAAAACAATAGTATTTAGACTTCAACTCATCATGTTTCACTGCTGCATCTGAACCAGCCATTACACAACATCACATACTTACATTTCACACTGCAGCATTTCTATAAGCTCATTATGTCTCCTTCATCATCATCATCATCATCATCATCTTAAACACCACCTCCAACCCCCTCATCCTTAGCCATATCAAATTTAAGCACCACAACCAGTAGCACACACCTGCACCAGTTGGTGTTGCACTTCTATCCATCTCATACTAGCACCATCCTTACACCAATTATTGCACTTCACACCACAAACTTGTTGGGTGTTGGGCCAAGAATTAAGACTATTGTTTTGGAGCCAAGATTAATTCAATGATTTATTTCTCTCTCTCATCATCATCTTGATGCTTACAAGCGTTATTTATATTTGATAACATCATTCTAGATTCATTGGAATACTTAGAAAAAGTTGTAGGTAAATAACTTAACAACTAACTCAATAAAATAATTTGCCAACTAATAATATTAAGCATGTTACTCAACATATCCCCCCTTAATATATGTTCTTGAACTCCAAGCACCTCTCCAAAATAGTAGAACTTGCCTTTTGGTAGTGCTTTAGCAAAGATGTTTGCAACTTGGTCTTCGCTATTGCAAAATTTTAGCTCAATTTAACCATATTACGTTGCATCTCAAATAGAATGGTGTTTAATAGTAATGCGGCGAGTTCTGCTATAGATCAATTTTTAGCATTGTTGATTACTGATTTATTGTCACATAACATTATCATAGGTTGCTTTGGCTTCTTGCTAATATCTATTCTTCTAAGCCAAATGACTTGTGATGTTGCCAAATTAGCTGAGATACATTTAGCTTCAGCAGATGAATGTGTGATAAATATCAATGTAGAGTAGTAATTAAACTATCTTGGCTAGGATTTTACCTTTTTTTTTTTAGGTATTTTGATGAATTATGTTCTAATTATTTGCTATTTTCCCTTACTTCAAGTTAATAATGTGTAGGAGTTATTTTTACTTGTGTTATTCTTGTATTTTTTGTACGGTTTTGCACCTTTCACCATCCATTTGGGTTAATCTTTGGATGATCATTGATTGTTGATTTGAGATGATAGTTGATGGAGATCAAAGAGTGGCGAAAGTTGCATATTGAGCTGAGTTTTCAAGTTAAAAGCGAGGGTAAGAAGGCTTTCAGCAAAATTTCTCAAGATTAGTAGCAAAAAGAGGATGAAACAACAAGAACACCATTCTTTAGTTGGTTTAGCCTTACGGCAACTGCCACGGGAATGGATAGAAAGTGTAGGCATTCCTGCGAGGCATTTTCAGGAGTGGGAACCAGTGCCAAAACGTTGCGTGAGTCTATAATTTTTAGCAATGTGGGGCAACTTTGGCTAAACAAACCCTACTCCTTAAGAGTCCAAATTCAAGCACTTATCTTGTAACTTTTAGCATAAGGAACATTATGAATAGGGAGGATAAAACCCTATTCACATAATTAAACACACCTTTACGCATATATACACAATCACAGAGAGAACAATAGCAAGGTAGAGAGAGCAACTCAAGATGATTCAAGGAGCAAATCAAGAGAGGACTTCATCAATATTCAAGGGGAGATTCAAGATGACTATATGAGAATGAGTTTCTCTAGTCTTTTCTTGTTTATTGTTGAGCTTGCTTTTGTTATTATAAACTAAGTTGTTTTGGATCTAGATGGGACGAATATTAAACATAAGTGTTATTGATTTCATCCTTTGACTAAATGAAAAATCCAATTTAATTAGATTTATTCATGAAATATATTGTGTTTTGAATTGGGAATTTGCCGACTTCCTTGATTCAATTGTTGATTTCATATGGATAGATTGAGAAATCACTCATACAATTATATCACTTCATGAATAAAGAAACTTATGGGTTACCAGAGATAGAATCACATAAGTTTTTCCAGGTTAGATTCAAACCTAACCACACTAATAAAATCCATAGAATTTAGCAATTTTTTTGGATTTTAATTAAGAAAAGATTCTAATTAATCATCCAAGGGATAGGAATTATATTATTTGAGAAAAAAAAAGATTCAATTAAGGAATTTTAGGATCTAAGTGAATTAGGCTGATCATTAGTTCAAGTTGAAATTATAACATATTCGATTTAGAGGGAGTCTACATCTATATCTTGTCTTTACCATTGTTGATTCTCTTTGTCAATTGTTTAGGTTTGTTATTTAGTTAAGTGTATACTTTTAATTGGTACTTTAATTAATTTTCTCCTTCAATTGGTTAGGTTAGATAATAAGAAGGACATTATTTCTAGTACTCATAGTCTTTGTGGGACGACATTCGGTACTCGCATACACTATATTATCGAAACGATAGATGCACTTAACTTATAAATCCATAGTATAAATGCGTGGATATCATTGTGCCATGCTTTTTTGCTTCTTTGATGCCAAGAAATACTCTCGAACCAAGTGAAAAACAGTGACCTAAGATGCTCTTCATATCATCAAGACATCTACCCTAATCACTATCATAATAACCATACAAGCTTTCAATAGCTCCTTTTTGAATTTGATACCAAGTTGAGACTATCCACTTGATGTAGCATAAACTCTCTTGACTGCTCCAAGATGTAATAAGCTAGGATTATGCACAAACCTTAACAATAAGCTTGAAGCAAACACAATATATGGTCTTGTGGTTACAAGATAAATCAAAATTGCCACCAAACTTCTATACAAAGTAGATTTAGCTTTTTTTACCATCTTCTTTAACAAGTTTTTCACTCACAACAAATAGTGTAGCCGGTTAGCAATTAGCCATGTCAAACTTCACAAAAATATTTTCAACATATTTCTTTTGTCAAGTAGCAGTCTCATATTATTCATTTCATATATTTCTTAAAATTAACAGTCTTCTTCTCGCTATTATTGGTGTAAAGAAAATCATCGACACATAAAGTTATAATGAGAATGTTTGAGTCACCTTAAGTCTTCATGTACAAGGTTTGCTCAATCTTGCTCATCTTAAATCCATGAAGTAAGAATCAATTTGGCTATACCAAGCCCTTAGAGCTTGTTTCACCAATACAATGCCTTTCTTAACTTATACACTTTGCTTTCTCTTGTTCTTTTGATAAAGCCCTGAGGTTGTGGAATATACATCTCTTCCTTCAATTCTCCATTCAAAAATGCAAATTTGACATCAAGTTGGTGGAGATTCTGACCTTTTTGTGCTGCCATGTCAATGAGAGTTCTAATTGTGTCAAATCTTATAACTGGCGCAAAAGTTTCATTGTAGTCAATTCCGTGCTATTGTGAATAACCTTAGCAACAAGTATTACCTCAGCCATCCATATTCAGTTTGATTTTGTAAATCCACTTGACATCAATGATCTCCTTGTCTTGAGGCTTCTCGACTAGTTTCCAAATCTTGTTCTTTTCAAATACATTAATTTCCTCTTCCATTACCTTTCTCCAATTTTTTTCTTCATATTTTCTAGTTCAAGAGTGGAAAAGTTTCATCTTGCATAAACATCACTCAAACTTCTCATTGTCTTTGGAGTTGAGCTTGAAGAACTCAAGCTTGAACTTGGAGATGAAAGTGAATTGCTTATTGGAGTTGAATGATCCTCATTTCTTTTTTTTCATTTGCTGAATTTTATTTTGAATGATCATTGTTTCTTTCTTCATTTGCTAAATTTTCTTTTTCTTCATGATGCCAAACAATTTGCTTCACAATCTCTTTCTCATCCCAATTCCAAGCAGCATTTTTATCAAACAAAACATCTCGATTAATGGTGATTTTTTTAAGTTTTCGAATTAAACAATCTATAACGCTTAGACTTGGAATCATCACCAACAAAAATACATTTTTTCGCTTATTTCATCAAGCCTCTGCCTCATTTCTTTTGGAATTCAAGTATAACAAATGCTTCCAAAAATTTATAAGTGTTTCACTGAGGGCTTCTTTCCACTCTATGCTTCAATTGGAGTTTGATTCCGCACGACCTTCATGAGACTTCAATTGAGTAAATATACAGTTGTATAAACAACTTCAACCCAAAGTTCCTTTGGCAAACCTTTTCCATGTAATATAGATTTTGCCATTTCTATCACAGTTTGGTTCTTTCTCTCAAAAAGTCTGTTTTGTTGTGGTGCATTGCCAACAACCAACTACCTTTCCAAGCCTTCATATTCACAAAATACTTAGAATTTATTTGAAGTGTTCTACTTGCCATGATAACTCTTTAAATCTTAATGTAGTGGCTACCTTTTTTTTTTTTTTAACAAAGCTTTTGAACTTCTTAAAAATTGAAAACATTTTGGATTTTTCTTTCATTAAATAAACTAAGTCATTCTTGAAAAATCACCTATAAAAAGGATGAAATACTTTTTACCTCCTTGAGAGGATATTCTTATATGTCCATAAACATTTGTATGAACCAACTCCTTCAGGAAATGATTGCGATGTTGTTTTCCAGTTGCACAACTTTCACAAACTTCATGTTTCTCCTCAATCCTTGGTAAGCCATCCTCCATCCCTATTTGTTGAAGTACTTGAAGGCTGTGAAAATTCAAATGGCCACCCCTCTTGTGCCTCAACCATGAGCCTTCATTGACATGTGCATTTAAGATTTGATTTTCACCATATTTGAAATTAACTGGAAAATGTCAGTTGGCTTGCATGCTGTCTACCATTATTTTTGTCATAGATGCAGTACTCATAGTCATCAAAGTGAAGCACATATTTATGTTCAAGAAGCTATCCAAGACTTAATAAATTTTGGTCAAAATTGTGAATAAATAACATCACCACTGAACTTCGTAGTTTGCTTGGTTTCGACTCTAATGGTTTCCAATCCTTGTGCTTGAGCTATGACTCCATTTCCCATCTTCATTTCAGTCTTTACAGATTTATCTAAGTCAACAAAAATGGTTTTATCTGTTATCATGTGGTTGTCACAATCGCTATGAATATACCACACATCGTTCTTGATCTTGGTGGCCATGTGATAAGCATGGAACAAATTTCCTTCACGTTGTCTCTTTTCTAAAAATTGTGCTTGTTGATTGATTTTGAATCTACAATCTTTCTCAAGGTGGCCAAATCTATTGCAGTAGCACTTTGGTTTGTCTTTGTGCTATCAATCTTTTTCAAAATTCTTACTCTTATTACAATAGTTGCAAGATTGTGAATTTTCAGCATTAAAAGTTCTTTGAAAGTCATTTCTTCTTCTTCCTCTTGAATTTTTGCCTCAACCTCTTCCATGGCCATAGCTATCACCTCTTTGTGAGTATCCTCTTCTTTGATAGCTACCAGAGGACTCTCCTTCATTAGTATTTTGATTAGAAAAACACTTTCAATAAATTATTTTAGCATGTCTAGCCATCTTTCTCTGATGAGCCTCCAAGGATCCCATCAAATCTTGAACACTCATTGAGGAGATATATTTTGTCTCTTCAATTATGGACACCATTGGATCAAGTTTGGATAGTAAACTAGCAAGAATTTACTCAATAATTCTATTATCACTAATTTCTTCACCAGAGGTCTTCATTTCATTTATAATTTTGGTGATCTTTTTTGAGTAATCTTGAATATTTTCAGCATCACTCATCTTTAAATTTTTAAGATCTCTTCCAAGAGTTTGAATAATAACATTCTTTACCTTGAGATTTCTTGAAACTCCTTTTGTAGTGTTTCTCATTCTTCCTCTCAGTATGTTAGGCTCCCATGATCCTTGGGAAGATATCCGAACTTACATCTTACTGAGTATGTGAAAAAGCTTTTGCATCCTTCGTCTTATGCTCCTTGAGTGCCTATAGTTCTTGATTGGTGAGGCCTTTTTCACTTTTCATTACTTTGTAACCATTGTCTATGTAATTCTACAAGTCTTGTGATCTAAAAATTGTTCTCATTTTCACAAACCAATAATCATAATGCTCACTAAAGAATATGAGAATTGGAAGACCATCACTAGTATGATTGGCCATCTTGTGCAATTTGAAACCACTCAATTTTTTCTGGTTTTTAAGGGATGAACAAGGCCGTAGAACTTTTGCTTTGATGCCAATTTTGTTGGGGTTTAGGCCAAGAATTAAGAATATTGTTTTGGAGCTAAGATTAATGTAGACACCAAATTTTGATACACCATTTATTTTCAAATATTGGAGGACCTTTTTCCTACTATTTGGAATCAAATCCTAATTTTTTCGTAAAAATGAAGAAGTCAGCAATTTTGGAGGGCAGAATAGTAATTTTTTAATTGTAAATATTTTTTCATTAATTTTGGAGGGTTTAAATTCATTTTTTTTTACTTTTATACACATTTTTAAATTTTGTGATTTTTTCGGATTCAGCTGGTATTTTTATGCATTTTCGCTAGCACAGGGGTAAAATGGTAATTTCACATCGCGAATACCACTTTCACCCATTTTTGTGTACCAAATTTATTTTTAGGTTTTTAAGCATGTTTTTAAGTTTTTCTAACTTTTTTCGGAGTGAATTTCTATTAACAAATTTATTATTTACAATTTTCTTAATTTTTTTATTTTTGTGAGAGAATATAAATTTTGATTTTTTTTAAGGGCAAGGTTGTAATTTTTGTAGTCAAGGGCGTTTTGGTCTTTTAACCATTTCTTGGAGGTTAAGACTTGTGCACTATAAATACCCCACTTGGGGATTTTAGAAAAGGGGAGAAAATAAAAAAGTCTAGGGAGAGTTTTTTTTAGTTTTTTAATTTTTAGTTTTTGGTTTTCCATTTCACCAAGAACACCAAGAACACACACTTCTTTTTTACACATATCTTCAAATTTTCACCAAGAACACCAAGAACACACATTTCTTTTTTCTACACACATCTTCAAATTTTCACACAAGAACACCAATAACACACACCACACATCTTCAAATTTTCACACACCACACATCTTCAAGTTTTCACACACTACCACACCAAGAACACACACCACACATCTTCAAATTTTCACACAGAACACCAAGAACACACACCACATATCTTCAAATTTTCACACACTACACCAAGAACACACACTCACATTGTCTCTCACACACTACGCACACTCTCACTCTCTCTCACACACTACACACACTACTCTCTCTCACACACAAACAACACTCACACATACACAAACACACACAACAATACACACACATTCATTCACACATAACTCACACACAAACAACACACAGGCGCACACACTCAGACAGAGAGTAACCCACACACACGCTGTAACACCCTAGAAATGCACTTACCAGAGACATTTTTCTTATTTAGGGTTAAGTGTTAATCCTTGATTTATTAGTTGGAAGATTTCTTGAGTTAATTAGGTTAATTAGCTAAGATTTTCATTATTAAGTAAGGACACCTAAGTACTAAAGTTAGAATAATTTTACTTGACCATTTAATTTATATTAGTGTTTAAATTTTGATTAGCTCATTTTACTATTTTCTAGCCTTTTGACTACTTGAATTTTAGCTCAATTTTACTCAAAAATTTCACTTATTTTCTTGCTTTATTTTCTTTTCCCTTGGCTGAAATTTTTCTCTTTCTTTTCTTTTTCTCTTGGCCGAAAATTCTTCTCTCTTCTCTTTTCTTTTTGGCCGAAATTCTTTTTTCTTTTTTATTCTCCTTATGGCCGGATTCCTCTCTCTCTATTTTACTCTCTTTTTGCTTTAATAATTTGTGTCTTAATATTGCTAGTATTAGGTGATAAGAGGTTAAAGAGTTCTACCAATCAAATTGATCCAAGTTAGCTACTCTTGCATTAAAGGACTACCTCTTCACTTTATTCTTGTTAGGTTTTAATTGGTTAATCTTTTTCCCACCTTTTCTTTATTTCTTTTCCATTTTTCCTAGCCTATTTCTTTCTCTTTCTTCTCCTTCTTGGCCGGCCATCTCTCTTTCTCTTCTTCTCTTATTTTGCTCTCAACTTCTTGAAGTTTTCTCTCTAAAGTTTAGGTAAATCCACTGTAGAAAGTGAGCTTCTTTCCTTTCTAAGCAAAGTTCTAAGCATATCTAAGGTATTTACTATGAACTTTTCCTACTAATTTCAAGTTTTAATTAGTTTTTATTTCAAGCTTAAACCCAGATTCTTGTTGCTATTACTTGGAGAACTTAGTTTGAATTGGAGATTTACTTGCTAGATAAAGTGTTCTTGTGGTTAGATAGTGTAGAAACCAAATTTTGACACACATTTTATAAAAATATGCGTATTACTTTATTTAGGGGTTATTGTGATTTTCAGGGGCTAATTATAATTTTTGTGTATATTACGTCTAATTTGTCGTGTCAGGGGCAAAATGGTAATTTCACCATGTAAATATTAGTTTATTTTATTTTATTTCTTAAATACATTGATTTTACTATTTTTATCATTATTTATAATTTTAATAATTTTTAGGAGTCATCTAATATTTATTTAAAATTTTAGCATTTTAAGTCTAATGGCACGTTTTTCAATGCAATCTTTTTACTAGAATTTTCAAAGTAAAAAATTTTTATATATGCATTTTGTATATTTATAAATTTTCTGTAAAAATCTCATAATTTTTAGAGGTCGTTTAGTATTTATTTAATTTTTGTCCTTTTAAAGATACGTTTCCCAAGAATGCGTTAATTTTTAAAATTTTTGAGTAAAAATTATACTATATGTGCTTTATGTGATAATATATGTTGTGTAAGATTTTCGTGATGTCATTTATTAATTTTCATAAATTTTATAATTTTTGCCATATTTAGGTCACGTTTTCCAATGCACCTTTTTTTTTATTTTATTTATTTATTTGTTTATTTCAATTTTTTTTCTTATAATATTATATTTCAGTTTTTTTTTAATATATAATTAAAAAAAAAGGGTTCAAGTAGTTTTTACTTTGTTTTATTTTATTTTATTTTATTTTTTCATTTTTCTTTGCTCTTAAAAAAAAAAAAGATAATGAACAGCAGCAGCAGCGTTGCTGCTGCTGTTTGTTTTCTGGCATGGCTGATGGCAGCCATGCCTCTTCCCATCATCAACACCATCCCTAACCCATACCTCCTATTACCAACTCCACCTTTTCTCCCATTCAACACTCAATCCCTGATAGTCCATTTTTTTTCTTTTCTCCCTCTCGGTCCTGACTGACCATTTTTTTACTCCATCAGATCACTCTCACACACACACAAACACACCACACTCACAGATCACAAACGCACACCCCCTTGCTTCTCTCTCGGTCTCCCTTACCCTCTCAGCCCCCTTCCCTTGCACAAGCATACAACACTCACACAACCTCACCACTCCCTCTCTGCACCTTTCACGCTCAATACACACCACAACACACGGCACTCCCAATTCCCTTCACCATTTTGCACACACTCACTCTCTCCCTTCTTCTCTCTCTCGGTCATTGTCTCTGCAAAACACACACACAAACACACCACACTCACAGATCACAAACGCACACCCCCTTGCTTCTCTCTCGGTCTCCCTTACCCTCTCAGCCCCCTTCCCTTGCACAAGCATACAACACTCACACAACCTCACCACTCCCTCTCTGCACCTTTCACGCTCAATTCACAGGCACAACACACACTTGCACCACACATCCCCTTCCCCTCACAGAAAACACACCTGCATTCTCACATTTCCCTCACAACCTGCACACACCATTCTTATCTTCCTCACCTTTCACACATCCAATACACACCACAACACACGGCACATCCAATCCAATCAAAAATACACATTCAGCACACACACATTCATAGACATCAACACCCCTGCAGAAGCTCACCATACACACAACTCACACGCACCTCACAACATCATCTGCACACAACTCTTTCCCTCTCTTGGCACAGCCACACCACAGACCACACACTTGCACGTTTTCATCCCACCAGACACATTCACACGATCACTCACACATACACACACCTGCATACACATAGAAAACGCATACAATCAGCAAGTCACACACGCACAGGTACACTAACATTCACACACTATACACACCTGCACAAAATCAGCGAAAAAAAAAAAAAATCATCAGCGGCTCAACCGCCGCGCACCACCGCCACCAGATTTCTACTCGGCCCAGGTAAGAACTCTCAACCTCCCTCAAATTCTGTTTGCCTATATATTCGTTCAATCTATGAAATGATTTTGGGGAATTTGTGTTTAATTTGGACCAAAAAGGGGTTTGGGAGATTAAGTTTGAAATGGAAAGAGAGATAGGAACCGATCGAGAGAAAGAGAGAGAATTGAGGAAGGGGGAATTTCCAGGTAGAAGAAGAGAGAGAGTTTCGATAGAGAAGGACAGAGAGAGAATCCGGCGAGAGTGAGACCGGACCGGAGAGGATCCGAGAGAGAGAATGGGGGGGGAGACAGAATCGGGAAGAAGAACCAGGGGAGAAAGAAGAGAGAAAAGAAGAAAAAAAAGAAAGCGAGAAAAAAAAGAAAAGAAAGAGAGAAAAAAGAAAGAAAAAGAAAGAAAGAAAATAAGAGGAAATCGGTAAAAAAAAAAAAAATTTGTTTTAGTGAAGCTACGTCGTTTTGACGTAGTTTCACTCAAAACTACGTCGTTTTGATTAGTTATTTTTTTAATTTATTTTTAATTAATAATAGGTATTTATTTTATAGTCCTTATACTTTCATTAATGCTACTGTAGCCCTGGAAATGTTTGATTTGTGCATTTAAATTTCTGTTTATTATAGATTGACCCCCATAATTTAATTTTCTTTGCAATTAGGTCCTGATTAATTGCATTTAGGTCCCCCGACTTTTATATAATTATAATTTTGGCCCCTACTTTTTTTAATTTCCATTTTTGACCCTATATTTTTCGGTAATTACATATTGACCCCTGTAATTTTTCTGGAATTGCAATTTTACCCTCTGATATTTATGGGAATTGCAAATTTACCTCCCAAGCTTGCTGTTATTGTATTTTAGGCTTTAAATGTGGCTGGAATTTGCAATTTGGTCCCTCACATTGCTGGAATTTTGTATTTTTGTCCCCGAACTTGCTGGAATTTTATCTTTGGCCCTTTATTGTTGCTGGAATTTTATTTTTGGCCCTTTATTGTTGCTGGAATTTATATTTTGGTCCTTTATGTTGCTGGAATTTGTTTTAATACCTCCATTAATTGTTAGAAATTGCATTTTAGTCTTTATTTGTTGCTGGAATTTGTATTTTAATACTTATAGTTGCTGGAATTTGATTTTTGGCCCCCTATTGTTGCCGGAATTTTGCATTTTCGCCCCCAAACCTTGCTGGAATTTCATTTTTGCCATTATATTTTGCTGGAATTACTTTATTGTCCTCCTATGTTGCTGGAATTACTTTATTGTCCTCCTATGTTGCTGGAATTTACATTTTTTGCTCCCCAAATAGCTAGAATTTGAAATTTTGCCTTAAAATATTTGCTATAAATTATGTGTTATTTAATGAATTTGCTGAAATTGTATTCTTGGCCTTAAATATTGCTGGAAATTTTTATTTTGGCATTGTATTTGCTGAAAATATTATTTTAGCCTTTAAATTTGTTGTAAATTATATTATTATCTTAACTATGGTTTGAAATTATAATTTTACCTTTTAGTTTGTTATAAATTACATTTTTTTTACTTTAGAATGTTGCCTAAATTTCCATCTTTAATCCAAATCTTATAATATTTTATTTTTTGCAAAAAAAAAAAAAAAAAAGAGAGAAAAATTTAAAATTAGTTAAATCCTCAAAACTTTAAATTATTTCTTTTCATATTTTCTTTATTTTATCAAATTTATAATTAATGCTTTAAAATGGGGTCTTGTTAGTCTAATTAATGTGCAAATTAGTTTCCTTTATTTTTGTTTTAGTTATTTTAATAATCATTATTTGGGGTTTAAAAGTTTAAGTACATATCATTATATTTTATCTTCTATTATTATTATTTCTTTATTTTGTTGTTTTGCTTTATTTACCTATTTACTTATTTATTTTTACTTAAACAATTTTCATTTTTCTTCCTAAATAATTAGTTATTATTATCATTATTTTCTTTCTTTTACTTTGTTTATTATTGCTATGATTGTTTGAATTATCATAGTATGTTCATAGTGATCGGTAGGAAATTATTCAATTAGTAGTTTATTTATTTAAATAGTGGTATTTTTGACAAGTTTGTTCATTTTAGTAGCAATTTGTACCGGGTCTTCGAATAGGAGGTACCTCTATTACCTTTTTTTTATTATTCTTTATGTGCTTTTACGTGCTCCTATGTGTTTTTCTATGTGTTTTTATGTATCTTTGTGCTTATAATTTTATCCATGTGCGAGTGTTTATTTATTTATGTCGTATTATTTATTCGAATTTAATTTTTGATTATTCAAAGAAATGTAATAGATAGATAATATATTCTATTTAGCAAAATTCTTTGTATTTAGATAATTAATGTAATAGATAGTTTATGTTTTATCTATTTAATTAAAGCCTATGTATTTTAGATAGAAAGTGTAATAGATAGGTTAGATAGGATATCTTTTATTCTTTTTTCTATTTCTAGATTGTAATTAGGTTATTCTCCGGTGTAATAGTTAGGGCTTTGTGTGCTATGTGCTTATGTGTTTTATCCGCTTTCTTTAGGATTTTGCATCTAGAATATCATGTTTATGTGTTATGTGCTCCTATGTGCTATTATTTGCTTTTATGTGATTATTGCTTTAATACATGCTTTATTTATTTACTTGCTTTAATTATATATGTGTATCGTCGCCACACTAGTCCAAAGCTAGTTGTGGTTAATTCCGGTTTCTTCTCTAGTCCAACGCTAGCGGAGAACTTATAGAAAATAGGCTAGTCCAATGCTAAGCCTTTAGGTCATTTTAGCATTAGGAATATTTTTCGTATGCATTTCATGACATTTCACACACATTTTATCTTTTTAGGCTTTTCTCATTTTCTATGAAGTTTTTTTATATATATACTTTATAACTTATTACTTATTTTAACATCTATTTGGTGCATAATTTTAGATTCCACTACACATAGAATTTTAGGTCATTTGCATGATTTAGACTAAGAAATAGTCATCTACTCACGTGGGAAGCGATGGCGTACATGTCGTTCCCCCCTCCGTGAGTAGAAACAGTTAGTCACGAGTCCATTAGTCCCCCGTACCCGTTATGTTGCATCCCTACTTTCTTTGTTCACTTACTATCTATACTACTATTTTCTTTTTCTTTTGCATTCCATTTTTGCACCTATACTCGTGACTCCGTCGAGGTCTACATTCAGGTTTCGCAATTAATGCGATAATCCCGACTAAACCTCAATGGAACATTTGGTCCCTTAACGATATCCATTTTAGGACTAGATTTGCATTCATATAGTTACATCCAAAGGCGATAAAATTTTAGGGTTATATTAGGAAAATTTAGACTAAACCTCGCAATTAGTTTCGACTAGGTTGAAAGGGTGCCTTAGGCGCGAGCCTTTGCCTTCCCTTTCTTCAACTGTGACTCCCGAACCTTTTTCTCTTGTTTTTCAAAGACCTGGAGTCGTCTAAAAGGGTTTTCTTGTTTTTTCCTATATTTTTTCCAAAAATCATTTCCTTAAAAAATCATTATTAATTTTCTTACCTTTTATAAAATATTTTTGGGTGACTTGGTACACCAAAACTCAATACAAAGTGACGACTCCTTTTTCACTAAAAAACCCTTTTTAGACTCTATTTTCGGGCTCAAAAACCGTCGCATTTCCAAAAGTCCCATTTTAGGCCCTTTTCATTTGCTTTCAAAAATAAAGTATTTCACGTCTTTTGTACAATATTTTCTAAAAATCATTTTACAAATACCTATCCTCTTTTCCCAACAAATAAACACAACGATGCATTTTAATTTTCCTTTTTCCAACTAACACATTCACCACACTTATTATCATTTTATCCGTTTTTCTTTTTTCGAAAAATGGGGCGCGACAGATAGACTAGTATATGGCCTTTAAACCTTGAAATTTCATGTGTTATATGTTGTTTGGTTGAAGATTCTTGGAGTAGAATTCTTGAAATTTAGTGGAATTTTGATTGAATTTGAACTTGAGTTGAACATAGAAGTTGTAGAACTTGTTGAATTGGGTTGGATTGCTGATTTTTCTTGCAGGAAAAAAATTTGGGTTAGTCCGATTTTAAGGGGAAATGCTGCCGAAATTTTGGTAGAATTAAAAGAAGAAAAATTGACAAGTGAGATTTGAAGCCTAGAATATGTTCAATTGAAGGAAATTGAAGTGTAGGAATTTTTAGAAATGATCTAGTGATAGATTAAATTTTCTTAGAATAAGTAAACCCTAAACCCTAGAAACCCTAAAACCAAAACCCTAGACATAAGTGGGGTATTTTCTTAAATTTTTCTTACTAAATTTACTGGGGTTTTAATTGAGTTTTCATTATATTATTTCTTTTAAATTTCAGGGTCCGAAAACGCATCACGACCATTTTACGAGATATTTTCTTAGGCATTCCAGGTGAGTGTCTTTATGTGTGCATGATGCATGAAATGTTATGTTTCACTTGTAAATATTATGTTACCCTTGCAAATATTATGTGATAAAATGTGCTACTTGAGGAAAGATGTGTACTTTATCGCATCTATTCCGTAATGTGTTATATGCTTTCACTACTCAACGTGTTACTTGTGCGTGAGACTTCCGTGACTAACTTTACCGTTACTTCATGGATAGTCAACTCGGACAGGCTTGGGAGGTTATAAGGTGCTGGGTGTTTTAGGGCGTGACGTTCTTTCCCTTTTGAGTTGTGAATCCTCAAAGAGGCCAACTCCGGATTGAACATTCTTGCGTGTTGGCCCTCCAAGGTCGAGATTACTCCCTGGATGTGGTAGCTTGTACGGAGGTTATAAGGTGAACGGTGGTTAGGGCTTGCGTGATAAAACTGGCATGTCCTTTGATAAAGACCTGAGCTATTATCTCGGTCCTATCGTCATTGGTTACATGATCAGTACTTGCTTCTCCTGCGGTTGAGCTTGCTCCCGTAGTTGAGCCCTGTCTCCGCCCTTGACTACTTGATAATTAAATTGTTCATATCTTGTTTATTTAATTTGTCGATTATTTTATTTAATAAAATAATGAGTTCTTGATATGGTTGCATGACTTGGACATTCACTGGGCTATTATAGCTCATTCCTTTTATTTGTTTTCCTTTACTCAGGTTTCCTGAAAAATTAAAGCAGGATCGACTGGTTTTGAATATTATAGATGTTTTAGTTATTGTAATAGCCAAACTGTGTTAGGCTATCTTTGTGAAAATCATGTATATTATGACATGTAAACTTTTGATGTGACTTGTACCTTTAAGTAAATAAATGAGTGTATTTTATTTTATTTTATTTTGAGTTAAGTACGCTCGGATGTTTGCGTGATTCGAGTTCTGGCGAGAATTAGGCAGGCAGTCCGCTAAGTCCTTTGGTGCGCCTCTGGATAAGGTGGGGCTGTCACACACGCACATTCACATCATTACAAACACAGACACAGACCCAATACATAGCCAGAAATTCACACACAGGCACACATTTCACAGGTTGCATACTCCGTTTACACACAAATTAACATACATAGCCTTCGGCCTATTCTTCCCTCACCAAAATCCCACCTTCAACCGCCAGTGAACTCACCATCTCACTGCCATACTCTATCCTCACTTGCCCAACCCAAGTCGATCATCAGACGGCCTCTTAACACCACTATCAATGGTCATGGCACCACCAATACCTAAACCATGATCAACAATGCAAAGCAGCCACAACCCAACCACCCTGATACCTAGCCCAACACCACCAGTCACCTGCAAAGAAAAACATAAACAACCAAAGCTGCAGGACAAACCACAAAAAACATAATGATCAAACTCCATCCACCATCTAAAATTTCCAGCAATCACCACGGCCTAACTAGCAACTAATTATCCACCCACAATCAAAACCAATCCCCACTCAACTGCTCCATCACCTGCAGAAACAGCAAGCAAGAAGCCCAACACTCCACTCCCTACCATCACAGAACCTTCTCTCGCCACCACCCCAAGCCCAAACAAACGAACAAATTCAGCACAGCCTCCATCGCAGATAAATTCAGACCACCAACGCCACCTGCAACAAAAACAATACAACAAATACCACCCAAATCACACAACAAGTACCACGCGCCACTAGTCTCAGTGAACTGCCATCAGCCCAGTGCGCCTTTGTCAAGCCCAAATCGTCATCGCCCTGACCAACCAAGAAACTACCATTACTAAATCCCTTCTTGAATCCAGGTACCATTTCTTAGCTCTTTCTTCCAATTTATCTAATTAACTCCTGATAAATGTGTAGAGTTGTTGCGATTTTATTGGGGATTTAGTCACTGTTCTTGGGGAATTTTTGAGTGAATTGGGTAAATTTAGTTCCCATGAGACTTACGCCTCTTAAATTGAAAGAAAGAATGATGGAGAAAAGAAAGAAAAGAGGGAGAGAATCGGGTTTTAGAGAGGGAGAGAGTGGTAGCGAGAAGAATAGAAAAAAGAGAGAAAAATCTAGAAGAGATGAAGAAGGGAAAAAGGAATAGAGAAACATAGAAGAGAAAAGGAAAATCAGCGAAGAAAAAAGGCAGAGAAATCAAAAGAAAGAAAAGTAGAGATTGGGGCAGCTTGTAGAAGGAACAGAGGGGGGGGCAAGAAGGAGAAAAGAAACACGAGAAAGAGGTATAGAACAGAAATAGAATGGAGGGGATGAGAGAAAACATGGAAACCAAAAATGAGGAAGAGAGAAATTCGGACGAGGAGAGAGAGATAGAGAGAGAGAGAAGAAGAGAGAAAGAGCGGAGAAGAAGGAAGAATCAGAGGGAGAGAATCGGAGAGGGAACAAAAAGGACGACAAGAGAGATAGGGAGAGCAGTGTAGTGAGATACAGAGAAAGAGAAAAAACTGGAAACAGAATATAGAGGAGAAAGAGAACGAGAAACAAAAAAAAACTGGAGAGAGGAAGATGATTTAAAAAAAAAAAAAAGGGAGTGTTTGATTTTTGGTTTGAGATGCATTTTTGGAATTTGTGTTTATGGGTTTAACGATTTTTTTTAAATTGATTTTAGGTATAATAAGTATTTGCACTTTAGTCCTTAGACTTTTAATTAGTTTTTCTTAGTCCCTAAGTTTTTATTTTATTTTTTTTTATTTTACACAATTGAGTCCCCATGATTTTCAATTGATCTCCCCTAGTTTTAATTTCTTTCAATTAAGTTTTTATTAATTGCGATTAAGCCCACTAGTTGCTGAAATTTATAGTTGTGTGCCCTTTTATTTGCTTAAATTTACATTTTTGCCCCTCCGTTTATGTGAATTTTTTTAGTCTTACCCTTTGAGTTTTATTGAATTTTATTTTAGCCCCTTAGTTGCTAGAATTCAGTTTTTATCTCAATTCATCAATAGTTGTATATTTTAGGTTTTATTTAATTATACCGAGGTGCCTTGACTTGTTTGTTCATTTTGAGTAGTATTTGTACCGGGTCTTCGAGAGGTATTCTTATTTTTTATTAATTTCTTTTTATGTGCTCTAATGTGCCTTACGTGATTTTTATGCATTTTATTCACATATTTCCTATTTGGTATGCTCTTTGTGTATTTATTTCTTTCATGCAATTTCATTTTAAATTTAATTATTTCTTTATTAGTATTTTGATAAAAATGTAATATTTTTGTATTTAACTAGTCAATGTAATAGTTAGATTATTTTTCTCATATTTTAGCAAAAATTGTGTAATTAGATAGAAAGTGTAATAGATAGGGCGCTTTTAATTTCCCCCTTAAATTGTAAATCAAGCCTCCCCGGTGTAATAGTTAGGATTTATTTGCTTTTGCGTGCTTATGTGTTTATTTCTTTTATCGCTTTCCTTAGGATTTTTGCATCTAAATATCATGCTTATGTGTTATGTGCTCTTATTTGACTTTATATGTTTTTATATGTTTAATTTGCTTTTAATTCATGCTTTAATATTTAATTCATGATTTATGGTATTCCGTCACCATACTAGTCCAACGCTAGTTGTGGCTTCATTTTTTCCCGCTAGTCCAACGCTAGTGGAATTTTTAGAAAGGGCTAATCCAACGCTAGACCCTTAGGACATTTAGTATTAGGTACATTTGTGTGCATTTCACATCTCATTTCACATATTTTTAGTTTTCTTTCCATTTGGCATGATTTTATTATTATTATTATTATTATTATTATTATTATTATTATTATTTTGACACATTTTTTAAAATGCATAACATCTAGGTTGCATTTCACTTAGACTTTAGGACATTTGTATGATTCGACTAGAAATAGTCATCTACTCACGTGGGAAGCAGTGGCGTACAGGCTGTTCCCCCCTCCGTGAGTAGAAACATTCAGTTACGAGTTATTAGTTTCCCGTACCCGTCATGTTGCATACCCACTTTCTTTCTTCACTTACCATATATATATTTTTTCTTTTTGCATCACATTTTGCATAAACTCGTGACTCTCTCGAGGTCTCGACTCGGGTTTCGCAATTAATACGATAATTCCGACCAAACCTCGACGGAACATGCCGACCCTCCCGATATTCACATTTAGACTTAGGATTTGCATTCATTTAAACACATCCGAAAGCGATAGAATTTAGGGTTAATTTAGGAAAATTTGATTAAACCTCGCAACTAGTCTCGGCTAAGTAGAAAGAGTGCCTTAGGCGTGAGCTTTTGCATTCCCTTTCTTCAAATGTGACTCCCGGACTTTTTTCTCTCGTTTTTCGTAAACCGGAGTCGGAAAAGGGTTTTAAAATATTTTTTCTAAATTTTTTTTTGTTTTGTTAAACAATTTTTCGGGTGACTTGATACACCCCATCTCAGTACCAAGTGGCGACTCCGTTTTTCAAAATAAAACCCTTTTTCTAAAAATCATTCAGCCAAAACTGTCGCATTTTTAGTCCCGGCTTTGTTTTCTTTTAAAATACCATTTTTTCTTAAAATATACTTTTTCAATAAAAATTTGATTTTTCACACATGCGGACGGTTTTTCCCAAAACTTGCTTTGTTAAAAAGGGTCTCAGACCGAACCGTCTTTTCGGACGCGACAGGCAGCAACCCCACTAACACCCTTTGCCAACGATTTTTTAGGACACGACAATTAACTCATTGATTTTTTTGGAGCCAAGATTAATTCATTGATTCATTTCTCTCTTATCCTTATCTTGATGCTTACAAACTCATTTATAGTTTTTATTCTAGATTCATTTGAACACTTAGAGAAGATTCTAGACAAATAACTTGCCAACTAACTAATAATATTAAGCATATAACTCAATAAAACCATCACTAATAATCACTGTCATAACAATAACTCCTTCACATCCTGTATCCTCCCTTAAATAACAACCATCAACTTCATCCTCACTCACCTGTGCACTCTTTACATACATAGACACTATTTGCAATAACTGCTGCTGTACTTCCACTCCACACAACTCTACAAGTACAAACCTTTTTTGTACCATAAAGTTCATCACCCTATACTCACAAGCTCTACAGAAAAAAGAACCTCTTCTTCGCATAGAACTTCAACAGTTCTAAGAGAGAATCAACATAAATTCAGAATTTATACATTGCTTTCTAATTAATAATTTAAAGTATAATTTTTTTATTAATATAGTGCATTTTATTCTAAATTAACTCCATTTTTTGCCTTAAAATTAAAAGAGTAGAATTGAATTCACAATTGGTTATACCGGGAGTAAGGGAGATCTAAGTCAATAACTTCTCTCAATTTAACTCCTAAACACACATTTTTTTATTTTTTTTCAGAAAACCAATAGTCATCTAGGTATAGAATTTTATTTGTACGAAAATGATTTTTTTGATAAAAAAAATTCTTTTGGTAACTAGGTACGGCTAAATACAACAGCTAGATTTGCTTAGACCCATAAAATGTTGCACATGTTCTAGGCCCCCATTTTGGCCAATTTATTTTTATTTTACTTATTTTAATTGTTTTAATAAAAAACCGTAAAAAAGCATTTTGCTTATATTTTTATTTTTTCTTCTTTCTTTATTATTCTTTTTATTGTTGTTGTTACTATCATTATCATTACTAGTATTATCATAATTTATTTGTTTTCTCAAAATTTTATAAAAGCACATAAAATTTAGTTAGATTCAAAACTTTAATTGGCTATCTTAATTTTTTAATAAAAAATGATGGCCTAAAAATTAGATTAAAAGGATATATTATAAGTTTATGACCTATAATACCTATTCAATTTATAGAAGAAATTATATTTAATGGACCAATATTAATAAAATAAATATTCTAAAAATTCATCATAAAATTACATTATTAGAATTTTGAACATATTAAATCGCAACATTGAGCATTGGAAGTCATATATTCATATTCTTTCTTTCACTAATTTTCACCTTGTTCACTCCTAAAACACCATCAAGACATTTTTTCACCACAAAATATGATCCATTTTCAACACCTAAATTGCAAAAAAATAATTTATCTGATATATAAGTTCAGAGATTTAAACAAATTTCAAATTTAGATTTGATAAGCATATATTTCAATTTGACCAAACAAGTTTTTTCAAATATTCTTTTTTTTTTGGATAAATTTTCAAATATTCTTTTGTTTCTTGTCTTTTTGGCACCCCCCGAATATTTATTATATCCTTACCTTTTGTCCTGACGCTTGTTAATAGCTCTATTGGCTATGGTCAGAAACCTTCAGAACTTGTACCAATCATCATCGCTAGGGTTATTAAATTTTGGACTTTGACCAGAGCTGTTTGTTATACGGCGTGTTTATTGCTTGCTTCCTTGAAATCCCCCGTATCTTCATGCTGCCTCTTGAATGGCGTGACTATTTACTCCCCACATTCCGCACCGCTTTGGCCACCTCTTAACTACCCCCCTGCCTCCCTGACGGCTCTTCCCAGCCCCTTCCTCATCCAAGCCCAGTTCTTCAATTTTGGAGAAGTTTTTGCATAGACTTTTCAAAGCTTATTATTGCCTTTGCACCAGGTTTCTTTTTTATTGTTTTGTTATTTACTGTTTTGCACAATTCTGTTGAATTACTAACGTTGTTGTTAAACCCATGACGAGTTTACTTTTGTTTTCTTGGAATAATATCTATATCTGGGAATGATTTGTGGTGATGACGGATTTGGGATCTGGAAAAGCTAAGAGCCCAAGTACTAGTTTATTATTTTTCTTTCTCCTGCGTATTCCTGACATCAAAAGGGAGTCTTTTTCTTTTTTTTTTTCTTTTATTTATAAATTTTGGCCCTTTATTAGATGTTATTTTAAGAATTAATTTCTAAAATCACTATGATTGATGGTGGTTTTGTGGGGCATATCCACCTTTTTGTCCTGGTGCATATGTGTATCCTTTCTTACATGAAATTTGTTGTATCGTATAAGAATACAAGTGAAAAAGTGAGAAGCTGTGGTGGATTGGTTGAGTTTTGGTAATTCATACTTCATTATCTCTTTAATTTTTGTCCTTTTGTTGTAAAAATACTAAAATGGACTAGTCTACGAACTAACTAGTGATGTGGACCATGATGATTGAGGAACGTACCTAAGTTGTCTCATGTTCTGTGGCGTTTGGTGTCTTGGAGTTATGTGAATTGTAAGGTAGTAGGAGTTACTTTTTCTGGTCCATATGTTGAAGCCTTTTGGTCTTTTAATTTGCTTACTTTTCTCTGTGTTTGCTTTCAAGTTAATTTTTAGTTCTTGATTTTCTGGTGATCTGAATTCTGGAATATCGTTCCACTCATCGAGGAACTTAAGAGAATCAATTTGTTGAGGTTTTGTTCTGTTTTTTGTCTGAGCATTTCAAATTTGTAGATCTCTGTTATTAGTTTATATTTCTTGTTTTAATTGTATATGAATTTCTTTCTGTTATTTTTGGGTAATTGTTTCTGTCTGTGCTTTGGATCTTATGATAATTTATTGATCTCTTCTTTTGGTGATTCTCAAATGCTAAATTAGTTTATAGAACTTGTTTTGCTACTGTAGACAGTCAAACAAAAAGTATGTGAGATAGTGGGTCTGAGTATGTGGCCGTTTAACTTTTGAGCTGGTAAGCTTGTTTAATTACTTTTTAAGGTTTAATTTCTTTTTTATGGCAGTATAGCACCTATATTGGTGGAATTTTTTTTAAAAATTTTCAGCATGTCCCAATTAATTCTATCAATCGTTTGAATGGCCTTTATTTCTTGGTTTATGAAGATATAGATCTTAGCAAGCTATTCAGTGTGTCATAATGAAATCTCCAGATGATTCTAATTTTTGTAATATTCTGGTTGTTACAAAGCCTCGAGGCATATTGTTGTTCATTATGTCTAAGTTTAATATATTTATAATTTCGGCAAATTCGTTAATTAGAAAAACAATCTTGTTTTTGGAACTGTTGGGTGATAGATTTTGTGTCTGCGTTGCTTCAGATGGATGCCCAAATTTCAGAGCACGGACATGTGATTGAGGTACACACTGATAGATCAGAAAAAGGCTTTGCTGGAAGTAAAGTTTGTGAAGAAGCACCATGTGAATTTTCAGATGCGAAAATGAGTTCAGAACGTTCGGTGTCCATCAAGAAACTTTGGATTGCAGTTGTACTCTGTGTCGTTTTCATGAGTATTGAGGTTGTTGGAGGCATTAAAGCCAACAGTCTTGCAATTTTGACTGATGCAGCTCATCTTCTATCAGATGTTGCAGCTTTTGCAATATCTTTGTTTTCTATTTGGGCGTCAGGATGGGAAGCTAATCCACGTCAATCTTATGGGTTTTTCCGAATAGAAATATTGGGGGCATTGGTCTCAATCCAAATGATATGGCTTCTTGCAGGGATCCTTGTTTATGAAGCCATTGCTAGACTCATCCATGATACAGGTGAAGTTAAGGGCTTCCTCATGTTCTTGGTAGCTGCTTTTGGCTTAGTAGTGAACATCATTATGGCTCTTGTGTTGGGACGTGATCACGGACATGGACATGACCACGGACATGGACATGATCATGGACATGGCCATGCTCACGATCATGGGCATCATGACCATGAGGTCCATTGTCATGGGCATGGAGATAGTGATCATGATCATGATCACGTTCATACTCAGGGTGTGAGTATTACTGGACATCACCACCAAGACGAGGGAAATGTTACACATGGTGAGCATTCTCATGCACATGGATCGGGTCTCTATGAACCTCTTGTCAAAAAGAGTGGCTCTGAGTGTGAACATAAGTCAAATGCTGGAGTAACAAAAAAGCAAAGGAACATAAATGTTCAGGGGGCTTACCTTCATGTACTAGGCGATTCCATTCAAAGTATTGGGGTGATGATTGGTGGAGCAATCATATGGTATAAACCAGAATGGAAGATTGTTGATTTGATTTGCACACTTGTGTTTTCTGTAATTGTGCTGGGCACCACTATTAAGATGTTGCGGAATATTCTGGAGGTACTTATGGAGAGCACACCCCGAGAAATCGATGCTACCAGACTTGAAAAAGGTCTGTGTGAGATGGATGAGGTTGTTGCAGTCCATGAACTGCATATATGGGCAATTACAGTTGGGAAAGTGTTACTGGCTTGCCATGTTAAGATCAAACCTGAAGCTGATGCTGACTTGGTGCTCGATAAGGTTGTTGGCTACATTAGGAGGGAATATAAAATCAGTCATGTGACCATTCAAATAGAAAGAGATTGCATTTGATGGGGTATGATTTGGTTTTACCTAGCTGTTGTATTTCTGAAGGATGGGCAACCTCTTTTAAAACTTGTCAGTTATTCAGCAAGGAAGAAAAATGACTTTCCCCCAGATTTTGGCTGCTTTATTGATCCTCTTTTTATATTTAATTTTCTCACTTTAGTTTTCGGGAATCAATTGCAGATGGACATCTAAAAATTGTTGGCTGTGTTGGCAAATTTGGAGTGTCTCTTTACTCGGAGTGGATGGGCGAATGGTGCCTAGTGCCAATACTTGTTTAGACAATATAAAGTTAAGAGACTCTGAATTTAGTCTACTCCACCATTAGGCAGATGAAATTTGTGCCATTTACGTTTTCTCGTAGCTTATTTTATTTTTCATGTGAAAATGTCCAAGGGAGCAAGGCAATGCCATTTACTTTTTCACTTGTAGCTTATTTTACATGTCCAGGGAGTAAGGCACTGGAATAGTTGGAAGACTACAAGAGACGAAAGCCACAAGAAAAGCGGTTGAACTGCATTCTTAATTCCTGCTTTAGCGATTCTCTTTTAAACCTTAGTAATAAATAGGAAGACTAAAGAGATGAAAATCACAGGAAAAAGAGGTTCAGTGGCATTGTTTATTCCTGTTTTTGCGATTCTCTTTCAAACCGTACCAAGTACAATTTTTACTTGTGTTTTAATTTTTGCAACAAGTCTTTTTCTTTATAAAAAGAACCGAAAAGAATTGATTGGGACCTAAAGCTAAAAACTGAAATGCTTGTTCTTTGCCTTTCGGTTCTGTTTTGATGGGCTAAAAATATTTTTTAACAAAATATGAATAGCATTTTAGTGACCGTGAACCTGAAATCTTGATCCGGTATACAGTTATTTGCTGATTTATTTTCTGATTTCTCTCTGCCCATAAAAACCTTATATAATGTGACTTTGTGAATCCAAGTTGTTTCTTTGGAGAATTCAAATATTCCATAATAAAGAAACGAATAGTGGATTGAGCGGTTAGTATTATATAACTCTTCCTCAGTGGTTGGGGATTTAAATCTTACCGCTTCTCTTTTTCCAAAATCCTCCTACAATTAGATGGACTTTCTAAAAAAATAAAATAAAATAAAATAAACTACTAACTATGCCAACTTGCATCACTAAATTCGTTCTTATCTTTAATTCTTTTATCAACTATAGCTTCTTCAATTGTTAGTGAAGCAAATTAAGTGGAACAAAGAAAGGCTTCCTTTTGGCTCATGCTTAGCACACTCTAGTTAAGCAAAAGAGTTTTACGACTAATTGCACAAAGGAATGACCACTTTTTGCTCAACTTTTTCAATTTTTTTTTTCTTGAGAGATTTTAGAATTTTTATTTATCAAAGCATTTATTTTGACTTTTAATTCCTTTTTTTTTTTTTTAACATAAGACTCTTTTAAACTATAATGCAATTTCATAACAAAGAGCTCAATATCATCAACATCAATTTCATCATGAGAATGGTAGTTAGAAGATACTTCATTTTCTCCTATGGCCATGAAAGCCATTTGTGTCATTTTATATTCCTCTTCAATCTTACCATTGGAGTTGCAATCTTCTCATGAAATTTTGAAATTGTTGAATGATCTTGTACTTCCTCTAGCTTCCTTCTTCTTCTTCATTAGAGAACCATTCATATAATGTCCTAGACGACCACACTTACTGCATTTTTTTTATCACTTCTTGCTTTCTATGGTTTTTCAAGGAGCTTGAGGGTTGGTTGTTGCCTAAAACTCTTGTAATCCTCCTGTTATTGATGAAGTACTTCTTGGTGCTTTTAATGATGAAGGCCAAGTCATATCTTTATCTTCCTTATCAAATGAGAAAGGTCTTCACCTTCTTGAGCGACTTTAAGTGCGATACTCTGTTTATCTCTAGCTTTCTCTTTATCATATTTAAGTTGCAACTCATAAGAGGCTAGTGAATTTATAAGTGATTCAATAGACATATTATATAAATTCTTTGTTTCTTCAATAATCATAACCTTAGTTTCCAATTCTTTAGGCAGGACATTTAAAATTTTTCTATTTTTCTCACCTAAAGAGTATACTTTACCAAGAGTTTATAAATCTTTACTAATGTCATTGAACCTACAATACATTTTATCAATATTTTCATGAGGTTCCATTCTAAATGATTTATATTTGGTAACAAGTGAAGATTTCTTTTATTTTTTTATATCTTTACGACCTTCATATATTTCCTTCAATTTATCCTATATCTTTTGAGCCGTTTTATATCCTTTTATCCATGAATATTCATTAGAATCTAAAGCATTGTATAATAATTCATGGCCTTAGTATTTAATATGAGATTAGTCCTATCTAAAGCACTCAATTCATTTCTAGTTTTTGGTGTAATCTTACCTAATCGCTCATCAAGTATGGTGGCCTTATAAGGATCTTCATTGACAATATACCAAAACTCAATATCTATAGATTGCAAAAATATTTCCATTTTATCCCTCAAACTATTAGAATTTATTCCATTAAACTTGGGAGGTCTAAGAATGAATTGACCCTCTACAAATAAAGCATTATTAGTTGTCATCTTTACTTCTAAGCTAATTAAGTTTAAATCAAGAAGACCAAGCTCTTATGCGAATTGTAAGTCCTAAAGGTAACCTAAGAGGGAGGTCAATTAGGTTGATCATATATTAAAGCAAGATGTACAATTTTTGCCCAATATTTACTAAGCAAACTTTCCTAAGGATCACATACTTGGTGATAAATAAAAAGTAATTTCACAAGTTATGTAAAAGTAAGGAAATAAAGTCAAAGCGTGCAAACCAATTTATGGTAGTCCAATACCCTCTTTGACACCTACGTCCATATCAAATTTCTCCAATCTTGGAGTGCCATCCACAATAGCTTCTTCAATTTTTGGTGAAGCAAACCAACTTATACAAAGGAAAGCCCACTCTCTGCTCACACTAAGTTCATTTTAGTTGAGCCAAAGAGTTTTACAACTTCTATCAAGTTGAAACTCTCTAAGCTACAATTAAATGCTTACTTACATAGTGAATAATACAAATTATTATTCAACCTCACAATGAACTACAAGTCTACAAGTGAGAGTATTTATACACCAAATCATTTTAAAACACTTGAGATCAATGTAGGCAAAACAATTAACTAATTCCAACTTGGAGCCTATATAGATGATGAAAATCTGCCTTGGGAACCCCTCCAACAGTAAATTATAAAAGCTAAAAGACTAGCAATTAGGTAGTATAACTTTCATCTGGACATCCCCACTACGTGCGGATGGCGTCCGCTTCCTTGTCTGTATCACATATGCATGCATTCTATTTAATTCTTTTTAGCACTCTCTAACCATGTGGACATCCACGTCTTGTTAGCATACGTGTTTGCATCGCATCTACATGCCCATCCACATTGCGTCTACATGCATTTCAACCAGTCCATTTTTGTAGTTTCCAATCATATGGACGTTTGCATGCTGTTGATATGTGCCCCTATGGTCATCTGTATTTCTCTTTTTTTTTTCTTTTTTGCACAATTGCTTCCTTTTTCATTCTTTGACATTTACTTTTTAAATATTGACATAAGCGTTACAAGAAGTACTCGAGTAAACTATTAGAGTCCTTTATCATTTTTTTGTTAGTCATCAAAATTAAATGATTTAGAACCATAAGATCTTTAAGCCTTCAAGTAAAACTTAGTGTCAGCAAAATATGCTTCAGCTTTAGTAAACAATTTATCGTCAACTATCACCCTTTTACTATACCATCTCAGGAGCATTCGAAACATTGGTAAAGGGTTGAAGGTACAACTCCATTTTTGTGAATCCAAGCCTCTCCAAGAGTACATACCATAATCATTATGTCAAGCCTTATTATCCTAGTGGCTCTTTGCCCCCTTGATCGAAGTTTTGAGTCTTCAATAACCTACTTGACTACTTATCAATAAAGATGCCAACGTCTTTCAAAGTTTACAAAGGCAGAATATTGAGAGCAAATCCTCCATCAATCAAGCATATATTTACTTTTTCTCACAAGTGAAGCTAGTTATAAAAAAATGACAATTGTGGAAAATAATTGTTGTTGCACACTTCGTAGATTCTTTCGCAGTAGTAGAGAGCTTCTTTTGAGCATCAATTTGGCTAACATGAAGATCAATGGAGTTAATAACATTGTTAGAATTGAAGTTATCAATTTGGAAGATGATTCAAGAAAGAATAGACTATCTTCAGGTAGGGCTTATACCTTTTGGACTATAATGGTACACTAAAAAGCTATACTTTCTAGAAGGTTTAGAGAGTCTACCACTCGAAGGATCTCCAATTTTGAAAAGTTCTCCGTTCATTTTTTACTCTATAATTTCTTTTTGTTTGACTTCTTTTTTTATTGATGCTTAATCATCCTCATACCAAGCATCAAAAGCTATTTGCTCGCAGGCTTTATAGTTACAGAATGGGTCAAAGTATTTTGATCACCATTATTGAAAGTATAGACATGATTTCTTGCTTCATCTAGATGATTTGGGACATCTTTGGGTGGCTCCATTTTCTGAATTGGTTGGTTACTTGTTGTGGAAGAGGCAAATCTTTGTTGTTAATTGAAGTTGCACATTCCAATAGTTCTTTGTAGTAATGAAGACCTTTTCATTGAATTCATTGACAATCTCATCACCTTCAAGATCATTGAGATTGATTGTTTTACATGATGCAAGATTCTCATCATCGAAGAACGCATTTGGCATGAAATTTTTCAAAGTGATTTGACGACAGTGTTTTGCTTGAACCCAAGACTTGTTTGGAGATGGGGAGTAATATTGCATTTCCCCATCCTCATCTCTTTTATCCTCCATACCATCTTGCTCCTTGTTAATGACCTATTTGTCTTGCGAGACAACTAAAAGTTTCATCTCCTTCTATGAGCATGAGAATCCATCATTCTTCGTCAAAGTGATTTTTCTTTGAAAATATAGATTCTACATTTTTTCACTAGGGGAATGGTGGTTGGTTTAACTTCAACAAAAGAAAATGACTCAAACCCAATGACAAACAGTTTGGATAAGCATGGCATAATTACTTTTCCAATTTTCTCTACATGCTTTTCAACTTCCAGGGGCTTTGATGAACCAATGCCAATTGTGGTCTGGTGTGCACTTGCTTTGTCATTCTCCAATAGAATTCTTTCCTGTTTAGCTAGCTCCATGACCTTATCATTAAAAACAAAGCATCTTTAAATAGAATGCACAACTAAACAATGGTAATTGCAATAGTTTGGGTCCTTAGTCCTTTTTTGCTTCACTAGTTCCTTTCAATTTTGACTGTGTAACCAAATTTACCTTCAAGTCATTAAACATGCTAAGGACATCAGAATCAAGAAATGGATATTTATTTCTTACATATTATGAAGGGTTAATTGCTTCTTTTGACGAGCATTAACCTGTTCATCTTCCTTTTTCATCGTCTTAGGAACGATCTTGAGGGGCATTACACTTATGGTCAATGACTCATTCTTTTCACTTTTAATAGAAGGCTTTCTTCCTTTCTTCATCTCTTGCTTCTCTTAACCTTTGGCGAGGATTAGGAACAGATGGCTCTTGCCTTCCAAGGTTGATTTCTAGATTATAGGCTTTAGTTACCAAATTATCAAAAATCTCTGATTGTATCCGTTATAAAATGTAACGAAACCCCTAATGCATGCCATAAGAACACATCTTAATAATAGATGACTCACGAAGTTGATCTTTGATATTAAAGCTTGGGGTCTTCCAACAGTCAATATAGTCAATGACAGGATCATCCCTCTATTGACAAGCATTTGAAGCTTGGATATACTAATGATTCTTCTTGTGCTATAGAATTTGTTTAGAAATTTTTACTCCAATTGCTCTCAACTATTAATGGAGCTAGGTTCAAGATCAGTGTACAAATCAAAAGCATGAAAACACAAATTCTTTGTCTAGTAAATCTCCATCAATGCTAGTGTTATTACATGTCTCCACAAAATGTGCAACATATTGTTAAAGGTTTCCCTGGCCGTTAAACTCTGAAGTTTAGGAAGTTGATATCTGATAAGCATCCTCAGGCCATCAATTCTCGTAGTGTATGATATGGTATAATTGTGGGGGGACTTTGTATTTCCATTAAAGTTGTCTTTGATCATTCCCTTAATGAACTCCTTGGGGTGATCGAGAGGAATTGTTCATTCAACCGTGATTGATATGTTCATTGTCCCATGTGACTTTGAAGCATCCTTTACTTTGGAAATAGTCTCAACATTATCATGAGTTTTGGTCTGCTTTGACACAAAAGGGCCATTTTCATTAACATTTTGTTATCTTATCCATCAGTTTGACTATTTTGGCATCTTGATTTTGCACATGAGTAACAAGCCCCTCGAGAAGTTTAGTCACATGAGTAAGTTGCTCTTCAATAGTTGTAATATTTGTCATCATCACGGACATCACCACAGGAGTTGTTGAACGACTCGCACCATCAAGGCATGCAACATGGTCGCCATCTTTGCTTAGGAAAATAGTAGAGTAAGTCTTTTAAAAGGACTCCAGCACAACAATTGCACCATCTTCCTTAGTTATGTCTCTTAAAGGGTCTCCCCTAAAGCAATTGCACCATCTTCCTTAGCTCTTTGTGTTGCCTCTTAATTGGTCTCCGCCATAGCAATTGTATTATCCTCCTTAACTCTTTGTGCTTAGGCATTTCTTTTGCCCTTTATCATCAGTTCAACATATTACATCACAAAAGCATAAAAGATTGAATCTTTCAAAGTAACAACATTGAGTGAATACTAGCATAACTTTCTTTGCTTCAATCCATCGATGAATTCTTGGAATAGGAATTTGTAGGAAGAGGAAAGACAAGAGGCAGAGACTACCTCAATGGGCGTGCTAGAAATCTGTACACACAAATTTCATGTCTACAAACAAAAAAATAATAAAAGAATTTCACAGATTTGCATATAATTAATTTAAAGACAAATGTAAATCTCCGGATAAATCTCTTAGTAGAAGAAAATATCCTTTGATTTTTCTCTTCAAATATTTAATTCAAAGGACGAAAAGCTTGTTCTTGAATTAAAATTGGAATTTTCTACATTTTGGGTGTAGAAAATATTTTATTTGACATTGTCTCCATGAACATTTGAATGTTGAATCTTCAAACCTTCAAACAAAGAAGGGGTGGGAATTTGATTTGAATTCAAACTTGGACTTGAGAGATTTGAGGGAAAGAAATCTTTTGAGAATTTGATAGAGTTTTCTCTAAAATGAAAAATTTGAATGTATCCTTGGGGTTGGGGGGAAGGGAAGGGGAAAGGAAAGCATTATTTATATCCAAAATTTAAATATAAAATGTAGTTAGATTAAAAGGGAACTCTCTAGCATTTTTCAGCAACTTGGGTTGCTCATAACTCAAGAAAATCCATGTAAAATAGATTTTAATAAATGGGTTGGCTCAAGTAGTTCAATGTGTATTAATGGAATTAATCCGCCTTAATTTGGATGGACATTACAATTTCATTTGATATCCACATGCCAATGGTCCAATTTATAGAACCAAACTGAATAGATTTATAATAGATTTAATTTAAATTTTAATCAAAATCAATTTAATTTGTTTAATTTTAACTAAATAAATTAAAATAAAATTTTGTTGTTGATAAGTGATAATTTTACCTATTTTAACATAGTATTATATATATTTTTAGTGTGTTTTTAGTATGTTTTAAATGTTTTTAATATAAAAATGGCTCAAATTCATAATTATTCTTCCATTTGAAGAATTTCTCAAAAATTAGATTTTTTTACCCAATTTTTAGGGTTTTGAAGCAACATTTATATTTTGAGCAAATTAATGCACAATCTTTGTATAATATTTCAGGTTTTATACATTCAATCATAATTTGGATCAATTGGAGTAAAGGTCATCTCATTTTTAGTGGATTCAAGGATAATTGAATTAGGAATTTCAATGGAACAACTTTTATATTCAAACTTGGAGGATTATTTTATACAACTTTTGAAAAATTTTCTTCAATAAATTTACCATGAAATTAAATGATCAACACCACAAAAAGGTCTCCAGGGCATAGGGAGGAATAACAAGCAAACAAGAAGTGCAAAGAAGCAATGGAAGTGAAGAAATGGAGAAAACTAGGGGTCGACAACAATGGCACATTTCAGTATTTTGGAAATAACTTGAGCTACAAATATTGGATTGAGATGATTCTTCTTCCATTTTAAAGATAAGAGGATACTCTACAATTCTTATGAAGACATCAAAATCCTGTTCTCACGTTTTCATAGACAAAAATTTAAATTACAAAAGTATAAAGCTCTCCCAACCACCTCTCTGTATTTTGGCCATATCTTTGCATCCAGAACTTTAAACAACCTGATTCTTATGGTGTTGGAAATCTAATTCAAAGGGCTACAACTTTCATGTTTTGAGGAAAGGCTGATTCATCCTTCTTCAGTGGGCAATCTGCGAGTCAAGATCCTCAGATCAACAGCCTGCAAATCTTGAATGTCGGCCAAAAAGTGATGGTTCCAACTTGTAGCTTATCGTCCAGCCTCTTTTGATAACTTTTTGAAGATCCTTTTCAATTGCACTACCCAAGAAAACATTACAAAATTCAATGAAAATCTTTTTGTGATTTCAAGATAACTTTTCATGCAATTTGTCATGCAAGTTGTCTAGATGATTAGGGTGAATTTTTCTATAAATAGGGAGCTCATGCAAGACTTTTAGAACATGTCTTGAAGGTAGAAGCACTCCCAAGTAGCATATAGTAGTAGTTTTCTTTGTAGTTTAGAATAATTTTCATTACTTGTAAGAAAACTCTTGGAGGATTTAAGTGTATCAATTCATATCAATGAGAAATGAAGCTTTGGAGCCATGTTCTACCAACAAATGAGCATTTCTTACCTTAGCTCTTTAATTTCTTACTTGTTTATGAGTTGTTTCTACTATATGTTATTCATACAAGCTATGTTTAACTAAATACATGTCTTAGGGTTAGATGAAGCTAATTATATGATTTGAATGTTATTATACTTGCGATAACTTGTATTTGCTTGTTCATCTATCAAGGTTTAACATTTGTAGTAGATTGATCAACTATTGCAAATCATTTAGATGTTATTTGACAATAATAAATGCTTATAACATTGGAAAATGGTAGATGAAACTTATGTTGTACACACATGCAAATAGTTGTACAAGTAGGTGGATTGAGGTTGTTTAATACCACAATTCATGCATTTCACAAGAGTTCATCATGAACATAATTGAACTCTAGTCAATTCATTGTGAAAACAAGTCTTGATTTCATATGGAATTGCAATCCTAAGCAAGACAAGATTAATATAGTAAGGTGTTAATTCATTCAATCATATTAGTGACAATTAGTGGATTCTAAACCCTATTACTTGTGTTTGTGAATTTCTTCAATTGTTATACTTCAAGTAGTTGAATTTTCTTACCTTGCACGCCAACTATTTGATGTTTTGTCTAGATAATAAAGCAAGTTAATAGCTTTGGCACTTGTAAATTCTTGTTTCCTCATGGGATCGACCCTAATACTTTTCCTACTACATTTGACCCATGCACTTGCAGAAAGGGGTATTAGGTTATAAATTTTATTACTTGTTTGTGTAAATTTTGCCTAATTTTGATAATACCTAAACCTCACAATCAAGTTTTTGGCGCCGTTGCTGGAGAAATAAAGAAACTTTGGCAATATCAAGGCAAATACAAGCTTTATTACTCTAGACGCTTTTGTATTTCTTGTTTTGATAACTCTTGTGTTGTGTTTTTGGAACTACTAATTGAATCTAGGGTGAGGGAAGCATTTAAAGGTTGAAGTTGATTCAAGCATTTCATCGATCACTTGGTAGATATGTTCAATATGCATATGGATGAGGTCTTGCTGGAAGTTTCAATGTCATATGTTACAAATCAAAGGCAAGAACAAGAAACAAGCATAAGTGATTATGAATTTGATCCGAAAGTCATTTGGTGTAGTTAAACATGACCAATTTGCAAGGAAATCCAAATGAATATGCTTATTCTCATTTAGCCAATTTTTTGAATTTAATTGATCTACTTAGTTTTGATGGATACAATGGAATAAATAAGGATCGTATAAAATTAAGATTGTTTCCATTAACTCTAGTACATGAAGCTAAAGATTGGCTAAGATCATATGGATCAAATTATTTCACTAGTTAGAAGCAATTAGCAAATGCTTTCCTAGAGAATATATGATAGGCATTATGTTGACTATGAGTCAAATTTGAATGTTATTTGTTGTACTACATGTGGAGGTGACCATGAAAATCATGAATGTGCTATATTAACTAAGGTACAACATTGTGATATTCAAAATAATTCATATGTTAGCATTAGTACTCAAGCTTGTGAAAAACATGATTCTAGTGATCAAATAGTATGTGTAGTACAAGAGTGGAAGGCATGTCTTATACTTCTTTTGTTCATGAAAGTGATGATGGTGAAGAAATGCTTGATAGTTCTATTTTTGAACATGACCAAGAACAAGTAATTGAAGAAAATGCATGCAAAAAGGTAGTTGAAAATGTGAAAAATGATAAAATAGTTGTTTATCCTATTTTTGAACACACAAATCTCAATAATGAACTTGCTCTTGATGAAGAAATCGAAATTCAAAGATAGAAAATGAAGAGTTTAATGATCTTCCTTTCACGTATGACATTAATTTTATTGGTATTGAGAAAATACTAATACAAGAGAAAGGCATAGCCAATTTTGGCTATGAAGTTCTTTTTAAGTGTTTCTATGTAATAGGTACAATTGCCAAATGGATCATAGACTTGGGACCACTCATTTTGAGGTAAAGGATGCATCTTTACCTATTCAATCAATTGAGCACTAAAGGTGTTTTAAATTCTTTGTGGGATACTCCAATTACGTGAGAGAAAGTTGGAGGAAAGTCTAGCTATAGACTTTAAATGAAGCGCTTGTTGGGAGGCAACCCAATATTTTTGGTATTTTAAGTTGCTTTGGTGTGTTTTATATTTTATGTGTGTTTATAGTTAGTTTGTTTGATTAGTTTAGTTTGAATTTGAGTTTGAAGCATTTTGATGTAATCTATGAAGTTTCATGTTTAAACTTAGATGTTGAATGCCAAATTTTCATATCTCTTGTGTTTTGAAGGTACATTTGATTTAAACATCTTAGTTTCATCATTTGAAAGGTGTTTGAAGTGGTTTTGTGGTTTAAATGAACAAGGAAACCAATTTGAAGCATTGAGTTTCAAAGTTACTATTCCATTAGTTACTATTTATGAGCTAAGTTTCATTAGCGATTTAATTCTCATTTGGTAATTCATGGACTTTTGATGCATAAATTGGTTTTGAGAAACTTTGTTTTATCATTTGAAACTTGTTCAAAGTGGTTTTGAGGTGAGAATAACTCAAAGAATCAAATTGAGATATTGAGTGAAAAAGGTAACTATTCATATGGTTACTATTCCATTAATGAGATTCTTTGAAGTTTTGATTCTAACTTTGGAATTTTGATGTTTTGAATGCTTAAAAATCATGTTAATAGCTTTATTTTAACATTGGCAACATGTTTGAAGTGTTGAATTGGTCAAAAACACGTAAAGGAAAAATTTAAATTTCAAGTTCATCTTGAAATTCAATGTTGCAGGTTTTTCAGACAGCCCACTTTGATCGATTTTCATTTCATTTGTGCTCATATTTGGATGATTTTAATGCACGGATTCAAATTTTGTTGACATCGTTACATGTTCATAGAGTTATTTGCCCAAAACTTGAGGTTTAAATGGAAAAAATAATCACCCAAAGTTAACAAAAAATCAGCCTGGTACATGAAATGGCTACTGCAACTTCTGCAGCATTTCTAGATCCGTGGGTACTTGATCCGCGGGTCTAATCCACGGATCTTGACCCACGGATCCATGGAATTTTGACCCTCCATTGGTGCTTTTGAGTGGTTTTGTTTGGCAAATGTTATGGCATGATTTGTGTGATTATTTGACAACTTTATAGGTATGAAAGCACCACTTTAACACATTCAAATAAATTATATTGGATGTTTCATTTCATTGATTTAAATTTTAAACTTTTGGCATCAAAAGTATGACATTTTAGTTTGAGGCATTTTGATACAAGTTTCACTTGCTTATCACTTCATCATAACATAATATATTTGCTCACATAACACATGCATTAAAATTTCACCTCTTTGGAGCTACATCGCAAGAACTAAGTGTGGGGAAAATCAAGTACTTCGAAGTATGTTATGTTACTTTTTGAGCTTATTTATCATTAAAACATGCTTTAACATAAATTTTGAGTTTTTCTACGTTTTGAAATAAGGTTGTGGAGCAAGAATGGACCAATTAGAGACATAGTGAACCATTGCAAAAGAAACTTCACAAAGGCCAATGGACATCAATGGACAACAATAATATCAATTTTTGGGACTCATGAACCAAACAAGGGGAGTTTTCTTGTTTCTTTTTTCTTTTTTATCTTTTCTATCTTTTCTTTTACACATTGAGGACAATGTGACATTTTAAGTGTGGGGGAAAGGTAAAGAATTCTGTTTGGTGGGGTCTTTGGTAAAATGTGTCAAGATATTGTTTTGGTAAAATATGGTCAAATTTTTTTGAAAATTTTCCTTTTTATCATACTTTGTGCCATTAACTTGTTGAATTTCTTTACTTTTTGAAATAATTTATGCAACTTTGATTGAATATTTTCTACAAATATATAAAGCAATAGTTATTACGTGATTAGGAGTTCTGTTTTTAAGAAAGTATATCTTGTAAAATTGTTGAAATTATATCTTGATTCGGCATGTTTGATTTTAAATTTCTTTTCTTTACTTGATTTTAAAAGTTAAATGATGAGTATGGTCAATTAGTTCAAGCATGTAATCTATGGTTTAATACTTGCAATAAGGTATACTTACACTACGAAAATGAAAAAAGAATGAAGTAGTTTTTTCTACTCCAATGGTTCTTGCGCTTAGTAACCGAGGATCTTCATCTAAAAATATCAACTTTTGTATAAAACGGTACATGAATTATGAGTAATGCATAGCAATTTGAGTGAGTAAATCATTGAGTAATCAGGGATCTTCATCGGCCAATGTCGATCTTTGCATAAAAAGGCAATTTTACCTCTCAAATATGGTTTTTGCTACTTGCTTAACATTGAGGTGTTAAGTAATCGGGAACCTTCATCGGCCAATGTCGATTTTCGCGTCAAAAGACATTCTCATCTTGAGCAATGAGTTTACTAAATAATACTCCCTCGAGTGAAAAAAATAAAAATAACCATAGACATGTGAAGTACTTTGATTGACCATATGGATCATTTTCTTGTAAAATTTTGTAAGGCATGATATTTTATTGTACTAGTTTTAATCTTGAGATAATTACTTCTCTTTTACTTGATATAATGAGTATTAAAACTATTACAAGGAATTGCATAATGCCTATTTACTTTATCTTGTGGAATTGCATTCAACAATAAGGCATGTATTATTTCAAGCCTGGAATCGTCATTTGATCTCTTGATTTTCCAATTGCTTGAGGACAAGCAATGATTTAAGTGTGGGGGAGTTTGATAAGTGTCGCGTCCGAAAAAATCATAAGTAAAAGGGTACTAGTGGGGTCATTGACTGTCGCATCCTAAAAAGATGATCCGGTCCGAGACCTTTTTGAAAAGATAGAGCTTTGGAAAAACCGTGCGTGTATGAGAAAAATCGTGTTTTAATGAAAAAAAAAATGTTATTTAGTAGACAATGGTATTTTAAAAGAAAATAAGGTTGGGACTAAAAAATGCGATAGTTTTGGCCAACTAATTTTGAAAAAGGGTTTTATTTTATTTAAAAAAAAAACAGAGTCATCACTTGGTACTGAATTAGGGTGTACCAAGTCACCCGAGAAATCGTTTAACAAAACAAAAATAAAAATTTTAGAAAAATATTTTAAAAACCCTTTTTCGACTCCGGTCTACGAAAAACGAGAGAAAAAGGTCTGGGAGTCACATTTGAAGAAAGGGAAGGCAAAGGCTTGCGCCTAAGGCACCCTTTCAACCTAGCCGAGGCTAGTTGCGAGGTTTAATCAAATTTTTCTAAATTAACCCGAAATTCTATCGCGTTTTGGATGTCTCTAAATGAATGCAAATCCTAAGTCTCAACGTGAGTATCGAGGGGTCGGCATGTTCCGTCGAGGCTTGGTCGGAATTATCACATTGATTGTGAAACCCGAGTCGAGACCTCGAGGGAGTCACGAGTTTTATGCAAAATGTGATGCAAAAGGAAAAGAAAATAATAATGTATAGTAAGTGAAGAAAGAAGGTGGGTATGCAACATGACGGGTACGGGGGACTAATAACTCGTGACTGAATGTTTCTACTCACGGAGGGGGGAACGGCCTATACGCCACCACTTCCCACGTGAGTAGACGACTATTTCTAGTCGAATCACACAAATGTCCTAATTTCTAAGTGAGATGTAACCTAAATGTTATGTATTTTAAAAACGTGTCAAAATAATAATAGTAATAATAAAAATAAATAATAGTAATAATAAAATCATGCCAAATGGAAAGAAAACTAAAAGTGTGTGAAATGTGAAATGCACACGAATGCACCTAACTCTAAAATGTTCTAAGGGTTTAGCGTTGGGCTAACCCATTCTAAAAAATCCCACTAGCATTGGACTAGCAGGAAAATAATGAAGCCACAACTAGCGTTGGACTAGTGCGGGGACGGAATAACATAAAATATGAATTAAATAGTAAAACTTGAGTTAAGAGCAAATTAAACATATAAAGGCATGTAAGGTCAAGTAAGAGCACTTAACACGTAAGTATGATATTTAGATGTAAAATTCTAAAGAAAACGGTAAAACATATAAGCACATAAAAACGAATAAGCCCTAACTATTACATCAGGGAGTTTAATTACAATTTTAGTGGGAAAATTAAAAATACCCTATCCTATTACACTTCCTATCTAATTACAGAAATTTTTGCTAAAATATGAGAAAAATAACCTAACTATTACATTGACTAGCTAAATACAAAATATTATATTTTTCCAAAATAATAAAAATTAAACAAATTAACTATGTAAATACGCAACAAGTATATAAAATAAGAAATAAACAAATAATAATAAAAATAATGCATAAAATCACATTGGAACATATTGAAGCACATAAAGAAAGATTAATGAGGAATAAGGATACCTCTCGGAGACCCGGTACTAAATGCTAACAAGATGAACAAACAAGTCAAGGTAGCACAATATAAATGAGTAAAACGTAAAAATATGTAAGCATTGTCAAATTCGGATAAAAATGTAAAGTCTAAGAACTAAGGGGACTAGAAATTTTTTATAAAATTTAAGGGGTAAAATTAAAATTCCACATAAGTCTAAGAGTAGGAATGTAAAATCAAAATAAATTGGGGGGACAAACAATAAATTTCAACAAAAATGGGGTGAGAACATAAATTCCAACAATTGGGGGAAGTTTACAAGAGTGTAAATTCTATCAAGTAGGGAAAAATATAAATTTCAACAAATTTAGGGGGCTTAAACATAAAAATCAAGCAAATTTTGGGATGAGAATGTCAATTCTAGGAAGTAAGGGAGGCAAAGACATATATTCAGCAATTACTGAGACTTAATTACAATTAATGGGGTCAAATTTTAAAAAAAAATCTAAAAGGGGCCAATCAAGAATTATCAAGGACCACCAAATGCAAAAACTAAAAGTTCTTGAGGTATACCTATAATAACTGAAAATTAAGGAATAATAATAATAATAATAATAATAATAATAATAACAATTTTATAGCAATCACGAAACATAAAAATCAGATTCTAAAAAAACACAATAAACAAACTTAATCAAATAAACTAACTCAATTAATTTAACTTAATTACTAAAACTAAACTAATTAAACCTAAATCATTAACTAAAAGGCATTAATTAAATAAAGCTTGAAAGCTAAAAAATAAAAAATCCAAAAATAAAAAATAAAAATAAAAACACTGCCTGCTCCCCCCCAAGTCTTCTTCTTCATCTTCGATTCTCCCTCACATTTTCCTTTCTCTCACTCTCTCTCTTGCACCTGTTCTATTTCACTTCTATCTGCAATTCTCTCCTTTGTTTTCCTCTTCTAGTTCTTTCCCTCTCTTTTCTCTCTCTAGTCACTATTCTCCGGTTTCTGTTCTTCCTTTCCGGATTTTCTATCTCTCTCTTTCTCTCTTTCTTTCCTTTTTCCCTCTTTCTCTCTTCTTTCTTTTTCTTCTCCGTTTTCTTCTTTCTTCACAGCTCCCTATTTTTTTTTCTTCCTTTTCTCCTCTGCTCCCCTTTTCCTTTCTTCTCGTTCTTTGTCTGTGCTGCTCTCCAGCTTTTTTCTTTTATTCATTCTTGCATCTCAATTCATCATTTGCCCTCTTAACCACAAATTCATTTTTTACCTAATTTCCTAGCCAGTCAAAACACCTAAACCCTCTGAACCACAAACAAATAGAAGGGCAAATTAAAAATGGTTCAAGAATCTCACCCTTGTGGAGCCTCGAAAACGGTTGCCTTGGCTTGGTTGGGGAAGTTCACAAAGTAAACAGCGGAGAGACGGAGTAAGGGGAGGAAGGCTTGCTGTATGACGGTGAGCAGGGGTAGCCCGGTGGTAGTGGTGGAGTGTCAGTGGTGAAGGCTGGAATTGGTTGTCTGGCAAGCTGTGGGGTGCAATTTGGGGCTGTGGTGTGGCGGTGGAAATGGAGGAGTTGATGGTTTAAGAAGTTGCTTTGGACTGATAGTTTGACTATAAGTGTTTGTGACTGTTTTTTGATTGTTATTCCTGCAACTGATGATGGTCTGACGGAGGAGAAAGCGGGATTTGGTTGTTGATTGGATAGTTGTGGGGAGACAGTGGTGGATGGAATGTGGCTGTCTTGTGGTTGTCATGGCTGATTGTGGTGGAAGAGGGGGAAGGGCTGCTGAGTGATATTTTGCAGCTGTTTCGGTGTGCTTGGTAGTGATTTTGATGATCGTTTTGGGGGAAATTGGGCTGACATCTGGAGTAGGGCTTGATTTTGGGTGTTCTGCAGCCTTGAAGTGGCTATGAATTGGAACTGCAGGTTGGGAATTGGCCACGGGGCTGTTGTTTGCTTGTTGAAGGGAGAAACCGTGGAGGTGGTGATTGGCATTTGATTGTGTATTGTGTGTGTTGTATAATTCTGCATGTGTTTCATGATTCTGTTGTTTTCCAGGCTTGCTGGTTGTGGATGAGTTTATTGTGGGTTGAAGGTTGAGAGGCACTGGAATGGGATTTTTGACCTGTGTATGCAATATGTGCGTTTATCAGTGTCTGTGTGTGTATACGTGTGCGTGTGGGGCCGTGTGTTTAGATTGTGAATATGTGTGTGAATGTGTGCGTCTGTGTGTGATAGACTGTGTGTGATTGTGTGGCTGTGTGATTCAGTGTGTGAAATGGTCTGTAAATCTGTGATTTGTATGCGTGAATTTGTGGTTTGAATGTGCGTGTGAAGTGTGTGTAAATCAGAGTATGTGTCCTGATGGTGTCTGTGTGCGATTGTGTGAGAATGACTGCATGTTTAGTGGTGTGAGTGTGTGTGACTAGAGCGGTATTGTGTGTGTGAAGTTGTCTGATTGTATGTGTAAATGAGTGTTTGAATCACTATGTTTGTGTGTGTTTAAATGTGTGTATCTGTGTGTGTGAAAAAGAATCTGTGATTGTGTGTGTGGTGTGTGTGTGTATATGTATGTGTGTTGTGTTGTTAGTGAATGTGTCGATTGTGTGTGTATCTGTGTGTGTAAATGCGTGTGTATGTGAGCTATGTGGTGTGAGAATGTTGTGTGTAATATGTGAAGTAATAGTGCGTGTAGTGTGTGTGAGTGTGTGTAGTGTGTGTGAGAGAGTGAGTAATGTGTGTAGTGTGTGAGAGAGAGTGTTTGTAGTGTGTGAGAGAGAACGTGAGTGTGTGTTCTTAGTGTAGTGTATGAAAACTTGAAGATGTGTGGTGTGTGTTCTTGGTGTGGTGTGTGAAAATTTGAAGATGTATGTAGAAAAAAAGAAGTGTGTGTTCTTGGTGTTCTTGGTGAAATGGAAAAACTAAAAACTAAAAATTAAAAACTCTCTCTAGACTCTTTTATTTTCTCCCCTTTTTTAAATCCCCAAGTGGGGGTATTTATAGTGCACAAGTCTTAACCTCTAAAAAATGATTAAAAGACCAAAACGCTCTTGACTACCAAAATTACAACTTTATCTTTAAAAATCTATTTTCTCTTACAAAAATGAAAAAATTAAGAAAAATATAAATAAAAAATTTGTTAATAGAAATGCATCCTAAAAAAATTAGAAAAAACTTTAAAACGTGCTGAAAAACCTAAAAACGAATTTAGGACCAAAAAATTGGTGAAAAATGAGTTTAGAATGTGAAATGACAATTTTGCCCTTGGATAACGAAAATATACAAAAAATAGCTATTGGTTTCGAAAAATTAAAAATAAGTTTAAAACTCTAGAAAATATATTTATGAATAAAAAATTGACGAAAACTAAATTTAAACTATAAAATGACGATTTTGCCCTTAAATGCAATATTTATAGAAAAAATAGCAATCGTCTCCGAAAAAAATCAAGAAAATTTAAAAACATGCTTAAAGAATTAGAAAAATAAATTTGGGACTTGAAATGAGCTAAAATGGTGTTCGCGAGGCAAAATTACCATTTTACCTTTGTGCTAAAAAATATAAAAAGAATACCAATTAAATCTGAAAAAATAAAAAAAAATTAAAAAAATATGTATGAAAGTAAAAATGTGGATTTAAGACCCCCAAAACTAATAAAAAAATATTTACAGATAAAAATTACCATTTTGCCCCCCTGAGATTATTGAAAAATTAAAATTTGATCCCAAAAATATAAACACCTCCCCAATGTTTGAAAAGTAAATGGTGTGTCAAAATTTGGTGTCTACAATAAGTAACAATTTTGTCAAGATTAGTACATATGTTAGTTGGTGCTTTTAGTGTATTTTCAATAAAATTATCATACTTTTTGACTTCGAATAATTTGTTTTCATTACTTAGGGTTTTCTTTTTCAAAATTAGGGTTTTGACTCTAAATTATTAAATTTGAACTATTTAATGCACAAACCTTTATCTATTTTTGTAGATTCATCACACTTAATCTCAAATGGAGCCAATGGAAGTCAATTAGGATCAAAATCAAGGTGATAAAGTGAACTAAACAAGGTAGAGAGTTATTGAAAAAGTAAGTGCGCAAAATTTGAAAAATTAGAAAAATCAGCCAAAATTTGTGAAAATGCATGAAAAAGGGCCAAAACACTTGAAATGACAACTCATCAAAATTTGACACAAGTGGGCCCAAGAATCAAGATCTGTGGGTTAAGATTCGTGGATCTACCTGCGGATCTTCACCGACTCTCAAATTTTGTCTGTCGCAACTTGCTTCATCCTCCAGCTATTTTTGTAGACTTTTTAATTGGATACAGGGTTCTGCAAGTTGTAGATTACATTGGGAGTACAAATGAAGACTTTTATGCCAAGAAAGACCATCAACTAGGATTTTCATCATTCCAATGCATTGAAGGTAGTTGCAAGTTAGAAAATGACTTGTAAGATCATTGTTTATAAATAGAAGTCATTTGTAAAGAGTTTAGAAGAGGCAAAGTTAGAGAATTTGTAGAGAATTCTTAGAATTCTATTAGTTCATAATAGAGATATTGTGAGTTTAAGAGAGTTTATTGTTCAAAAACCCTTGTAGAAACTCTTGTAGAAGAAATACTAGCTCTTGAAGCAATTTCTATCTTGAATAAGGCTTTTTTTTTTTAACTTTGTATCATTTATTTGTCATGATTGCTATGACTAGTTGTTTTCAATTCATATGTTTTGATTTGGAAACAACTATGTTGAGCTAAATTCCTACTTCTAGGGTTTTGATGAAACTAATAAATTCATATTAAGGCTTGTAGTTGATTTAACTTGCCATTTCTTGCTTTTGTTTATTCAATCATTCAAGTTTTAATCTTTGTATATGAAAGGCCATCACATGCAAGGCATCTTAGCTATTAGGATTCAATTAAATTTGTTCTTAATAATGAAAAATGAATACTTGAGTTTAAGTATTAACACATGAAAATAGTGTTAAGCTTATGAGGATTTAATGAAGCAATTCATGCATACATGGACAACTTTATCATGGTAATAAGTAGGTTGATTCAATTCATTGTGAAAGCAAGTTTTGATACAAATGGAATTGCATTTCCTAAACAAGGTAAGTTCATAGTGGCAAGTGTTAATCTCTACACCTAAATCTTGATCATTAGTGGATTCATTACCCTAAAATTCATTCATAATTATTTTTCTACAAGAATTCTTGCAGTCCTACAAGTCTTTCTTGATTAGTATATTATATCCAACCAAAATTTGTTTAAAGTTATCATTGCATTAGATAATAAATAAGGTGATAAAACTCTAATAACTTGCCCTTAGTTGGTTCCTTGTGGGATTTGACCCTAATTTTCTATACTACAACAACCCTGTACTTGCGGTAAAAGTTGAGAGATTAGGTTTTATTACTTGACTATTGTGTGTATATTGCCTTGATTTTCTACACCTAATCTACACCACGTCAAGTTTTTGACGCCATTGCCTGGAAATCCACGGCAATATTAGAGTAAATACCAACTTTATTAATCTAAACTTACTTTATTTTGTTACTTATTGTCTTCTTTATTTTTTGTAGTGCATGCATAGATCCTTGAGGGTTTAGGTACCATTTGATCCAGAAATTGAAAGAATCGCAAGGAAGGCTAGGGCAACAAGCTCAAAATCAACAAACAAGGGTGGAGGAAACAATAAGAGATATTTCGGAGGTTAGACCACCAATAGACATCATAGTGGAGGTAAATCTTAGAGTTTTACGTGATTATGCTTTACCAGGATAACACCGATTCAGAAACAAGTGTTGCACGACCACCTGTAAATACTAATAATTTTGAACTCAAACCGGCGGTAATTCAAATGCTAAGACAAGAACAATTCGGAGGTAATGCAACAGAAAGATCCTAACTCACACTTGGCTAAGTGTTTTGCAAATATGTGATACAGTTAAATATAATGGAAGTAACAGGATGATGCAATTAAGCTAAGATTGTTTATCATTTTCACTAAGGGACAAAGCAAAACTAATGACTTGATTCGTATGCATCTAATACTTTCACAACTTGGACTGATTTATCCTGAGCATTTTTGAATAAATACTTCCACCAGGGAAAACTTCACGATTAAGAATGGACATAACTAGTTTTACTCAAAGCGAAGGAGAATCATTATACAAGGCAATGGAAAAGATTCAAAGAACTATTAAGAAGATGCCCTCACCATGGTCTCTCGGATTGATTAATTATACAAACATTCTATAATGGACTTAATTTTCCTACAAAGATAAATATTGATACAGCTACAGGGGGAGCACTCACGGAAAAATCAGCCGAGAAAGCTCAAAATCTAATTGAAGATATGGCAGCTAATCATTGTTAGTGGGCCAATGAAAGTGGTAACTCTAAAAGAGTTGCAGGTATGTATAAACTTGATACAATTGGTATGTTAAGTGCGAAAGTTGATTCCATTTATAATATGCTTAATAAATCAAATGATTCTAGTTCTAATGTAAATGTTGCATGTTGTACAACTTGTGATGGAAATCATGATGTAAATGAATGTTATGAGTAAGTACAATATGTTAATAATTACAACTGTCCTTCTCAAAATAATCCTTATTCTAACACTTACAACTAGGGCTGGAGAAATCACCCTAATTTTGGGTGGAAAGAACAAAGACCATCTAATCCATCAAGTTTTGCTACTCATAATAATGCTTCCGAGTCTAAATCTTCTTTGGAATTAGCGATGAAAAAATTTGTTAATGATACCCATGAAAAGTTTCATAAACATGATGCAGAAAATTTCAAGAGGTTTAAAAAGTCAGAAAGAAAAATGGATACAAGATTTAGAGAGTTTGATTTTAAAATAGGGCAATTAGCGAAAAATATGAACACTAAGAATCCGGGATAATTACCAACCAAAACGGAAATAAATCCTAGGGAACATGTTAAAGAAATTACCCTAAGAAGTAGAAAAGAATTAAATGAACCAAGTTTGGAAAAAGAAAATGAGAAAAATAAGGAAGAAAGTGAAAAAGGAATAGAACGTGAAGAAAAGGAACAAAATGAATCCATTGAATATGTTCCTATTCTACCTAAGATTCCATTCCCACAAAGATTGAAAAGTGAAAAACTTGATAGGGAATTTGAAAGGTTTGCCAAGGGTCTTAAACAACTACACATTAACATTTCTTTTGTAGATTATATTTTGCAAGTTTCAAAATACGCAAAATTTCTCAAAAACTTTATGTCAAGGAAGAGAAGAATATATGATTATGAAACTATTGCTTTGACGGAGGAATGTAGTGCACGAATTCAAAATAAGTAGCCTCCCAAGTTGAAAGATTCGGGTAGTTTTTCAATTCCATGCACAATTAGTAAGATTGATTTTTCAAGAGTTTTGTGTGATTTGGGGGCTAGTGTGTCATTAATTCCTTTACCAGTAGCAAGACAATTAGGTTTAAATGAACTTAAATGCACTAATATTACCCTGCAATTAGCGAATAGGTCTATTAAACATCCATTAGGAATTTTAGAAAAGGTGTTGATCAAAGTACAAAAATTTTACATTCCAGTGGATTTTGTAGTTTTAGATATGGAGGAAGATATTTCTATGCCAATTATTCTTGGTAAACTATTTTTAGCTACTGCAGGTACGATAATTGATGTCAAAAATAGAAAGTTCAAATTTCAAGTGGGAGATAAGAAAGTCGAGTTTAATTTGAATGAAATAAAAGATTTCCTTCTTTCACTAACCAAGTATATTCAATTATAACGGAAGAGGAATTAATCCAAGAGGACACACAAGTGTATCTTGGAGATGATCCTCTAAAATTGTGTTTGTCTTTGGCAGGAAAATTCATTGAGAAAGACGAAGAAGTTGAAGAAGTTGCAAATTATTTGAATACTCAAGTGCCATACAAAAGGCAAGAAATCTTTGAGGGCTTTGGACCAAGCAAGAAATTCCTACCAACCTCAATTGAGCAAGCACCAAAATTGGAGCTTAAACCTCTTCCTAGCCACATCAGGTATGAATTTCTTGGAGAAAATGAAACATTACCTGTGATTGTTAATGCTAACCTTGACCATGAACAGTTAGACAAATTGTTAAGGGTTCTAAGGCAGTATAAAAAGGCTATTGGATGGACTATTGCTGACTTAAAAGGAATTAGTCTCTCTTTATGCATGCACCGCATTCTATTGGAAGAAATTTGTAAATCGGTAGTAGAAATGCAAAGGCGACTCAATCCAAACATGAAAGGGGTGGTAAGAAAAGAAATTCTTAAATGGCTCGATGCAGGTATCATCTTTCTTATCTCTGATAGTGCTTAGATTAGTCCTATACATGTTGTACCAAAAAATGTGGAATGACTATTGTAACAGGTAAAAATGATGAACAAATTCCATCTAGAATTGAAATTGGTTGGAGAATGTGTATAGACTATAGAAAATTAAATGTTGCAACTACAAAAGACCACTTTCCTTTACCATTCTTGATCAAAGTTAGAACGAATAGCAGGACAAGAGTGTTATTATTTTCTTGATGGTTATTCTGACTATAATCAAATTGCCATTGCACCCGAGAATCAAGAAAAGACGACTTTTATGTGTTCATATGGTACATTTACATTTAAAAGAATGCCATTTGGTATATGTAATGCACCTGCTACATTTCAACGTTTGATGATAGCTTTATTTTCAGATTATATTGAAAAGATTATGAAAATATTTATGGATGATTTTTCTATATTTGGTTCATCTTATGATAAATGTTTGCATAATCTTGAACTAGTTTTGCAAAAGTGTGAAGAAACTAATATTGTTCTTAATTGAGAAAAGTGTCATTTCACGGTTAGAGAAGGCATAATTTTGAGGCACAAAATTTCTCATAAGGGAATTGAAGTAGATAAAGATAAAATAGAAACAATTGAACAAATGACCCCATCAAGTAACGTAAAAGGGATACGGAGTTTTCTTGGACATATAGGCTCTTATAGGAGATTCATCAAAGATTTCTCTAAAATAATAAAGTCATTGTGTGATTTATTATGCAAAGAAACCCCTTTGATTTTAATGATAAGTGTTTGGATGCTTTCAACAGGTTGAAGAAAGAATTTGTGTCAACTCCTATTATTACTTCACCTAATTGGTCACTATCATTTGAATTGATTTGTGACACTAATGACTATGCGGTTGGAGCAGTACTAGGACAAAGAAAAGATAAAAAGTTGCATGTTATTTCTTATGCTAGCAAAGTTTTGAATGATGCACAAATTAACTATGCAACTACCAAGAAAGAATTATTAGCAGTTATCTTTGCATTAGATAAATTTAGATCTTATCTAATAGGGTCTAAAGTTATTGTATATACTGATCATGCTGCACTTAAATACCTGTTAAATAAAAAGGATGCCAAACCAAGATTAATTAGATGGATTTTATTATTGTAGGAATTTGATTTAGAGATAAGAGACAACAAGGGATCTGAAAATGCGGTGGCGGACCACCTTTCAAGACTTGAGTACAAAAAAAAAACAAAAAAAAAACCGACATCACTACAAGAACCGACAACTTAACTGCAAATTTCGGTCAATCACCATCGAATTCTTATTTTCAATCCACTCTAGATGTTACAAAATCAATTCACTAAATATTAGGACAGAACTTCAAACGTTAGATTGAGCTAAAAAAAAAAAGGGTCAAAATTAACCACTAATACTAACACGATGTGGTAATTTGTAAAGGAAACTTGGTTGCTGGTATTTGTTTGCTGAAGAGGAGTGAAGACTGCTGGTGGTTGACGATAGTGAAGAAAGAAGAAAGATGTGGGAGCAAGTGTGTGTTCTTGGTGAAATTGTATTTTAATGTGAAAATTTTGAATTAATTTGGAAATTTAGATTTTTTTGGGTATATTATGTTCTTGATTTTGATTTTGATTTTTGATATTGAGTTTTGGGTGAAATTTTGGGGATGAAAGAGCAAGGAAGATAAACTATTTACATTCTCTTAATTGCCCTCTCAATATTGCCTCATAAACTTCGCGCGTAAATAGAACTTGAAAAATTAATGGCTGGATCTAACGAAATGGCTTGTTTACTATACTTTTAATAGATGAGTAGCCAAAATCAAACATTTAAAAGTTGAGTGGCCAAAACCCAACTAACCCAAAAGTTTAGTGGTGCCTCAGGAATTTGCTCAAATTAAAATTATATCCAAGCCCATCCCCAATTTCCAAATTTTTCTCTCTTCTCTCGTCTTCTTTCCTGATCTCTCTTTTCTCTTTTTGTGGTTTCTGTTCTCTCTCTCTCTCTCTCTCTCCATTTTTCTCTCTTCCCTATCTACCTCTCTCTTTCCTAGCTACTTCTCTCTTTCTCCTTTGTTTTTCTCTTTCCTGTTCTCCCCTTTTCTTTCTTCTTCGTTTCTCTATTTTTCCCCTTTCTCTTTCGTCTTTCTTTCTGTTTTCTCTTTTTTACTCCTTTCTCTCTTGTTCTCCCCATCGCTTTTCGTTCTTCTCTTTCTCTTCTCTAACCAACTCCTCTTTTGTTCTCTTTTCCTCTTCTCTTTGTCTCTGTGTCATCTCCGTCTTTCGCTTCCTCTCCCCCATCAGTTTCTTCTTTCTTCTCTATCTCTGTTTCTCTCAAGAAACTTAGCTTCCCCAAGAACTCAATTCCTTCAGTTTCTCCAACCCCAAAATTCCAATCGGCCTCCACTAACCTCTTTGCAATCCCAATTTCTCTAGTCTATAACAAATCAGTAAATCCATGAACTGGGTATTTGAATCAAAGAAAACTAAAAGAAGAAAAGGCTTAAGAGTTTTACCTTTTTTTGCCAGAAGAAAGTAGGGCCAATGGTGGTAGTGGGTGGTTGCTTGGTTGTTTTATTGATCGCTACTGTTGGGCTTTTGTGGACTGTGGTGTGCTGCTTTGTGATGGTTGTGGGTGGAAAACGGGGGCTAATTGGTCAATTGGGTGGCATGGTGGGTGTGATGTTCATAAGTAGATGGCAATGTGTGGTGGTACTGGTAAGTAAATGGTAGAGAAGTAGCATTTGTGGTGAGTCTGATGATGTGGATGGTGGTATTATCCGGCGGTGGTTATTGGTTAGCAAGCTGGTGGATTGCCTATGATTGATGGTTGCAAGGTTGTGTTGGAAAATTTGCGAACTAAACAATATGAAAGACTATGAAAGGCTATAATAACTAATGATAGGCTTTGATGTGTGTATCACTTTTCTTGAGGAAATTTGCCACCACTATAATGATACTTGGGTTTAATGGCAATCCCCTCCAGGAATAACAAAGCCAAAATAGTATTTCCCTCTAGCAAAAGAGAAATACTCCCAAAGAATGAAAAGAGAATAATATGTTTGATAAAATTTTGTAGTATTTTCAATCTAAGGAAGAATAATACTTCATAATCATCTGAATATCTAAAACTCTAGTTGAATATCCTTTTGAATATTCATGTCTTTTGAATATTCATGTCTTTTGAAGACATTCATACATGAGTGAATACCTTTTCATTTGAAGACATTCAAATGAAAAGACACCTTTCTTATTCAAACTGAATGAAATCATGCCTTTTAGACATTAAAACTTCTTCCAAAATAATACATTGTGTTTGTTGGAAAAAACTCTTAAAGAAAAGCTCTTCAAAACTGTAGACAAAATTTAAACGTTCTTCTACAGTAAGCCAATCGCAGCTTGAGCTGCGGTCTCTCTATTCGTGGCTCAATCCACAAATTAGTAACGGCTTTCTTCTGTCTCCGAGTCGCGAACTGAGCCGTGGCTCAAGTCGTGGCTTATGGACAGAAACTTTTCTATTCTTTTGCTTAATGAGCCGCGGCCTGAGCCACGGTCTCTCTTCCTGCGGTTGGCCGTCATGGCCTTGATTTGTGGCCAGATTGTGGCTTGATCCAAGGCCAGATTGTAGCCTTATTTATGTCCAATTTTTCAACATTTGTAGATGAATTAATTCATCATTAATTAACCAAATTCTTTCATTTCTAACTGTTATCAACAATCCCCCACTTAGTTAGTGATGAAATGTATCAGAACTCATTAAGATTTATACGTACAATAGGTGTCTTTCGAATTAAACCTATTATTAGCACAAATAGTTCAAAATCATATTGAAATTAATGGTAAGCTTGAGCTTTTAAACCATAATTCCTTAATAATATGATCTAAAAAATTTATGCACATAAACTTAGCATTTTCTCTTAAACATTCACCATTAGCTTTAGCACTGTAGTATGGCCTTGTGCTAGCTCCTGAATTCATGATGCTTACAAAGTTTATTATCCAACTTTATTTGAAGTGGCACCGCTTCTTGTGTTCATATAGGTGAAGTTATCCTTTTGAAGTCTTATAATATGACTTCCTTATTCTATTTTCTTGAACACCTGTTACTTCATTAAGAATAATTATTATTATTATTCAACCTACTTTTCATAAGTACTTATAAATTACCAAAACTTGCTACTAGTCAACTAATAACTTGTTCTGACCTATTAAACCTTTAGTATTACTTTGCAATAGTAAAAGTTAGGTTCCTATTATCATTTGATAAAATTAAAATAGTCTAAGTTCCATATCCATTGCTGTACTTTTGACCATATCTCTTGAGAGTCCTTTTGTTAAAGGATCAGCAAGATTATTTATGGATCTTATGTAGACAACTGTTATTACTCCATCTGAGATTAATTACATACTCATGTCTTAAAGCAATATGTCTTGATTTGCCATTATATATCCGGCTAAATGCTCTAGACATAATTGCTTTACTATCACAGTGCAAAGAAATAGCTGGCATTGGTTGTGACCACAACTCTATATCTAGTAACAAATTTCTTAGCCATTCTGCCTCTTTGCCTACTGCAGCTAGTGCAACAAACTCTAACTCCATTGTAGAGTGAGTAATACAAGTTTGTTTCTTTGAAGCCAATGAGATAGCTCTACCACCCAGTTTAAATATCCAACCAAATGTTAATTTATTATCTTTCACACTAGTTATCCAACCAGTATCACTATACCCTTCTAGTACTGAAGGAAACTTGTTATAGAACAAACCAAAGGATTTTGTCCTTTTAAGATATCCTAGTATTCTTCCAATGGCTTTCCAATGATCAGTACTAGGATTGTGAGTGTATCTAGAAAGTTTGCAAACAACATATGCAATATTTGGTCTAATGCAATGCATAGCATACATTAAGCTGCCTATTGCACTTGCATAGTCTAATTGACTAATTGACCTTCCAGAATTCTCTATTAATTTGTTAGAAACATCCAATGGGGTATTTACTTCTTTTATTCCCAAATAATCAAATTTGGTTAATACTTTGTCAATATAATGTGATTGACATAACGCATAACTCCTACTATGTTTCTTAAATTTGATCCCTAAGATAGTATCTACCTCTTCCAAATCCTTCATTTTGAATATAGAAATTAGATACTCTTTAGTTTTATTGATACCTTGTATATTAGTTCCTATGATTAACATGTCATTTGCATAGAGGCATATTATCACACCATAATCTTTGGTGAACTTTGAATAAATGCACCTATCTGCCTCATTGCGTCTAAAGCCATTGATAAAACTACTTTATCAAATTTATCATGCCATTGTATAGGAACTTGCTTTAGACCATACAAGGACTTAATCAATTTACAAAATTTCTTCTCACTATATATACTTCCTCATTTAAATCAGCATTTAAAAATGCTATTTTTACATCCATTTGATGAATATACAAATCATATATGGATGCTAAAGCAAATAGTATTCTTATAGAAGCAATTCTAGCAACTGGAGCATATGAATCAAAGTAATCAATACCTTCTTTTTGTTTAAAACCTTTAGCTACTATTCTTACTTTAAAGATTTGTAGAGAACTCTATGTTACATTTTCTTTTAAATATCCACTTACGTCCTATTGGTTTACAGCTAGGAGGTAAGTCACTTAACGTCCAAGTACCATTTGACATAAGAGAATCCATTTCATCTTCAATTGCCTCTTTTGCAAAAGGCAGAGTCTCTAGAAGCTAAAGCTTCTTTATATGTCTTAGGATCCTCTTCCAAATGTAAAATCATAAATATTTTATTAAATACCTTATCTCTACTTCCTTTAACTAGAAAGACTATAGATTGTGAAGAAATAAAGTCTGGATCTAAATTCTTCTATTTTCTAGTTCTTTTACTTCTCCTAGGTTCTTTAGGAGATTCATCAACTTTATGTTTGTTTATCGAAGAAGAATTGAAATCCATTTTAGTATCTTGTGGTGAGAAATTAACTGTGGGTTTCGTTGAAGTATCTAGAAAATTAGTTTCTAAGAATTCAACATCTCTAGACTCTATTATAACATTTGAGTCTATATCTAAAAGTCTATATGCTTTAGAACTTTCAGCATATCCCACAAAGATACTTTTAATGGCTCTTGGACCTAATTTTGTTTTTCTTGAATCAAGTACTCTGTAATAGGCTAGACAGCCCGATACCCTCAAATAACTCAAATTAGGTCTCCTTCCGTTCCATAATTCATAAGGTGAAACGTTAAATTTCTTTGAGGGTATTCTATTGTGCACATGACATGCTATAAGTAATGCCTCTCCCTAAAGATTAAATGGCAGCTTTGCATGCATTAGCATTGCATTAACGATATTAACCAATGTCCTATTCTTTCTTTCAGCTAGTCCATTTTGTTGAGGACTATAAGGTGCACTTGTTTGATGAATAATGCCAATATCTTCACAAAAAATAGAAAATTCGATGGGAAAATATTCTCCACCTCTATCACTTCGTAGGATTTTGATCTTCTTTTCCAATTGATTTTCAACCAAAGTTTTAAATAATTTAAACATACTAAATGCTTGATCTTCAGTTTTCATTAAATACACATATGTATATCTAGAGTAGTCATCAATAAATGTAATGAAATATCTATTTTCTCCTCTAGTTAAATGACCATTTAATTCACATATATCTCACATATATCTGAATGTATGATTTCTAGTAAACTAGACATTCTATCATGCTTTGAAATGGAATCTTGGTCATTTTAGATTTCATGCAAGTTTCACATTTTCCAAAATTCAAATTTGAACAATTAATCATACCTTGTCTTCACATATATTTAATGGACTTAAAATTAACATGTGATAAACGATCATGCCATAAACAAATTGATGACTCAACAACATAAGCTAAAATATTTATTTTATTGATATTCAACTTATACATTCCATTACATGAGTACCTTTGTCCAACAAAGACATTGTTTTTGGAAAAGATCACTTTTCCTGCATCTGTTATAGCCTTTAGGCCATTTTTATCAAGAGTACTTGCTAAAACTAGATTTTTTCTAATGTCTGAAACATGATACACATTGGTTAAAATCAAAAATTTTTCGAAAGTGAACTCTATTTTTAACAGTTCCTTTGCCTTCTACTTTTGACAAGTTGTTGTTTCCCATCACAACCATTTCTGGCTCTTGAACAACTTACTACTATTTGAAGTCACTCTTGTTCTTGCAAACATAAACCGAAGCACCTGAATCATACCACCAGTCCATCGATTGAGCACTGGTCAAGTTGCACCCAGTCACCATGTTGATTGATAGTCCTCCAACCATGGCAACTATTTCAACAGTTTGTTGGGAAGCATTTTCTACCACATTTGCTCCCTTTTGTCCAACATTTGATTCCGTCTTCAACTTCTTGAAGAATCTGCACTCTTTCTTAAAGTGTCTTTTTTTTTCCTACAGAAAAAACATGACTTGTCTTTCTTGTTAGTAGTAGCATTAGTAGACAAATTCTCATGTTTTCTCTTTTTACCAGACTTGTTTGTGTTCTTTTCTTTTGTCACAGACTCTACATTATTCACTTTAGTACCATTTTCCAAAGCAAATTTTTTCTCTTGAACTCTAGTTTCTTCTTCTATTTGAATATGCTTGTCAATTGGTCTATAGTGAAAATTTTAAAAGTGTGCAATAGTTTCTTTCTATAGTCATTCCAAGTGGATGGAAATTTTGCAATCACATCACCCACTTGAAGTTGATCAAACACTTCTATACCTAGATTTTTGAGTCTAGACACAAGTAAGAGCAATTCATCTACTTGACTCACAATGGATTTACTGTCTAACATTCCAAACTCAAAAAACTTCATAGAAAGAGATCTGTCCGTCCTTGTTTTTCGGACATATACTTGTTTTCTAAGGCCTTTCAGATTTCAATGGGAGACTTGATGGCTTGGAATAGATCATATAAACAGTCTAAAAGTGCATTGAGAATGAAGCTTCTACAACGAACTTCATCTTCTTCTCTCTTCTTTCGTTGTGACTTTATTTCTTTAGATTCACCATCCATTGGTTCAGGGATCTTTGGCAAGTTTTCTCCCAATATGTAGGCCATTCCTAACTCCATAAGGAGAACCAGCATTTTGTCCTTCCATCTTGTGAAGTTGGTGCCAACAAACCAATCCAACTTGATCATTTCAGACTTGAAGAACTTGTTCATCATATTTTCTGCACATGTGCCTTCCATGGTCTTCAAATTTCCTGAAGATTGTTGGAGAATTTGTGAACTAAACAGCAGGAAAGACTATGAAAGGCTATAATAACTAATGATAGGCTTTGATGTGTATATCACTTTCCTTGAGGAAATTTGCCCCCACTATAATGCTACTTGGGTTTGAATGGCAATCCCCTCCAGGAATAACAAAGCCAAAACAGTATTTCCCTCTAGCAAAAAAGAAATACTCCTAAAAAATGAAAAGAGAATAATATGTCTGATAAAATTTTGTAGTATTTGCAATCTAAGGAAGAATAATACTTCATAATCATCTGAATATCTAAACTCTAGTACTTATAGAGTTTTTCTCAGATATCCTTTTGAATATTCATGTCTTTTGAAGACATTTTTACATGAGTGGATACCTTTTCATTTGAAGACATTCAAATGAAAAGACACATTTTTTATTCAAATTGAATGAAATCATGCCTTTTAGACATTAAAACTTCTTCCAAACTAATGCATTGTGTTTTTTGGAACAAACTCTTAAAGAAAAGCTCTTCAAAATTGTAGACAAAATTTAAACGTTCTTCTGCAGTAAGCCAGCTGTGGCTTGAGCCGGAGTCTCTCTGTCCGCAGCTCAAGCTACAGATCAATAACGTCTTTCTTCTGTCTGCTGTAGACACCAAATTTTGACACACCCTTTATAAGAAAATATATTTTACTTCATTTGGGGATACTTTTTATTTTTCGGGGGCTAATTCTAACCTTTGTGTAAATTATGTCTAATTAGTTGTATTAGGGGCAAAATGGTAATTTCACCACGTAAATATTATTTTATTTTATTTTATTTCCTAAATACATAGTTTTACTATTTTTATCATTATTTATAATTTTAATAATTTTTCAGAGTCATTTAGTAGTTATTTAAAATTTTAGTATTTTTTACTTAATGGCACGTTTCCGAATGCATTCTTTTTATGAGAATTTTTCAAGTGAAAAAAATTTTTATGCATATTTTATATATTCATGAATTTTCTTTATAAATTTCATGATTTTTAGAAATCGTTTAGTATTTATTTCAATACTTTACTTTTTTTCTATTAATCGCACATTTTTAATGTTATATTAATTTTTTGAATTTTTGCGGTAAATTTTATTTACTCATTTTTATAACTCTAAATTTTAGTATTTTTTTTATTGATTTTAGGGAGTCCAAGTATCCTTTATTTTATTCTATTTCATTCGTTTTTCTTTATTTTCCTTACAAATTTCTTCCTTTAAAAAAGAAAGAAAAAAAAAAGAGTCAAACAACAGCAACGTTGGTTGCTGTTATTTGCTTTCTGCCATGGTTGATAGCAGCCATGCTTTCTCCTATCATCAAAACTACTCTATGTTCAATCCCATCACCCTCCCAACTTGCACTCAATTCAGCAAACTTTAGGGGATTTTGGGTAGATTTCTTTCCTTCTTCACCCACCGTCATCATCACAAACACACTCCCTCTCAATTCTCACAACACACACAGATTTTCCTTACCACAAGCCACACCAATTCACTCTCAACTCTCTCTGCGATCCCTCCCAAAAACACACACCTCACACACACAAATTCACAGCTCTCCCTCACTTCTCTCAACTCATTAACACAGTCAGCCACAAACACCCCACACCACAAACACGCAATCACGCAATCACAAGTCTTCACTTCTCTCGACTCTCACAACACACACACACGCACTTCTCATTGCACAACCACAACACACATAATTCACACACACACAGACGCACAATACACACAAACACATTGCACACCCCTGCAACACACAACACACAGCACACAGGCAAGCAATTCACACTAGCATACATACACATTTCAGCCTCATTCAGACATAGAATCGCATTCAAAACACACACCCCCTCAGTTCCATTCACACGGCCCTCACAACACAAAACATAGCTTCATCATCATCAGCACAAATCACACACGCACTTCACATAATCAGTAAGCACAACCACAGACACCATCACAAACAATCACACTCACAATCCACACGGCATACACACACACATCAAACAACCCGTATCAACTCACAACTCCTCCACCACCCAACACCGGCTGAAATTTGCCTTCACAATTCCACCAACACCACCGTGGTTCCACCAATCAACAACCAGAAGCAACTCCACACTGCACTCAAAGCCTCCACTGAACCACTGCCCAGCTCACCGGAGATTGCACCGCCGCCATCTCCTCGGCCAAACAGGTAGTCTCTCGACCTTCTTCCTATTCTTTTGGTATAGCTTTCTCTTTCTATTAGCCTGAAATTGTGCCTAACTATTAGTAGCTTTGCTATGGGTTTAGAGGATTTAGGATCTGAATATAGATTTGGAGAGAAAGTGAGATTTTGGGTGGAAAAATGGAGAGGGGAGGAGAAAGAGAGAAGGCAGAACCAAGAGAGAGAGAGAGAGGGAAATCGACAAAGAGAGAGAGAGAGACGGACCAAGAAAGAAACCGAACGAGAGAGAGAGAGAGAGAGAGAGAGAGAGAGAGAGAAAGGAACCAGGGAAGAAGAAGAAAGAAGAGAAGGAGAAAAGAGAAAAAAAAGAGAGAAATTTGGAAAGAAGAAAGGAAAGAAGAGAAAGAAAGAAGAAAAGAAAGAAAGAAGAAAGAAAAAAAAAAGAAGGAAAAGAAAAAAAAGTAGAAGAAAAAAATCGGTAAAAAAAAAAGAGTCTTAACCAAAACTATGTCGTTTTGACATAAAACGACGTAGTTTTGATTAGTTTCTTTTACTTATTTATTATTTATTATTTTAGCGGATTATGTATTTACGTTTTGCCCCCTTAAGTTCTTAATTGTTTGATTATGCCCTTCAATACTTTTAGTTTACTTCATTTAAGTCCTTATTTATTTGAGTTGACCCCTAGAATTTGTAGTTCCTCTCAATTATGTCCAGAATAATTGCAATTTAGTTTTGAACTTGCTGGAAATTATATTTTTGCCCTTTTAGCTTGCTAGAAATTGTAATTTTGTCCCTTTAAGTCTTACTAAAATTACATTTTTACCCCCTAAGTTTGCTCTAGTTTCATTTTTACTCGCCAAGTTTGCTGGAATTGTATTTTAGTCATTGAATGTTGCTGAAAATTGTAAATTTGGTCCCTTATGTTGCTGAAAATTGCATTCTTGTTCCCCAACCTTGCTAAAATTTTATTTTTGTCATTATGCTTTGCTGGAATTACATTATTGCCCTCCAATATTGCTGGAAAATTTTATTTTTGGCATTATGCTTCCTGAAAATTATATTTTAGCTTTTAAATTCGTTATAAATTATATTATTATCTTAACTATGGTTTGAAATTGTAATTTTACCCTTTAGTTTGTTATAAATTACATTTTTACTCTAAAATGTTGCCTAAATTTTCATTTTTAATCCAAAACCTTGGAACATTTTATTGTGCCAAAAAAAAAGAGATTTAATTAAGTCCTCAAAGCTTTTAATTATTTCTTTGCACATTTTATTTTTATTTTATTAAATTTATAATTAATGTTCTAAAATTTGGTCTTGTTAGTCTAATTAATACTTAAATTAGTTTCTTTATTTCTCTTTTAGTTATTTTGGTAATTCTTATTTGTGTGTTAAAAACTTAATTATGTATTATTGTATTGTATTTTTTAATTATTTTATTATTCTTTTAGCTAAACAATTTTTTTTTCTTTTTTCTAAATATTTAATTATTATTTTTCTTTATTTTCGTTTATTATTGCTATAATTGTTTTGAATTATTGTGGCATGTTCATAGTGATTAATATGAAATTATTTAATTAATGATCTATTTATTTAAATAACGGTACCTTGATTAGTTTGTTCTTGTTGTTAGCATTTATATCGAGATTTCGAATAGGAGGTACTCTTATTATCCTTCCAATGTTTCTTCATGTGCTCGTACGTGTTCCTATGTGTTTTTCTATGTGTTTTTTTTATGTATCTCTTTATGCTTATAATTTTTATTCATGTGTGAGTATTTATTTATTTATGGCATGTTGTTTATTTGAATTTAATTTTAATTATTCAAAGAAATGTAATAGATAGGTAATATTCTATTTAGCAAAAATTTTTGTATTTAGACAGTTAATGTAATAGATAGTTTATATTTTATCTATTTAACAAAAGCTTATGTATTTTAGATAGAAAATGTAATAGATATGTTAGATAGGTTATCTTTTATTTTTTTTTATTTTTAGATTGTAATTAGGCTTCTCCAGTGTAATAGTTAGGGGCTTTTGTGTGCTATGTGTGCTATGTGCTTATGTGTTTTATTCGCTTTCTCTAGAACTTTGCATCTAGAATATCATGCTTATGTGCTTCTATGTGTTATTATCTGTTTTTATGTGATTATTGCTTTAATCTATGTTTTATTTATTTACTTATTTATTATGATATATGTGTATCGTCGCCACACTAATTCAATGTTAGTTGTGGTTAATTCCGGAATCTTCACTAGTCCAACGCTAGTGAAGAATTTCTAAAAAATAGACTAGTCCAATACTAGACATTTAGGTTATTTCAGTAATAAAATCACTTCTTGTGTGCATTTCATATCATTTCACACACATTTTCTCTTTTAGGCCTTTTTCTATTTTTACATGGTTTTTATGTATTATTATTCTTATTATCTATTTTTACATATATTCAGTGCTTGACATTTAAGTTACATTTCACATAAAATCTTAGGTCATTTGTGCACTTTTTGACTAAAAATAGTCATCTACTTACGTGGGAAGCGGTGGCGTACATGCTGTTCTCCCCTCCGTGAATAAAAACATTCAGTCACGAGACGTTAGTCCCCCATACCCGTTATGTTACATCCCTACTTTTTTTGTTCACTTAGTATTTATATTACTATTTTCTATTTTCTTTTTACATTTCATTTTGCATCTACACTCGTGACTCCATCGAGATCTAGATTCGGATTTCACAATTAATGCGATAATCCGGACCAAATCTCAATGGAACATTTTGTCCTTTAACGATATCCATTTTTAGGACTAGATTTGCATTCATATAGTTGCATCCAAATATGATAAAATCTTAGGGTTATATTAGGAAAATTTGGACTAAGCCTCACAACTAGTTTCGGCTAGGTTGAAAGGGTGCCTTAGGTGTAAACCTTTGCCTTTCCTTTCTTCAACTGTGACTCCCGAACCTTGTTCTCTTGTTTTCAAAGACCTGGAGTTGTCTAAAAGGATTTTCTTGTTTTTCTTACATTTTTCTCAAAATCATTTTCTAAATAAATAATTCTTGATTTCTTACCTTTTATAAAATACTTTCTGGTGACTTGGTACACCAAAACTCAATATCAAGTGGTGACTCCTTTTTCACTAAAAATTTTTTTTTAGGCTCTATTTTTGGGCCCAAAAACTGTCGCATTTTTAAAGTCCCATTTTAGCCCCTTTTCTTTTTGTTTTCAGTATAAAGCATCTTCTAAAAATCATTTTACAAAAAACCTACACTCTTTTTCCAACAAAATAAACATAATCTCCTTTTTTTCATCTTTCGAAAAATGGGGCGCAACATCTGCGAGTCGCGGCCTCCATACCCGCGACTCATGGACAAAAATTTTCTGTTCGTGGCCGCAACGTGAGCCACGCCACGACTTGTGCCGTAGCCAAGAACAGAAACATTCTATTCTTTTGCTTAATGAGCCGCGGCCTGAGCCCCAGTCTCTCTTCTCGCGGCTGGCCATTATGGCCTTCATCCGTGGCCAGATTGTGGCTTGATCCAAGGCCAAATTGTAGCCTTATTTATGTATAATTTTTCAACATTTTTAGATGAATTAATTCATCATTAATTAACCAAATTCTTTCATTACTAACTATTATTAATAGGTTGCAGGGGATTAGGCTGGTTTTAGGTGATTTCAAGTGATTGTTGGACTGAATTGGGTAGAGAAACTAGTGGTGGAAGATGTGGTGGTAGTGGTAGAGTTAGCGAGGGATGAAGAAAGAGGTGGAATTGATGACTGTTTTTGGGTCGTTCTTGCCATGGTTGGGGAAGTTCATGGGGCTATGATGAATTTGGGCTGCTGTGTTGTGTTGGTGGGTGGTGGAATTGGTATTTGGATGATGGGGCTGATTGTGATGAATTGGGTGGTGATTGATGGTAGCAAGGGGGTCTGGGCAGTGGTGAAACGAGAAATTTTGTTGGTTTAGGGCTGTTGTGACTGTCTTTGGGTGGTTCTTGAGGTGGCTTGTGCCGCGTCCCAAAATCGATAACGCGTGGGGTCGTTGACTGTTATGCCCTAAAAAGGCAGTCCGGTCCGGTGACCTTATTTCAAAAAGATAGAGTTTTGAAAAAAATCGTACGTGTGTGATAAAAATCAGATTTTTAGTAAAAAAAAGTGTATTTTTAGGGAAAATGATATTTAAAAGAAAATAAGGTCGGGACTAAAAGTGCGACAATTTTGGCCAACTAATTTTGAAAAAGGGTTTTATTTTAAAATGGAGTTGCCACTTGGTATGGAGTTAGGGTGTACCAAGTCATCCGAAAAAATCGTCTAAACAAATAAAAACAAAAATTTTTAAAAAATATTATAAACTCTTTTCCGACTCAGGTTTACAAAAAAAAAACGAGAGAAAAAGGTTCGGAAGTCATATTTAAGGAAAGGGAAGGTAAAGGCTCGTGCTTAAGGCACCTCTTTCACCTAGTCGAGGCTAGTTGCGAGTTTAATCAAATTCTCCTAAATTAACCCTAAATTCTATCGCATTCAGATGTTTCTATATGAATACAAATCTTAAATCTAAATATGAGTATCGAAAGGGTCGAATGTCCCGTCGAGACTTGGTCGAGTTATCGCATTAATTGCTAAATCTGAGTCGAGATCTCGAGGGATTCACGAGTGCTTATACAAAATGAAATGCAAAAAGAAAATAAAAATAGTAATATAGATAATAAGTGGTCAAAAAAAGTAGGGATGCATCATAACGGATACGAGAGACTAATAACTCATAACTAAATGTTCCTACTCACGGAGGAGGGAACAACATGTGTGCCACCGCTTCTCACGTGAGGAGGCAACTATTTCTAGTCGAATCACACAAATGACATAAAATTCTAAGTGAAATGCAAACTTAAATTTCATGCATTGAATATTTGTCAAAAATCGATAATAGATAAATAATATATAAACAAATGTCATGCAAAAATGAAAAATCCTAGAAAAGAGAAATAGTGTATGAAATGAGATGAAAATGCATGCAAGTGGTGAGTCTAATTACTAAATGATCTAAGGGTCTAGCATTGGACTAGCTCTTTCTAGAAATTCTCCACTAGCGTTGGACTAGCGGGGAAGCAAAAAAATCACAACTAGTGTTGGACTAATGTGGTGACAGAATAATAAAACATGAATCAAAAGCAAGTAAACATATAAAACATATATAAAAGCACGTTGAAGCACATAACATGTAAGCATGATATCTAGATGCAAAATCATAAGAAAAATGGTAAAACAGATAAGTACACACGCGCACAAAAGCATATAAGCCCTAGCTATTACATTAGGGGAATTAATTACAATTTTAGGGGTAAAAAATGTAAAAACGACCTATCTATTACACTTACTATCTAAATACAAAATTTTTGCTAAAAATGTGAGAAAGATTATCTAGCTATTACATTGACTAGCTAAATACAAAAAATAGTATATTTTTGCCAAATAATAAAATTCAAAAAAAATTAAATAGCATAAAGGAAATAAATACACAAAAAGTAGGTAATAAATATATATGAAGAAAAATGCATTAAAAATCACATAAGGGCACATTGGAACACATGAAGAGAAATTAATAGGTAGTAGTAATACCTCCCATGAGAAACCTGGTATCAATACTAATCAAAATGAACAAATGAGTTAAGATATCTCGATATAAACAAATAAAATCTAAAATATATAACTATTGACAAATTGAGATAAAAAAATAAAAAAATAAATTCTAGCAACTACAGAGGCTAAAAATAGAACTTTATAAAACTTAAGGGGTAAAATTAAAGATTCACATAAACAGGGGAGCAAAAATATAAATTTCAACAAGTAAAGGCGTAGTGATGGAAATTAAAGTAACTAGGGGTACAAAACAATAAATTTCGGCAAAAGTTGGGCAAAACATAAATTGTAGGACCTAATTGAAAGAACATAAAATCTGAGAGGGTTAATCTAAAATTATGAAGGCCTCAGTTGCAAAGAACGACAAGTTCATGGAGGCCTAAGAACATTAATCAAAAGCCAAGGACGAAAATGCAAGTATTTTCTATATAAGAAAAAACAAAGAAAAATGTTAAATTATTTAACTCACTTAACTTGGCTAATTCACATAAATAACTAAATTATAAAAATTGAATAACATCATTACAATTAGTTAAGTTAAAATAAAAAATAACTAAGCAAATCAAAGGGAATACTAAAACAATAAAATAGTCAAAACTTCCCTTCCAAAATTCGTTCAACCAAAACTGAAATTAACACATAAATTGACTAATCAATTCGACCTGCTCAACTTAAATAAATAACAACACATCTAAACAATTTAAGTAATCAAAGACTAAAACTTCAGACATCTTCACCTTTTCCACATTCGGTTACCTTCAAGAATTCACCCCCTCCCCAAATGTCTTCTTCTCCAAATGAGTTTCTAAGTTCTCTTGAATCATTCTCTCTCTCACTCTAGTCTCCGGTTCTCGTTCCCCTCTTACTAGTTTCACTTCTTCATTTTTTCTTCATTTACTTTTCCTCTCTCCTTTCCACTCTTTCTCTTCTCTGATTCTCTTTTCTTTCTCTCCGATTTCAAACTCTCTGTTCTTTACTCTCTTTTTCTGTTCTAACTTTCTATTCTGTTTCCTTCTCCATTTTCTCTTCTTCCAATTTTCTTTTTCGGTCTCTCCTCACTTTTCTCTCTTTCTCCCCTCTATTTCCTTCTATCTCCTTCTCAGATTTTCCTTAATTTCTCTCTTTCTGCTTCTCAAATTATCCAATTCTCTGTTCCTCTTCCGATCTCTCTTTCACTCTCGCAGCCTAATCTCTCTATTTTCTCTATTTTTCTCTCCTAGATTGTGAGATCATGGCTAGTGAGGCTGATTGCAAGGGAGATGGGGAATTTAATGGCCTTGGCTTGGCTGTAGTGCCTGGTAATGACAGTAGTGGTTTGATTGATGATCAGGGAGTGATAGAGTGGGTTTCGTTGGTAAGGGAGTTAACAGAGGTGATCTTGGGCATTTTTGCAAGGGTTTTGAGTAGGTGGTGGTGTGTCCAGTGGTTTTGTTATTTTTCTTGGCAATTTTGGATGCAATGGTGAGTGGTGCAAATTGATGGTTGGCCGGCGGATTTGGGTTTTGTAGGGGGCTACATTTTGTGATTGTTTTTGTTGACTTTTCTTGTAGGTGATAGACTAATGAGTTGTTGGTCATGAATGGTGGTGTGCCTATGATTGATTTTACATGTTCTACTAGGGAGCAATTAGGCTATGTCGGGGTTGAAATTGGTGTTGACGATTGGCAATTGAGTAGCTGGGATTTATCTAATTGTATTAGTGGTGGTTTGCAGAGATTAGGGCTGTCCTGATACTGGTGAGGGTGGCAATGTGATACGAACCAAGTGATGATAGCCCAAGTAGATGGGGGCATTTGAATAATCCATAGTGCATCACCAATGCATAGGGACTTAATCACCCAAAATGGAGATTTAGAAGCGTCAAGGATGGTCAAAAGGAGCAAGAGGAAGAGGCTATCCAAGACTGGAACAAGTACACCTGCAAAAGTTCGGAAGAAGACGAGTAGAAAAAGCCATCAAAAAGTTTCTAATGAAGGCCGCGAGCAAGGCCGAGCCATGGCCTTCCCCACGACCTCCGTCAGAAACTTTGCCAAAGATGAGATGATGTTCTGATGAAGGCCACACAGAAGGCTGTTCCGCGGCTTTAGTCCGTAACTTTACGATTTTATTTGTTTTCTGCATTTTTACTTAGTTTTTAACGTGTAATAGACTAATTACTTTCTATATTGGTTATTTAGAGTGTTTTTGCCTATATAAGGCTAATTATTATTATTGTTGAGACAGATTATTGAAGTTGAATAAAATTACGAGGGTTTTTCCTCTCTGATTCTCTTCGTGAGACTTGTGAGTTCCACAAATGATTCGTGGATTCCTTTAATATCCTTGAGTTCTAACAACATGTAGGGGTTAGGGTTTGGGATCCTCTTCAAATTAGTTTCAATTCTCAGGTAGAATTGGGATTAGGTTGTCCGTTGATACACAAGAACGATCCTTTGGGAGGATTGTCCTGTGGATCGCGATCGTTGTGAAGGTTTCCGTTACGTGTTTAACGAGGGGTCTCGGGGCGGATCGCATCAATTGATATCAGAGCTCTTTGGGTTCTTGATATCAGGTTTCCCTAATCCATCTCTTGAATTTCAATTCTTTGAAATTGGGTATATCTTTTCTATATTATTTTTGTCAATTTCCTAGAGTATTTCTTCTGATTGCTTATTGTTCTTGAGCAATTTTATTCCTAGGATTTTTTTTCTTTTTTTTCTTTGTGTGATTGGAGATTGTTGCTTTGCATAATTCCTAGTATCTTAATTAATTTTTTTGCAATTTTTCTGCTAGTTTCTGCAATTTATTGCAAATTTTTTTTCTGCCTCTTTAGTGTTGACCTTGCTTCAGAGCGTCTTAAAACCCTAGAAGATTTGTATTTTTTGTGCTTTTGTTGATTGGGTTATTGATTATTGGTGATTTGTTGACTATTCGTTAACAAAAATCATCAAAAGTCTTATTCAATTATTCCTCAAAAAAAAAATCGCATCACTGCAGCGTCACTGTTCACTCAGTACTATTCATAGGTACTGTTCAGCTGAGTTACTGTTAACCCAAAATTTTCTGTCGAATTTCTTGTTTTGAGTTGTGAGTGTTAATGTTGGGTAGTGTTCTCTTCTTAGTAATTCCTACTTTAGTCAAATCTTTATCCTTTTTCCATTAAATCTAATTGTTTGCTCAAAACTCACTATGTCTAACGAGGGAGAATCCAAGGCATTTGACCTTCAGGATGTTACTGAGACTATGAATGCTAGCATTCAGGGTATGAGGCAAACCATGAAAGTTATGTGTGAGCGACTAGAGATGCAAGGTCATTCACACTCTAGGTCAAGGAGCAGCCATAAAAGTCACCGGAGGAGATCACCATTGGCTGAGTTTGGAGATTCTAATGATGAGATGGGGGTTGATAGGAGGCCTAGAAGAGGAGAGCAAGCTCGTGATGACAACATTGGAAGCATTAAAATAAAAATTCCTAACTTCCAAGATCGAAGTGATCCAGAGCTCTACCTGGAGTCGGAGCGGAAGGTGGAGCACGTATTTGATTATCACCACTACTCCGAAGAGAAAAAGGTAAGATTAGTTGCTGTAGAGTTTTCAGACTACGCAAGTGTGTGGTGAGACTAGTTGGTTACCACTAAGAGAAGATGTGGAGACCGACCTGTCCGCACATGGGAAGAAATGAAGACAATCATGCGGAGGAGGTTCGTACCTGGCCACTACTACAGAGAGCTGCACCAAAGGCCATAGTCCATGTCACAGGATGGTCGTACAGTGGATGACTACTACAAGGATATTAAGTTAGCAATGATTCGTGCAAATGTAGTAAAAAACCGTGAGGCTACAATGGCTAGATTCCTAACTGGTCTAAATCAAGATATCTGAAATAAGGTGGAATTGCATTCTTATGTGGACATTGATGACCTGATTCAAAAAGCTGAGACAGTGGAGAAGCAACTCAAGGCAAGGAGGTGAGATGGTACAGGCTCTTTCTATGAAAGGTCAAGGTGGCAGGATAGACTATCCATGGGCCGAGAGGATCGAGGTGACATGAGGCCAAGAGACGTTGTCAGGCCAAAGGAGGGCACAGGTGATGGCCAAGGGCAAATGAAGGCACCTACGAGGACACGTGACATCCAGTGCTTCAAGTGCCAGGGACGTGAACACGTGGCATCCCAGTGTCCTAACACTAGGACTATGATCGTGTTGGATGGAAGAGACATAGAGAGTGCTTCTTCAAATGATGAGAAAATGCCACCATTGGAGGGAGGAAGTGATAGTGAAGGTCCTATTAGCTGCGAACTTGACAAGGGAGATCTTCTTTTCACAAGGAAAATTTCAGATGAGTACCCTAAGGAAGCTGGACCTGATTTGCAGAAAGAATCAGTCTTCCACACTCGATATTTCATTGGAGACAAGGTATGTGGCATTGCCGTAGACTCTGGTAGTTGTGCTAACCTTGTAAATTCATTGTTGGTAGATGAGCTTGGTTTGAGGACAATGAAACATCCCAAATCTTATAAATTGCAATAGGTGAGGAATAGTGGCAAATTGAGGGTGACCAAACAAGTCGAAGTTGAGTTCACCATTGGAACCTACAAAGATAAAGTTATATGTGACGTGGCACCGGTAGGAGCTTGTCATTTGTTGTTGAGTCGTCCGTGGCAATTTGATTGTAAGGTGATGTATGATGGGTACCGCAATCAGTACTTGTTCACTTGGCATGGGAAGAACATCGTGCTTGTGCCATTGACACTATTGGAGACTCATAGTGACTATGTGAAGCTATCCAAGGAGCTTGAGGTTGCGAAGGAGAAGAAGAAGATGATGAAAGCACCTTCTACCAATTCTCACTCTTCTCTTCCACATATTTTTTCTGTGCAGGTACACAATATTCCCTCAGTTGGAGTCATGAAGAAATAAGATTCGAGAACGAATCTTATTGAAGAAGAGGAGAATGATACGAACCAAGTGATGAAAATCCAAGTAGATGGGGGCATTCGAATAATCCATAGTGTATCACCAATGCATAGGGGCTTAATCACCCAAAATAGAGGTTTAGAGGCGTCAAGGATGGTCGAAAGGAGTAAGAGGAAGAGGCCATCTAAGGCTGGGACGAGTACACTTGCAAAAGTTCAGAAGAAGACGAGTAGAAAAGGCTATCAAAAAGTTTTTGATGAAGGCCGAGGGCAAGGCCGCGCCACGGCCTTCCCCACGGCCTCCGTCAGAAACTTTAACAAAAATGAGATAATGTTCTGATGAAGGCCGCACAGAAGGCCGTTCCGTGGCCTACCCCGCAGCTTTAGTCCGTAACTTTACGATTTTATTTTTTTTCTGCATTTTTACTTAATTTTTAACGTGTAATAGACTAATTACTTTCTATATTGGTTATTTAGGGTGTTTTTGCTTATATAAGGCTAATTATTATTATTGTTGAGATAGATTATTGAAGTTGAACAAAATTACGAGGGTTTTTCCTCTCTGATTCTCTTCGTGAGACTTGTGAGCTCCACGAGTGATTCGTGAATTCCTTTGATATCCTTGAGTTCTAACCAACGTGTGGGGGTTAGGGTTTGGGATCCTCTTCAAACTAGTTTCAATTCTCGGGTAGAATTGGGGTTAGGTTGTCCGTTGATACACAAGAACGATCCTTTGGAAGGATTGTCCTGTGAATCGCGATCGTTGTGAATGTTCCCGTTACGTGTTTAATGAGGGGTCTCGGAGCGGATCGCATCACAGTGCCTTTTGAAGCTCCGGTAGTGGTGGATACGATGGCAAAGAGGGGGTTTGGAATGGCTGTGAGAGTGCTGTGAGTTGAATTGCAGGTTTTGTGGTGGAGATTTAATGGATGCTGTTGGGTTAAACTGATTGTTGTGCTTGTGAATTTGGGCTTTTCCGTGTGTATGTGGCAGATTGTGTGTGATTAATTGTGTATGTGAAGGTACATGTGTGCACGTCTGGTGGTTCAGTGGGTGTTTCCTATATGAATCTGTGTGTGTTTCCAGTGTTATTGTTCATGTTTCTATGTGTGTACTGTCTATGTGCAACTGTGTTTGTAGTTTATGATAGTGGATTGATTGCAGGTTTGATGGAATTGTGGATGAAGATGATGGTTTTGCTGCCTGATTGTTTTTTTTTTCTATTGTGAAACTCTGTAGTGGTGCGTGTGTGTATGTTGGTGCATCTATGGTATTGGATCTTTCCCAGTGGTTTTGAGTGATGGTTGTGTGATTTTAAGGATTCTGGGTTATTGCTTTGCAAGTGAACAAGACAGTTTTGGGCTGATTGGTGGAATTTGTTATGTTTGCTAGTTGATGTTGGAGAGGGAAACAGGGTAATAGTTATTGGTGATGATTTGGGGTCTGTTGATGAGGTTGTTTGAGGGCTGAGCTTGGTGATAGTATAGGTGGTCTTTGAAGGTGGAGATTTGGACGGTGGAGGTGATGATGGAGTGAAGAAAAGAGAAGGGAAGATTACAGTGGAGATGGAAAAAGAACTAGAAAACAAACCCAGAAGCATAAAGAACAAAACCCAGAAAGAATTAAACCTAGAAAAAAAAAACAAAAAGAAATCCCAAATAAAAAAAATTAAAATTCAACCAAAACTTTTAAACAAATTTAAAAATGAAAGAAAATAAAATGAAACAAGAACAAAAGAAAATAAAACAAGATAAGGTGTTACCCTGGAAGCTTCCTTGAAAATCTGATGAACAGTGATGAATAGTGAAAGACGGTGAACAATAGCCAAGGACGAAAATGGCAGTTAAATGTGTGTTTATGGTATAAAAATGTGTGTTTTGATTCTAATGGCTAAAAAAGAACAATTGTTTGTTGGGTTTTTTTTTCTATTTCTTTTTTTTCTCCCTAAAAATAACTATTTATAGGACAAAAGTCTTAACCTCCAAGAAATTGATAAAAATGACTGAAATACCCTTATGTCGCATCCAAAATCGTAAATGGTACTAGTAGAGTTGTTAACTGTCGCGCCCCGAAAGGGGATCCAGTCTAGTGATCTTTTTCGAAAAGAAGGTTTTAGAAAAACCGTGCGTGTATGATAAAATTGAATTTCTAGTGAAAAAGTGTATGTTTAAACAAATTGGTATTTTTTAAAACAAAAGAAGGCTGCGACTAAAAAAATGCGACAGTTTTGGCCAACTAATTTTGAAAAAGGGTTTTATTTTAAAATGGAATCGCCACTTGGTATGGAGTTAGGATGTACCAAGTCACCCGAAAAAAATTGTTTAACAAAACAAAATAAAATGTTTAGCAAAAACATTTAAAAACCCTTTTCCGACTCTGGTCTACGAAAAAACGAGAGAAAAAGGTCCGGGAGTCACATTTGAAGAAAGGAAAGGCAAAGGCTCACACCTAGAGCACCCTTTCTACCTAGCCGAGGCTAGTTACGAGGTTTAATCAAAATTTTCTAAGTTAACCCTATATTCTAACACATTTGGACGTATCTATATGAATGCAAATCTTAAATCTAAATGGTGTATCGAGAGGGTCAAAATGTTCTATCGAGGCTTGGTTTAGATTATCACATTAATTGCGAAACTCGAGTCGAGATCTCGAGGGAGTCATGAGTGTAAATGTAAAATGGAAATGCAAAAAGAAAAGAAAAAATAGTAATATAGATAATAAGTGGTCAAAGAAAGTAAGGTGCAACATAATGGGTACGGAAAACTAATAACTTGTAACTGAATGTTCCTACTCACGGAGGGGGAAGCGGCATGTACGCCACCGCTTCTCACGTAAGTGGGCAACTATTTTTAGTCAAATCACACAAATGTCCTAAAAGTCTAAGTTAGCATGCAACCTAAATGTCATGCACTTGAAGATGTGTAAAAATAAATAATAATAATAATAATAATGATAATGATAATAATAATAATAATAATAATAATAATAATGCCAAATTGAAAGAAAACTAAAAGTGTGTGAAATGAAATGTGGAATGCATACAAGTACATCTAGTACTCAAATGACCTAAGAGTCTAGCGTTAGACTAGCCCTTTCTAGGAATCCCCACTAGCGTTGGAATAGCAAAGAAACAAGAAAAACTACAACTAGTGTTGGACTAGTATGCTGACGGAATAATTAAGTATACATCAAAATAATAAACATAATATCGAAAACAAATAAACATATAAAAAACTCATGAACGCACGGAGGAGCACGTAACACGTAGGCATAATATCTAGATGCAAAATCGTAAGAAAAGCGGTAAAACATATGAGCACACGAGCACACAAGAAAAAAAACGTAAGCCCTAACTACATCAGTGGGATTTAGATACAATTTTAAGGGGGAAAAACAAAAAAAGTGAAAATGGTCTATCTATTACACTTACTATCTAAATACACAATTTTTGCTTAAAATACAAAAGAAAAATAATCTAATTATTACATTGACTATCTAAATATAAAATATTCACCAAATAATAAGATTTGAAAAATCAAATAACATAAAGTAAATAAATACGCAAAAAAATTATGTAAAATAAGAAATATATAAAGAAAATGCATAAAAATAATCACATAATGACACATTGGAGCATATAAAGAGAAATTAACGAGGAATAGAGATACCTTTCGAAGACCCGATACAGATACTACTCAAAATGAACACACACGTCAATATATCATGATATAAATAAATAAAGCATAAAATATGTGAGTATTGACAAATTGGAATAAAATTGTAAAGCCTAGCAACTAAAGGAACTAAAAAAAAAATTCCATAAAGCTTAAGGGTGTTAAAATTAAAATACAGCAAGTCATTGAAAAAAAACAAACTTAGAGGGTCAATTAAAAAATTACTGCAAGCACTAACGAGGATGAACATATCATTCCAACAAAACAACTGCAAATCGAGGGACATAACTAAAAAAAAAAATACTAAAAATCTGGGGTGTCAATCAATGAAAAGAAAGGATTAAAATGTAGTAATAATAATAATAATAATAATTTATGGGCAAGACTAATAATAATAATAATAATAATAATAATAATACTAATAAAGGCTTGACACAAATAACTGAAATAAGAAAAAGCTGAAATAAGGCCTAGATTAAATTAATTGATTAAACTAATTGATATTAATTAAACTAATCACTAAATCAAAACTACATTAAATCTCAAAACCTGAGACCTACTAAAATTAACTAAACTAGAAGAAAAAGACTGAAATATATAAACTGAAAGAAGACTGAAATACATGCAAAAGAAGTTAGGTAATTACAACCCCCCAACTCTAAATTGTTGTTCAACCAAAGGAAAACAAAATCCAAAATTCCCTCAAGTCCCATTTCTCTCTTAGTTTCCCCTTCCTCTTTCTGTCCTTTTCTCTCTCTCTTCTATCGCTTTCTCCTCCACCTCCTCTATTCTCCCCAACCAATTTTCTTTCTCTCTTTCAATTCCTTTCCCAACGTTTCTATTTCTCCCTAGTTCTTCTCCTTCTCTCTGTCTGTAAACACTCTCTCCTCCTGGTTCACTCTTATTCTTTTCTTCTCATTCTTTCTCTTCTCTCACTCCCTACTCTTTTCCCATTTCTCCTTGTTCTCTTTTTCTCCCTTTTGATCTCTCTTTTTCTTTCTATTTCTGGTCTGCTTCTCTATTCTTTCTCTATCTCACTTTCTCTCTGTCTCTCCACCTCAAGAAACAAAGCTTCCCCTGCAATCAATTTTCTTTTTCTCAAAACTCCCAAGCTCATAAATATTCGTCAGACCATATTGCCTTCAGATCGAATATCAAAAATCTTAATCCCTTAATCCATAAATTCATTCATCACAAATTAGCAAAAATCGAGCATAATTCTACTGACTAGAGGCCATTCGAAAGGAAATGGAGGAGGACTGAGAGCCACCTGTTGTGGGGAGATAGCAGTGGTTTGTTCGCTGGCAAGTGATGGCTCGAGGTTGCTGACGACGGTGAATTGGTAGTCTCAAGTTCTCCAGCGGGCCGAGTTACCGTTAGCGGTGGTCTGGAATTTCGACGAGGGCCACGCGATGGTTTGGTCGCAGGTGGCGCTTGGTTTGGATTTGATGGCAAGGGGCGACTTGCTGGTCGTTTCTTGATATGCAATTGGTGAAGTTATGGGGCTGAATGAGGGTGTTTGATGTGCTATTGTAGGTGGGTTTGTGGCGAGTGGTGGTCTGGCGTAGGAGTTACTGGTGATTTGGCTGGTGGTGGGTGATGTTGGGTGTTGCTCAAGGGGTTTGTTGTGAGGCATATTTGGGTCAATTTTGAGTTGTTTTTGGAAAATTGTATGGTGGTGTTGTGGCAGCAAGTGGTTGTTTCTTGGTGGTCGAGTGGCTTGAGGCCATAATTGAATGACTGATATTGATTTTGATTTGAATTGCTATGTCAATGTAGGTTATGGTGGTAGCAAGGGAGGTTTTTGCATGTTGTGGAGGAATTGCTTTGGATGGATGGTAACTGGAAGCAGTGAGGATGTCTGAATTTGTTGAATTGTTCTATGATATTGGTGTTCTGTGAAGATGATGGAGGAGGCTATGCCGTTAGTTTCAGCATCAAGGGTTGACTTGATAGAGGATGGGTTGGTTTCTGATGGTATGGTTCCCTTGGTCGATGAAAGCAGTGGATGGAGGAGGTTATTGGTTGAGGAACATGACTAAAGGTCTATGGTAACTTTTTGCAGTTACTTCTAGTGAGCAGGTGGTGAATTCTGGGTTGCTAATTGGGGATTTGGACCAGCAAATTGGTGACTGGAGATGGTAATTTGGGTTGGAATCATGAGAAATGGCAGTGGCTATGAAGACGAGCGTATTGCATGTGTGATTGTAAATGGAAATGTTTGTTTTGTATGTGTTGCATATGTGATTGTGACTGTGTACGAGTGTGTGAAGTGCGTGAGATAGTGTGTGTTAATGTGTGTATGGAAGTGTGTGTTTTGCATGTTTGGTGTGTGTGTGTTTGTGACTATGTGTGATTGTGAGAAGTGTCTGATGGTGTATTTTTGAACATGTGTTAGTGTGTGAGAGAGAGTGTGTGTGTTTGAGTGTGAATTTGTGTGTGATTGAGTGTGGGTAGTGTGTGAGTGGGATGTGTGTGTGAGTGTGTGTGGTGTGTGTGAGAGAGAAAGTGTAAGAAATGTGTGAAAGTGTGTGTAGTGTGAGAGACAGAAAATGCAAGAAGTGTATGGAAGTGTGTGTAGTGCATGAGAGAGAAAATGCAAGAAGCGTATGAAAGTGTGTGTAGTGTGTGTGAGAGAAAGTGTAAGAAATGTGTAAGATTACCTAGTGTGTGTTCTTGGTGTTCTTGGTGTTCTAGGTGTAGGCTTGAAGATGTGCTAATGTGTGTTCTAGGTGTTCTAGGTGTAGGCTTGAAAATCTACTAGTGGGTGTTCTAGGTATAGGCTTGAAGATATACTAGTGTGTGTTCTAGGTGTTCTAGGCATAGGCTTGAAGATACACTAGTTTGTGTTCTAGGTGTTGTAGGTATAGGCTTAAAGATACACTAGTGTGTGTTCTAGGTGTTCTAAGTGTAGGCTTAAAGATGTACTAAAACTTAGTAGGTGTTCTTGGTGAAAAACTTGAAGATAAGCGTAGGAAAAAGTGTGTGTTCTTGGTGTTCTTAGTATATCTAAAAACTAAAAACTAAAAAATTAAAAACTCTCTAGACTTTTTATTTTCTCTTCTTTTTTTTCAAAATCTCCAAGTGGGGATATTTATAATGCACAAAAGACTTATATTCCAAGAAATGACTAAAAGACCAAAACACCCTTGACTACCAAAATTACAACTTTACCTTACAAAAACATTAAAAATCTATTTTCTCTTAGAAAAATGAAAAAAATTAAGAAAAATGTAAATAATAAATTTATTAATAGCAATTCACCCCAACTTAAAAACGTGCTTAAAAGACCTAAAATGAATTTGGGACCCAAAAATGGCAAAAATTGTTCAGGAGGCAAAATGACTATTTTGCTCTTATATTGTCAAAACATATGAAGAATATCAGTTAGCCTCGAAAAATTATCAAAAATTAAAAATGAGTTTAAAATTCTAGAAAATGAATTTAACACTCAAGAATTGGTAAAAAATGTGTTTAGAGTGTGAAATGACAATTTTACCCCTGAACGTAGTATTTATAGAAAAAAATAGCGATTGTCCCTAAAAAAAAATCAAGAAAATTTAGAAACATGATTGAAAACTTGAAAAATAAATTTGGTACTAAAAAATGGGCGAAAATGGTATTCGTGAGGTGAAATTACCACTTTGCTCTTGTACTGACAAAATGTACAGAAAAATATCAATTAAACCAGACAAAAATCACAAAAAAATTTTAAAAATACATATGAAAGTACAAAAATATGAATTTTAAACACAAAACTAATGAAAAAATATTTACAGCTAAAAATTACCATTTTTCCCCCCAAGATTATTGATTTTGTTCATTTTTTATCCAAAAATCAGGATTTGATTTCAAATAGTAGAAAAAGGTCCCCTAATGTTAGAGAATGAGCGGTGTATCAAAATTTGATGTCTACATCTTAGTAATAAAATCTCAATTTTATCCTAAAAAATAGCTTTCGATAAAATTAAAATTAAAACTAAAATCAACACTAAAAAATTAAAATGCCATGATTTTTCTAAAACATTCAAAAAGTGAAAAAAGGCTCAAAAAATGCAAATAACAAATTTATTAATGAAATTCGGGAGAGAAAATTATATTTTCATACAAAATTACTGTTTTGCCCCTAAACGCAGGATTTACAGAAAAAATGAAAAAGGGTCCCAAAAAATTACCAAAAATCAGAAATAGGCTAAAAAAAACTAAAAATGAGTTTAAAAACCTCAAAACTTGACAAAATACATTTTGGGTGTGAAATAACTATTTTACCCTTAAAATGACAAAATAAACAGAAAAAATAGCTATTGGCCTAAAAAAATTACCAAAAATTAAAAATAAGCTTAAAATCCTAGAAAACGAATTTAGTACTCAAAAATTGGTAAAAAATGCGTTCGGGGTGCAAAATAACTATTTTGCCCCTGAACACGGTATTTACAGAAAAAGTAGCATTCGTCTCCGAAAAAAATCAAGAAAATCTAGAAACATGTTCAAAAGTTTAAAAAATAAATTTTGGATTTAAAATGAGATAAAATGGTGTTCGGGAGCGAAATGACCATTTTGTCCTTATACTGGCGAAATACAGAAAAATACTAATTAAATTCGAAAAATTACAGATATTAAAAAAATACGCATGAAAGTATAAAATATGAATTTAAACTCCAAAACTAATAAAAAATATTTACAACTAATAATTATTGTTTTGCCTCCCCGATATGATTGATTTTGTCCCTTTTTTTTCAAAAATTAAGATTTGACCCCAAAACTAAAAAAATGCCCCCCTAATATTAAAAAAAATACATGGCGTGTCAAAATTTAGTGTCTAAAGCTTAAAAAACTGGTTTTGGTTGGGAGGTGTTGGCTATGGTGGTGGGTTGTAATTCCATGAGGTTGTTTGGTGGTGGTAGGAGGAGCTAGCAGTAGTGGTTTTGTTGCCCATAGTGGTGATTGTGAGATTGGAAGGGGGTTTTTGGGAGCTGATGGTGCATTCTCTGTAGGCAGTTGGTGGTTCAAGGGGTGGTTGTGGTCAAGCAAAGGGGATAGGGTAACTGATGATGGTTTGGGTAAACTAAAATTGGTGATTGAATGTGTTGTGTGTGTGTGTGTAAGGAACTATGTGTTTGTGTGTGTGTGTAAGGAACTATATGTTTGTGTGTGATTGTGTCTGGTTGTGTGTGAAGTAGTGTGTGAAATGGGGAAGTGTATGTCCTTGGTGTTATGTGTGTCGAGTGTGTGTTTTTGGTGTGTGGTGCGTGTTTTTATGAAGATGACCTAATGTCTAGTAAGTGTTCCTGGTGTGTGGTGTGTGTCTGTACGAAGTTGTACTAATATTTAGTTGTGTGGTGTGTGTATGAAGTTGTACTAATATTAAGGTGCCGTTTGGTAAAACTGAAATCTGAAATCTGAAGTCTGAAGTTTGAAGTCTGAAATTTAAGTACTGAAAGTATTAAGTTACTGAATTGACAAAGTTTTACCTGTTTGACAACTAACTGAATATATACACTGAATTTAAATATCTCTCCTCATAAATATAATTATTTTATCTTAAGAATTTAAAATAATTTATTAATAATGTATATGAGAAAGAAAGATATTGTTTATTTGTGATAGATAAAGGATAAGCATATGAGAGAGAGAAAATATGTATATATATAAAAAATGTATGTAAGTATGTTAGAAGAGAAAAATTAAAATATGTGCATGTGTATACGAGAGATTGAAAATGTATATGTGAAAGTATGTGTGTGTATTTGTGTTTGTAAAAGTGTATGTGCAAGAAAGTATGTAGGTGTGTGCAAGAGAAATTGTGTGTGGAGGGAGAGAGGGAGAGTGTGTGCGTGTGCGTGTGTGTCTATATGTGTGTGAGAGAGAAGAAGGGAGAGAGAATATGTGTATTTATGTGAAAGTGTGTGTGTTATGTGTGCGTGCTTGTGTGTGTGAGAGAGAGAGTGTGTGAGAGAGAGAGTATATATACGTGTGCATGGGTGAGTGTGTGAGAGAGAGTGTGTGTATGTGTGTGTGTAATGGAGGGAGAGGAACAGTAATAAATTCAGCAAATTAAGTGAAAATTTTTCACTTAAAATTTTGTGCACAAATTAAATAAGTGCTTAATGTATTAAGTGATGAAGGAATTTTATTATCAAACACACTGAATTCAAAAAGCTCTTAATCTATTAATTTTCAGCATTAAGTTGTGTTATCAAACACCCCCTAAGTGTGTGTTCTTGGAAAGAGTGCGTGTAGTGCATGAAGATGTACTAAAATGCAATGGGTGTTCTTGGGGTAGTGTGTAGTGTGAAAGACTAAAAAAAATTTCTCCCAAATTTTTTTTTCTCCTCCTCTTTTGATTATTACTAAACGAGATATTTATACTGTGAAGGAATCTTATCCTCAAAAAATAAAGGAAAAATTTCTTATAAAGGCGGTGGAAGTTTGATAATTAATAAAGAGGGTAAAACTTTCACATAATTCTCATAAAGGGCATTACCAACAAATACCTGAATATAAGAATTTTTTGACTAATATTAAAATAAAATGCCAGTTTATTCCTCTTTCCAAGATAGAAAAATAGATATTTCTAAAATTCTACTTCAGTTAATTTCAGAAAATTGATTTCATTTTAATTTTGACAAGAATTAATTATTAAGAAAAAAGGTTTATCTTCATAAAATCACCACCTTCATAATTTTGCACCACACTTTTGCACTAAAATTAAGAAGAAATTGATTTATAACTTTGAGAAAACAAATAAAAATGCCTATATATTTTTTTATTTTTTATTAACAACTCTAATATTTATAAATTTTTTAAAAAATTGATTTCATGTTAATTTTGGCTGCAATTGACCAATAAAAAAAGGTCCATTTTCAAAAAATCATTTCATTCATAATTTTTGTTTGGATACTTTAGATCAAAATTTAAAAGAAATTAATTTTTCTACCTTGAGATGATGAATACAAATATCAATATACATTTTTTCTTTTTGATTAAAAAGTCTCAATATATAAATTTTCACAAAATTATTTATTTTAATTTTAGTTAAAATTGACAGTAAAAAAGTTCACTTTCAAAAGATCGTCCCCTTCATAATTTTTTACTTGAACACTTTGAATCCAAAATTTAAAAAATTTTAATTTTACTACTTTGATATGACAAATTATAATGCTGATTTTTTTTATTAAAAATACTAATATTTAGGTAAATAACTCAATTATATTATTTAAAAATAATATTATATTTTTATACATAAAATCGTATGCTTTTAGTAATAATGCCCTTTATAGAAATTACGTAAAATTTTTGCCCTCTTTATTAATTGTCAAACTTCCACTACCCTTATAAGAAATTTTCCCATGAAATAAATAGAACGACAAAAATGCTCTTGATGACAAAATTACAATTTTACCTTAAAAATAAATAAGTTTTGACAAACGAAAATCAAAGAAAATGTCAAGATTTTTCTAAAAACACAAAAAAAGTTTAAAAAAAAGGAAAATGCAAATAACAAAATTTATTAATAAAATTTGGGTGAAAAATACATTTCTGTGCAAAAATAATAGTTTTGCCCCTATACGCAATATTTACTGAAAAAATGGCAGTTGACCCTGAAAAATAAAAAAAAAATTAGAAACATGCTTAAAACCTAAAAAAATGAATTTGGAACTCAAAATGGGCGAAAAAGGTATTCGGGAGGCAAAATGACTCTTTTGCCCTTACACTACCAAATACACAGAAAAATAACAATTAATCCCAAAAATTCATAGAAATTTAGAAACATGTATGACAGTACAAAAATATTTTAGAACCCAAGAACCAACAAAAAAATATTTACATGCTAAAAATTATCTTTTTGACGCCGAAATTGCTGATTTTGTCCCTTTTATCAAAAAATTAAAATTTGATCCCAAAAGTAGAAAAATACCCTCTAATGTTAGAAAAAATAAATGGTGTATCAAAATTTGGTAACTACAATAAGAAGTATATTTTTTTACATATTTTCATAAAAATTAAAAATAATATCTTAAAGATTGTTATAGCTAAAAAGAAAAAAAATATTCTAAGCATATATTAAATTGATTGTGAATTAAAAAATACATAATTAATAATTAAAATGATAAATAACTGAAATTTTTTAATTTTAGAAATAAAAATTAATAAATGTATCATGATTTAAAAATAATTAGTAGAAAAAATATGTGTAAGTACAAAATCAAGTCCTATTATCTTGGCCAATAATTATTAATTAAGGTTATAAATGACTAACATTTTTAAATTTAAAAAAATTTAATAAATGTATCATGAGTTGAAAATAATTTTTAGAAAAAATATGTGTAAGTACAAAAAAAATATGTGTAAGTACAAAATTAAGTCCTATTATCTTGGTCTTTCCAAGATGAAGTTGGAAAGGGTTTTCCGTACGTTTTGTTGAGGAATGAAATTCTAGGAAATAGCTAGAATGGACATTTTAGTGGGAAGGCCTTTCCAACTTAAAATGTCCATACCAAACATGGGAATAGAATGGGCAAGTTGAAAAGGCTTTTCCATTTTACTCCATTCTCGCGTACCAAACATGAGGCTAATGTCAGTAACAGTGGAACATATCCACTTAAAAATTTTCCTTACAGCTTGTTTGGATGGAAAGAAATGGGAGAAAATGAAAGGATGGGATTAAAATTTTTAAGTTTCCCACATTTGGGAGTTCCAAGGGAAAAGAAAGCAGAGGATTTGAAGGGATTTGGAGGGATTTGGAAGGCAAATTTTGGCCTTCAAAATCTCAAAAGTTTTTTGCCCAAAATTGGGCGGAAATGGTAGGAAAAAGAAAAATATTGTGTAAACTTTTACAATATGACACTTTTGCCCTTAAAAAATTTTTAAATTAAAATTAAATTACCAATGAGTCCTAGTTTCTTTCCTTTCCTTTCTAAACTCCTAAACAATACCAAATAGAAAATTCCATCATTTCTCTTCCTTTCTTTTCTTTTCCCACCCAACATTTCCTTTCTTTTCTTTTCTATCCTAAACTCCCAAACTAACCCTTAGTAACAGAGTTAATGTGGTGACTTGTGAATAGCAATTAATCTGAGAAACAAGGATAGGGGGCCTCGCAAGTTAGCCCCTGCTAGTACGGACCAATTAGTGTAATTAGTTAGTGAAAATATGTAACTGATCAGTAAAAATATATAACCAGTCCATTAAATTCCACTTTTCACTCCAAAACAACATTGTCTTTTGGCTTCAAATTTGGCCATGCTGGCCTAATCTCAGCCATTCATTATTGGACTATTTAATCCGAACCATGAACTTGTTAGAAATGTAAATTGTGAACCCATGGCCAATAAACAATAAATCATGGGATCTTACTATTTACATTTGATTAATAGCAACTTTTTAGTTTGAAGAAACTTTGGGATTTTCCTACTCAAATTTCACAACCCCACCTCATAATCATATGCTAGCCACCAAACCCAACTTTTTTAATGTTTTAAAAAAGGAGAGCAAATATTGCGTTACCCAATAACTCATGTATTCTTTTTAAGTTTTCATTCAATTTGTTGAAGTCACTTTCCTTCTTTCATGTACAATTTGCGTTGGACACTTGCTGCCTTTTGATAGTTATGGCATAATACATTTCACAAGAAAATACATATTTGGGTACAGAATCATGCATCCAAAGGGTGTTAAATGCAATCTCTAAAAGTTACCTTGGCAAATATATTGTTTGTCAGGCCTCTTCAAAGTTTTTGAAGACCTTATAAATATATATATAAGGCATTAATCAATAGTTTAAGCCATGAAATTTAGTAGCCTTGAAGATTCTTAAGTGCTCTTTCTTAAAGATTAGCAATGGTGATACCGATGAAGATGAAGAAGATGATAAGAGTGGCTTTGCTCTATTTGGAGTTTTTGGTAGGGGTGGCAACGGGTCGGGTTGAGACCCAAATATAACAGCCAACCCAACCTGTCGGGTTGGCGGGTCGACCTGCCGGCCTAAAAAAAAAAAAAAAAAGAGGAAGGAGAAGAAGAAGAAAAGAGGAAAGAAAAGAAAAAGAAAAGAGATTAAAGCACACACATAAAAAATGATCAAACACATTTTTTGCATACACTAATATCAAAGTCACTCGCTAACATACACTTAACTCTTCTTACAATTTACTCTTCATAAATCTAGGTACAATTCTTAATTTTTCTTACAATTTACTTAATTAATTATCCAATGAATGAAATTTGTGTTTAAATGTGAATGGGTGAAATAAAGTTATAAAATTTTAGTTTTTTTTTTTGTGGTTCGTGTGTTAACCCGAACCTGACTTGTTTTTATTCACAGGTCAGTTGGGTCCGACCCACGAACTCCCAACCCAAACCCGCTATTTTAGAGTTAGGTTCGTATTGGATTTTTAGGTTGTGTCAAAAATTGTCATCCTTAGTTTTGATTCTCTTTTCCGTTGTTAAAAAGAGAGCTTTGAGACTTGAGAGAGATGGCGAATTTGGCAGATTTTCAAATGAAACTTTGGGCAGTACTTTATACTTGGTAACTGAATTTTTTTCACCCCAGAAACTGAAAAATTTTGAGAAAATTTCGGCGAAAACTGAAAATGAAAGTTTGGAGATGAATGCCTTGGGCTCGTGAATTGCGAAATTTTTGAATTTTAAATTTTTGTCGTTGGGGGTGTTTGACCACATGGATTGAATTTACGGCTTTGCCCCCATGTTTCTTGGACTGGGTTTGGTTGATGAGATTGGACTTGGGCATCCAACACTGTTTGAAACCCATAAAAGCCCGATTAAACTAAAGAAATTAAAAAGAAATACTGGTAAAAACATTAATTAGCCAACCGTAAGTTTCTTAATTCAACTCTTTCAAGTTCTTATTTTTTCTCATTCATCGACTCAGACTAAAGTTTTTTATTTTTTTTAATTAAAACGGAGAAAAAGAATGCAATGCAGATCTGGAAATCATTTATCAATTTCCTTTGTTTTTTTTTTAATTTTTGTTATAAAATGAGAATAAAGCCATGTAAATCACCTCATAAAAAATATTTTACGTTTGTGTCAAACCGCCATAACCATATTTAGGTCAATAGTTGTTGCTTCCATGTGGAAGTCCAAAATTTAGAGGGATGGTTGTCGCATCTATGTTGAATTTAAAATTTAAACTGTGTTCTCGAAGTGACTATAATTATTCATAAAAATCTAGATATTCCACTAACATTGCCTTATGGTAATTTTCAGAGCTTATCGACAGCCAACTGATTTCATCAGTTTATGCAGTGATATTTAATTGTATTTACAAATACGTTATACAAATTTAGTGCTACATCGTAGAATAATGCTTTTGTGTATTTTGGTAAAACATTTTTTGCATTTCATGAATCTCGATTATGTGACTGCAATCTTTCTTAACCGTGAAACATTTCTGGTGAACATATCAAGGCCGATTGATGAAAAAATTATACTTGAAAATGAGTTTATACTTTCACAGTTTCAACCAGTCACCAATTCTCTTCTTTATCACACAAAAAATACCAAACTAAAAAATTATGTCGACAAGACCAAAACTTGACTTGAGTTGGCTCGTTTGAAGTCCTAGGTGGACAGCAGCATCAAAGTTGAGTACAAAATTGATCAACAGCATCGGTCGCAGGCATGTTATTTAGACCAATTCATAAAGGAAGTGATAGTGTTCCCAGGGACGTACCCCATTCTGGGAAAAAGAGTTCTTTACCTTGATTTCCATTAGAAGCTGGAAAAATGAGAGTGCAACTTCATTTCGGACATCAATGTCGTTGGAATCCCATGATTGACAAGCTCGAACATCCCCCATGTCCCTAATACCTTCACCATTTTCTTTGGCTGCAGATTTCTTGCAAGTCGAGGTCCGGAATACAAGAGTTAACCCTTTTTATTTCTATGCTATCCTTTACACTTTGATATGATTCCGGCGCATTGTGCTGCAAACTTAACTGAAACCTTCTTTCCCTTGCACATAACAAGAATGATTTGACTTTGGATCTTCGATCCCGCTCCTTGTACTAATCTCTACCTCAAGCTCTATTTTTTGCCGAGTGTGATATAGTACATTCATATAGTATTCCACAATAGTATTATAAGTGAAATTACGTGTGTCGAGTTAAATATATTTTATCAAACTAAATATCTAATTAATTAATTAATTCTTAATTTTTATACTATTAAAAAAAAGTCAAAGTATCCTTAATCTCCATTAAAAACAGTTTATAGTTGGCTATTTGTTTATCCAAAGATATCATTTAAATATAAGCAGATATTGACATATCAAATTTATCATTTAAATATAAGCGGCTAATTACATATCAAATTTACTTGCAGAAAATGGTGAAAAGATTAAGAGTAAATGGGTTAATGGTCAAGATTCTTATAAAAATGAATACTTTTTTTTCTCAATTGTTTTCATAATAAATTTAAACTCGCTTCTTGAAACTCGAAGAACTTCTAATTTTTTTTATTTCAAATTAGTTTCCTTATGATTTTAAATATAAGTTTTTTAAATTAGTTGCATGAAATTAATATGTTATCTTAAACAAATGTCAATCATCTTAACATATTTTAAAATAATTTAAATGGTTTGATCATATCTTTTAATTGTTAACTTTGATAGAAATATTTTATTAACAATCGCTCTATAGAAGTGTTGGGCAAAATGGAGCGAAATAAGAAAAATCAAGCACACGATGAAAATAATGGACACAAGATTTACGTAGCTCGGTCGTAAGACATACATCCACGGGCAGACCAAGAGAGAAAATTTCACTATGAGTAAGAACAATAGAGTACAAAGCAAAGCTTTCTAAAAACTTCATTTACAACTCACAATAGGCATTTTCTACACTCAACCTCACTATCACTTTTCCAATACAAAAGGACTAAACAAAACCCTTTTATATATTTAATGGGTCGGGTTACAAATAATGAGGAAAATTCATCAAATCTCCCCCTCCGAATTATTTGGAGGGTATCACCATACCGGCCATTAAGCAACAAGCTTAAAACTTCTTCCTTTGAAGAACCTTTGTCAGAATATCAAAGTCATTTTCATCTGTGTGAATCTTTTCAAGCTCTAACAACTTAGAACTAAGGACATCTCTAATCCAGTGATATCTTATATCAATATGTTTTGACCTTGCATGAAACTGAGAGTCCTTACCAAGGTAGATAGCACTCTGACTGTCCCAAAATAGCTAATATCTCTCTTGAACAAAGCCAAATTCCTGAATGAATTTCTTCATCCACATCAACTCTTTGCATGCTTTAGTGATTGCAATAAATTCTACCTCAGTGGTAGAAAGAGCAACACACTTCTACAACTTAGACTATCAAGACACAGCTCCCCCTGCATAAGTGATAAAATAACCTAAAGTGGACCTACGAGTATCAACATCCACAGCCATATCAAAATTAGTATAGCCAACCAAAATAGGATCATCACATCCAAGACAAAGTTTCAAATTTGAAATACCTCTAAGATACTTCATAATCCACTTAACAGCTTCCTAATGTTGTCTTCTAGAATTTGAAAGAAAACGACTTACCACACCAACTGCATAAGCTATGTCTAGCCTCGTACACAACATGGCATACATCAAACTTTCCACTGCTGAAGAACAAAAAACCTTCTCCATTTCCTTCTTCGATGTATCAGTAGTAGGACACTATTGAGCACTTAGCTTCAAATGAGTAGCAAAACTTAGCATTATCTATGCTAAACCTCTGAAGTACCTTGTCAATGTACTTCTCTTGAGACAAGTGAAGTCTCTTAGCAGCTTTGTCTTGAGAGATCTCCACACTCAAACTCTGTTTAGCCAGACCCAAGTCTTTTATGGCAAAAGACTTGCTTAGTTGTTTCTTCAACTCATTGATCCTCGAAAGATTCCTACCAACAATCAACATATCATTAAAATAAAGCAACAAAATAATAAAGTCATCATTAGAGAATCTCTGCACAAAAATATAGTGATCTAAAGTAGTCTTTTTGAAGCCTTGTTTTCTCATAACAGACTCAAACTTCTTATATCACTGTTTAGGCGCTTGCTTTAAGTCATACAGACTTTTCTTCAGCTTGCAGATATAATTCTCTTTCCCTTTCACTTCAAAACCCTCTAGTTGCTCTATGTTGATTTCCTCTGCCAACTCACCATGAAGAAAAGCATTTTTAACATCCATCTGCTCAATCTCCAAATCAAGACTAGCTGCCAAACTGAGAAACACCCGAATGGAAGATATTTTTGCAACAGGAGCAAAGATTTTATCAAAATCAACTCATTTCCTCTGACTGTATCCCTTAACAACTAGTCTAGCCTTATACCACAGGTGTGAACAAAACTCATCTTTCTTGATGCAAAAAACCCATCTATTCTTTAAAGCCTTCTTGTCTTTAGGAAGTGTTACCAACTCAAAAGTGTTATTTTCATGCAAAGATTTCATTCTATCTTGCATAGTATCAAGCCACTTTTTCTTGTGCTCATCTTCCAAGGCTTCTGCAAAACACTCAGGTTTTCCCTCATCAGTCAGCATCACATACTCATGAAAAGAATATCTAGTGGAAGATTGTCTAACTCTGGTAGACCTTCTTGGAGGGTCAATAGATAGATTCTCAAGCACTGGGAGCTGATAATTAGGATCAATCTGTATAAGAACATCTGCATCAACTGCATCATGCTGATCAATCTGTACCTCATCAATATTTTGGTCATACTGAGCATCCTCTACACCTTGTTGAGGAACAGTGGTCAAAGGAACTGAATCAGCTACAAACTCTGTCACGAGCTTCTGAGTTTTCTCAACATCTTCAATAGACTGATCCTCCACAAAAACCACATCCCTTCTTCTGACAAGCCTCTCCTCAACTGGGTCATACAACCTGTAACCAAACTCATCCTGTCCGTACCCCAAAAACACACACTGTTTGGTTTTCACATCAAGTTTTGACCTCTCATCCTTAGAGACATGCACAAAAGCTTTGCAGTAAAAAAAACGCAAGTGATCATATGAGCATCCTTGCCCGTCCAAACCCTGTTCGAAATATTAAACTGCAAAGGAATATATAGTGTAAGATTAATCAAATGAACAACAGTATTTAAAGCCTCATCCCAAAAAGATTTTGGCAATTTGACATGAGACAACAAACATCTGACTCTCTCAACCAATGTTTTATTCATCCTCTCAACTACACCATTCAACTTTGGTGGTTTTGGTGGAATCTTCAGATTCCGAATGCCCTGCTGCTTGTAATACTCATCAAATGGCCCAATATATTCTCCCCCATTATTATTTCGAATACATTTCAGTTTTTTACCAGTCTCTCTCTCAACTGAAGCCTGAAATTGCTTGAAGACATCCAATACCTGATTTTTGGATTTTAACGTATAAGCCCAAACCTTCCTCGAGTGATCATTAATAAATGTCACAAAATATGAGTAACCACCACGTGTCACTGTCTTCAATGGACCACACAAATCAGAATGAACCAAATCTAGCAGATCTGATTTTCTTGAAGGAGGATGACTCTTAAAGCTTACTCTATTATGCTTTCCTGCTAGATAATGATTACACATCTTCAAATCTATACTCTTTAGTCCAGACAACAGGTCTTTCTTTGCTAGTAAATTCATCTCCTTTTCACACATATGATCGAACCTCTTGTGCCACAAATTAGTTGCACCAAAATCATCTGCAACATTGATACACTCTTTGAAACACTTGGCTTGCATCAAATACAATTTGTAATATTTTTTGGCTCTTGCCACAATCAGATTCCCTTTAGTGAGCTTCTATTGTCCATTGAAGAAAGAGTTACAAAAACCATCATCATCAAGCTTTCCAACTCAAATTACATTCAATCGGATATCAAAAACATATTCACATCTCTGAGAACTAACCTTGTACCATTACTTGTCTCCAAGAAAATATCTCCCACACCAGTTATCTTAACACGATCATCATTATCCATACTCACAGTGCCAAAGTCACCGAGTGTCAAGGATGTGAGCAGATCCTTAAGAGAAGTGGGATGAATGGTAGCACCACTGTCAACTACCCAATTAGTTTCAGGAAATACAAGATCATTCACAGCATCACACACAAGAAGAAAATCTTCAACTACAGCAGTAATTCTCTCTTCAGTATCTTTTTTCGTATCACTGCCTTTATCATTTTTTTCCCCTTGTTCTCTTTCTTCAGTTTCCAGCAATACTTCTTGATATGTCCATCTTTGTCACAATGATGACACTTCACATTTGCAAACTTTTCTCTGAACTTACTTCTGTTCTTGTCTCTTTTACCCTAGTTCTCTGGTCTAATTTCTACCTATAGATTCAACAATAAGAATGTCTGACTGTAAAGCAGTAGTCCCTATGTGCGCCTTCTACTTTCTTCATTAATTATACTACTCTTAGTATAATTCCAAGAAATCACACCACTAGGAATTGTATTGCAAATTGTTGTTCGAAAAGTTTTCTATGAATCTGGCAGAGACCCAAGAAGTATCAAACCTCTAATCTTATCATCAAAATTGATACCCAAGCCAGTCAACCTGTTTATGACACCTTGAAACTCATTTAAGTGATCAACCATAGAAGCACTATCTCTGTATTTCATAAACATTAACTACTTAATCATAAACATCTTATGATAGCCATTTTTTTCTGCATACAATTTCTCAAGTTTGTTCCACAAAGTACGAGCACGAACTTCATCACATGTATGATTTTGCACATTATCATCAATCCATTGACGAATAAAAGAACAAACTTCCATATGCATAATTTCTCAATCTTCATCACTCAAATGATCAGGCTTTTTAGTCATAAAAACCGACTTAAACAATTTCTTAAAGTACAACAAATTTTACATTTTACTTTTCCAAGCATGATAATTTGTACCATCCAAATAAATCATTTTTGAAGTATTCACGTCCATTGCAAATGACATACAAGAATCCAAAAACAGCAAAAATACTCAGCAAATTGGGAAACATACCTCAAAAATAGATTCAGGCCGTCGAAAAATAGTGAAAAAGGCGATGCTAAAAAAGTCAACGGTTAACCCGGTCAATGATTAGCCCGGTCAATAGTCAGTCAACCAATCTAATGGTTCTTGATAATAGGGTGCAAGATAACACAATGCACTCACCCATACCAAATCAAAATCAACTTATCCAATTCAACGATCAAGATTAAAGATTCCAAAATCAAATCAATGGCTGAGATCAAAGGCTCAAATCAGCTTACCACACTTGATTATGTCTTCTGCAGAATAAAGCACACTCTCACCTAAAACGGAGGTGGCAACTGTGCTCCACCCCAGTGGAATCCGGCGACAAATTTTGGTGAGCAAGTAAATCTCGAAGAGTGCTATCCAATGGTGATGGAAGTTTTTGGTGAAGATGGCTGGAAGGGAATGAACGACTAGATGAACAGATCTATCTTTCGCCAGAGTCATGCAAATTCAAACGACCACTCCAGTGAAACTTTGCAGATAGGTAGATCCGGAGACGTAGATTCCAGTGGTATCAACACATCCCTCTAACTCTCTCAAAAACTCCACAAACCAAGAAAGGAAACTCTCTTCTTGACAAGCTTTGATACCAGTTTGTTGGGCAAAACGGAAGCGAAATAGGAAAAATCAAGCACATAATGAAAACAATGGACACAAGATTTACGTGGTTCGATTCTAAGAGCAACATCTATGGGCAGACCAAGAGAGAAAATTTCACTATGAGCAAGAACAATAAAGTACAAAGCAGAGCTTTCTAGAAACTCCCTTCACAACTCATAATAGTCACTCTCTACAATCAACCTCACTCTCACAATAGGACTAAACAAAACCCTTTTATATATTTTATGGACCAGGCTCCAAATAACAATGAAAGCCCATCAAGAAGAACGCGCAATGCACGAGCTCTCAAAATGGTAACTTTAAATAGAGCTGTTTCTTGCAAAAAGAAATCCAATTAACATGCAACCATTCAACATTTCGAAAGCTACCCAGCATTTGGGAGAGCCTCCAATCCATGAAATTGGTATATGCACAAACGCCTCAGGGCAGAGATGCTGAATTTGCTCAAGGAGAGACTTGATTTTCAGCCATCCATACAATTGAAGGGACACAAAAGAGACAAAATATTCTTCGATATAGATAGAGATTGGCCACGGAAAATAATCAAGATCCCCAGAGAAGGCGCCAAGGGACATTGTCCTGAGGTTGTTTATACCTAAATCAAATAGTCTAGACAACAGCAGCCTATAAGAGTTAAAAACTGACGAGAAGTAAGGCTACGCAAATTCGTTGAACAAGTCAAACTTGGGCAATGTAATATGTGTAGCTTTTGGGTACATGTTAAGTTCACATATCTGGTAAAACTGCCAACTTGGGAAGGCAAATTAGACTCAATTTCTCAAGAATAGGGAATACCTTAATTGATGAAGAATCTGAGGGAAGACAATTACCCTTGGTGCTGGAAATAGTGCGATTGCTTTCACCATACTGCTACAATTGCCTCTTCTTACACTTTCAAGATTTTCCGGACCATAGTTTCACGTTGGGTAACTGGATCATTTCTAAAAATTGGAAATAAGGCAAGTCCCCAAATGCTTGCAGTTGTTTACAGTTATTTAAGTTCACCAAATGGATCTCTTCCAAATTTCGGAGTAGTATCGAGTGATTCTTATTTTCCATCCTGGAAGGCAATTTTGAACCATTGAAATTCTCAATGGTCAAACTTTTCAAATTCGACTGAAGTTGGATACCTTCCATAACATCAATACTGTTTTCTCGATCTTGTTGTGTAGACTGTACTCCAATGATTTGTTAGTATTTCAATTAAATAGGAATTATAGATTTTCATTTAGTACTGAAAAAGCGTAAAAAAAAATTCAAAGTTTTTAGAAAGATAGTAATTTATTTACTACTTATCTACAAAAATTTACTATTTTAGTTATTCATTATGGTAATTCTTCATTGCCGTAATATTATCCAGAAAATTATTGTGTTCCTAAGCAAAGCATTGCAACTTCAAAATTAAGTAATTTTATTTTTTTTAACCATATTTTAACATAGATGAGTGAAGTAACTTCTAAACATATTGTGCCTAAAATCCGAACAATAATAGCATGTTATTTAAATGCCCATTTTATTAGCATTTTTGTTATTAATTGATGTGCCGTTCTCATGTTACCTTTATTATGAGAAGAATCAAGATTCTTTACAACGGAGACAAAATATTCACAGCGAAAGTTTGCACAGAGATGCAAATTTTAGGTATTTCTAAGGATTTGTAGCAGCAGAAGAAGTAAAAATTATGTTGTGATTAAGAAATAAAGTTAATGTTATGATTAAGAAATTCTCGACCCTTTGTGGGATCAAAATCAAATTTACAAGTTGTAGAAAATGTACGTGCTCACCATCTTTTTACCAGGATCACTTGGACTTGGTGAAACCCATCCAAAATATTACAGAAGAAAAGTTGGCTTGCAGTCAACTGGAAGCCAGAGGAGTGTTACGTCTCTTTTTCTCTGCAAGTCTACAAACATCTGTGTATATTTAATTGCATTTTATCTTTACATTGTTATTGAATGTTTCATTTTCTCTGCAGATCTATCTGCATCTCTCTCTCTCTCTCTCTCTCTCTCTCTCTCTCTCTCTCTCTCTCTCTCTCTCTCTCTCTCTCTCTCTCTCTCTCTCCTGGGTTCATTACTAGCCGCATGATGCAACTATTATATAAATGGCCCCAAAGAGAAATATTAGACAAGAAATTCTATTTTTTGGCATTACTTTTCAAGTCTAGCGTCCTTCAAAATATAATTTATTTCAACAGGTTTTGTAGTTTCTCCATGAAATTGTCAATGTAGTTAGACTTCAAATCTTTGCTTGATAGGCAGTCCACTATTTTGTCAAGGTTCCTCTTACCACTTTTGAAATTTTGAAACGGTATTTACATTATTTTTAGTTAAGCCATTTTGAAGATTTTGCTCTTAGAATAACATATACAAAAAAATAAAATAAAATAAAAATAAAAAGATCTTTAACGCAATCCTTAAATTGCTAAAAATATAATTTTCAATTCACATGGGTGGGATTTGTTGGTTTCTAATTTCTAGTAGCAAGCACCACATCTCATTTCCTATTTATTTAATTAGTGGAAAGGCCTTCCTTACCATAGCATTTTTTTGGCAGCGAACAAAATTGCTATCGATACTATATATGATGCATCATCATTTCCATACAAGAATGTCATTACAAATGAATAAAACAATGAAACCAAACCAACAATTCTCCTCAATTTCATGTACATTTTTCTCACAAGTACCCAATATCTAGACAACACTGTACAATTTTCTGGCTCTTGTCAAAATATTCATAAATTACAACTCAATACATAAATAGAAACACACCACAAAACAGAGCGGTAATGTGAGAAAATAAGACAACCATCAGAAATCTGGTAGCAAATAAGGTCACAACGACAAAGGCATTCTTACATGGATCTGGTCCACGGATAAGACCTGTGGATCTAATAGCCAGATGTGAGCCATCAAGGCTCGGTGGAGTCCACGGAGCCTTGGTTACTCATTTATCTACGTTGGGTCCACAGGTCCATTTAAGAAAAATCCCAGCGATGGAAGGCAATGGTTGCCCTAAACAACCTCTTATCACTTGGTGTAGCTCAAGCCTTTACCTAACAATTAAAAAAATATATATAAAAATCCTTCACATGTATGCCAGAAATAAGCAGATGAAATAAAAATAAAAGCACTAATGAATAAAAGAAATAAGGATTTGAAAATAGAGTTGCATTTTAGAGTTGGACATAGTTTTTTTTTTTTGGTTTCTTCATAATAAAAATATTGAGAAAACTGGAGGAATACTTGAGCGTTTAGTATAAAATGTCGAGAATTTAGACTCTCTTGAAATCGATCGTAACTAAGGGAATATGCGCAATCTTGTGCCATTCTGCGCCACGTCCTCTGGTGCATCTCTCTGCTAAACGAGAACATCTCCTGATATGCAGTTCTCGTAAATTGGTGAGGTGTTTCATTGCTTCTATCGAGGGTAACTGCTTGAGGTTAGGGCAAAAGTCAACCGTCAAAAATTTGAGATTTTGAAAGCTACCTAATCACTCTGGAAGCGCCTCCGATCTACAAAACTTGGATACGCATGGTATTCTCAAGGTAGAGAGATGCTGAATTTGCTCAGGGAGAGAATTCATTTTTTGCCTTCCATTCAAAATAAGGGACTCGACAGAGACGAAATATTCTTAGATACCATCAGCATCATTGGTAGGAGTAAAACCAATGGAGATGGAGAATGGCCACAGAAAATGAACAAAATGTAAAGTAAACTAGAAATGGATAGAATTCTTGATTTAATTCAACTCAAAAAACAAAAATGTTACAGCTTATTGTTTATATACAATCTGCTTGATGAATCAAAAAATGACAAGTGTTAACTTCTAGAATAAAATTTCCTAACAAACTAATTTGTCTTCATCTTCAATCACTTTTTTTTTTTATCAACCTATATTATTACATTTGGGGAGAGAAAATGGTTGGTGGGATTCAAAATTCCCATTTTTAGAGTGGAGTCGTAGAACTCTAACCACTTGAACCTCTATTCGTTCCATCCTCAATTACTTGAAGAATGTGCAATGCAAATCTGTTACTGAAACAACATCCTTTTGCTTCTATACACGTGCTCCTACTGATGCTCATTCTTGATGGGCTTGCAGCTTCCAATTGGCCGCCTGCTTGTTTCGTGGGCCTCTGTCCCTCATTTTGCCTTATGCTAATAAGACTTCTTGATTGTAGCCCAATTTACAGAATCATTTTTTTAAGTCTGACCAATCTACTAGGCCTGAATGCAACATTTCATCATCGTCTCAACTTGAAGCTTGGTGAGAGCTCAACTTGTCGACTAAGATGTTAAATTGAGGACCGCCTAAAGCTGTGGTGAATAAGTCTGCAATCTAGTGTTGAGAATTGACATGTTGAAGGACAATAATCCCCCCTTATTTATAGCCAGACTAAATACATTCTGATAATTCATTTTGTTTTTAGACTATCAACTAAACAAAAATGGTTAAAGAAATTTATCAGTTAATGTGGATAATATTACCTTTCAAAATACAACAGTTGATGTTAAGATTAACAGCTACTAAATCGACTTTCCCTATTGAATGGCGAGGAAATGGAGGTCTTCTTGTGAATCCTAAAATACCCTCATATAATTCTATTATTCTTAATCTATCCTTATTCATATTTTAAGTGAATAAATGATAGCAATTCAACTGTCTCCAATAATTCCCGGCCATGTTATAATATTCATACAATAATTAAATGCCCAACTAAGTGTCATTCAGCTAAAAAATTTCTGCGAATATTTTTTACCAGTAAATGGGAACGGTCACACGCAAAATTCATTGTACTCATTATGGCTTCACTGGGAAGACAACCGAAAACTTTGTGCTTAAAAAACAAAACCTCCTTCCCCTTACCTGTGTGAGTAATATCAAATATGGATAATTAAAAATATAAAAGTTTTATTGTTATTAAAAAATTTTGTCATTGCTACAAACACTAAATTTTGACACACCACTTATTTTCTAACATTAGGGGCCTTTTCTGCTATTTGGATTCAAATCCCAATTTTTGGGCTAAAAGGGCAAAGTCAACAATTTCGGAAGTAAAATGGTAATTTTTAGTATGTGAATATTTTTCATCACTTTTTGGGTTCCAAATGCATATGTTGTATTTTCATACATGTTTATGAATTTTTGTGATTTTTCAGAATTAACTGCTATTTTTTTATATATTTCGTCAACTCAGGAGCAAAATGGTCATTTCGCCTTGCAAACAACCTTTCGCCCATTTTGGGTCCCAAATTCATTTTTTAGGCTTTTAGTATATTTCTAATTTTTTCTTTTTTCTAGGGGCCAATTGTTATTCTTTTAGGTAAATAACGCATTTAGGAGCAAAATGGCCATTTCACATCCTGAATGCCTTTTTCGTCAATTTTTTTAATTCTAAATTCATTTTTCAAGTTTTTAAACATATTTCTAATTTTTGATAATTTTTTGCAGCCAACTACTATTTTTTTTATGTAAATACCGCATTCATGGGCAAAATAGTCAATTTGTACACAAATATATTTTGTGCCTGAATTTTATTAATAAAATTTATTATTTGCATTTTTCTTGGTTTTTTCATTTTTTGGTGTTTTTAGAAGAGACAATTTTTTTTTTTAAATTTGAGTGCCAAAAAATTGTTTTAAAGTAAAATTATAATTTATTTTTAAGGGTATTTTGGTCTTTTGTTTATTACTTGGAGGATAAGATTTGAGAAGCTTGCGAGTAGCTTTCCAAGTCTTATTTCCTTGTACTATAAATATCCCATTTTTATTAATGAAAAAGAGGAGGAAAAATTGATAATCTAAATATCTTTTTTTGATGTTATACACATATTCTTTTTTTACTCTATGCCATCGATTCCACTATACTATTATTATTGAGGAATAATGAAATAATTCCTTCATATTTATAGAAATAAGGGGACATAATTCACATGGATATAGTAAGTCTCGCTTGGGCTGCTTTAATGGTAGTCTTTACATTTTCGCTTTAACTCGTAACACATTTTTGTTTCACACACAAGAATTCAGCATACAGATTAACACATTTTTTTTACACACGCTTGGATTAAAACACACAAAACTTCACACACAAAAACACACATAACAGAAAATTTCAATCAACTATCCAAGACCATCATTAACCAAGTAATTTCTTATCTTAAGCCTTTGTTTGTTTGGTTTATTTTTCTATTTTTTGTTCAATAGTAAACCTGAATTTTTTTTAGAAAATTTGGTTATTGGGTTTTCTTTTTGGCGTTTTGTTTTGATTTTTTGGGTTTTGTTCTTCCTTTTTTCTGGGTTTTTACTGCAAATTCTCCCTCCTTCTTCCACCACCCAAAGCCACTGTGTCCCTTCCCTTTTGACCAAGGCCAGAAAACCCATTAGCAGCCCACCACTTTCAAACCAAAACCACCCTCAGACCACCTTGGATCACCACTACAAGCCTAGACCATTGCCAGCTTCCTCCATCTTAACTTCCCGGGCCACCAAGCCCACCCACCACTACTTCTTCCATCATCAGCCACCAGCACAATCACCACAATCATCCTACTCCCCTCTCTACACTCAACTTAACCAAGACCCACCAGTCAACAATCCATAATCAACCCCTTAACCCAAAACCATCACCAAAGCCATAGACCTCTATCGTCACCATAATCTGACTAAAAATCAGCTTTCCACCACCATCTCCTTCCAGTTTCCCACCACCTAGTCTCAGTCAAATACTACCAGATGTAGACACTAAATTTTGACACACTATTTGTAAAAATTGTATTTTTATTTCATTTGGGGTTACTTTTTATTTTTTCGGGAGTCAATTGAAATTTTGTGTATGTTATGACTAATCAGTCGTATTAAGGGCAAAATGGTAATTTTAGCATGTGTATACCTTTTTATTTTATTTTAATTTCTAAATTCATATTTTTATTTTAATGATTTTTTGGAGTCATTTATTAATTATTTAGAATTTTGGCATTTTTAAGTTAATGGCACATTTTTCAATGCAGCTTTTTTATTAGAATTTTTTGTGTAAAAATTTTTACACGTGCATTTTATATATTTATAGATTTTTTGTCAAAATTTCATGATTTTTAGAGGTCGTTTGGTATTTATTTAATTTTTTATTTATTAAAGGTACGTTTCTCAAAAATATGTTAATGTTAAAAATTTTGAGTGAAAAATTTAGTATATGTGTTTTGTGTGATAATGTATTTTTTCTAAAATTTTTGTGGTTTTTGAAAGTCATTTAGTATTTTCGTAATTTTCATAATTTTTGTCATATGCGGCACATTTTTCAATGCACCCTTTTTATTAGAATTTTCATATGAAAAATTTTATATGCGAATTTTATAGACTTATATATTTTTATGTAAAAATTTCATAATTTTTAGATATCATTTGGTATTTATTCAAAATTTTGTCTTTTGTCTATTAATGGCACATTTCTCAATATTACATTAGCTTCTAAATTTTACATTGCATTTTCTTTATTCTTGTAATACTGAATTTTAGTATTTTTTTTTTATAATTTTGATGAGTCCAAGCAACTTTTATTTTATTTCACTTCATTTTCTTTATTTTCTTTACAAATTTCACTCAAAAAAAAAAAAAGGGCAGCCATATTCAACGACTAAAACAACCAACCAGCCACCAAGCAGGTTACCATTTCTCTTGCATAGCAATTACAGCAGACCTTGTTTTCATGCCTAGATGTATTTCATCAATTGGCAGGATAACATCCATTCTATTACAAGTAGGCAAAAAAAAAAAAAAAGAATGAACAACACATATCAAAACAAACAAGAGAACAGAAATTAAGAAAAACCACAGAGTTAAAAAAGAAAAGCACCTGTAAAAAATTGGATAAAAAAGATGTTATTATCACAATAGAGGGAGCACGAAGCATGCTAATTTTTTGAAAGAGAGAGAATTTCTTGGTAAACAACATTTCTAGTTTTGCATTATTCGTTTGATTCACTAAATGTGCCTGGAACAATCAACACTTTAACTGCATTAGAAGTCTTAGCTCTTGAAAGCGCAACATAGAGCTGGCCATGGGAAATACAAGCTGTCTAAGGTATATTCCAACACAATCAAGAGTTTGACCCTGAGCCTTATTCCATGTTTTTCATTGTCGGGTGTTTGTAACAGAATTCTTGGTAAAAAGAATTGTCTTCCCTTATGCTGGTCAAAGGCAACTTCAACCGAAATTGTATTAGTCCTCAACTCTCTACAAATTAAGTGCGTTCCATTGCATAGACCTTCAGTTGGATTGAGATTCCGCAGCAATATGAGAGGACAATTTTTTTTTCAAAATCAACTTGTGTGGCAGCAGCCCTTTGGGATTTTGAGAGTTGAAGAAATTTTCATATTCTCCTTGGAAGCGCTCGTCTAACATTCTGTCAGTACAGGTATAAACATGTGGTTGACCAGGGAATTTTTCAATCATGATACTATTAAGGTCATTAACAGAACTGTTTGTAGGTGATAAAATACACCTATTTATTAATTTGTAAGGTTCTTCTGAATAAAGCTGTAAGTCTGAATAAACAAAATTAAGAAGCCTGTTGAAGTTGTAAGATTATTAGAGGAGTCAATACTTCGAAAAGGATGATTGTGAATGATAACCAAAAAATAGATAAAAGATGAACAGCAAAAGGAAGAACAAATAAATTCTCATTTTTGCAAAGAAGAGCCCTTTCCATTGAATGGAATAACCATATTAGAAGGGAGAATGATATTCCCATTTTCATCAACTGGCTCTAAATCTTCACCAATGCAAAGTAAGAACTCAAAAAAAGCTGGATCAGAGAAGGCACGCATGTTTTGCGTAAGATACAGTTTATGGAGAAACTTCCATAGCAATGAATTAACCAAGCTCGCTTGAACTTGTGTATCTTTAGAAGCATTATTGATAACAGGAAGCGTTTGTCAGAAATCGCCACCAAAGATCACAACTTTTCCACCAAATGGTTGTTCAAAATCCATAATGTCTTTGTGTAACTTATCAAAAGCCTCAATTGTTTCTCGTCTAGCCATAGTAGCTTCATCCCAAAAAATGAGCTTAGATTGGTATATTAATTGAGCTGTGCTGCTTTGTTTGCTAACTTGACAGGTTTTAATAACTGATAAATCAAGAGGTATTTTGAATCAAGAATGTGTAGTTCGGTCTCCAGGAAGTATCGAGGTAGCTACACCAGATGTAGCAATAGCCAGGGCAATATATCCCTGAGATCTTAGAGTAGCAAGTAATAAACGATACAAATAAGTTTTACCAGTTCCACCAGGTCCATCTAAAAAGAATGAACAACCATCTCTAGCAAAAACACTTGTAAGTATGGCATCATAAGTAGATTTTTTGTCTGGATTCAATCTAGATGAAAGAAGTAGATCAGTTTCTAGAAAGGAAACATTCTTCTCACTAAGAATTTCCTTTGTCATCCTCTCACGATGGAAGAACTCAGTCATTGTTGGCATTAAATGATAATTACTAAGAGACTTTCCCATTTGTTCTAAATATTTATTTATTTCTTGAAGAACTTGCAGCTGAATATAATATGATGTATTGCCAGTATAAATCTGGGAGCACTGAAGATCATGGGATAGATCAGCCTCAAATTTATCCCAAAGTAGATTAGGATTGTCTAGAGAACAAAATACAAGAAGTACTTGCGAACAAGAATCTAAGAGAAAAAGGCATTTGATAAGAAGATGTAATGTATTTTTATTTTTATTCCCCAATTTTTTTATTGTTTTATCTATTTCATGCACTCATATAAAGAAAATTCTCAATTTGAAAATTATTTATGATATTCCAATTTACATTTAGATATATACAGGTAGGACATATATAACATCATGCATCAAAGTAACTTGAGAAGATATAGGTTTTGATTTTTATTTGTGGATTTTTTTTAAGAATATTAAACCTACAGGAGGAAGTTCATATCTTGATTCAAAAGCTCCTAAAATTTTGCAAGTGTGTCTAAAACTTGGAGGTAAGGTGATATTCAAATTTAAAAAGTGATTTTTATTTGTGTTGTTGGTTGTAAGTTCTTTAAAATTAGTAAAATTAGTAATGCTTATATAAATAAATTTATCCCTGTGGACATAATTTAAGAAAACAAGTCTTTAATTTTTTTTAAAGGGCAAGAAAAGAGAAAAATAATAAATGTCATGCCCCGTGACTCGAGACGTGGCACCCGCCATGCCCTAGATTACGCTAGAATACAAGGCTAATCAATACAAATCAATCACCATAATAAATCATAACTTAACAAATGTACAACATAGCCCAAAAGCATCATTTCATTCAGTCAAAATAATTGTCATCCATTTACATTTCTGTTACCCCATCACAAAATAATTGGGGCTCATATGTATAACTTAGCCTATACCAAAATATGGCTATACATTACATTAATAAAAAATAAACTCATTGCAAGTATAATCCAAACTACAAACTAGGAGGCTCAAAAGTCCTGTCAATCCTTCTCTACAAAGTCATCTCCCGTGAAGTCAAAGAATGGGGTAAGTAACAGATCACCTAATAAATAGTAAAATATTTTCTTTGGGGCTTAAACTTATTACACATAAATATATAGCTTTTCAATTTAAAAGCATTATAGTTCATCATCATTCATAAAATATATGGCCAATTCATAAACAAATACAAATTAAAGCATAAACATTGATGAATTCAATGAGAGCTCAAGTAGTTAGTAGACAAATGACTATGGATATCCAATTGTTAACTACGACCCGCTTAACACGGTTCGAATCCAACTTTCACCTGATTGGTTCGGTTCAAAGTTAACTTTCACCCGGTTAGTATGGTTCAAAGGTCATATCACAATCACCATATTAAGAAATGAGTCCCGTTATAAGCCATTTCATACAAGAGCTCAAAGATTTCATCATTCAAACAATTATCAGTAAACCATGTATTTTCATTTCATAGTGAAAACACAAGATAACCAAACTCAAGCCACATTGTATAGAAATTATCATTTCCAAACAACAAGTTTGTCAAAGTACATTTCAAAGGCAAAGAGATTCAAGTACTACTTACCTTGATCAAGTGCTAATTCAAATAGTTTGAGTAGGGGTAGACACTGTCGTCACCTATAATACACAAATAACGCTTAATCATACACTAATTCTACCAAGGAATCACAATTGAGGCTTACATCTAACTTAAAATACAAAACGAAGCAAAAAGGGCACAAACTGATGTGATTTGCAGCGCGGCGTCAACCGCGGCTCACACCAAACCCTAGCCACGGTCCCAGCCGCTGCGCGGTTGGCACCAGAGAGCAACCCACAACAATTCGTAGTATCATCCGCGGTGTGGCTGGCATCACAAATGAGCCCAGATCGCGAGGTAGACCAGCTTACAACTCTCCAAAACCATATCCAAGACCTTCCAATTACATTCAACACAATCTAACACAACCCAAACACCAAAACAACTCCAAAATGGTTTCATATGTCAAGGAAACAACACATAAATATAATACACTTCATAAAGCACAAACTCAACCACAAATCATCCATTCCTCAAAGTTCTTCAGCCTCATACATCATAAATCCACCATTTACATACACACACATTCTCTAACCCATTGCATATAATCATTCCAAACATAAATGACCCTAACTTTCTAATCAACTATCTATTCTACCCTTCCCTACAAGAAGCAAGGCTAAAGTAAGAAAATTGGGCTTTGAAGGGAAATTTACCTTGGTTAGGAACTAGGATGAAAGCTTCCAGGCCTCCTCTACTAGTTCCCCCCGAGAACCAGAAGGAAGCTCTTCAATGTCTTCTTTAAAGAAAAGGGAAGAGAAATTTAGAGAGAAATTAGGGTGAGAAGAAGAAAAGAAGATAGAAGGAAGAAAATGCCCTAATTCTATTTGGGCAAAAACCAATTTGGTGAAATTGCACACAAGCCCCTCATCATTTACAAATCACATAATTGTCCAAGGAGTCCTAGTTATTAAAATGCCCATGGAGGGCTCTTAGTATTACAATAAAAGTATTGTCTTGTAATGCTTTAAGAATTTGGTAGAGAAAAAACATGTAAAGGAAGTGAAGGGAATACAAAAACAAAAGAGCAACCTCTCTCTTCTCCTTCCCTGCCTTAAAAAATCTCCTCCACTATGTCCTAAGTACCACTGCGCTAATAGAAATTATGCAGTTTAATATCACAAGACATGAATAAATATTGTGACAAAAAATGCAAAGACAATGAAAAATAAAAAAAATATCCTTCGCACATAGTTCCCTATCCACGATTCTGCTAGTTACTGGAATAAATTAAATCAAATAATATTCTACTGGAATTATATAGGATGAATCCCCCAGACGGGGCGAAATAGAAAGCGTAAGTACGATTTTCAATGCTTTGTTTATGTACAACTACAAAGTAACAAACGTTCTAGATTACTATCAGTGGATTTTTTATCAGTCATTCATTGAATGATAAATAACTACAAGTGAAGGAGATACGCGATTTAAATAACGGAAAATCCAATATTTAAAAATTGTATCAAGAATGACTGGAAAGGTGGAGACAAGACTAGATATTTAACATAAAGTTCAAACTACATGCTAAAATTTTTTAAATTCAGTATTGACATCTTCTACATCAATTGCCTCTAAATCAATTAAAGATTAAGACATGAATTTTTCTCCTTATTCATAGTGTACTCATGTTTTTTTAGAAAAATAAGTTAGCTAATTATTTTCTGTCTTAATTATACTAAAATTATATATTCTTAAATGGGAAGATTAGAACAGCATTCCTATTAAATATTTATTATACATAATATACAAAATTAGAGACATATAGAAGTGGGGCATGGGCAGGGATTCACCCCACAATTTATGGGAAGGGAAAACTTTTTGTCCTTTCCCCAATTTATCGAAACGAGATGTTGCAAGTTGGGCTCCTCTCATTTTGCATGAGTTATATGTAATATACTAGTTAAAAGATGTAATTATACTTAAATGATGGTGTAACTCCAATAAAATATAATGTAACTATTTATCACTTAGAACGATATCGTTTTTTCATTTAAAATTTAATTTTGTTAGTTTAATCTCATTCATCCATTTTTAACTATTTAAATTCGAATGGCCGACTTGTGAATATGGACTCTTTAGGTATCTCGACCCTGATTCAGATCCTCCTAGCCCATTTGTCCCCACGGGGAGGATGCCTGCCAATTTTTAGGAAGGTTCGAGAACCTATGTAATTGGTTCCATGCACTTTCGACTCATGTAACTGGATGTCGACACTAGCTAGAAAGTTTAAAAGATATTTGTTTACCACGTTTACATCGGATACCACTTTTGTCCTCAATGCGTGTTATGCAATGTTTTCTGGACTGACCAGTGAACCCGAGGAATAGTGATTCATGGCCGACGAGCAGGGGCGGAGGGAAGGGAGGGGCCAGGGGGGCAACCGCCCCCCCCTCCAACTTGTAAAAAAAATTGTAAATATAAATTTTTGAATTACTATATTTTGCCCCCCCAAAAATTAACCAAAAAATTAACTATGCCCCCCAAGCCTTTGAATTCATAAATTACTTAGAATTGGGGATAACAATGTCTAATTACTTGTTAACTTTTAATTAGAAGAACATAAAATATTTTGTGCCTATCGTTTGAAATTTGCCAATTGATTTTTCATTAGAAAATTAGAAAATAACAATTTTTGGTCTTAGTTGCATGACATCACCAAAGCTTCCCATATAAGCTACTAGTATATAATATTCTTTCTTTTGTTTTGACTTTTAAGCTTGTCTTTCTTTCTCCTGCAGAGGCATGGACGAAAGCGTACTTAGCTTAACTACAACAAATGCTCTTCTTTTTAAACAAAGGCTTACTCCTAAATTTTGATTCTTAAACAAAATCTTCAATCTTTAGCCTTCAACTTTCATGTCTTTTGGTTCTTGAATGAAGGCCAAAGAAGAGAACATTGGAAACAAAGGATTTTAGTAGTTCCAAGTCATCAAGTGCTTCTAATCCATCTTGTAGTCCAACCACCATTGAAGCTTGAATGATGCTTTTTCATCTTAAATTGTTGCATAGGTAATTCTAATCTCAATTATTACTACTTAATGCATTAAATACTTGAAGAATAAGTTCATTGAATCGCAATTTCAATTTTAATATTTTCCCCCTTTTTTTCTATATTCTTGCTATGATTTTGATGATTGAGATGTGTATGTAAATTGTAATAGTAGATGACATTCTTTTACCTAAATTTGGGTTTATTGGTAGAATAAAATTAATTTGATGAGTTGATATAGATTTCATATATACTTGAATTTGTAGAATATAGATAGACAATAAAATAATTGTTTCTTTTAATTTTAAAATTCTCAATATTAATATAATAGATAAAGTATAACTTTAGATATGTATTTTATTTATTTTATCTAGCATTTCTCAAGTAAATTTGATTCCATTATAGGTTGTTGCAAATATAGTGATAATGGCCAACAAGACAATTGATTCTTTTTTTAAGAAAAGGCATTTGGAACTAAGTGATAAAACTCCTTGTCCTTTTCGAGATTCTTCTCCTGAGCATCAAAAAAGAAAATTTTGTAGAGTTGAATCATCAGAGTTTGACAGTTCATCCGTAGAACGTGATCCTGGAAAACGAAAATCTATTTGGGAATATCCAGAGCATCAAAGGGATGAGGTACGAAGAGCATAGATTAAGTTTGGGCCATACCAACCTATAACCCCAAATGCATCAATGGGTGTTGACAAGAAAGGCCGACGTTGCCTTTTCTCTTGGTATAAATCATTTCCAGATTGGTTGGAATTTTCTCCAACAAAGAATGCCGCTTTTTGTCTTCCTTGTTCACTTTTTTCCAAGCCATCGGATCGTTTTGGATCAATGGCCTTTACAACTAGTGGATTTAGATCATGGAAAAAGGTAAATGACGGAAAAAATTGTGCCTTTTTGAATCATATTGGAAAAGATCCTAACTCATTACACAAGGTGGCAATGCAGTGTTATCATGACTTGGGAAATTCATTGCAACATCTTGATAAAATTATTGAGAGGCAAAATGCTGAGCAAGTTGGAAAGAATAGATTGCAACTTCAAGTTTCTATAGATGCTGCAAAATGGTGTGCATTTCAAGCTGTGGCTTTTAGAGGTCATGATGAAAGTTTAGATTCAAACAATCGAGGTAATTTCATTGAGTTGATTAAGCATGTAGCTTCTTATAATGACAAAGTGGCTAATGTAGTACTTGAGAATGCTCCACGAAATGCATCTTATACTTCTCCTACAATCCAAAAGGAGATCTTGTCTATTTGGTTGAGTAAGATACAAAATTATATTCGAGAGGAGATTGATGATTCAAAATTTTCTATACTTGTTGATGAGGCTCAAGATAGATCAAAAAGAGAGCAAATGGCTATTGTTCTTAGATTTGTGGACAAGCACGGCTATATTCGAGAGAGATTTTTCGACATTCTCCATGTTCATGAAACCAATTCATTGACTTTGAAAAATGAGCTATGTAATGTCCTTTCTCGCCATAATCTTAATGTGCAAAACATTCGTGGCCAAGGATATGATGGAGCTAGTAACATGCGTGGAGAATGGAACGGATTGCAAGCATTGTTTATTCAAGAGTGCCCCTACGCATATTATATTCATTGTTTTGCTCATAGACTCCAATTGACATTGGTAGCAACATCTCAAGAGATAATTCCTGTGGAAAAATTCTTCACATATTTATCTCTTCTTATAAATTCAGTTTCATCATCTTGCAAGCGTGTGGACCAACTGAGAGTTGCTAGAGTTGCTAGAATTGCAGAATTGATTGCTATTGATGAACTTGAGACTGGTAGAGGGCAAAATCAGGTTGGTACTCTAAAATGCACAGGAAGTACACGATGGGGATCTCATTTTAGTTCTATTTGCAGCTTATTCACAGAATATGAATGCATTTGCTCTGTCTTAATTAACATGGAAGTACACCAGCTCAAAGAAGTGAAGCTGATAGAGTTTACGATTTCATGACATCCTTTGATTTTGTCTTTATTATGCACATGATGAGAGATATTTTAGGATTTGTACAACTACTTTCCCAAGCTTTATAATGCAAATCTCTGGATATCTTGAATGCCGTTGAATTGTTTTCAGCAACAAAACATCAACTTCAAAGTTATAGAGAAGATGGATGGAATGACTTGTTCACTAATGTAAAAAAATTTTGTGATGCACAAAATATAGAGATGCCTGATATGAATGCCATTTATAAGGCAGGTCGAGGAAGAATTCGAAAACAAAATGATTTCATTACCATGGAGCATCACTACAAGATTGATGTGTTTTTTGCAACGGTTGATTTTCAGATACTTGAAATGAACAATAGATTTAAGGAAGATGTAATGGAGTTGCTTAGTTTGAGTTCAGCATTGCACCCCAAAGATAATTTTCAGGCTTTTAATATTGAACAAATTTGTCAGCTTGCAACCAAGTTCTATCCAGTTGACTTCACAGATCAAGAGAAGTTACACTTGAGAACTCAATTAGAGCTATTCCAAATTGAGTTTTCTCGTAATTATCAACTTCAAGACTTGTCATCACTTCAAGACTTGTGCCAAGTGTTAGCAAAGACTGGAAAGTCAATGATCTATACTCTTATTGATAGATTGGTTCGTCTTATCTTGACTCTTCTGGTTTCAACAGCTACAACGGAGCGTACTTTTTCTGCTATGAAAATCATTAAATCTTGTTTGCGTTCAAGAATGGATGAAGACTTTCTGGCTAACTTTATGATAATATATATTTAGAAAGAGATTGCTAAAACGTTTGATATAGATTCAATCATTGACGACTTTGATAAAATCAAAAGTCGTCGTGCGCAATTTCATGTGTCTCGTACACTCAAATAGACTTGTAAATAGGATATTATTTTTGAATATGATAATTGTATAAGTACTTTCCTTCTACTTAAAATTATCTTTGGTGATATCTATGTTCACATGAATTTTTTTAATATATTTTACTTGATTGACTATAACTCTAGATTCGCCCCCAGGATAAAATTCTGGCTCCGCCACTGCCGACGGGTCCAACCCGTCTGACTGGGGATTCAACTTTTTTCCCCCTTAAATTATTGTTAAAGCTACCTTTTCCAGTAGTGAGACTTAAATGCTTTCCGTCTTATTCTTCTTTACTTGAAAATAGCTTTCTTTCCTTAGAGTTCTCAATTACATGAAATGGTTGGTGCTCATTGGGCGAAATAGAAGTTTTTCCAGTATAATAAAATACTGCAAGCAGCCAAACACTTCAGACGCCTATTGAATATTATATCTACATTTTTTTTTTTTGGCTTTTGTCTACAGAAAAGGGAAAAGGAAAAGAAAGGCACGAATATTAGACCACAATTATACTACTGTTTCCAAAAATACCCTAAAATATATAGTTCTCATTTTCATATCATACATACGTGTGTGTGTGTGTATATCACAAACAATTGAAATCCTTTCATGTTTTTCTTTTTTAACCCGATAAATACTTCTTGTCTTGAATTCATATCATCCTATACATCCGACTCGCAACATAAGCGTTAATATACAGTGGGGATTAGAAGTTGTATGGACTTATTAGTCTATCGACAGTACCCAATTAATGCACTACTTGTATAGTTGTATTCTGATTTTCAATTTTCCAAAGAAGAGAATTTTTTTTTGAAAAAAAAAAAAAAGATTCTCATTATCTCTGACCTTGTTTTCACGTCATTTATTATGAGCAGAAGTGAATGTCAAATCCAGTACTGACTTCTAATCCTAGTCTTGATAGCTACTAAGAGAAGAAAAGGATACAAGGTTCACACTAAAAAATATTGGGCCTTATTGAATTAACTCTCATGATTTCAATTTCATCAAAAAAAAAAAAAAAAACTCTCATGATTTCAAATTTCAAACTTGATATCTTTGTCATTAATTAGAAAGGAGAAAACAATTCTATAGAGAAAGGATTCCAATATGTTATGATGTCGAATTCAAGGCAGGCCCTCCTCCTTTTGGCAAGACTATCCCCAGCCAATCAGCCATCACCGTCCCGACTCAGCTGCACTAATTGTAAGTAGTACCGGAGGAAGGTTCATAAATCAATGTCAAGAAATTAATTCATTGCAGGAAGACTTTGACGTTTTCCAGCTGCGTTCCCCACAACTAAAGTGCCTAACGGATAGCCAGAAAATTCTCCGGTAGCACTTCCGGCAAGGTCCTTTTATCCCAGTTTGAGCTAGAAAACCCAGAGATCAAGCAACCGACGCAGCTAAATAGCTAGATCAAACTCTAAACTAGACAAAACCCATCTTCAAAATCACAAAATCTTGAAAAAAAAAGAAACTGCAAAATCATCAATGTGTTTGGAAAAATCAGTCCTTGCCTGTTGTTTTTACCTTGTCGAAGTCCGTGTCAGAACGGCAAGACTGAGACGCTAGGTTTAGAGCAGCGGCTGCTGCACCTGCTCCTTGGTCGTGAAGAAGATGGTGGCAGTGATGAGGGTGGTCCAGTGGTGGCGGTGGTGAAGGATTGTGGAGGTAGTGGTGCTGCTGAGGTCCCAACGGCAACCAAGCCATCTAATGGAAGGAATGGCAGTGGAGAAAAACCAGAATGCATTTTTTTTTTTTTTTTGTCAGGGTTTTATTTTTTCCTTAAATTTTATTTTTTGTAATATTTTTTTTTACCAAAAAAAAAAAAAAAAAATAGCTGTTTTTTTTTGTAATATTGAAAACCCACGATTGACGGTTCATGTAATTTTTCTAAAAACATAGGTGTTATGATGCTATCATTATAAAGCAATGGTGGCAAAATTTGGTGTATGTCATCATAAACAATCATAATCACGTATTCCTTTTAATTATTCGTATAGTTTATAAGTTGACTTGTAAATTTAGTCTTGTCTAGATATTTTTTAAAAAACTATAAATTAAAAAAATGATATTTACACATTCATTTTGATTTCTTACATAACTTTTGCACTATTTATGCACAAAATCTTGATTTGAAAATTCGTGAAAAACTTGTTTAAAAAAAAAAAAATTCGTGAAAAAACTGTAAAGAGTGTAGAATTCTTCGTTTCTCCCAAAGACTGATCATAATCAGTATTTGACTTCCCAAGTGCTTAAATAAGTTAAAAATGACAGTTCTTACCTTAATTATCCAAATTTGCACACTTTACAAAGTTAAGGAGCTAGACAAAAAAAAAAAAAAAAAAAGGTTAAGGAGCTAAACTGTCACCAGAATGAGCCAAGTCAACGGAAGAAACAAAACCGGGGATCCTCCAGACACAAGGGACTTCAACTACAAATTAAACGGAATTTTATATTCTCGGTATAATAAGGTACTGTATAGAGATAATCTTTTCTTTAACAGGTATCTAATGAAGATTTGTTAAGTGCATGTAAATTGCCATATAATTACATACACATTCATTTATTTTCCTCTTTGCATTTAGATAGTGTTTTGTATTTTGCGATCTACTAACACTAGAACACCACTTAACTAGTACCTCACCTGTTATACATAAGGTAAATATATTTGATTTTATGAACGAATAAATAGTCAAACAGTTAAAGATTTATAATTCTAGTCTAGAAGTTAGAGAGTTCGAATTCCGACACCACTTGACCATCTTCATTCTGGTTTCCTATTTTCAAGTCACTCAGACTTCATTAATATAGGTTTTGCATTAGAGGATTACCCTAACAGGCTGTAGACTAAAACTAAATACCCACCCAACTATAGTTAAAAAGATTGCAACCGAAACGGCATCAAGCTCAGAATCACATGGAAATTGCACGTCCAACTATATATGCAAAAATCTCAATTTCACAAAAGTCCCACAAGCAATTAATGTTACAATTCTCAAGTAGTATTAAACAAGTAAAACTTTTCTGCTCTCATCATCTCATGTCATACTAAATTAAGCAAATACTACTATCAGATCTCTTTTACATTTCAAGAATTAATAAAGACGATGAATGATCAAGAAGAGTATTCCACAAATCTTCTTGAATGTCCTCTTTGCGAGGATAAAATTTCAAGGAAATGTTGTGATATATCAGAGACTACAGAAGAGCTGAAGAAACAAATATCTTTAGCAGGGCCTCTTGTTCTGGTAAGCTTTTTGCAATACAGTATGCAGATGATATCAGTGATGTTTGTTGGCCATCTTGGAGAGCTTTCTCTATCAAGTGCATCACTGGCTACTTCTTTTTCTGGGGTGACTGGCTTCAGCATTATGGTACGTGATAGTTTTAGATTGAATAATTTGCTTGTTAGTTCTATAATTGTTTCTCAATGTTCTTTCTTCCCTTCTTCGTTGTTTTATTCCTATTAGAATATAGATATCCATTATTTTTCCATTTTTGTTTAAATTAATGCTCTTGCCTATATTATTTTTTGCAACGTTGATCAGCCTCATACATTTTCTTTTCTTGTTTGAAAAAAAATATATAATAGTGATTATTTTTCTCGATTATTTTGCTCAAAATGGATTTTTTTACAATTTAAAATCTGTATTATTTGCTTTGTTATCAAGTCAGGAAATGCTTACAACAAGCTCAATGTTTTCAATCAGTGGCGGGAATGGATCTTAAAAACTTTTGAAACTTATCCATAACCAATTGAGCGTAAGGAAATGTCAATATTCCATTCCTCCTTTAATCTAAAAGAGAACAATATAAAAAGTTGTTTAACAAATGTAGGGGCAACTCGTAAGTCATTTAATACACTTATTTAAATAAATTCTAATTCAATCTAATTTGCCCACGCCATTTATTGCATCTTGATTGAGATTCATACTTGAAATCTATATGTTTTATTATCTAATGTGTATATTATATTAAATCCCTTTCAGAAATGAAAATTCAGATTAAATATTTGAACAGAGCTTATTTAGTTTGAGATTTTACTTATTCCTTCAATGAAATCAGCAACGTAAGAACAGTTATGATCTCAGGCAAAAAGGAAAAATTACAACGTCTGCCCTAAAATTTTCCAAGATTCAACTTGGGCCTTGGTCAGAAAATATTTATCCAATGAATTTATCTATGTATCTGTTATCAGTGATATTGTAGTGGATCCAACCTTCAAAAATTTCCAATATACTGGTTCAGGAAAAGCATATACAACTATGTCATTAATTTTTTGCGCATTCAATTTGTTTCGATTTCAAGTATCCTCTTAAAAGATTTCAAAGCTTGAAATTTCATATTATAGAGTTATGATTCTTGAAATGATAATAAGGTGGTTGGCTACACTGCTCATGAAAGTGTAGCTGCGACATAATGCGTCTTGAATATTTGAGTTATGATAGCAGCATAGTTTAATTTCCCTTCTTTCGTTTGTTGTAATGTTGCATCTCGCTGGGGACTTAAGCATATCAATTAATGAAATAATCATGTGATATAATCAATGGACTGTCTAAAACTTTGAATAACAAGTCGATTTTTGTCATCTCAAATTAAAGTTAACATCAATCTGTAATCTCTTTTAAAATAGTGAATTTGTTCGAGTTTACTTGAATATTCATAATACTAATTGATTGGTGTACATTTATGATCAGTGTTGCATACATCACAGTCTCAGTAAATTGAGCATTTGGAGGCTCTAGCATGAAATTTTGCTGTTTATTTGATTTCCAAACTACAAGTAAAAAACCAAAAAGCTTACAGCATATTGAGAACCAGCACAATTGGGAACAAATAAGACTCCAGCAATTGGCTGGAGGAGGCAACTCTGCTTGCAAATTATGCCAATCGCTAGGATTTTTTGTGTCCTTCAAGAAAGGAGATTTTCTCGTGTCAATTACGAGCTCAATTCCTGAATTGTGGTACCCCAAAAAATGGCTAGGGTAATGTGGAATTAAATCAATTTTATTCTTGACGTGGAGAACTTTGAGATTTGGAAATTGCTTCAATTTCTTATTGAAAGTTTTGTTCCCCACTTGTGGACTACCAAAAACAATTGCTGATACAGGAATATTGTGAAGCCCATTTTCAACCAGATCAAAGGCAGCTAAAATTGATAAACTCGCACCAAGACTATGCCCCGTGAAGATAATGCTCAAATCCTCACCTTGGTATAGGTTCCTCAGCTGTTCAATCTTCGCGAAAAGCTGTGTTCTAGCACTCAGATTTGTGAAAGGCGAATTGGGATCATTTGAAACATAAATCTTGAGCCAACCCTGCATAATTTTGGGCATGTCCTCATCATCTCCATCGCTATCGCTGGTGTTGACACTTCCATCGTCCATTTTTTTCCACACTTTCGGACGTAAAAGTGGCTCTGCAGACTTCAACCCCGCCCCTAACACATTGATCCATTCATAATTTCTTGTTGTTCCACGAAACGCGACGTAGATTTCTCTTCGGCCTAAAACTTGACTACATTCATCTGTTGTAACAGCAATGTAGCCAATCCAATTGGACTCACGGTCCCAAGATTCACGGGATAATGAATGAAGAAACATGGCCTTATGGGCACCTATGTGAGCCGTGGCATAAAGGAAACCTGAAACTTGATAATTTGATCCTGATTCCAGCATCACCTTTTCGAAAAACGATTTTTTGCCGTACCTGCTGCTGCCACAGAACTTGGAATTTTGATCATTGTTGAATGCATCATATGTTGCCTGACAGAAATCGCCACATCTGAGAATTAGACCACGGAGATTATCATCTAATGGTTCAAGGAGGCCTTCCCAATCGTTGCTTCCTAGCAATTTAGCCCATGTTGATACTTCTCCAGTTGTGGCCATATTCCTAGAAGATAAACAAACACTGCCTGGAAACGATTGAGAAAGCAAAATTTTACGAATTTGCTTTGACAGATGCCTATGAAGTTGAGAGGGTTGAATTTGGATAAGGGGCCAAGTCTACCAAGATAAAGATTGGTGGATGAGATGGATAAAAGAGTATATTCCTTAGTAGGAATGTCCTTGTTCCCACCAAGGAATTTTTCAATACTAAATTACAGAAATGAAAGAGACAAATTTCAGCAAACCAGCCAGATAAGCAGAAGTAAAGAAATAATTTGACAGCTAGAAAATTGTCTAGGGATGATAACATACCAAGGAAGAATTTTGAGGGTAATGTTTAATGCAAATTATGATATTTATTTTAAGTGCAAAATGAAAATATATATTCTTATAAATATTGAATTGTGTATTAACTTTTTACCAAAATGATTGGGGCTAGGTACATTGATGATGTTTGTTGTTTGTAACATATAGCGGAATGCAACAATATTTATGTATGTACCACATTATGATTGAATATGCTTAGTAAAAGAAGGAAAAGGGGCCATTTGGAAATCACAAATTAATGGGTAACAAAATTCTAAATTCACCTGAACCCAGTGGCATAGGTCATATACGGGAGTTTGCAGTCCGTTTAAAAGATATTCCAAAATTGTAAATGAATTTTTTTTTTCACATCACCGGCTTATCTAAAGATGTTCCTATTCAATTTTACGTATGTTTTTTGAGAAAAGCCAATCCAAAGGTGACAGCTTATATAAATAACATGATTAATCTTGTACACAAATAATGAGTTAAAACCATGACTTCATAACCGCTATTTTCAGTTCCTTCTTCTAGAATTTTTCTCACATACCAATATCAAGTCCCGCTGCCGGGCTGTGTTTTTCGAATGCTGCGTGCACAAAGGACTTCGTTCACAAGGAACTAGAAGCAATCTCATCAGATTTTTACGTAGGCCTTGATATATTGGATGAAAAGAATTATCAAACAAATTTTGCACAGTAATTATATTTTGTCTAGAAAGGTAGAATTTGAATACTTCCAATTGTCCTCTCCGTAAGCTTAACACAGATGACAGAACCATTTTAACTGCATAAACTAAAGTAGAATTAGTAAATGCACAAATGGACTTCTTGGTAACAAAATAAAAAGGCATACTTGCCTGAACTAAGAACAATGAAATCTCCATTTCTTTCTACGTTTAAAGCTTTTGATAGAGACGAAAGATCATGCTTTTAGCTTCAAAGTTTGGATTAGAAAAAAGAAAGAGGAGGAGGCCGGGTTTGTTTGTCTAATGACATAAAATTATATAATAGACTTGAAAGTCTCAACGGTGAGTTATAAGTGCAAACTAAAACTCAAACATGCAAATTTCTTTTGTCATTTAATTAGTCATGAATTTTCATGTGTGTTAATTTGAGTTATAAATGCATAATAATTGGATGACAAAAATATAAATGAAGTTAATCTTCAGAATTATAAATTTTTTAGACCGTCATAGTCGATAAATGGAGAAAAGTTATAAAAGGGACCACAATATTATTATGATATAGCGTTTAGAGGAATAATAAAAATATATAAGGTGATGGAGCTAATCAAGGTAAAGTGAATCTACGAACCCATGGATTCAAATGCTTTATAAAAAAATAGTTAGAAGATCAGTTCCAGAAGGAAAAAAAAAATGCACAAAAGGAAGATACAGGTCTAAATCAATTAAAAAAATTTACAAGATTAGCTCCAAAAAAACTGAATAGAGAAAGGAAATATGTACAAAGCAATTTTTCGATAACCCAATTCGGCCTTCTTTGAATATTTGATTACCCCAAATACACTAATAGTCGTGTAAAAACTAATTCATTCATTGGGGTGTGTGTGAACAAAAACAAATAATTATCCATCCATCCCTTATGAAAAAGCAGTGACAAATATGAAATATCCCGCGACATCAACCGCGCAGCCCATACGCTCGAAAATCTTTAAACGGATTATTGTTTCGAAGGTTCAATGTGGCTTCCTGCAGTCTCGACTGATCTATGAAAATTTCATGCAAAAGCTAGATTTATGTTTAGCTTATATATGTAACTTTTATATTCAATTTACATTTTTTTTATTAAAATAATAAATAAAATCACAATTTGAAAGAACTACGAAGGGGCTCGATCACATGTTCCCTAGAACGAGTGACAATATGGTATTATTTTATTTGGTTGTTTTGGGATCCAAAACGAACTCCATTTTGTAAAGGAATAATAAAAAAAAAAACTTGTTGATTGTCAAAAAAATTTAGTAATTCATTCTGAAGTTGAGTAAAAAAATTCTTAAATCTTCCTGCGATTTTTGAAATTTTAATCTTTCCATATTGGTGCCATTATAATTCACAATATTTTCTTCTATTCAATACATAAACCACAATAAACTATACAACTTTTCTCCTAATTCTCCTCTCTGAAGCCTCTTAGGTACTTTTTAATCTAGAGTAGTTGTTGCATCAGTTTTTTAATCTATCAGTACAACTGTTATAATTTCCCAGCATTGATATATTTTGAACATCTTTTTCTTCCATTCCAGGTAACATCGGGCACAAAGGAGACTAATTCCCTTTAAAGAGGTATGTTATTCATAGACTTATTTGATATATGTTTTACAACTCTTAAAACCTTTTCTTTTATATGATCGGTTGTTTTATCAAATTTATAATTCATGAAATAGTTTTGTTCGTTGACTTCCAACGTGAAACACTGCCTACGTTCACACAAGTTTCTAATATTCAGTCACATAAATTTTCAGGCTTCAATAAATATTTATACGTAGAAACCATGTTTTCTATGTATCTACTGTTATTAGTTAATAATAGATACCATTATATATAACAGATTGAACTGAATATGTGTATTTACACAAGAAAGAAAAGAAAAGAGAGAGGCAGCCATTTAAGTGAGTCCTTAACTTGTGAGATTGATAAAGAATGACGGTTGATGGCGTTTATGGTATTTATTCTTGTTCCTATCTGTTAAAAAAGTAAACGGGTTCTCATTTATAGGTTACTTTAATGGGCCATCCAATTAATTTTTCTCCTTGTTGCAAATTTTACAACTAATTTCAATTCATGTGCTTTTTACAATGAGGGCCGCAAAAAAATGGTTACTGTATTGAAGTTTATCCTGGTGTCTATATTAAAATTTAGGATAAATTACGAAACATTCTATGTGGTATTACTTTTCACTACATAGTTTTTCTGTATTTTCAACACACAACCCCTTGTAATTTTAAGAAACAAAAAATAGACAAAATATTCTGCACTAATCCACAACGTCACAAAATATTCATCATTAATAGCAGATTATAGGAACAGATCAATCTCTTGTAGTTTTATGAAATGGAAAATAGACGGAATATTCTGCACTAATCCACAACGTCACAGAACATTCCTCATTAGTAACAAATTATAATAAAAGATGTAGAATATTCCGTGACAGAATAATAATTCAATTCAATTTTCACATTCCATAAAATCACAAGGAGTTGTGTGGTTATAATCAAAATATAGGGAGACTATATAGTCGAAAACAATGTCACAAGAGATATTTCGTAATTCACCCTAAAATTTATCCGGGATGCATTTAGTGAAACTACTTTGAACATTGATGAAATGTATATATTGACGGTTTGTGTCGTTTTGTAGTTTGTAGATTTTATTAAATTTTGTAGTTTGTAGATTTTCTTAAATTACTTAGAGGGATTGAATCCCAAACACCACAATCTGATTCCTTATATATCTCTTCCTGTATTGGTTTTGTACAACCTAAAATTCTTCCTTTTTGCTTGAGGTGCTTCTTACTTTAGGTTTGTTAGGATACTCTATAATTGTTGATATCAAACTCTAGAAAAGCAATTTATATATTAAATTCTATCAAAGCAATCTATAATTTTTTTTTTGGGTCTAATTTCGTTCAATGAGAGGTTTCATACCTAGTTAATTTCACAAAATCAAAAAATATAAAGGAACAACCTTGGGAGGAGAAAATTAATAATTTGGGAAGAGAAAATTTTAAAAGATAGGGCGCTACAGATAGAAGCATAAGATTGCATGTTGTTTCCATATTTTTTGTAATCTTAATTAATTTTGTAGATATTAAATATTAATTCACAGCTCGCGAATTATCTAATTATAATTACTAAATCGAATTATAAATACTCCTATTTGTTCATTAAATTAGCAATTAAATCCAATTATAATTGCTCCTGATTGTTCATTAAATTAAGCAATTACTTAATTGATTGATTGTCTTAACTGATCGCTTAGTCTATTGACAATCTCAATTAAGAAATTATCATCCTGAATTAGAAAGCTCCTTAATTGAAAAGTTTATTATAATTTTATATTTCAATCTTGTATATACCCCTCCTTTGTACAACTTGTAGACATATATATGTGTGTGTCATTTATCAGACAAAGCAAGCAAACAAAATGGCGGATCAAGATCGTCTGGTAATTCATATTCAAGTCGAACTAATCGGCCGTGTGATCCTCCTGATCATTGTTTTTTTTTTTTTTTTTTTTGTTTGGGGTGGGGGAGGGGGTGCGTGGGGGGGGGGGGGTGGGAATATATTAAGCAATAAAGAACACATGAATAAGAGCGCATTAAATTCTTCTGCACACTGATGATATGATTTGCGCTTGCTGGTTCTTTATAATAAAGGTGACAAAACAAAAGGCATCAAATTATTCTGCGAAGTGATGATTTGATTTTGGCACCAATGCTTCATATAGTAGTTGTTAGTGTGTCTTTACAGCATTTAAATTCTTCTGTTTGCTAACGTAAATGGGAATTCTGGCATACATAATGATAATGGCATTTTGAAGGGTGATTCTGTTTGATTAGGTCTAATATTTGATATTCATTTTATCTAAAGTGTAAAGTTCACCTTTATATTTGCGAAGTAAGGGCAATAGTTGTGGGACGATTATTTTGCATTACCTAATAATTTTATTTTATGCCCTCGAATAGGAAAAGACATCCAAATTAGTGGCTTATAATAAGGATTTGCAATTGTCCCTCAAGTTCGATAGAATTATTGTAAGACTTAAAAGTCTCAAGCGTGGGCTAAGCACAAATTAAAACTTAAAATTGAACGTGCAAATATTTTCTCATTTATTTAATCATACCTTTTTTCCATAAATGAAGGTATATTTTAGAATTATAATAATTTGGACAAATAAATGAAAAAAAAAAGTTATAAAGAGCACAAAATTTGTGTCATTTAATTAGTCATAAATTTCTTTGTCATAATTTACTTCATTTCACCATTAATGCATATGAATTAAATATTTCTAATTGAAGCTCAGTTCTAGAATTATAATATTTTAGACAATCAAAGTCAGACAAATGGAGATAAGTTATAAAGTGGAGCACAATATTGGGATATAGCGTTTAGACAAAAGACATTAGGCAATGAAGCTGACCAGGTAAGGGTATCTACGAATACATGGATCTAAATCATTTTAAAAAAGATTCCAAGATTAGTTTCAAAATTTGATAAGATACTATTAAACAAAGGAAGTGTCAAGATTAGTTCCACAACATGCATAAGGTACAGATCTAAATCATTTAAGACAAAGGAAGTTTCAAGATTAGATCCAAAAAGATGCATACAAAGAAATACACACCCATTTTCATATGGGGGAGATATAATCTTCAAATTTTTGGATTTTGGAAATCTCACTATGGAGCTATCACCCGGTAGAGGTGCGGAATATTCCCGCAATCCTACCTGACTTTCAATTTTGCCCCTAGTAGAATTTGGACAGTAATAACAGGACAGCCAATACTAGAGCTATAAATGAATTGAGCCCTTAACGAATAGTTCAGGCTCCTTTATTAAGGGCTCGATTCGGATTTGAGTTTTAATGAGCTCGAATTGAGCTCGAACAAAAAATAAAATTCGATTGTGTTATCGAATCGAATTCGAACTTGTACATATTCAGCTCAAGTTTGGCTAAAAAAAAATTTTTCAGAATTTTTTATTTAATATATAATAATAATTTATATAAAATAATATATATTTTATATAAAATATATATTTTATTAATAAATTAATACAAAAAATTAAAAAATTATTCAATATATAATAATATTTTATATAAAATAGTATATATTTTGTATAAAATATATATTGTATTAATAAATTCATAAAAAATTAAAATAAAACAAAAATCGATCTTTCAAATCGAATTGAGCCCATCGAATACAAAATCGAATCGAACTCAAGCTTAAAATTTAAGCTCATATTAAACTCGAATTCGAATCTGAACTCAAATTTTCGAATCGAGCTATACAGTTTTAAAATTCGGTTCGTTTACAACCTTAGTCAATACTAGAGTAAGTAAAGAGTAGTTGATAAGTTCCATTCTTCCCTGAGATACAGAGTATGCCAAGTCACTTAATATTTTTAGGACGAGAGGCGACGCAAGTTCCAGTTGCCGCAAGTTCATGAACAAGATTTAAAGCCAATATCTAACGATTGAAAGCCAGCCACATTGACTTAACTTGGAGAGGCCAAAAACGACGTCATTTTTAGCCTTTAAAAAAAATTGTACAAGTTACACTCTAATTGATTTTCATACATGGCAACCATGTGTCTCTTGAAAATCTCTGTTACACTCTAAGGAGACAGGAAAGACCTGGTAAGGGGGGAGGGGCGGGGGGGAAGATAAAACGCAAACAAAACTTGTTTTTTTTTTCCTCAACGCACCCCCACACCAAGCCCACCCTCGCCCCCAACCCAAAAAAAAAAAAAAGGCATACACCCCAAGACCCAAAAATAATAATAATTTGACCGTTCCTCAAAATCTCGATGCCTGATAACAGATGCAAAGCCCTGGGCAACCGAAAGCTCAGCAATATTCACACTGGCCTGTTAACTGCCAGCAACAGATGCGGCAGGTGGAGCATCTTCCCCATCCCAACTCGTGACACAAGGAAGACTGATCCAAACTCCATCACCCTTGAATCCACAGTGGCTGTTGGAGCCACAGGTCCCTCTGCCAAACTGACTTTTCTGGAGGAGTACATTGAAACATTTACCTGAGGAGATACAAGATCTTTTAAACTTCAACTATTATCCTACATCAGGAGATCTAGGGTCAAAAAGTTGTTACAGTACCTGATGACCGAGAAGGCGCGTTCTAAGAAATTCCTTGGCTTCCCGGGCATAGGGAGCAGGTTTCTCATCCCTACAAGGATTCCCCATTTTGGGATACCTGATACTTGAGAGATTGATTCGTCGCTCTGCTGATGGATCTCCATATGGCATAGAATCATCGGCTACAACAATGCAATCACCGCTAACAACCTCAATTACCTGAAGAAACAACAAGAAGACAAGCAAGCTCTAATATTGACTAGTACAAGCAAAGAAAATCTGTATAGAAACATGAACAACTGATACTTACTTTTCCTGTGAAGTTCTGATCATGAATTGCCTTTGAATTTGTGGCTGGGGGTACATAATTTGTCCATTGTCTCAAACGGGCCTTCTTGGCCTGAAGTTCGGCATTTTTCAATTTCCTCTTGGCATCATCCTCCAATAAGCTTGCACTCCACTCAACATACTTGGCCAAACCCTACATCATGGTGGGAATGAAGGAAAAGCACAATCAGAATTGCTCGGGGATAGAGAAAAGCTAGTAATGAATAAAACATTTTAAGCTGACAGCAAAAATTTAAAGCCAGCAATCAAAATAAGCAAAACAGAGACACACAGACTACGTTATCCAGCAATTCCAACGCTTGTATAAAAAAGCTATAAAATATAACTAAGATTTTATACCATACATTTTCAACAAGCTCCAATGCCAGATCTTTTGCCGAATCACCATCTGAATAATATACCGAGCCAATCAAATTGCTAAATTTGTCAACACCTTCCAGGACAATTCTAACCTGTACGTCAAGGGATTAGATTTTATACACCAACTCCATATACAGGACCTACTATAGCAGGCCAAATACTACTCACATCTCTATTCAAAACACGAATCTCAGTAAAGTGTTTAGCTTCTCTCCCAAATGCATCAGGTGCAACTTCAGTGATAGATGCCGAAGAGGCTGCAAGTCTCTGGGCTGATGTTAGGGATGCATGAGGCTCAGCAGAAGAATCTCCATCTTGTGCATCAGAGACCATATCATTTTCTGCAACTACTTCTGTTGTAGCTCTTCTTCCCATAGATGGTGCCTGGTTTAGAAGAAGGGAACTTAAATCAGAGCATGAATTCATATTTGCCAAAAAAGGACCCTTCAGCACAAAAATTATAACCAGGCTCACACCTGAATGCCAGCAACAAATACTTGGACAAATTGAAAATCAGGAAGCAAATAAACACGAAGTGTGCTTCCATCACGGATCTGCTCCACGATGGCTTCCATTGGCCTCCCTTTATTTGCTGCCAGAAGTCCCATTGCATCCAGGCTACTGGGATCACCAATAGCAGAGGGAGGCAAATTCCTGATGGATGCCTCAGAGGCACCTGGTACCTGAACCCATCAACAAATTAAAATATATTAGCGAGTGGTTCTCTTAAGGTTTTTTAACAAGATTGGCATACGACGAAATCAGCAAATACGCGAACCAAAGCATCAACTAGGAAGAAATAGTATCACGAGTTTCTCGTAAAATTTTATTAATTGGTCTACATATAAGATTATCAGAGTTTTTTTTTTAGCCGATACGACACCACTGAAATTTAAAAAAATGTACTTATCAAATTCTAGATGACATTCGAGAAGAATTAGGCATGTATCTTGCTTGTGGTGATAGGTTTAAAAAAATTTCAATCTTACTTTGCTCCAACGACCCAGACCTTGTTGCTTGGCTTGCTCTTCAAGACGCTGTAATTCTGCTAAAAAGGGACTAGCTTCTGCTTTCTGTTGTCCCTGCTCTCTAACCTGAAGCCAACAATTCCAATCAATGCTTAACAACTCAAAAGTCAAATAAATTTCCAATATGTTCACAAGGAAACAAACACTGATGCAACCTTTGCCCAGCCCCCAGAGACAACCAGCAATGCAACATTCTTATCTCCAAGGAAGACAGAACCAAATTCTCGGCCTATGGATGGCACAGTGTAATCCACTTTGAAAGTGACTTCCTGTCAGAAAATAAATGATGGTGTTAGCATTAGGATCTCATCATCTGAAATGAATGGAAAGACCATCTTTGGAAACCACAGAGGCCGACTAATTAGCACCTTTCCAATGCAAAGCTTCCTCAAATACTCTCTGCTGGCCCATGCAAATGGCTCATCAATACTACCTTCTACGGGCCTATTAGGAGAACTATAAAAAGTCAATCAACTAAATAGGATAAACATAATCTAGGATTCATCCATCCAAAGGGTCACACAATAATTAGTATATGAAATTAAATCAAGAATAATTAAGATAACACTGGTCTGATGCAAATGGACAGAGTGATATATGAACCAATGGGACATGAACATTCAACAAGAAAAGAAAAATCCATCATATAATGGTTTCAAAAAAATGCATGTCTAAGAATGAAAAGGATTGTGTAATTAACATCTTAACAAGCCAGTGAAACATGAACTGAAAGACTGAACCGATTTGAAAGAATCAGCTAAGAAATCCACCTTTAAAACACTGAAAGATTAACTCTAGTTGGTTACAAGTTAGTTCAAACTTAGAGAATGATCATAAATCCTCATAAGTGGAAAAGAACGCATGAAACTGTCACATGATCTAGACTGAATTGCTAACGTCATATCTAAAAATAAACTAAATAATTTAATCTCACTGATGAAAAAATATACCAATTTTGGAGCAATTAAAGATGACAAAGTGATGGTCTTTTCAGGAGGGATTTCCGCCTTGAAGCTCCCAACTATCACCAGACTGTCTCCTGATGGAACGGCTTTCACTTTTCCTATTAGCCAAGCTGCTGTTCCAGTTGTTGATGCCATCTCAACAGCTAAAGTTCTGCAAAAACACAAACCTAGTGATGAGCCTGTCAAATCACCATATACATTACACACATGCATAACTCGAGTATTCTATCAGAAAGGACATCGTTCAACTTTTACCTTGCAGCAATTGAATTTCCTGTCTGGACTAATTTTCTTCCAAGGAACAACATATTTCAACTGTTTTCTTTAGTTAATTTCAGAAGGGGAAGAAAAACCATATTCACCAAATGGAGCAGTGCTTTCAATTGTTAAATTATTGAGCAGACTGCATTTTCAATAATGTTCTCATGCAAGTAGCAGTCACAGATAAGCATATTAATGAAGTAGAAAGCAACAATGCAAACAAATATTTAACGAGAAACATCACATTGGCACGACCTTCACTGTGTGAAACTGTATCTAAAAACTGCATAGAAAAGAAAGACATATGACTAGAAAGTAACTAACAGAACAAATACTAGCAGACATCGCAACTGCACTTATTTTGCACTATAAGTTAAATCTTGACGTAACAGAAACAATCATACATCCGGTACGATAAAATTCGAATCTTTCAAAACGATATACTTTGGTTTATTCTGCACAACAAAGACCAAATCTTTACATGAAACAATTTAACAAATTCAATCGTCCAGTTTGAATTTTTAATGGACGGTAACTGAAACAGCACTAATTGCCAGAAAGACAAATTTATGATTGCATGCCGCAACAAAAGTCCACATCTTTAACCAATAAAGTTCTCTAAATACAATCATTAAGTAAAAATTCTTTGCATCTTTTGCGGGAAAATTAATCAAAACTTAACAATCAATAACAAAAACCTTTGACACAGTGACCAGGTCAAAGCTTTGACACAGTGACATTAGAAATGCGTTATCACCTTTAGTTAGCAAGGAGACGCATTAACATTTCTTCCACATGACAAAATCCATATACTTAGCAAAATATACTAAATACAATAGTTAAGCTAATGATATAATCTTTAATCAGTAGTTTACACAATCCAACAAGCACAAAATGACAGCAAAATTCGTTCAATCAACATCACTTTAAAGAAACATCTGCAAAATGCAATCTTGAGATCCAATAGCAGAAAATCCTAAAACTCACTATACAAAACATGCATTGATCTACAAAATTAACACTCATAAAAAGATGACTTTTTTAAACAAATTCCCACCACTCTGCTCAGAAAACCTCAAATCTGCAACTTCCAACAAAACCAAAAATCATATTAACGCATATGAATTACATTCTACTGAATACACACCGTGAAAAAACTTATTTACTTACTATCTAACTTATCTATTTACTGAGTGCATCAAATCTAACGCCAAATTGGGAACTGATGGAGTGGTTTATTGTAATAGTACAAGTTTAATTTAAAATTAAAAAAAAAAAAGATAAAGGGCCTAACTGTACATTCCTTTTTGGAGTTAAATTATGGATCAGTTTTTAGGAAAATTGCTAGAATAGTCCTTCACTTTTTTGAAAGTTTTTCGTTCTAGCCTTTAGCATTTGAAGTGCAGTAAAATGATGTCCAGGCATGTTTAACTATGCCATATATAGTCGTTCTTTTTTTTTTGGGTCTGCGTTTCAGTTTTTTTTTTTTTTTTTTTTGGGTAAAAAATGGAATTCATTAATCTTTTTCCGCGTTTCAGTATTTTAGTTGTGGTTTCTTTTGTTTGCTGCTGTTAGATTGATTGTTTGTTGATTTAGCAACTTATGTCTTATGCCACGTCTAGTAGTTAGTTCATTAGTAAAGCAATTGATAAGCTTTTAACTAATTTGGTGTAAATTTAATATTAATTAAAAATTTTATTTTAACGCAATTGAAGATCTTGAACTCAACTTTCTAGTGAATAACCTTTAGTAAAGTGCATGAACAATATCCTCTTATAATAGTAAAGAATGAAGTTTCAATAAAAAATTATAACTTGATCTATTTATTCAATCTATCGGATATAATAAAAATCATTTTTTTTGTCGTTATCAAAAGAAAAATTTAATCATTGCTCACGAGTATGTGAGCTTTGAACTAAAAAAATATTATGCTTACATTAAACATAAAATTGGAGAGTAAATATAGAATCAAAATGTTCTTTTATTAAAATGATATAATTTGACAAGCATAATAGGATATAATTAGTCAACAAGATGTACATCTTTTAAGTTGCATGCTTATTTCATTCATGACTTTGTTTAGTTCAAAAAGACTACGATTTCACAATTTACTCCCAAATTTTGCGCGCATATGCTGTGTTCCGGGAAGACAAGAATTAGGATATGGACAAAAGTCGAACAATATACATATTGGTTTCATTCCAAATATATAAAGCCCAGAAAATTTTTTTAAAGATTTTGGGGACCATTCAAGCAGTTTTTCCTTATTTTTTACTAAAAATAAAAAATATATTTATGGAGATTTTATTTGATAATTAATTAATTTTATTTATCTTTTTTACTAGAAGGCAACATAATACTTATCTACAAAGTTACATTAAACACTAACAGTCACGTAAAAAACAGTCTCACCTAAGTACAACGAGCTTAGTGATTCGGTTGGAGTTGAGCTTACTGTTTACACTGACTGACAAGGACAACGAGTGAAGCGCATGATGGCCGACTTTTATTATGATGACAAAAATGGACACGGCAGATTAGGAAGCCTTAGAAGGGTTAATCTTAGAAACTCCCTTCATTTGATCAAAAGTTGTTGTTTATCTCTTAATTTTTAATTCTTCTCATTTTATACCCAATTCCAATCCACCTCACCAATTCAATGTTTGAAACTTTTAAATTGACCAAAATGTCACCTCGTTAATAACTGTTAAAATTTCATGATGAAAATGCCTCTTGATATGTTTTTTAAGCAACTTTATAGTAAAAAAGAAATTGTTTAAAAAAAAATTTAAAAACTCATGATACTCGAATATATTTGATAAGCATTAAATTCTTATCATATAAGAAGAGCTTGCCAAAAACTTGTGTTTTGATAAATATAACAAGAATTTCAAAAGTCCAACCACCTAAGAACTTGTAACAAAAAACAAAAACTACAAGAATAACTAAAAAATAATTTTTTTTATATTTTTTAGTGAAAAAGTTTTAATTTTTATCACTAGTTTTCGGAGTTTTCGACAGACAAAAAAGAAAAGAAAGAAAATAAAGAAAACAAAAGGTGTTGCTTAGGAGTTCAAGAAAAAAAAAAAAAACAAGAATGCATTTAGATGTGTATGCCATTAAATTTCTTTCTATGGTCATTTATGAAAAGAATTGGTACATTAAAAATTTGTTTAAAAAGTGACACTTTTGTCAACTCACAATGTTTTAAATGTTAAGTTAGTAAGGTGGATTGAAATTGGCGATAAGGTGAGAAGATTTAAAAATTAAGGAATAAACTATAATTTTGAACAAACATTAAGGGGAATTTGTGAGATTAACCCGAGTTTGTTATTAGCTTGGATGGAAACCGCAATCACCATCTCAAAAGATTTTTGCTAAGAGTGTTTACATCTGGTCAGAATGTCTTATTCAAACAGAATTCCTAGGTAATCTTTTGCTGAAATTGATTTCTTTGGCTTTTTGTGGTATTAGAGTGAGTTGTACTCTTGAACTGGGAATTCGAGCTTTTTATTTTTTATTGTGTCCGAAATGAAGATCAAACTTATGGTAAGCAATTTTTAATTGAATTATGATGATGATTAATCTATTGAATTATTGCAATGTTTAAGAGTGCAATAATTTTTTTTATTATGACAAATATTTTCCTTAAATCTTTTGAAATTAGTGCAATAATTTCGAGACTAAAAATACAGAAGAGAACATGAAGATAATCAAGCGTAATCCATTCGTTAAATGTTGAGCTATAACATCACTTGTGAATATTGATTGATTTTCTTTTAGCTGACATTAATTAAGTCTTACCAAGCCATGGTACTCATTTCTCATAAAAATAAAAAATAAAAAAAATGACTGTTTATTGTGAGAGGTACATTTTTACTATTGACCCTAGCTCTGAAGTAACAATTCGGAAACTTTGTTTGACCAGTTTTCCATAACAAGACAGAAAGGTAGCTCTGAAACAAGTAATCTTATAATTAATCAGAAGAGATTAACTATTGATCACAAAAAAAAGCAGAAAAATACTATTGATTATCAAATTTGGCGCTAATAAGAAAGGTCCTCAGTCAAAGTGGGTGGCAAACTACTCGTGGTCTGCCACCTACAATCGCCACCGCAATGATTTTTACACCAAAATGATTGCAACGATTTGTAAAACAATATTTCATCAACAGTCAGTCACAAAAGAAATACAAAATGCACAAATCAAAGCTTTAAAGTCATAGTCTTCAATTTGATAGCAACACCACGAATACATCACAAAATAACACAAAAACTACATTAATCGTTGTGTGTTGTGTGTGTGTGACAGTGTTTGGTATGTGTGTGTATATGTGGTGTGCATGAAGAGCAAAGAGAGGCAGAGAGAGTTTGAGAGAAATGGAAAAAAAAAAAAAAGCCGTGTATTGGTTTGCATTGTGTGTGTTATGTATCGTCTTTTTTTTAATTTTTTTATATTAATATAACTTTACTAAATTACCTTTTACTATTCAATTTAGTAAAACTATCAATATGCAATTTACGTAAAAAATTAAACATTTCAGTCTTTATTATAGCTCGCAAGTTATTCGAACCAAGTACTTGAAACTCGTGCTTAACTCGGAGCTCGAGTCAAGGCTTTGATCGAATAGCTCACAAGTAGCTTTGTTCATTTACACCCCTAGTTTAATTTGATAATTTTATAATTTAGTCTGTATCTGTAGGTTGGATTGTTGGGAAATTTTGGCAGATTTAAATATTTAAAAACTTGTACTTCTATGTTCAAGTAAAATACATATGGATAAGTTTCTATTATGAGGGTACAATAAGATGTATCATTAGGATGTTTAGAACTTAATATCCATATTCAAGTAAATAACACTTGGAGAAGTTTTGAGAATACACTAAAGCGTAGCATAAGTAAGGATAAGACAAGAATAAAAAAATGATAGAAACACGATAATATAAATATATCTTTTTAGGACTCAATAGTGAGAGAAACACGATACTATAAATATATTATTTAAGACTCAAATAGACCTTCAAAAGTATTTAGCTTATGTGTATGCTGGATTGTTGAGAGATTTTAATGGGGTTAAATATTTAGAATTTATGCTTCCATATTCAAGTAAATAACATTTAGAGATGTTTCATTCATAAGGGTAAAATAAGGGACAGGATAAGTTTTTTTTTTTTTTTTTTTTGGGAGGAGAGGGATAGGATAAGTTGAAATAAAAAAAAAAAATAGGAATCACAGAAAAAAATGGAATAGGTTTCAGGATAAGATAAGGGTTGTGATAAGTAAAGGAAAAATAGGAATAGATTTCTATGTTGGATTGATGAGAGATTTTAACGTTAAATATGTAGGAGTTATAATTCCATATTCAACTAAATAATACATGTAGAAATTTTTTTATGAGGATACAATAAAGGGTATGATAATTAACCCCACGTTTGGTACACTGGAATGGTCCAGAATGGAAAGACCTTTCCACCCAGGATGCTTTTCCACCCAGAATGGATTGGAAAAAAATTTTCAGTCCATTGTTTGGTAACCCAAGTCAGAATGGAATGCCTATTCCTTTTCCAATGTTTGGTATAATCATATTTAGATGTCATAATGGAATAAAATATATATTAATTTGACTTAATTGCCCTTAATTCTTTGCACTAGAATATATCATATTTTTATTTTGTTTGCAATTTTATGCCTACAAAAGACTTTAATATTTTTTATTTTAAAATTCTTAATATTCTTGCTAAAATTAAATCAATTATACTTTTTAATTAATTTTAAAATTTTTATAATTATTAGCATTATAATTAAAAATGTGAAAAAATTAATAATGAAACTACATTCACAATTTAATTTAATTAATAAAAATTTTAGTTTTTACACGTTTGCATAAAATTTAAAAAGTATTTTAAACATTTTTATAGCAAAAATAAAAAAAATTTCTAAGTATATATTAAACTGATTATGATTTAAAAAACATAAAAAAATTATTAATTGAAGCTATTAAAAACTTTATATTTTTTAAATTTTAAAGATAAAAATTAGTAAATGTATCATAGGTAAAAAAAAAAATTAGCAAAAAAAATGTGTGGGGGATAAAATTGACTTCTATTTTTAAGGCCTTTCCAGGATGAAGTTGGAAAGGCCTTTCCCTAGATTTTGTTGAGGAATGGGATTCCAGGAAAAAGCTGGAATAGCATTCCAGGTGGAAAAGGCCTTTCCAACTTAAAGTGTCCATGCCAAACATGAGAATGGAATGGACAAGTTGGAAAGGCCTTTCCATTCCACCCCATTCCTGCGTACCAAACGTGGTTTAAGGGTAAAATAATAATCATAAAAGGGGAGAAACACGATAATATAATAGAGTAATTGATAGAAACACAATAATATAATAGAGTAATTGTAATTGATAGACACATTTTACTACACTGCCATTTATGACCACATGGCTATTTGGCTTAACCTTATTTTAAGCTTGAATGACTATTCTACAATGCTCAACTCAAATAGATTTTAGACAGTAATATGTTGGATTGTTGAGAGATTTTAGCGGTTTAAATATTTAGAACTTATGCTTCCATATTCAAGTAAATAACATCTGGAGAAGTTTTATTCATGAGGGTACAATAAGGGACAGGATACGAATCACAAAAAAAAAAAAAAAAAAGGAGAAGTTTCATTGTTGAGGATAAGATAAGGGTAGGATAAGTAAAGAAAATAGGAATAGATTTATATGTTGGATTGTTGAGAAATTTAAGTTTGAAATACGTAGGACTTATACTTCCATATTCAACTAAATGATATCTGCAAGGACTTTTCAAAAGATTAAACCAATTAAAAAGAGTACATTTTGCAAAGAGAGGGATTGCCTGAAAACACTAATGTTATACACTCACAAAGACCTCAAATCGAATCCACGATGGTAAGTATTGGTAACAAAAATATGCAGAAAATATAGGGCAAATTTTGATGGAGGTAAACAAATTTTGGCTTTGCAACTTTCTAGTGTAAACTTAATTGACTATTTTGATGTCATCCTATCTCTATGGTTGAGATAACTAATACAATCATGGATACAACTTGGGATTGGGGTTGCATCTAGCACGGCATCATCTGACATCTAAAGGAAATTTGTCGTGAAAATGTGAGTGGAAATGTCTCCAAGTAAAACGTCATTTCTTCATGAACTTGCGCCAGGTTTATCATTTCTTTGAGAAAATGTATTGAGCCGCTTACCCAAATAATGACTGACATTTGATGCTTGGATCTTTACCATCAATGGGCCCTTTGGATACCAACACAAAATTTGCAATGCAATTGTGATCCTATTGTAATATATATATGTTTATGCTAAGAGGAATGTACTTGAGATATCCCATACCCAAACCCATGTTCGACTAGTGGATACATTAGACATGATCAATTGAATCCCTTGTTTCAAATGAACTACACAGTTCGTGTTACGTTGTGATGTATCAACGGGAAAGCCTAATCTTAAGTCCTTGATTCCAATATTTATTGGGATTTTTTTTTCTAATTTTCAGGTTATTTCATTTTTATGGTTTTTTTTCCTTTTCGTTTCAAATGGTGACCATTTTTTTATCAAGTTCATTCTAAAGTGATAGGCTCTCAATGATTGAATGGTAGAAAATTGTACAACGACAAAGAATTTTGTGAACCAAATCCATTGTATAACTTTAGCTAATTACTCATTTTCTCACTATTTTGATATTTCTAGATATTATGGAGGGAATGGATCTACTGGGAAAATTCTAAATCTTTCTTTTGACATGATTGTAGCTTTTGTTTCCTCGGATACTAATATGAGATTCATGCATGAGTTTGGGAATTGAAATTTTATTTTTTGAAGGGATAATTTTAGAAGCACCCTTAGGCTTTTGACAAATTCAACCAGCATCCCTCAGATTTCAAAAATTACACATACTTCCAATAACATGCTGTTTTGGTAACAAAACTCAACACACAAATTAAATATACCTAAAATGCCCTCATATAAATAATACTTAATTTACTTGCTCCAAACTAGTTTTTATCCATCTCATCAACCATAAAACTTCTATATCCCCGCCATCCCATCATCTCCCTAGACCAAATCCCTTTTTGAACATTTAGGTTTGAACTTCATAAAACTAAAATCAAAATTTATTTATTTGTGAACCCAAACCCTTTTGAACATTCAGGTTTGAACTTCATAAAACTAAAATCAAAATTTATTTATTTGCACAAAATTGGATTTAAGGCAAATTTAAGAATTCCATGGTGAAGGGCGGGCTGTGGCTCAGAGACTATTAAATAACTAGAAGGAATAGTTAGGAAAAGGGTAAGAGAATTTGCTTGAGTTCAATTTTATAGGATTAGGCAAATTAAGAAAACACAAGAAGAAAGGTCTACTAATTTGGGAATGAAAAGAAAAAAGAAAATGGTGGTTTTAGAAAATTTAAATAATATGGTAAGGTCATTATGGCCATTTTCTATAGATAGGGGAGATTAATGCAAGTATGTGTGTGTGTAATATCAAGCATGGCTGAAGTATATTTTATAATCACAAGCAGAACCTTTGTACGAAAACCAATGAAGGATGATAATATTCCGCCATTATAAAAACAACAACAATAATAAAAGCTAAAAAATGGTAAGGGAAAAAAGATATTGAAGTTGAGTACGCTTCAAAATCCAATTGAAGTAGTTCCACATATTCTAAAACACTTATGTAAAAAAGTAAACCGTAATTGCAAGTTGACGTTTTAAAAAGAAGAGATGTTGATGTATTCTAATATATCATCTTGAACAATTCTTGTCTTTTCATTTTACAATATCTAATAAAGCATATAAAAATAAAATTATTCAAGCATTTTTCAAAAGTTTTAATTTAATAATTTACATTTTTATTCATTCACTCTAAAAAGTATGTAAGCTAGTTAATTACTGAAGGCCTGAATTTGGAAATTTAAAAAACTAAGCCCACAATAACTAATGCGTCATTTTACGACTATTTGCACATTTTCTGCTTACAACACCGCCATGATAATTGAGGATGACAATATAAAAGAAAGTTGCAATGGATTACAATTTCAAGGAACTTTCTTCGCAAATGCATCTTCAGTGCGGATTCGCCTAAAAAAATTTCTTTCTTCTCAAAAAAAAAAAAAAAAAAATACAGTGTGGATTCGGCATTTCAAAAGTTCTTTGTACTCAAGATATTGAATCATGGGAACGAATAGAGGGTCGAGCTATTAGAACTCTATCACTCCACCCCAAAGGTTGGGGGTTCGAATGCCACCAAGCCAAATTCCCTTTCCCCCACGTAATAGTGTAGGATTATAAAAAAAAAAAAAAAAACATATTGAATCACGTTATTTACAATTCCAAGTGCTCCCCCCCCCCCCCCCCCCCAAAAAAAAAAAAAAAAATCCCCCAAAAACCCATTTTTGGCTGTATTTATCTTCTTCAGTAATCCAAAATAGTGATAGGACTGCTATAATTTGATATGGAGAGTTTATTCTGAATATTATTTGTATGATTCTATTCGGTGAATTTTTCTTCTTTAAATTCTGGTTAGTACATTGTCTCTTGTATATAAAATATTGTCAATTTTGTTGACATGATCACACTTTTTCTTCGCATAACGGAAACTTATACTTTTTGGAGACCTTTATCATGATCTTTAAGTGCTATTAATGGCATTGAACAATTTTGAATTTTTTTTTACAAGCTATCTACTCTTCAAATTTATCTATTACTGGTATTGAAGTTTTTAATTAATCTCTCTGTTTTATTTATTTATTTATTTATTTTTCTCATTTTTTGCGTAATTCAATTTTTTGGTACGGGTTTTGATTTCCAAAACGGAGTAACAAGTCATGCATTTCGCCATCAGATTAGATAATTTTTGGTCCGCACCCCCGGGGGGTGGGGGATTTTGTTCTGCACAATTAGATATTAAGAAGGCATCGGTGTAAAGGTTTATTTTTTCTGTACCAAAGACATTGATTCGCGTTCTTTAAAATTCCAAATTTCTTTTTTTTGTTTTTGCTGTATTTATCTTCTTCACCAATTCAAATGGTGATAGGATTACTATAATTTGATGTGAAGAGTTTATTCTGAATATTCGTATGCTTCTATAAATTTTTCTTCTTCAAATTCTTTCCAAGTACATTTTATCTTACGTATAGAAGACTGTCAATGTTGTTGACATGATCACACTCTTTCTTTGCATAAAGGAATCGTATCTTCATCATGATCTTTTAGTGCTATTAATGGCATTGCACATTTTTTAAATTTTCTTTTCCTAGCTATCTGCTCTTCAAATTTATCTATTATTGGTGTTGAAGTTATTTATTTATCTCTCTGTTTCTTTTCTTTTTTTCATTTCTTTCGTAGTTCAATGTTTGGCTGTGGATTTTGATTTCAAAAACAGAGTAATAAGTCATGCATTTCGCCATTATATTAAACAGGACATCTGATTATGTAAAAACTTAAAACGAAGGCGGGGTTGCTCTAACTTATGGTTATTTATTTCTGCCCAACTTAAAGCATGGATTTTATAAGTTTCTTCTTAAATGATTTTGATACCAAATACCTACAAAAAAAAAAAAGGTTGAATACCAATTACAGTTTACTATGATTGACGTATAGTTATTAACCTCCGAAGACATTTCTTTAATCAAACTTAAGATTTGGTGTTTTTTTTTTTTTAAAAAAAACTAGGCACAAGGCCTATTAGGGAAAGGGAGAAAGGAGACCTAAATCAATTTCACAATTTATTTCAAAAGACAATTGCTGACTTAAGGATGAACTTTCAATTCTTAAACAAATCCAATTACAAGTAAAATTTAACTCCAATTCCCGTTAATGCCATTTAGAAGAAGGCTTCTCATCACCTTATTCAGAATAAACGCAGCTGTCATAATAAATTGTACTATACAGCGTACTTCATTTTGAGAGTTTTTTTTTTTTTTTTTTGTGGTTCTCTTCCAAGATTTTGAGGGATTATATAACTTTTGCTTAAGGTTACGTTAGCAAAAAAGTAAAAAAATAAAAAATTCAAGAAACCTCTTTCTGGGTTATGAATTCCGAAGACTACACACCAACAAATTTTTTTATGTGAAAAAAAAAAACAAAATTTCCAATTTAGAAATTGTATACACAATTTTTTTTTTTTTGTCAACAAGTAATTGTATACACATTTACTAATTGCAAATTTACCGCGTGACTAAAAGAATTACTTGGTGTAAAATCGTCCATACAGAGATATTCTTTTTTCTACTACGTCATGTGTTATCGTCTGCAATACATGCGGTTATTCCCTCCGTCCTATTCAGCAGATCTTACTTGGGGCTAATTGATTAGAATATACCTCAAAAAAAAAAATTTTGTCAAATGTGTACCTGTCAGATAGGCGTTGGTAGAATATATACTCAACGTGTTTCATAAACACGTCGAGGTATATATATATATTTTTAAAATGGCATCCCGACGTGTTTTTGGAACACGTCGAGGCCAACATGTTTCAGAAACACGTCGGTTTATCCGCCGGCCCGACATATTTGACACGTCGGGCTAGACGTGGAATATTTTTTTTAAAAAAAACCTATTTATATTTATAATTTTAAATGTAAATTATAAATGTATGTTATATTTATAAATAAATACACAACATAAATATAAATTATCTGATATTTATATTTATATATAAATAAATATTAAATTATATTTATATTTATGAATAAATACACAATATTTACAAAATTATCAATTATAAAATTCAACTATGTAATGTATATTGAAAAAATTATATTATGATATATAATAACTACTTAAAATTTTTAATCATAAATTTTACTTTTTTGTTCTTTCGTTAAAGAGAATTTGTTAGTTAAATCACAAATTCTCTTTAACGAAAGAACAAAAAAGTAAAATTTATGATTAAAAATTTTAAGTAGTTAATATATATCATAATATAATTTTTTTAATACACATTACATAGTTGAATTTTATAATTGATAATTTTGTAAATATTGTATATTTATTCATAAATATAAATATAATTTAATATTTATTTATATATAAATATAAATATCATATCATTTATATTTATGTTGTGTACTTATTTATAAATATAACATACATTTATAATTTACATTTAAAATTATAAATATAAATCAGTTTTTTTTTAAAAAAAAAATATTCCACGTCCAGCCCAACGTGTTTGAAACGTCGGGCTGGCGGGCAAGCCGATGTGTTTTTGAAACACGTCGGCCTCGATGTGTTCCAGAAACACGTCGGGATGCCATTTTTTAAAAAAAATATATACCTCGACGTGTTTGTGAAACACGTCGAGTATATATTTTACCAACGCCCATCTGACAAGTATACATTTGACATTTTTTTTTTTCGAGGTATATTCTAATCAATTAGCCCTTACTTGGATACAAAGAAATGTCATAAATACTCCAGTAGTTTTGATCAGTTAAACTAAATTTGTCGCTTGGGTTGGGTCCACTCAAACATCTTTGGAAGTTTCCAACCGTCGAGATCGGTAAGAATGTTGCCACTTTCAGTTTGTACTTCCTACCAACGTTATCATTTCATTCTTTTGTCTGCATGAACGTAATACCAATTACGGAATATTTAATAATACTGATATTTCTGCGGATTGTAGACGACCGGCGGCAATGCAATGCGTGCCCTACCCCAGACCAGACAAAAAGACAAACCTGAATTGAAGTGGGATGATACATTTGGGGTTCTCATTCTTTTGCGTGTTTCGTATCAGTTACTAAGAAGAATAAGAACAGAAAAAATAAAAAATAAAAACGTGAACAATAATACGTGTGACATTATCCCTGAGCCTAGTTTGAGTCAACTTTGTGCAGTAGTGAAGTGAGTCTAGGCTGTCAACGACCCGAACCCGATCCGGACCTGTTAATTTTTTCTGAGTTCGTATAAAAATAAAATTCTATTCATTTGGACTCGGATCGGGACCCGAATCCGTTTTTTCTAATAAAAAACAGGTTAAATTCAAAATGTTATATTCTGACCTGGATTCGACTCGAATCTGTTTATATATATAATAGTTATAAATTATATATACTTATTTTAAATTTTTAATACATAAAACTCAATAAATAACAATTATAATATGTATACATAGTATTTTACACTTCTAATACTCAATACCTAATAAATAATAATTGTAAAATATATAAAAATATTTTATATTTTCAAGACCCGGACCCTACCCGAATGGACCCAGATCCGAAAAACCAAATGCAAGACCTGTCGGGTCTCGGGTTCGGGTCTGGAACCATAACACCAAAATGGGTCCGGAACATTCAATTTCGGCCCAAACTTGACCCGTTGACACCCCTAAGTGAGTTAATATCTCCCCAGCTGCGTTTGACTGTTTTACAAAATCGTGACATCTCTAAAAAGTTTTGAAAATTTTTAATTTGAATAAAAAAAATATGCTCATATTTTATGCTTTTGAAAAATTATTTGAACATATAAATTGAACAAAACGAAATAGGCTATATGCTTCTCCTGCCTGGTGCTCTGTCGATCAACCCCTGCACATCTGGACCTCAATCCCTCTTCACTAACAAAATTGACCCCCAAACCGAATAAATAAATAGATAAATAAAGTCGGCATTAGCTTCTCATGATTTTACGGGATTTTTTTTCCTTCTTTTTTCTTATTAGTAGTTAAAATGAAAATCTCGTGATGCTACTCTAAATTGATTTTAAATGGAAGTCTTTTTGGGCTTGTTTTCAATAACTTCTGATTTTTTTAAAAACTAATTTTAGAAAAGCTAAAAATCAGTTGTTTTTAATTTTAGCTTAAAAATCAAAAAAGATAATAAAAAAAAAAGTTGAGAACATCACAAAATACATTTTTTAAAATTCAAAAGCTAAAATTAAGTAAAAAAACAAAGTTATTGAGAATAGGCCCTTCGTTATGTTGTACAAATTCCTTCATATTTTCGGGGTGGTTTATATTTGTAAAGCATGAGGTTCTCTTAAACGATTAATCATGTGAATTTAGACAGGTCTGCTTGATCGAAACAATAGTGAATAAGGAACTAAGCAAAAATAGCTGAAATAAAAGCGTTAGATGCATTAATTGTTTGCTTGACAAGAGTAGTCAACAAAAGCACGTTATCTCTTTAACCCAACTTGATTTAATTAGACGTATAACTAGTTTTCGGCCTGTTTCGAGCTGTTGTACAAATTAGTAGTCACGATTATGAATGACTGTTTTGTCGTTTGAAAAAAAAAAAATCAAGAATGCTTGTCGTTACTGCCCACTTCATATTTTCATATTTGGGTGGCTGTAGCACTTTTATTTCAGGGTTTAAGGATGAGGAACGAATTTCCGTATTTGTGTGTATATCATCATCTGTACAATAGAGTATTTATATACAAAGGGTTAGGCTAGATAAAGAAATAATTCCTACAATCATGCTAATTGATATGCTAATTATTCTTATAATCATGCTAATGCTAATTGATACAACACAGTTGTGCTAATTTATGTTAATTGATTTGACTTAAAAAGAAGTATAATTCTTTATTTCTTGTTGTCATCTCGGGGAATACTAGTAAGCATTTCGAAACAATTACTGCTCAGTTTTATCAAGTTTTGGTGTAACTCGAAGTCGTACCATCAAAATTTTGATAAGCTTGAATTCGTACTAACTATTATGATTGCATATGTTTGTATTATTGAGAGATTGTAATTCTTTTTTTTTTTCTCATTCAAAAGAATAATTGTACAGATATTGAATTAAAAAATATTGCTGTATAAACGCTTATAGTATAATTTAAAATTTTATATGATCACAACCGAAAAGAAGGAAAGGATGTTTTTCTATGTGAGACTCACGTTAGAGAGATTTTGTCTGATCCATATTAGACTTCTGTTTTACTAAAATTGGGTACGCGGAGGGTTCAAAAGTCAAAGAAAGATGGATTTTACTATATTAGACTTGTCTGATTCATTTTCATCCTCCTTCGTCGATCGCTGCATGTTTATTTTTTCTTTTTTTTTTTTCCAACTTTCGGGATATCACATATCCGTTATTAACCTCTGACAACTCTCTCTCACACCTTGTAACTCTCACATATCCGTTACTGTGGCATCTTAATTATTTTTAGTTTTTTTTTCTAAATTATTAGTTTAATAACACATGTTGAAATTACATGGTCATTACAAAACATAAAACATAGGCTTTAAGAATTGCAATTTAGATCGAATGGCAATAGAAGCACAATTGCATCTTAAGTGGATACGACTGCAATGGGTGGGGGAAAGATGCTCTTAAGTGTTTATGATATCTTTTTGTCACATTTTGGTTAACATATGTTGTATTCTCATCTTGTATGCTTTTTGGTTTTCAAGGTAGACGGGTTAGATTCGTCTTTTGGACAACGTTTAGCAGGATCCACCTTTTCACTGTATTTTGTGCCATATGGGTTTTGTTATTGAACCTCAACGGGAAAGGCAACACTTTGTTAGGCATATGTGTTGCGAGTATTTTAGGATTGGGATCCTCAGCCTCACCTGCCATAGCATATGGCATAGGGTTGAGAAGAGGATCAGGATGGTGTGACATCATCTGATCTATGTTTTTAAACTCGGACCGGACCGACCGGTCGAATTGGGAACCGGCCAAGTGTTCGGTCCGAGTTAGAGTAAAAAACCGGTTATTTAAAATCCGGTCAAACTCGGTCAAAAACCGGATTTGACCAGGCAAAACCGGAAACCGGAAATAGAAAACCACCAGCCGCTTTTTCTTCTTTTTTTTTTTTTTTCAAATCCAGCCACATTAATGCTCTAGACTTCATCAGATATGGGCCCTATACATGTTTGTGGGCTTCTATATTCATTGTCTGAAGAAAATGGATTCCAACAATTATTTGTGTTTGAGTTTTGACAATGACATGGGCCCATTGACATACATCCAACAAATGAACATCAATGCTAAATCAGTACATGATTTTTATTTGCTTGGCCCAGTTATCGGTCAAAAGGCAACCAACTTCTTTGACCAATTACAAAATATTAGTGGTGTCTCACTTCTACTTCTTTATACTAATTATATTAAAAAGTGAATAATTTAAGTCCATTATATTTATTGCTAATTTTTTCAATTCAATGCTTTTTTAACTGTTAATAGCAAGATATTAGAATGGTTATTGAGGGTATTTTGGTTATAATTTTTTTGGACTAACAACTAAAATTAAGAAAAAAATTAGTAAGTGTATATATGTGTTATATATATATATATATATATATATATATAATATTTATGACGTCATCCGGTTCGACCCCGAATCGACCCCCGGTCGAACCCATTGACCCTGACCCTGACCCCTGAGCTCAGCCGGGTCGATACCCGATCCGAGTCTGAAAACATAGCATCCGATTCGTATTTGTTGTACTGATTTTTATTGGCAAGATGTTTATTTTTGTCCTAGTTATGGCTAAATGCCATAAGGGCAACTGCAATATTGGCTCATGGAATGCTTTTGATGTGACTGCAGTGTCCTTTTCTTTCAACATCTTCTTAGCGTTCATTAATAGAAAATACTTGAATGTTTTAGTCCCGTTGCGACGTATGGTGAATCGTAGTGTGCATAGGTTAGGGAGTATAGTGAAGTCTGAGTAGCTATACCATACTAGATTGATGTAAATTAATATAGACATGATGTAAATTAATATAGACACAGACACTAATTTGATGTAAATAGATATTTATCTAAATATAGATTTATGTAAATGTTTTTTAGTTTTAACTTCTCTCTCTGTTTTGTACAATTGCATATTGTGCCATAAGTTTTCTGTACTTCAAATGAGAAGGCTAAAAAGAAACTTTTTAAAATTTTGAAACGCAGGCAAAACAAACGAATGACCAAAATGGCATAGTTAAACATAAAACGATCAATTTTCTGTACTTCAAATGAATGAGAAGGCTAAAAAGAAACCTTTTCAAAAGTGGAGGACTATTCTATCAATTTTCCTAAAAAATGATATTCATATTTCAACTCCAAAAAGGACCTTACAATTTGGCGTTAGATTTTATGTACTTTAACAGTATCATACTCCAACGCGAACTCTCCTCATGGCATTTTAAGTAAATTCATCCAAAAGCGAGGTCATTTCGAATCCTACCTTTCTTTCACAGTTGCCATCTCTCTCACCATACATAAATCCATTCCATACCCATCTTCTATAAGTATATACTCCGATCTGCCGTCAGACCGCTGCATCTCAATTTTTGCTCTGTTTTCTCTCTCCGGCGAAAATCATTCCTTGGAGATTTAATTTTCCAATTCGAATTTCAGTCTTCATGAGTCTGTAGAGAAATTTAATCTTTTCCTCTCGCTCCTCCGCCTCCGATCAATTGATTCCGGACTAATCATTTGGGTAAAATTGGCACATCTTTGTATGTTGTTAGATTTTTTGTTAATGTATATTGGTTTGTATATGTTTGCATGTGTGTTTCGTCCCACAACTATTGCCCTTACTTCGCATTAGGGGTGGGCAAAAATAACCGGAAAATCGAAAAACCGCAATAACCGGTCCATTCCGAACCGAAAAAATGAGGGTAACCGAACCGAATTTTGAAAGCGGTTAGGTTAACCGAACCTCATTTGTAAAAGCGGTTTCGGTTCCGGGTATCAATTTTCAAAAACCGCAGTTAACCGAACCGGTCCATATACACGTCTTAAAGGCTAATATTTGTAATTTTATAGAGGAATTGAGGAATATTAATTCATATCATTTTCAAGTTTAAGATTATTTTAAAACTTAAATATCGTATTTAATTTTTCTTTCAATTTAATTTCTTGATGCTAACTAAAAAATTATTTTCCTATAATTGAAATACATAAATTTTTTACTCTTAAAAAGAGCAATCTTTTTTAACCTTTTTTACTTTTAAAAAGAGTAGATGCAAGAGTTTCAATTGTAATCTTATTGCTTGTTTTTTAAAGTAATTGAAATTGTATAAGCATTTTTTTAATTTGAGCAAAGGTTTATGTTATAATATTTTGATCTATTTTGTCAAATTAACTTAAACTATACGGTTCCGGTTACCCGCGGTACCCGACCCTCTTTAACCGGGTAACCGATAAGCGGTTAACCGATTAATGAGGGTCGGATACGGTTTATAAATTAGGCGAACCGGTACAAGCGGTTCCGGTTCGAATATTAGGTGTGTGGACCGGTTAACCGGTCCATGCCCACCCCTACTTCGCATATATAGAGGTCAAATTTATACCTTTGGAGTATGTTAATCTTATTATCGCTTAGATAAAATAACTATCAAATATTAGACCTAATCGAACAGAATCACCCTTCAAAATGCCATTATCATTATGTCAGAATTCCCGTTTGCGTTGGGAAGCAGAAGAATTCAAAATGCAATAAAGAAACACTGACGAATTACTATATGAAACACCAGTGCCAACATCAAATCATCACTTCGCAGAATAATTTGATGCCCTTTGTTACCTTTATAATATAGAATGATATAAAAGAAACACCCAACAATTGCAAAATCAAATCAGCATTGTGCAGAATAATTGAATGCGCCCTTATTCATGTTTTCTTTATTCCATAATATTTGACCCCGCCAAGAGTTGCCAAAATAAGGAGGCCGACGAGCACACGGAGAACTAGGCTGTCAATGGGTCGGGTCTAGACTCGGACCCGACCCAGACCCACTCTTTTTTTTGGAGCCCTGATATGAGAAAAATTCCATTCATCCGACCCAGATTTGGACCCGAAATTTTCAAAGAAAAAATGGGTCGGATATAGTAGAATCTATTTCGACCCGAACCTGGATCCGGATTCATTTAAAAATAATATATATTTATTTATTACATTATCACATTTATCCAAAAACCCTACTTCTCACAAATCTTCTCTAGCCGATTCTCTTCTCACTACCCTCTATCTCACTTCCTCTCTCTTCTGCCTACCGCCGACATCGCCATCATTTCCATCTTTCTCCACCTTATTTACTCTTTTCTCGCATGTGTTCAAGAAAATATTTAAAATCCAAAGGAATGCTAACACGTTTATCCAATTTTATACTAATAAGCTCTTAAAATCATGATGGTATATGCAGTTCTTGCGGGTCCATGGCCACTGCCAAGTTTATATTGCACGATGGAAGACTCAAGAATACTTATACTCGGATTAAGGTTTCTTTAGTGCTACAAATGGATCCTTCTTGTTTTATTTGTAACTCTGACGAAATGGATGTTGACGACGTCATTTCTGCTGTAAGTGACGACGAGGTGCTTCAACTGGTCCAGTTGTATTTTGCTTTGCCTTTGAACCAGGTTGAGGCACCAGGTTACGGGCTGATGAGATGCGGATGTCGGAAGAGGAGTAAATTGGATGTTTACGAGAGTAATCGGTCAAGAAAGGTGGGAGATTATGGGAAAGCTGTGTTGCGAAGAGCAAGGAGAGGTGGTGGCCTTGTCTGGTAGATGACATTCACAGATTTAAAAAAAAAAAGAATATGTGTATATTTTAATATGCCTACAAGCGGTACAAAGGAAGGGTTTATATAAGATTGAAATATAAAATTATAATAATCTATAGTAGTTATGTTTTGCAAACTTCTCAATTAAGGAGCCTTTCCATTTAGGGTGAGGATTTGTTAATTAAGACAGCCAATTAATTAAGTAATTGTTAATTTGATGAACAATCAGGAATAATTATAATTGGATTTAATGCCTAATTTAATGAACAAATAGAAATATTTATAATTCGATTTAATAATTATAATTAGATGATTGGCAAAAGATGATTTAATATTTAATATCCACAAACTTAATTAAGATTACAAAAAAATATAGAAACAACATGTAATCTTATGCTTCTATCTGTAACATCCTATCTTTTATATTTTTCTCCTCCCAAATTATTATTTTTGTCCTCCCAAGGTTGTTCCTCCGTATGTTTTGATTTTGTGAAATTAACTAGGTATGAAACCTTTCATTGCACAAAATTAGACAAATATATATATATATATATATATATATATTTCTTTGCCAGAATTTAATGTCAAGAATTGTAGAATATCCTAATGAACCTGAAGCAAGAAGCATTTAAAGCAAAAGGCAGAATTTTAGGTTGTAGAAACCAATACCGAAAGGGATACATAAGGAATCAGTTTGTGGAGTTTAGGATTCAATCTCTATAAGTAATTTAATAGTAAAAACTACAAACTACACAAAACCGTCAATATATACCTTTCATCAATGTATAAAGCAGTTTCACTGGATGCATATAGGATAAATTTTAATATAGCCACCGGATAACCTTCATTGCAGTAACCATTTTTTTGCTGCCCTGCCCTCCTTGTAAAATACACATGAATTGAAACAAAAATTAATTGGATGGCCCATTAAAGTAACCTCTAAATGAGAATCCGTTTACTCTTCTTAACAGATAGGAACAAATACCATAAACCCCATCAACCGTCATCCTTTTTTAGTTCTCACAAGTTAAGGACTCACCTTTGGGCTGGTTTGAAGATTAGGTTTACCTTCCCTTATAAAATTTCTGACGAAAAGAAAAAAAAGAAGTTAAGGACTCACTTAAATGCCTATTTCTTTCTTTTTCTTTTCTTTTTTTGTACATACACATATTCAATTCAATCTATTATATGTAACAGTAGATACATAGAAAACATGCTTTCTGCGTATAAGCATTTATTGAAGCCTTAAACTTTATGTGACTGAATACTAGAAACTTCTGTTGATTTTGCTTTATAGAGAATTTTACTTTATAAAGAGGCCGAGTGAATGTAGGCAGCGTTTCACTTTGGAAGTCAACGAACAAAAATATTTCATGAATTATAAAATAGATAAAAACAATCGATCATATAAAAGAAAAGGTTTTAAGAGTGGCAAAACATATATCAAATATGTCTATGAATAACATACCTCTCTAAAGGGAATTAGTCTCCTTTGTGCTTGATATTATTTGCAATGGAGGAAAAAGATGTGCAAAATATATCAATCTTGGGAAATTATAACAGTTGTATTGATACAACAACTACTCTAGATAAAAACGTACCTGAGAGGCTGCAGAGAGGCGAATTAGGAGGAAAAGTTGTATAGTTTAGGGTTTATGTACAGAATAGAAGAATATATAGTGAATTATAATGCACCAATATGGAAAGATGCAAATTCCAAAAATCGTGGGAAGATTTAAGAATTTTTTTACCCAACTCTAGAATGAATTTCTAAATTTTTTTGGCAATCAACAAATCTTTTTACTCAGGAAGGCGTCTCGAGTCCAAGATTTTGACCATATTATCAATCGTTCACGGGAACGTATGATCAAACCCTTTAGTAATCCTTTCAAATTGTGCTATCATTTATATATTAATTAATCAAAGGGATAATTACAGAAACCTCCCTGAGGTTTCTGACAATTTCACTTGGCACCCCTGAGGTTTGAAAAATTACACTAACCTCCCCTGGCCACTTAAAATGACTATAATAACCCTTGACTTATTATTCTTATTATTATTTGCAAATTGATTTATGAATTTAGGGTTTGGAAGTTACAAAGTTACTAATATATAATTGGTTTTGGGTAAATAGATTTGGATGTCTTGCTAGGGAATATTTATGAATTTTGCCTCTATAATACGGTTGCTTGTGATGGTGGTAACTGATAAAAATGGAGCTAGCGTGATATGGTGGTGGTAGTGGTTGTTGTTCAAGTGGTAAAAACAAGATGAATTTTTTATTTTTATTTTCCTGATTAGTTGGCAGTGGTGTACCGGTGTTGGTGAGATTGTTTTGTGGTTGCTAATGGCGGTGTTCATGAAGTTGGTGGCGGTAGTTCAAGTGGTAAAAAATATATATATTATTTTTTTTGGTTTTTAGATTAAGAAGGGCAAAATTGGATTTTCATTTAAAACTTATGTTGATAGGGGAGGTCTTGTTACTAAAACAATAAATGTAAGGGAGGTTTGTGTAATTTTTGAAACTTAAGGGATGCCAAGTGAAATTGTCAGAAACCTCAGGGGAGGTTTCTGTAATTATCCCTTAATCAAAATATATAAATTGAATACTAAAGTTACATAAAATGAGCAAATCTAGCTTTTACATGAAATTTTTATTGAACAGTTGTGATAGGGGTGGCAATAAGCCCCAGGACCGGGATAGGCATAAAAAAGCGTGGGATTGGGCTCAAGTATACCCAATAATACCTATCCAAATATTAGTCTAATTGGAATTTATTTGGGACTCTCACAGGCTTAATATCAAAATAAATTTTTATTTTTAATTTAAGCGGGACAAACTTGATTGTCGCGCTCGGTTTGTGGTCGTTCGTGTGTATAGTGGCATGGGATGCACCTGATAACTCTTTTATCATTTTCCTTTCTTTTTTTCCCATTTTCTAAGGGAGTAACTATTTTTATATTTTGAAGTTTTTATTATATCCAGTGAGAAATTTGATGAAACTCGAACTTCTTTTCTAAGAAATCTTCATCATAATCCCTTTGGAGATAGAATAAATTGCAACCTAATGTTTTCTCACGAGATTACATCGTTTAATAAAGTAGCCCTCCTTGTCATTTAAGTTTATCCTTTCTTTTAGATTACATTCCTTTGTGATTTGAGTTAAGAATAGAGTGCATTTCAGCTTTTTCCGAGACGAGGAGATGAGGAAATCGAATATATAAGGTAGCCCTCCTTGGATCCGTTGAATGCCACCAAAACGACGGTGATCATAAAGCAGGCCACTACTTTAGTAATATGGGCTGGACTAAGAAGTTTCACTCTGACAATTCATCAATTTTGGACCCTCAAATTATTTGAATTTTGTACATAAGAGCTTAACAATAAAGTTAGTTTCTTCCTTTGTTTGAAGACGATTAACCTTTTCCAGGCTTTTGCATGACCCCCTTTGTCCGATAATATTTTTGCAATATGAGATTGTGATTGTGATTGTGATTACACATGTCTAATGGCTGGACGGTATCACTCCTAAATTTCTAATCTAATTTTGGATAGACTACTGTGTACCCAAAAGAGAAAACTTGCATGCTCTTTTGAAGAATTTTTGGAAACCTTATTAAAGCAAATCTGCTAATAAAAAAGTAGTGCTAGTATACTGGGTATGTGCACTTAGGATGTGTTTGTTTAGGGTGTGTGTGTTAGTCTCAACCCAAACTGTGTTGAGACTCTGTGCAGCAAAAACTGGAAATCTTACCCCAAATTGTGCATGTAATGTGTGTGTGTGTGTGTGTGTCTCTCTCTCTCTCTCTATATATATATAACCTGTTGCACTCTAGAGAGTATCACAAGAGTAGTTTCATCTGCATTGTAGGTTGCATTGCGGTTTGATGAAGTTTCTGTCAATTAAATGATTCACTTTATACATTATTGCATGTCCTTTTCTTTCCCCCACCAAATTCTAACGGATTTGCAAGAAAAGAAAAATCCGTTCATCATATTAACATAAAAAGGATTTAGCATTAAGGATTGCAATTCAAACTCCTCGTAGCTAATTTGTCTCGACTAGGATTTGCCTATTCTTAAGTGGTTGATTTAGAACACCCAACACATTGGTTGTTCACCTTCCAATAATTACTTATTAAAAAGCTTTTAGCGAGTCAAGATCATTTTCGAGTTAAAGAACTTTGATAAGCCTTTTTTTCTTGGTTTATATAAAACTATAATTGGTAGCAGCCACTTTTTAATTGTGCTTGCCAAGATAAGAAGACTTCTGGAATATACTTGGGGAAAATACTTAGTTGTCTTATTAACATAGAAATTATGAGATTAGGATGGTAATCAAGCTATAATTTTTTTTTTGGTCATAGCGGACTGAAATTTCTCTAGCAATTTCGATTTTGCTTTATCCAAAGCAGTAACATATACTAATCGCATTCATACATCATTCTAGGACACTCAACTAACAGCATACTTACCTTGTTTTAAGATAGATTTTTCTCGGCATTAATTCCAGAATTTTATTCTTGATGTGTATGCATATGTCCCTCGGCTAGACAACCTCACCAAGTTCAACTTGAATACAACGTAAATTTTCTGATGCCATCCATTAAATAACCTGCATAAACCAACCCCATCTAATTAAGTTTGGTACATATTTTCCTCCATGAACTTCAATATTTTTCTATACACCAGACTGACTAGGTAAGTGGGTTTTTGTGCTATGCATGCCAACATTGATACTGGACGATCGAGTTAAATGACAAGAGTGTATGTCTTCATGTCAAAGGGAGTAAGTCTTCAGCCTGCCCCTCAGGCTTCCTGTATTCTAACACTACTAGCCAAAATTAATAGCTGAAATAGAATATCGGAAACCTTTGAGGGGCAGCTGAAAGTTTCCTCCAGTCATTAATTACTTGATCAAATTGTTTTCTCAGAGCTATGCCAGTGGTAGTAACCAGAACTGGGCTTTTATAGCTATAAAAAAAAAATTGTTCCCTAAATGTCCTTGATTGATGATTTAATTTGCGTTGCACCATAATCTTGATTTACTTTATCGATCACTAACAATTAATGGTGGTTTTAGGCCACGTAAAACCAAGCAAAACTGGCGTGTCATTTTGTTCCTTGTCGAATAAAGCTCATACAGATGGATAAAATGTCAAGATCATAAATTTCTAAACCTAGTGTTTTATATTATAGGGTTAATTACACTTTGCCCCCCTGAACTAGGGGGAAAGTAACACTTTGCCCCCTGAACTAAGAGTATATACACTTTGCCCCCTCTGATAAAAAGGCAGAAGTTAAAAGTAACGCATCAGTTAAAAAGGGCAATAAAATGACAATGTTGCTAACGAATATTGGCTTGTGGACAAGAGTGCCCTTCAGGCTAAAATGGCCACGTGATGTATGGAAAAAAAATGGGATTAAAAACTCCAAAATATAAAAACAAGTACAGCAGCTAAAATGTGGAAAAAATCCCAAATTACAGAAGGGTTTCATGCGCATTTTCATCTCTGCAAATCAGCTCCAGTGGACCATGAAAATTGAGAAGAAATAAAAAGATTTGTGTTGAATCCAACTTAATTGCAGGTACGGTTCGACGAAGTTTCGACTAATTGATGGGTTTTGGTTGCTTGGTTTTCTTATTGTTTGTTTGCAACTGTGAACCCGTAACTACCACTAATTTCCTAAAAATTGTCAACCTTTGTTATGTTGTTTGAGCTTTGCTTTTTGTTAGTTTATGTAAAAATCACAGCTGCGTTTTCTTGTTGAAGATTATTTGCAGCTTAATATGAGTCTTAATCTTTAACGTTTGCTATGTTGTGCATATTTTTGTCCCCCTTTATTTGTTGTTTGACGTACCTATTTACAATATTTTATGCTAGCATCTTATTTTTTATTATGGATGTTTTGTTATGTTATACAACTGCACATGTCATTCAATCTTGACACTATTTTTTCAAAAAAAAAAAAAATCTTGACACTATTTTTGAAGTATAGCATATGTCTACTTTTTTAAACACTTTTTTGACATTGTATTGTTTGTTTATGTGAAAATGACAGCCATGTTTTGTTTGAAAGTGTGGTGCAATGGTCATTTTCAAGACAAACCACAAATGCATTATGTGGGGGGACAAGCGGTATTCTTTAAGGATATTGACCCAGATTTTATGTCCTACATTGAACTTAGAGAAATGTTGAAACTTTTGAACCTACCTATAAACATGACTATTAGGTATAAACTTCCAAATGGCGAGTTTAGATTGGTTAAGAAAGATGAAGAGGTTCTTGAGATGTTTGGGTTTTTTAGAGATGAACCTAATATTGAAATGTATGTTGGGGATATAATTCCAAACAAACCTTTACCAAATTTTTGGGGATTAGGTGATGATGAGATTAATCCATTTGTGGGTAATGAGGAAGATAATGTGGGTATTGAAAAGTATGATAAAGAAATGCAAAAGACAGGACAAAATAGTGATGCAGAGGTTCAAAGTGGTGATAAAGTACGCTCTGGTAATGATGAGCAAGCTGAAAATCATACAGATAGCCTTAGTGAAGATTCAAATTCTAGTTATAGTGGTAGAAGTGATGGATTTACTGATGATGGCTCTGATATAGAGTTTTTTTTAGATGGTGACACAATTAATGATGCATGTGATCCTCTAAGAGATGATGAACTTGTAGCTGACCATGCACCCATAATTCACCTTGGGGAATATGCTGAATATGCTAGACTGATTTCAGAGGATTATGTTGCCTTTACTACTGCTAGAAGTGGAAAAAAATTTCAGGAAGCTTACCAACTTAGTGATGATGAAATTCTAGAAGTGGCACCTAATTCATCTGATGAGGAGAATGAAGAAGAGTTTCTTGAGTTTAATGAGGATAGGGATATGGAAAATCCTGAATTATTTGTGGGATTAATACTTCCAACAGTGCAGGTGTATAGAAAAGTTGTGAGAATGTACTCTATAAAGTAAGGTTTTGTTCTGAAATTCATAAAGAATGAGAAGGATAAGGTGACTGCAAAATGTGAAAGAGAATGTGGATGGAGAATTCATGCAAGTAGCTATAGAGGAACATCAGCTATTCAAATTAAAACAATTAAAGGTGTTCCTCATAGATGTCCTTGGTCATTCAAAAATAAAAGTGCGAATTCCAGGTGGTTGGCAAACAAATTCTTGTCAGAATTAGTTGATAATCAAGATTGGGAATCAAGATCTTTTAGGAAAGCTGTAAGAAAGAAGTACAGGTTATATGTGGGAAAAATGCAGGCTTATAGAGCAAAGAGAATTGCTTTGAAAACAGTTCAAGGTGAACATAAAGATCAATATATGAAATTAAGGGACTATTGTGCTACAATTATTGACAGAAATCCAGGTTCTGTGGCAATATTGAGAACTAAATCAATAGGTATCAATAGGAATCCAACTTTTAAGAGAATGTTTGTTATGTTTAGTGCTCAAAGTCAGGGATTTATACAAGGATGCAGACCTGTTATAGGTCTAGATGCATGTCATTTGAAGGGTGTTTTTGGAGGACATTTGATGCATGCTGTTGGTAGAGATGCAAACAATCAGATGTATCCTTTGGCAATGGCTTGTGTAGAAGCTGAATGTAAGGATAGCTGGTCTTGGTTTCTTGAGACTCTGACAACACAAATTGGAAGTCCAAGTCGAATGGGATGGATATTTATTTCTGATAGGCAAAAGGTATAAATTTCTGCTTGCAGTTTTTTAAATATGTAATAGTGCATAAATTTTATAATAGTTATCTTGATGCTTTTTATTAATTTTCTGGATAGGGACTTGTAGAAACATTTGAGAAGTTATTTCCTACTGTTGAACACAGGTTTTGTGTTAGGCATTTGTATGCCAATTTTAAGTTAAAGTTCAAGGATAAGATATTAAGGGACATTGTATGGGCTGCTGCAAGGGCATATCTACCAGTCCAATGGGAGAGAAAGATGACTGAACTAAAGACTGTTAATCTAGAAGCACACAAGTGGCTGAGTGCAATTTCACCAAATCTTTGGGCTAGGTGCTTCTTTAGTCTAAGAGCTAAATGTGATTTGCTAAGCAATAACATAAGTGAAAGTTTTAACCAATATATTGGCATGGCAAGAGAGCAGCCAATATTAACCATGTTTGAGGATATTAAGAAGATGATAATGTGTAGATTTCAAGAAAAAAGAGAGTGGATTGCAAAGGTTAAAGGTGACATTTGCCCAAGAATCCATGACAAGTTGGAAGATAACAAAGCTAAGTCAGTTGACTTTGAGCCCATACGTGCATCAGATGGTGTGTTTGAAGTGCAGCAGCTGAATAAAAGTTATATTGTGGACTTAAACAACAAGACTTGCAGTTGTAGAGAATGGGACATGACTGGAATACCTTGTGTGCACACCTGTTCAACGTGTATGCTTGGTAACAAAGAACCTGCTGATTATGTGCATGAATATTATAGCATTCAGAGCTATATTAAGACATATCAGCATGTTATCATGCCAATTCCAGACCAGCAACAATGGACTGAGGCACAAGGTGACAAGACAGATCCTCCTTTGTTAAGAAAAAGACCTGGCAAGCCTAGAAAGATTAGAAGAAAAGGCCTTGATGAAGACCAAAACCAAAAAGCTTGTGGTAAGGTAACTAGAAGAGGCACCATAATGCATTGTAGTAAATGCAAGCAAAGTGGACACACCTCCAAGACATGCAAGGCAGATCTAGTCTCACAAAGACAAAGAAATAGCACTGAAATGCAACAGGTATTTGTTTCAGTCAAATTTTTACATTTTGTTTTATATAAATAGTTAAATGGAATTTTAAGTGCTTGTTTAACACGTGTATGTTACTGTTTTAGGGTGAAAGGGAAAGTCCAGGCACTCAAAATCAATCAACTGGCACTATTAATCAATCTGGTTCTATGGTTTCAGCAAATGCCAGAATAGGTAGAGGTAGGAGCGTTGGAAGGGGTAAGGATACAAGTTCCAGAAGAGGTAGAGGTAGGAGTGTTGGAACGGGTAGAGGAAATATGGGTAATAAAAAGAAGAATTATGGGCCATACACAGGTTTTGGGCTTTGGAATGGTATTGGAATGTCAACAATGACTCATTTCATTCCTAATGATCAGGTACTAAAATTCAAATATTTTTCAAATTTCAGATGTTTTATCTTAATTTTTTGCATTCATTGACTTTGTAGGGTCATGGAAGCAATAACATGCCCCATGTGCAGCCAACTTACATGGTAATTTTTATTCAACTTTTGTAAATTATTCCAAATAAATAAATTAATTAATTATTTCTTTTGTTTATTTTCATATTACAGTGGTCAACTTGTTCAGCTAGTCAAAGCACAATTGGAAGACATGATGCAGCTTCTACTTTATCTGGAACTGTTACTGCATCATCTACACGTACAACCTCTACAGATTTTCAGGTAACATTGTTTCGCATTACATGCTCATATGTGCAATGAATATGACTTATATAAATTATTTTTTTGCGCTAGATTCACAAACAAAATAGTAGATTTGGTGATGTATTGTTCTCATCTCAGTCTTCTCACACTGGGCTTCATATTCACAAGGATCAAGTAGCTCCATCAAGAGATGATGTCACAGACAGCTAAAATGAGAGTATTTTTGTTTCTTTTGCTTAGTTTAGAATGAATGTAATTTTGGTGGGGCTGAAATTCTATCATTTGACAAAGTACTCATGTGGTAAATTTAGTATGTTGGTGATCTGATTTTGATGACATCTATATTGCTGGAATATGGCTAAATACTCTTATGATTAGCTTAGGTTGAATCTGGTTTTTGTGACATGTAAAATGCTGTGAATTGACTAAAAACTACTTGCTGTTATTGTCTCTTTTGGGTGCCAAAACAGTGAATATATTATCTATTCTTGTGTTAGGATTCTTTTTGGGTACTTTGATGGCAGTGAACTGATAAGCTTTAGTTTTTTAGGGCAAGTATAATCTTTTGGCTTTATAATATTTCATTCATTATTTGTGGGATTCATATGTCAACAGATTATAGAATCATGCCAAACAATGCCTCCCAACTTCTTTAGAATGTCTATCTAAGCCTATCACATAAAACAAAATACAAATGATCATTACAAATAAGAGTTTTTTCACTTTATTTGCATGCTTTTTATAGGCTTTGTAAGCTTCTTTGTACTTTGCCACATCTGCCTTTAGTGATTTGCATGTTTTCTTCAAATCTTGGTAGTCTTGTAGGAGTTCCTCGTAAAGCATTAGATTGTCGTCCCTTTGAACATTCTTACTTTGATATGTTGCTAGCAGCTCTTTAGTGTTGCTTTGTAGATCTTCTATTCTGTCTATGAACCGCCTCCCAATTTGCAATCCTCTATCACATATTTCAGGTTCAACCCATTGGAAAAAGTCACAACCCCTGCTATTCTGTTATCAAAACAAAAAAATTCTGCATGTAACTACATTTCGAATGTCTAAAATGTATATTTTCATGATTTACTTACATTGTAGTTAGAGCATCCCATAAACATTCTTCCAGGATTTTCATGAGTCCATGAGGTTCGAATTGGAGCTGCTATACCACATTTGCACTTTGTTGAATTGGTGCATTTCTTTGCATATGAGCACTCTGATGATGAATGTGATGAACACCTTGGCCTCGAGTTTCTTGAACTTTGCATATTTCCTTGGCTGAAATCTGTTGTATTCTCTAGCTTTAAGCTGTATTCTTCATATACATGGCATATGTATAGTGTTTTCTATAGGTTGTTTCTTCAACTTTGCTTATTTTCTTGGTAGAAAACTTGTTGTACTCAATAGTTTCAAGCATATTCTGCATATATATTGGTGTTTTCTATGGCCTGCTGCAACAACGGTTAACAAATTGACCGTTTGTAAAATAGGAGGGGTATTTTTGCCAACTAAATTTAACACCAATTTTTGCCCGTTAAAGACTGCAAATTCCGTTAGACAGAGGAGGCAAAGTGTATATACTCCAAGTTCAAGGGGCAAAGTGTTACTTTCCCCCTAGTTCAGGGGGGCAAAGTGTAATTAACCCTATATTATATGCCAATCCCAGAAAGGGTCGAGTAAAAAGAATTTGACAGTGCATTTACTTTTGCAGTCACTTTCTACTTTTCAGATTTTGTTCTTTTAAAATGGGGATTGAAGAGACTTTTATCTCCTCCTCTATATGATAGGGATTTAACTGCCAGACTAGAAATGCGATTTTTTAACGAGGATTCGACTATCAGACTACGCGTGCGATTTTTACTATATGATAGGGATTCGACAACCAAACTACTACTGCGATTTGCAATCACTTTCGTTCATGACCAACAATACTTGCAAGAATATATCAAGAAATTGATGGGAGAAAGGACAACCTCTGCACCTAAATATGCACCAATATAATTAGTCTAGAATGCACATAAGCATGTCAATTAATTAGTTCTCATGCATCCAAAAATAATGGGAAAATTTGTTAAAATATTGCCCAAAAAAAAGAAAATTTGGCATTTATAGGTGTCAGAAAAATTTTTTTGGCATCTAAAGGCGCCGCGTTTGAGAAACGCGGCGGTTACTGTTCACTTTTTTTTTTTAATTTTAAGAATAGGTAAGTATTTAAGGTTTTTTGTATTATTGTTTAGGTAGATTTATAAGATTTAAGTAAAAGTAATCGAGGTAGTTCAAAATTTGAATTGAAAAATTTTAGATTTAAAAATAATAAAGTTACAAATACCAAATTTTGATATATCACTAAATTTTTTAATATCTTGTAGGTCATTTTTTATTTTTCGAATGCGAAATCTAGTTTTTAGAGAAAGTGTGTAAAAGTCTTCTGGTAAAATTATAATTTTAGCACGCAAATACCTTTTTGGTCAATTTTTGACTTTTAAATTCATATTTTATACCCTTGTACAAATTTTTAAATTTTGTAATTTTTTTAAATGAACTACTATTTTTTTGTGTACCACGTCAATTCAAGGGCAAAATAGTTATTTTTAATTTTTTTTAGAATCTTAAATTCATATTTCATAATTTTAAGCACATTTTATATTTGTGATAATTTTTCAGGTACAAAAAAAAAAACGATTTTGCCTCAGATATGTATGCATTATAGAAAAAATAGTTTTTGAACCCGAAAAATTATCACAAATTTAGAATATATGTAAAAGTATGAAATATGAGTTTGGAATTCACAAATAGCCAAAAAAAGGTATTCAAAAATTGAAATGATTATTTTGTCCTTGAACTGACTTAATACTTAAAAATATAGTGATTCATCTAGAAAAATTTCAAAATTTAGAAATTTGTATGATGGTATAAATATGAATTTAAAAATAAAAAATTGACAAAAAATATATTTACGTGCTGAAATTACAATTTTTCGGAAGACTTTTGCACACTTTCTCTAAAAACCAAATTTCACATTCTGAAAAATAAAAAATGGCTCACAAGATATTAGAAAATTTAGTGGTATATCAAAATTTGGTATTTATAGTTTTATTATTTTTAAATCTAAAATTTTTCAATTCAAATATTGAATTACCTTCATTACTTTTACTTAAATCCTATAAATCTATCTAAACAATAATACAAAAAACCTTAAATACTTACCTATTCTGTAAAAAAAAAAAAAGAACAGTAAAAAGTGCGTGAACAGTAACCGCCGCGTTTCCCAAACGTGGCGCTTGACTACTGTTCATGTGCCGCCTTTGGGAAACGCGGCGCATGACAAATTTGAAAAAAAAATTTCAGCGCCGCGTTTCCCAAACGCGGCGCCTTTAAATGCCAAAAATTTTTTTCTGACACCTATAAATGCCGAATTTTCTTTTTTTTGGACAATATTTTAACAAATTTGCCAAAATAATGCCATAATTGTACGTACGTTTTGGTTTTGATGATGAGTTTCCTGGATTACCATCAAGCACACCAAAACGCACTTCCAAGCAAGGCCATCTTTTGTAATGAGCAATCTCGATCTATTTTTCTTGGATTATTTATTATGTATTTTGCCTCCAGGAAACACATTCTACGGCCTTGCTTGAACCCCCAAATTGGCATGTCCAGAGCAAGGGTGATGTGGAACAAGATTTTCAAGTTTTTCATATTATTTTTTTGTATTAGTTTTAAGGTTTTAAATAGGTCATTTTATATAGTTTTAGTGTTATTTTTATTTATCTTAGTAGGATTTTTATGATTGTTATTGTTGTCGACAAGGAGCATGGAAAGAGGAAGAAGAAGGTTGGTGGACAAATAGCATGATTGGGTAATAAAGTTGTTGATCAGAAGACTTTATCCGTTAGAGCTTGCCCATGCCTTATATCGATTTCTGCTGTCAATTGACTAGAAGATTTTCTTTCAGTACAGCGTGCCCACGCTTTATGCGAGGAAGTCTGCTGTCAAAGATGAGATTTAGCAATTTTCTACATTTTTTTATATTTACGCAATTTGTCTTTCTTTGGTTTTTGGAAACTGATGTAGCCTATAAATAAGCACATTCTAGGATTTCTTTAGCAGCTTTTATCATCTTTCATCGATTTATTCTCTATAAACTTGGTTTTAATCAAATTTCTCTCAAGCTCTTTTCGGAGTTAGATCTTGAATCTTTATTTTATTTTTTCGGGAATCGTTTGTGAAATAATTCCTTAGATCACGCTTCCGTGTCAAAGGGATTTTACCGAGGGATTTTACCGAAGGATAAAAGCTTTAGGATTATGCCAATGCTTATCTAATCAACAATTTAGTAGGCAGAAATATAAATGTGTCTCGAACTATGATTAATTTCTTTTTTTCTTCCTTCTTGGTTTTTTTTTTTCTCTTTTCTGGGGGCTCAAAGCCTCCACCCAGGGGGTGTTGGTTTTAGAGAATTAGACTTTAGAAAGGGATTGATATAAAGGTTTATAAGGTTCTTTCAGAGTCTTGTTGGTCATACTTTGATTTTAAGGTCAACTACAAAAAGAAATATATATTCCATAATCATGGACTGGATTTCCTTGCTATCCAATGTCTTATTCTGTTAATAATGTTGACGGCAAGTTTATGTCCTAAAGTTTAATGCACGAACAAAAATCAATAGTAGGAACGGATCCTAAAAGCTTTTGAATCTTTTCCATGATCTATTGAGTGCTAGGAAATGTCAATATTCCACTCCTCCTTTGTTGATCGATTCGAATAAAGCAGAAAACTATGAATGCTTAATCCAAAAGTTATATTCTCTATTTTTTGTGGAAATAATATAAAAAGTTGAGTAACAAACGTAATGGCAAGTGAGTATAAGTCATTTAATACATTTATTTAAACAAATTCTAATTAAATCTAATTCGCCCAGATCATTGTCGCGCCCCAGTTTATCACTTTCACGTGGGATTTTCTTTTTGTATCATTTTTACTTTTACTCTTTACTACTTTTTTTTTTTAACGAACAACCAACAAAACAAAAATTTTCCCCAGTATGGGGTGCAACCATCAAGTGGGTTATGAAACAAAACTTATAGATTCTGAAAGCTCAAAAGGAAAAACAAGAGGAAGAAAATATTTATGGGAAAAGAAAGAAGGCCCCGCCTTTGATCCGTCTTTTTTTTTTTTGAGAATAATTTTGAAAGAAAACTTACTAATCAAATGTAAAACTTTTTTACCAAGTCTGAATTGATGATTTGGGGAAATTCTTGACCATCCATTTCTGCTAGCACAAAACCTCCACTTGATAATACCTTCTTGACAATGAACAGACCTTACCAATTGGAGCTAATTTTCCTTTTGCCTCTTCCTGAATTGAAAGGATTCGCTTCAAAACTTTGTCTCCAATCTCGAATTGGCGAGGTTTGACTTTCTTTTGATAAGCACGGGCTATTCATTTTTGGTAGCACTGTCCGTGACAAACGGCATTCAACCGCTTTTCGTCAATCAATGACAACTGCTCATGACGTTCTCTGACCCATTCAGCTTCTTCCAACTGAGCATCCATCAATATACGCAAGGACGGGATCTCAACTTCGGCAGGTATTACCGTTTCTATTCCATACATGAGAGAGTAAGGAGTTGCCCCAGTGGAAGTCTTTATGGCAGTTCTATATCCCATCAATACATAAGGTAACTTCTCATGCCAATCCCTATGTGTGTCAGTCATCTTTTGAATGATCTTCTTTAAATTCTTATTGGCAACTTCCACGGCTCCGTTCATTTGGGGTCTATAAATAGCAGAATTTTGGTGATTGATTTTGAACTGTTCACACAACTCATCCACCATGTCGTTGTTGAGATTTTTGGCATTATCAATGATTAACGTCTCTAGCACTCCAAAATGATAGATAATATTGTTTCTCAGAAAATCTGTCACGACTTTTTTAGTCACATGCCTGTAAGATGCAGCCTCAACCCATTTGGTGAAACACTCTATTGCTACTAAAATGAATCGATGCCCATTTGAAGTAGGAGGATTAATGGCTCCAATTACATCCATTCCCCACATCGAACATGGCTAAGGAGCAGTCATACCATGTAGTTCCGTAGGAGGGGCATGTATCACATCACCATGCATTTGGCATTTAATACACTTTCAAACGAAATCTACACAGTCGTGCTCTATGATAAGCCAAAAATATCCCATTCTCATGATCTTCTTAGCCAACAAATGCCCATTCATGTGTGGTCCACACACACTACTGTGAATTTCTTTCATCATTTGGTGGGCCTCTTCTTTATTTACACATCTTAACAGGTCTAAGTCAAATGTTCTCTTGTACAATATCTCTCCATTCAAAAAGAATTTTGAAGACATTCTGCGCAAAAAACCTTTTGAAACTGAATTAGCACCGAGAGGGTAAGACCCAGTTTTAATGAATTCTTTGATATCATGGTGCCAAGGTCGACCGTCTGAAATTTCTTCTGTAACCCAACAGTGAGCTGGCTCCTCTTGAAGTCGAATTTGGATAGGCTCAATTACAAATTCATCAGGATGTTTAATCATTGAAGACAAAGTAGTTAAGGCATCTGCAAACACATTAAGTGTCCGTGGAATGTGCCGAAACTCCAAACTTCTAAACTTGGAAGCTAGATTGAGTAGACTGCAATGATATGGAATGATTTTAAAATCTCGAGTTGCCCATTAATTGAGCGTCTGATGCACAAGCAAGTCAGAATCACTAAATGCCACCAAGTCTCTAACCTCCATCTCTAACGCCATCTTCAATCCAAGAATACAGGCTTCATATTCGGCCATATTATTAGTGCAAGGAAAACACAACTTGGCGGTTGTAGGATAATGCTTCCCTTCGGGTGAAACTAGAACTGCACCGATTTCGGCCTCGAAAGCATTTGAAGCACCATCAAAGAACAATCTCCACCCCAAGTACTGCTCACTCATATCTTCGATTGCTCCAACGAACAAGATTTCTTCATCTGAAAAATAAGTATTGAATGGCTGGTAATCATTCTCTCTTGGATTTTCTATCAAATGATCCGCTATAGCCTGCTCTTTAATTGCCTTCTGTGTTGTGAAAACAATATCAAATTCATAAAGAATCAATTGCCATTTGGCCATCCGTCCAATAGGTATTGATTTTTCCAACAAATACTTTAAGGGATCAGAACGAGAAATGAAATATGTGGTGTGACTAAGCAAATAATGTCTTAATTTCTGAACCGCCCAAGTCAATGCACAACGGCTTCTTTTCAGAAAACAATAATTAGCCTCATATGCAGTAAATTTTTTACTAAGATAGTAGATAGCCTGTTCTCTTTTTCCTGATTCATCATGTTGCCCCAAAACACATCCTACAGCTTTGTCAAGCACAGATAAATACACAATCAGAGGTCTTCCAGGGCGATACTAAAATTGGAGGATTCAATAAGTAATCTTTAATCTTATCAAAAGCCTTTTGACAATCCTCATTCCATTTCATATGTATATTTTTCTTCAACAATTTAAACAAAGGTTCACAAGTAGAAGTCAGTTGGGCAATGAACCTACCAATAAAATTGATTCTTTCTAAAAAAAAATTTATATCTCTTTGAGTCTTTGGAATTAGTATGTCGCGAATTACTTTAATTTTGGCAGGATCTATCTCGATACCTTTCTTGCTAACAATAAACCCCAATAATTTGCTGACTGGAGCTCCAAAAGCACACTTAACAGGATTCAACTTCAAATTGTATTTCCTCAATCTTTCAAACAATTTTCTTAAATCCACCAAGTGATCCTCAACCTTTTTAGATTTGATTATGATGTCATCTACATAAACCTCCATCTCTTTGTGGATCATATCATGAAACAATGTGGTCATTGTCCTTTGATATATGGCTCCAGCATTTTTCAATCTAAAAGGTATCATTCTATAGCAAAATATTCTCCAAGGGGTGACAAAAGTAGTCTTCTCTCTATCTTTTTTCGCCATCAAAATCTGGTAATACCCCCAAAAACAATCTCCAAATAATACGACCTCGTGCCCTGCAATATTATCCAAAAGAATATGTATGTTTGGCAGAGGAAAATTATCTTTTGGACTTGTCTTGTTAAGATCTCTATAATCCACACAAACTCGCACCTCTCTATTTTTCTTTGGGATAGGAACAGAATTTGAAAGCCAAACGGGATAATGAGATACTATAATGATTCCAGTATTGAGTTGTTTTACAATTTATTCCTTGATTTTGAGACTCATATCTGGTTTAAACTTGTGAGGTTTCTGCTTTACGGGTAGAATATTTAGATCAGTTGACAATTTATGAACTACTATGTCCGTAGAAATCCCAACTACGTCATCATATGACCATGCGAAAACATCTTGAAACAAAGTCAAAAATTCAATCTTCTTTTGTTTTTTGCTTCTTACTCAAATGAATGTTGACTTTGATTTCTTTAAACTCCGTTTTAGTGCCAATGTTAATAGATTCTGTCTCTTCTAAGTTCGGTTTTGATTTCTCTTCATATTGTTCAAGAGTTTTTAACAAAGATTTATATTCTTCCTTGGTATCAATCTCGTTTAGAATTTCATATTCCATAATTTTAAACTCACAAGAGATATCAAGATTGCAATCATCAATTTCTAAAATTGTGACATCCAAAGGGTCAGATGATTTTATTGATGGCCATCTGAAAAAGATAACACAAACATACAAAAATAAATAAATAAAAAGAAATTATTGAAAACCAATAAGGAAAATTTTTCATTGTTTCAAATTTAGAAATAAACGAAAAATTAACAAAAGACATCATCTTTAGAGATAGGGACTTTACTCAAGAACACATTCATTTTGAAATTCTATACCAAGAATGAAATATATTTTGACTTACAAGACGTTGATATATGTAAAAGAGACTAGAGTCAAGAAACAAAAATAATCACTAAACAAAATATCCTAAGTAAAGCTCTATTTAAGCATGAGTTTAAACAAAAGACAATTCTCTAAATTTATCGAAATTCTCTTTGAATTGAAAGATAATTAGCTGTCCAGTTTTAAAGGGCACCCTCAAAAATTGTTAGAAATTCAGAAGATTCTGATGAAGTGACATCACAAATAGCTCCAACAAACAATTGAGATATATTCAATTCGATCCTATCTGCAGAATTCTCTTCATCAAGATCAGATATCATCACCCCATATGAGCGAGGAAAAGTGTAATATAATAGTAGAATATGCATCCCAGACTGCTTTCCTTCTTTTTCATTAAGCTTCATGATTCTCATCTTCTTCCTATCTTTCGCAGTTGGATGAAATCCCAATCCAAATGTATCCTTTTGCATTGGGAGCTCTATTGGTTCCAGACATCCTTGTAGATTTCTCCCGAAACCCTTTCTTATATCATAATCTCCTCGAATCATTTTTTTAGCCATCATGACGCTGGCCTCTGATACATCTGTTCTAACAAATGATTCATTCTTTGCAATCCACCCCATAGAAACAACATCTTCAATACGATGAGCAGAAATTAAAATTTTTTCACTGTCTCTCCTTTTTGAATTGGCATTAACCATCATTGCATAGTCATTTTCCACAAACACGGTGATTAACTGATTATTTTCGATAAATCTGAGTATTTGATGTAGCGAAGAGGGCACCAAGTTAGAAGTATGTATCCATGGTATTCCTAATAAAACATTGTAAGCACCAGAGAAATCCATAACTTGACAAGAAACTTGAAACTGAGCTGGACCGACTTCTAAGACCAAATCGACTTCACCCATCGGCTCCCTCCTAGTTCCATCAAAACCTTTTACCACGACAATCAATGTGCGAAATTTAACATCAGATAGTCCAAGTTTGACAATAGTAGCCCACGGACAAATATTTAAAACTGATCCATGATCCACCAGAACCCTCGACAGTAGCTTCCCATTACAACGCACTGATATGTACAACGCCTTGTTGTGTGCAATCCCTTCTGCAGTCAAATCATCGTCAGAGAAACTAATACGAGTTGAGGTCAGAATGCTACCTACAACATTGAAAAATTTATCAATAGGGATATCTTTTAAAATGTGAGCCTCATTAAGCACTTTGAGTAAAGCTTCTCTATGCAGTTCAGAAGTCAAGAGCAAGTTCAGGAAAGAGATATGGACAGGTGTCTTGTCTAGCTATTCTACTATTCTGTATTCACTTCTCTTAATCAATCTCAAAAAATCCAGAGCATCCTTTTCAGATACGAGTTGCTTAGGCAGCAAAGAATTCTCTTGAGTTTTGAATTGAGCATTTATTTCGGATTCTCCTAAAACTCTTCCAGACCTAGTGACAGCATTCACTTCTTCTTTTAACAATCTCTTATTTCTAATCAACAATGAAGGTTTCTTGTAATTCCATGGTACTTCCCGTAAACTATTTACAGGCATCTGCTCTGGAAACTCGAGCACAATGAGTTCAGGCATATCCAACTCAAAAGAAGGCAGGTCTAAAATGAATGGATCAAAACATCTTTCTAACACAAAAGACTCATCTTTCTTGAGCACTGATTGTTTCAACTCATTCTTAAGAATGTCATCCTTGTTTTTCACTATTGGCACCTTAGTAGATACCTCTTCCTTCATATTGACCAGATCAGTTTTCATTATGCTCTCAGTCTCATATTCATCCACAATATACGAAGCAGGATCATCAAATTCCTCATCAGTAGTGATGGCTCCTACAGTGTTTTCATGCTCTGGAAGAAGATTTTTACTCACACTTGGTCCCCGTTCCCCTGGCCTTCTGAGAACGATTTCTCCAGATTTAATGATGTCCTGAATTTGATTCTTTAAACCCCAACAACTAGTTATTGAGTGTCCTAAACTCCCTGAATGATATACACAGATAGCGTAAGGATTGTAACCCGCAGGAAACCCTTTGTTATAAACCTTAACTGGAAGCACTCTAATTTTACCAGCGACTTTCAACTGCTCATACAAATGATCAATGGGACGGCCTAAATTGGTATAAGTTCGGAGTTGTCTTTGAATTTGGTCTTTGTTGACTTGAAAAGGGTTCTAGGTGATACTAATATTTTGTTGAGGTGATTTTGGGTTATAGGGAAGACGAGGGTACTTTTAGAATGTTGGTTGAGAAATTGGTAATGGGATGGAATAATTTGGATAGTTGGGTTGAGGATGATGAGACTGGGTGTTAGTGTGATAAACTGGTTGAAAATTGAGGGGTTGTTGGTAATGGGTTGCGTATGGAGGATAGTTTTGAATTCTGAATCTAAAGGATAGGTCTTGATCTCATACGAAAGTAGTCTCTCCTTCTTTCTTCTTGAATGGAGGTTTTTTCTCATTACTATCTGGATTCTGATTTTGCAAAGCTTCCAACTATAATTTTAATGCTATCACATTAACGATTTTGCCTGCCTTGACGAATTCATCATATTCTTCTAGTTTATTGATGATGGTAGAAAATGAACTTCATGACATGCGAAAGATCTTCTCAAAATATGGCAGGTCATGAGGCTTAATAAAAGTTCGGACAATCTCCTCTTTATTCATAGGAGACTCCACTTTGGCAATCAATTTTCTCCAACGTCTGGCATATATTATGTGATCCTCTGAAGGCTTCCTTTTAGCACTTTCCAGCGTAATTCGTGTTGGAGTCAATTCACAGTTGAATTCATGTTACTTAACAAAAGCTGTTGATAGGTCCAACCAACTCCTTATCTCCTGAGGCTTTAAATTCGAATACCAATCTAATACATCACCCTCCAGACTCTCAGGGAACAGACGCATAGGTAAATTCTTATCGTCTACTAGTTTGCCAAGTTTGTTGGCAAACATCTTGAGGTGTGTCTTGAAATTTTCAGTTCCATCATACTTAGTGAATTTAGGAGTCTTGAAACCCAATGATAACTGAACATCCGGAAAAAGACAAAGATTATCATAACCTAGCCCGCCATGCTTGTGTAACCATTGACTTTTCTTTATGAATTCCTCAAATCGATTTAATCTTTTTAGCAAATCTTTATTCACAGGTGTGAAATTTTCATCCATGACTAGTTTTTCCTGAGAGGTTACATCCCAAATAAAAGTTTATGCTGCTTGATGATGAGATGCCTAAGGATTGAGTGGAATATTTGGGTTGATATATGGATGAGATTGGGAACTGGATAATTGGGTAGATTCATTTGGACAAAATTTGGATGCACATGTAAAGGATCAGAGTTAAAATAGGCATATGGTCATTAAATATGATTGGCAAAAAGTGAGATGGAAGTAGCTTGCATATTGGTCGTGAGAGGCAATTGTTTAACCTGCTCAGCAGTATGGTCAACTACTGGCGCCTGGTTGTTCGGAGCACTACCACTGCTATTTGCAACAAGTTGATCAATTACACGCCTTTGCGATGTCATTTCTATACTCAATTCATTAAACTTGCCCAATACTTCGCTCAATTGAGCTCCCAATGTAGAAAAATCTACTGACACTGCTTGAGTTGGTCTTTCTGAAACATCTGGAGTCGAACTCATGTTTACACGTTTCAAAACTTGACTTCGGGACCTGGTAACGATGGGGTTTCTTTGAAATGAAACTATGATTTAAAGTTTCTGGAATATACATTAGAAAAAAAGAAGGTTTAGTCGTCCCATCGTCATTGTCACTGTCAATTTTATTATCACAAAAAAAAAAAGACTAAAATTAGTAAGTATATAAATGATTCAGATGCATGTCCTAGAAGGGAGCCCTTATGGTGCCAAGGGTAGGTTTAACATGAAATGCAATCCTTTAGGGTGAGACCCTCCTTTTAATGAGGATGCGCCAGATCTGCTGAGAAGAAATGCCTCTGTTCCACTTGTGTTACTTTACCTAAGGTCTCATTCGTCAGGATTTACTAAAAATATAAACGTGCACGTCTTTTAGGATTATGTACCCAAGACAAAAGGGCGGCTTTCTTATAATGAGATTTCTGAAATGGCATTCCCTCTATGGTTTATGCATGATGTCAGTTTATTAAAGCAAGTTAAATAAATATGAAAATGCAAAATATCCTCAAAACTTGATTCTAATAATGGTGTGTAATTTTTCCGAGAAAGGTGGCAAATGATCTGCACAAAGGATTATTGATTTCAAATTTATTTGTTTGAAAAATCGAGCCATAAGAGGTTATGAAACACAACATTGAAAGAAGGTAAAAAATCGCGACTTTATCTAGAAATATAAAAGTCAAACTACTAGTTTATTAAAGTCAAATAAAATATATGTAAAAATTATATTTTGTATAATGTGGCATGGGAGGATGGGGGATACTGTAAAATGACGCATTAATTTCTTTGAAAAAAGAATAAATGGAAACTGTGTAAAAGTTTGACCACTTGGGTACATTTATTGACTCTAAGAAAATTTAGTTCGAATAAAACTGACAAGTACAAAATGGATGAGTAAATTTGAAAAGGGTATAAAAATAAAATTATTATTCTAAAATATACAAGTTAAAATATCAAATTTTTCTAGATCTTACAAAAATTACAATGATTGGACTCTTGGGGTGCTTTATTTACAATAAAAATGCAATTTATAAAATTTTATGAAAATTTCATTTTTATCTTTTTTGAAGAAATTAATTATAAAAATAAAATTTAAACGTGCCAAAAGAGGGTTGGCTTCCTATGAGAGCACTCTGGCAGGGCTCTTTATTCTATGGTTGTGAATGAGATCAAAGAATAAGAGAGAGTGCGTTAGTTTTTAACAAATATCATATAACACATTGACAAAATAAATAGCAATAAACAGTACAACAGAAAAAGGGATGGATTCCCTCTTCTCGTGCCTAGTGTACCTGATAGGGTAAGGCCGACTCTGTCCTAAACTTATTCTATATGGATGCATGAGGTTGGGTTCACTAATGCATCTAGATTCGATTAGACTGTCGGTTCCCAAGCCTTCAGACTTAAGGGTAAGGGTCATCAATCCCAAAACCCTTGATCGGTCGCTCGAGCGATCCCCCAGACACTGCTACGTGCACGTCGGGCCACGACCACATGTTCAAGTGGATCTTAAAGTTTCCAAATCTCTAGACTTATGGACTTAAGCCAAGAGTTTGGGTGATCTCCTAAACATGATTACGTGCATATCGTGCCCTGCGCACATGCCTAAGTAGATCAATCCTATTCCTAACCGGGATGGGTGGGTGACAACCACCAAAAAGATAAAAAGGATAAAATATATCGAATGCACGTATGAAGTGCTCCTTGTGAAAGGAGGGAATGATAAAGTGTAGGTTCTAAGGGTGACTGATTCCCTTCCTAATACAAGTGCAGTCGAATAAAGCAATAATAAGTAAACATACATCACATAAGCAGCGGAGAGATGGGGAGTGTGTGAGATGCAAAAGAAAAATCTAAAAACCTTGAAAAGAAAAAATGCAATTCTAACATCCAAAAGCGATGGAATAGAAGGGTTAAATAAGGAAAATGTGGTTAAACTTAGTGCTCGAACTCACTAGTGATCCCCAGTGGAGTCGCCAGCTGTCGCTGCCCCATTTTTTCGAAAGTAAAAAAAAAAGAAATTATTGTATTTATTTATTATGTTGGAAAAAGCGTGTAGGTTTTTGTAAAATGATTTTTTTAAAAAAATACTTTATAAAAGATAGTTTGACAAAAGATGTGATTTTTAGAAAATACTTTATTTTGAAAACAAAAAGAAAAGGGCCTAAATGGGACTTTAAAAATGCGACGATTTTGAGCCCGAAAATAGAGTCTAAAAAGGGTTTTTAGTGAAAAGCGGAGTCGCCACTTGGTATTGAGTTTTGGTGTACCAAGTCACCAGAAAGTATTTTATAAAAGATAAGAAATCAAGCATTATTTATTTAGAAAATGATTTTGAGAAAATATAAGAAAAACAAGAAAAACCCTTTTTAGACAACTTCGAATCTTTGAAAACAAGAGAAAAAGGCTCGGGAGTCACAGTTGAAGAAAGGGAAGGCTAAGACTTGCGCCTAAGGCACCCTTTCAATCTAACCAAAACTAGTTACGAGGTTTAGTCCAAAATTTTATAATATAACCCTAATATTTTATCACATTTGAATGTAACTATATGAATGCAAATCTAGTTCTAAAAATGGATATTATAAAGGGGCAAAATGTTCCATTGAGGTTTGGTCGGAATTATCGCATTAATTGCGAAACCCAAATTTAGATCTCGATGAAGTCACGAGTATAGATGTAAAATGAAATGTAAAAAGAAAAGAAAAATACTAATATCTAATAAGTGAACAAAGAAAATGGGGATGCAACATAACAGGTACGGAGAACTAATAGACTCGTGACTAGCTATTCCTACTCATGGAGGGGGAACGGCATGTACGCCAGCCGTTTCCTACGTAAGTAGATGACTATTTCTTACTCAAAAAAATCACACAAATGACCTAAGATTCTATGTGTAGTGGAGTCTAAATGTTATGCACTGAACATGTGTTTAAAGTAGATAATAGGAATAATAATACATAAAAATCATACAAAAATGAAAAAAAGTCTAAAAGAGAAAATGTGTGTGAAATGAGATGAAATGCACACGAGAAGTGATTCTAATACTAAAATGACCTAAAGGCCTAGCATTGGACTAACCTATTTTTTAGAAATTCTCCGCTAGCGTTGACTAAGCAAAGAAACCGGAATTAACCACAACTAGTGTTGGACTAGTGTGACGACGATACACATATATAATAATAAAAGAAAATAAATAAATAAAACACAAATTAAAACAATAATCACATAAAAGCAGATAATAGCATATAGGAGCACATAGCACACAAGCATAATATTCTAGATGCAAAGTTCTAGGGAAAGCGAATAAAATACATAAGCACATAGCACACATAGCACACAAAAACCCTAACTATTACACCGGAGAAAGACCTACTTACAATCTAAATGGGAAAAGATAATCAAAATAGCCTATCTAACCTATCTATTACATTTTCTATCTAAAATACAAAAAGCTTTTGTTAACTAGATGAAAATATAAACTATCTATTACATTAACTATCTAAGTACAAAATTTTTATTAAATAGAATATTACCTATCTATTACATTCCTTTGAATAATTAAAATTAAATTCAAATAAATAACATAACATAAATAAATGCTCACATATAAATAAAATAATAAACACTTAAGAAATACATAAAGAAAAACACATAAAAAACATAGAAGCACATAGGAGCACATGAGAGCACATAAAGAGAAATTAAAAGGATAACAAAGGTACCTCCCATCCAAAGACTTGGTATCAACACTAACAAAATGAATAAACACGTCAAGGTGTCAATATTTTGGATAAACAAATCATAAAGTAAATAATGTAATATTAATTACTATAATCAAGGGATAAATGTAAGGGAATTATAATAACAACAACAAATAAAAGTTAAAAGCACTAACTAAGCGTTTAAAAATATATATTTAACTTAAATAAAGAAAATACAATAATATTTAATTAAACTTTTAACACAATGTATAGAAACATCAAAATAAAATAATATAAAGAGGTATATAGAAACTAATATGATCATTAATTAAATAAATAAAAATTTAAATCGGGTTATTGATTAAAGCTTAGAAACACAAAGGGCGTAATTGAAGGTATTAAGACCTTAATTAGATAAAAAAGAAAATTCTGAATCAACAATAAGATTTTTCTAAAATTTTAGGTTGAAACACAAATATTCCAAAATTAGGGGAAAAAGTATAATTTAAGAAAAATTTTAGGAATTAAAATGTCAATTTTAACAAGTCTAAAGTTAAAATATAAGTTCTAACAATATTCTATGGTAAAAAGTGAGAAGGCTAGCAAATTGGGGGACATAACATGAATTTCAACAAGTCTAGAGTAAAAAATGTATTTTCCAACAATGTTTTAGGAACAAGAATGCAATTTACAGCAAGCTTGAAGGATGAAAAATAAATTTCAATAAATATGTGGAGTCAAAAATAAAAATTACAGCAAGTTATGAGTAAAAATATAATTTTCAGCAAGATTGTAGGATAATAATATACTTCCAGCAAAGCATGATGGCAAAAATAAAATTTCAGCAAGGTTGGGAGACAAGAATACAATTTTCAGCAACACTAGAAACCAAATTACAAATTTTCAGCAGCTTTCAAGGGCTAAAATACAATTGTAGCAATATGGGGAGTAAAAATGTGAACTAGAACAAACTTAGGGGGGTAAAAACGTAATTTCAGCAAGATGCAAGGACAATTTCGCAATTTCAACAAACTTAGAGGCACAAAATTACAATTTCCAGACATATTCAAGGACTAAAATACAATTCCAGCAATATTCTAGGGTCAAAATACAATTCTAGCAATGCATGGGGGGTAAAAATGAAAACTAGAGCAAACCTAGGGGGTGAAAACATAATTTCAGCAAAATTGAAGGACAAATTCACAATTTCAGCAAACTTAGGGGTATAACATTGCAATTTTCAAACATATTAGAACCATATTGCAATTAATTTGAATATAATTGAAAAGAACTACAAATTTCAGGGGTCAACTTAAATAAAAAAGACTTAAATGAAGTAAACTAAAAGTATTGAAGGCCAAAATCAAACAATTAAGAACCTAAGGGGACAAAATGTAAATATATATAATCTAATGAAAATAATAAAAATAAACAACTAAAGAAAACTAATCAAAACTATGTCATTTCATGCCAAAACGACGTAGTTTTGCCTAAAACTTTTTTTTTTTTCTGCTTCTCCGGCTCTCTCTCCTCGGTCTCTCTCTCTCCTCGATCTCTCTTCGGTCTCTAGTTTTCTCCTCAATCTCTCTTCAGTCTCTCTCTAGTCTCTTTCTCTTCGGTCTCTTGGTTTTTCTCTCTCTCTCTCTTCGGTCTCATTCTCTTCTTGGTCTCATTTTCTCCTCGGTCTCTCTTTTCGGTCTCTCTCTCTTCGGTCTCTTGGTTTTTTTTCTCTCTCTTCAGTCTCTTGGTTTTTCTCTCTCTCTCTCTTCGATCTCTCTTCGGTCTCTCTCTCTTCGATCTCTTAGTTTTTCTCTCTCTCTCTCTTCGGTCTCTCTCTTCGATCTCTTAGTTTTTCTCTCTCTCTCTCTCTTCGGTCTCTCTCTTCGATCTCTTGTTCCAAAAATCCCTAGAGTCTAAACACCTAATCCTCAAATATACCCCTTAAGGTCACATAAATCAAGCCTCAAAACCTCAGATTTCATGATTCAACGTACCATTATATGCATTTGTCTGAGTAATTAAAAGACGAATCAAAAAAAATTGAGGAAGTGAAGAGAAGGTTTACCTGGGTCAGAGGATGGTGGAGGTGATATTCGGTTGAGTGGTGGAGGAGGAAGGCGAAACTGGTAGAGGTCGAAGGTGGCTTCGGTGGTGGCGCTTGTCTTGACAGTGAGTGGTGTGTGGTGGCGGCATATGTGTGGCTAGTTGGAGGTGCAAGTTTTCTGTTGCTAGTGAGGTAGCCGGCGGTGGGTGGTGGAGGTTCTGTGATGGTGTTTGTGCGAGGTGGAAAAGAGGCAGTGAGGTTGTGAGTGTAATGTGTGTCTATGAGTGCAAGTGTGTTCTTTATTTTTTTTTTTTGGTCAATGTGACTGAGAGTGATAGTTGTATTGACGTGTGCAAGTGAGTGAGTTGTGGTTCTGTATGTGTTTTTGCAGGTTGATAAAGTTGTAAGCTTCAGTGTGTTGTGCAATGTGTTGTGAGGAAAGGCTGAGAGAGAGATGAGGGAATTGTGTAGGTGTGTTTGTTGTCTGTGTGATGTTGTGCAGATGAAATTGTGTGCAGATGAGTGTGTGTTTGTGTGTTCTGTGAGATGTTGTGCAGATGAAATTGAGTGCAGATGAGTGTGTGTTTGTGTGTTCTGTGAGAGTCGAGAGAAGTGAGTTGTGAGAGTTGTGTCCAATGTGTATCTGTGAGTGAATGTGTGTCTGTGAGAAGGAGAGGAAGATGTGTTTGTGCAGGGGAAAGGGACCGAGAGAGTGAGAGAAAGGAAGTGTAGTGTGCTGGTTTCTGTGTGTTTGTGAATTGTGTGCAGGTCTGTGTTTTTTGCAGTAAAAATAAAATAAAATGAAGTTGTGAGAATTGAGAGGAGAGGTTTGTGATGATGAGGGTGGGTGAAGAAGGAAAAAAAATCCACTAAAATCCCCTCAAATCTGGTTTTAGGTGGTGATTGGAATCGCTGATCAGTTTAGCTTTCCTATGCTGCTGCGTGCAGTAGCTGCAGTAGGAAACTGCAGCTGCTGTAGCAACTGGTTTGATTTTTTTTTTAACTTTTTCTACGCAAAAATAAAGTAAAAATAAAATTCACTTGGATTCCAAAAAAAAAAACAAAAACCACTAAAATTCAGCATTAAAAGGAGAAATAAAATTTACTACAAATTTCGAAATTTGCTGGAACAATGAAAACGAGTCATTAATAGACAAAAAGTTAAAATTTTGAAATAAATACCAAACGCCCTTTAAAAATTATAAAATTTTTACAGAAAATTAATGAATATACAAAATGTATATATAAAATTTTTCACTTGAAAATTCTCATAAAAAAAGTGTATTGGAAAACACGCCATTAATGTTTAAAAATACTAAAATTTTAAATAAATAATAAATGACTCTCCAAAATTATTAAAATTATAAATAATGATCAAAATAGTAAAATTATGTATTTAGGAAATAAAATAAAATAAAATAATAGTTACATGGTGAAATTATCATTTTGTCCCTGATATGACGAATTAGACATAATATACACGAAAATTGTAATCGACCCCCGAAAAATGAAAATACCTCCTAAATGAAGTAATACGCATATTTTACAAAAGGTATGTCAAAATTTGGTGTCTACAATCATTTATTGGATCTTGATTGAGATTCATACTTGAAATCTATATGTTTTTGTAGAAACCATTTATTCCAACTTTATGGGTGGTCAAACTGTTTACGTGCACACATAAAAGAACAGGGTCGAAGTGGGGCTTCTCCCCTATTGTACCTCCGACGCTCAAGTCAACAAGGTATTAAAATGAAAAAGTAATGAAGAAAAGCTCGGGTAAATTGAGAGCTTACTTGTGTCCCTAGAGAGGTATTTATAGCTTACTTTATGAGACCCCATGAGGGATATTTATAACTTGAGAGCTCCACAGTTATTAGCCTTTTGAGTTGGGCTTTATCCTATAAACAATTTTATATGAGGAGAAATTATAAATATGGGCCATAGAATTGGGCTGCTTCAATTTTGTCTTCTACATAAGGCCCCTAGCTCGGACAGGATGACAATGAATTTGTCATCGTGTCCCGAGCTTATATAACTTTGTTGAGAATCCAAGAGAAGACCGAAGTCCATAATGAGGCTTTAAATGACTGATATAATAATGAGGCCGCTAGGGGCCGAATACTGGGAGGTCACGGAAGTCTAATACTGATGAGCTCTCCTTGGCTGAACTTTTTTTTGGCCGAGCTCTTCTTTGGCCGAGCTCTTTTGGCCGAACTCTTTTTGGCTGAGCTTTTCTTTGCTGAATTCTTTTGGCCAAGCTCTTCTTTGGCTGAGTTCTTCTTTGTTGAGCTCTTTTGGCAGAACTCTTCTTTGCTGAGCTCTTCTTGGCTGAGTTCTTTTTAGTTTAGTCTGGAAAGAGGTGAAATAAACATGTCTTTTGCTTCATTCCGGAGTTTCAAGCCATTTTGCCTCTCTGGTCTTTTGAAGCTTAAATGAGGAGTTCAAAGAGGATATATTCAGGCTGAGCTCATATTTTGAACTCTTTTGAGCCGAACTCCAGTGAAATAATATAGTCGAGTTCAAAGAATATGGCTGAGCCAAGGACACAATATGGCCAAAGTAATATGGCCGAAGTGCTGAGGACGCAATATGGCTGAGGTACAGAAGTGCCCAAGATACAATATGGCCGAAGTGTCGAGGACCCAATATGGTCGAAGTGCCAATGACATAATATGGCCGAAGTGCCGAAGCATTTGGCCAAAGTCAGGACATAATATGGCCGAAGTACTTGGCCAAGTTGAGGACATAATATGGCCGAAGTACTTGGCCGAAGTGAGGCCGAGCAGAAGATATAATATGGCCAAAATGATGGCCGAACAGAAGACATACTAAGCCGAAGTGATGGCCGAACTAATTACATAATAAGGCCAAAGTGACGACCGAACCGAAGACATAATCTGGCCGAAGTGACGGCCGAATCGAAGAAATATTATGGCCGAGCTCTAGTGGGATAATCACTCGTTCCCACAGACGGTGTCAATTGTAGAAACCATTATGTTCATCTTTAAAAGTGGTCATACTGTTTACCTGCCCACATAAAAGAACAGGGTCAAAGTGGGGCTTTTCCCCCATTGTACCTCCGACGCTCAAGTCAATAAGGTACTAAAATGGAAAAGTAATGAAGAAAAGCTCGAGTAAATTGAGAGCTTACTTATGTCCCTAGATTTATAAGACCCCATGAGAGATATTTATGTCCTCAGCTCGACCAAATACTTCGGCACTTCGGCCATATTGTGTCCTCAGCACTTTGACACTGGGGCCATATTGTGTCTTTGGCACTTCGGTGGTATTGTGTCTTCGACACTTCGGCCATATTGGGTCCTCGGAACTTCAACACCTTGGCCATATTGCGTCCTTGGCAGTTCGACCATATTACTTTGGCCATATGTGTCCTCGGCTCGGCCATATTCTTTCAACTCGACTATATTATTTCACTGGAGTTCAGCTCAAAAGAGCTCAAAATATTAGCTCGGCCTGAGTGTATCCCCTTTGAACTCCTCATTTAAGCTTCAAAATACCGGAGAGCTAAAATGGCTTGAAACTCTGGGATAAAGCAAAAGACATGTTTATTTCATCTCTTTTCGGACTCAACCAAAAAGAGTTCGGCCAAGACGAGCTCGGCCAAAGAAGAGCTCGACCAAAAGAGTTCACCAAAGAAGAGCTCGGCAAAAAGAGTTCGACCAAAAGAACTCGGCCAAAGAGTTCAGCAAAGAAAAGCTCGACCAAAAGAGTTTGGCCAAAAGAGTTCGCCAAAGAAGAGCTCGGCTAAAAGAGTTCAACAAAGAAGAGCTCGACCAAAAAGAGTTCGATCAAAAGAGCTCGGCCATAAAAGAGTTCGGTCGAGAAGAGCTCGGCCAAAAAAAAGTTTGGCCAAGGAGAGCTCATCACTATTAAACTTCCGTGACCTCCCAGTATTCGGCCCCTAGCAGCCTCATTATTATATCAGTCATTTAAAGCCTCATTATGGACTTCGGTCTTCTCTTGGATTCTCAACAAAGTTATATAAGCTCGGGACACGATGACAAATTCATTGTCATCCTGTCCGAGCTGGGGGGCTTATGTAGAAGACAAAATTGAAGCAGCCCAATTCTATGGTCCATATTTATAATTTCTCCTCATCTAAGGTTGTTTATGGGATAAGGCCCAACTCAAAAGCCCAATAACTATGGAGCTCTCAAGCTATAAATATCCCTCATAGGGTCTCATAAATCTTAGGACACAAATAAACTCTCAATTTACCCGAGCTCTTCTTCATTACTTTTTCATTTTAATACCTTACTGACTTGAGTGTCGGAGGTACAACGGGGAAGGAGTTTTACTTCGACCCTGTTCTTTTATGTGTGCAAGTAAATAGTGTAACCACCCATAAAGCTGAAAAAAATGGTTTCTACAATATGCATGTAGTCAAATAAGTTGAGTACCTCTGGCTCAACTCACTCACTCATTAAATAAGTCAAAATTTGTATCTAAATTCTACTCATTTAATTTAATAAACAAGCTAGCTCGATCGTTAAATAAGCTAAAATTTATATTTAAATTCTACTCATTTAATAAACAAGCTAGTTCTTGCAAACAAGTCAAAATTTGTGTTCAAATTCTACTTATTTAATAAACAAGATAGTTCGAGCGAGCTTTGCCCGTTTAATGCAAACCTATTTTTTAATTAAATAAAAAATATTAACAGATAAAAATTTAGTTGCTCAAAAAGAATTTAGTTGCTCTTTAATTAAAATTAGCATAATAAACAAGTACCATAACAAAATTTATAATCACTAATATTACAAACAAACACAAAAGCATCACCAGAGCTTCACAATCATCCGATTTAGTACTGAAAGTAACTAAGCCTCACTGTCACAACATTTAAACACAAAGTGAATGGCTACTTTGTCAGTTCAATTTCGTGGTTGATGGTTTAAGTGAAAAAAAAAATGAAGATGCAAAGTATTGTATGTTATGTTAGAAATTAGGAATATAGTGTACCGGGTAACTTAAGGGTTAAAAAACAATACTAATTATAGTGAGGATGACAGACAAGGAGGAAAAGAATGGAAATGCTTAGCTATATATAATCAGATCAAATTCATAAAACACGATAGTGAAGCTCGTACTTCAAACACCACTTTTTAGTTAGGTTCATCACTGAAAATTATTTCCTTTATAATTTTTGAAGAGTGAATGACTCATTTTGATACCCTTATTTGACATAACATGATGGTAAGAACTAACAATATCATCGAATAGGGAGCTAAATGAAAGAACATAGCCTTTGTTTGATTGGTTTGACGTAGCACTTCATAAGGAAGCTGCTTTATAAAAAATAAATAAATAAATACAGTATAACATGAATGTAAGAGTGCTCAACTCAACTTCAACATGGTGGAATCACGAATTTGTTTTAACTATAATGATTGCCAATAGAAGATTTAAACTAGTAAATTAAGGTAAAAGAATTCAAGATCCTTATTCTAAAAGAAAGAAAGAAAAGAACTACAAGAAGGCATGTGACTTTGTCACACTCGATATAATTCTACATGATTACTTGAGATTGGATTTTGATGGGATGGTGGTTGAGGTTGAGTAGAGTTGCGGTGGTGGTGATGTTGACTGGCGAGGGCGTGAATTCTCTGGAGGCTGGCGGTGGCGGTATTCTCTGATTTAGGGTTGGGAGGGAGGAAGGTTAAGTGAAGAAGAGGACGATGGCTTTTTTTTTCATGTATTGTAAGCATTGTGCACGATGCATGAGGTGCCCTTTCTTTTTTTATAATATAAGCACCACGCCCATTGCGCGTAGGCTTTTTTTTTTTTTAAAACAACGCCAAGTACTGCGCGCATGGTGCGCAGATTATATTTTTTTAACGAACTCGTGCAATGTGCGCGCAGATTATATTTTTTTAACAAACTCGTGCAATGAAAGGCCATTTTTTATGTGATTTTCCATCAGATTTCATTCTATTTAAAGGCCAACAATCCCGTACGCTAAAGACGTCAAGTTTCTTATCTTGGTAAGCCACAAAATTTCAAAGCTTCTCGCAGGCAGCTCTTTTGAAATCAATTTTGCCTCCCTCAAGCAAAATTTCAAATTAGTTTTCCTTTTACTTTGATATGGTTTTTTGTTTTTATAATGTTTTATTTTTTATATATTTTTCATATGTATATATATTATTGTCATGATATATATATTATATTCTAGATTAGTATATGTATTATTATTGTGATACACACACACTGTAAAATACATACTCACACACATACATAAATATATATATGTGTGTATATTATTTTTTTGTTTTTGTAATGTTTTATTTTTTATATATTTTTCATATGTATATATATTATTGTTATTATATATATTATATTCTAGATTTGTATATGTATTATTATTGTAATACACACACACGCACATATACATACATATATTATTCTTGATATGTATATATTATTGTTGTAAAATACACACACACACACAAACATATATACATGCGTGCGCGTGTATATATATATTATCCTTGATATGTGTATATTATTGTTTTTTATTTTTATAATGTTTTATTTTTATATATTTTTTATATGTATATATATTATTGTTATGATATATATATTATATTCTAGATTTGTTTATGTATTATTATTGTAATACACTCACACACACACACATAATATATTATTGTTTAAATCTTAGTAAAAATATATTTTGAAAAATTGGACTAATGATCATATAAACAAGTTAATATGCAAATAATATTTGCAAGGTACTAACATAATCTAAATAATTACTTTTCTTTTGTTAAATACCAACTCATTACTTGTAGTACTTTTTGATAGATTACTGATACTAACCATTTTTGATGCCGTATGTAACAGGTGAAAAGGCAAGTCAGGATATTGGTTGGGAACATGACACACCTGCAAGTGAAAATAGAAAAGTTGTGAGATGTAATTTTTGTGGAAAAGTAATGCATGGCGGCATTACAAGATTGAAAGAGCATGACGGTCATATTACAGGACAAGTTGAAGCTTGTCCAAAAGTTTCAAGAGAAGTTATAAATATAATAAAAATGCATTTAAGAGCTGGTAAGGCTAAAAAAGCTACCTTAAAAAAGAAGAAATATTGAGCTCTCTGCAAGAGGAGAATATGTATGGCGACGAGGAGGAAGAAAACGTATATGAGATTGATGAATCGGAAGATAAGCAGATGAGGCGAGCAATGAGAGAGAGCCGATAAGAATAGCGAAGGCATTCAGTGTCTGGAAGTCAACCATCCATGTCTATACCGGGTATTATTTGTAAATTAAAATATTATGGAAGTTGTCATATCAATTTATTAAAATACATTGAAATTATTATTTATTTGTTTTTTATTTTTTTAAACATTTTTTACTCCAGAATATATGGGTGCTGGTACTTCGGAGCAAGCAACTGCTAGAAGTAAAAGGGGCTTGTCTCGTAATTTTAGTATCAGACAAGCAGATGAAATCATAAGTAGAGAAGTTGACTTGCATATGTTTTCTTCAAAACAGAAATCAATCAAATCAATGTTCACAGGGGAAAACCTAAAGATCGTCGATAAGGCAATATCAAAATTTTTTCATTTCAATGTTGTACTATTCCATGTAACTGATAATCCATACTATCAACCATACTATCAATTAATGATTGATAAAATTACCAAAGCTGGTCCTGGAATTAAAGGCCCTTCAGCTTATCAAATTAGAAATGAATATTTAGATGAAGAATTTGAAGAGATTCATAAATATTTAGAAGATGTCTCTGGTAAATTTTCAACTTTTGGCTATACACTTATGTGTGATGGTTGGAGTACTCGCACTAAGCACCCAATAATAAACTTTATGGTATACTGTGATAGGCATATGTTATTTAACAAATCAATTGATTGCACAAATGTAAGGAAAAATGCAGAATATATTTTTAAATTAATGGATGAGATAGTAGAGTCTATAGGAGAAAAAAATTGTACTGATTGTGACAGATAATAAATCTAGTATGAAAGCATCTGGACAATTACTAATGAAAAAAAGAAAACATCTATATTGGTCACCTTGTGCTGCTTATTGTATTGACTTGATGTTGGAAGATATCGGCAAAATGGATGATATGGAAAAAAAAACTATTGCGCAGGCAAAGAGAATCACTAGTTTCATACACAACAGTGATAAAGAAGTAAATTTGATGAAGACATATACAAGAAAAAGGGAATTGTTACGTCCCGGCATTACAAGATTCGCTATGAATTCATTTTTTTTTAAAGTCTTGTTCGGCATTGTACAGAATTGAAAACAATGTGCACCTCAGATGATTGGATAGATTTCAATAACACAACCAAACGAAGAGGAAAAGCTGCTGAAGTAGCTGAATTGATACTATCTGAAAGGTTTTGGAAAAAAGTCAGATTTGTTTATACAATAATAGAGCCTTTGGTCAAAGTCTTAAAGACCATTGAACAAGACAATAAACCGACCTTTCCAATTATTTATGAGGCCATGGACAGAGCAAAAATGGCTATTAAAAAGTCGGTAAAAAGTTGGAGGAGTATTTGGGATGTGATTGACAACAAATGGTACAACCAATTACATTGTGATTTACATGCGATAGGTAATTTAAAATAATACACGCAATTTGAATATGCATTATATATGTATTCACTTGTTTATTTAATTTTATGATTTTATTTTATTTAGCATATTTTTTAAACCCGACCCTACAATACTTTGGAACATGTGAGTATAACATTGATGAAGTTCATGGGGTTGAAAAGAGTCATTACAAAGTTTGAGCCAGATTTGGATGCACAAGTTGATGCAATAAACGAGGCATATTTATGATTATTTTATTTACATGTATTAGTGATCACATGCATTACCAAATTCTAGAATTTTAACATATATGCATATGTCACTTTTTGTAGATCAAAATTTCCACAGAGAAAAGAGGAGGATTTGGAAGTTCTATTGCAGCAAGAGCATTGTTGAAATCCTTACCAGGTTTGAGCTCAACTCAATATATACTTATATAGACATTTAAGTTATATGAACGAATTTAATATTTTTTTATGGTATTAAGATTATTATTATCCTAATTGATTATTATTTTGTTTGTTTAGCTGAATGGTGGCTCAATTACGGTGAAAATGCTCCATATCTTAGAAAGATTACAGTGAAAATATTAAATCAAACCTACACATCCTCTGGTTGCGAAAGAAATTGTAGTACTTGGTCATTGATTCATACAAAGCTTCGCAATCATCTAGCAATTAAAAAATTACATAAATTGGTCTTTATGCATTATAATATGCGATTAAAGGTGAAAAATCTGATGGATCAAAGGGACACTGATGACTTCTACAGTCCAATTGATTTGAATCACATTTTTCATCAAGACGATATATTAGATGAATGGACAAGAGAAAGTGATCAGCCTACCTTATTTGAAGATAATCTCGAGTGGTTAGATGAGAGCATTCACCAACATGAATCAGAAAGAGGTCAAGATGGCAATAGACGTGATAGTTATGATGGTTTTGGTGATACATTGTCCCAATTTATTACTGGGAGGAACAAGAATAGTATGAAGAAACAAAGAAACCAATTTGATGCTTTAAAGTGCAAAGTTACTATTCCATTGCTTTACTATTCATGCATGAAATTCAAATGCGTAGTGTAGTTGGCATGAGGTAATCTAGGGACAATTGAAGCATAAGTTGGTTTTGTGCAAGTTTGTTTAACCAATTGGAACATGTTTCAAATGGTTTAGAAGCTATAATTATGCAAACAATCCAATTGAGATCTTGAGTTCATGGAGTTACTATTCATCACATGAGATCCTTTGAAATTGTGAGTCAAAATCTATAATGTTGATGTTTTTTATGCCTAAAAATCATGTGAACAAATTTTTTTTCATAATAGAAATATACTTGTCATGTATAATTTATCAAAAACTTGCAAACAAAAACTTTGAATTTTAGGTTCATAATAAAACAAGGGTGTTCCAGGTTTTTCAAGACTGCCATTTTGATCAATTCCTACTTCATGTATGTTGATATTTTGGATGAACTTAAGGCATGATTCTAACATTTATTGAGATGTTTACAAGTTTATCAAGTTTTGTCCAAAAATAAGAAGCATAAATGGTTCAATTTGGCTCACAAAATGGCTAAAAAATCAACCTAAAATGTATGAAAAGCAGGACAAGATCCACGGACATGGATCCCCAGAACATCCACAGATCCATGGTCCGCATATTAGATTCTGGGGGCTCATTAGGATCCGTGAGTGCAGAGATCCGCAAGTGGCATCCAGTAGATCCATCTGTGTAACAGGTTCTGGGAGGGTAGGCAGATCCGCGGACGTTCAACAATATCCGCGGACCTGACCCGCGGATCCTCTGCAGATTTTGACAAATAATAGGGCAATCGAACAGGTACTTTTCTCTATTCTTTTCTGCAAAACAATCTCAATTCCCTTCCCCAACTCCCTTTACTGCCATTCTACTTCCAATTCATAGGAAAACCTCACCATAAGCACCACGAACAACACATTTTAACTAAGATTTTACACAAAATCCTCAAGAAAAAGGAAAAAATTTCAGATTTCACAAAGAACCCTAGTTTTTCCCCTTTTACTATGGTGTTAATTCGAGACAATTAGTGGACAAATCTTCACTCCTCATACATCATTGGAGCATTTGCATAGAGCATTTAAGGTATGTTTCTACCCTCAAAACTCGAATTTAAATATTGCAATTTTTCCTTTATTTTTCATTTTCGAATTTTTGAAGGGACAAATTTCTGCTATACTTGGATGATTTTGAGGATAAATATGCTTTAGTTGCACAAGTGTAAGCATGGGTAACACTTGCATGGAGAGATTTTGACATGAATTCTTGAATTGAAATGGTTTAACTCACCAATTGTGGGAAAAATGTGAAGTGATTGTGAAGAGCACTTCAACAAAATGAAAGGATCAATTCAATCATATAAGGATCTTATAAACATGCATGAATGATTAGATTAAGCTACATTGTGCTCTAACGTCTAATTTGCCAAATGCAAGTAAAGAATGCATGAATGACCCTATCTTGAATAACTTGGAAATGTGAAGACATCTAGGATCACATTCAGGACTAGTGGACTGAAATGAGTAATTGGACAATAGATGTAAGGTAAAAGTGGAGTCTTTAGGTAATGAATTGGAGAATTTCCTTAAGGAAATTATGAAGGGATGCCAACTAATGTATTGATGAACAAAATTAACTTGAATAGTCTTGTGTACATGAATGAAGAAATTTGGAAAGTATGTGGGTGATCGACGGGCAATTTTAAGTTTCACACCAAAGTTTTAGATGTCAATGGATTAGAATGCACTAAAAATCATGGTCTTCCTTCTTTAATAATTTAGTGGATAACTTCACTTATCTAGTTGTATGGGCTACTCATGTGTATTTGAAAGATACTTGAATGTTGTTGTGCTATCATCTTTTCTCCAAACGTCACATTTCATCTTTGCTATTTTTAGATAAACATGTCAAGAAGACGAGGAAGAGCCAGAATAGCACAATCAGAAGAGGAGGAACAAACTCCTCAATTTGATACTCGCGCTTCACATCATTGGAGAATGAACAATGGTACAACGCAAGAAGACATAAAGAACTGATCAAGGAGAAGAGTTTGGAGGACAATGTAGATCAATTCTTCCACATCAGTGATCACTTTGCACGAATGGGATGGGCACCAATCCTCAACCTACTTGAGCTCATATTTCCCAACCTAGTGCGCGAATTTTATGCCAACATAAATGACAAGGAAGGACATAACGCATCCTATCTACAGACTACGATTCAAGGAAAAAGGATTGTGTTACTAAGATCCCGAATTGCAGAAATGTTGCGCTGTAGAAATGAGGGAATGGACGTGGATTACAAAAAAGAATACAAGTGGGAAGACCGTAGTTGGGATATTCAAGAAGCAAAAAGAAGGTTCAGGGTCCGTGATGGGGTAACTAGCCAAGGAGATCATGAAAGGACCGGCCTACTTGCCAAATAGTTTAATAATATCTATCACATTTACATTTACATTTTTGCTCATAATATAATGCCCAAGCGAAATAGCAAAAATGAAGTTAGGAATGCTGATCTCTATCTCCTAGACAAAATGGTTAATGGGCAAGGATACGACCTTCGTCGAATTCCATTACCAAGTATCATAATCAGTTATATGCGCACTATTGCGTGAGCTAGGGTTTTGGAAACATGTTTTGAATTTCTCAGGTTGTTGACTAGGCTATTTGAGCACTATGGAGTCAACACCTAAGGAGAGGACCCTCAAGCTTATTCCCAAGACAGACATCATCACTGTAATCGTCTTCCACCGCATTCACTTGAAAGACCTAAGCATGCTCGATCAAATCTCAAGTCAGCAACAAGGAAGCACAAACTTGGAGAGCACCAAGAAGACGTTGAAGAATCTTCATTACCATGCAAGGACCGTCAATATCTACTCAAGCAAGACCATCTAACTGCTGCCCCTCCAAGGCAACACTCAACTCCTTGGCATCAATTAATGGAGGAAATGAACAGCATCATAAATGAACAACGAGAAGTCCCTCCAATCCATCACTTAGAGACTTGACACTATAGATGGACGACTTGCAGCTACTTGGAGCAAAGATGGAAAGAGTACTATGATCAGCCTTCCACCTTCATAGTTCATTAGGATTTTTTCTTCTATGTTGTTTAAAGACTTGTGTTTTCGTTATTTCGTATTTGACTGTTACATTAATTAATATGGTTTTCCTAGTACTATTAAGACGCTCAAGGTCAGTGATAGCTTATTCAAATTGCTCAGACATGTTTAAGAGGGAGTTTTAATTGTTTTCTTACTTTTATTCTACTTTTTTCACACATTGAGGGCAATGTGTAGTCTAAGTGTTGGGGGGAGGATTAAAGTTATATTTACTTGTTTGAGATTATGTGAACATATTTTGTGGTGAAAATTTGGTTGGAAAATATGAATTGTCTTGTGTTTCAAGGAGTTTAATCCATTAATAGGGAAAACTCTGTCAAAAGTTTTCCAAAAATTTTTCCAATTTAACTATTTTTCACATTTTTCAAAACATTTTCAAAGTTTGGAAGGCAATCATGATCTAATTTTGCTTTGGCAAATTTTAAGCTTGTTAAAAATCTTCGATGTGTTGAAATAATTACATGCAATTTCTCAAAATAGCTTGATCCAAAATAAAGGGTAATTACTATTATGTAATTGAAACTTTTTGTTTTAAGGAAAGTATATTAGGTAAAGTAGAAGAAATTATGCCCAAAAGGCCACATGTTTATATTAAACTTCCTTTCTTTATTCAGTCTTACAAATTGAATAATAAGTATGGACAGTTAAGTGGTACAAATGCCTTACGATTATTAGTCTAAAGAGGGAAAATAAGTCTTGGAACAAGAAAAACAAAGAGAAAAAAGGGAAGTAATGAAGCAAAAATGCTATCTCCAAAACATTCTGGTACTTAGTAACCAGGAATCTTCATAAAAAAATATTGATTTTCGCAGTCAAACGGTACGAGAAATTAAGAGTATGCATGAAGCAACTTGAGAACAAAATTTGTTGAGTAACTAGAAGTCTTCATCTAAAAATGTCAACCTTTTGCGTCAAAAGACGATTTCATTCTCAATTATCAAATGAACAAAGTGCAAAATAAATAAAGTGTTGAGTAACTGGGGGTCTTTATCTAAAACTATCGATCTTCGCGTAAAAAGACAGTTTCGTATTATTTAAAAAAAATTGAGCTCATATGAACATCCCTCTTTGACATAATCTTAAGGAATAAAGACTACTTGATTACTATATGAAATTGTCATTTGTAAAACTTAGTAAGGCAAAGAAATTTAGTTCAAAATAGTGAAATTTATAGGTATAATTACTTTTTCTTTACTTTAATATTATGAGTACTAGCAAAACAAGGCATTACATAATAAATATCTACTTGATAAATTTTGGAAAGAAAATATTTGGGAAACATACATAAGTTATTTCAATTCTTAAATCATTATTTGATCTCTGATTGCTTGAGGATAAGCAATGATTCAAGTGTGGGGGAGTTTGATAAGTGAAAAATTTGCCAAGATTAGTACATATGTTAGTTGGTGTTTTTAGTGTATTTTCAGTAAAATTATCATACTTTTTCACTTCAAATAACTTGTTTTCATTACTTAGGGTTTTCTTTTCCAAAATTAGGATTTTGACTTTAAATTATTAAATTTGAACTATTTAATGCACAAATCTTTATTTATCTTTGTAGATTCATCACACTTAATCTCAAATGGAGCCAATGGAAGTCAATTAGGATCAAAATCAAGGTGATGAAGTGGACTAAACAAAATGAAAAATTATTGGAAAAGTAAGTGCGCAAATTTTAAAAAATTAAAAAAATCAGCAAAAATTTGTGAAAATGCATGAAAAAGGACCAGAACGCTTGAAATGACAACTTAGCAAAATTTGACACAAGAGGGCCCAAAATCAGGATTTGTGGGTTACGATCCGCGGATGACCATCCGCAGATCTAGCCTGCGGATTTACACTGACTCTCAAATTTTGGCTGTTACAACTTGCTTCATCCTCCAGCTGTTTTTGCAGACTTTTTAACTAGATACAGGGTTCTGCAAGTTGTAGATTACATTGGAGTACAAATGAATACTTTTATGCCAAGAAAGACCATCAACTAGGATCTTTATCATTCCAATGCATTAAAGGTAGTTGCAAGTTGGAAAATGACTTGTAAGATCCTTGTCTATAAATATGAACTATAAATATAAGTCATTTGTAAAGAGTTGACGGAGCTAAGTTAGAGAATTTGTAGATAATTACTAGAGTTCTCTTAGTTCATAATAGAGATATTGTGAGTTTAAGAGAGTTTCTTGTTAAAAAACCCTTGTAGCAACCCTTGTGGAAGAAATACAAGTTCTTGAAGTAATTTCTATCTTGAATAAGCTTTCTTTTAACTTTGTATCATTTATTTATCTTGATTGCTATGGCTAGTTGTTTTTAATTTATATGTTTTGATTTGGAAATAACTATGTTGAGCTAAATTCCTACTTCTAAGGTTTTGATGAAACTAATGAATTTATATTAAGGCTTGTAGTTGATTTAACTTGCCATTTCTTGCTTTTGTTTCTTCAATTATTCAAGTCTTAATCTTTGTATATGAAAGGCCATCACATGCAAAGCATCTTAGTTATTAGGATTCAATTAAATTTGTTCTTAAGAATGGAAAATGAATACTTAAGCTTAAGTATTAATACATGAAAATAGTGTTAAGCTTATGAGGATTTAATGAAGCAATTCATGCATACATGGACAACTTTATCATGGTAATAGGTAGGTTGAATCAATTCATTGTGAAAACAAGTTTGATACAAATGGAATTGTATTCCTAAACAAGGTAAGCTCATAGTGGCAAGTGTTAGTCTCTACACCTAAATCTTGATCATTAGTGGATTCATTACCCTAGAATTCATTCATAATTATTTTTCTACAAGAATTCTTGAATTCCTACAAGTCTTTCTTAATTAGTTATATTCTATTCAACCAAAATTTGTTCAAAGTTATCATTGCTTAGATAATAAACAAGGTGATAAGACTCTAATAATTGCCCTTAGTTGGTTCCTTGTGGGATTCGATACTAATTTCCTATACTACACCAACCCGTACACTTGTAAGTAAAAGTTAGGAGATTAGGTTTTATTACTTGACTATTGTGTGTATATTGCCTTGATTTTCTATACCTAATTTACACCACGTCAGTTGTCTAAAATGACATATATACAAAAGTTATTTATCATGTGTGTTTTTCAAGAGTTATTTCACTTTTGTTACTTTGACAGTACTAATAAGTTAACCAAAAGGAACAACCAAAAACATTTAGAGTTGTGGGGATTTTAATGATTCTAGTTACAGTAAGGCTTAGGTACTAGCAGGTACAAGGTCAAAATGAGTTAAGAATGTGAAGTTTCCATCTCAACAGACTAAATACACATATGGATATATTCTTTTTCAAAATAAGAATACATGGTCAATACATTTACTGTGTTTTAGTACACTTTATTAAAAAAAAAATTTAAAGAATACCTTACACTTCTTGCCATATTTATGTGAATATTTCGTTGTTTGTTAAGTAGAAAAGATGAACTTATAGACACGTGTAAATTCTCTCCCTCTTTTAGTAGCTAACATATCCCCTACTATTAAATTATGGGTCCAAATTCAGATTCCGGAATAAGTTATTTTCCTTTTTGATTAAGAGATTTAACACTTAGACCTAGAATTCAGATCCAAATATAACTATTTAAGCAAGCAGGGGTAGCCAATCAGATGATTTTAAGCTTTTTTCTTTTTTTGAAAACAATTTTAAGCTATTTATAATTTCAAAAATCGAAGAAAAACTAACGATGAATTCGGGACCTTGGGCTGAAAAGTGGTCCGGAAACAAAATAATGAGAATTTGGGACCTTAAGCCGAAAAGTAGCCCTGAAGCAAAATCAAGTCTGCAAAATTTTAATTAAAATAACACTATATATTCAAAATTATAGGTTATCAAAAATCTAAATTAACATGATGAGATTTTGATATACTAAAAGTAGAGAATATATAGGTGCATTAGTTCATATTGGACCATTTAGAATAACGTGTCTTGCATCTAATCCGTAATAGAGAAGAAAAGGTGTGCCTCCCTAAAAAATTTTAAACAAATTGTAAACGCTTCATCTGGATATAGCCCTACAGAATATCATATGGACATTTACCATATTATCATTCAGGTTGATGCTTTTGCGATTTTTAGTTGGAAAAAATTAAACTTCAATACAACACGGAGTTCTTAAGAGATGAAAAACACAAGAATAAATGTTGTTAATAGACACAACACAAACGTGTGGAAACTTTTTTTAAGAAAAAATGCAAAAGCCCAGAAACACACGAAAAGAAAGTGCAAGCAACATTCGACCAAAGAACTTTTCAACACCAAGCCTCAAGTACTGAAAAATCATTTTCTTTTCAATTAAATAGCATGCCCTCCGTTTATACATCAGTCGGCGTTAATTCTCAGGTCAATAAATAACCAAATATTTGACAGCAAGCAAAATCTCACACTGGAAAGGATTCTCTTTGCAAGATTTGCCATAAGCATATTACGTACAAAATTCTGTGAGATTTCAACGTGTATACCATCATCTAATAGATATCTTTGGATCAGAAACGGCATCTGACGAACTCCCCAACTTTCATACATAGTTTTCCGAACCCTGGAGAAACCTTCCTGCTAGCATTTCACTTTAATCTGTAACATCCAAAGTTCTTCCGAATTTGGTACTTCTTGGATAAAGCATCAAGAGGAAGCCCACAACAAAACTGGTAAGTGTTCGGATTCAAATGTTAGACAGGAGTCTTTTTCTTTCCCTCTGATACCGAGGGATCATGTGTTTGCGCCTGGCCAAAGATTGACCTACACAATTAAGAGAATCATAGCATTCAGCAAAGGAAAATAACTGGTACCACAACAGCCAAAAGTCAAGGTGATAACGAAATATATCATGTAGGTAGAGTCACTAGAGGACAGGCAAGTAGCTGCTTACCAATTCTGAGTTGAGAGATAAAACTTGCACCGTAAAAGCTGTCAAGACTGCCAAAATCCCCCACTTCCCCCACCCCCCCCCCCCCCCCCCAAAAAAAAAAAAAAAAACACAAAGTGGAACTCACCCACAGGTTGAACATTTCTTTTGATGCTTACAGATTATTGATAAACACACGGAGCAGATAACAGTAAAAAAATATTGATAAGAACTTGTAATAGCAAGCGGAACTTACCCACAGGTTGAACATTTCTTTTGATGCTTACAGAATATTGATAAACAAACGGAGCAGATATACCCCAAGTCAATTGTATTTTTGTGGCAGAAGCACCTGCAAGTTTCATCGTTGATCAGGTTATAAGCATGCATCAGGCATTCAAGAGATGGTAAGACAGTACAAACTATGGCTGCAAATTGACCGCAGACAATAATCAACAAACTTGCAAGGATGCAACTGACAGACGCATGGAAAAATGAAAGGACATTTTGAAATCATTTATGCCCAAGGAAAAGCTCTGCAACACACGCTTGTACATTTCCTCTTATTGAGACTTGGCCACTAGTGTTATCATTAAAATGTTAATACAAGGCAGAGATCATCTGGAAAGCACTTCTTTGTGCAGCTTTCATTCTTTTGGTTAAAAGATGATTCGCATGCATAATCCCACTCTTTCTAGTAACAAGGGCTTTTCTTTTATATTGGGGACAAGGAAAGAATATATAATTCCTCCGAGAAATTTTAAAGAGACACAAATAGCTTTCCGTTGCAAAACAAAAATCACATAATGTAATTTATATTTTAACTGTGCTCACTTCTTTTTCATAAAAAAGTTTTGCAGCTGTTTTTCTTTTTGTTTTGTTTTCTTTTTTTTTTTTTTTTTTTCTCCAAGCATTGATAGACAACAAAGAGAAGCTCCTACAGAGAATTCACAATAATACTGGTAAAAGAATATCCTCATACAAAGCATTACTCAAAAATAATAATGTGAAACGACAGTACCATATTGAATTCCCCTTTCTTTCTCTAAAATGACACTGGAATGCACGAAAAATTCAAATTAAAATACGCATTTCATTTCTAACAGATTTCTACATTTTTTAAAAATTTAAGAGCCTTATAATTAAGAGCTCTCTAAGTTGCAATTTTTCAAGACAATCACTGATCAATGCTTAATTCATATTGAGAATCAAACTAGCGTGATAGTGATAGCACTGCTAAGGTACTTACGAAGCACGAAAATCCACACCAACAGGCTTTGGCAGGTGTAAAAAGTTCCTAGAATGCAAATCAGTAGCAAATACCGTCTGCATGTGTGACAAAAATCTTAAATTAGTACCTATTTAAGCAAGCAAGCAAATCAGAAGCCAACACAACACGTAAAAATTGCTTATTCTCTAATAAGCAGACAATATGAGTTAATATTAGTGACACTCAATCAGCAGGAACTGCTCAGATATGATATATAAGTATAGTTGAGATAGCAAATTAAAAAACTGATTCAAAAAAGACACGCCAAAAGAAAGTAGCACCACGAATAAATGGATGAAATGTATAAAAACAATTTCCAAAACGTAGCACAAAACTCATTCCACATCAGCAAGAAATTGAAACAGACTACACCAACCAGGATGATTGAAGCTCCGCTACAACTTGAATATACTAAAGAAAAAGAAAAGTTCTGGAATTGAACTAAGATATATTTGAATAAACTATTTAACTAAACACCAGTACATGTATTTGAGTAGAAGATAGTATCCCACAAATTGATAAAAACAATGAGAACATAGTAGTAATAGTTAAACGGGGAGAAAAAAAAATTTTTTTGCCTTCCATTTCATGTATCAGGATAGAAAAGAGATGAAAATAAGAAAATAATTTAAAAAAAAAATTGATTTAGGGGCGACAGATGGGGGTTGCAGTACTCAGGAAATAGAGATAAAAAAGGAGAAACCAGAAAAAAAATTAAATAGGGGCCTGTTTAGAGAAGGTTAAAGAAAATGTGGACCGAGTGGGGCACAATCTGGAGAAGGAAAGAAGGAAAAAAAGGGGGACCTGCTTAAGCTGTGACTTGGCATAAGAGACAGTACGAAATGGAGGAACTGAGGGAATCGACAACTTTACATCTCAATTGATCTATCATATATACATGTTTATTCCCATTTTATCAGCATTCAACCACCACAATCAAAAATTACTCAACAGTAAATGCATTTGAATGGTTAAAAATAAGAGACCATAAATTGCTCAAAATCAATGAAGTATGCTTTTTTTTTTTATGCTTTGATTCTAGATTTAAGTGTTAGTATGTCTTACTGAAGAAAAATTAAGTATGCTTTTTCCACGTGTCAGTATTTCTTACTGATGAAACATTTCTTCAGGGGTTAAAAACTTCAAGACTTGCGATGGCTTAGTGAGTAAATTTGTTCTTTTGAACACTGTGTCTAATACAAACTACTGGACTTATAACCTGCTAAAAAAACGAGGAAACAAAAAAATGAGACCCATGTTTCTGCCTAAGGCTTGACTAGGTATTTTACCAATTAAGAAGAAGAATCCCCTGTTCCAAGATTTGGCCTCACACCATATTAGAAAAATTTCACATTACGCTCGACTAACGCCATTGTTTTCTTCCCTGTGCCACTAATCTACTTGTACACGAGTACGTCATGACTAACTATCAGTTGGTATTACGTAGCTTAAGATTTAACAAAGAATGCGATTTACAGGAGCAAAAACAGGATTTTAAGTGACTAGATATGAAATTTGGCTGGCGTAGTAAATGGAGAAGCATATGTTTGTTTTAATTGAAAGAAACATGCACAAAGTAACAGATCCAGAATAACTACATAATAATTTATGATGGGCCAACTATAGAGCAAAATGTAAGTAGCATATGAACCACAAGAGAATCAAAATATCTATTCATATTGCCTCAACAAGGTTTATATAGAATACAAATGCTTAAGTAATAATCCAAAGTCTTTGCTGTAATGACCGCTATTCTGCAATACTTGCAATGATTGTGGGATTCAAAAAATGTTAATTTATCCAAAAAACAACTAATGTGCTTTATCGACAATAGATAGGAAAATTATTACTTTCCTTATCATTAAAAACATTTCCAGCCAAAAAATTTCTAGCTGTATAATGCTCTCCAGAGAATAGATAGGTTGACAGTATGGCCAATGCAAACATAAATCAACATGCAGAACAAATTAATTACCATACTTTTATGCACAAACTCATCTCCAATGAATCATATAAATCATATCCATAATGAAAGGACTGTGTGATTAGCAGCTGATTAAGACCATAACCTACTGAGAGATATTGAAAAAGTCCATCCAACTGTTGTGGCTTCAGATATACACCTCCAGTTATATAAGAAGCCTGTGCTATATTATCATCAAAACTCGTCAGTAAAATGGGGCGGAGGTTCCTGTCCTCTGATAATGAAAATAATATTACAGCAGATCACAACCTGCTGAAGGAAAGCAGAATGCTGGGCTCCTATAACACATGAATCAATTGGTACCTGCATAAGGAAGCATAATAACAACAAATGAAGAAACTCAACTTGATTAGCATAATTGGAAAAGATTGTAGGAGTCTGAAAATTTTCAATTTAAGAAAGTATTAACAAATAGTAGTTTGTTGTGATAAAAATCCAGTTTATACTGTAAATAATATATGTCCTAATGAACCCTTCATCTTTTGCATTGTGACAGCATCGAATGATGACTTAAGCAAGAAAACCAAAAGCTGCTCTTATTAAATGTCATGAACATTACATCACTTTTTTTTTTCCTATACTTTTTGTTCCTTCCCTCAGTGGTTATCTACACCTCCAAAATACAAAAAATAACTAGTCAGATACCTTTACTCAAACCAATTGAATTATACTCCCTCCCACCCATAATAATAATAATAATTTTTTGGGAATTCAATCTTTTATGGAAATGTGTAGTGCTTACGTCTGGCAAAGTTGGCTTGGGGAAAAGTGACAAATGTGTTCTATTTATTCAAGATATTCACTCATCAGGGGTGTATTGGAATGTGTGAAAATTTAGTGTTCAAATGGCCGAATTGAGAAGTAACTAAAATCTTTTGTTAAGTGTTGAACAGTAACCCTTATTTTGGAACTGAAAAGGTGAAAATTTGACACTAACAATGGGATGGAAAGTGTAGAAATAATGACAGTGTTATTAGGGTCTGATATGTAAGCATGTTAGAACTTAGACCACTGCTTTTATCTCGTGCATAAATAACTAATATTATTTAGCACAAACATGTAGTTAAAAAGTCAACAACAGATAGAATGAGAAAAATTATAGTGCTAAGACAAAGTCTAGAATGCTAGTCTCTTACATGTCAGAACTCAGAACACTGTTTGATGCCAATGATAACATATCTTATTTAGCATATTGTTCAAAGGTCGACAAGGGATGGAAGTGCCAAGACAAAATATAGAAAGCTAGTCTAAACAAGCAAAGAAACGGATATGAAAATGATTGAATATTCAGCCAACCAAAATAAGATGGTAATTACTACAATTATTCAGGCACATAATTTGCAGGATATAGTCTTCTCGAAGATAATGGTTTGACAAATATAATGAGCCTAAAGGAAGTTTAAGCATAAATTCAAACAGTTCATAAAGTATACTACTTACCATTGAACGTTGAGCAGAGAAAATGGAATTCATGATTGCAACATATCTGCAACAAAAAGGTCTTCCAATGTGAAAGCCAATGAAGAAAACATAGGTTACCCCAATTATCATAAAGAAACATACTGTCCAGGTCCATCAGGAGATCCATGCAAGCATAATATCTGCCATCATTTTGCAGCAGTCGATTAGTAAATACAAAGACCCAAAGTAGAATGAATTCCCATCACACGAAGGGATACAAATAAAGAAAAATGGGAAAAAAGGATGTGTTATTTGCGCAATTTAGTCACAGACTCCCACCAAAAGGCAGTAATCACATTATAAAGAAAAAATAGAAATCAGTATTTCATATAGCAATACAACTAAAAGAAACAAATTGAATAAGGATTGAAGCAGAAGTTATTTGTGATGGCCAGTGTTGAAAAGGTCACAGCAAGGAAGATTGTCAATGTCCTAGAATTAGAGTTTCAGAAAGATAGTGACTCTCTAGCAGCATATTATTCAAAATACTATTACACCTTCAATAACGCCAGATAGAAGCTATAACACATTGAATAAGCTTAATAAGCATAATCATAATCTTTGGCCATTACCAATGAAACTGAATAGAAAAATCCAAATATGCTTCTGAAAGTATTCTATCTTGAATAAGTTATGGTAGAGTCCTTACACTTTCTGCTTTTATGACACAAGCCAAAGAAAAAAATCTAAATATTTCTCTAAGAAATAAACCAAAACAAAAACAAGCGTTTTAGGAGAGTAGAGGCTTCTTTTCTCTCTTAGCTTTTGTCCATATAGAATGTTCAGTATCTTAAGCTGCAAAATGATTCTTTTAAAATAATACATATTTGATTTCAACAAAAGAAGACTATCAATACTAGACAATAAAGATACATATGGTCATTTTCCAGAAATTGGTGGGTTATGTGCATGCAGACATATATTTTCCTGCATAGAAGACAGGAAATAATACTGTTACTAGAAAGTCCTTCATATGCATCTGAAAATTAATTAGCCTCTCAAATTACTCAATGTTTTTGGTAAAACTAAAGCACAGATCTCTCCAAATATTTAACAGAAAGATAGAAAATAAAAGTAAGGAATCAGATGAGTTGACACCCTCCATATAGCATAAGCAAGCACAATTCATCATGCAAAAGATTTCTAAACATCTCTGTAATATTTTTGCAGCAAAATTGGACAACTAGATAATGCTAATAATAATAAAATAAAGAGAAATAAGATAAGGTTTTTCCTTCATCTATGATACAGCAGTAAACAACACATCATCAAATTAAACTGATTAGTTCTATATTTCCACATATTTATCTACATTCACCAAATTCATCTAAATCTTGAATTATGACAGCAATAGATAAATAAAATAATTACAAAACCAATCACTCACCCTAGGCTGTGGATGAAGCGGTCCAGATCGAAATACCCTTTGTATATCTACTCATTTATTCTGGTTATATCCAACAATAACTCCATAAAATGAAAATACATCAATTTGCAATGTATAAACCAAGTACACTAGACTCCCAACACCATGGTTGTGGAGGCTTAGGAGTACTTACCACTCCATCTCACAAAAAAGCTATTTACACGTGCAGTCACAATAAAGCAATCTTATCATTGCTATCATACTCACACAACAAAATGCACACATACACATACACCACACCCATGCACTCATATAAATGAAGTCTTTGACACACGCATACTCAGAGACAAACACACAAACAAATTGATTAATTACAATTTCTACATCTGGCCCTTCTGGCCCTTCACACACGCGCGCGCGCGCGCGGGGGCGAAGTACATCTCTACATCAAGCCCCTCCATAAAAAATACAAAAAAAAAAAAACACACACACACACACACGCACACACACACACAAAAACCCATACAAACTTACGTGTGTGAATTACATTTCTACATCTGCCCATTACAAATACGCACACAAAGACCACTGCACATACCAAAACACTGAAACACAAATGTGAGTTACAATTCTATATCTAGCGGCCATTCACATACTACAACGGAAAGAAGCCAAATTTTAAACAGAGTTTTATCCTTGTAACCTGTCCTAATCAAATCCGACTATAATTGTTAATAAATTCATAGACAAACAAAATGAAACGTTAAAATCGAACAAGGATACAGCACAGAGCCATGGAGAGAGAACCCGAAAGCAGTGAAGAGCCGACCCCGCTTACTGAATCATCACGATGATTAATTGACTCGTCATTCTCCACAAATTCCTCCAACTTGGGCAACAAGCTCTCAGCCCTCTGGCTCACAGACCCAGACGAGTCGAAAACGTAGCCACAGGAATTGAAACCGGTAGCAATCACAACGACCTGATTCAACTGGTTCAACAACAGTACTGAGTTCAAAAATGCCAAGACCTGCATTTCCCATAAAAGAAAGACATAAATACGGCTAAAATTTGAGGGATTTGGGTTGTAGAAAGATGGGTTTATGATTATTACGTGGGAAAGGAATTTTGAGAAGGTGAGGTTGGGTTTGATTGAGCTCCAAAAATAAGGATTCGTGTCGATCAATACCATCACAAGGCTGACATCATCTGCAAGAATTAGGCATTTACCATTAATCAATATTACAGAAATCATTGTTCACAAAACTAAGAAGAAAAAAAAAATGGAAGAGCGAGAGAAAGACCTGTTAAGATTTTGGAAGCGACTGGAGGAGACATAGATGCTTGCTCGAATGCGGCAGTGAAGGGGGGTGGTCTCTTGTGAAGGACGAAAGGAACCACCGATTAATCAAGGTGGCACCAGAATTATGCAAACCCAAAGTTGTTCAAGTGGGCATTCTATTAAGCAACTGGGCCTCAAGGGTTACAATAATAATAATAATAATAATAAACATCTTGATAAGAGTTTTTTTTTTTTTTTTTTATCATATGATACATCATTTACTAAAAGACTAGCTTTAAGAATTTTACAATATGATACATCAGGATAATCTATATGTGTAAGGATATTACACCATTTACTAAAAAACTAGTTTTCTACCTACACAATACACAGGTATCATTGCATTTAAAACATAATTAATATTTTAATTTATATAATAAATTATTTATAATTCAAACATCTTTTAAAATTTTTAAATCAAAGTATATATTTATAAGTCACCACCTGTAAAAGGAAAATTTTTAAATTTTTAGGATATTTAGTATGTTTTTACAAGTTGAAATATATAACTAAATAATTTTTATGCCACCAAGCAATTGAGGTGGCACAAGACATTGATGTTCGCTCAAATGCCACAGTGAAGTGGGGTGGTTTTAATGAGGGAAGAAAGAAGCAACTGATTAATCGAGGTGGTAGTATGGACCATAGAATTATTTATAAGCCCAAAGTTATTTTAAAAAATTGGGCTTTATATTAAGTGAATGGATCTCGAGGTTAAAAAATATCATAACTAGAGTATAAGAATTTTACACCATAATACAATCATGATGATCTATATAAGAGTTAGGGGTCTATAAGTTGACCCAATTACCTGAAAATCCAATCGATCTAATCCAGACTCGATCTGAAAAATACGAAATATCCAACTCGTCGAATTTTTCTAGATACAGGTCATACGCGATTTCTCTATTAACTGGTCAGATATTGATTAGGATTTTAAAAACTCGACGGGTATCTAACTTAATCCACATAGAAGGGTAGTAAAGTCATTTTACAAGGTTTGTTCATTAGGAACCCTAATTTAAGGTATGCGATAATTATATACACGTTATCCCATTCATCACTTATCAACTGCTTCTTTCTTCGCTGCTTCCCCCTTTCCAATTTTCTATCTTCAATTTCCAATCATTTTTTTGCTCTCAAGCTTTAACTTATGGAGACAATTAAGGTAATTTCTGTTTTCTTCAACCAGCTTACGTTTGTTATTTATGTTAAGATGAAATTGTATTAATTAAAGTGATCGGCCATTTAGATTATTGATGTGGAATTAGTATATTGTTTATGATTTCTTCAATGCTAGAGATGGGCCCAAAGGTTTTTTTTTTTTTTTTAAGTGCAAAGCATGCATCCTTCAACTAATTTCTTAAAATACAAATAGTTTATTCTTATAAAAAATTGATGCTGAAATTTAACTATCCGTGTCAATATGCAACTATAATATAACTTGCACTCTTAAATAGAACTTCCAATTGGTTTAATTCCAATTGTCTTGTGTTTTTTACGGCTGGTATTTCTATTATAAGACTTGTGATGTATGATGTTCTTTTTTTTTTTTTCAAAAAATTAAAATTTTGTTTAGTGATTGTGATGAATTTATAGCTTGTTATACTTGATTTAATATATGTACTTAAGTTTATATTAGTCATAAATGGTGCTTTGATTATTATTAGATTATCTAGGATTTGAAACAGGTTTAACAATTTTTGGTTGTGGGTTGGATAATGCAGATATCCGACTCGAAAAATGCGGATATTCAACCCGTTGGATATCTTCACATGCGGAAACAGATAGAGTCACAATTTTGCCTGACTTGCTAAATGCGGGTCAAGTCAAGCCCTTCATTTGCATAAAGTTTATGCCACTTTAGTCGCTGTAACCACATCAGGCACAAAACCACTACTAAAGCTCTCATCCAAAATTGATAAGAGCCTAAAGATGAGTTCTCATCTCGATCATTACCACTGACGTACTCTAGCATCTGTACACTTAGTTTCTAAGCACTTTTGTCAATCCATTAACTACAGTCTATTTATTTAAATCATTTAACTCATAATTGCAAACAAAAATAGGAAATATGAAAGACGTTTACGAAATGAATGATAATAATCATCATATTAGCCCCCGACAAAAATATAGAATGCACCACGTGCGTAATGTACTAAAATCAATAATTTATCACCATGTGATGATAGTTTATTATACTTTATAATATTTAGTGATAAGTAATTGGTTATAATGCATCACATGATATATCACAAGGCGTACTAGATGCACAATACCCATCTCCCTCCCTCTCTCTCCAAACAACCAATTTTTGGTCCGCAACAAGTTGCTAGTGATGATATCCTTGAAATATTCCCTTGCGACTCAGTTGACTTATAAGTCCTCGTGCAACCTAATTCTTAAGTTGGAAAATGTTCGTAATCAATCAATCATAAATCTGCAAACTGAATTCGCCAAAAGTTAACTCAACGCAGGCCTACTTTTTTCGAATCTACAAAAACCCCACTTTCCCAATTTCGATCATTACTATAAATGTAGTCTGGTGTCTGTATACGTTCTGATCACTTCCGTATGTCTATCAATTGCAATGGTTTCTGTATAAGTTGATAACTGAAAAGTCCAAGATGTAAAATACAAATTCTAGCTGCAAATTTAGAATTAGTATAAACATGAAGGGCAAAAAACATAAAAAATAAATAGTATGTCTATCAGGCGATGTATACATGATGATCTCCATTGACTAATATAGCAGTAATGAGCTGACTCTATACATGCATTTGGTACAAAATGGTAATGGCCCAAGCTTCCAAGCTAATGTCTTCCACCCAAAATTCCTCTCAAATTTATCCCTACTCGAATGTAAAGTATCAACCTCGTCCCTCCGTAAGTCTCCCGCAATCATCCATTAAACCAACCAAATCGAACTCTAGCTTCAAACCTTGCAATCGAATCAATATTCATTGCAAAGACAATGTCAAAAACTCTGCCGTCTTCAACAATTCTTCAATCGGAAACTTTAGACTTTTCAGCAAAGACTGCAACTTAGCTGATCCAATTCCAAACTCTTCAGCCTCAAAAAACTTGATAGTGAAAGATGAAGAAGATAAATTGGTGCCTTCTTGGATCAAATCAATTTTCCCCGAGAAAGCTCGGCCTTACGCCTACCTTGTCCAATTTGACAAGCCAATTGGTACGTGGTTATTGGTATGGCCTTGTATCTGGTCACTTGCACTCACGGCAAACCCTGGCTCGCTTCCAGATGTAAAGATGCTGGCTTTTTTCATTTTGGTATATTTCATGTCTAGGAGTATTGCTTGCACCATTAACGATTACTTTGACAAGGATTTTGATGCAAAGGTGATGATGGCCTATTTCATTTGATTACTATAATACACACACACACACACACATACATGCACACACATATATATGTATATGTGCGTGTATATATGTATATATGTGTATGTATAGACACACACACACACATACATACATACACATATATATACATATACATATACATACATACATACATATGGAAAAATGTCTTTCTTTACTAACTAGTTTGTTTTATCTCCAGATCTTTTATAAAGTACAAAAGGATATTATAATTTGGAAAAGGGTTGATGAAAAATTGTGTGCCAAGAATATAGTTAGGTAATTGATAATGTTAACCCTAAACATAAATAATTTGTGCAATATAGTACATAAAATTAATTTTTACAAAATAAAATACTTAATATATATGGAATTTAAAAGAATAATTTAGATTATAATTTTTAAATTATTTTATTTTTTATTGAAACTGTATTGTTTAATTAATCTAATTTTTTCCAATATAAATTTAAAATATTTATAACAAGGGTTTATCTAATTTTTTTCAATAACAAACATGCGTTTCTATCTTAAAACCAATTGACAATTAGTAAAGCAACTCATATATTTTATTAATTAAAGATAGAGTTAGTAGATAATTCAACTAATTGATAATAAGTATAACGACCCTGTATGCTTTAGTAATTAAGGATAGTATACTTTATTATTTAAGGATAAAATTGCAAGAGAGTCTAAGAAGGAGTGAGAGGAGAGTGACAGTCCTCGGTCTCTCTGACCTGAGATTCATGTGGAGTTTTATGGGACTTTGCCCCTGACAAATACAATTGGGTTTATCCTAATAAGCATTTAACTAAATAATTCTCTTTAATTAATCATGCCATTTTGAGAAAGCGAAAATGGGTGATTGCATATTATGGTTCCTTGTGAAATTTTTGATATTTTACAAGTAGCAAAATTGATCATTATTCTTTTCTTTTTCTTTTGGGCTAGGATGTTGGCTATGTTAAAAATATGGGCACACAAATCAAAAACGATTAGCAATGAGGGTGAGTAGGTGGTCCATGACCACTAAATAATTATTCCTTTTTTACTATTGAGCGTTGTGTATTAAAATTTTGGGAACCCACTTTAAAATCAATTGTATGAATTTATAAAGTAATCGAAGAGCAATTAAGAAACTGATATTAGATATGTTTACTTTGAACACACCCAAAACCAGTTGGCAGTGAATGGGGTAGTCCTTGACTATCGGTAGTCAATAAGCAATAATGTAGTCTATAAAATCTAAATCCAAGAATGCAAGTGAGTACTAATCTCTAATAAGGAGAAATATACACAAATTCTAGCTAATGTAAATCTATAATATAAGATATGAAGTTGTGGTTTCTTATGATAAGGAAGTCTTTCAGACTCGTCGCTTATTCCACTAATTTTTAATTTATTTTTAACATATTTATACCTTTAATTGTGATTTGAACTTATTGCTTGCTAAACCAAGATAGCATCAATTTAGAAACATACAAAATCAGATCTTGTTAGGTTAACCCGAGCTCAAGGCAAAGGTAAAAATTAAATCATGGAAAGTTTATATTAGCATTATTTCAAGAGCGCCATAATTAATGGCTCTGCGTTGAACTTGTTTTATTTGCTTAAAATAAGTTGACAATTTCTTTTTGTTGTATATTTATTAAGATAACAAAGAAGCTTTATTAGATCTGTAGTTGTTCTGTAGCATGATGATTCTAATTTGTTCCTGAGAGATACATCTACTGTGTAGGTTGAGCGAACCAACATGAGGCCGCTTGCCTTGGAGGCCAAAACAGGATTTCAAGCTCTTTGTTTCCTTGGCATTCAATTACTAGTTGGTTATGGAGTTCTTTTCCCAATAAATGAATTAAGGTTTGTGCTATTTCCATTCATATCATCCCAAAACGAATTGGTAAGGTCTATTGATTTTGAGCATATATAATTATGCTAGACCCGTTCCTATTCATATCATCCTAAAACGAATTGGTAAGGTCTATTATTTTTTTTTAAATCAACCCCAAAGGGGAGGGGATAAAGGGAAAGCGGAATGTAAGGTAAGACCTACAAACCAACACCATCCAGGCAATTGCTAAGTCTATTGATTTTGAGCATATATAATCATGCTAGATCAGTTCCTATTCATATCATCCTAAAACGAATTGGTAAGGTCTATTGATTTTGAGCATATATAATCATGCTAGACCCATTCTCAATCTAAGGTTTATATTATACTTTTTTCTATTCTTTAGAAATTTTATACTCCATCCATCCCACTAACGTTGTCACCCTTGTCAATTTTTTGTCAACCAAACTTGTTTTTAAATCGATATAACTTACATCATTTTATTTAACTTTTGGAAATCATGTGATTATAACATAAAAATTCGTATCAAAATTATGATATATTGTGAGAAGATATGTGAGAAGATATCATGTAATTAATTGTAATTTGTCTATATATGGCTAGTGTATATATGATTAGTTTTATATTTAAATAGTTGTAATTTAGATCCAAAATTCTAGGAGTTGACTTAGGTGATATACAGCTATATAAGTCCATGTAAATAGAATATTATCAATGAGAATTGTTCTACACAATAGTGTTTTTCATTGTCTCTTTCCTTCTATTATCTTTTATGGTATCATAGCAAAAAAAAGTTCTTGCAAGTAGAGAGAGAAAAAAATGTGAGGAATAAGCGGAGACAATAACTCAGAAGTGAGATCTGTCACTTTTAAGTCTATCTCCACAATTGTTCCCACTACTATTAATGAAAATTCTTCTCCAACCCTCCAAATCACCAATCAAAAGCTAAATGGTAAAATCACCTTCAATGGTCCTGTTTAGCTACCATGGTGATCCGTGGAAAGGAAAAGTTTGGTTACATAGATGGTTCTGCTTCACGCCCATCTACTGATGATCCCTCTTATACAAAATGGGACTTAACAACTCTATAGTGATGGTGTGGCTCATCCATTCTATGGAAGACACAATTGGAGATACCTATCTCTTCTATTTCACGGCTAAAGAAATTTGGGATGCAGTCTGACTTTCCTATTCATATCTGAAGAATTTTTCTCAATTGTTTGAACTGCGAAATCAAGCAAAGGATCTCCGTTAGGCTGATCTAGATGTTACCCAATATTTCAGCACCTTGAGAAAAACATGGCAAAAGGTTGATCTTTACAATACTGCCTCTTGGAAGGACACCTTTGATGCTGAACTTTTTAAGAAAATGCGTGATAAGGACCGAGTTTATAACTTTCTTGCTGGCCTTAATAAAGAACTTGATGAAGTTCAAGGTTGATTACTAGGCCATCATCCTTTACCTTCTATAGATGAAGTCTTTGTCGAGGTTCGTCGTGAAGAGCATAGATGCCGTGTGATGCTTGGTGGCTCCCCATTACTGTTGGATTCTTCTGCTATGGCTGCATGTACCTTCTTCTCCAGTTATCCTACATCATAGAAAAAAAACTCTATGGTGTGATCACTGCAACAAATCATTTCACACTTGAGACACACGCTGGGAAATTCATAGCAAACTAGCCAATTGGGTACCCAATCGACTTCGGAAGAAGGGCTCTAATGCACAGGATAAGCACTCTGGCACTCCACCAAGCATTGTTAATTTTTCAAAGGCACAGGTGCATCATCTTTGCAATTTCTCTCTGATTCCTCGATGGCTAGCAGCTCATTCATGGCTAAATCAGGTACTACAGGACACTCAGTTGCCGAGATAATTGACCCAAGTGAGATATGGATTGTAGACTCAGGTGCATCCGATCACAGGACCAATAATGCTTGTTTTTTCCAAACATATTTCCCGAGTTCTGGTTTGAAAAAGATCCAGGTGGCTGATGGAAAATTCTTTGTAGTTGTTGAGACTGGAACTATTCGACTTTGTCCAGAAATTGTATTGGAAAATGTTCTACATGTTCCTAATTTATCCTACAATCTTTTGTCAGTTTCCAAGTTAACAACAAGTGTTCCATGCCATATTAAATTCTAAGTCTACTTGTGTTTTTCAAGACTTGAAAACGGGGAGGAGGATTGGTAGTACTAGAGTCGTCGATGGCCTTTACTGTCTTTCAATTGGTTCCTCTGTGACTAGTTCTGTTGGTCTTACTTCTTGCTCTACAAATAATCAGCTCATGTTATTACATTACCGATTAGGACATTCAGGTTCTGTTTATATAAAACATTTATTTCCATCCTTATTTAAGAATAAAACTTTGTCTTTTCAATGTGATGTTTGTTAGTTGGCTAAGCATGCAAGGACATTTTTATCATCCCAATCATACCAACCCTCTAAACCATTTGCCTAATTCATAGTGACATTTGGGGTCCCTCTCGTGTTAATTCCATTACATCTCACAGATGGTTTATCAGTTTTATAGATGACCACACATGCGTTTCATGAGTTTATCTTCTTAAAGACAAATCTGATATTGCAAATGTCTTTAAAGAATTTTACAAAATGGTTCACACTCAATTTAATGAACAAATTAAAATGCTCCGTACTAACAATGAAACGGAATATTTTAATTTTATTCTTGAGAATTTCTTTAAACATCATGGGATTTTACACCAAAGTTCGTGTGTCAACACCCTTAAACAAAATGGTATTGTCGAGAGAAAAAACCGTCATTTACTTGAAGTGGTAAGGTCTCTCTTATTCTCTACCTATGTTCCAAAATATTTTTGGAGGGATGTGGTTCTCACTGCATGCTACTTGATAAATTGATTGCCAACAAAGATTCTTAACTTCCAAACTCCACTCGATTTTTTATCCTTTCAATTTCCTACAAACAGAACATTCTCTTGTTTAGAGCCATGTGTGTTTGGCTGTGTTGCCTTTATGCCTGTACTGAGTCAGGGTCGATCCAAATTAGACCCAAGATCACTTAAATGCATTTTCCTTGGTTATTCAGTGTTAAAAAAGATATATAGATGCTATAGCCCTGAAAAAAGAAAATATTTTACATCCATTGATGTTACTTTTTTTTAAAAATCAAGCCTATTTCCTTCGTAATTTGTCTCAAGGGGAGTTTTTGAGTGATCCAAATTTTGGAAATCAATTTCTTTCCTTAAATTCAAATCAGGTCTAGATTTTGATTGTATCAAATCTGGTCTAAATTTAGAAATTTCAAATTTGCTGCCAACTCAAAATTCATCAACAGATTTTTGGGAGTTTTTTTGGGATCCTTGTCCACAAAATCTGAAACCTTATGAGGGAAAGTCAGTTTTTGAATCCAAAGATCCTCAATCTCAATGACCAGATTCCATAAAAGAAAAAAAGGAAAAATCTGGCTCACCAAAACTCGGAGAAAAAGAGTCTTCTCCAAACTTTTCAAGTCCTGTTGAGCCAAAAACTTCTTTGTCAATCCCTAGTAACCTTCAAAGATAGCCAAAAAACAATCACAAATTCAAAGAACTACTAACCTATTCACGGAGGAAGCAATTAAAAGAGGTTAGGGAAATTGAGCCCTTGCACTCCCAAGAATCTAACATGAATTCAAGTCCAGAAAAAGGTGATTTGGATGTTCCGGTTGCTCTGAGAAAAGGAATCTGATCTTGCACAAATCATCCAATCTTGAGGTTTATTTATTATGGCCATCTTTCCAAACAGATGAAAACATTTGTGACTAACTTATCTGAAGTAGAGATTCTGAAGACAGTTAGTGAAGCAATAAAAAAGCCAAAATGGAAGGTAGCCATCTTGGAGGAAATTCGGACCTCAGAAAAAAGTGAAACATGGGAGGTGGTTGAAAACCCCAAAGATAAAGCTATAGTTGGCTGTAAATGGGTATATATAGTCAAGTACAATTCCAATGGAACAATAGAACGATATAAGACCAAACTGGTTGCAAAAGGATATATCCAAACTTATGGAGTGGATTATCAGGAAATCTTTGCACCGGTAGCAAAAATCAACACTATACGAAATTCTTTTATCCCTAGCAGCCAACCTGGATTGGTCATTACAACAACTTGACGTGAAAAATGCCTTCTTGAATAGAGAACTTGAAGAAGAAGTTTTCATGGATCCTTCTCCAAGGTTCAACCTAGGTAGTCAAGGTAAAATGTGTAGGCTACGAAAATCTCTATATGGACTAAAACAGTCTCCTCGTGCATCGTTTGATAGGTTTGTAAAAGCAATTAAAGGTCAAGGATATGTGCAAGGGCAAGCTGATCACACCTTATGCTACCGACACAAAAAGGGTGAAATAACTATTCTAATTGTATATGTGGATGATATTATTCTTACAGGGGATGACATCGAAGAGATGACAAGAGTAAAAAAAGGATTGGCCTTAGAATTTGAAATGAAGGATCTAGGGAAGCTACGATACTTTTTAGGGATGGAAATTGCCAGAAACAAGTCTAGAATTTCAGTCTCTCAAAGGAAGTATGTCCCAGATCTATTGAAGGAAACTAGTATGTTGGCATGTAAACTAGAAGAAACTCCCATGGATCCGAATATAAAATTAGGAGAACAGGAATCAAGTGGCCCAGTGGATTGAGGAAGGTTTCAAAGATTGGTAGGTAAACTAATCTATCTTTCACATACCATACCTGACGTTGGTTTTGCAATGAGTTGCATTAGGCAATTTATGCATACTCCTACTGAGGAACATATGGCTGCAGCAAATCGTGTGTTAAGATAACTTAAAAGAACCCCAGGTAGGGGATTGTTCTTTAAAAGGATTTCTAACCGAGAAATCGAAGCATTCATTGATGCAGATTGAGCAGGATCTGTGGTTGATAGAAGGTCAACTTCTGGCTATTGTTCTTTTGTTTGGGGAATCCTAGTAACTTGGAGAAGTAAAAAACAAACAGTGGTGGCAAGAAGTAGTGCAGAAGCTGAATTGAGATCCCTTGCTCATGGTCTATGTGAAATGTTATGGCTAAAGAATTTAATTAGAGAACTAAGAATGCCAACAAAAGGACCATTGAAACTGTTTTGTGATAATAAGGCAGCAATCAACATCATGCATAATCCTATTCATCATGATAGAACAAAGCATGTTGAGGTAGATCAGCATTTTATCAAAGAAAAAGTAGAAGATAGAACAATATGCATTATGTATGTTCCAATCTCGGGTCAAGTGGCAGATGTCTTAACTAAGAGCCTTTGGAAACCTGACTTTGAGAGATTGATTGACAAGCTTGGACTGTTCAATATGTACAGTTAAGCTTGAGGGGGAGTGTGAGAAGATATTATGTAATTAATTATAATTTGTCTATATATGGACAGTGTATATACGATTAGTTTATATTTAGATAGTTGTAATTTAGATCCAAAATTCTAGGAGCTAACTTAGGTGATATACAACTATACAAGTCCTTGTAAATAGAATATTCTCAATGAGAATTGCTCTACACAGTAGTGTTTTTCATTGTCTCTTTCCTTCTATTATCTTTTATATATAAATTTAAAATTCTCAAAATGGTCAAAAAACAAGCAAGATTTTATGCTTTATAAATTGAAAACTTTGATTTGATTTAAGAAAATGTGATAATGATAATGAAAAGAGGGAGTGTGTTAAATGTGGTATTTGTCTAAATGTAAGAGATCAAATAATACTTATGCTTTTAACAAAAGGTTGTATTTGATTTGTGAAAAATTTTTAAATAGGCAACTGAATCCATTCACAAGCTTGGGACTAGATTGAAGAAACTTAATAGTTGAGGGATTAAATAGATCCTTAATAAAATTTAAGGTCTTCTATGGTAATTTAACTATAATTATTTGAATAATTTAATATAACTACCAATGAGAGAAGCTTACAAAAAAAAAAAAAAACCAATGAGAGAATGTGCTTCTTCTTTTCTTTTTTCTTTTTCCTTTTTAAAGTGTGATATACAAATATTTTGTCAATGCATGATTTACGTTACTAAAAAATAGAAAGAAAGGGTATCCATATCTAACTTAGGGTTGAGAGTTGCCAATGCTTAATCCTATTTTTCACTTTACTAAGAGTGTCCAATTATCGAATTAATTATTGCATTTTCTAAATTGTTTACAGTTTCTAGTTTGTTAAATCCTAGAAAATACAAGTGTCTAAGGCGTTGTTGGTTGCTACAACACCTTTTTGGTCCCTTATGGAAAACGTAATTAAGAGGTTTTCCTTTGATTTTTTGTGTCAATCCATGTTTGCCATTTCCATGCGGTAAGTTATAGACAACTGCCTAAGCCATATTAATTGTGTGGGTATCTTGATTAGGGTTAGCAATTTTCGACACGATTCAAAAACAAGACACAAATTTAATATAATAATAATGGGTTTGGGTTAAGGTTTGACAGGTTCGAGACGGAATCGGGTGGAAACCAACTGACCCACCAAAGAAAAGGTCAGGTTCAGGTCAGAATCAGGTCAACCAATATGACCCAAAAATAAAAAATAAAAAAACCAAGTTAGGTTCAGGTTTAGGTTCGGGCTAACCCATCTGACTTGAAAAAAATGTCACGTTAGAAAAGCTTTTCGAGTCAAACTGGTTGGCGGGTCAACTTGTTTTACCTAAAATCACATTAAGGAAATTTTTTGGGTCAAACGGGTTGGCTGGTTGACCCATTTGACTCGAAAAACTTCCCTAATGTCTGAGCATTTTTTTATTTTTGATCAAAAGGGTCGACCCGCCAACCTGTTTCAAGTCAGGTTAGGGTCAAGTATATTGATCCATTTTGGGTTCGTGAGTCGGCTTCAGATCAGTAGGTTTTCTGTTATACTTGGCTTGTAAACTAACCCAACCTGACCCGATTGCCATTCCTTGATAACAATGCCCTTCAATACCTACTGTGCCTTTGGCTTAGTGAAGAAAGGATGTCAAATTGGGTAGCATTGTAGTCTTTTCAACTTTGAGTGCATATTGCCGTTAGTAAAGTTATGTGGACCAAATTGTCTTTAAATTGTATCCTTTGATTTCTTCTTCGTAATTAACCTCTTTTGTCGATACCTATCACCCCAACGGCAACAGGGTTTAGTAGAGAATTTTGCTTCATGTAATGAAATTCTTTCAAAGATGTTAGTGACTTGTTCTCTTATCATTGTGCAAATTGCAATCCTTTTAAAGTTTAATTTCAGATAATTTCACAAACCTCCCTTGAGGTTTCCAAAAATTACAGATAGCTCCCTCATATTTTAAAAATATCACTTACCTACCCTGAGATTTCTATTTAGTAACAAAACTCATTCATGAACAATATTATTCCAAAAATACCCGTTTCGATTAATTAAAATACCCTTTATCAATTAATTCTTTTATTTTGGTGTTAAAATTTAAAATTTATTTTATACAAAAAGCATACTTATAAAAATCAAAATATATTTTATATAAATACATTTACAGTATTCAAACTCGAATAATATTTTGATAAAAATTATTCCAAAGTCCCACCATTTGTCAAGTAATTCTTGTATTTTGATGTAAAAAACTAAAGGACATTTTTACACAAAAAGCACACTTGTAAAAATTAAAGTGCATTTTACAAATAAAGCATAGTTATATTATTTAAATATGAATATATTTTGATAGGATAATCTTAGACTTGATTAGATGATGTTATATTTTTTTGCTTTTATGAGATTAAGAAAATTTAAAAATTTTAAATTGATTATTTTATTTAAGTTTTTTACTTATTAGCAAGAGTTTATTTCAGTAAAACAAATAGTAAGAATTTATTTATGAAAAAGGAAGATTGGGAAGTAAAAATTGTGAAGAAATTTTATAATTAGTTTGTATGTTTGTATTGTTTTATTAATCAAAGAGGGTAGTTTTGGAATAATATTGCTCATGGGTGAGTTTTGTTACTAAATCGAAATCTTAGGGGAGGAGTAGTAGATCTCGAAGCAACCTAAGAGGGGGGTCAATTAGATTCTTTTTTAAACTTAACTTGGTTTAAGCAAATTTTTAAATATAAATTTACCAAATTGTCTATGTGAGCACTTAAGTAAAAAGTGCAACAAAAAAAAGTAAAAAGTGCAACAAATAATTAAAAAAATGAACAATAAATAAAGAAATAAGTTTAGAGTAAGAGGGATTGATCAAACCAAATACTTCCAAGTTACCAAACTTGAAGTATAAATTCACTTGAATTCCTTCACTTGTATGTGACACAATACTACCTTGTATAAAGATTGGCTCAACCCTTGCTCACCCTAGACGCTCACTCGTTGAGCCAAGAGATTTTATAACTCATTTAAACTAACCTTTCTAAGATACAAATAAATTGGTCACTCTCACAATGAAGAATTCACTATTTTGTTTACAACACAAAAAAAAAAGAGAATGCTTTTGTTTTCTCAAGAATGCTATTCAAATCTCTAACTAATAGTCAACACAATAGTTGGCAATAAATTTGAATTTTATTGCTTTTATAGGTCACAAAAAATTGCCTCCAACAACACTCTAATGGTCAAGCATTTAATACTAGAAAAACTAGCTGTTAGGACGTTTAGCGGGCCTAATGCCATGGATGCTGGCCAAAACATCGTGCGAAACCATAATGTTGAGCTGAAATTGTTCTTTTTGGACTGCCGAAGAAGGAGCCCGTCGTCCGAACGACTTTGATTATTCTGGAGTGTCTTCGGACGACCGACTTCGCGTTCGAATTACTGTCAGTACGATTCTGATCATTGTGGAAACTTTCTGAACCATCAAATAGATATCCAAACTGGCATCCGAACTAGTGGCCAAGGTGATATTCGAAGTTGCTTTGGACGGTCGAAAGGCTAAAATGAGTGGCCAAACTGGTGGCTGAACCACTATGCATCTTGATCTAATTTTTTAGCTTGAATAGATGAACTTTGATGGCATATTTTGATTGTTTGAATCTTGTTTAATACTGCACAAACACTCCTAATATGATTTGTAGCATTTTGGTTTGACATCATCAAAATTAGAATTACGTAAGTGATATTTTTGAAATGTGAGGGAAGGTATGTATCTGCAATTTTCAGAATCCTCAAGGGGGGTTTCTAAAATTATCCCCTTAAATTCAATGCTGTCTTTCATGGTAATCGCTATTCAATTGTATGGTACATGATTGAAGCAAAATTTTGAAATTATTTGTTAGTTGCAAAAGTTTGCAGAGATGAATTTTCTTTGCTTCCAATTATGATTTTATGCTTCCGATTATGATCTTGTTTTGTCAAATCTGCTTCACACATTAACTAGTGCTTCTCTAAGGCTCTAACTTTTAAGGAATTGCTTGGTTCAAATTTCTCAATCACTATTACTATGAACATCATTAACCCTATTATGAATATGAATTTTAATAATTCCTTCCAACGTGTTTGGTTTAATAATAGAATGGATATCATTATAAAACTATTTGTTAGGTTTACTGGAATAACTTTCAAGTAAATTTTAAGTTTTTTAAAATCTTTTGTTTATGCTATATGTATATTTTTTAGATTCTTATTTTGTATTATTTTTAAAGAAAATTTTTACAGGACTTCTTCAATTGTATATATAGCTATGCTCTAATTTGGATTTTATGCAAATGATAACCTTAAAAAAAAAGAAAAAGAAATTTTAATTATATTAATATAGATTACCAAAAATCTTTGATTTTTAGTTCAAATTTTTATAAAAAATTTAATATAAGTCCCTCAAATACATTCTCTTTTACTCCTTAAAACTTCCCCATACATTAACAAAATTTCTAGGCAACATTCATAAAATTTAACTAATCAAGAATATTCAAAATAAAAAGACATAACAAAGAGAGAAGAGAGGAGTGAAAGCCAAGAGCTCAAGGGAAGAGAGAAAGGGGGGAGAAGAGAAGAAGAAGAATAGTACATTGGGGGGGGTGAGCAACTGAAAAAATGTATGTTGTTTTAGGGAGGTGTTTGTGCCCTTAATCAAAATGGTTAATGTGTTTGATAAAATAATATTTTCAGGAGAATCATTAACACTCAAATTAATTACTTTTATTCCCATAAAATGATAGTGATAGTTGTTTTACAACATCAACAATGGGTATTATTACTTATGGCACATATTTTTCTCCTTGATTTTCGTAAACCAAACACCCCCAAGTCATTTTTCTATTTTTGGTGCTTTATTCATTTATTTATATATTTATTTATTGTGTGATATTTTTCTCCTTGATTTTCCTAACCCAAACACCCCCAAGTCATTTTTCTATTTTTGGTGCTTTATTCATTTATTTATATATTTATTTATTGTGTGATATTTTTCTCCTTGATTTTCCTAACCCAAACACCCCCAAGTCATTTTTCTATTTTTGGTGCTTTATTCATTTATTTATATATTTATTTATTGTGTGTCTAATTTGTTTCTTTTGTTTATGTGCAGCCGTCTACTGTGGATTTCCTCCTTGCCCTTGATCTTTACTTACCCAGTCATGAAGAGAATAAATGGGTATTGTATCTACACACAGTATTTGTCTCCCATTCTTATCGTTTCCAATTCAATATCTCTATTTTGTTTTTGATACATCCAAAATAAAATTAGATATCTTTAAATGAACACTCTAAAGTACAAAATATTTGCTCTGTTAATCTACTTTGTTCAAAGTTAAACAAAGGTTTAATTACACTTTATCCCCTATAATGTGAGCATTTGTCTCACTTTGCACTCATAAAATTTTATCAACAGTCGTCCTTTGACTAACTGTCAAAAGAAATAGTTAATTTGACCATTAGTGAATAGCACCAAATGACTAAAATAAGCCCGAAAATTTAGTTGATAAACTATTTTAGCATTTTGGAGAAAAATATACTTGTTTTACGACTCTATTGGAAGTAAAAATAACATTTATGACATGCTATACTTAAAAAGTCTAGATAAATCAGTTCTAAATCAGACTTTTAACTAGTTTTTAATTGAATTGATCATGTGGTTTGGATTAAAAGTAAAACAATGGTTTTAATTAAAATAAAGCACTATAAAATAGAGAATCATGTGTACATATATTTTTACCTCCACTATCTTATACTAAATCAGCAGTATTGGGATAATTAGCGGTTTAAAATCAAGATTTATATTTAATGTTTAGAAGTTTCTCTCACACTCTTTCTTTTCCTTGTTTTAGTACAAGCTAAATATTTTTCATTTTTAGATCACATCACACGCATATTCTTTTTATAGAAAGGTAATAATGAAACATTAATATTTTCTTTTCACTCCTAAATAATGAAATTGTGTATCAACTAAAAGTTCAAGGCTCTATTAGTCATTTTATATCATTTACTAAAGCTCAAATGGGGCAAAATAATGCTACAATTTTTACAATGGTGTAAAATGAGACAAAATTCAAATTACAGAGTTGCAAAGTGTAATTAATCCTTAAATGAAATCCTATATGTTACTTACTTGAATTTTAATTTAGTAAAATGATGACTTGTATTTTTTTAGTTTTAGTAAAAGGATGACTTAAATTCAAGTCATCATTTTACTCATCATTTTTAGTAAAATGATGACTTAAATTTTAATTTAGTAAAATGATGACTTGTATGTTTTTAGTTGTATATTTTTAGTTTGTAGTTATTCCTAACCAAGTTAGGACATACATTTATACTAGAATGAATATATAGCATTAAAATCATCTTTCATTACTAAAATTTTAATTTATATTTACGGTAATTTTTTATATAAATTTGTTCATGCGTAAACAAGAGTTAAACAATGCACATTGATGTAGAAAGTGGCATTTTGACTTTAGATTTTTAAAATTCATAAATAGAGTTGTGGATACCATGTATGAATTTTCCCCCAACCAACAAGTCTTTATTTCATATGAGTTTTTTAACGACGGTAAAAAACAAGCTTTAATAACTCTTTGCACCTAAAACTATTGGGGTTGCGGAATTTTGCTCCCAATTTTCTGTTTATAACAATTTAATATATATAAATTTATTTTTTAATTTACAAGTTTGACCCACTTAATCCTTGGGCTCGATTTTTGCAATTAAGTATAATGCTTGAATTTTAATGAATCTACACTAAAATCTCCACGCATAATTTACTTAGGAGTAGCATACTATTCAAGCCCAATTTATACAGCTAAAGCCATTTTTTAAAACGTTTTGAAATATTATCAAAATATCATTTTGAAATTTTATCTACATATGTTTTTCAACTAACCTTTTGCTGTAGTGGTTATATTTTTATATCACATGTATCACGGTGAAAAAGGGTGTTTTAGTATTATTCTTCTAATAATATTATAAAAAAAAACATACAAACAAGCAAAATTGGAATATTCTCACTGTCACAATGCTAATACTCTAAGGAAAGCATTAACGACCCAAACAAAAACAAACAGAACGGCACACACATAAGATATCTCGAAAGAAAAACGAGTAGAGAGATACCAGGGTGGTACCATGCATGAATTGATAAAATTTTAACCAGTTGTGAATATGTACACTTGGAACTCACTCATCAAGAAAAATAACTACAAAATAGTCATAAAAGCTGAAGTTATTAACAATTTAATTAATCTTATAAACACTCTATCCTCTTTGTCACTTTTGCATATAAATTTAAAGAAAAAGGAGTGGCAGTAACAAAAGTGAAATTTCAATATTGTTATTTGTAGAGTCTCTAATTCCCAGCTTTCACGTGTATGCCAAGAGAGTTAACCTGCACAGCAAGAAAGCTCACATGCAAGGGGATTTAATCTCCATAAACACTCCGATGATTAAATCAGTAATGAGGCCTTCAATGAAGAAGATAGAGAGAAGGGAATGTTTTTCAGGAGTGTGTAGTAAGTGTGTGATAATGAGGAAAGAATCAATACTTAAGGGATAAGACAAACCATTTCTCAAAAATAGCAATTGGTGTCAGAGTATTAATGAAGATTTAGCAACAACTAAAAGTAGATTTAGTCTCCCAATGTCCTTAGCCGAAGTGCTGGGTAGGATGATATAGCCGAAGTGCTTTATCCGAGCTAGAAGTCAATAGTAAGAGTATGTGAGATGGCTGAGCTGATGTGGAGCTGGGTTAACCGGGTTCCTACATTATTCCTAACAAAATGGAATTTTTGCTTACTTTTTAGATGCTATTTTTATAGTTGCCTACTATACGACATACTATGACTATCTAATACTTATCCTGAGGAACCTTTTATTATTATTACTATCATTTTTTATTAAATGTTATGATACACCATAGATTATGTGAAGCCAAGAATGTCTTAAACTCTAAGATGACAACTCGTCAAAATCTTGAAAACATTTGCAACCTATCCAATACTGCCAATGACGTCAAGTTGGTTTGCTTGTAACCTTTTCAACTTTGTTGAAAGTCCTTCCCTTAGCACAATTCAGACGCCTACTTAATTTTATGAATAGATTTCTAGTTAACGCCTCTAAAGGATTGAAATCAAACCCGTTAAAAAGAAAATCTAAGCAATTGTCTAGGTAAACAAGATCACCTTGTTAAGACCAAGAGTAGTTTTTTATTAATCAAAGAACCAAAGAAGAATCTCAATCTTTGAGAAAAACCCACAATATTATTAGTATATCTTATTTGATGTAAATTGTGTATTACATTTCTTTTTTATAAGCTAAAGAACGTCTAACGCTTAAAGAAATAATATTAACTATAGATTAACACAAATACTAAACTTGACTTAAGTTGTAATATAATACAGTTGATAATTACTAAAGACTATAACTTGTAAACGACAACAAATTAACATAATATGACTCTTAAACACTTAAAGTATGCCATTTAGGTCTTATTGGGTTGGCCTTCGCTTAAGTCCTTCAAGAAAAACTCAACTCGGTCATTAAGTGGCAAGTTGGGTTTCACAATTTCAACTCCAAAGCCTTATGTTGTTTGGGACTCTTTAGCAGCTTCATGGTCACAAACTTCCAAAGCCAATTGATCAACTTCTTACCCAAGCTCCTAACTTGAATCATGTGCTCTCCAAGCCCAATGTTCCTCTTAAGCTCGTGAACTCGTTTTGTCTTATAACCAGCTTGCATGACTTGAAATTCTTGATGAGATTGAATTGCATCTTCGAGCCTAACTCGAGCCATTGAATCTCCAAATCCATGCATGATTTTCCTACTTTGTCTTGCATGTTGGATCTCTTCATGATCAGTATGCTTGAGTAGTGTAAGTGCTCTTAGATTCTTATCATTCCTGCCCTTCTTGAAAGGATTTGTCCTCGAATAACTTACAATATATAAAATACCATTATTAACAAGGAAGATGCTATTCATGTTACCACACTTGTCTTGTACGACTAACTTCTAGGCTTCATTAATGAATTTAACTTCAACATGATAGGAATTAATGTCCTTATGCCAAACAAACCAATATTCAATGCACTTTAAAGACTTAATGCCATGAAACTTTGTACACATATCATGCAAAGGTATTAATTAACTTACACCTTAAAACTTTATATACGACTTCATCTTTAAAAATATGAACAAAAATACGTGGACTCATACCATAATAATCGTGTAACCATCTATAAGAAGAAAAAATACTTCTATAAATAGAATAAGATGAAATGACTCAACATAACTCACTTTTCCGAAACATGAACTTCGAAGGTAACAAGATTGTTTACCAAACTAACCACGCAATAAGCACGCTAGGATACCAAAAATGTGACTTCTTAACACCACAAAATCCATAAGACATAATGTAAAATAACATAAATCTATCTTAACAAAATATAAAGTTTCATGAAAATTATGACTAGTTACTAGATGCAATGCACAATTACTCAAACTAATGCTTAAAACAAAATAATAATAAACATCTAAGATGCAAAACAATACTAAAATGCTAGATACAAAGTAACTCATGCCAACAACCAAACAAGTCAAACAAGTAATTTATAGTAGTGGTCGTGTATGGACAAAGCTCTTTGTCCACCAACTCATTCTCTTGAATAGTTCAAATTTTTCCAAACACCTTAACTATTGATGGAACACCAAAATCAGAATGCAGCTTAATGCCATTAGTTAGTGCCATTAGTGTCCCTCTTGCTGGTGATGTAACTCCCTGAATTTCTTCTCCCTCATTCTGTACTAAAGACACAAAAACAACAATAGTTAAGTAAATTAATAAAATAATTCTTTTCTCGGTAAAATTTTACAAGAGTTTTTGGTCTCATAAGCAAAACACTCTTGTCCTCACTTTTTCTATCTTTCTCTCACTTTTTCTTTTTGTTTCCCTCAGTTTGTTTCCCTTCATGAAACTCGCCACTCTTACTTTTGTTTAGCACACTTCTTTTTTTATCACTCTTGTTTTTATCATCGTGTTCACTCTTTTATTTTGCATTCATTTTGCACTCTTCAACTATTCCAACTTGATCCTTGTAAGCTTCAGTTGGCTTCAAGGGAGCCAAGATGATACTCCTTTTGTTCCAAGTGAATGAGTACTTATTCTTGTACCCATCCTAGGTCACTCTTCTTTCAAATCGTCATGGTCATGCCAATAATATGTGACATGCTTGTATTGGTGCTACATCACATATGACTTCATCTTTTTGCATCCTTTTGGCAAACAACAAAGTTCTATGACTTTTAAATTCCTTATATCAGTAAGTCATTGCAAATTTTAAGGTTTCGGATGTCTCAAGTTGGGTAAATTCTGCTTCTTTACAGCCACAGTACTTGCAACATTAGTACAACAATTACTATCAATAATCATGTCGCATATTTTTGTTTTAAACGAGACATCTAGTATGAAAAATATGCTCTCTTTGGATCTCATCTTCTTTCACCTTTGGGTGAATAATTAATGCCTTTCGTTTGGCCAAAGCATCACCATATGACGGCTCAGCATGGTTGGTCCGCCTTCATCTTCATCATTCCCACATTCTAATATAAGCATGTCATCGTCACTTGAAGTTATGCTTTGAACGGTTCCACTGTCCGTCATCAACTTAGTCTTTTTGTTTGGACATTGTACAGCAACATGTCAAAAGCCTTGACACCTATAACCCTTCAATTCCCGTGTAGGAGTTGTCCTTCGACCATTTCCTTTGGTTGCGATCTTGAGGTAGATGGCTCGGTCTTTAGCTTCTATTCTCCTTAAGCTGTTGGACAGTTTAATCACCTCTTCGTTCAAAGCCATGTGAATCTCTCCATAGATTGCAATTTGAGAAGTTTGTGTTTTCTTGATTCCTCCTATCTTTAAGTTGCCTTTCTATTTTGATGGCCTTCTCCACCAAATCACCTATCTTCAAGTGGTGTTGCAACTCCATCACTTCTCCTATTTTGAGATTGAGACCTACAAGAAAACAAGCTATTATAGATTCGTTGTCCTCTTCAAGGTTAGTACAAATCATGAGCATCTCTATCTCTTTATAATATTCATCTACATTTACTGATCCTTGCTACCTTTTATGCAAATTCCAAACATAGTAGCTAGGAATAAATCTATTCTTTATGATGGCTTTCATCTCTCTCCAAGTATGGATAGGTCACTCTCCATGCTTTTTTTGATTCTTTACCCATTGATCCCACTATTGGCTTGCATAACCAGTGAATGAAATGGCTACCAATTGCACCTTTTTCTTCTTCGAGTAGTTGTGACAATTGAACATGTGCTTCACCTTGCGTTCTTATTCCAAATATGCATCTAGATCATTCTTGCCTTGGAAAGACGGAATCTTCATCTTGATACTTCCATGGTTGCCATCGAGGCTATCAAAAACCTTATTTCTTTCCTTGAGATTATATTATCAGAATCAGAATCCTCCCTCTCGTACTCTTCCTCAAATATATGATTTCGTGAAACCCTAGTTTGATCTTAAGTGCAGATTCTATGTCTTCCATCCTTATGTTTAATTTAACAAATTGATCATGCATAAACTTGATAAACAATTTAAATTCAGGATCATCACTAGCCTTTCTTTCCTCTATGATGATTTATATCAACAAGAAAAATGTTAGTTAAAAAAAAGAAAATAACTTCACCAACTCCCTAATGTGTTTCACTCTCACCCATGTATCACTCAAGATTATGGCTTTTTCCTGATGTTGTGCTCGTCTCTTAACCTTTTACTATTCTTGAGATTTCTCCTTGTGTGCTTAATGAGGGCCTACTCAATTAGTCTTACCACGATAATGATGTCAACCAAACAATGAGAGTAATACGAGAATAAACAAAGAAGTACCTTGGAGTAGGGTTTGATGACACAAAGGATTCAAGAAGAAAGAGAAGTCAAAATTTAGACTCAAGAAGACAAAATTAAAATGTCCTAATGTGTGGTTTCTAGTGTATGAAATCTTGATTTTCAAGACTTTCTTGAAAGAATACGATGCAAATATTAATAGTCAAGCCTTTTCCTTCCTTTAGTAGGAATTGGCAAAAACATGAACCCTAACTTTGGAAGATAGGATATCACACACGGACCACACCTTCCTTTCTTAACAAAAATGCCACAAAACAAAAAGAAAACACAAAATAGCCAAAAGCATAACACAACTCGAAACAAGCCCCAAGTTGAACAGAGGCACGGTTTTGGGATAGCTTTTGGCTTCAAGATCTTGTTGCTTTTTAGTCCAAATATTCAAGAAACATAACAACACAATCTAGACAGCAATTCAACCCAACAGTTTAAGAATTAAGACTAAGACTCGAGTAATATGTCAAGTTTTTCAAGAAGACAACTCGTAACAAGGTAAGCCTTGGTAAATTTGGTTTCCAAATGACAAAAAGAAAAAAAAAAACACATCGAACACCAAGAAACGAAGCAAGGCATTTTCTCGCATTCTATGCACGCCTTTTTCCTTCTTTGCTTTTCTAGTGCATGGCTCTTTCTTTTTGTGTACACGCTTTCTTCTTTTCTTTTCTTTTCTTTTTTTTTTAATCACAAAACACAAAACTTCTTCAAGAAAATTTAGTTTTTGGATTTCCTGGTCCAAGAAATTTGTTCTTTTGAAAAATTGTTTAACACATGAATAAAACGAAAGCCAGAAAACAGTCAAGATAACAAGAATACCACAAAAGACCTAGAATTCTTTGTTCAAGAAAATCAATAACAACTTAAGATACAAGAAAACCTAAATTAACATGGAATTGACACAAGAAAAATGCTAGATAATTTAAGATAGCAAGACACTAAGCTTTAAACAAGGGAATGTAACAAGAATAATAATAATAATAATAAAACTCGGACAGAATGGAATTTATTAGACAAGATGCACAAAGAAGAATATGCACAACGATTTTAATAAAAGAAATATAAAAAGATATATCCAAATTTTTCAAGAAGGAAAAATTAGATTAAAGAACTTGGAAAATTTACGGAAGATGGTTCTGATACCAAGTGATGCACGTAGACACTTGAATTAACCAAGAACTTGAAATATCTAATTTAACAACTTGTTAAACTTGTGAAAACACTTGGAACTTGTCCAATGCCTCCAAAGATGTTGAGATGGTTTGCTTGTCTTAAACTTTATTGAAAGTCCTCCTTTTAGGGGCAATCTAAACCCTTATCCAACCTTGTGAATAGATTCCTAGTTGATGACTCTGAATGACTAAAATCAAACCTATAACAAAGAAAATCTAAGTGATTTTTTTGTTCTTACAATAAGAAAGAAAATCTAAGTGATTGTTTTGGTCAACAAGATCAACTTGTTCAGACCAAGAGTAGCTCTTAATCATCAGAGAATTAGAAAAAAAATCTCACCCTCTGAAAAAACTTATAATATTATTATTATCACTTATCTGATGTAAATTGTGTATTACATGCCTCTTTATAGGCTAAGGAATGTCTAATGCTCAAAGAAAGAATACTATTTGTGAACTAACAAAAACACTAAACTTGACTCAGTTATAATCTAACACAATTTGTGACTACTAAAGGCAGCAACTTGTAAACGACTTACACAACTTAACAAAAAACACTAAACTTGACTTAGTTATAATATAATATAATTTGTAACTACTAAAGGCGGAAACTTGTAGACGACTTAAACAACTTAACATAATATGACTCTTTAAACGCATAAAGTACATGACTTAGGTCTTATTGGGCTGGCTGTCCCTTAAGCCCATCAATAACAACTTAACTCTGTCCTTAAGTGTCAAGTTGGGCTTCATGGACTTCAACTCCAAAGCCTTGTGCTGTTTGGACCTCTTGAGCAGTTTCATTAAGGCTTTCTTGATAACATACTTAATCTAAAGCCAATGGATGAACTTCTAGCCCAAGCTCCTAACCTGAATCACGTGCTTTCCAAGCCTAGTGTTCCTCCTAAGCTCGTGAATTCTTCTTGGCAAAACATCACCCTTATGACCAGCTCGCATGACTTGAAGTTATTGACGAGCTTGAATTGCCTCCTTGAGCCTAACTTGAGCGATTGAATCTCCAAATCCGTGCGTGAAATTCCTACGTTGGCTTGCACGTTTGATCTCTTCATGATTGGCATGCTTGACTAGTGTAAGTACTCTTAAATTCCTATCATGTTATTACTTTGTTGATGCAGCCTCAAGCCCATCTGGGGCTGACCATAAACTGGGGAGCTTTGTACACATGGGCTGCAGTTAAAGGAAGTCTTGATCCTGCAATTGTCTTCCCATTTTGTGTTGCTTGCTTTTTCTGGACTCTGGAGTATGACACGATTTACGCACATCAGGTATAAATTTCTTCAACTATACTAATATTTTTTCGGCTTTCGAATAATTTCAAGAAAAAGTTAACGTGAAAATACAATATTAGTAATATTTGTGATACAAATTAGTTCTTGAAAACTCGTTTCCTGATCGAGATATTCCTAATGCTAATACTGTATTTTACGTATATACCCAACATTTCACTCCTAAAAATTGTTTTCATATCAATTTAGTGAGGTTGGAATTTCTAGCTCTCTTATGATGATTCAAGAGATTTGATCTCTTTTTTTATTCCTTTTGTTTCCTTTAATTTTAGGTTAAATTTTGCCCCCAGGATTGGTATTTTTGTAGCGGCTACAAAAAACTGTGTAAACGAAGTCATGTGATTGGAACCAGAAGAAGATGTTCACCTTGATGCTCTTAAACCGAACGGTGCAGATGTAGTTTATTGTCATAGACAAACATACTAAGTATGATATTACGTTTCAATATATCATATGATTCAATATATCATATGATTCAATATATCATATGATAAAAAATGCCTATTCATTGTATTATATTTTTCAAAATTTTCTACATCTTTTGAAGTTATTAATTCCATTTAAGTTAGAATTTTTTTTTAATAAATAAAGCTAGAAGTTTGATGCATTAGAAGGGGTAGTTGATGATACCCTTTTTTGCTTTATTGACGCATTCATGTCAACTTTGAACATAATCAAATATTTGAAAGTGATTTTTGACGATTAAGGGATAAATTCTTTGAGCATTTAACTGAGAACAAAGTTATATCACGTTAATTTTTCTCATTTGCATCGTCAATATATGTGAAGTTATATATCAAGTTTACAATTTCTATATGTCTCTGATGTATAGTAAAAATTAAGATTGATATTAACTGCATAATTCTATAATGTTGACTAATCTATATATATGCATTGCAACCTTTATATTATTTGTATTATTTTTTGTAATTTATAACATGTATTACAAGAAAAGATATCTGTATAATTGATATCTTAATTACTTGCTTTCATCTGCACGAATTCCTTTTCATATATGAGTGTTTAACAAGACCCCTATATAAAACATCCATATCGTTGATGACGGCAGGATAAAGAAGATCAAATGAAAGTGGGTGTAAAATCTACAGCTTTGCTATTTGGTGATTCAACCAAACTGTGGACTGCTAGTTTTGGTCTGGCATCCATAGGTAGTCTTGTTGTTGCTGGATTCAATGCTAGTATTGGTACGTACTCTCATTTACTCGTCGTTCAACTATAATATACTCTCAAGATCAACTGAATTGGATATGGTGAATTATGATTTGTTTTCAACTTATTCTGATATTTGTAAAAGCTAATTTTAAAAAAAGTTAAAAATCAAAATCAAAGCTAGTTTTTAGTTGCTTATGATTCTAGGTTGTAAAATTCAAAAGGAAAGAAAAAAAACAGTTAAAAATATCACAAAATTAATTTTTATAAGAAAAATTAAAAGCTAAAAGCTAGTACAAAAAGCAGTTGACAACGACCGACGTAAAGAAATGATAGCTAACTTATGTTTTTGTATATTGTCAATGTGTACTTTTATCTATACATGCATATCTAGATTAGCTTAAAAGTGCATTGAAGTTTAATAAGATTTAAATAACGAATTTTCTAGTAGGACCTCGTTGATAGATACAATTTACGTGTACTAACAATTATTGTTCCTCCTTTATAATTAATCACTCACCCAGTTGAATCTCCAATTAATAAAAATGTTAACACCTGATATCCCAATTAGTGAATATCCTACGAGCACTCATTACGGGGGAGGGGGGGGGGACCCTTTAGATAGATAGTATTATATATATATATATATATATATATATATATATATATATATATGTGGCATTAGAGCTAACTCCTATCTGTGTTAAAAAAAAGTTTATGTTGTTAGTGTACAAAAAAGTTAATGCTTATTATCATTAGTATCCTTTAGTGCTTTTACAACTTAGGCTCAGCAGGCATACATGTTTCAGTCTTAGCAGTCATACACGTATTATATCATTATACCCTATTTGAGATTTTCTGGTTGTTGATAATTAGCTTTGTGATGATATTATTGGGTTAAAATTTTTTAAAATTAAGGTTTGATTGTCATATTTGAGTAAAAAATCACTTACGACTTGCATTTATAAGCAAAATAGCGGCAACAACTTAAAATCATACCCTTGATTGCCAAAATTTTGAAACCAAAATTGTTTGCACAGTTATAAGTTTAATCCTCAAGGGAAAAATTATAGATAAAATGAACATAAGGGTTGAATTGCTATCAACCAGTAATTATAGGGAATAAACTGTATTTAGGCCTCCTAATATTCTTAATTTAAATTAGATGGTGATGTAGGGAGAATCTAAGGTAGAAACTATTTTTTATTCCTTTATTAAATTCATTTCTTTCAATTAATTTTCTCTTAAACAAAATTCTAGTTGCTTTGTTCTTTTTTCACTCAGTGTTAGGCCCATCCTAGCTTATACTAACAATTATATGCCCCCCACCCCCTCCCCTCCCTCTCTCTCCTTATCTACTTTTTTAGACACTTTTATGGTGCATAGAATAAGTTTACAAAGAATAAATAAAATTTTAAAAATTCATGTGAGCTTGCCTATTTGTAAATTAAATTAACAACTCATGTGGATCTGCCTTCCTTATTCTCATTTAAACATTGACTCTTTTTTTTTTTCAAAGTCAAAATTAGATTAGTTAGACAGAAAAGCACACTGTTGACTCTTCGTATAGTACAAACTCAGTGTTGTACCATAAGATATATCTTTCTTTTTTTCTTTTTTTTTCTTTTTTGCGTTTTCTCTTTGCTAATTTTTTTTATGTCTATGTCCCTATCTGTTTGAGTCGTACAGGTTGGCCATTTTATGCGTTACTGGCAACTGCTTCCGATCAAATAGCTTGGCGGATATGGGATGTTGACCTATCAAGTCCTGCTGATTGCAGCCGAAAGTGGGTATAATTTTGGCGACGACATAAATTTGAACTTACTGCTTTTCTTAACTTGGAGTAATTTCTTTTCAAAAAAAAAAAAAAAAACTTGGAGTAATAGTCTTGGCAAATAATAGCTCATGTTCTTAGGCCGAAAATTACCCACCAACGCATAATTTTCTCTTTGGTTGGCTCAGAACATTTTTTATTAAAAAAAATTCTATTTATCACCTTTCCTTTTTTGGGGTTCTTTTTTTTTTTTTTTGGGGGGGGGGGGGGGTGGAGGGTTCTTTTATTAAGGGGTTAAGATAATATATGTGTATTTTTGGACAAGAGTTGAACATAATTGTATTAGCGTCTATAATAAGTTATTCTGTGCTATAATTATAGATAGATTTCATTACTAAGTCCTATTTTAAAAGTAAAATCTCTGAGAAAAAGCGAAAAGGTGCTGTCACATTTATTCAATATGAATCTTCAGATCTTAATGTATATTTTACATAAACTAGATTTATGATGGCACGATGAGTACAATGGTTTTTGCGGAAAGTATATAGAATAATTTATTTATCTTCCCATAATGTAAATACAAGGAAAGCAAAGTAATACTTCAAGACCACCCACTTCAGCAGCATCCGTTCATTACTCAGCTTATCGTGTCCTTTGGTTCCCTTTCTTCCTTCCACAAGAACCCCGAAAGTGATTTTTGCTTCCACATTTTTACAATTATTGTGACACATAAAATGCCATTATATCTCAGATCAATTTTAGTCTAATTAGACCATGATAATAATTGAGCTCTTATCATTTTGAAAGTATAGAAAGCTTGTTTTGTAGATAATAATTTTTCCCAAATATTTCTTTGTACTTGTAAGGTTGATCTATTTTAACATTTTGTTTCTTGGTGAAGATTCTAAGATTCGTACAGTATTGTACCTTAACATAAAAGTTTCTTTTTCTATTTTTTTTTTTTTTGGTCCTTTCCACTTTGCAGATTTGTATCAAATAAATGGTTTGGTGCTATGGTTTTCAGTGCGATTCTAATTGGAAGACTCTTCTCATGGTGGTATTCACTTGCCATCTTATGCTCCTTTTTCCCTAAGCCAAATTTCACAACTCTTTCAATAATTGCCACCTTCTTTACTCTTTCTCTGTGTTTCTTTTGATATAAAATTTTATATTTGTTTTGCACAACAATTATTTTAATTTCACTCCTTTTGCCTATTAGATTTTGCAGGCAAAGAATAGTTGAAGTAGACTTTAGCAAAAGGGAGGGTTGGTGACAATTGAATTGCACCCAAATGGTCTCATAGAAACCTGAAGATAACTGAATTAATTACCCAAATATTTTCTGTATTTATCATAAATCAGTATAGACTACTTGTTTGACATATAGTAGGGTTTGTAAAATGGATCCGGTTTGAAACAATTACCTATAGAAAAAATATTCTAAATAATGTGTAGACACCAAATTTTGACACACCCTTTATAAAAAAATGTATTTTACTTCATTTGGAGATACTTTTTATTTTTCGGGGGCTAATTACAATTTTTGCTTAAATTATGTTTAATTAGTTGTATCAGGGTCAAAATGATAATTTCACCATATAAATATTATTTTATTTTATTTTATTTTCTAAATACATAATTTTACTATTTTTATCATTATTTCTAATTTTAATAATTTTTTGGAGTCATTTAGTATTTATTTAAAATTTTAATATTTTTGAATTTAATGACACATTTTCCAATGCACTCTTTTTATGATAATTTTCAAGTGAAAAATTTATATGTGCATTTTGTATATTTATAAATTTTCTATAAAAATTTCATGATTTTTAGAGAACGTTTGGTATTTATTTAATTTTTCTTCTTTTGTCTAGTAAAGGCACATTTTTCAAGAATGCACTAATGTTAAAATTTCTGAGTGAAAATTTTAGTATATGTGTTTTGTATAATGATAGATTTTTTGTAAAATTTTTATGATTTTTAAATGTCATTTAATATTTTTATATTATTTCATAGTTTTTGTCATGTACGGCGCATTTTTCAATGTATTTTATTATTATTAAAATTTTCATGTGAAAATTTTTATATGTGTATTTTATATGTTTATAGATTTTTTGTAATAATTTTGCTATTTTCAAAAAATTTTTAGTATTTTTTTTAATTGCTCTCTTCCACCACCAAAAAAAAACAAAAAAAAAGGGCAGAAGCAACAGCGTCTACTCTATGCTACCACGGCGGCATGGGTAGCCAGTTCCCAACACCCAGCCTCCCTACTCTCACCCAACTTTCTTACCATAGCCCCCCATCAATCAACATCCATTGCACACTTTCTTTTTTTCTTTTTCCTTCATTTGCACACAACTCTCACCTCTCTCTCCCTCTCCCTGTCAACCTCTCTCGCTCCTCTGCCCTCACTCAACGACACAGAAACACAACTCTCCCCCTCTGTTTTTACTTCACTTCACTTGCACATTCACACTTTACTTCACCTGCACATTCACACGTTACACACACCTGCACAAATGCACTTAACACACCTGCACTTCACACACTTCCATTCTTCTTCCCTATCGGCCTCTCTGCAATTCACAGATCTCAACCACAGACATACACCATTCACTCACTCACTCTTGCACTTTCCCTCTCAGGCTTCTTGCACCTCACAAACACACAAGTTCATCAAGTCTCTCCCTCTCGGCCCCCTCCCACTGCACACAGACCACAAACACTCACAATCACACAAAAAATACTCAAAACTCTCTCCCCTCTGCCTATCCTTCATCAGAGAACACACATCACAACACTACTTCACATTCAGCCTCACCATCGCCAAGAACACATCACAGACACTAAACTCCATCTTCACTCCATTTTGGTCCTCATCACCATTCTTCTTCACTCTCACAATCGGCACACACAACACACGCAATCACATGCAGTGACACACAATCAAGAAACACAACCACAACAACGTCCGGCCAAAAAAACCAATCAGCCATAAGACCGCCATCCCACAGCCCAAACTTCAGCCCCAAAACAACCAGAAAAACAGCCACAAATTCTGTCAAAACAACCACAAAACAGCTGCAAAAACAGCCGTTAAACAGCTCCAAAATCCTGCAAATTACAACCCCAAACAACCTGTAAAAACAGCCATTAAATAGCTCAAAAATCCTGCAAATTACAACCCCAAACAACCTGCAAAAACAGCCATTAACCAGCCCAAAAATCCTGCACAAAACACCCCGAAACTACCCTCCCAACCTCTAAATCAGATGCCTCCGCATACAAACAGCCCTATCTTCATTTTGTTCATCCGATCTAGGTAAAATTCGGCCCACTTCCAGTTTGTTCTTGTATAGCTTGTTCTTGAATTGTAGGAGAGTTTTGGGTTTGTGATTTTAAAAGCTAATTTAGGGGAGTTTTCGGTTGCAAAGGTAGAGAGTTTTGGTTAAGGTGATTAGACTTCTAGGTGTTTAGGCTGACAAAATTAATGAATTGGGGGAGATCTTCATTGTATGTTTCTTGTTCTTTCCTTGGTTTGAGAAGGACTGAATTGGGACGGTGGTGTTTATTGCTTTGTGTATTTGTTTTGTTTGACTTTTGCTAATTAAAAAAAATTAGGTTAGATGATTAGTTTTAGTTTTGATTTAGCTTAGTTTTTTTATTATTATTATTATATTATTTATGTTTTTTTTATTTGTTTCTAATTTAGTTAAACTTAACTATTGATTGGGTATTTAATTTACTTAACTAAGTTGGTTTAGTTATCTGTTTTAGTTTAATTTAGTTTAACATTTTGTTTTTGGTTATTTTTATCAATGTGGATGTTTATGTGTTGACCCTTATATGGTTGAGTATTATTGATATTGCCTTTAAAGACTTTGTTATTTATGCAATTGAGTCCTCATCTTTTATAAATTGAAAATTGACTCCCTTTAGATTTTATTTTCTGCCAATTAAGCCCCATTATTTCCATTTTTATGCTTAGTATTGCTGGAATTAGTATTCTAACCCTTATACATTGCTGTAATTTGCATTTGTGCTCCTTTCCTTGCTGGAATTTATGCTTTTGCCTCCCAAGTAGCTGGAATTTGCATTTTAGCTCTAGAACACTGTTGGAAATTGCATTTTTGCCCCTATGCATTGCTGGAATTGTATTTTGGGCCTAAAATATTGCTGGAATTTATGCTTTTGCCCCCCAAGTAGCTAGAATTTGCAATTTAGTCCTTGAATGTTGCTGGAATTTGAAAATAAGTCCCTTAAACTTTGCTGAAATTGCAATTTTGCTCTTGAATGTGCTGGAAATTACAATTCAGTCCCTCACACTTGTTGGAAATTGTGTTTTTTTGCCTAAAACATGCTGTAATGTTTATTTTTGGGCTCCTCATGATTGCTGTAATTTATTTTTCACTCCTAGGCTTGCTGGAATTTATGTTTTTGTCCCTTAGTTTGCTGGAATTTGCATTTTTCTCCCTAGAATATTGACGCATTTACATTTTTACCTCACAAATTGATGGAATTTACTTTTATTGCTTTATTTACTTAAATAGTGGTATTTTTAACATGTTTGTTCATTTTATTAGCAATTTATACCGAGTTTTCGAATGGGTGGTACCCCTATTTTCCTTTCAATGTCTCTTTACATGCTCTTACGTGCTCCTATGTGTTGTTTTTATGTATCTTTATGTGTTTATTATATTATTTGTGAGCATTTATTTATATTATGTTATTTATTTGAATTTAATTTTAATTATTCAAAGAAATGTAATAGATAGGTGATATTTTATTTAATAAAATTTGTATCTTAGATAGTTAATGTAATAGATAGTTTATATTTTTTTTATTCATTCGACAAAAACTTTTTGTATTTTAGGTAGAAAATGTAATAATATAGGTTAGATGGGTTATTTTTCTTATCTTTGCTCTTTCTAGATTGTAATTAGGCTCTCCTGATGTAATAGTTATGGCTTTTGTGTGCTACGTGCTTATGTGCTTTTACTTGCTTTTCTTAGGGTTTTGCATCTAGAATATTATACTTATGTGTCATGTGCTCCTATGTGCTATTATCAACCTCTATGTGATTATTGTTTTAATTTATATTTTTATTTATTTACTTATTTTATTATGATATATATGTATCGTCGCCACACTAGTCCAACACTAGTTGTGGTTAATTCTGGTTTCTTCGCTAGTCCAACGCTAGCAAGGAATTTCTAGAAAATGAGCTAGTCCAACGCTAGACCCTTAGGTCATTTTAGTATTAAATCACTCTTTGTGTGCATTTTATATCATTTCATACACTTTTTCCCTTTTTAAGGCCTTTTCCATTTTTGCATGGTTTTTTATGTATTATTATTCTTATTAGTTATTTTTACATATATCCAGTGCATGAGATTTAGGTTACATTTCACATAGAATCTTAAGCCATTTGTGTGATTCGATTAGAAATAGTCGTCTATTCACGTGGGAAATGGTGACTTAACATGCTGTTCTCCCCTCTGTGAGTAAGAACAGTTAGTCACGAGTTTATTAGTCTCTCCTACCTGTTATGTTGCATTCCCTTTCTTTGATCACTTATATCTATATTTTTATGTTATTTTTTACTTTTTGCATTTTTGTTTTTGCATAACTCGTGACTCCTTCGAGATCTCATTTTGGGTTACGCAAGTAATGCGTTAATTCCAATTAAATCTCGAAGGGACATTTTGCCTCTCTTAACATCTCTTTCAGATCTAGGTTTGCATCCTATAGTTACATCCAAATGTGATAAAATTTAAGGTTATGTTAGGAAAATTTTGACTAAACCTTGCAACTAGTTTCGGCTAGGTTGAAAAGGCACCTTAGGCACGAGCCTTTGTCTTCCCTTTCTTCAATTATGATTCACGAACCTTTTTCTCTTGTTTTCAAAGATCTGGAGTTATCTAAAAGGGTTTTCTCATTTTTTTACGTTTTTCTCAAAAACATTTTTCAAAGAAATCATTCTTGATTTTTCTTACCTTTTGTAATAAAATATTTTCTAGTGATTTGGTACACCAAAATTCAATACCAAGGGGTGATTCCCGTTTTCATAAAAATTTTTTTTAGACTCTATTTTTTTGTCTAAAATTGTCGCATTTTTAAAGTTCCATTTTAGCTCTTTTCCTTTCTTTTTATTTTCGAAATAAAGCATTTTTCAAAAATCACATTTTTGTCAAACCACACTCTTTTTTCATCTACTTTTTCTTTTTATAAAATAAACTATTTTTTTAAAAACCATTTTCTACAAAATCACTCTCTTTTCCACACTAAATATTTTTTCATCTTTCGAAAAATGGGGTGCGACACAATGGACATTGTTTTTAACTTAGTTATACATTATTATAAACAACTTTAAAATTTCATCAGAAATGTGAAAATCATGTAATGCTCAAAAGTAAATAGTAACCTTATGTGAATCCTGATTTGAATTGCAAAATTCTTGCACATTTTAAGTTTTTAATATGATGTCATGAATATGATATGGTGTTTACTCACAATTGTCCATGTCTTTTTTCCTTAAGAATGTGCTTTCAAATGATTAAACGAATATGTGTAGACATAATTTGATGTCAAACAAGCATTTTTGAATTAAATATTGCAGTTTAATCAAAGAACAAATTCAAAACCCAAACCATTTTATGCTTCTAGAAATTGCCCAATCTTTGATCCATCGAATGTTATTTGAAAATTTTACGGTAAATACAATCACTCTTGGACTTTCACCCAAGTTGTACTTGTAATATGATAATCATAGTAATGGAGAAATTTAAAAATTTTATTATTCTAACCACATAATGAAATGAAATTTTGAAATTTTATTATTTTGACCATGGACTATATGATGATATCACCATATAGATTACAAGAGATCATTCATAGAATATATCTCTCGAGATGGTAAATTCTATAAGGCAATAAACAAGCTCGAACGTATAATAGTGTCTACATAAACAAGATCCCGAGAATCTCCTAGGTTTGTTTACCCTTCACTTGGGTGCTAATATCTAATTATATCGTTCTATTTCATTAGATAAAGGTTTGGGTATCTATGCCCAATTAACCCAAAGTAAATTAGAAATTAGTAAGACTAATCATTTTTAGAAACTTGCTACTTGACTTGCAAGACTTAGATTAATTACTATAGTTGTAATTTAACCTTTAAGTATCAAATATTTATCATAATTAAAATTAAATTCCAGAGTTCCTTTTTTTTTTTCGTGTGTGACTCGTTAGGTTCTGGTTCATGTTGACAATACGGGTAAATTATAATTCAAAATTAATTAACTAAAAGCTAAATAAATGAATGCTTTAGTTTATCATTAATTCATCCAATCAAGTTCTTTTATATGTATATGTATGTATATTTATTTATTTACTCATTTATCAAGGTAGGCATAAGTGAATAAGAAAAATCAAATAGTTAGATTTCATATTTCAATGCCATTTTTAACATGCAATTAGTTTAGGAGTATGGATTTAGTACCAACTCCCATTCATGCCTTGTTTTAGAAATACAACTCTAGTAAAGTAGAATTTCAAGACTATTTCAATTTAAAGTTTCACTTTTGCTTAGAAAATTTATTGAATTACTATTTCTAACATGTGACCATATGGGATATATTCCTCCTACTATTAAGAGTGATGAATCCAATATTAATTACTCACTACTCTTTCTTGCTGTATACTATATTCCATCTCTACTGTACAAGGGACTTAGTAATAGCAACAATAAATAGAGTCAAAACATAGTAATTCACACTCAAGATACAGTATTAACCTCAATCAAGAATCACTTCCACCAATGCTATTTAAGATGTGAAACCATTGACACTAAATAGTTATCCACGTGGTATCTCTTAGCGAATTAATCTAGCATACTTGCTTTTTAACAAGCATCTATATAACAGTTTAGGTGTCACTAAACTATAACTGATGCAATCAAGCACAGCCTACAATAAGTATAGGTAAAGTATATTCTAGTGTATTTGTATCAATAATGTCTAAACTTGGTAATACAATGACTAGATATGTCTAAAAATATAACTTATGCATAATAAGAATATCATCATTATAAAACTTTTATTATTTTTTATACATCGTTAGTATTTTATAGACGTAATCAAATCAACTTAGATGACAAACAACAAATAATAAATGAAAAAGAAAATTTACATATATTAATAGCATAAATAAAAGTGAAATACAACCTTTAACCAATAATCAAACTCCTGTTTGCACTAAAACCAATAAACAATATGCATAAAACCATAAAAATTAACATGATTTTCGTACTTTTTCTTGGACAAGAGCTTGGTAAAAAGGTCGATTGTATTATTATCAATGCAAACTTCATCTATAATTACCTCTTTAATAAGATGGTAGCGTCGCAATACATGTTTGGATTGTTGATGAGACCTCAATTCCTTTGCTTGCATGTGTCTTTATTGTTATTACAATACAAAGATATAGATTCAATAATGGAAGGAATTACTCCAAACTTAGTAATGAACTTCTTGATCCAAAGTAGATTCTTTAGTTGTGTATGAAACTATCATGTATTCAATCTTAGTTGTAAAATCTGCACTAGTATCTAGTTTGGAATTCTTCTAACTAATACACTATCATTGAGAGTAAAAATAAAACTAGACTGTGACTTTCTATCATTAAAATATGATTATATTATGACTTGCTATCATTCGTATTAGACTGTAAGCTCACATTTGTGAATTCACATATTTCTAATATCTATCCTCCATTCACGAAAAGTAAATCTTTGGTCCTTCACATGTATTTAAGAATATTCTTGATAGCTACTCGATAGTCCTACCAAAATTAGCCCAACATCTGCTCATAATAATTAGAGTATAAAAGACATCGAGTCTTGTATATAACATTACATACGTAGTAGATCCTATAGCAAAAGTATACGGGAGCTTCTACATATAACCAGTCTTGACATCTACTTTAGGACGTACCTTTTTAGAAAGAGTAATCCCATGTGATATAGGCAAATATTATTTCTTTGTTTGTTGCATACTAATCCGTTTTAGCATCTTTTTATGTATGTGGACTGAATAAGATCAAACAACCTCTTGGATTTATTTTTATTGATCCTAATTCCCAAGATATAGATTCTTCTCTTAAGTCCTTTATGAAAAAATTGTTGAACAACCATACCTTAACTGTTTGGAGCATAGGTATGTCATTTCCTATTGAGAATATGTCATCCATGCAGAATATCAAGAAATAATTGCACTCCCACTAATCCTTTTGCATATATGATCTTTGTCTTTTAAGAATATCATACTTTTAGATTGTTTCATGAAAATGGATATTTCAACTTTATGAAACTTGCATGCATCCATATATGGACTTTTGTAGCTAGCATACTTTATTTAGATTTTTTGACGCAGAGCCCTCAAATTATGTCATGTACACATCCTCTTGCAAATTCCTATTAAAAAATGCAGCGTTTACATCCATTTGCTAGATTTCATAATCGAAGAATGTATCCATAGCAAGTAAAATCCTATGGGATTTAAGCATGGTTACAAAGTGAGAAGATTTCATCAAAGTCAATAACTTGTCTTGTTTATAACCTTCGCATCGTGTCTTATTTACAATCTTTGCAACTAGCCTTATTTGCAAGTAACAACTTTACTTTTATATCATTCTCTCTCTTAAAGATTCGTTTGCATCTTATTGGTGCCATCACTTTGAGTGGTTGATGTAGACACCAAATTTTGACACACCATTTATTTTCAAACATTGGAAGAGCATGTTTGCACTTTTTGGGACAAATTTTAATTTTTCAATAATTTGGGAGGCAAAATAGTAATTTTATCTGTAAATATTTTTCTATCAGCTTTTGGGGGTTTTAAATTCATATTTTTACTTTTATGTGAATTTGTTAATTTCTTATGATTTTTCTGGATTTAATTGATACTCTTTATATTTTTACCAGCACAAGGGCAAAATGGTAATTTTTCCTCCCGAATACCATTTTAGCTCATTTTTAGTTCCAAATTCATTTTTCTAATTTTTTAAGTATGTTTCTGAATTTTCTTGATTTTTTCAAAGACGATTATTATGTTTTCTGTGAATTTTCATTGCTCAAGGGCAAAATCGTTATTTTATAAATTAAATTCATTTTTCACCAATTTTGAGTCAAAAATGCATTTTATAGTGTTTTAAGCTTATTCATAATTTTTGATAATTTTTTGAGGACAATAACTATTTTTTTGTGAATTTTTATTGCCCGAGGGTAAAATCATCATTTTACAGTTTAAATTCATTTTTCACCAATTTTTGAGTCAAAAATGCATTTTCTAATGTTTAAGCTTATTTTTAATTTTTGGTAATTTTTCGAGGTCAATAGCTATTTTTCTGTAAATTTTCATTGTCTAAGGATACAATCATCATTTTACAGCTTAAATTCATTTTTTGTCAAATTTTGAATCAAAAAGGCATTTTCTAATGTTTTAAGCTTAATTTTAATTTTTAATAATTTTTTGAGACTAATATCTATTTTTTGTATATTTTCGTTGTTCAGGAGCAAAATCATCATTTTACACCCCGAGCGTGTTTTTATCAGCTTTGAGCTCTAATTTTTATTTTTGAAATCTACTTTGAATTCTTTTTTTGAAAATCTAGAGATTGCTGTCAGATTTTTTGTATTAATTTTAAATTTTGGGGTTAAAAAATATTTTTAATAAAATTAGCATTTTTAATACCGGTGGCATTTTCGTTATTTTATAGCATTCTTGGCCAACAAGACAAGTGGCCTATAAATAGCCCTTTTAATCAGCAAAACAAAAGGAGGAAAAAATAGAAAACCCTAAAAACACTTCTCATCTTATCCTTTTAAGGATCAAACACACATATTCACACACCAAAAAAACACACACTAGGGGCCGCCAGTTTCATTTCCTTATTACTGTTCCTGGTTTCAGTTTACTGTTCATCGCTCTTCAAGATCGTTTGTACTGTTCCTCATTTTGTCTCCACCGTTTAAAAAGTAAGTTTTTTTCTAACTTTTCTCTTTGATTGATTTAATTTTTCTTTAGTTTCTATATCAATTTGATTAATTGTGTTTATGTGATTGGAATTTTAATTGAATTTTGGAAATTTTTTTTATGTAAATTTCTGGGTTTGTGTTCCTGGTTCTGATTTGCGTTTATGTTTTGCCTTATGTTTTCTTTGTCACCATCGTCTTCCTCTTCCCTCTCTTCCACCAGTTTCAACCATCTGTCAACAAACCACCCCCACAACCACCAAAAATTCATCAGCACCACCACCAACTGCCTGCCCAAACCTGCAAAGAAAACAAGAATCCACCAATTGCAACTCAAAAATCACCACCAAAACAAAAACTCAATCATCAGTCACGTCCTTCACCACCTTCTCCATTAACCAATCCTCCCAAATCAATAACAAAATTCACAGCCAATTACCCATTGCAATCCCAATACCACTATAAACAGGTCTCAATCGAACCACCAATAAACAACATTCAGCCCAATCTACCTCCAACAACCTCCAAAAATTCAGTCCCAAAAACAGCACAATCGATTCACCACCACTACCATTTACCTTCTTCAACTCCCTGCCAAATCAAAAACTCAACCCAACAATGCCAGACACAGTCATTTCCCCGGCAATTACACAGTACACAAAAGCATCGATCACACCCACCACCATTGCTCACACAATTATCGACAGCTCAACCCATCATCAATCGGCAAAGAAAAATAGAAAATCACAAAACCCCAACAAAATAGCCCCAATTTCACCAAGAACCGCTTGCCATCGATCACCCATAGCTTCCAAACCACTCAACATCAGAATCAGCAACCATTCTCACCAAATCAGACCACCATTCCACCACAGGCGCCACTTCCCTCCACTCACTGCCTTCACCAACACACACCACCGCAGCCCAAAACCCCAAGGCCATTTCTACTCTCTCAATCGCGCCACTACCAATCAGTTTCCCTCAAAACCCTCTACAACCACTACCAAGCCCCAACAACCCATCCCTTCCACCATTTTATCTCAATTTCATCGGGGAAACCCTCAATTTGGAAAAATTGATTCTGTATTCCAAATAAATAGAGAAAGACTTAGTAGATGTGAGGGCTGGAGAGATAAGCAAAGAGAGAGGAGAGTGAGACGGAGAGAGGAAGACGAACAGCGAGAGAGACGGGGAGAGAAGAGTGCGCGACAAAGCAAGAACAAAAAAAAAAGCAAAAAGAAAAAAGAAAAGAAATTGAAAGGGAAAAAGAGTGTAATTGAAGAAGAAGAAAGTGAAGGAGAGAGGAACAGAGATGGGAAAGAGATAAGAGAGAACAGGGAGAAAGAAAATAGCGAAATGGAGAGAAGAGAGTGCGACGGAGAGACAGAAAGACAAAGTAGAAAACAGAGAAAGGCTGAGAGAAAACTGGTAAAACAGAGAACCAAATAGGGGAAAGAGAGAAAGGAGACAGCAGATCAGAGACAGCAGAGAGAGTGAGAAAGAAGAGTGAAAAGAAGGGGGGTTTTTCTGAGGAAGACGACTTAGAAGGGAGGGGGGGTGATTTAAGTTCTAGATTTTATTTATTTATTTATTTTTAGTCTTTAGCCTTATTTAATTGCTAATGTCTGTTTAAGTTGATAATGCATGATTAATTTGTTTAATTATGATAGTCGAGTCAAGTTACTTAAGTCAATTTATTTGATTAAGTTGAGCCTCTTGAGTTTTAAAGACTGATTTTTTTATGTTTTATAATTGTTATACATTTATTTATTTATTTTAACCCTTAATTTTTGGTTATTATAGGTTTACCTCAAGAACTCCTAGTTTTGCATTCTAGTCCCTTTAATTTCTAGATTGACCCTTTTAGATTTAGTTTCTTTCAATTGAACCCTAATTAAATTGCAATTATGTCTCGTGCTTGCATGAATTATATTTTTGACACCCTAATTTTGCTTTAATTTTTAATTCCACCTCTTAGGTTTACGTGAATTCTAATTTTATCCTTTAAGCTTCAGAATCTTTTTAGCCCTCTTAGTTGCTAAACTTTACATTTTATCACAATTTGTCAATATTTACATATTTTTAGGCTTTATTTTTTTATATCGTGGTACATTGACATGTATGTTCATTTTCTTAAGTATTGATACCGAGTCTTCAAAGAGGTATCCCTACTACTTGTTAAATTTTTTTATGTGCTCTAATATGCTCCAATGTGATTTTATGCATTATTTTTATTATTATTTATTTATTTCTTATTTTATATACTTGTTGCGTATTTACGTATTTAATTTATTTAATTTTGAATTTTTATTATTTTGGAAAAATATAATATTTTGTAGTTAGCTAGTCAATGTAATATTTAGATTATTTTTCTCATATTTTATGCAAAAATTGTGTAATTAGATAGAAAATGTAATAGATACGGCATTTTTAATTTCCCCCCTTAAATTGTAGACCAAGCCCCCCAGTGTAATAGTTAGGGTTTATTTGTCTTTACATACTTACATGCTTATTTGTTTACCGCTTTCATTAGGATTTTGCATCCAGATATTATGCTTGTGTGTTATGTGCTCCTATGTGATCTTATATATTTTTTATATGTTTAATTTGCTTTTAATTTATGCTTTAATATTTAATTCATGATCGATGGTATTCCGTCACCACACTAGTCCAACGCTAGTTGTGGCTTCATTCTTTTCCCGCTAGTCCAACGCTAGTGGGATTTTTAGAAAGGGCTAGTCTAACGCTAGACCCTTAGGACATTTTAGCATTAGGGGCACTCGTGTGCATTTCACATTTCACACACTTTTAGTTTTTTTTCCATTTGGTGTGATTTTATTATTATTATTTATTACTATTATTACTATTATTTTCAACACATATTCAACTACATGACATCTAGGTTGCATCTCACTTAGGATTTAGGACATTTGTGTGATCCAACTATAAACAGTCGTCTACTCACGTGGGAAGCGGTGGCGTACAGGCCGTTCCCCCCTCCGTGAGTAGAAATATTCAGTCACGAGTTATTTGTCCCCCGTACCCGTTATGTTGCATTCCCACTTTCTTCACTTAATATATATTATTACTATTTTCTTTTCTTTTTTACATTTCATTTTGCATTCACACTCGTGACTCCCTCGAGACCTCAATTCGGGGTTTGCAATTAATGCGATAATCTCGACCCAGCCTCAATGGGACATTTCGACCCTCCCGGTACTCACATTTAGACTTAGGATTTGCATTTATTTAGACACATCCAAAACGCGATAGAATTTAGGGTTAATTTAGGAAAATTTGATTAAACCTCGCAACTAGCCTCGACTAGGTTGAAAGGGTGCCTTAGGCGCAAGCATTTGCCTTCCCTTTCTTCAAATGTAACTCCCGGACCCTTTTCTCTCGTTTTTCGTAGACCGGAGTCGAAAAAGGATTTTAAAATATTTTTCTAAAATTTTATTTTTATTTTTGTTAAACGATTTTTCGGGTGAGTTGGTACATCCTAACTCAGTACCAAGTGGCGACTCCATTTTTCAAATAAAACCCTTTTTCAAAATTAGTTGGCCAAAACTGTCGCACTTTTAGTCCCAGCCTTGTTTTCTTTTAAAATACCATTTTTCTTAAAATTACACTTTTTCAATAAAAACCTGATTTTTCACACACGCGCACGATTTTTTCCAAAAACTTGCTTTTCAAAAGGGTCATCAGATTAGACCGTCTTTTCGGGATGCGATAGTCACGACCCCACCAGTACCTTTTTATTTGCGATTTTTTGGATGCGACAGTTGATTCAAGCCCATACCTTATTGTTGCATATTGAATTTGTAAACACTAAATTTTAACTCAACATTTAAAATTTTTTTATTTAAGGATAAACTTTTAACAATTTCGTGGGCCACATGTCGCACCCCATGAGAAATATACAAAAAAGAAATAACAATTAAACGATGTGCATCTATTACACATGAGAATATGGAAAAATGACTTTTTTTATATTTGTTGTGCTTAATTGCAATAATATAATAAAATTAAAAATTACAATTCTAATGAAAAAAAAAGATATAGAATAGGGTCTTACTAAACTATTGAATCGCCAACCGATGTGTAAAATGCATTAGGACACTAATTCCATTCTAAAGGAATCTTAAATGGAAGGATAAAAATAAAACTAGAATACTAAAATTCTTCTGAGATTAATATCCTAATAAAAAATAAAATCCAAAACAAAGCAAAAAATAAAAATAAAAATAAAAAATAGATGATTCCTAGTCTACAAAAACTAGATAAAAAGGTTCAGGAGTCTAGTTGAGGAAAGTAGGATTAAGGGCTCACTACTGGATATCTAGATATCTTTTCACACTCGGATAGACTGGTTCTGTGATTAAATGTAAGTTTCCCTAAAATAAACCCCATTTGTATCACATTTGGATGTTTAAGTATATGCAATGCAATGCACAAATACAAACCCTATAACTAAAAATAAATACATTTCATATAGGTATAAGTGATACAAAGAGAAAAGGGAAATAATTACCATATAGTGCAAAAAGCAAAAATATGGGAGTGGGAAAACTAAATTCATGACAATTATATTTTCCTTTTGGTAGAGGATATCAAGAATATTTAGATTAAAAAGTCAAATATTATCTTTTTTTCATATTGAAATGTTATATTGTTATCTAACATCTGATACATCCAAGATATGTAATTTTAGACTCTTAAAAGAATCCTTAACCTAAACAAATGCAAAATGAGTAAATAAACACATCTCATACAGAATGAACTATCTAAAAATTTCCTATTTCTATATGACATGGCAAAATACTACATGAAATGCAATAATACTGTATATAAAAATAAAATAATATATGAGCCACAAAAGATTTGAAATTTAGCTAAAAATTATATTTTTTATTAAAAATCTGGAAAAAATAAAAGATGTGAATGATAAATGGTCACACAATATGCATGAACTAAACGCAATGGATTCTATGTAAACTAACATTGGACTAGTCTAAGAGAACTACGAACAATTGCTACACTAGCATTTGGACTAGTGTGGAAGCAAAACGAGACAAAAACAATAAAATTCTAAAAAAACTAAAATTATTAAAACATATAAACATATAATCACATAAACACATAAATATATTGGCACATAGTATAAAAGCATAACATTCTACATGTTTGACCTAAATGAAAGCGATTAATATTCGACTCGATTTTCTATCTATTATAATTTCCTATGTCCTTCAATTGTTTAAGAAAAATTTACAAAAACTATGTGCTATAGAAAGATAGGCATATGAGAAAGCAAATAACAGGTAGCATAATAAAGCAAAAAACAATGTCAAAACACATAATGTGACAGCCCCACCTTACCCAGAGGCGCACCAAAGGGCTTAGCGGACTGCCTGCCTAGCTCTCGCCAGGACTCGAATCACGCACTCCCGCAAACATCCAAGCATACTTAACTCAAAATAAAATAAAATAAAATAAAATACACGTATATTATTTAACTTAAAGGTACAAGTAACAACAAAAGTTTACATGTCATAATATACATGATTTTCACAAGGATAACCTACAACAGTTTGGCTATTACAATAATTAAAACATCTAGTATATCAAAATCAGTCGATCCAGCTTTAATTTTTCAGGAAACCTGAGTAAAGGAAAACGAATAAAAAGAATGAGTTATAATAGCCCAGTGAATGCCCAAGTCATGCAACCATATCAAGATCTCGTTATTTTATTGAATAAAATAATCGACAAATTAAATAAACAAAATATGAACAATTTAATTATCAAATAGTCAAGGGTGGATACAAAGCTCAACTACGGGAGCAAGCTCAACCGCAGAAAAAGCAAATACTGATCATGTAACCATGACGTTAGGACCGAGATAATAGCTCAGGTCTTTATCAAAGGACATGCCAGTTTTATCACGCAAGCCATAACCACCATTCACCTTATAACCTCCGTACAAGCTACCACATCCAGAGAGTAATCTCAACCTTGGAGGGCCAACACGCAAAAAAGTTCAATCCGGAGTTGGCCTCTTTGAGGATTCACAACTCAAAAGGGAAAGAACGTCACGCCCTAAAATACCCAGCACTTATAACCTCCCAAGCCTGTCCGGGTTGACTATCCATGAAGTAATGGTAAAGTTAGTCACGGAAGTCTCACGCACAAGTAACACGTTGAATAGTGAAAGCATATAACACATTACGGAATAGATGCGATAAAGTACACATCTTTCCTCGAATAGCACATTTTATCACATAATATTTGCAAGTGTAACATAATATTTACAAGTGAAACATAACATTTCATGCATCATGCACACATAGAGACACTCACCTGGAATGCCTAAGAAAATATCTCATAAAATGGTCGCGATGCGTTTTCGGACCCTGAAATTTAAAAGAAATAATATAATGAAAACCCAATTAAAACCCTAGTGAATTTAGTAAGAAAAATTCAAGAAAATACCCCACTTATTTCTAGGGTTTTGGTTTTAGGGTTTCTAGGGTTTAGGGTTTACTCATTCTAAGAAAATTTAATCTATCACTATATCATTTTCTAAAAATTCCTACACTTCAATTTCCTTCAATTGAGCATATTCTAGGTTTAAAATCCCACTTGTCAATTTTTCTTCTTTTAATTCTACCAAAATTTCGGCATTATTTCCCCTTAAAATCGGACTAACCCAAATTTTTGTCCTGCAAGAAAATCAGCCATCCAACCCAATTTCAACAAGTTCTACAACTTTTATGTTCAATTCAACCTCAAATTCAATCAAGATTCCACTAAATTTCAAGAATTCTACTCCAAGAATCTTCAACCAAACAACATATAACACATGAAATTTCAAGGTTTAAATGCTATTTACTAGTCTATCTAACCACAAGAACACTTTATCTAGCAAGTAAATCTCCAATTCAAACTAAGTTCTCCAAGTAGTAGCAACAAGAATCTAGGTTTAAGCTTGCATAAAAGGCTAATTAAAACTTGAAATTAGTAGGAAAAATTCATAGTAAATACCTTAGATAAGCTTAGAACTTTGCTTAGGAAGGAAAGAAGCTCACTTTCTATGGTGGATTTGCCCAAAATTTGGAGAATAAGCTTCAAGAAGTTGAGAGCAAAATGAGAGGAAAAGAGAAAGAGAGATGGCCGGCCAAGAAGAAAGAAATAGGCTAGGAAAAAATGGAAAAGAAATAAAGAAAATGTGGGAAAAAGATTAACTAATAAAAACATAACAAGAATAAAGTTAAGATGTAGTCTTTTAATGCAATAGTGGTTAACTTGGATCAATTTGATTGGTAGAACTCTTTAATCTCTTATCACCTAATACTAGCAATATTATGGCACAAATTATTAAAGCAAAAGAGAGGAAAATAGAGAGAGAAAGATCCGGCCATAAGGAGAGAAAAAGAAAGACAGAATTTTGGCCAAAAAGAAAAAGAAAAGACAGAAGAATTTTCGGCCAAGAGAAAAGAAAAGAGAGAAGAAATTTCAGCCAAGGAAAAGAAAATAAAGCAAGAAAATAAGTGGAATTTTTGAGTAAAATTGAGCTAAAATTCAAGTAGTCAAAAGACTAGAAAATAGTAGAATAAGCTAATCAAAATATAAACACTAATATAAATTAAAGGGTCAAATAAAATTATTCTAAATTTAGTACTTAGGTGTCCTTACTTAATAATGAAAATCTTAGTTAATTAACCTAATTAACTCAAGAAATCTTCCAACTAATAAATCAAGGATTAACACTTAACCCTAAATAAAAGAATGTCTCTTGTAAGTGCATTTTCTAAGGTGTTACACATAAGCACTCAATCAAGCAAGAAAAATAAATTTTCAGTCAAGCAAGAAAAATAATATGTGTAGTAAGATTATCTCTCTTGTCGACCCAGTTACACTAAAATAAAAGATGCTAAAAAAGCATGTAAACTGATTACGATACCATTACACTGATAAAATAATAAACATTAGGAATATCAAAAGGCCTAGAGGCCTAAATGCAAATAACACAAAATCTGGGGTTCAGATGGAAAATAAAATAAAACGTAGGCTTAATTGTGAATAGAATGAAATCCAAGGTCTAATTGCCAATAACGTAATGTCTATGGATCTAATTGCAAATATTAAAAAGATTAGGGGTCCAATTGCATATATCACAAAATTAGAGGTAAAATTGAAAATAATACAAAATTTAGGGGTCAATTGGCAAGTAAAATAAGCCTAGCTACCAAATAACAAATATCATCAAATTTGGGGCAAAATTGCAATAAGTGAAATACAGGAGTACATTGTAAACAAACCAAAACTGATGGTTCAATTACAAATAAAGCAAAGATTAGGGATTAGTTGTAAAAATTCAAAAGTACCTAGGGTCAAATTGCAAATATTTAAAAATAATGCTTGGGGTCAAAACAAAGTTATTAGAAAACATATAGATACAAATTTTCATTATCTATAACTTTTGGGGTGAAAATTGAACTACCAAAAAGTTTTGTGGTTGAGATCTAATTACTTAACTTAAGGGACCAAAATGTAGTTGGGATGGGTATTTGAGCAAGAAAGAGTTTTTCAACTTAAAATGTTCATGCAAAACATGAGAGTGGAATGGATAAGTTAGAATTTTTTTTTTCATTTTAACCCATTTTCACATACCAAACATAGAGTAGTAGCTGAATTTGATACGATAACAAAAAATGCACATCTTCATTAGTTAAGTGATCATTTTGGGCAACAAAATTGTAGCCATCAAAATAAGAGTCCATTTGAATTGTCATAAGGTGTTTGTAAAAAAATATTAATGTAACAATTTTTTTAAAATTTTATAAAAATATGTATATGTGATATGAAAAGTTAGTTGAAAGAGGTATTTAGAGTTTTTTTTTGTTTTTTGAGAATTTTTAACTAACTTTTTATTTGACTTACCTCTATAAACATCTATAACAATTTTATTTCATGCACATCTATGATATAAAATCTTTAAAATTACTATATCAATGGTTTTTTTTTAAAAATTCTAAAAAAAAAATCATCCAAGCGAATGAATGGTTTTAAAGAACAATCCATCCACAAGAAAGTAGAGGAATTTGAAATAGTTTATAGACCATTAGGGCCAATTGTTCATCTTTTGATGGAGGCAAGAACGAAGTGTGAAGGGGTAAAACGTACAGAAATCACTGTAAATACCCTTTGGCAAATCTGGAAGAGTAGGAATAGATTGACTTTCAACAATGAGCTAACTGATAGCTATGATGTAATTAATAGAGCAATGAGGGAATGGGCTGAATTTGATCTTGAAAACAGGTCAGTGAAATAAGGAAGCAGAGAAGAAACAGAACAACCAGAATGTAGGAGAACCGGAACTTGATCAGAGTGGCATTTGCATCAATATGGGGGTTCAAATATGCAAGATCAAAAGAAAGGGGGGTTATAGTATTCTGGCCACAGATTCTACAGGGAAAATTAAAATGGTTTGGGCTGCAGCAGAAGATAGAGATGGTTTGAAAGCGATGGAGGAAGCTAATGCAATCACATTTGCCATGTTGCTGTCAAGGCGGAAAGGATGGTCGAATGTGCAGATTTTTGGAGCTGATAGAAACATAGTGAATAAACTAAATTCAAAGGATCCAAAAAACTCACTTTGTGCCACTATTCTGGAAAACATCCTGGATATCAAGAGTTTGTTTTTGATCTGCTCTTTTCATAAGTTAGATACTAGTAAAGGAATAGCAGTCAATAAAATAGCAAAATTTGCTTTAGGCATAAAAGGAAGTTGTTGTGTGGGATGATAGTTTCCCTAAGTGGATCCAAGAGATCTCACGCTGCAATGAGCGGCAGTAATTGAACGTCTGTTTACTGTTAATGAATACAAATGCTGTTGACTTAAAAAAAAAAAAAAAAAAAAAAGGAATAACCACTTTTTCCCAATATTTTTAAAAAACAAACATTAAAAAAATCGAAAAAGAATTTGCCTTCTCTCCCTCCTGCCCTACTGGGATGGCTCTGTATCGCCGTGTCTCTCAACTCTATAGGACTCTCCACCGCCACACTCGCCTCGCCGTCGCCACTTCTCTCTCCGATCACACTCCCGCTACAAGACCCTACTCCAACCACCCAGTAAATTTCCCATTTTTTGATCGTTTTACCCCGGCCAACTCGGAAATTTCAAATTACAAAAACTTCAATAACAGCCATTTCCATTTCAGCAAGCAAATCCTAGCTCAATCCTTCCATTATTCAACCTTATCGAACCCTAAAAATGAGAATAGTAGTACTAATAACAATGGAGAAGTTTTGTCGTGGATTGATTTGTATTTACCGAAGAAAGTCCGGCCATACGCACGCCTTGCACGGCTGGATAAGCCCATAGGGACTTGGCTATTAGCTTGGCCTTGTATGTGGTCAATTACGATGGCGGCCAATCCCGGAACCCTTCCTGATGTGAAGATGATGGCCCTTTTTGGCTGCGGAGCTTTACTATTACGTGGCGCTGGCTGTACTATTAACGATCTTCTTGACCGTGATATTGATACCAAGGTAATTATTCGTTTTTAATCTTTTTTAATTGTTTTTGTTTAATTATTGTTTGTGGATTTGAAAATTTTGAGAATTGTTGAGAATACAGAGGTTTTGTAGCTTCTTAAAGTTGAAGAACTTATGGGCATATATAGTATTGAGTTTCGACAAAAAAAAATATATAGTATTGAGAAAGTATAAAAACTTAGACAGTTTGTTTAGCTTTAACATGACTTGGGTTTTTAGTTCTGATTGGAATGGATGTTAATTGTAGTGGTTGGTGAATGGAGTTAGATTAGAAAATGCGGCTCTTTCTGGTAAATAGAAAACGCGGGTCTTTCCGGTAAAATGAAAAATGAAATCTGGTATTTTGACTTGTAAGGTGGCTTAGAGGTCTTGGCAAGGCAAGAGTATGGATTGGCTGTTTGGTTGTTGCGATGATTTGTTTTACGTATTGTTTATGAATAAAATGAGATTGATTGCGGATTTCTCATTTAATTTGTTACGATTGGATGGTATCCTGAACTAATTTTGTCTGTGTATCATTCTTGTCCTTGCGAACATTTTGCAGTAAAGTAGTTTTTGACTTTTCATGTGTTATTTTGAATAACCTGTGTTGAGTTTGTTTTTGCAGCAACTCTGGTTGTGTACAATGTAATCTGTCTTAATTAATATTGGTTTTGTAACGCTGAACATAGTGAAAATGTCATACTAAAGATTATTGTTGCACCTCTATTGCAATATATCAGATTGTAATAGAAATCCTTTGCAAGACAATAAAATAGTTTTGTATGCCATGTTAATTGCATAAAATTTCTAAAAACCTTTGAAGAGTATTCTTTTGGCTAGAATGTTCCTTATTTTTCTTCGCAAGCAAAAGTTTGAAATTGTTTCTTTTAATTGTTTAAAATATCCCGAGAATTGGTCAAGATGGATGGAGAAGATGAACTTGGTGTTTGAGAAGAAATTCTATTTTTGTCTCCTTTTCCTTCTCCTTTACAAGTTCATTTAGTTTTATTGGGTTTTTTCCTACTAATCTTCTAGCTGCTTGCAATTGTTAAATGCCATGTTTACTTTTTCCCTCTATTAGAATTCTGTTGTCATGCCCCGCTATGTGTATATGTATCTACTTGTGAAGGCAGAGGAGCATTAATGAAATGTTCTTGTTTCCAGAAATGAAGTGCTCTTGAGCTTCAGTGTCATTTTGTTGTCTCTGTTTTCTGCATGATCCCCTCACTCAAGATAAACCATGGTTCCTTTACTTTCCTGCATGTTATAGTGCAGGTAGAGCGGACAAGGTTGAGGCCAGTTGCCAGTGGTGCTCTGACACCATTTCAAGGGCTTTGTTTTCTTGGTTTTCAACTGCTTTTAGGTCTTGGGATCCTTCTTCAACTTAATACTTTCAGGTCTGGTTTGTTTATATGTGGCACATACTTTATAAGTATCATAGCATTGTGAAGTTTTGCAAGTCAGATTTTAGACGGGAAGAGTGGAATTAATGAATTTAAACTAAGACAATCCAAGATCCTTTCATGAGTAAAAAAGCATTGTGTAATAGTGACTGCATTTTCCTCCTAAACTACAAGGTAGAAGAAAGTGATGAATTTCAAGTTGCATACAGTGTCTATGGGTAACAGTTGGCCCTACTGGTTGGCAGAGACCCTTGGCTAATGAATTAGCTCCCTATTGAACAAAAGGTGATTAACTAAATATTAGAAAGCAACAAACTTTCATATCATTCATCCTCCTCTTGGAGGCTGAAAGGGTCATCAATAGTTCTATGTACCTAAGACGCCAAGTAGAGTTTGTATCATACTTATATTTTGGGGCATATTTGCTTCAATCTTACAAGTAGGAAAAATTTGTTCGAGTACCCCAAGTATTGTTTATATAAACTGAAAAGACAACTGAATTAGTAGCTTAATAAATGATCACAAAACTGCCTTTTGCCTGTCTGGTTCGACATGATTGATATTGTTTTTCACAACTGGCTAATGTCCCTAGCATATTTGGTCTTTCTTTAGATTTAAGAAACTGGGAATCTTTGTTTCAGACAAAAAGGACTGTGCAGTTGTGCGAAACTTACTGCTAAAGATTATAATACGTCTCAATTTTCTTTTTCTTTTCTTTTTTTTTTTTAACTTATGCTTTACGTACATGTAGCACACTCAGGTCTTCCAACTCTCTGCGGTGTGGGTGTGTGTGTATATTTGTGTGCGTGAGTGTGCACAAAGCATGTGTCTGCACAGAAGAATGACACCATAAACTTGTTTTCTTAAATTTTCTTTGTTCTTCTCCTTGCAGCCAGATTTTAGGAGCTTCATCCTTGTTATTGGTATTCTCCTATCCCTTAATGAAAAGGTTCACATTTTGGGTAATGCATCTTTCTCTTATTTTCTTACTTGTCTGCATTATACTTTTGCTCCCCTAACTCCTCTCTCTCTCTCAAAATCTGAGAATCTATCTCTGTTTTTGCAGCCTCAAGCCTATCTTGGTTTAACATTTAACTGGGGAGCCTTACTTGGTTGGGCTGCTATCAGAGGAAGTCTTGATCCTGCAATTGTGTTGCCACTTTATGCAGCCGGTGTATTTTGGACACTTGTGTATGATACAATATATGCCCATCAGGTACTTAGATTTGTTACTTGAGGTCTAGCTCATACGTTTGTTTATAACACAGATAACCATATTCCTGCCACCCATAAAGTGTTGGCTGCCATTATTTATTGAAAAAAAAAAACTATATTCTTTCTGCGTCCAATAACTCAGCGTATTCTGCATACATTGTATCTTTCACACATTTAATCAGATGACTAGTAGATTTAGTCTATTTCTGCATTACATCAGTCACAGAAACATCCATATTTTACCTGTGCATGGAGTTTAAAACACTTACATTTATGTGTATCTGTCACGCATGCCTCGTTGGCCTTAGATATTATATAGAGGTACCTTTTGTTGCTAACTAAAACTATGCTAGTGACTTGGTGACTGCTGGTCCAGGACAAAGATGATGATCTGAAAGTTGGCGTCAAATCAACCGCCTTGAGGTTTGGGGATTCAACAAAACAGTGGCTTTCTGGGTTTGGACTGGCATGCATTAGCGGTCTTGCTCTTAGTGGGCTGAATGCTGAAATTGGTACTAATTTACTTTTTAATTTTGCCCTTGGCCTGTGGTGGCAATGAAATGCCATCTCCCTCCCCCCTCCCCCCTCCCCCCAGCGCATGCAATTTTTACAAAATTTCAAGTTGTTTCCAACTTCAGTTGCTCCTTTCAGGATGGCCATATTATGCATTTTTGGCAGCTGCATCTGGTCATTTAGCCTGGCAGATATGGACAGTTGATGTATCATGCCGTGCAGACTGCAACAAGAAGTGCGTATTAGCTGGATACATATGTAATCTTGTTAGTGATTAGAAGTTTGACTATATGACAACTCCTAATTGTTTTAAGTATAAGATTGTGGATGCTTTCTTCAAGTTAGGATGTATTGGTCAGCCACAAATTAGAATTTACTAAATTCTGATTCTCCAGATTATAGTGCTGTTGGATATTGGGTTTTCATAGTTGCAGCTAGTGAATCAATTGGTCTGATATATTTTAAACACAGCAGTTTTTATTCTGGATTTTTTCATGGTGTTTAATTTTATCATCTGTTGACTTATTTGTTTCTCATTTCTTTGTCTCCAGATTTGTATCCAATAAGTGGTTTGGTGCTATTGTCTTTGGTGGCATCCTATCTGGACAACTATTTTCTTAGAGGTATGGCTTGAATACTAGTGTTTGTTGTTCAAATAAAATATTAGATATACCTGGCCTTGGCAAAATGTAGACAACTACTAATTGCACCTTTCCTTGATATATATTGTTTATTGAAGTGGATTGTCGAATTTGCAGATGTATCATGAGTGAAGTAAAATAAATTGCAAGGGAGGTTGAGTAAGTAAGTTAACTGAATACTTTTCTCTTTCTCTATCTCTTTTGTCTGTCTGTGACTTTTGTGTCTGCCTGGGTGGGTGAGTGTAAGTACACAAGATTTTTTATTTCACATTATTAATTCACTGGAGTTTGTTGGAGTTATGTACTCTGAATTTCTCTACTTCTATATAAGTGCTTATGGTAAAATCGTTCCTGTTGAAATTAATTAGCAGGACCTTTTTCCAGAGTTATACATGGAATCTAGTATCTTAGGTTTTCACTACAGCCATGACATAATCTTCGATGACTTGATTCAACATGTGCTTCTGGGCTAAGAAACCAATATTGTGGATCCTGGAGTCACCTTCTGCCTTGAACACTGTAATTAAGTTGACTTGAGATTGTGACATATAGACTAAAGCCGGAACTGAAATCTGAATTCTAGGCTTGTGCTCAGCTCATGGTTGCAAGAAGATCAAACTTGATTTGATCTCAATATCAACTTGCTTCATTGTTTATTATCATAATATTAACTTGTCTACTGAAAAGCAAAATCCAATTAGCAATTACTAATTCATTATCATATGGCTGAATTACGTAGACATTTGATGACACATTGTATGTTCTCACATGTTGTACTAATTATTCTTGTACTGGGCATTGACCATTAATGAAAAGGAAAGGACAGAGTTCAAACAGAATGACCTGATATAGCAAGGATATCTGTTGGTAAAATGTTGTGAGCGTAGTATGCTCTAAAGCGACTTAGGCAAGTTCTGACTACTGCTTAATGATGGTTTTATTCCTTTTATAGCCCCAGGTTCAGCCCAATGATTTTTCATAGAAATGATGTGCAAAATTATAAAAATAGGTTCCCAAGACATGAATGCAAGAAAGTCTTTGTGTAGTGTGGGCTCACATAAGCTCATTAGACTTGCATACTCAATATTGTGTGATCTAAGCATGTCTAATCAACTACTTGAGCTTGGTCTTTGTCTGTTTTGAAGAAGAAAATTAGATTATCCTCTTCTGGTAGAGTAGAAAAACCTTTTGGCTGTTGTCTTTCCAGAAGGATACCTTTTGATTGTTGATGTATATGTCTGGTACTTCTTTTGGTTTGTTTTGTACAATGAAACTCATATTTTCTTTGAATTATTTTCTTTTTCTGCTAGAATATTTGCTGGATGAAATGTAAAAATACTGTCAACCTGGTTACACAAATAATTTTGGATATAGCGAAGGAAGGTGTTAGATTTTTTGACACCTGCTCTATCAGAAATGTGATTAGAATACAATGTCCGCATCACAAAGTACAATGATCCAACTTTTGCAGAAATGGAGTGTAATCCCATATCATTACTGTTGTAAGATCTATTTATAGGATGTGTAATTGAAAAGGAATGTAATAGTTGACAACGATTTTATGTGGAAGGTAGAATGTTGGTGTTGAAGAGGTTGTCTTATAATTCTATTTTTAGTTATCCTCAGCTGTGTCTTCTATTACCCCATGGCACCTGATACTCGGGCCAAATCATTAGTTATTTCGTGTTGTTACTGCACTAACTAACGTAAAGGCATGGTTTGTTATAGGATGCCTGAAAGCAATAGACTGCACTATATTTTCTGGCCAATACAATATTTCAATATACTGTTATCAGACCCTCTACACCACAAACTACTTGTGCACTTAACGGGTGGTACCTGCAATTTAACGCAATATGTTAATCTACCGGGAATAAAAATGGTCAGATTGATATCTGCATTGACTAAATCTTATAAAGTTGCTTTCAATAAACTACGCCTTCCAGACGGGCCTTCTGGGAATTGTGGGCCGTAAGAATTTTTTCCCTTGTCCAAAGACAACCCATTTTAACATTAACTACCTTTTTTCAGCTTGAGAAGTCAGATGTCCCCAAGCACACCTTGGTTGGGATACCCATCCAATGCCCATAAGGTGCAGCTTCGTCGCCCAAGCAGTTCTCAGCCCACTTTGCCTTGTAAAGTTTGAAATTTTCCCGTGTGACACAAAAAACTTGAAAATTTGTATGTCACCTACAATTGTTAGCGAACGGCATTATGATTACTTTTGCTGTGGACTGCATTTTAATAATCAGAATGTTTTACATAAACTTAACTTCTGTTTTGCCATCTCTTCACTTTTCTTTGTTCTTTTTTCATTTTTTTTTTGGTGGGGAGCCATATATCACTATAGGGTACAAAAATTTGAAGATCCTTGCATCCTTATCAATACATATTATATTATCTTACGGCAAAGTCTTAAAGAAAAGAATCCTCTTTTCAAAGAATAAAAAATTGATAGGAAAAAGAAGGAATCTAGAATCCTATCAATATTTAGTTGGAGATTTGAAATCTTTGTTTAAGGACAAGCTCTCCAAACAAAACAAATCTGATACAGATCAACACATAAATAGGGTGACAGCTTTCATTTTGTCATGGATGTATGGATTATGTATTAAGCATCATTACCCCAATAACAGCAATTGAAAGGACTTGAGCCAATAATATAAGGGACAATTATAATCACCTTTGTGGTTGATATGCCATAGTTTATTTTACATTCTCATCATAATCATAATCTTGTAGAAGGAAAATGATACTCTATGTGACACACCATCCTCCATATTTGTCTTATTTATTGATCCATCAAATCTAAACACTGAGAATCTCTACAATGTATTGGCTTGTGTTCTAAACGACTTCATATGATTTTGAAATTTTTGATACAGGTGATCTCCTAATTGATCAAAACGAATAGTCCAATGCAATATATTGAAGTACTCTAGAATATGAATTGTTACACATGCTCTATGCTGCAAATATTCAATAGATCAAAACTTGATCAAAACGATTGATTAATTGAAGTACTCATTGTGATGTGTATACTATCGTTCTCTTTTTTAAAATATTTCGGATCATACATAAATTAAAGAAAAATATATGCGCATGCATATAGTTTCAGCAATTAGTTATTCTCGTTCTCAACGTACTCTTCCATCCTTCCTCTTGCAACAAAACCAATACAAAATTTAACAAAATTTTCCAGCTGACATATCTAGAATGTTGGTAGAGAGGGTAAGATCCTAAAAGCTTGATACATTTCCCTACTCGTACAACAAAACAGATGCACATGGTTTCCATCATCAGTCATGTTCTTGTAGTTGCATGGTAGAGCAACCCTCCATAAGCGTGTTAGGCAACTTTTTTGTAGACCCAACTTGTTGGTACTAATTGTACAAAACTGTGTACACAAAAGCTAATTCATTGGGATTTTAGCTTCATGTGAATAGACTACAATAAAAGCTAAGCCATTTGGATCTTAGCTTTATATGATTAGACTACACTAAGCAATACCAAACAGATGATGATAAGAAATAGGTGTTTTTTTTTTCCCTATTATGTTTTTTTTTTTCATCAAAATATTTAACTCATCAAAGTTACGTGTATCGTGCTTTAATATGGACACATTCAGGCATTCAAGTTCAACATTGATTTCTTCGAGGATGATTAATGGCTAGATTTATCTATCATTATTCTCCAATAGAGTCATGTATGAATTAAACCCACTTGAAACTAAAGTTAAAAAAAAAAGTTAAGCATTAAGGATTAAAACTCTTCGTCCATTGTGTAATTAAGTTGGATATGAGGCCGGAGTTGTATTATAAATTTCTCGTTCAACTTTGTTATGATTATTGCTTACAATATTGTTGACTCTTGAAGCTTACTTTTCTAGGAAGGGATAAAAATAATTGGAAATATCAAATATGTGTAAATTGGTCGTGGTTCTGCTACATCAAGACAAAAATACAAATCATAATATCAGTATTCGTTATTTCAATTTTTGTCATTAACGCCCTACTTGTTTTATTATTTTTAACTTATAAGAAAAAATACAGTAACAATAACAAAAAGTGATGTACCAATATTGTCACTTTATTCTTCTTTTATACATAATTAATATTTTACACAAATTTTTAGGCAGTGGCAAGGCATAATAAACACAAGCACAAGGGTATATTCTGCGTGGAAGTAAGGACAAAAGATACTAGGCCGTACTCTACCGTATGTATCCACATGATCTGTCGAGCTAATTGTCTATTTTTAATTACTCCCATTTTTTTTCTCCCAATGCAAATTAAAAGCCAACCACCATGCGGCATCATAGCCACTTGACAGTTGATTCTCCGAGTCATCAATTGTTTATCTTGGCTTAAAATTAAATATTTCTATAGTTAATCAAAATCAAATTCGTTAATAAAATTGTAGATTTCACTGAGGGACAAAGATGATGATTTGTCCATAAGATTAGTTTAAAAGTTAGTTGACCAAACTCAATAATGCAATCCCCATAATTAAGAATGTCTGTTTCATCGAGAATTATCACTTACAATTGGAAACAAATGAATGATCTAAAGAGGAAAATTTTAGGGAGTGTTTAGTTTAAAGGATTTAGTTTAAGGTGTAATTGTTCTGCATCGTGATGTGACTATTTTTCATGCAAAATTATGTACTTATTTTTTATCTTATTGGTTCTATCTCGTCTATTTATTTTTTATTCTTTTAATCTGGACCGTAAACGTGTACCAAATAACACTTTTGAGTCCCATGACTGATAATAACTTATCATGCTTACAAAGCAAAGGTGTGTGGTCCGTACTGAACAGGAAACCACATTAATGCGTATGGCTGTACGCGTTTATGGTGAGGCCAAAATAGGCTACAAGACGTGGCGGATTATTCTTTGATTACAAATTTTTGATCCTATGCAATCTTTCATCAACAGTTGCATCACGATCCGATAGTTGTATAATTGAAAATTGAAATAGTCGTAAATCTTTCATCAACAGTTGCATCACGATCGGAAATTCCTATTACTTTCCAGTTTTGGTGTAAATTCATCCGTAGAAACCTCAAAATCTTCTTCTACAACTTTTTGATTTTACTATTAAATCTTTTACATTTTGCTTACTCTTCGAAAGGGAGAAAAAAATATAAAAAATGAAGCATGGCTTATTATAAACGTTAAAATTTATTAGAGAATTGTGTCTTAGTTTTGTGCATCACCTTTGGGGTTTTGACTTTTGAAAACTGATGTCTAAGTTGTATTTATATATGCATAACACTTAATAATATCGAAGAACTAAAAGGAAAAAAAAAACAAATTTTCCTCCCCTCACCTTGGTTGCTTTTTTCTTTTCTTTTCCCCCTTAATGGTTAACTTTGGAAATTGATTTTTTTTTCAACCCCTTTGGAGAACTTTATGGGTTTTTTTTTCCCATAAATTGATTTTTTTTTCTCTTTTCTATCGTGAATTTTGAAATCCTTTCTAATTTTCTTTTAAAAAATAGACTTCAAATGAAGATGTTAGTTTACATAGAGAAGTTAAATTTTGTATTACCTATTATTCATTCTTAATTTCTAACCTTTTTCTTCTTATTTATTTTCTTTTCTTTCTTAAAATCAGTTGTTGATAGTGGAATTATCTTAATTGAAAAATAATAATCCCATCTAATAGTCCCGTGGCGGAAAAAATATATATATATAGTCGGACTGCTTATGCGTTTTAGTTTCTACTTGTGTGTTTTAGTTTTTTTTTTTTTTTTTTCAGAATTTTCATGGGGAAGGGGATAAACCTAAATTCTCAAACCAACTCAAAAGACAATTGCTAACTTTTAAGTTGGTCCAAGAGACTTATTTACTCTCCACTCGACTCTTTCCAAATCGATGTGAGACTAAAGGAAAGGGAACTTGAAAGCTACTTGTGTGTTTTAGTGTAGATAAGGAAAAAGGGTCAAGTTTGTGAGGGACCTCTGAATATCTTTTTATTTTTTTTTGGCACTTAATTTTTCCAAACCATTGTCTGAGTTCACATGGCATACTATCATGTTCGTTACAATAATATCAATTTGTCTTATTTGATTACTAAAAATCATAGTATTTTATTTGCTCAAACCTACATTGGCAACTAAGAAATCCACACCTAACCAACAAACTGTTGATGATTTTCTTAAATTGCCGTTCTTTTTCTTGTGAAAATGGAAGCTTGTATCTTCCACTTTTGTTGACGTGGTATCTGATTGACAACGCGTTCATGTTTAAACCCTTTAAAATTAGCTTTATATATTTATAGTAAATAATTTTTAACCTTTTAAAATTATCTTTGCATATTTATGATAAAATAGATGATAAATTTTCTTGAGTTTTTATCTTTTAGGTAGCCATGTACAACCTTTGTACCATTGACCATATTACTTTTTTTAAGAAAAATGCTTTTTGTTCTGCAACATGCATGAACTTCACCAAAATTGATCAAAGCTAATCATTATTAAAATAAGTTTGAATTGAAAGTATTGAGATTAAACATTCGTGGCGAAAAATTAAAATAAGGGTATTCTATAATAATTAGTAGTTAATGATCTTTGATTATGAACAATATTTTTGAACAACAATAAAGATTCATTTATGGGGTTTTGTTGGGGACCAAATCCATTTTTGTGTTTCCTTTTATTTGGTGTATAAATACATCTTTTAGCACATTCAAAAGATGGAAAATTCAAATGGAATCAAAATTTTGAATAAACCAAATTGAGCTCAATTAACTGTTGTACATGTGTTTATGTGTATATAAGAAGAAAATGGAGAAAGTTATAGCTTTCATATTAAATGTTTAGAGTATTGGTAATTTTAGATTTTAAAGTTTGAACGAAAGGAAATCTAATAATAAATGTTTTAATTTTTTAACACACTTAGTCCTATTGACCAGTTCGTCAAAATCTTACTAAAATTCGACTATGTATTTTTAAAATTTGATCACTGGTAAATGAGTATCATATGAGTAGATTCCTATAAGACTTTGATAAAACTAGTCGATAGAGCTACATGTGTTAAAAAAATTAAAACATTTGGTATTAAATTTGATTTTGTCCAAACTTTAAAGACTGAAATTGCCGATGTCCCAAATATTTGTACCAAAATTGTAATTTTCTCAAGAAAAGTAAAATGGAGGGGGCCCCGGGGGGGGGGGGGGGGGGGAGTTCCTTTAGTTTTAGAAAGTGTCCAAAACATTAAGGATACTCATGTTTAGATAATCCTACAAAGAATTGTCTAAAAAATAAAGTAAGGTGATGGGATATGCTCAAATTTGACTTGCCCCTGCTCCCCACTGCTTGCCTTGATTCATTGAAGACTGACTGAATATTTCTAAAATTAGGGACAACTCTGCTGTGTCCTAATATAAGCATGTTGACTCCTGTTAGGAAAAACTTTTAGGATGCCATGAAACAGAAACACAAAAGGTGCGTAAATATTCCGGGGAAATGATTTTAATGTTTCAATTTTTAATGTACGCACTCCTTTTTTTTTTTTTCTTATCTTAACTTTATATTTCATTTAAAATGCCTCTAAACCATAATAATTTAAGTTTACATATACAGAAAAATAAGAGTTTTTTAAACTTTTCGCATAACAAAACAAACAAAGGAAAATGTATAAATAAAAAAAATGAAGTATATAAACATTTTCCGTAATACATATATAGATTAAATAATACAATGATTCTATAAGTCAAAAAAAAGCTAAAAGATTAACACATGCGATCAATTATTTTTATAAATTAACAAATCGATGTCAAAGAAAGAAATAAAAAATTCCTCATTTTCTTGTTTCTTAAGGCTATAACAAAGTATTGTAAACTTGAATTTTTTTTATTTTATTTCATGAGATGATACATATGTCATTCGACAAAGAAAAGAAAACCTTATTCAAAATTTTCTTTTCTTGTGGAACTTTAACATTTTTATCCGGTTGCACTGAGTAAGGTTGCTCAATTCATAAAGTCGGGTTCTTCCAAGTAATATGTCGAGATTTGACCCTTATTATTATTTTATTATTGTATATCTCTTTTTCCTATTGTGCCAAAAAAAAAAAAAAAAAGAGAGAAAGGAATGAAAGAAAAGCTCTTCATCCATTCACAAAAAGGTGGACAATAAGCGAGAGAATTTCTTTTTTTCAGAAAAAAATAAAAATAAAAAGCGACAAAGAAAATGAGGACGAGAACGGATAGAGAACGTTACCTAATCGGTTAATCTCGTTTTGGTCCTCTAAAGTGGTTCAAAATTTTAATTTAGTCCATTAAACTTAAAAAACTCAATTTGGTCCGCCAACATGGTAAAATATTTCAATTTGGACCTTCAAATTAATAAAGTCTCATTTTGATTCTTGATTTAATCCCTCAAACTGAAAAATCTATGTTTTTGTCCTTCAAACTGAGAATTTTTTTTTTCCAAATTGGTCCTTCAAGCCTATGTTGTTAAAGACATTGATGGTTGGTTGCTGATAGAAGGATTTAACTGTAAAAGGAGAATAATCATCAATGTGGTTTTAGTTGTTTATGAGAAACACCTTTTTTTTTTCCGGATAATTATGGAACGATCTTGCGCTAGATACTTTGGTTTTAATATATAGCACTTTGGAGATTTCATTAACAAAAAACAAAAAGGTGTACCAGTTCAACTCATCAAAAGAATGCAGTTTTTTTCCCCTTGAAATTACTAAGGTAGAAAAAGCTTTTAGTAGAATAATGAAATAACCTTAATTTTTTTTAGTTTGATCATTACATAATTATTTAGCCAAAAATAGATTATGTTTTGAGGATCAAATTGAGACTTTCTCAATTTTAGCAACCAAATCAAGATTTTTTTTTAATATTTTAAAGGATTAAATTGAAAATTTTTCTTAATTTGAGAGAACAAAATACAGATTTTGGACACCTTGAAAGACCATAATAAAATTAAGGGTTAAATACATTTAGCTCCATCGAAATTTAATAAATTGCAAAATCTACCCCTAATTTAATTAAATTACAGTCAAAACCCTTAAATAAGAAAACGTATGTTAAATATTCCCTTATTTCTTTTTTTTTTAATCAAACCTACATTATTATAATAGGGGAAGGGGTATTGGTGTTGATGGGATTCAAACCCCCACTTTCTAAGGTAGATTCGTAGAGTTCTAATCGCTCGACCCTCTATTCGTTCCCAAATACTCTCTCATTTAGAAGACAAATACTCCCTCCGTCCCATAAATATAGGCTATTTATTTTTTCACATAGATTAATAAATTTAGTTAATATGATTACAATAATAATTTATTGTTCATACTTTTCTTAAATACCCTTTATTAATATTAGGTCATTCATTCAAAATAAAAGACATATATTACTATATTATTTTTGAAACTTTAAATACTTTAGTTTTTCTGTATGCATTAAATATAAATATATTAATAAAATTATAACTTAATTACTCTTTAAAAGAGTAAATAGACTTATAATTTGACACAAACATAAAAAAAAAAAAAAAAAAATGAGCGTATACTCATATGATGAAGGTAGCAAAAGAGAGAGTGAGAGGAAGGGACTAGAATCAGAAAGAAGTCAAGAAAAGTAAGGAAAATATCAAATGAGGTCAAAAGTAGAAACAGCTTTCAAGCTGATGAACAACAGAGGTCTTTGTAGCTCTTTTCCGCGTGGAAAATAGTAAAATAGTACAATAAAAACAACAGTAAGAAAGAAAGTAAGCAGTAACGATAAAGCCGTGAGTGACCGTATACGGAATTTGCATACGGCAAAAATTGTCCGACACAACCACCCAACCAGCAAGGACTGGTGAGGACGGAGGAGGGGGGTACCCCAGACCAGAACACTACAGAATGATAGTGGGTCCCACTTTTTGCCACTAACCCCACTTGAGGGACCCTCGGCACCCCAGCCCTTCTGTTTCCGTTGTGTTGTAATGTAACGCAACAGGCCCGTGGGCCGCCATACCGATCACGTGGTATTAAATGACGGAAGTGCCCCTTTTTCCGGTGAAGGTGAAATTTGGTGGTTATTTGACGAAAAGGCCCCTTATGGAGAATTTTACTGTAATTTGCATTTAAGGCAAATTGCAAATTACTTGTGTTAGGTTGTTTTTGAACATTTTGTTTGTTGGCAAATTTTTTGAAAGAAAGTGATAAGGTTTTTTGATAGATAATTAGTACGGATAATCTTGGCGCTTAGTTTCAAATTTGCTGATGGATTAAGTAAAATATTTTAATGTGATTTTTATTGAACAAAAGAAAATGATGAGAGGGTAAGATTTTTTTTTTATTTTCTTTGTTTGTTTTTACTTTTCATTTTTTAGTAGTGTAGTCAACACTTTTTTTTTTAATTTTGGTTCAAAATTTTGGAGCATCATCATCTTGTAAAATTCATTTGTTTTATAAAATTTTACATAATTCTAATTGATTATAAGAATAACAAGTGAACAAATTCTTAAGGTACATGATAACTTATAAAAAGTTACTATAAACCAAATACAAGATGTTATATCCATTGTTGGAGTCGATCAATTCCCCTTACGCTTCAATACCACAAAAGGAAGTATAAAAAAGAAAAGTAGTGCATCAAAGAACACCGTAAAAATGGATGCAACCTGGAGAAGGGCATCCTAGAAATTACGTAAACAAGATTCAAGAAAAAATGGCTCATGTCAATTCTGTTAAATTCAAGCAGAATGAGGGGCAAAGTACTAGGAATCTGTAGAGGTCATTATCATCATACACCCGTATGTCTCCTACGAAGTGGATCTTCGCACGTTGTGAATGTTAGCATTGTATTACAGTACTGCCACTACTCTCCTACTATTTGCAATTACTGTTACTCCTACCAAGGGACTCGTACCATCAAAGCTTTTTGTTCAGCAGCACAAAAAAAGAGAAAACATTCACCACCAACACCACCCTGGATCACCCCCCAGCACCCCTCGCTCTTCTTCAGCCTCCATACGCTTTTCATCACTTTTCCAAACACCCCTTTTGCCCCTTTCCCACTAAAAATGGTCAGTTGTTGAGGTTCAAGACTCGAACTTGCTCTCTATTTTCGTGGATTCCAATCCTTTTGTTTCTAAACAGAATGGCTAAATCTTGATAACCCGCAAACCTTTTTTGTTTTCTTTTTCCCTAATCTTTGCACAAATTTGTTTCCCCCGATAAGTTAGTTCATTTCATCTTCTGTCTCTTTTGTCCCTTAGAAACTATTTGTTTTTGTAGGATTTTGTCTCTTAGTACTGCTCATTATTTCATGTGACTTGTGCACAAGTCTCTATATGCATGTATGCTTTTTTGCTACTTTGGAATCTTGTTCATTCTCTGGTCCTGTTTAAGAATTATCTAGTATTGCTGGTTCTGGTACTCCGGGGTGGAAGAAGAAGCTAAAATGTAGAGGCTAGATTAGTGAAAGTAAACATTAAGCTTTGTGATTTTGAGAAAAGAAATATTAAGGGATTTCTTTTTTGAGAAATTCTTGATTGACACCAGCAATTAAAGTTAGAGATTTGATGATTTTTGAGAGGGTTATTTAAAAGTTAAAGCCCATGAAGAATTTTCATTTTTATTGGTTCAAGCAAATTGTAGCAAGCAATGGGAAGCTAGAGAGGAGGCTTTCATTAGGAGAGTACAAGAGGGCAGTTTCTTGGTCCAAGTACCTTGTGTCATCTGGAGCTGAGATAAAGGGGGAAGGAGAGGAGGAATGGAGTGCAGACATGTCTGAGCTGTATATAGGAAATAAATTTGCTTCTGGAAGGCACAGTAGGATTTATAGAGGTGTTTATAAGCAAAGGGATGTGGCTATTAAGCTCATTAGCCAGCCTGAAGAGGATGGAGACTTTGCTGCATTGCTGGAAAAACAGTTTACTTCTGAGGTTGCCCTGTTGCTGCGACTAAAGCATCCCAATATAATCACTGTAAGCTTTCTTTTCGTTATTTCAAAATATTCTGTGCAGTCGATGGATCTGTGACTTTCATGAGTTATGGATAAAAATGTTACGCTGCTGCAATTGTGCTTGTTTACGTGAAATTGAATGTAACTATTACTTGAGTATAATTATTTCTTTTTGTCATTTAATGCCTAGTTTGGATGTAGTCATACGGATGGAAATGAAGAGAATGGTGAACTTTTCCTGGGGGAGTTTAGCAAGGGATAAAATAAGGAATATGGAGAGATATGAGAGGATTGAATGTCGAAAAACTTGTTTTGCTTAGTGTCAAGAGTAATGAGAGAAAGCGAAAAGAAAGCTTATAAATTCTTTTGTGAGGCCAACTTTTCCCACGGAATGTTGACGACAAAGTAATAGTAATTTTAATCCAAAATTATCCTATTTCTTCTTGAAATTCATAATTTTCTCGTTATTTCCTCTTCTCTCATAACTATCTCTTCACTTTTTTTTATGACTTTTTCTTTCGTAAACTCCCAATTTGAAGAGAAAAAGTATGATGTGGAGTGATTTAGTTTTTTTGTTTTTTTTATTTTTTATTTTTTATGAAATGAAGAAAGCTATATCATGACCCAGATCAATGTAGCAGTAGTTGAGCTCTTTTGTTCAATTTATGCTTCTGCAGTCTTTAGGTAAAATGGATGTAGAGTCAGTCAGTAAATCGTATCTATTTCATTTGTTTAATACAAATTTTGCAATGATGATGTTTATTTTGGCGATGGGAATGATATTTTGTTGATCAGTGAAAGTATTTTGGAAGTGTTAGATACACCAGCAAGATGTAGGGAAGTTTGTAATAAGTTGTAAACTGAATCTATGATCTCAAAGAAGTATGTAATTTCACTGGGTAAGTTTTTGTTTTTCTAGATGTTGGCTGCAGTAGAACCGCACTCATATATGAGGAGGGGGTGTTATCAGGTCATCTTGCTCTGCTGGTACTTTGCATTTGTGAACAGATCCTTACAGCTGTCTAGAGTAGGATTGTGTGCTTCTGTATTGATGTATGATAAGCTTAAAAGTTTGGACTCTTCTCTTGCTCTGCATTCAAAAATGACACTTTTGATGAGTCTCCTAATATGTAAATCCAAACTTAATTTTTTACCACATATTTAAAAAAACAAATGAACATTAAGTCTTAGGAATTAAAGTTACGCAAAAGCACAGTTTGGTTATAATTCACAAGTTGTTATATTATCTGATGGTAGATTACCTGATGTAAACTTAAGTGATTGCGAACATCTAGCAGGGAGAGCTTCATAAAGTTGTGTGAAGTTTCTTTTTGCTTTTAAGGATCTACTATTTGAACTCTTCATGTCATTTTATTGACCCCAATATATTTGTTTCATGCGCTGTTGGCAGTTCATTGGAGCATGTAAAAAGCCCCCTGTCTTTTGCATCATCACTGAATACCTAGCTGGGGGTTCCTTAAGAAAATTCCTCCATCAGCAAGTGCCATATTCTCTTCCCCTCAACCTCATCCTGAAGCTAGCACTTGACATTGCACATGGAATGGTATATCTACATGCTCAGGGAATACTTCACAGGGATCTTAAATCAGAAAATCTACTTCTTGATGAAGATATGTGTGTGAAAGTAGCAGATTTTGGTATATCATGCTTAGAATCCCAATGTGGCAGTGCAAAAGGATTCACCGGCACTTACCGCTGGATGGCACCTGAAATGATCAAGGAGAAGCACCACACAAAGAAAGTTGACGTTTACAGTTTTGGTATCATTCTATGGGAGCTTTTTACTGCATTAATACCATTTGACAACATGACTCCGGAGCAGGCAGCTTTTGCAGTCTGCCAGAAGGTATTTTAACTTGGTTACCTGAGTTATTGCTTTTCCTTTAACTTGGAATTTTTTGTTTTTCATAAAATGTTGGAATTGGTTGAAGTTTCTACCTCAGATATCAATATGAGATGCTAAAAACAACCCAACATTCGTGGTCTACTATTTAAACAATGTGGCTTATCAAGGGAAACATTTGCATTCCTTGAAAGGGTTATGAAATTAGGGAACGAAACAATGAAAATGATAATCCAAAGATAGCAGACATAAAGACAAGAAGTCCATACATTAGGGTTGAAAACGGCATCAATTTACGGATGTATATCAATATCAACAATGAATACGAATAATTATTAAGCAGAATGTCAAAAACATACATTGTGAAGAATTCATACAATAGTCTTCTAACTGGAGCAAAATAACAATGAAACAATAGCTTGAAACATGAAACCCGTGTCATTATCAACTAAGATCATGATATTGGCTTTAAATACAGTTGTCTTGATAGTAAATTTTATGAAAAAAAGCTATATGATTTTCAATTATCTTTCCAAATAATTTCATCATTCGGGATTTTAACTACCCAGGCTTGTTTTGAAATTTGAAGAGATTTATGATTGATGAAGTATGATTAGGGACTTGAGTTAAGGCAAAGACATGGTAAACATTTTCATTTTTCAGAAACTTAAAAGAGGTTGAGAACTCAACGCGTTAATCAATTTTTGTTTTCTATAAATATATGAACTTAATTTTGTACATACAGATGAACTGTGGGTATGAGGAATGCAAATGAAAGAGTTTCTTACCATAATACATGCAAAATACAAAAGCCAGTTTTTGATATTATGAAATCTGCAGTCCCCCAAAAAAAAAAGGTACAAATACCTTATGGTTAATTTGAATGTTCTTCTCTGTCTATGATCTTTTAATGCACCTATGAATGGAATTATTTTGTTTTTACTTCAATCATGACTACCTTGGGGTTTCACATAAAAAATACACTAGGAGAAAGTGGGACTTAGATACTGATGCAGCTAACCCTGCACTGTGAGATGCCATGCTGCCTAAACCTCAAAGAATGCAGTTATATATCCCACGTGTTAAGTATCTGAGTGGTCAAATAGTTACAAACTTATGATCTCGCCACCCTTACCCTTCTTCTCTCCTGGGATTCATCATCCTAGCAGAATGCTTTGTCATATTTTTTCTTACTTAGAAACTATTAATTACCTTTGCAAAGTATTTGCAAGTGTAATACATGTCCAAATACTCTCCTATTCTTGAATGTGGACATTGAGGCATATTTGACTTGTGGCCAGTAATTAAATAATATGGTATGTAAACTTTTCATGCTTCTTACTATGTAAGTTTTGGTGTTTGATTGCTATATTTTGTTCATTGAATCCTATGATTTCAGTATTTTGAAGATCAAATGTGGTACAATGAAAAACTTTTCCATATAGTTGTCTTTCGAATTATGACTGTATTTGGGAAGTTAGCTAAACATGTTATCCTTACTTTGATTAAAAATGAGGTAGAATGTCTCTGTAACAAGCAATGATTTCTTTGAGTTGCATATGAAGATCCAGATGTCAATTGAGAACTCTTTTCAATTAAACCAGCTGACCAAATTCAGCATATTATTTTCACATTTGATCATCTCAACAAAAAGTCTGAGGTTGAAATCTTATTTGCTGTAGTGGATTGTACTGCTAATTGACAACATGCTTGTAAGATATACAAACTATGTATTTCTAATACTAATGCCGTTACAACAGATTTTGGCATCAGAAAGTGTGTAATCTTGCTACTTCGGTCACATGTTAGTCTGAGAGGAATAATTGTACTTCATGATACAGAATTCAACTGGCAAGATTAATTAGTTATTTTGTGCAAGTGAAAAGTATTTTTTGGTCTTCTGGCTGACTCTCCTTGTGAGCTTCTCTGTCTATATTTGCGAATAAACATCAATCTCTTTCTCTAAAACTGTCAGCAATGTGTTTGCTTTCAGAAATCAAATATATTACTTGTATGGTCCATTTGCAAATTACAATTATCATTTGGAAATAAGATTAAAGACATGTTTGATAGCTTAACTTAATGCTGAAAATTAGTGAATTAAGAGCTTTTTTAATTCAACACTTTTGATAACAAAATTCCTACTTAATACATTAAGCGGTACTTAATTTATGCACAAACTTTCAAGGGAAAATTTTTCACTTAATTTGCTGAATTTTGAACACATGTAGTGTGCTCTCTCTTCCTCTCTCTCTCTCACACACTCTCTCTATCTCTCACATAGATACTTCCACATTGCACACACTGTCAACATAGATGTACACACTCACTTTTGCAAAGTGTCTTTCGCACACATACACGATTTCTCGTACATACACACTTACACACATACACGATTTCTCGTACATACACACTTACACACATACATATATAACCGTAGTATTTTTTTTCTCAGTTTCACATATGCGCTTTCTATCTCTCATACACGTGCACATGAATAAATTTTTTCTTGTGTCGTATACTTGCACAGTCTCTCTCATGCATGCAATTTGACACATACCCGTACTTTTTCTTATGCACATTCTCACACACAAATACTCTTGCTCTCTCTCTCTCTCTCTCTCTCTCTCTCTCTCTCTCACACACACACACACACACACACACTCTTTCTCTGACAGGCGCACTATCCGTAAACAGTTCCATTTTTTTAAGAAAAAATAATTCATGAGCTGAGATATTTAAACCTAGTGCTTAAATTCAATTAATTATTAAATACATATAACTTTATCAATTAAGCAAGTTAACACTTTTAGCACTTAAATTTCAGATTTCCGCACTTATCAAATTTTAGAATTCAGATTTCAGATTTTAGTTTTATCAACCAGGTCCTTAGTTTACAAGAATGACATATTGGTGACAAATTGTTTCAATGTGGTTATACAATAGTTACAAGTTGCATTTCTAAAGGATATATAAGCTGGCAGAATGTAAATTCTCTGTCTGCACAGTAATCCTCAGGCAGCACAAGTTTGCGGAGCTAATAGTATTATCTTAAACCAATATGGGTCTATTTCATAACCCATAATCCTTTTATTATTGTTATTATTATATTTTCTTACTGATAGGAACTTAGCAACTCAATGGCAAATGTTTGATACATAAAAAGTCCACATGTGAGACTTGAATGATAGATATGTGGATTGGTTCTTCTCTCTGGTCAACAGCTTCCTGTTGGTGGTCATTGTAAAAACCTTAATGAATCCTTTTTGTTCTTTCTCACCCTTCTTCAAGTTTTCAGTCATGTTATTTGAAATATAGTTGTTATATTGGATGGAACAAGTATTCCTCATGTAATATGTATACAATGCAGCTAAAATTTTTTGCCTTGATTGTCTAAAGCAAAAATTCATTTTAGATGTTCAGAAATGAGTAAAGAATCTTGACCTTCATGCCACCCTTCTTTGTCCTTGCTGATCCTATCTCTGAGTTTCTGTTTTTTCCTGTCTGTATCTTTTTTTATTCTGGTGTCTAGCTCTCTCTCTCTGTCCCCCCCCTTTCGTTCTCTCTCTCTCTCTGTCCCCCCTCCTCCCCGTGGACATACACTTGCAGACGAATGCATGTACATTCTATTCTCTTTTCTATTTTATTAAGCATTTACTTTTTTTTTTAACATAAATCTTCCACTTTGCCAACATATTGCTTTTCTCTCTCACGTGCTTCAGTCTTCCCTATTTCCAGTTTTCTGACTTTATGGCAACGGTTGTGATTTTATAAGATCTGTGACATTTTTTTTCCTGCAAATCTGCAATGTTTGAGGATTTGAGTGGACTTCTTTTCTCTATCACAATAATTATCATGTTATAGAAAAAGAGGTTGATATATCTATTCTAGGATACCAGTAACATATTTATGTAAATATTGTGGCATTTAATCAATTGGAATTCATTTTTGGAAAATGTGATAAAGTTAATTTTTTCCCTATTCTTGACGAGGATTTGTGGACTTATAACTTCTACAAGAGTGCTACTACTTGGAGAATTTGAAGTAACTGTCTTTAGGTTTATGAACTAATTAGTCTTGTGTAATGAGTACACATCCACTTAAAGGCATTTGTCTAGATATTTTTGGTTGCTTCAACCTTCGTGCATCTTATGATTTTCTTGCATGTTTTATCATGTGTAAACTTGTTTGTCTGTTAGATTATCTCAGGTAGTTTTTTCTTCTTGCAAGAGCACTATTTGTTCATTAAACCCACTTCCATTCTGAAATTGTGAGACAGTTTTGAAGAGTACCTATAGAAAACTGTCATTTTTTTATCCCTATAGAAAACTATCTTGTGATGATAGGGGGTTTGGCATGGATCCCTACCTGTTCTGTCAATCACAATAAAAATAATTTACAATGAATAGGGAGATAAAACCTTTTCTTTCTAATGCATCAAGATTCCAACACATCTAATCATGGGCAAGAGCATATGTGACATCTAAAGAAGCCAAGAAATTGGGAAGGAGTGTGAGGATGATGGTTCTGAACCTGGAAGTTGAGGATCGCAAAGGAAAATTTATTAGTAAATCATTCTCGACTTTCATTTCTTAACACATATTGAAACAAGAAAAATATCTGGTTTCCGGAGTATTTTCTTTCTTCCCCCATTACTTCTATTGCTAAACCAGAAATGTCTTCAGCAGTTAATCAAACCTAGTCTGAAAGTAGATAACTGTAAAAATTCAAATAGCTCCGTTGCCTTTCTTCTGTAAAGGACCATATAGTTTTGCAAAATAAGATCTCATTTCAATGGATTTCTTGGTCTCAGCTTGCTTATACAACAGAACATCTTATTTTATTCAAAACCATAAACTTCCTTTTCAAATTCAAAGTTTCTCCTCATTTCATGTCACAATGCCGAGACTTTTGGCTGATGACCTTTTGAGATAGAAGAAACACAGTGATTTTCTTGTTCATGTATGAAAATTTTAAATTCACTCTATTATGTTTTATATGTGTTTCCCGAAAGCAAAAGGATATTCAAAGTTGCACTTCAGGCTTCGGTTCTACCAATATTCCTACGAGATTTATGATGAAAGTACCTACATTTTTGAAGGATGCACTACAAAGCATGTGCCAGGCATTGGCTAAACTTTGAGGAGGGATTGTAGATTGCATATCATGAATTGATGCCCTTTTAGAGATCTGTTAATATTCTCCGACAATTTGGTGTCCGGAAATCATAGAGCGGTATATTTATTAGCATAGTAGTTTCTAAATTATTCTGTTGATTTTATAGCCATTCTTCACACCAGAGTTATCAGTGTCCTTTTTTTCCTTTACCCGATAATATTTTGGCTGGCTTGATTAGTGTTCCTTTTATGATCTTTGACTAATAGCTATACTTTGTATATCGTCAGATACTTTTAAGATTTTTAGGGGTTGAGCTGTATGAGGATGGCAAAGAACATGGTTGTCATATATTTACTTGGTAATATCCAACTTGAGATAAGGAGGAACCCTTGACTTTGCAGGGTTCCAGGTCAAATTATGAAAACCATTACCATTATAAAATAAAAAATATGGAAAAGTTCATACTGAAGAGGCTAAATCTCAATGCTTTTGTGTATGCATGTGTGCTGAGTGTAATTGATGAAACTGCATAACTTGACTATCACGTGCATGCATAAAATTGAGCTGGTGGATACTCCATGTCCATATTGAGCTCTGAACTGTGAACGGTCAATGATTTTAACAAGTTTGCAGGGAAATCTGATTACATGTATAAATTTTTCTTGGCATTTAGGAAATCTTTTTGTTTGTACAGTGAAATGCTATTCTTTATGTTTGTGGTGTTCTCTGCAGAATGCAAGACCGCCATTGCCTTGTACATGTCCCACAGCGTTTCGTCATCTCATCAATCGGTGCTGGTCACCTAATCCTCATAAGCGACCACACTTTGAGGAGATTGTTTCAATCTTGGAGCATTATGCAGAATCCCTTGAGCGGGATCCAGACTTCTTTTCGTCATATGAACCTCCTGAGGTTCATCAACTAATACGATGCTTACCTATGTGTACTTTTAACCGTCGTTCCGCTTCCGCTAAGGCCGAAGGTCCCTTGTAAGACGGTAGTGAATGCAAATTGCAAAATGTATCATGGTGCTTTGATTTTATTTTTCTTTTATTATATATGATTAGGACTGTAGTTCGTTGTTATAAAAACCAACCTACTTGTTTATCTGTAGTTTGTTTTTCTTCTTTTTATTTTTTTTTTAATTTTTTTTTTATATGGTTTTTTTTTTTTTTTTTGGTTGGTGGGGGGGGGGGGGGGGGGGGTTTGGTAGGTATGGCTGGAGACTCGGAATTCCCCTTTTAGGTTGTGGGATTTCAAAGGAGAAGTTTATGTTTCAATTTTAACAGGGTTGTTTCTGTGGCTTCTGAGTTACTGCCCTTCAAAGTTTTTACTAGTGCTCTCTCTCTCTCTCTCACATGTCTATCAATGTATACTACCAGGGACGAGTCCCGCGCGGTACCTGTTTTTCTGAATTATTTAGATAATTTAGGGCCCTAGAATGTGAATTAATTAGTGAGCCTGTCAATGTTGCAGTAATAGTAAATAGTTATTGGAAAATAATTGGTATAAAACAAAAAGTTGCTAAGAATTAAGCTTCTAGATACAATTGTTTGTAATTGTTTTCTTGACAATAAAAGCCAGAAGTTTCATGCAGAGAATAGACAAAGGGAAGAATGGCACATTTTTGATTGCGTAATGCATAATAACTGGATGCATTTGGTGGTGCCAACAATGAAATCTCCAAATGAACTTTTTATCCTGCAACAGAGACTCATCTATAGCCATTATATTGGTGTTCTTTATCAAACCTTTTTATATTTGTTGCCGATGTATTTTCTTAGACTCGAATTTTTTATCCTTTGGCATCCTCTGGAGTTAGATTTTCACTCGGATACGTAGTCATTGAGCGTTGTATTTTTCTGCAAAATTCCAACTGCAACTTTAATTAGTAAACTTGGTCTTAGGAACGAATAGAGGGTCAAGCAGTTAAAACTTTCTGCAAAATTCCAACTGCAACTTTAATTAGTAAACTTGGTCTTAGGAACGAATAGAGGGTCAAGCGGTTAAAACTTTATGACTCCACCTAAGAGGTTTTCGCTCGGTACGTAGACATTGAGTGTTGTATTTTCTGCAAAATTACAATTGCAACTTTAATTAGTAAACTCGGTCATGAAATTATCTTGTGGTGAGGCAAATTTCTCCACATCAACCCCTAATAGGGGTCATGATATTGTCTGCCTGTTTTCCTTTATTAATGTTATAGAACACACAAGATCGTTCCAATAACATCGCTTTAATGCATCACATTAAAGTAGGATTTGTGTTGGATTCGAGACCAAAAACACTTGACTTCAAACTAAAGTTATATGACGCTTAGTTGCATTTTGCTCTTATATGGTTTTGTTTTCTTCTAAGATACGGTTTATTGACATCATTGCCAGAAAACGTGAAGTGCCTACAACAAATTTTTTTTTTCAATAGTTAACAATATTCTATCCTATTTCTAACCTATTGAACCACCATCGGACCAAACAGGTGCATTATCTTCTATCCTATTTCTAACCTATTGAACCACCATCGGACCAAACAGGTGCATTATGCACTTGTTTGGATTTTTTATGGTAAACAGGATTTGAACCTCTGACCTCCCACCCCACTTAGACTTCAATGGCTTTATGGTGGCCAACTCAACCAAGTTGGGTTGGTTGTGCCTACTACAAATTTGCCTTGCTTTTTTTCTTCAATTATAAAATTTTCCTTAATTTGTTTTACTCATTTTTATTCGTATTACCATTTGTAATATTCCTTTTCTTTTTTTTTAACTGTGGATGACTGATTTATTAATGCTCTAACTTGTTATATATAGTTAAATAGTTTTACACTAAATAAATATACTTTGAAATATAAGCATAGGATATTTTCTTATGAATTTGAGCTTCTAATTACTACTACTAGTGCAAATTAGCAATTTATAGATATTTTGCTAGAAAGCTCACAAGCCTCTGGAATATATATTTTTAAAGTTTTATTCATTAAATAGTTGTTTTTATAGGATACAATCTATATCATATATACATGTTATATTGGTCAATTTTGCAATTTTGTAAATCAAATCTAAGAATTTACATTGAAATTTGGAAAAATATGCATATCAAAACTCTAAGTTTTCTTTTCCATATAAAGACAAATCTAGCTACTAAGACGGATGTGAACTTGAGACTAGTGTTCAACATGATGAGAAAAAATTAATTTATCAACCGATTTTGAATTGATTGGTAAATTTTTTGTTTGATAATATTTATTCGGTCTAATATATATTTTTTAAATGTTGGAATATAATTGTTGGGCTAATTTTTTTGGTTCAAACTAATAGCGTAAATTAGTAATTTGGTAACTAACGATTTCAAGATCTAATTCAGCTTATGAGATCAAATTAAGTAATTTTGAATTTGAAATCAAAATAATTTGGTATTTTTCTAAACAAAATTACTAAATTTATTTTATCGAATTGCCGATTGAACTACAGCCTTAATAATAATATTACAATTACAGCATCACATTTCAATTCAATTTTATTCATTTACAACTCTATTCCCAATTTTATTAGTTTATAAGATACACGCAATATCCCTAACTTGTCACACACACACACACACACACACACACACACACACTCATTGAAAGGAGACCCAAAGCTAATAAACATGGCCTGCTTTGCCTTGGGCTGACCTAAATTTTAGCTACTAGATCAAAAAATATTAACCAACACCGGCCCAAGTAGCTTCTTCCAGGATGACCCCCTCAAACGTTCTTGCCTCAGTGGTCTGCAATGCTGGAACCCCTGTCCCTTCAATTCGGCAGAAAGACTCTATCTGCAGCGAACTACAGCATTAAAATTCATCCCAAAATTCTTCATGCAAAAGTTTCCAACTTTCAAGAACAGACCTGCAGGAACGTCAGCTCTATTTGCTTCCTTTCTTCATTCAGATTTCTTCCATAAACAATGCTTCGTCTCCTCACTAAAGGACCCATTTTCGTTCACTCTTCATCATCATCAGTAACGGGAAGAAGGTATGCGTATTTAGGTTCTCTCCTTTTCTTCAGTTCCGTTCCCCGTAATAACAGAATCCCATCTCCTGTTTCTTCCACCCCCGCTCCAAACGACGCCGTGGAGACGGTCTTTCGGATAATAACAAGTTCAAAAACCTCAGTTGAACTCAAACAGTCACTAAAATCAGCAGCTGCTGAAGTCCATTTTTCAAACGAGTTAATTGATAAAGTTCTGGAAAGGGTCAGATTCTCTCACTCCAATCCATTGCAGGCTTTGGAGTTCATCAAATTTACCTCGAGGAAGAAGGGGTTTATTCATTCTTCATTTTCTTTGGATACAATGCTGTATATATTGGGTAGAAGTAGGAAATTTGATGCAATTTGGGAGTTGTTAGTTGAAATTAAGAAAAAGGATCAATCTTTAATCACCCCAAGAACTGTTCAAGTTGTTTTAGGTAGGATTGCTAAGGTTTGCTCAGTTAGGCAAACTGTGGTGTTGTTTAAGCGGTTTCGAAAGCTTGTTTTGGAGTTTGATGCTAGCTGTTATAATGCATTGTTTAGGGCTTTGTGTCAAGAGAAGTGTATGAGTGACGCCAGGAATGTGTATCATAGTCTAAAGTATGATTTTAGGCCTAATTTGCAGACTTTTAATATATTGTTGTCTGGATGGAAGTCCTCCGATGAGGCCCAGGCGTTCTTTGAAGAGATGCGGGAAATGGGCGTTGAACCTGATATTGTTTCGTATAATTGTTTGGTGGATGTGCATTGTAAAGGGAGAGAAATGGAGAAGGCCTATAGGGTAGTGGAGGAGATGAGGGAGAGGGATATTTGCCCGGATGTGATAACGTACACGAGTTTGATTGGTGGATTGGGGTTAGTGGGGCAACCAGATAAGGCGAGAGATGTTTTGAAAGAGATGAGGGAGTATGGATGTCATCCAGATGTTGCAGCTTACAATGCTGCTATTAGGAATTTCTGTATTACAAAGAGGATTGGAGATGCTTATGGTTTGATGGATGAGATGGTAAGGAGGGGGTTGAGCCCGAATGCAACTACTTATAATGTGTTATTGAGGTCGTTTTACTGGTCCAATGATTTGAGAAGTTCATGGAATTTGTACCTTAGGATGAGGGAAACAAGCTGCTTACCAAATACGCAATCTTGCATGTTTTTGATCAGGTTGATGAGGAGACAGGAGAAGGTGGAAATGGCGCTTGAGCTATGGAATGATATGGTGGAAAAGGGGTTTGGGTCGTATATATTGGTTTCTGATGTCTTGTTTGATTTGCTTTGCGATATGGGGAAGTTGGAGGAGGCTGAGAGGTCTTTCTTGCAAATGGTGGAGAAAGGTCAGAAGCCCAGTAATGTTTCATTTAGGAGGATCAAGGTGCTTATGGAGTTGGCTAATAAGCAGGAGGCTATTCGTGATTTATCGGAGAAGATGGCTTCTTTTGGTGGATTGATTAAACTTTGCGGGAGTGAAGAGAGTGAATTCAGAACATCAGATTCCGTGGCTTGCTGAATTGGATTTTCTGAATGTTCCATCTAGGGAAATGTTTCACCAGAATAATGAGATTAGCCTGTTTGTATCCATCAAAAGGTTTCCATGCCAGAGGCATTGATGAGAATTTGGCCTATGAGCTCAGTTCTCTCTCCAATGTATAAGTTAAAATAACATGAAAAATTTAGCACTGCTTATTTGTGGTATGTCTGTGCACAGAATCCACTTTTTCCAACTCCGTTGGCTCTTTCAAACATCATTGGATGACTAATGAGTCTATTGGATTTTTGGCTGAGGATGAATATATGGATGTGGAATTCCTGTACATTGATTTGTTAGAGAGTTTCTTGATCCTTCAAGCAGTCCTGAGATTGATTTAGTGGCAAAAATATTTTGTGGAGTGTCTTATGTATCCTTAATTTCTTGATCTACAGATATGTCATACCCAAAGGAGCAGAAATATATGGATGTGGAATTCCTGTACATTAATTTTTTTTTTTTTTTTACTTTTTTCTTTCGTACACTCCCAATTTGGAGAGAAAAAGTATGATGTGGAGTGATTTAGATTATTTCTATCAAATGAACAAAGCTATATCATAACTGAGATCAATGTAGCTGTAGTTGAGTTCTTTTGTTCAATTTATGCTTCTCTCGTCTTTAGGTAAAATGGATGTAGATTCAATCAGTCAATAGTATCTGTGTCATTTGTTTAATACAAATTTTGCAATGATGATGTTTATTTTGGCTATGGGAATGATATTTGGTTGATCAGTGAAAGTATTTTCGAAGCGTTGGATACACCAGCAAGATGTAGGGAAGTTTGTAATAAGTTGTAAACTGAATCTATGATGTCAAAGAAGTATGTCATCTCACTGGGTAAGTTTTTGTTTTTCTAGATATTGGCTGCAGTAGAACTGCACTCATATATGAGGAGGAGGTGTTATCAGGTCATCTTACTCTGCTGTTACTTTGCATTTGTGAACAGATCCTTACAGCTGTTTAGAGTAGGATTGTGTGCTTCTGTATTGATGTATTATAAGCTCAAAAGTTTGGACTCTTCTCTTCCTCTGCATTAGAAAATGACACTTTTGATGAGTCTTCTAATGTGTAAATCCAAACTTAGTTATTTACCACATATTTAAAAAAACAAATGAACATTAAGTCTTAGGAATTAAAGTTACGCAAAAGCACAGTTTGGTTATAATTCACAAGTTGTTATATTATCTGATGGTAGATTACCTGATGTAAGCTTAAGTAATTGCGAACATCTAGCGGGGGGAGAGCTTCATAAAGTTGTGTGAAGTTGCTTTCTGCTTTTAAGGATCTACTATTTGAACTCTTCATATCATTTTATTGTTCCCAATATATTTGTTTCATGCGCTGTTGGCAGTTCATTGGAGCATGTAAAAAGCCCCGTCTTTTGCATCATCAGCAACTGCCATATTCTCTTCCCCTCAACCTCATTCTGAAGCTAGCACTTGACATTGCACATGGAATGGCATATCTACATGCTCAGGGAATACTTCACAGGGATCTTAAATCAGAAAATCTACTTCTTGATGAAGATATGTGTGTGAAAGTAGCAGATTTTGGTATGTCATGCTTAGAATCCCAATGTGGCAGTGCAAAAGGATTCACCAGCACTTACCGCTGGATGGCACCTGAAATGATCAAGGAGAATTACCACACAAAGAAAGTTGATGCTTACAGTTTTGGTATCATTCTATGGGAGCTTTTTACTGCATTAATACCATTTGACAACATGACTCCGGAGCAGGCAGCTTTTGCAGTCTGCCAGAAGGTATTCTAACTTGGTTACCTGAGTTATTGCTTTTCTTTTAACTTGGAATTTTTAGTTTTTTCATAAAATTTTGGATGATTGGTTGAAGTTTCTACCTCAGATATCAATATGAGATGCTAAAAACAACCCAGCATTCATGTTCTATTGCTTAAAAACTGTGGCTTATCGAGGGAAACATTTGCATTCCTTGAAAGGGTTATGAAATTAAGGAACGGAACAATGAAAATGATAAAGCAAAGATAGCAGACATAAAGGCAAGAAGTCCATGCATTAGGGTTGAAAACGACATCAATTTATGAACGTATATCAATATCAACAATGAATACAAATAATTATTAAGCAGAATTTCAAAAACATACGTTGTGAAGAATTCATACAATAGTCTCCTAACTGGAGCAAAATAACAATGAAACAATAGCTTGAAAAATGAAATCCATGTGTCATTACCAACTAGGATCATGATACTGGATTTAAATACAGTTGTCTTGATAGTAAATTTTATGAAAAAAAGCTATATGATTTTCAATTATCTTTCCAAATAATTTCTTCATTTGGGATTTTAACTACCCAGTCTTGTTTTGAAATTTGAAGACATTTATGATTGATGAAGTATGATTAGGGACTTGAGTTGAGGCAAAGACATGGTAAACTTTTTCATTTTTCAGAAACTTAAAAAAGGTTGAGAACTCAACACGTTAATCAATTTTCATTTTCTATAAATATATGAGCTTACTTTTGTACATACAGATAAAATGTGGGCATGAGGAGTGCAAGTGAAACAGTTTCTTACCATAATAACATGCAAAATACAAAAGCCAGTTTTTGATATTATGAAATCTGCAGAGTCCCTCAAAAACAAAAGGTACAAGCACCTTGTGTTTAACAAGAATGTTCTTCTTTTGTCTATGATCTTTTAATGCTCCTATGAATGGAATTCTTTTGTTTTTACTTCAATCATGACTACCTTGGGGTTTCACATCAAAAATACATTAGGAGAAAGTGGGACTTAGATAATGATACAGCTAACTCTGCACTGTGAAATGCCATGCTGCCTAAACCTCAAAGAATGCAGTTATATATCCCACGTGTTTATCTGAGTGGTCAAATAGTTAGAAACTTATGATCTCACTACCCTTACCCTTCTTCGCTCTTGGGATTCATCATCCTAGAAGAATGCTTTATCTTATTTTTTTCTTACTTAGAAACTATTAATTACCTTTACAAAGTATTTGCAAGTGTAATGCATGTCCAAATACTCTCTTAATCTTGAATGTTGACATTGATGCATATTTGACTTGTGGCCAGTAATTAAATAATACGGTATGTAAACTTTTCATGCTTCTTACTGTGTAAGTTTTGGTGTTTGATTGCTATATTTTGTTCTTTGAATCCTATGATTTCAGTATTTTGAAGGTCAAATGCGGAACAACGAAAAACTTTTCCCATATAGTTGTCTTTCGAGTTATGACTGTATTTGGGAAGTTAGCTAAACATGTTAATAATTTCTTTGAATTGCATACGAAGATCCACATGTCAATTGAGAATTCTTTTCAATTAAACCAGCTGACCAAATTCAGCATATTATTTTCACATTTGATCATCTCAACAAAAAGTCTGAGGTTGAAATCTTATTTGGTGTAGTGGATTGTACAGTTAATTGACAACATGCTTGTATGATATACAAACTATGTATTTCTAATACTAATGCCATTACAACAGATTTTGGCATCAGAAAGTGTGTAATCTTGCAACTTGGGTCACATGTTGGTTTGGAAGGAATAATTGGACTTCATGATGCAGAAATCAACTGGCAAGATTAATTAGTTATTTTGTGCAAGTAAAAGTATTTTTTTTGCTCTTCTGGCTGACTCTCCTTCTGTGCTTCTCTCTCTATATTTGCGAATGAACATCAATCCCTTTCTCTAAAATTGTCAGCATGTGTTCGCTTTCCGAAATCAAATATATTACTTGTATGGTCCATTTGCAAATCACAATTATCATTTGGAAATAAGATTAAAGAGGTGTTTGATAACTTAACTTAATGCTGAAAATTAGTGAATTAAGAGGTTTTTGAATTCAACACTTTTGACTGCAAAATTCCTCTACCACTTAATACATTAAGCAGTACTTAATTTATGCACAAACTTTCAAGGGAAATTTTTTCACTTAATTTGCTGAATTTTGAACACATGTAGTGTGCTCTCTCTTACTCTCTCTCTCTCTCTAACACACACACTCTTATCTTTCACTCAGATACTACCACATTGCACACACTTTCGACATAGATAATTCAAACAATTATTAAACACATATAACTTTATCAATTCAGCAAGTTAGCACTTTTGGCACTAAAATTTCAGATTTCAGCACTTATCAAATTTTAGAATTCGGAATTCAGATTTGAGTTTTATCAACCAGGTAGTTTAGAAGAATGACATAGTGATGTGACAAATTGTTTCAATGTTGTCATAGAATAGTCACAAGTTGCATTTCAAGAATGCATAAGCTGGCGGAATGTAAATTCTCTGGCTGCACAGTAATCCTCTTGCAGCACAAGTTTGTGGTGCTAATAGTATTATCTTTAACCAATATGGGTCCATTTCATAACCCATAATCCTTTTTCTATTATTATTATATTTTCTTAGTGATAGGAACTTAGCAACTCAATGGCAAATGTTTGATACATAAAAGGTCCACATGTTAGACTTGAATGATAGATGTGTGGATTGGTTCTTCTCTCTGGTCAACAGCTTCCTGTTGGTGGTCACTGTAAAAACCTTAATGAATCCTTTTTGTTCTTTCTTACACTTCTTCAAGTTTTCATTAGATATAAATTGCATGTTATTTGAAATATAGTTGTTGTATTGAATGGAACTAGTATTGCTCATGTCCTATGTATACAATGCAGCTAAAATTTCTTGGCTTGACTGTCTAAAGCAAAAATTCATTTTGGATGTTCAGAAGTGAGTAAAGAATCTTGACCTTCATGCCACCCTTCTTTGTCCTTGCTGATCCTATGTCCGAGTTTCTGTTTTTTTCCTGTCTGTATCTTTTGCTATTCTGGTGTGTGTGTGTGTGTGTCTCTCTCTCTCTCCCCCCCCCCCCTTCTTCTTTCTCTCTCTGTCCCCACCCCCTCTCTGTGGACATACACGTGCAGATGAACACACATACATTATATTCTCTTTTCTATTTTTTTAAGCATTCTCCTTTTTTTTTTTAACATAAATCATCCACTTTGCCAACATATTGCTTTTCTTTCTCACATACTTCAGTCTCCTCTATTTCTAGTTTTCTGACTTTATGACAACAGTTATGATTTTACAAGATTTGTGATATTCTTTTTCCTGCAAAAATGTTTGAGGATTTTGAGTGGACTTCTTTTCTCTATCACAATAATTATCATGTTATCGAAAAAGAGGTTGGTATATCTATTCTAGGATACCAGTAACATATTTATGTAAAAATTGTGGCATTTAATCAATAGGAATTCATTTTTGGAAAATATGATAAATTAATGTTTTCCCCATTGTTTGACAAGGTTTTGTGTACTCATAACTTCTACAAGAGTGCTACTACTTGGAGAATTTGAAGTAACTCTCTTTAGGTTTATGAAATAATTAGTCTTGTGTAATGAGCACACATCCACTTAGAGGCATTTGTCTAGATATTTTTGGTTGGTTCAACCTTCATGCATCTTATGATTTTCTTGCATGTTTTTTCATGTGTAAACTTGTTTATTTATCTGTTAGGTTATCTCAGGTAGTTTTTTCTTCTTGCAAGAGCTCTATTTGTTCATTAAACCCACTTCCATTCTGAAATTGTGAGACAGTTTTCCTGTGGGTGCAATGGAATCATGTTGCAGGCTGAAGAGTACCTTTAATTGGACAGCTTTCTATTCATTTACTTGCCAATGATTTAATCTACTGAACCCATGCTCTGTTAATTCAATTTTTTATCCCTATAAAAAACAGTCTTGTGATGATAGGGGGTTTGGCATGGATCCCTCTCTGTTTTGTCAAAACAAAAATAATTTACAATGAGTAGGGGGATAAAACCTTATCTTTCTAATGCATGAAGATTCCAACACATCTAATCATTGGCAAGAGCATATGCGATATCTAAAGAAGCTAAGAAATAGGGAAGGAATGTGAGGATGATAGTTCTGAACCTGGAAGCTGAGGATTGCAAAAGGAAAATTTGTTAGTAAATCATTCTTGACTTTCATTTCTTAAATTGAAACAAGAAAAATATCTGGTTTGCGGAGTATTTTCTTTCTTCCCCCATTACTTCTATTGCTAAACCAGAAATGTCTTCAGTAGTTAATACAAAGCTAGTTTGAGAGTAGATAACTGTAACAATTCAAATAGCTCTGTTGCCTTTCTTCAGTAAAGAACGATATACTTTTGCAAAATAAGATCTCATTTCAATGGATTTCTTGGCCTCAAATCAATAACTGTCTTGTACAACAGAACATTGTATTTTCAAAAACCTTAAGCTCCCTTTTCAAATTCAAAGTTTCTCCTCATTTCATGACCACATTACCCAGATTCTTTGCTGATAACCTTTTAAGAGAGAAGAAACACGGTGATTTCCTCGTTCATATATGGAATTTTTAATTTCACTCTATTATATTTTATATGTGTTTCCTGAAAGCAAAAGGATATCCAAAGTTGCACTTTAGACTTTGGTTCTACCTATTTTCCTATGAGATTTATGATGAAAGTACCTACATTTTTGAAGGATGCACTACAGCATGCGCCACGCATTGGCTAAATTTTGAGGAGGGATTGTAGAATGCGTATCATGAATTGATGCCCTTTTAGAGATCTGTTAATATTCTCCGATAATTTGGTGTCTGGTAATCATAGAGCGGTATATTTATTAGCATAGTAGTTTCTAAATTATTCTGTTGCCATTCTTCACACTAGAGTCCTCAGTGTCCCTTTTTTTCTTTACTTGCATAGTGTTCCTTTTATTATCTTTGACTAGTAGCTATACTTCCTATATCGTCAGATACTTTTAAGATTTTTAGGAGTTGAGCTGTATGAGGGTGGCAAGGAACATGGTTGTCATATTTTTACTTCTTGGTAATATCCAACTGCAGATAAGGAGGAAGGAGCTCTCGACTTTTTTTTAGGGGTTCAGCTGTATAAGAATGGCAAAGAACATGGTTGTCATATTTTTACTTGGTAATATACTTCAGATAAGGAGGAAGGAACCCTTGACTTTGCCGAGTTCCAGGTCAAATTATGAAAACCTTTACCATTATAAAATGAAAAATATGGAAAAGTTCATATTGAAGAGGCTAAATCTCAATGCTTTTGTGCATGCATATGTGCCGAGTGTAATTGATTAAACTACATAACTTGTCAATCATGTACATGCATAAAATTGAGCTGGTGGATATTCTACATGTCCATATTGAGCTCTGTACTGCGAATGGTCAATGATTTTAACAAGTTTGCATTGAAATTTGATTAAATGTATAAATTTTTCTTGGCATTAGGGAAATCTTTTTGTTTGTACAGTGAAATGCTATTCTTTATGCTTGTGGTGTTTTCTGCAGAATGCAAGACCGCCATTGCCTTGTACATGTCCTATGGCATTTCGTCATCTCATCAATCGGTGCTGGTTGCCTAATCCTCATAATCGACCATTTGAGGAGATTGTTTCAATCTTGGAGCATTATGCTGAGTCCCTTGAGCGGGATCCAGAATTCTTTTCGTCATATGAACCTTCTGAGGGTCATCAACTAATTCAATGCTTACCTATGTGTACTTTTAACCGTCGTTCTGCTTCCGCTAAGGCCTAAGGTCCCTTGTAAGACGGTAGTGAATGCAAATTGCAAAATGTATCATGCTGCTTTGATATTATTTTTCTTTTATCATATGATTAGGACTGTAGTTCATTGTTATAAAGGCTAACCTACTCGTTCATCTGTAGTTTGTTTTCTTTTTCTTCTTCTTCCTTCTATTTTTTCTTGTTTTTTGTTTGCTGTGGGGTTTGTTGTTGTTTTTTGTTTTGCAAAAATGTATCATGGGGTTTGTTTGTTTTGGGAATTCAAAGGAGAGGTTCATGTTTCAATTTTAACAGGCTTGTTTCTATGGCTTCTTCAGTTACCGCCCTTCCAGGTTTTTATTAGTGCTCTCTCTCATTCTAATATCTATGGATGTGTACGCACGGTACCTGTTTTTCTGAATTATTTAGATAATTTGGGCCCCTGAATGTGAATTAATTTGTGAGCCTCTCAATGTTGCGGCAATAGTAAATAGCTATTGGAAAATAATTGGTATAAAACAAAAAGTTGCTAGAATTAGAGCATCTAGATACAATTGATTGTGATCTTTTTCTTGACAATAAAAGCCTTTTATGGCTGAGAATACACAAAGGGAAGAAAATAACTGGATACATTTGGTGGTGCCAACAATGAAAACCCCAAATGAACGTTTTATCCTGCAACAGAGATTCATCTGTCTCCATTATATAGGTGTTCTTTATCAAACCTTTGCATATTTGTTGCCGATGTATCGTCCTAGACTCGGAACTTTTTATCCTTTGGTATCCTCTGGAGTTAGATCTTCATTTGGATACGGTGTGTTTGGATGGACTGTTTTTAAGGAAATGTATTTTTTTGACACAAAAAACACTGAAAGAGTGTTTTTTGGCACATTTTTTGGTTTTGCATACACATACACATTTTTATACACACTAAAATCCTACAAACCAAGAACATACACTCACTTTTACACACACACACACATTATACGTACATAGATACGTACACGCATGCATGTACATATGTATGTATGTACATATAATATACACAAATATATTATATATAAATACGCATTATATATTATATATTATATATAAATATATGTATGTACGCATGTATGCATGATGTACATATGCATGTATGTACATATAATATATTTATTACTAATATATGTTATATATAATACAGATTATATATATTATATGTATTATAATATAATATATATAGGTAATATATATACATACATATATTGATATATATTATAGTATATGTATGTATGTATGTATGTATGTACATGCATGCATACATATAATATAATATATATCAATATATAGATATTATCTACATATCTATATATATTATATATTATATATATTAGAATACATAAAAAATATATAATGTATATTATATATAATATATAGACAATAAATATATTATACGTACATACATATTTATATATAAATATATATAATATATAATATATATTTATATATAACATATTTATATATATTGTACGTACATACATACATACATATAATGTAATATATATCAATATATGTATGTATATATATTAATTACCTATACATATTACATTATAATATAATATATAATATAGTATTATATTATAATACATATATATTATATTATAATATAATATATAATATAGTATTATATTATAATACATATATATTATAATATTATATATTTTATTATAATATAATATTATATTATATATTATATTATAATGTAATATGTATAGGTAATTAATATATATACATACATATATTGATATATATTACATTATATGTATGTATGTACGTACGTACAATATATATAAATATGTTATATATAAATATATATTATATATTATATATATTTATATATAAATATGTATGTACGTATGTATATATTTATTATCTATATATTTTATATTATATATATTTATATATAAATATATATGTACGTATAATATATTTATTATCTATATATATTACAAATATACATTATATATATTTTATGTATTATAATATATATAATATATAATATATATAGATATATAGATAATATCTATATATATATATTACATATATATTGCACATTATATATTATATATATATTATATGTATTATAATATATATAATATATAATATATAAACATACATATATTTATATATATTATATATATTATATTATATATATGTATGTTTGTATATATGTATGCATGCATGTACATACGATGTATGGACGTATAATATGTATAAATATATTATATATAAATATATATTGTATATTATATATATTTATATATTATATATATTATATGTATTCTAATATATATAATATAAAGATATAGATAATATATATACATACATATATTTATATATATTTTATTATATATATGTATGTATTTATGTATGCATGCATGCATGTACATACATATGTATGTATGTATAATATATTTATTATATATATATGTTATATATATTGTATTATATATGTATGTATGTATGCATGTATGCAAGTACATACATATGTATGTACTTGTAATATATATTATATATAATATATTATATATATTTACTTATATAATATATACGGATAGGTATGCATCTACGTATATATTATATTATATATATAATGTAAATACATGTTATATGTGTGTGTGTGTATATATGTATATGTGTGTGTGCGCGTGCGCGTGCGTGTGTATATGTGTGTGTTTACAAATTTGAATTTTGGACAAAAATTAACTAATTGTTTCTAAAAAACAATATTGTCCAAACGCTAATTGTTCCTAAAAAACATCTACAGTAAAATTTCTTAAAAAACACCCATCCAAACGCAGCTAGAGTCATTGAGTGTTGTATTTTCTGCAAAATTACAACAGCAACTTTTATTAGTATACTTTATTATTATTTTTTTGTCAATCGTCAAACCACTATCGGACCACACAGACGCATTATATATACATTTGAATTTTTAATAGGAGGTAGGGTTCGAACTTTTGATCTCTCACGCTACTCAGCCTTTAACGGGTTGGATTGGCAAGTTGGATTGGTTAACTTTAATTAGTATACTTGGTCATGAAATTATCTGCTTGTGCCGAAGCAAATTTCTCCACATCAACCGCTAATATATTCAGGTGCAAAGTTCCACAGGAATTGAGTTACATTAAAAGCCACTCCTAACAAATCATAAGCTCAGAAATGAAAGTGAAGAATGAAATCCAAACAAAAGAAAGTGAAAAGATTTCCTATCCATTGAGCAGAGGCAAAATAAAGAATTATATGCCTAATATGTTAGCTCAGTGATATTGTCTGCTCAAAAAAGCTCATCCTAGTAAATAGGAACAAAGATAAATAATATGACAGAGATAAATACGCACGCGCTGAGAGAGAGAGAGAGAGAGAGAGAGAGAGAGAGAGAGAGAGAGAGAGAGAGAGAGAGAGAGAGAGAGAGAGAGAGAGAGAGAGAGAGAGAGAGAGAGTATGTATGTGTCTATATATTTATCTTTTTACATTTGCTTACCAGTGATCCTGCAATCATTGGAAGTTCCGTAACATCAAGACCATAGGCAAATATTAGTTAGGTAATATTAGTTTCCATCATCTGAAAGTATCTTGCTCGGCAAATTATAGACACACATGGTCGATAAGTGCCATTTTCGTATAAACTTCACCCTATTCAAAACCTATAAATCAAAGTAATGTAAATTTTTAAGGAAATTTCTGTATACTACAAGCAGTAGTCACTTTGCTTAGCAGTCAGCATCCTAATAATGGAGCATGGTTTGATTTGCATAAGAGATTTCTAGATTTCAGTCCTTGATAACATTGGCAATGAGTCCCAAGACCGATTGGAATCCCATGCCCATATTTAATTTGGATAGAATGAGTATAAATAATATGTGATTGGGCCTATTCGGGATTATACACTGTAATACCAATTTAAATATTGGTATGGTTGGGAATTATTTGAGATTTTTATACCTAAATATTAACAAATCTTGAAAGAATTTGTATTACCCAGTACGACCTTAAAAGATGAACTGCAAACTAATTTTTTTTTTAATTTTTAATTTGCTTCATTACTTCAATAATGATTTTTTTATATCAGGTCGTTTAATAAAATAATATCTAAATTGATTTTTTTAGAGGTAGATAAATTAGATTTCTACACATCCTCAAATTTTCATTTTTATATGTAATCATTGGAAAACTATAGTTTATAACTGAAATGTTAAAAAGCATTAATAAATGAGATCTAAAAAGAAACAATATACAAACCAAAAAAGTTGGAAGTTTATTGAGGTTAATAAACTAAAAAAATAAATGCTATAAAAAAGAAAATATTAAAGTTAAACTAAAAACACTAAACGATATTTAAAAAACAACAATTCATTTTTAAGGAAAAATAGTTTTAAAAAAATAATAAAATGAGATTTATTGGGACTAGCCCATTTTAGTCGCTCCCATATTGATTCCATGACAAACATGGGACTGTTTGGATAGAACTCATATTTTACAGTTCTAATTAAGTCCCATTCAAATCCCTCCCATCTCGCCCATTCATCATTTCTACTATTAAGGCACTAAGAATTTATAGTAGCGTTTAAAACAATAATCTTTTTCAAAAATCAAAATTTGAAGACAGAGTCTAACGCCACAATCTTGTTGAGGAATAGAATAATCGAACATTGAGCATAAAATTTAATACAATCTAATTGTAAAAAATAATTTAATTAGTTTAATGGATGGACACCGCCTTTTAGCCGAGGAATGCGAAACTTTCGGCCATTTTTACTTTGAATGCTTAATCATAAAGTTAGTCATTATCGTCACACTACACATCAAACCTTTTTTGGGATACTTTGCACCTTAGCGTTAACGATTCATTCTAAATTACTATTCTTTCACTTATTAATAATATCAGCATACGAATAATAAATGACTCTATATCGTGATATTTTTCCTTTTTAATCCTGAAAGAGGATATTTATCCTTATGTATTTCAAAGATAAGAATGAACGTATAGTTTTGTTATCTACTTTCATAAACAATGAAAACAATTGCTGTTATTTGGAATATTTTGATAAGTTTAAGATACGTAGCGCTAAAATTAAGAGTAGAAAGTACAAAATGAGAATTGCTTCAAACATTTGGGGGCACAAAAGTGAAATTATTTTTTTCTAAATAAAATTTTGAATATATTCTAATTAGTAATAAATATGGATTTAAGGCTTCAATCTGTATGAATTGCGAAGAAAGGCTACAGTCCAATGACAACCTTAAATTCCCGTTTTTGAACATTGAAAATTTTGAAAATAGATGGCCGTATTGATTTAGGGAAATATTATTGACATGGTTTTTTTTTTTTAGATCAACCTATACTATTACAATTGGAGAAGAGAAACAGTATTGTTGGGATTCGTACCCCCGACCATTAGGTGGAGTCGTAGAGCTTTGATTGTTCAATTCACTATTCGTTTTCTATGGACAAGTTTTTGACTTGGTGGAGCATAGATATGTTGACATGTTGCATGTAAGCTTCACGGTTTGAATGCACAGTGGAGTGAAGAGAAGAAGTGAAGTTATGTGCGACATGCAATCAGGGAGTACAATATTCATAAAAGCTTAGTACATCCTCAGATTGTGCATCTTTGGGACATTTTGAGATAGACCAGAACACGTTCTGAACTGTGCTGGAGCACTGCAGTGACATGCCGGCTTTGATTTTGTAATCTCACATTTTGTTTACCTCTTAACCAAACATAAAAAAGGAATATGAAGATGTAATATTCCATATTCGACCTTGAAATGATGATGAGAATTGTCTTTAATCTCTTGTTTTAAATGTTTTTACCATTTAGGAAAGGATCTTGATACAGTACTTAAAGCAACACCAGTCTTGCCAGAAAGAGAAGCGAGAATCATAATTGTTCAGATATTTCAAGGCCTTGTTTACCTGAATAGAAGAGCGCAAAAGATTATCCATTATGACCTGAAGCCTGGAGATGTTCTATTTGATGAATTTGGCCTTGCTAAAATGACTGATTTTGGTCTTAGCAAGATACTGGAGGATGATGTTGGATCACAGGCCATGGAGCTTACTTCCCAGGGAGTTGGAACATATTGGTGAATGGTGCAGAGAATTAGCTTTTGACCTGCACATATGTTGCATGTATTTCTGCATTTGCCGTGGGAGAGGGCGTCTAGCAGTTTGATTTATCTTGACATTTTTTGTGGGCTAATGTGTATTGTCTATAAACTTCTAAGAAATATATGAAAACGTGTTCAGTACTTTGAGAATAGGAATAAATCCATGGAGACAACTGCATTGAGAACACGGGGAAAGTTGAGAGTTGAGAGTCTTTCTCCTGTTTCTGTTTTCTTTTGACGAAAGTTGAGTGTCTTTCTCCTTATTGTCATTATTTCGCATGTTATTACTCCAAAACGGGTGGAAGAGTTAAACATGGAGAACGGCCTCAAACATAGCTCTATGGCTCTATGGCAGAAAAGTCAATTTGTCGAAATTCCATTAGCAAGATTGATGGTCTATGAATGATATTTCCTTGCCTTTTTTTTGCATTCTTTGTCACAATGTGAGCAACCTATGCAGTTCCCTTCCTCGGCTGGTAGCTTATTTATAACACTGGCTCTGATTTACATTTTTAACGTTTTAAAGGGTATTCTCAATATGTAATTCTTTTTCCTAATTTCAGGTATCTGCGGCTTCAATGTTTTGAGCTTAACAAGACACCTCTTATATCCTCAAAGGTTTGTACAGTTCTATTTTTCATCCATTATCATGTTTTGCTAGATAGGAAGGTGTAATGGCCTGATAACACTTCATTATATTTTTGCCTTGTCAGAACCTGTGTGCACTGGCTGTATACAGTGCCTTTGTAAAAACAACCTTTTTGTGAAGCTATCAAACTTTTGTACTGTTTTTCAATTGAACGTTGCTCAATCAGACAGTTATTATATTGTGTTGTTGGAGTAAACAAGTTGATGTTTGGTCTGCTGGAATTCTTTTTTATCAAATGCTATTCGGCACATGGCCTTTTGGAGATGACCAGACTCAAGAACGAATTTTACGTGAAGATACAATTATTAAGGCCCGCAAGGTGGATTTCCCTACCTACCTCTCTCTCTCAAATTCTTGAATAGTTTTCGCACGAGGGTGGGCTGTATTATTCATATTACCACCACTCGCACTACTATTGTTAAGTTTATTATGTTTATTCATGATCGGTTAACGTGAGAAGTGCACCAAGTGAAATATGTCATATTCGTTATGCACCCAACAACACTGGTTGATGTTTTTTTAAGTTTTCTAAAATTGTTTCAGCAAAAATTTCAAGGAGAAAAGTTGTCTATATATTTACCCTTGACAATGAGTAAGATTGCGAATCATGTGGATATTGCAGAATTTACCTCTGATTTCCTTTTGTTTGTTTAAAAAATTGCTGTAATGAAAAGAATTTTGTATGAGCTAGAACCATGGTTCGAAGACTCGACCGAATCAAAGAAGGTCGAGTCATCACTAGAACGGAAGATTTCAGTCTAATACTATTTCGATTCTACTTGAAGAAGGATGATTCGTTAAGAATTCGGTCGGACTCGGTCAACTGGGACCGAGTTGTCTCTGAGTCAAGAAAAAATAGCCGATTTCGCAGCCGACTTGTCGGGGTCAACTCGGACGAAGAAGACAAAATGATAGTAAAAAGGAAAAAAAACACTGGGGCAAAAACCTCTACATCATTTCGGTGGGATCCGCCGGAAAGAAGTTTAGGACATCATTGCGTTTTCCGGTGCAACGATGGTGAACTATGCCAACAAATTTTTCGAGATGAGGAGCAAGAAATCTATATGGCATCTCATGTTTATCAAGTTCCAATCCTTCAAAAATTGGAAGAGAATACGTAGCTGGTGATTTGAGATTATAGTTGCTGCAGGCCGTTGGGAAGTTTTGACGAGAAATGGAAGTTGACGGCACTTTTGGGAAGAGATGGAAGTTGAGAGAAGATGATAGTGTTCACGGCTTGGGAAGACAGTAGTAGTTTAAAAAAGGTTACTTTGACAACTATACCCTCCCCCGCAATGCTTTCATTTTCACATCCCAACAACGTTATAATATTCCTTCAAAGCACTATTCTTCTACATGGTATATGGTACATTGTACATGACATGTATGTATAAATGTCTCCTCATCAGCCATACCTAAAGCTACAGAACCTTCATCTGCACACACACTATCTTTCTAGCTTTCTCTCTCTTTCTTTGTCACTGTCCAAAATATATTATTTCTGTCAAATATATTATTCTGTCCAAAATTTATATTTCAATTCTAGGCTTACCTAAACTTCCCACACAATTTTTGGGTTTGGAGATAACCACATTTACTTTATCTTATTCCTACATAAAAATTATGTGTGTGTATGTATATAAAATTTTTTAACAAATTTCAAGTTGTTATTTTTTTAAATATAAAATTTAATTATATATATCTATATGTTATTTCTCTTTTTTTAATCTACTTAACAAATGCCAAATTTTCAATATTTTTAAATAAAATTATACATCCACACACGCACATGATTTTGGTAGGAAGATAACCGACCTGGGGTTTGGGGGTTTAATGGTTTGTTCTTTTTATTTGTTTTATTTTTTTTTAGTTTAGTTAAATTTTTGCTTGTTTTCTAATTTTTAATTTAGTTTTTATTTTTGTTAACTAGTCTCGTTTATTAAGTTAACTTGTCTCGTTTATTAAGTTAACTTAGTCAATTAATTTAGTTTTTGTCTTAGTTTGATATTTTCATTTGCTTAGTATTATCCATAAATAATATTTATGTTTAAGACCTTACTTTTCTTTAGTATTATTAGTATTTCCCTTAAAGATTTTTTATTTTTTACAATTTTTAGAATAAAAATTGTTTAAAACATGCATCTCACTACGACCGCGACCGATACGTAGAGACCGATGTGGAACGATACGCTCTGCGATCGCGATGCGACTTTGAACCATGCCTACAACTGAGGTTAATATTATATGCAAAAATTTTTATGCCTTGTAATCCCCTTCTCTGCCTTGTAATGTCCTTCTCTCTCTCTCTCTCGCTCTCTCTCTCTCTCTCTCTCGGCAATTCTCCAAGTCAGAGCGGAATACTTAAAATTCTCACTCTAATCACATTCTTCAGCAGTTCCTAAGCAAAGATTAATAGCTGGTTCAGACATTTGTATGAAGACTTTGCTTCAAGACTATTGCAAGTCAGAAACTGGGACCTTTCATGAAGAAATTAGGTGATATAACTGAATTTGGGAGCGGGATCAAGAAAAGAGAGACTGTTTATAACATTTTTGGAGTAACACTGATATTGCTTTTCATGTGCAAATTGAGAACAATGCTTTCTCACATAAGAATGCGAGATTTGTCCGTATAGAGTTTTTCCTTGTTTAAGTATGGAATGGTTGATGATTAAATCTCCATTTGTTTATTAATTTTATGTTATGGAATATTTTAAGCTTTGGTAGAGGTTACATAAATTTTGCAGCTATTTGACACTTGGCAAAGAGGTTTCGTTACATTTCCTCTTCTTTTTTTTTTTTGTTGGGTATGTAGAAGCATTTTCTCCTCCTCTAATATTCTGCAGGATTTCATTAGTCGTTGTCTAATATACAATCAAGCAGAGAGACTAGATGTCTTAACTATTGCTCAAGATCCATATTTAACATACACGAAGAAATGAGAAGAATTCATAGAGCCCAATCATGTTACAATATAGTATCCCCTGACTTTGGGGCGGGGAAATAAACACTAAATTCTACAGAGAATTTTGTGCAGTTGTAAAGGTTTTGTCATTTTTGCCCTGTTTTTTCTTCCCTTAAGTCGGGATTCATTTTCTGTTTCTCGTGCCCTTTACAAGATTTGATCAATAGGCCTTTCTGTATGTTGTTACGAGTGGACATATCTTTTGTTTTGGACAAATCATGGAAATTGAGGTAGAAGAGAAAAGAAATTCGTACCTTAGGATTGGGGTTGCTTATGGTTTGATGGATGAGATGGTAAGGAAGGGGTTGAGTTGAGCCCGAATGCAACTACTTATAATGTGTTATTGAGGTCATTCTACTTGTCACGCCCTTAGCCCGCACGTGCCAGACACGAAACAATCGCCGTATCCTCAAAACCCGAGAATACAAGGCACCAATTATCATTCCATAAACACCACTTTAATATTTAATAAAAGAACTACATAAGTGCAGTACCTACTAGTAATAAGAAAATGACCCAACATCTATTTTGGGCCTACATGCCTGATCAAAATATAAAACGTAACTTAAAGATGTTTTACACATAGTCATACTACATAACCTTAAATTTTAACACTAATGTCTACTACATAAAACATAAAACAATCAGTAACAGTAATCTTCTGGATCCTCTACATATATCACATCATAATCCTCAAGATCTGTAAAAATAATAAGAGAGAATGGATTGAGCGACACGATGCTCAGTAGGTAGCATGTACACCTCTATTGGATCATGCAGCTATATGTAATTATACTACTTTTGTAACATTTGTCATACTATACCACATGCATAATCAATTCAGAATAATTGTAACGTAAATCTAATACTCATAAAGTTATTTATCAAAGTAGAGTAACATCAAATCAGATAACATAACATGACCATTTTCATAACATATTTGTCAATTAAGAAAACATATCAATATGGCTCATAAACATGCACATGTAATATTCGGCTTCTGAATACTCAGCCTAGAGTTTAACCCCAATCTAGGAGGACGATAGGTCAAGCATTTTCCTTGATCTTCACTTAACCTACCCATACATGAGTCAATCGGCCGGGCTTTATACCGACTATCATGACTATCCATAACCAATCAAGCATTTTCCTTGATCTTCACTTGATTGTCGTACATAACAGGATTATAGTCCCTATCGTCTATTTCATGACCGTTTAGAGCCTTGCATACTTAAAAATCATTTCATCCGTCACATGCATAATTCAATAAAATTAATAAAAAAAACAACATTCATTTTTCTAGCACTTAACACAATAAAACATTTGAAAGTAGGCATACACGATCCATCTTTTGCATATATCAAAATAAAACATTTAATAAAAATACAGAGGGTAAACACCACCTACCTCGGACTGCTCGACCAGATACTTCTAACTTTTCTTACTCTTGGGTTGAACCTATAGTAGATACACAATCATTCTAATTAGATTGTATTTTTATTTATTTTATATATATAATATTTTTTTCTAACTAAATATTCCCTAATCTAAGAAAATTTGGACAATCTAAATCCCAAACCTATTTACCCAAAAAGAATAATAATAATGATAATAACAATAATTTCAAAATCTCCAAATTATTATCAAATCTTAGTTACTCTTATCCGACTAATTAATAACTAGAATATACGCTAATCCATAATTAATTCATCAATTGGAAACTTAAATTAAATAAGCTAACTAGAGAAATTCAACAAAAACATCTATGAAAATATTTATTTATTTTCAATTGACAATCGCAATACATGTAGGTAACTATTAGTCTAGATTATCAATTGACATCTAATATAAATTTCTACAATTTAAGTAATGATAAATACTAATCATTAATTAATGAATGCCGCTATTAAAAATTCTCCTATACCCCTAGACTCAAACTTACCTACTGGAACGTACATAGAGAATTAGTAGTATTACTTTATTCATTATTTTATTTGTTGTCCTTATCCCTCAATTCCTACTGTTCACCACAAGAAATACCAAATCTTGTACGCATGACAATTGATCCGGCACCATGAAATTCAAGTCATTGGCTATGTTATGCTATGCAACTTAAATTTTAAATTTTTTTTTAAGCCATGAAATTCCGAAAACTCTAGCTTTTCAATAATCATAACAATAGTAATAATAATACTAATAATAATAATAATTTAACAATAAACTATTGTCTAGATAATTAAATTAATGTGTTATGTAATAACTTTATAAATAGAGTACTTACGAAACTGGCCATAAAAGAAAAAGAACTAACAAATTGGCAGTGGAAATTTGGTTTCCAAGTCACCAGGAATAGTTTTAATAGAAATTTGGTTGTTCGTCCATATCCATTATCAATGTTTCAAAGGACAAATAGGATTTCAAAACTAGACAAGAGTGAGCAAGTTATTCATGTGAAAATTAAATATAAAACAGTAGTAGGGCATAAGATTATGAAGGAATTAATGAGTAGTACGTTGGACATGGTAGATGTTAAGAGTTGTAAAAAAATTAGAAGTCAAAGATGAATTTGTCGGCAAGACAAAATATTAAATTAGAGGAAAATTGAAAAAAATCACAATTGATTTTCATATCTATCGACAAAATTAACAGGAAACATGTGCCAAATAATATATATATATATATATATATATATATATATATATACTGCTATTAGCAATTTAACACTTAAATGGAACTCAATGTACATATACGAAGGAAACAACTAAGCTAAAGTTTGGTTTTGAGCATTTTTAGAACTAGCAGTAAAAAATAAAAAAAAATTAACTAACTGGTAGTAAGAACACAATTAACTAAATAATTAAATAAAGAAATATCCTTAGAAGAGAAGTGATCTAACTAGAATTCTGCTCAATCAACTGGATCTATCCTCCCCTTAGAAGAGTTTCTATATCCTTAGAAGAGTCTCTATTGTCTGATGACTAAGAAAAGAAAGCAGAGAAAGAGAGAGAGTTGGAAGGAAATGAAATTACGTCTGATGCATTTACTAGGTTAAGTAGTTTCGGAAGTTAACATTTTAACAACTACCTAACCACTATCAGAAGTTATCTCCCCAACTTTCTCTACTACTACCTGAACACTTTCTCCCTCCATAACTTCCCCATTCTATTTTACTTATTAATTGTAAAATACTATTATTAATATATATATAAATATAGACACTTGCACATATACTAAATATGAGAAAAATATTTTCGGATATTACACTACTGGTCCAATGATTTGAGAAGTTTATGAAATTTGTGCCTTAGGATGAGGGAAACAGGTTGCTTACCAAATACACAATCTTGCATGTTTTTTATCAGGTTGATGAGGAGACAGGAGAAGGTGGAAATGGCGCTTGAGCTATGGAATGATACGGTGGAAAAGGGGTTTGGGTCGTATATATTGGTTTCTGATGTCTTTTTTGATTTGCTTTGCGATATGGGGAAGTGGGAGAGGCTGAGAGGTCTTTCTTGCAAATGGTAGAGAAAGGGCAGAAGCCCAGTACTGTTTCATTTAGGAGGATCAACGTACTAATGGAGTTGGCTGATAAGCAGGAGGCTCTTTGTGATTTATCGGAGAAGATGGCTTCTTTTGGTGGATTGATCAAACTTTGCGGGAGTGAAGAGAGTGAATTCAGAACATTAGACTTCGTGGCTTTTTGAATTGGATTCCATCTAGGGAAATTTTTCACCAGAATAATGAGAGCAGCATGTTTGTATCCATCAAAAGGTTTCCATGCCAAAGGAATTGATGAGAATTTGACTTCTGAGCTCAGTTCTCTCTCCAATGTACAAGTTAAAATAATATGGAAAATTTAGCACTGCATATTTGTGATATGTCTGTGCACAGTATACACATTTTCCAACTTAGTTGAAACTTTCAAACATCATTGGAGGACTAATGAATCTGTTGGATTTTTGGCTGATGCTAAATACTACTATAGAAAATCCCTTTTGGGACGCTTTGAAGGTCCCAATAAGTAGTTTATTAGGACACTTAGATCAATGGGACACTTGACAAAAGTGTTACAATATCTAAATAAGACACAAGAAAATGTCTTGATAAATAATAAACTGATGTGACCTACAATAGCGTCACATTATGTGGTATTGTTATTAACATATGAATTCACTTCTAAATATCCTAATAGACACTTTTTTTTTTTAATTTTTGTTTGCGGTTTCCAATCATGCAAGAGCAATAATTCATGTTGCCTAAAATATCGAAACACCTTATATTGTATCTAATTCAAAATTAAACCAAATACATCCACAATATAACAAACACAACTCGAATATGTGAAAAAGCTACAACTCAAGAGCACTGCAAAAACACGAAACTATGTTGAAGTAAAAAAATCTTAATTGTCCAAATCTTCAACATACTAAAATTTAGTTACAAGTGACTATCAGAATATGCAAAAAATAAGTCCATGCGCCTAGACTCAATTTACAAATATGTAGTATACTGGAATGCTTGTACAATGCAACAACCCAATAACAAACCAAATCCTGGACAAACTTCAATTCATACTGAAAGAACACCAAAACTTCAATCATAGGTACAAATGAAAAAACTGAAAGAGATCCCAGAGTCAACAGTCAAAATGGTGGAAAAATGTGACCAGCCCAAATATAGCAAGATCTCCACCAATGTCGCCTTCTTAGTTTTAAGAAATTTAAAGCCATCTGCAAATTGAAATGACAACACGAAGAAAGCCAATATCACAAAGAAACGCTTAAAAGAAGATCTTGAAATGATATACAAAACGAAAGAGTATGCTATGTATTACTCTCTGTACCGGCAATCATTTTGTACCATGACAACCTTCTGGCTATAACTTGAATTGCCACAAGCCACAAGCTACTACCTTGGGGTCTTGAAACTTTGTGCATTATACAGGGTAATGTCAACTTTGCAACAAGCCTGTGGCTAATTTCTACAAATATAGCCAAAACTAAAATTTATCCCCAAAATGGGTGGAGTTGGGAGTGGCTTCTAGGTTAAGGGTTGCCACCAATGTTGTTGGCAGCGACCCAACCATTTTCTTTATTTTTTTTTTAATTTTACAGTGTCGCCGCCAACTGTTGGCGGCAACACAAAAAAATTTCATTTTATTTGCACTCTAGTCCTCCAAGGACTGGAGTGCAATTTATCTAATTATTACAAATTTATCTCAAAAATTAAAAAAAAATGAATAGTGTTGGCGGTAGTACAAAAATTATGTCAAAAATTAAAAAAATTGAATAGTATTGCTGCTAACCATGTTGTTGGCAATACCAAAAAAATTTCCATTTTTGCAATTCAGTCCTCTAAGGGACTAGAGTGCAATTAGAGAATTCTTAGAAAACTATGTCAAAAATAAAAAATTTGATTGTCGACAATACAAAAAAGAATTATGTCAAAAATAAAAAAAAATTTGAATAGTTGGCAGCAATACAAAAATTGTCTTAAAAAAATAATTGAAATTGAATTATGACAAGCCCTATTTGTATTTTTTTAATTAATCTTATCTAGTTTTTTTATTTTTATCATCCTTTGTCATCATATTTTGTTTTTATTTCTTAATTTACCTTTATCTTCAATCATATCAATTTATTACTATAATTATACTGTAAATCCTGAACCCTAAATTACATAATTTTGTTTCAAATGAATTAAACCTGAAATCCTAAACTTATATCTCCAAAACACCTAATCCAAAAAATCTTAAAATCCGAAAACCTTAACCCTAAACCCCAAAAGTTTAACCCTAGACCCTAAACCCTAAATTGTAAATTATAAATTGTAATCCAAACCCTAAATTACATATTTTTTGTTTCAAATGAATTAAAAATCTATTTACTTCATAAATCCTAAATCTTTATATCCCCAAAACACCTAAAATTTGAAACCCTAATCTCAAACACCTTATCCTAAAAAAGCCTAAAAACCTTTAAAACATTAAATTTAAAAGTTGTAGATGCCAACCTAGTTGGCGGTGACACTATTCAAAATTTAAAAAATTATTTTTGAATTTTGGCCTATCATTTTTAAAATTATAATTTAGAAAAATTAAACAATTTTGTTTGAAAATATTTTGTCTATTATGTTTTAATTTTATATTTTGACCAAAACGAAAAAACAAAATCGTGTTGAGCTAACACTATTTTATTGAAAATTATTTTAACCCTAAACACTATTTTACCTAAAATTATTTTTTAAAAATTAAATTCTTTTTAATTCAATTTTTTTATTTGCAAGGACTTGGATGAAAACTATGTTTTGCCGCCAACTTGATTGGCAGCGAAACTATTCATTCTTTTTTTTTTTTTAATTTTGCTTTCTTTTGCCAAATTGCAGTCCAGTCCTCAGGATTGGACTACAAATAAGTGGAATTGTGGTTGGCGGCAGCATTGTTTTACTTTCTTTTTTTTTTTTTTTACGTTTTGCTATTTTTTAACTTTATGAAGAATCCAAGGACTGGAGTGCAAATAAAATGAAATTTTTTTGTGTTGCCGCCAACAGTGTTGGTAGTAGCACTGTAAAATTAAAAAAAAAAAGAAAAATGGCTGGGTCGCCGCCAACCCCAACCCCACCCATTTTTGGGATAAATTTTATTTTTGGCTATATTTCTAGAAATTAGCCCAAGCCTGTAATGAGAAGGTACATGTATTCTATGAAACTTATTCAGTTTTCGTCACTCCAAAACCATTTCCACATTCATTATCAACAAGCCAATATTGTATTTTTACAACAATTAGCAAAAAGTCACCAACTTTAAGTTTTAAATAATACTACTAGCTTTAATCACAAAAGTCATTAATAACCTTACAGCAATAATTAAGCAACCCATCCATATTTTTCTCAACGAAATCTATTTTCCAACAAAAACCCACTTAATTTCCACCAAAAATAGTTTTTTTTAATCACCAAAAATAGTTATAGGAAGTAGCCCAGTTCAAATAATTTCGTAGGACATTCTACCAAGTACAGATGAACGCCACTATGCTCATTTATATGAACAAATAAAGAAAAGTAAATTAATTTACACAAGAGAGAGAGATAGTTGTGCAACTACATAAAACCCCATGAACCCCTATTAACAGATTTAGTGAACATGTAGAAAAATTATAATAGGGCAGCATAATTTGTGGTCTTTTAAGAGAAAATTGCAGTTTTGGTAACAAATGTTGGGGGTATCAGTAGTTTTAATACCTAAAGTTTGGACAAAAGCAAATCTAGTACTAAATGTTTTAATTTTTTGGCATGTTTAGTCCTATTGATCAGTTTTACAAAAATTTCGTCAGAATCCGATTACGTGATATTCATATGCTTGTTACAAAAATTTTTAAAAAGAATTAGATTAAAGAAAAAAATTTCATTGTCACAATTTGTAATTAAAGGCACTAATTTGAGTTCATAAATGATAAATAAATAGATAAAACTAAAAAAATTTGCCTAGATAGTGCATTCGCGTGTGTACTTTTAATTATAAATTATGGCAATTAAAATTTTTTCTTTTTTTTTATTCATTTTGAAAACTTTTGTAATCGTTACTTGAATTTTACATGATCAGATTCAGATAAAATTTTGAGAAAACTGGTCAATAGGACTAAATGTACTAAAAAATTGTAACATTTGATACTAGATTTGCTGTTGTCGAAACTTTACGGACTGAAACTGTCGATACCCCAAACATTTGAGACCAAAACTGCAACTTTCTCATCTTTTAATTGTTAGACTAACATTGGACCCCGTCCATCTTAAGCCTATGATTTTAGACAATGCATTATGAATATGGATATGTTAACAATGATCAAAACAATCACAGTGAGTTAACCAAAATAGCTGTTGAAAATTAAATTTTAGAACGGAGAAATTATGCCAACTTTACAGGTTGATAATCCTGCAAGACCACCAACCACAATAACTAGGATAGCAATTGCAAAACACAACAAGAAATCCACACTCACAAATCATGATGAATCAAAAGAGCAACTTGCTTAAAACAAGAAACTGGTGATAACAAGTCGGACGGTAACCACTCTCTTCCATTTTTTCCCCAAATTGGCAACCATTGTCAATCCAATTTTCAGTAATATTGCAATAAGATCATGAGAAGGAAATTCGATTATTAACAATAAACTAAAAAACTTACAGCTTTACAGTATCATATCAATCAAATCCATTACACTCCCAACAAATTGATATCATCCTTTAGTCATGCACATTCAAATATAAAATCATAAATCAAGAAATCCCAATTAGTAATAGAGATGAAAAGAGAGGATTGACCTCTTAGCATAAAAAAATTTGGGGGATGCATACGAGTTGGGCAGCCACATATCTAATACCCTTGTTAAAGTATAGGATTTCTCTTTTTTTTTTTTTCTTGAAGGGTTAGCATGGGCAGTGGCCCAGATAGGGCTGCAATCGAATCGACTCAGTGAGCGGTTCGGTCAACTACTCGGCTCGAAACTCAAGTTGATCGAGTTCGAGTCGAGAATCGAGTAGCTCGATTAATCAAACGAGTCGAGCTCGAGCATTGATTTTTCTAGCTCGTCCAGCTTAATCGAGCATGCAATTATTTAATTATTAAATATTTACTTATTATGTATTTATTTTTTAGGCATGAACATTATAAAATTTATCAAAATGTTCTTGAGTACTCGAGCTTGAGTAGGCTCAAGTTCGAGCTCGAGCTCGAGCAACAAAGTGCAAAAAAAGAAAAAAGAAAAAAAGAGTGCAAACGAGTTTCGAGTCGAGCTCGAGTACTTGAACCCTGCATCGAATTCAGGCTCAAGCTTCATTATTTTTAACTCGATCGAGCTCGAGCATGCTGCCGCTTGAGCTCGACTCAGCTCGACAACACCCCTAGCCCTGGGGGGGTAAAAGGGGGGTTCAGGGAAATGAAAAAGTTTTTACTGAAAAGATGCAATGAGAATAGAATCCTTTTACAGTACACTTGGTTCATGGGATGCCTCGAGATTGGATAACTAATCCGCGTCATCCCTGTTTGGTTGGATTTTTTAGGCAGTATTGATTATCCTACCTAACTAACTTAATCCCTCATTCATAGGATAAAATAATCCCACGGGGAGATTGAGATTAGTTATTTTGGGATGAAGCATACCTGGGATAAAAAGATTCAGACAAATTTAACCTTATCTTTATCTCATAATCAAAACTATTCTGCTTTCTTTTCAAATTCCCTTTGGAACTAAACTAATCTGCCTATTCTCAAAAAAAAAAAAAAAAGAAACTAATAAGGCTAACAAATCATTAATACAAGCTTTGATTTATTTAAAATATTACTTTTTTCCTAATCTATTACAATTATTGCATTTATGCTATTGATATGACAATTCTTATAATACTATTTGAATATTATTTGTTGAATTATCAAATAAAATAGTAAATGATATGATTCCCATTTTGTATTTTATCATACTATAATTTTTAGAATATTATTAAATGTATTTTGAACTACCAAATAAATACAATTACACAAATTTAGGGGCACTTTAGTTAATAAAATCATATCCAGTCTTGAACCAAATATTGGATGACTCATCCTAGGATTTAGTCAACCAAATACGGGACAGGTGGAATTGTGAATTCTGGGATGACTTATCCCAGGATTATTAATCCTGAGATAAGTCGTCCCATCTCATCCTGTTCGTGAACCAAACGAACCCTAAGTTATTTAAAATGTGAAGGCAGCGAAGGCTAAAATATTGAAACTTGAAAGTGAGTGCTAAAACAAAATCTAAAGCTAAAGGGCTAAATTATTTAAGAAATGTGACGTTTTATTATGTTAATAGGACACTTTTCAAACAGTCACACAATACATGTCTAATTTAATACTTATCTTGAAAGAGTCCCAATATATGTGTTCTAATTAGGAGTGAGCAAATTTGGTAAATACCAAATTCTAATTGAATTCGGTAAATCAAATTCGGTAATTCGATCGATATTTGAAATAAAATTTTAATTCGATAATACCGAATTACGAAATTCAATTCGGTAATTCAAATTCAGTTTTATTTAGCATTAATTGGGCTAGTAATTTGTAGTAGACTAAGTTACTTGGTTCTTGGATTGGGCCATTATTTTCTTGAGCCTATTATTTCATCCCCATTATTTTTTTAATTTTCAATGTCGCGCCCCATTTTTTCGAAAGACAGAAAAAGGAAATAAGTTTATTTTATTGTTTGGAAAAAGAGTATAGGTTTTCATAAAATGATTTTTAGAAAATACTTTATAAAAAAATAGTTTGACAAAAGATATGATTTTTAGAAAATGCTTTATTTGAAGAACAAAAAGAAAAGGGCCTAAAATGGTACTTAAAAAATGCGATGGTTTTAGGGCCCAAAAATAGAGTCTAAAAAAAGGTTTTTAGTGAAAAGAGAGTCGCCACTTAATATTGAGTTTTGGTATACCAAGTCACCAGAAAATATTTTATAAAAGGTAAGAAAATCGAGAATGATTTATTTAGAAAATGATTTTTGAGAAAAATGTAAGAAAAAACAAGAAAAACCCTTTTAGACAACTCTAGGTCTTTGAAAACAAGTGAAAAAGGTTCGGGAGTCATAGTTGAAGAAAAGGAAGGCAACGGCTCGCGCCTAAGGCACCCTTTCAACCTAGCCGAAACTAGTTGCGAGGTTTAGTCAAAATTTTCCTAATATAACCCTAAGATTTTATCTCATTTGGATGTAACTATATGGGTGCAAACCTAGGCCTAAAAAATAGATATCATTAAGGGACAAAATATTCCATTGAGGTTTGGTTAGGATTATCGCATTAATTGTGAAACCCGCATCTAGACCTCGATGGAGTCACGAGTATAGATGCGAAATGGAATGCAAAAGGAAAAGAAAAATAACAATATGGATAATAAGTGAACAAAGAAAGTAGGGAAGCAACATAATGGGTACGGGGAACTAATGTCTCGTGACTGAATGTTTCTACTCATGGAGGGAGGAACAGCATGTACACCACCGCTTCCCACGTGAGTAGATGACTATTTCTTAGTAAAAAAAAAATCACACAAATGATCTAAGATTCTATGTGTAGTGGAGTCTAAATGTTATGCACTGAACATTTGTTTAAAATAGATAATAAGTGATAAAGTATATACAAAATTATGCAAAAAATAAAATAAGAATCCTAAACAATAAAGAAAAAAGTGTGTGAAATGAGATAAATGCACACGAGAAGTGATTTTAATACTAAAATGACCTAAAGGTCTAGCATTGGACTAGCCTATTTTCTAAAAATTCTCCGCTAGTGTTGGACTAGCGAAGAAACCGGAATTAACCACAACTAGCGTTAGACTAGTGTGGCGACGATACACATATATAATAATAAAGCAAATAAATAAATAAAACGCAGATTAAAGCAATAATCAAATAAAAGTAAATAATAGCACATAGGAGCATATAGCATACAAGCATAATATTCTAGATGCAAAGTCCTAAGGAAAGCGAATAAAACACATAAGCACATAGCACACAAGAGCCCTAACTATTATACCGGAGAAAAACCTAATTACAATCTAAAAAAGGAAAAAAATAATCAAAATAGCTTATCTAACCTATCTATTACATTTTCTATCTAAAATACCAAAGCTTTTGTTAACTAGATGAAAATATAAACTATCTATTACATTAACTATCTAAGTACAAAATTTTCGTTAAATAGAATATTATCTATCTATTACATTCCTTTGAATAATTAAAATTAAATTCAAATAAATAACATAACATAAATAAATGCTCACATATAAATAAAATAATAAACACTTCAAAAATACATAAAGAAAAACACATAAAAAATATAGGAGTACATAAGAGCACATAAAGAGAAATTAAAAGGATAACAAAGGTACCTCCCATCCAAAGACTTGGTATCAATACTAACAAAACGAATAAACACGTCAAGGTGCCAATATTTTGGATAAACAAATCATAAAGTAAATAATGCAATATTAACCACTATAATCAAAGGATAAAATACAAGGGAATTGTAATAACAACAACAAATAAAAGTTACAAGCACTAATTAAGCATTTAAAAATATATATTTAATTTAAATAAAGAAAATATAATAATATGTAATTAAACTTTTAACGTAATGTATAAAAACACCAAAATAAAATAATATAAAGAGGTATATAGAAACTAATATGATCATTAATTAAATAAATAAAAATTTAAATTGGGTTATTGATTAAAGCTTAGAAACACAAAAGGCGTAATTGAAGGTATTAAGACCTTAATTAGATAAAAAAGAAAAGTTCTGAATCAAAAATAAGATTTTTCTAAAATTTTAGGTTAAAACACAAATATCCCAAAATTAGGGAAAAAAGTATAATTTAAGAAAAAGTTTAGGAATTAAAATGTCAATTTTAACAAGTCTAAAGTTAAAATATAAGTTCTAACAATATTCTATGGTAAAAAGTGAAAAGTCTAGCAAATTGGGGAACAAAAACATGAATTTCAACAAGTCTAGAGTAAAAAATGTATTTTCTAGCAATGTTCTAGGAACAAAAAATGCAATTTACGGCAAGCTTAAAGGATGAAAAATAAATTTCAATAAATATGTGGAGTCAAAAATAAAAATTACAGCAAGTTATGAGCAAAAATATAATTTCCAACAAGATTGTAGGATAATAATGTAATTCCAGCAAAGTATAATGGCAAAAATAAAATTTCAGCAAGATTGGGGGACAAGAATACAATTTCCAGCAACACTAGAGACCAAATTACAAATTTTCAGCAACTTTCAAGGGCTAAAATACAATTCCAGCAATATTCTAGGGCCAAAATACAATTCCAGCAACGCATGGGGAGTAAAAATGTGAACTAGAACAAATTTAGGGGGTAAAAACGTAATTTTAGCAAGATTTAAGGACAAATTCACAATTTTAACAAACTTAGAGGCATAAAATGGCAATTTCCAGACATATTCAAGGACTAAAATACAATTCCAGCAATATTCTAGGGTCAAAATACAATTCCAGCAATGCATGGGGGGTAAAAATGAAAACTAGAGCAAACCTAGGGGGGTGGAAACATAATTTCAGCAAGATTTAAGGACAAATTCACAATTTCAGCAAACTTAGAGGTATAAAATTGTAATTTTCAGACATATTAGAACCATATTGCAATTAATTTGGACATAATTGAAAGGAATTACAAATTTTAGGGGTCAACTAAAATAAATAAGGACTTAAATGAAGTAGACTAAAAGTATTGAAGGGCATAATCAAACAATTAAGAACCTAAGGGGGCAAAATGCAAATATATATAATATGATGAAAATAATAAAAATAAATAACTAAAGAAAACTAACCAAAACTACGTCGTTTCATGCCAAAACGGCGTAGTTTTGCCTAAGACTTTTTTTTTCCCCTTTCCTGCTTCTCCGGCTCTCTCTCGTGTTCTCTCCTCGGTCTCTCTCTCGTTCTCTCCTCGGTCTCTCTCTACGGTTTCGTTCTCTCTTCGGTCTCGGTCTCTTTCTCTCCTCGGTCTCGTTCTCTCTTCGGTTTCGTTCTCTCTTCCGTCTCATTCTCTTTTTTTTTCTTTTTTTTTCTTTTTTCTTTCTTCTGGTTCGTTTTGTTCTCTCTCTCTCTTTCCGGCTTCTCGCTGTCTTTCTTCTCTCTCGCTTCAGATGATTCTTTTAATTCCAAAATTCCCAATTTAATAAATCAACTTCCAAATTCCCCCAAAATGCGATCTGCTCTCCTAATCCCTATCAAAACCCAAACTAAAAGAAACTAAAGCCAAGAAATTGAACCAAAATCTGTAAAGAAAAGGAGAGAAAACCCACACCTTATTGGCCGAGAGAGAAACCAGCTTGATGGTGGCAATGGGGAGGCGCTAGCGGTTCGTGGCTGTGTTGGTTAGGCACTAGTGGTGGCGGTGGTAGCTTCGGCCGTCCAGTGAGATTGATGGAATGGCCTGGTTGTTTGTAGCTTTTTTTTTTATGTTGATTTGCAGGTAATAATTTGGTGATTTTGTAGCTGAAATTGGGTTAGAAAGAAAGGCTTTTGGGCTGTAATTTTAGGACACAATGGGTGGTGTGATGGTGGTGCGTGTGGATGGTTGTGTATGGTGTGTTTGAATGTGATTGTGTTGTGTGTGTTTTGACTGATATGTGAATGTGTGTGTATGTGCACATGAATGTGCGTGTGTGATATCTGTGTTTGTGGTAGAGCCGAGACAGAGAGGAGGGAATTGTGCAAGTATGTGTGTCGTCTGTGTGATGTTGTGCAGATGGGTGTGTGTTTGTGTGTTCTGTGAGAGCCGAGAGGGAGAGTGAGTGAAAAACAAAGGAAGGGATTTTGTGTGTACCATATGATTTGATGAATCAACAAAACAATCCCCTAAAATCTGGTGGATTGAGTGCAAGCATGGTAAAGATAATTGATAGGGATAGAGGGTGAAGTTAGTGAGTTAAGATGTCTGCAAAAATGATGGTGTTTTGGGTAGAGGTATGGCTGCTTGGCAGCCATTGCAGCTGCAGTTGCAGCAGCAGTAGCTACAATGCTATTGTTGCTCTCTTTTTTTTTTTTTTTTTGAATTTTGTAAGAAAATAAAGAAAAATGAAAAAATAAAATAAATAAAAACTATTTGAATTCTTTTAAATTATATATTAAAAAAATACTGAAATACAACATTATAAGAAGGGAAAAAAAATTCAGTGTAACAAATTAAAAGTTAATTCAACATTAGAAAAATACAATTTAAAATAAATACCAAATGGTCTTAAAAAAATAAATTATGAATTTTTTTTACATAAAATTTATAAGTATATAAAATGCACATATACAAAATTCTCATAAAGAAAATTTTAAATAAAAAGTGCATTGGAAAACGTGCCATTAAGTTTAAAATACTAAAATTTTAAATAAATAATAAATGACTTCCAAAAATTATTAAAATTATAAATAATGATAAAAATAGTAAAATTATGTATTTTGGAAATAAAATAAAATAATATTTACTTAGTAAATTACTATTTTGCCCTTGATAATCTAATTAGACATAATATACACGAAAATTGTAATCGACCCCCCGAAAAACAAAAATACTCCCTAAATGAAGTAACACACATTTTTTTTATAAAAAGGATGTGTCAAAATTGGTGTCTGCATTAAATTTTTTAATTTTTAAATTTTATTTTTTAATTCAGTTGCCGAATTAATGCACCGATCTACTAAATTGAATTCGATTCTGAAATTAAAATCGAATTCTGTCAGTAAATTTGAAAAAAAAAAATTAACCCATTTCAAATTACCGAATTATCGATCGATTCTTCCCCTAGTTCTAATATGGATATGGAATTCTTGTACATTGATTTGTTAGAGAGTGTCGTGATCCTTCAAGCAATCCTGAGATTGATTTATTGGTAGAAATATTTTGTGAAGTGTCTGATGTATCCTTTTAATTCCTTGATCTACAGATATGTCATACCCAAAGGAGCATGGAAGTCAAAAATTAGCTGTAATTTAGTCTTTCATGTTTTCAGCTTTGCCCATTGCCTTTCCCATAGCTAGCAATGCACTTGTAATAGTTCAAATCTATGCAAATTTGGAAGGTAAGATTTTTTATAAGCAAAGTTCATAGTATGTTCTAGGTCTTTTTGAATCCTGAAATGTTCAAACTGTGGCCCATATACGCCTTTTGTCCACTAGACACACGGCTAGACACTTGCAGATTTCTTTTATTCTCTTTGGAACTGATGGACTAAAAACATTAGTAATCTTTGCTACATCTTCATTGCAGCAAAACATTAGTAATCTCAGTTTGTGTCTTCATTATAGCTAGAGTCAGTTTAACTGACCGAATCAAATCAAACCTTTATGTAAAGATGTTTCTACAGTGTTCTCCTTTACGAAGTCAGATTTATGTGACCAATGGTCAGTTGCATGATTAAGAAAAAGTTAATTGAATGTCTTGATCTATTGGTTTCCTATTTGTTAAATTTTCTATTTATTACTTCTCTTTGACATAGAAAATAAAGCCACATTTACTCAACAATATCCTTTCGAATGCTGACTAACAAAATATGCGATAATCAAATATAACAGGGTTCTTTTGGGACTTGGTGGTGCAAAAGTTAATTAGGTAAGTTGTAGATATCAAATTTTGATACACCGTTTATTTTTCCAACATTGGAGGCATTTTTTCTATTTTTGGGGTCAAATTCTGAATTTTGAGCAAAAACGGCGAAGTCAACTATTCTGAGAGTAAAATAGTAATTTTCAACACGTAAAATTTTTTTTATTAGTTTTGGATTTTTAAATGTACATTTTGTGGTTTTATACACATTTTCAAATTTTTGTGATTTTTTTGGATTTAACTGATATTTTTCGTATATTTTGACAATACAGGGGTAAAATGGTCATTTTACCTCCTAATCATTTGGGTCTCAAATTTATTTTTTAGGCTTTTAAGCATGTTTTCAATTTTTTTTTATTTTTTTGGGAATGATTGTTAATTTCCTGTAAAAACTGTGTTCATGTGTAAAATAGTCATTTCACATTTTGAACACATTTTTTACTAATTTTTTAATCCTAAATTCCTTTTCTAGGGTCCTAAGTTTATTTTTAATTTTTGAAAATTTTTTGAGACCAATGGCTATTTTTCTTGTATTTTGTAAATACAAGGGCAAAATAGTCATTTCACACCCAAAATGTATTTTTGTCAAATTTTGGAGTTTCTAAACTCATTTTTTGGTTTTTAAGCCTATTTCTAATTTTGTTAATTTTTTGGGACCATTTTCCATTTATCTGTAAATACTGCGTGTAGGAGCAAAACGGTAATTTTGTATAGAAATATATTTTCTTGCCCGAATTTCATTAATAAATTTATTATTTACATTTTTTTGGCTTTTTTCACTTTTTAGGTGTTTTAGAAAATATCATGACATTTTAGTTTTTAGTTTTGGTTTTAGTTTTAATTTTAATTTTACCACAAACTATTTTTAAGGTAAAATGGTAATTTTTATTATTAGGGAGATTTTGGTCTTTTCTCCTTTTCTTGGAGGATAAGACTCTTTCTCGCTATAAATAGTCATTTTGGGGGGAATAGAAAAAAGAGGATAAAAATAGAAAACCCTAAACATATACCTTTTTAGTCTAATCAAAGATCAAAACACACATACTACACACACATATAGTCGCCTGGTCCAACTTGAAGACTGTTCATCATCAACCTTCAAAGCTCAAAGGTGACCTCATAAATTTAATTTTCTTTTTGCAATCATTTTATAAGATAATCTGGGTGAATTCTTGTTGTTTTTTACCATTGATTTTCTGGGATTTTTGTTTTCATTTTGATGTTTTCTCTAGAATCTTGGTTTTTGGGTTAAAATGCCATCTTCTTTCACCATTCTTCCTCCCCTTCTTTGTTTCCATTACCACAGTCATTCAGCATAACCACCAATCAACCACCAAAGCTCATGCCACCCTCACCTCCATTCTCTGGCCAGGTAATTATCACTACCAGCACCAGATCATCACAATCACCTTCCCTTGCCACCCATTTCAAAATAAATAAATAGCCATAACCACCAACCTATACCACCAATCATCAATCCCAAATATCCTGACCACTATCAAGGCCTTTCCCTGCAAAGACCCAAAATCAACAACAACAAAACAACCCAACATCTCCATCTCTTCAACTTGTCATTAGAGCTAGCCCCAAAAATCACAAGAATTATCACTCTCTCCACACCATCCATCACCAGAACTTCACCGTTCAAGCCTCCACCACCATCTCCAACAGCTTCTAAGTCTCAATCGGAAAACCTGCAGAAACCCAAGCCAACCCCTGAACCTTAGCCAGCCCAAAATCCACTACCACCAATTGCAACTCAACACTACCACCTATCTCTAAAATCCACAAAAACCATAGCCCAAAACTACCACAGTCACTCCACTGCCAATATCCTATAGCTATTAACAACCACAAAATTCAAAATTTAGCAGCCATTAATCGAACAACCAGAAAACTACAACAAATCACTCAATACCATGACCAGTCCAGCAATCTACGACCACCGCCTCTAAAACCAAATATTCTCCTGTTGCTAATCTCTAAAAATCCAGTCAATAATCAAGCCAAAGCACCAAAACACCAAAATTGACACTATCACCATTCAAGCTGCCAATTCCCACAGTTGTTAATACACATGCAAATCTAGTAATAACCACCCAAAGAAAACCCCAGACAACTCTACCGCAATCACAATAGCGCCGCCATAACCAGCCTGCTCAATCCACCCAAATTTAGTTCTCCACCAAAAGCCCCATTCGTTGGCCCATTCTCCTCCCCTCTCAATCGTAGTCTCATCTTTCAATCGCCCCAAAATTACCGGCAGCTCCTCCGCCCTCACAACCATTGCCCCTGTCCCTCTCTTCTTCATGCCTTACCATTGCACTAGAACCACCAAAGAAAACTCCCAAGTCACCACCAATCAACCCCTCCCCTGTCACCAAAACAACCCCAACAATCCCCATCAATTTTGTCAGCAGCCCTTTTACCCATTGCCACAGTCATTATCACCACCTATGAATCCCACTAGTTTTTTCGCTACCCATCAACTAAACACTGAAGCTTAGCCGTACTCCACCACCAACTTCTTATCACACTAGACTACCTCTCCCATCACCGCAACTAGTCAAAGTCCCCTACAAATTGTGCCAGCCAAGATTCACGAGCCACCCTAAATCGCCGCCATCTTCTCCCTTTTTTCTTACTTCTCCATCGTTGTCATCCTCCAATCCTTCACCTATCCTCGCCCCTGCTTCAAGAGAGAAACAGATTATGGGGAAAATTGATTCCAGTGAGGTGATCGCAAAGAGAGAATATGATTTGGACATTGATTTCGAGAGAGAAAGAATCAAGAGGTGGAGAGAAGAGGGAATAAAGGCATAGAGGAGAGAAGAAAGAGACAGAGATGAGCGATGAAAGAAAGAGAGATGATGAGAAGGAGAGAAAGAACACAGACAGAAACAGAAGAGCATAAGTAGAAAAAAGGGGAGAGGGGGAGAGAGAGAGAAGCAAGTGAGGAAGAAAATGATCTGGGGATAGCGGTTGATTGGTGATAGTATTTTCTTTGGTTTTGTTTTAGTCAGTTCACGTTTCCCCTTCATTTTGGTTAGCTAATTAGGCTTTAAATCAGTTTACTTGGTTTCTGTTTTGGTTTAATTCATTCCTTAAAATTGTAGTTAATTAGAGTAATTTAGCTATCTAATTGAGCTTTAGTCTTGGTTTGGCATATTCATTTAGCTATTGCTATCATTAAATAGTTGTGTTTTGTCCCTTATTTATCTTGAGTATTATTGGTATGCCCTATAAAGATTTCATTGTTATGCAATTAAGTTTTCGTTAATTATAGATTCCCCCCTTTATGTTTAGTTTCTTTCAATTAGGTTCCGTAAATTGCAATTTGCCCCTTAGTTGCTAGAATTTACATTTTACCCAAATTGTCAATATTCACATATTTTAGGCATTATTTGTTTATATTGAGGTACATTGACGTGTTTATTTATATTTTTAAGCATTAGTACCAAGTTTTCAAAGAGGTATCCCTATTTCTCATTATTTACTCTTTACATGCTTCAATGTGCTTTTATGTGATTCTTTATGCATTTTCATCCTATGTTTCTTATTTTACATGCTTTTAAATATTTATTCATTTATTTAATATTATTATTTCGTTTTGAATTTTATTATTTGTCAAAAATGTACTATTTTTGTAGTTAGCTAGTCAAATGTAATAGTTAGATTATATTTCTTATATGATTAACAAAAATTTTGTATTTAGATAGCAAGTGTAATAGATAGGTTGTTTTTTTTTTAACTTTTTCCCTCTAAAGATTGTAGTTAAATCCTCCGATTTAATAGTTAGGGCTTACGTGCTTTTGTGTGCTTGTGTGTTTATTTGTTTTACCGCTTTCCTTAGGATTTTTGCATCTAGAATATCATGTTTATATGTCATGTGCTCCTATGGGTCCTTACATGTCTTTATATGTTTATTTACTTTTGATTTATGTTTTGCTATTTTAATTCATATTTTATCAGATTTATTGTTCCGTTACCACACTAGTCCAACGCTAGTTGTGACTTTATCGCTTTCCTATTTGCCCAACGCTAGTGGAGAATTTCTAGAAAGGGTTAGTCTTACACTAGACCGTTATGTCATTTTAGCATTATTTTCACTCTTTGTGTGTATTTCAAATCATTTCACGCACTATTTTTAGGATTTTCCAGTTTTGCATGATTTTTGTATACACTTTATTATTATTATTATTATTACCTATCTTGATAAATCTTCAGTGCATGATATCTAGATTGCATCTCATTTAGAGTTTTAGGTCATTTGTGCAATTCGACTAGAAATAGTTGCCTACTTACGTAGGAAGCAGTGGAGTAACAGGCCGTACCCCCCTCTGTGAATAAGGAACAGTTAGTCACGAGTTTCTTAGTCTCCCGTACCCGTTATGTTGCATACTCACTTTCTTTGTTTACTTACTATTTATATTGCTATTTTTTTTTCTTTTTGCATGTCATTTTGCGTTCATACTCGTGACTTCCTTGGGGTATCATCTCGAGTTTTGCAATTAATATGATAATCTCAATCAAGGTTCAACGGGACATTTTGACCTCCCGATATTCTCATTAGATTTAGGATTTGCATTCATTTTAGACACATCCAAACGCGATAGAATTTAGAGTTATTTTAGGAAAATTTGATTAAACCTCGCAACTAGCCTTGACTAGATAGAAAGGGTGCCTTAGGCGTGAGCATTTGTCTGCCTTTTCTTTAAATGTGACTCTCGGACTCTTTTCTCTTGTTTTTTTGGCCAAAACGGAGTCGAAAAAGGGTTTTCAAACATTTTGCTAAAAATTTTATTTTTATTTTGTTTTATTAAATGATTTTTAGGGTGACTTGGTATACCTTAACTCAATACCAAGTGGCGACTCCATTTTTAAATAAAACCCTTTTTCAAAATATTTGGCCAAAGCTATCGCATTTATAGTCCGGGCCTTTTTTTTTTTTTTCAAAATACCCTTTTTTTCTAAAAATAATACTTTTTCACTAAAAATTTGATTTTTTCTCACACGTGCATAGTTTTTTCAAAACTTTCTTTTCGAAAAGGGTCTCCAAATTGGACCCCATTCTCTGGACGCGACAATCGTGGATCGACCAGTGCCGTGCCTCATTTTTTGGGCACGACAAAAGTAATCTTTCATTCTTCCTTCCAATTAAAGAACAGTTAGAATTGGCATATGGACAATTTTATGCTTTCAGTTTATCTTTTTTTTTTTTTAATGCAACTGCTGACAAGCATCGCAGGGTTTGGGAAGGGTTTGGTATCCACATCATTTTCTTGATGACAAGCTAAATGCATACGATCAACACCTCAAATTTTGGATGGAAACAAATATAGCTTGAAATAGGAAAGATTTGTGAGCCTTACCAACCTCTAAGAGGTTCATTAGGGTTTAGGATTTTGTTTCTATTTTTAAATTTTGATTTGAAAAATTATGGGTCCTTTTAGTTTACTGTAGAATCTATTAGGGCATTAACATTTCTAGATTCAAGATGTACTCGTTAAGAAATTTTAACTTCATAAACATTTGTTTATCTTTAACAACATTATGCTTTTTTAAATACTGTACCTTAATGAATAGTGGGTTTATATTTTGTCTTTGTGTGTGATTCAGTGTTGGTTAATTTTAAGACAACACGCAATAATAAATATAAGATGAGATAGAATTGTGTAAATATTTTGATGCATTAAGTAGTTTTAAAGTCATGATGATGCAACTTTAGGGAATTGAAATCTTCTCGTTATTCCAAATAAAACTATTTCTATAGGGTAATTAAAGCTCAGATATTCTAGATGGCGAATAACATATTTTAGTAGAAACATAAATAGTGGATTGGATGGTATTGGCATTAAGCAAAGATATTGTTTTTTAAAAGCTTCAGTTGAGAATCGAGATTAATTCCAAAATTATGAGAGATCCAATGTAATTGTTAGGTAGATGAGATCAAACCTTCCATTTAATAAACAGAAAATAGATGTCATTAATTTTATGTTAATATCAATCCTAATTGGAGAAAATCAGTAGTGTCCTAATTTCCTAGAGACGAAGTCTAAGTTCAACATAGAAGTCAAAGTGGCAGAAGCTTTCTTACTTTCAGAATTCAACCAATAACAATGTATAATTGAGGGGGCAAAATGTTGTATCTGGGATACACGTCTTGGATTCAATGTACCAAGGAGGATAGATGGAGTCTGAATGTAATCCAAACTATGAAAATTTAAAAAAAAAACAACACTTGATATTAACAATCATATTATAGTTACATGGAATCACGAACAGTTTCAGAATTCAACCAATAACAAAGTATAATTGAGTTGGTAAAACATTGCATTTGAGATACATGTCTTGAATTCAACATACCAAGGAGGATTGGTGGAGTCTCAATGTGATCAAAACGAAGACAATTTTTTAAAAAAAAAAAACACTTGATATTGACAATCATATTATAGTTACATGGAATCATAATCAGTTTACACTCGATATTGACAATCATATTATAAAGCTCTGTAAGCCCTTGAGAAACAAATAGCACGCATCAAACAAGACCCATTTTACTTCCTAGCTTTCCTTATTCGCACTCCATCGGGAGACCTGGACAGCACCGGTCAAATTTTCTCATGAATAGTATTTCGTAAATATCAATATCCTACAAAATACAAGCTTGTTAAATAGCAAATGGCAAGAGATTACAAAATGATGTAGTGTTTATGCATTTGCTAAACTAGAAGACTTGCGAGGATGGTACTTTATAAACTTGATGATTATGCAAGGGATTACATTAATAAACAATAGCAGAAGAAACACAGGTATGCATTGCTTACTGAATTGTTGATTGCGCTGATCTTCTCAAGCTTGTATGTGGATCCATTTCCTCGGACTTCCTCGTAGTTTGTATGTCTTTTCAACAAGTTTATGAACCATATTGGCTTTCCAGTTGAGAACATGAGACATCCCATGACTAGTCCTATCACTAATCCAAAACCATAACCTAGAAGAAGAGCTTTCTAAGTAAATCCGTCAAAAAAATCTGAGTCATAATTTTGTTCGAATCCCAAAGGTGTGGACGGTTGTGGTGCGGTAGTATCACTGCAAGTTTTAGTTAATGGTGCTCCACATAATTCTAAGTTCCCAAGGTACGAATTATTCCCAAATGTATCAAAATGCCTACCTTGAGGAATGGGTCCAACTAGATGATTTTTTGAAAGGTTTAAGAATTCCAAGAATGTCAGATTCAGTAGCTCCGATGGAATGGTTCCCTCAAGCTGGTTCCAAGAGAGGTCTAGAGATTCAAGCATATTCAAATTCCCAAATAAACGAGGAATATGACCACTTAGGTTGTTGTGAGAGAGATTCAGTATTTGAAGAGACTGAAGGCTTCCAATTAACTTTGGAATTTTTCCTTCAAATTTGTTGCTTGAGAAATCCAAGGCCACGCGAGTTGTCAACACTCTTTCAAAGTTGTACTCCAACCCTTTCATAACTAAACTCACAGAATGGATGTAATAATAACTTCTAGAGGTAATTGCACCCATATATTGAAGTTTTGTTTGGAGATCCTTTGGACTTTTTATAGCTTTGAAATTCTTAAGAAGTTCACTAGGTAAAACACCAGTGAGCTCATTGTAGGATACATCAATAATTCTCAGCCGAGGGAAGGGACTTGTGGTTTTGCAATTGCCAATTGATCCATGAAATCGATTAGACTTCAATATCAGAATCTGCAGCTCAGTTAAAGCTTCCAACCACATTGGAAACTTATCATCTATTTTGTTGTTCCCTAAATCTAGGAGTACCAGGGATGTGCAATTAGCCAAAGATCGTGGCAATGGACCCTCCAATTGATTGTCATTCACAATGAAAAATCCCAGATTGTCATTCGAAAATGTTGCCGGAATGGTGCCAAAAAATCTATTGTTTCCCAAATCTAGAATATTGAGTTGGTTGCTTGAGTTTCCCAAGCATGGGGGGATTGTGGAATTTAAAGCATTATTAGACAAATCGAGAAGCGCAAGACTGCTTGCGTTACAGATAGAAGAAGGTGGTTGTCCCTGAAGCAAGTTGAAACTCATATCTAGATACTTCAAATTTTGGCATTGTAGTTGGTCTACGGTACCAGTGAGAGAGTTGTGCGAAACATTCAAATATAACATCAGGTCCCAACTCATGGACATGAACCAGCTTGGAATTTGACCATGAATTTTGTTATTCGAGAGATCTAGGAAGAATAAGCTACCTAAACTTCTTAGAAAATATGGAAATTCCTTTATCTCACAAGAAGACAATCCCAAGTATCCAAGAGAAGTTGAGGAAAAATTGGAATTGTTGGTGGGGTTCGATTGTGCTTTACTGGTAGGAGGATTGTTTTGAAACATATTTAGCTCAATGCCACGGAAATTGTTGTATGAAAGGTCAACGTAAATTAAGTTTCCAAAAGTAAAAATTGAGCTAGGAATTGAACCGCTTAGCTGATTATTGCTCAAATCAATGAACTCCAGTGATCTACTTTCAAAATCTCCTAGTTGCCCTTTGAGTAGATTATTAGAGAGATCTAAAGAGGAAAGATGCGTGAGGTTAAGAACTGAGATTGGAAATTGACCAACCCAAAAATTTTGACTAACATCCAAATTAGTTAGTTTTGTTGAATTGGCCAAAAATTCAGGAAGAAGTCCCAAATCAAGCTGGTTTCCTGCCAGTAAGAAAGACTCCACTAATTGAAGATTTGAAATTGAGGTTGGGACATGGCCGTTGAAATGATTATAAGCCAGAGCCAATTCTGAAAGCAATGTAAGGTTGCCAATTGATTCAGGAATGGCACCAGAAAATTGACAATCTGTTAACTCCAAAGAATTTAAGGATTTTATGCAACCAATTGAATCTGGTAGTATCCCTGAAAATTTTGTATCAATTAACTCCAACCGCTGCAAAGCACTTCTAATACTGCAATTAAATTTTGGTAAACTACCGGAAAGGTGATGATTCCCACTTAATAATAGTACTTGCATATTGGGGAGATGAAAAACATTAGTTGGTAATATACCATATAATCCAGTATCCCTAACATTTAGATATGTCAACGATGACGAAAAATTCATCATTACACCAGATGAGATTGAGATGTTCACAGAATGAAGTGAAAAGCACTTTTAAGTGGGTTAGGTTTTGAAGTATCTTATGAAAAGTGAAAGGTTCGAGTCTTACACGCGAACAAGGCCACATAGAACAATCCACATTCCTAGAGAGATCCACTGAAATTAGGTTGGATAGATGTGATATTTCTGCCGCAATTTCACCTTGAAAATCTGAAGTGCGAGAGGTTGAGATGTGTCAAACTTCTCAACCTTCCAAATTCATGCGTAATCCTCGAACCAGTTAAATCATTGTAAGCAAGGTTGAGCTGCTGGAGGTGGGAAAGACGGAAGAGGCTACTGTTAGGAGGGATGACTCCCTGAATGTTGGCTGCAACTGAGGTCTAGGCCAACTATGCGACCGGTAAGCTGGTGGCATGTGACACCATCCCAACCGCAGCAATCTTTACTAGCGTTCCAAGATATCATTTTTGGATTCGAAAGTTGACCATAGTAGTTACAATAAAAAGATAGATTGGTTAATGCATTTGTATTAAACAATCCCTTAAATTGAAGCAGAGCAGGCGCATCATGATGATGGCACAAATGCTTTTCTGTGGAAAAGGAAGTAAGGACTTCATGAAGTTGCAGCAAAAAGAAAAAGAGTAATGTAATATCAAACGATATTTGTCTTCTCATCTTTGCTGGATGAATATTATATTTGTGAAAATCGTAACCCCTTTATATAATAGGACCTCCTTGTCATTATATGAACGACTTGATTGGGCGTTGCCTTACTTCAGGCTTGACTATTGTAAGTCCGCAACTACTGGGGTTGTCATTTCTATAAAATTGTGGTTATTTTCTATGGTCATTTACAAGATTAAAATTATTAGAACATGTTGTAAGAGTAGATTTTTGTTCCAAAGTGACCTTTATTTGTAAATGATAATTAATTGGCATGATTGAGTAATAGAAATGACTAAAAAGGCTAGCGTGAATAATGAACCAAACTACTCAATACTCAAATAGGTTCAACAAAATAATTGTTAACTAAGTAAACAAGATCTGATAATACTTTTTTAAGTTAGATTTTTTAATTCGATTTGATTTAACTTGATTGATGAACAAAAAATTTGAAATCTACATAGAAATGACTCAAGCTACTTGAGATTAGCTCAAATTTAATTTCATGAAAAAAATTGGTTGCACAATAATCAAGTCAAATTTTAAAAACAATTTAAACTTGTTGGCAAATAGGAAAACAAAGGGATTTTATAATTGGAGATCTTGAAAAATCTCACTTGGCAGAATAGGAACGCAATTACTAGTTGAAGACACAATTAATCTCTACTATTTGTCGAAATTAAATGTCTAAGTTATCGTGTGGGTATAGTTAGTTATACGTTGGGCTCATATTTTACCATATATATGTTCCAAAATAATAATAATAATGATAATAATATGTAAAAAAAGTGACACTTAATTACTAGTTGAAGACATGATAAGTCACCATTGTTTGTCAAAATTAAATGTCCAAGTTATGGTGCGGGTATAATTAGTTACATGTCGCCTCATATTTTTCCATATATATGTTCCAGCACAATGATAATGATATGTAGGAAAAGTGACATTCACATATTATTCAAATGATATTTTTGTGCTAATAAATAGCGTAAGTTTTTATTGCCTTTCTATTTTGCCGAAGTTGCTCAGAAGTTGCGTGGGAAATGCTTTCGCTATCAAGTTTCAACCAATTTGATTGAAGATCTTGGGTATTGGAACAGTACAATGGCACATGGCAAATGATATGACACTTCTGTCAAAATTTGGTCCAGAATTCAGACTAGAAACAAAACTTGGAAGACAAAACTTTGGCTCATATTGAATCAAAGATGTTATCAAAATCCATTTTTTTAATGTCTAAAAGAAGAAAACACTTGATAAAAAAACCTTTTTAAGGCACTAATTATCATAGTAGTGTTCGAAATGATCTTGTTCAATATTTTTCAAAAATCAAAATTTGAAGACAAAATCTAACTTCGTAATGTTTGATAATCAAATATTGAGCATGAAATATAATAAAATCTAATAGTAAAAAATAATTTGAGTTGTTTAATAGAATATTCAACAATCGAATATTGAGCATGAAATTAAATAAAATATAATATTAAAAAATAATTTGAGTTGTTTAATAGACCGATTCCACTTTTTAGCCAGTAATGTGAAACTTTCAGCCATTTTTATTTTGATTGCTCGATTATAAAGTTAGCCGTTGTTGTCACACTACACATCAAACCTTTTTTTTTTTTTTTTTTTTGGGGATACTTTACACATTAGAGTTAACAATTCATCCTAAATTACTAGCCTTATTAATGATGACAATATATATGAATGATAAATAACAATATATCATGATTCTTTTACTTTTCAATGCTGAAAGAGGATATTTATCCATACGTATTTCAAAGATAAGAGTGAACATATAGTTTTTTAATCTACTTACATGAACAATAAAAAATTGTTGTTATTCGAAATGTTTTGATCAGTTTAAGGTACATAATGCCTAAACTAATAGTTAAAAGTACAAAATTAGAATTGCTTCAAACATTTGGTGTACACGAATAAAATTAGATTTTAAATAGATGCTAATTGATAATAATTGTGGATTTAAAGCTTAATTGGAGATCCTGCGGTTACTCATGATATAGTTAATTATCTAAAAAATATTGGTATAACTCATTAATGGAATAAATATAAATAGGAAGTACTTGGGACTACATGGACATTTTTATTGTCAAAATTGAATTACTTTGTATGTTTTTTCCTTTTTATTTCTAGCATATTATTATTTGTACACTTATTATTGATTATAAAATTGATTTTTTTTGGAGAAAAGTAATATCGATATGTTTTAGTTCATCTTGAAAAATCGTACTTATATTGGACATACTTTTTGCCTACAATATCTATAACAAAAAAAGTCTCATGCATGAAATTGGGGGTAGCAAATCTTAATACTACTCTACAAAAGAAAATTTAATATAGCATCAACAAAATATGCTACAACATTAATATTATCAAACGGGTAACAAGAAAATCAATCAGTGGCTACATGACATACATGTAAGTTTCTTGAAACGTGTATGAGGGGCTTAAAGAACTTCGATTGAGGATATAATGACGTCGGAAGACTTTGATTCGTGTCCACGGGTGCATCCTTAGAAAGTGATAGATCCTCGAGTAAGAAAACGTACACAAGGGGTTTAAGAATTTCGATTGAGAAAATAATGAATTTGGAAGACTTTGACTAGTGGCAATAAGTGGATACTTAGCGAGTAGATAAAAGAACCGTTTTTATGTATTAGACAGGACTAAAGATGGCAAATGGGCGGGATACGAGGGATTTAGGACGGGACTTAATTAGGAACTGTGAAATATGATTCATGCCCAAACAGTCCCATATTTGTCATGGGATCAATATGGGTGGAATTAAAATGGGCTAGTCCCATTTGAGACCGACCAAAAACCCAATTTATCCCAATTTATTATTTTTCTAAATTATCTTTTTCTTATTAATCAATTGTTATTTTTTTAGATTACTTTTTTTTTAGTTTAACATGAATATTTCTTTTTTATATCATTTATTTTTCTAATTTATTAACCTCAATAAATTTTTAACTTTTTTGTTTTTATATTATTATTTTTTAGATCTCAGTTTTTAACGCTCTTTAATCTTTTAATTATAAACTGTAGTTTTCCAATTATTACATGTAGAGAGGATAGATTGAAGATGTGCAGAGATTTAATTTATCTACCCCTAAAAAATCAATTTAGATATTATCTTATTAAAACTCCTGATACCAAAATCCATTACTAAAGTAATGAAGCAAATTAAAAATTATAATAAATCAACATCTCATTCGTTCATGGACATTACAAACTTCGATGAAACTCAGAATATAAAGACTAATTTCTCCGAGAATAAGATTGAACTGAAATTAAGGCACTCAACATATAAAATTCATATGAATTTTTTTTAGTACAAATATCAGTTTAACCACACAAAATTGACGTCAAGAGATAAATTTTAACATAATATTCATAGTAGAAATAGATGAATTGAAGAGGGCAAAATGAAGAAGCTAAGAATGCAAAAATAAATTTACAACTTGTCCATCATTGAAAAAATGGGTATTCCATTGTTATTGAAAAAAATGTTAAAACTAATAAAACAAATAAAGGATGAAAGATGTTATGTTAATGTAGCTTAAAATGAAGGATTCTTTCAAAAGAAATTATGAAAGAGGTGGATCTGATCAAATACAAATTATTTCAAGGTTTGTTTATATTTGGGTATGGGAATCCCAATTATTTCCCAACCTATACCCATATTTAAATGGGTATTAATGGGTATAATCCCAAATAACCCAATCCCATATTATTGAAACCCATCCCGCCCAAATTAAATATGGGCATGGGATTCCAATGGGTCTTGGGACTGATTGCCAGCATTAGACAGGACCATCGGTTAAAGGAAGAATAAAATTAGTCTATGTTAGAAAAACTTTTCAAGTATTTGGTGCAATTAAAACTTCTTCTTTTCTTTGGCGACTTTGGTTCCATCAAAACTGGTGATAACTCATGTTGTTTCAAGGTTCAATATATGCAAGACCGTGCTTTCAGACTGAGTCAAGTCAAGATGTATTAAAATATTTAAGTAAATAATTCAAAGACTCTACTTTTGATTCATACACTTTACATTTTATATTTTAAATTGAAAAGTTATCATTATTTTTTATCTTCAAGTCATATGTATACTTTAGTCTACACGGCATGTATAAATTAAAAAATAAAGTATATTAATTATTATATTTCTTTTATACCCAATGAAGATATCTTTAAATTCCGTTTTCAAGGGTGGAGGAGAATTCTTTTGGTATTCGGTGTTTGTGTCCACAAGAAATGTTATTTGAGTCAAGTCAAGTATTTCATTTTTGAACTTTTACTCATTTAATAAACGAACACGCTCGACTTCGCTCGTTTATCAAATGAGTCAAAATTTGTGCTCGAACTCGATTCATTAAGTTATACCAACAAGCCGAACTTGAGCTTTCACGAGCCAAGTTATGTTATATTCATGAACAACTCGGTTTGAATAACAACTAAAACTACCGTAGATGTGTTATTTAAAGTGAGTCAAGCCAAGTATCTCATGTTTAAACTCGTGCTCGTTTAATAAATGAACGAGCTTGAGTTTGCTCATTTATTAAACAAGGGTTCATTAAATTATACGATCGAGTTGAACTCGAAATTTCACGAATTGAGTGGTGCTATGTTCGGAAACAATTCGATGAGCTCGTGTCCATTTTACCAATAGAGAAGTCTTGGAACGTTTTAAAACGTTCATTGGACTAAGTTCTTGTACTACATGCAATGCCAGTTTGGTTAAAGGAAAAAAGAGAAAGATTGAACAAGATTCACAGATTCTAGATTCACTAGATTAAGTTTTCATTCTCTCCAATTGCATGATTTTTGTGAGGGTTTTTTTTTTTTTTTTTGAAAAAATATTATGGTAAGGATATGATTTTTCAAAATATAATTTCATAGAAAGACATTTATTGGTTATGTTTGGATACTCTTTCTTGGCATAAAAGTCGTGTAAATTCTTATTTTAATATTTGGTTTAGAATTACGTAATATAAAATGTCATATATTTTCTCACAAGTTTTTAAAAATTATCCCTACAAGCATAATGTGAAAAAGCATCTATTCAATAATTTTACTTTCTTTTGCAAGCCCAATCTAAGATATCCATCAATTAACAATTTCTTTTTTTTTTCTCTATCTAGGATTTTAATTTTATTTAATAAAATAAGTTATAAGTAACTATTTTATTGTGTAAAAAAATTATTAACATTCTTAAGATTTAATCAATTTGACAAATATTTAAGTTAGTTGTGAGTTCATCCTTTTCATTTTTAAGGCAAAACTTGGAGTTAAAACAATTAATCATGCAGTGAAAAAAAAGTATTCAATGGTTATTGATTTTGAAGTATTTCATTCGGCAAAATAGGAACTTAATCACCACTTGTAAAATTTATTCTCCACCATTTGTTGAAATTAAATCTCCAAATTAATGTGTGAGTTATAATCTAGTAGTTGTTTGGTTCATATAAATTTTGCTATTTATAAATTTCCTTCTTCATGGCAATCAAATATAATAATCTTGCACCAAAAAATTTTCATGTTTACTCACCATTTGCGTTTGTACTGTATTTAATTTCTAGCGAAGAGCAAAGAAAGGTGCATATGGTGGAAATATTCCTGCTACGTACAAACCTTGTTTTCTCATGTATTTCTATCTTTTCTTCTGCCCCAATTAATACGCAAGACTAACTTTGAAGTCAACAGGAAAGTGACAACAAAAGAAGATTAGCAGGATCTTGTTCTTAATAGAATTTCAATACAGAACAAAGTAGAAACGTGGAATTCTTTTCATCTTTTGCTCTTGGGCCCTCTGTCTTGTGTCATTTTGCGTAAGTGATAATTCATCAAGTAGGAAAACGTATATAAGGGGTTTTGACTGAGAAAATAATGAAGTCGTAAGATTTGATTTGTGGCTATGAGTGGATGCTTAAGGATCATGTGAAAGGGCATTTCGTATGCATTAAGACCGGATCACGTGTCGAAGGAACAATAAAATTATTAGTCTATGCTATAAAAACTTATCAAATATTTGGTGCCATCAAAACTTCGGGAAAGGGATAAAGAAATTTAAACCAATTTTACGATCCAACCTTAAAAGGCAATTGTTGACTTAAGGGGCGGACCATAGGGCTTAAGTACCTAGACTCTTGACACAAATTTTTCGATGTGGGACTTAATTTGGCTAATTTAGTGACGGTGTTTTCATACTGAGTCAAGTCAAGATATATTAAATTATTAAGGTAAACTATTCACACACTTTTTATTTGACTCGTACACTTTATATTTATCTTTTAAACTGAAAAGTCATCATTATTTGGACTTGAAGTATTACAAATCATGCATATATTTTAATCTAAACAAAGTGAATAAACAAAGAAAAATAAAGTGGATATATTGTTTCCTCTTCTTCATCCCGAAAAAGATATCTCTGGATACCGTTTCCAAGGGTGGGAGAAAATACATTTTGGTATTTGCTGCTTGTGGCCGTGAACCAAAGACGAGCTCATGTTCCTTTTAACTTATTTTAATATGTCAACTATATTTGCTGTGGGGTTAATTTGCTCATTTGGTGGCACGCTAATAATTTAGGGGTGTCACTGTGTGGTTTTAGTCATTTGTAAACCGAATAAAAATTTGGGTTTAGATTTTTGTAGTGCAGTCCGTGCCAGTTTGGTAGAGTTTGATGCTGTTTAGGCGATTTATTAAATATTTTTGTAGTACATAAATAAGTTTATATATCTATAAGATATCCACTACTTTATCTATATACGTACACGCGAGCACACGCACAACACATGTACGTGTGTGTATAAATAAATATTAGTCAAATTTACTTGTTCGTTAGTAGAATACTTGGAAAAGAAATCACAAGAGCTAATACTTCTAATTTGTAGTAATAATTTTAAAGTAACATGTAGTTTTAATAATTCACAGCCTTTTCAGTACATTATTGAGAAAGCCACCAAAAAATTAGAAGGCTGGTATACCAACTTGCTCTCAAAAGTTAGAAGAGTAACCTAGGCCCAATTAGTTTTAGCCCATTTACGCAATTGTGCTATGAGCTCATTCATTCTCCCAGTCGGTACAAAAAGAGAAAATTCAAAAATCAATAGAGAGCTGTTATGGAAAAATAACTCCTTCAGAGGGGGCCTAAGTATTGTTAATTGGAACACCATTTCTTTTACCAAAACAATCGTTTTGGGGGAACCGGGGGGGGGGGGGGGGGGGGGGGGGGGGGCCTTGGTGTACATACAGCTGTTCAATGTAGCTTTGATGATGAAGAAATGTTGGAATTCAATTCATAACCCAAACTCATTGTGAGGATCCGCATTGAAAGCACAATATCATCCATCAACCCCCATTTGGCAATCCAAAGCAAAACCATTTGACTCTCGGGCACGGAAAAGAATATCAATTGGGCTCACTCATCTGAAACCTAACATACAATGGATTGTTGGGAATGGACAATCTATATCCATATGGATTGATGGTTGGGTTCTTGACTGTGTTCTTATTGAGCGCGTCCACTAATCCAATCCCTATACAACTTCCGGGCCCGAGGGTTCAAGATATCATTGACTCGTTCCACCACTCATGGAACCTATCTAAAATTCAAAATTATCTACCCACTCCAGCTAAAGGTCAGTTGTATCATTATTCCAGTAACGGGAACTATGGACTCTTAGGCCTGGAAGCCTTCCCCATCAGGTAACTTCCCCACAAAATCAGCATATCAATACCAAACGCAAAGACACGTTACCTTTCCTAAACTACCTTATCCAGGATTTGGAGCACCACAAGTTTCATTTGTCACATTTTATGGTCATGATTTATTGTGGCAAAATGAATGATTGAAATGTTATCATGTGAACAAAATGTGAACTGAAAAAATGCCAATTAGTTACGTCAAAATACTAAAGAATTACATCAAAATGTTGAAAAGTTACATCAAAATATTAAGGAATTACATGGCCCTCAACTTGTGAGAAATGGCCAATAGCCAAATTGTGAGGCATATACCCACCTTATTGTCTCTGACGTCTACCGTTGCAACATAAGATCAAATTCTTTTTGTGGCAACTGGCCCATCACAAGTTGCCAACTGCGGAGCTTTTGTATCAACGAATATCCTCACCTCTTCATAATGTTCTGTGTGTAAAACAACGGTAGAAACTCTAGATCATCTCCTTTACCAATGCAAGGTAGCTGGTCATCTTCTCCACAAACTTCCACCAACATGGCTCAATTCTCATCTTACTTTACATAGTCATTGGTTTGCAAGGAGAAGCCAAAAAGGTGGTTTAAATCCCACGATCTGGCCCTTTCTGTTATGGCTAATCTGGTGCAACAGAAACCAAAGTTTATTCCAATTAAACCAGGACCAGTCGGAAACCATGTACCTCAAAGCTCGAATGTATCTTTGTAATATGTCAATAGCGCGTGAACTTCTCACCATATAAGCGAGCTGAACTTGCCATTATATGGCAACCCCTGCAACTGGTTGAGCAAAATTAAACATAGACGGAGCAACGAAGGGTGGCATGGGCTTAGCAGGTATCTTTAGGGACTCACAAGGAAATTTCATCACAGCATATTGTAAGAATGCGGGAGAAGCATCTAGCAACATGGCAAAATTAATGGCTATACATGCAGGGATTCTTCTGGCTATCAAGAATCAGTATAGCAGAATTGTGATCGAAATTGACTCTCATCTTATTTTTACTAAGTTATGCAGAGGTTCACAAAACAGGTATCGCACGGTGCTACTTCAAGAATGCCAAAGTTAATGTCGCTTTTTCCAGAACATCCAGATATAGTTTACATATCGTGAAGGCAACCAAGTAGCTGATCCACTTGCAAAACATGCCTGCCAGTTAAGACCTATGGAAGAAACAGTATTTTACTCCATTCCTTGGTTCTTGGAAGAGGTTATGAAGCATGACCAGGAGGGTCGTAGCAGTACTAGAGCTGGAATTGTCTCTTTAATGAATCAGTGTCAGTTAATGAAGTGTTAGGAATGTGTTATGGGTTTAAGTGTAGTTGGTATGTAACTGTGTTTGCTCTTTCCACTACTAGTGTAGAAGTAAGTTACGGTATGAACAGACGGAGATGTAGCTACTAGTCTGCCTTTTAGTTACATGTAGTAACTAAGTGTGATGTAAATTCCGACATGTATGGTTTGCAACTATTAATATATATGATCACTATGTTTCACTAAAAAAATGTAGTTTCTACTTACATATTTTTGTTACACTAAGGATTGCACACGTGCCTTGCACGTTTAGCTAGTGTTTTCTAAGACGCAGATAACTAAACTTATTATTTAGTGAAATTGTTGAGTTTTCAATTTGATTAATAATAAAAATGGATGCTCTTGTCTTGAATTTAGTGTTTGATTTATAAAACATATTTCCATATGTTTTGTATGCTCTTTTCCAGTATTTGCAAATACATCTTTGATTTTTTTTTTTTTCAAAAATATTTTGAACCAAAGATGTTATCAAAATCCACTTTTTCAAAAAAATAAAAAAAAGAAGAAGAAGAAGAAGACACTTGATAGAAACACCCTATTATCCTTTAAGACAACAAGGACCGTTTGGGGAAGGAGCATTTGATACACTATCAGCATTTAGCTCAACTAATTGGAACTCAACATTATTTTAGTAGCAACTAGCATTTTTCTCATTTCCAGCTATAGTTTAGTTAGTTACAGTCAGTTAGAATTCGTTAGATGAAGCTGAGCTGACAGGTGCTTAATTGATAAGCTTGGGTTCCATAACTAACTTCGAAGTCGTTTGTTAATCCAGAATCTCTCTCGCTATTATACAGTTCACACTCTAGCAATAATATCTCCAATTCATTTCTTCGAAGGGTGTTCTTTTTCTCACTTTTCCTAGATTGAGTTTTTGTTATCTTAACTATCGTCTTCATCATCAATTTTCATCTAATATTCAGAATCAATTAAGTTAAGATTAAGTGTTGATCCAACAAATATTACGCTGACCACAAAAATGTCATCAGACTAAGAAAGAAGAAAGGAAAGGGAGGAGAAGGAATGGAGGAGAGAGGGGCATGTGTCTAACATATCAACTTTTTGAAACTTCGAAAGTGTGTATGATAGGCAACAAATCTTCTGTCGCACTAAAAATATGCAACATCATGTTACACATACTAATAGGATGACGCACATCCATTTCATAGTTCTTAAGAAAATTCAATAAAATTCAAGTTAGGCATGTCATAATGCGAGCATGTATAAAATCATGTTACACAACGTGAGTGTAACCGAGTACTTATAGCCAATGTGATGGGCTGGATTTTTAGGAATGAAAAGGGGTTGCAATATAGTATTTTTAAAGGAGTTGAACTATGAATTGACATTTAAGCCAATGAACAATAGAGAACTGTTCATTGATGAAGTTATTTGATGAAGGTGTGGAAAGTAATTGTACTGCTTGGTGTTTCCAATGACTGTCTTGCAATTGAACCAGCTGCATTGTCTAATATAGTTGTTGATTGAACATAGAAGGATTGGGCAAAGCGATAACACATTATAAATGTTTGACTCTGGGCTATTATTCTTTACGCCAACTCTTATTGCTGTCAGATTTTTTGCCCCTCGATGCAAGAAAGAGAGACAGGGGGAGGGAAGAGAAAATTTTACATGGGTTAGGACTAGGATCTTTATAAAGTGATTTACTTACTTTTATGTAATTAAATCATGATCACATTTTTTCTTTTTCTTTTTTTTTTTTTTTTTTGATACGATGGATTTTCGAATATTTAGTTTGGAGCTTTTAGGAATAGTGATTTAGTACATTGACAATGTCCATACTAAATTTTATCAAGTTATCAATTTGAAAAACTAGATTATCTTATCTTATTTTTACTTTTATTTTAAAAAATATTTAAATACATTAATAACTTCCTATAATTGTAAGAAACTAAAGCATGTAATTATTAAGCATAATTTTATTTGATAAAATTTCTACATATGTTTAAAGTGAGATATTTATAAAAGTTTGTATTTTGTAAATAATCTTAATTTTTTATATCTGTACTCACATTGAGAGTTGCCATTGATATGAGGCAATGGTATAAGTTGAATTGCTCCTAGTTAGGTGGCTTCATGTGGACACTAACTTGAAAGATTTTCTTAAATTTTGATTCTTTAATAGGTATATTAATTTAGAATTTCTTTAATTAATTGATAATTGCCAGGTCTATAAATGGAGGATCTTTTTTCATACAATAAAAGTACATCTAAAATGAAGCTTTCAATAATTTCTCATGGCTCACTCTTGATTCTTGCAATTTTGCAGGTACAGAATTAGCATTATTCATTTCTGTTGGGTGGGTTTTACTTGAAATGAGTTTAGTTTCTCCATACATTTTCTTCTTTTCGCTTTGAATCATAATTATATATATTGTTACAAATACCAAGTTGGAAGATCCTGAGCAGTGATGTTCTTAATCCATTAATATACCTCTGTGTTTTTCTCTTTAAATGATCAAGAAAAGAAATTAATTTTCTGGAATAAAGATGAAATTGTTTTTATACAATAGTTTCATAATACTCGATTTTCTCGAGATAACTATTTTGTATTTTTTATAGAAAATCTTCTAGAATATAATGCTATTTTAAAAGCATCAAATTTTTTGTGAAGCTGTAAAAGCATCTACTGTTGATAAGAATGTTTATATGAAATACACATGCGAACGAGAAAACTTATACATGGTTATCTACTTTAACTTATTTTTACGCTGTTGTCAAGCCCTAAAGTATTCGCTATATTGCAATTGGATTCTTTAAATAAGTTGAGGCAATTTGATGTGTTTTACTTGACACTGAGATTTTGACTGCATAATGGTAAAAAACGAATTGCATTATTTTTAGACTTTAAAATTAGTGATTTCCTTGGGACTTACACCAAAATTTTGTCTTTATAATTAAATGTTAAACCTCAAATTGCTTCATTTTTAAACTTTATAATCTAAATCTTGGTAATTATTTCGGCTATCATCTAGTTTGGCAAAATTTTCAACACATGGATAATGTATGTGTTAGCACACATGATCTTGCCTTTTATGCAGGAATGATAATCATTCATTCTCAAGTCAAAGCTGATATATGCTTCAGAATTCTTGATGACATCTCTTGCCCAAGGGGAGTTGTGACAAAGCAATGCAACCAAACATGCAAAAAGTTATGTGGACCAAAATCTAAATCATTTTGCTCAGACCAAGCAACCAAACCTCGTGCAGTTTGTGCCTGTCAAGTAGAAAGTAATGATTGTTCGACTCTTCCCAATTGCTAGTCGATTTGCTGCTTATTCATGATACCAAATATGATGATAATAAAAGGTTTTTTATTACGACTATTTAGAGCAAATGCATTTTCAAATATCTTAAATTCTGTGTCTTTTGTTCATTGAGAATCAAAACTTATCTTTACGTGATCGATCCAATCTACTACTACTTGCTATTGCAATCGGTGAGTCCTAATTTTTGTAACATCTCCAAATCTGCAATTTGATTTTTTTTTCTTTTTTCTTTTTGACATTATCCAATTGCAAAAAAATTATTTGTCCTAGTGTCAAATGACTATTGAATCTCTACATGCTTAAGTTACTAAATAAACGAAAAGAACTCGACCGACAAAGACGAATATAGCTAAAAGTTGAAACTTTATATGCGTAAAAAATTTCCTAATCCAAACACCTAACATGCAACATTTCTTTCTTTTCACATGGCCTTTATCTCTTACTTTTCCGACACAAAAAAGGGTAAAGACAGAAGAAGCTAGTGTCCTTTTGAAATTATTGCATCCATTATGAAATTCATTTCATGCTATATATATATATATTTCATCCTATACATATATATATATATGTATGAAATGAAATGAACATTGAATTTAGATCTATCTATAAACTAGATATTAAAGTGAAGGACGTTTCCAAAAGCTTAATTGATCAAATGATGATTGGCTTATGTATTTATTTAGAAAAAGTTTGTCTCAGTGTAACAACCTGTTATCTCATTGAATTGGATTAATTAAACGTAAATTTTTTAAGTCATTGATAATGTTCAAACGAAATCCAAACCATAAAAGTACTCATCAGATTCAAACAGAAAGAAAGAAGTAAAAATAATATATGAAAATATCTTTAATAATCAATATGTCTAAATGAACTATTTGTGCTTACTAAAAACATAATATAAATATAATTAATAAAAATAGAATATTCTAAATAAATAATGAGATATTAAATAGTGCATTTGAAATTATTAATAAATTAGAAGTAAGTTTATTGAACATATAGATTCATTGACAAAAGATGAATTAATAATTTCCTGCCGTCACAAAACAAAACAAAACAAAACATTAACTCTTTCTACCCTAAGGACATAGTTTTCATCATCATCTCATGTGTATCCTCAACCAAATTTGTTTGCTTCAATCTATGTTTTATTTATGTTTGGGGAAAAAAAAGTCTGTTATATTTATGTTTGTGTTTGAAGTGACAGGAAATGAAATGGGCTGGATTAATGGCCCAAGTCTGATCGATCAGAATATATGAGAAACACACCCGATGAACCTCCAATGATTAAATCATTAATATTTGAAGTGTATAGGTGATTGGGAGGTTTTTGGATGCTTAAGGAGAGTGCCTTTGTGAGACCAAATGCAGGGTAGATACACCCTGTGAGTAGGAAAGGGAGAATGATAAGACAAGAACTATAGTCTGCAGCTTAATTAGTAAATTGATAGTATTAGATACATACTTATGTTAGACTGTATATATCATATTAATCTGGTTAAGTTTTAGAGTTAGTGTTCTAATCACATCAATCACATCTAATAGACCTCAAGATTTGAGTTCGGCAGTTGTCCTAAAAACTTAGTAACTATTAGCTCGGGCCTGAGTTATCCACCTTTACTGCTATTCAATTTTTCCCCCTGTTTTGACGATGAAGGACAATCCATTCCCTAATCTTGTCCAAGAAAAAAAAAACATACAATTTAAAAATTTGGGCTCTGCATATCTGCGTTTCTTTTGCCTTGACAAAATCGGGAGCGAAGATACATAAACATTAATTTCGTTGCCCTATATATATATATATATATATATATATATATAAATTTTTTTTTTTAGCAATTGAAAATAAAAGAGGAAGACAGTGGGCATTTTGCCATCAAACGTAGACCTTTGCATTTCAAAATTGAAGTCAATAGCTCTTTTATTTATACTAGAGAAAGCCTAATGGTGGATTGAACAATATAAGATTTGCTAAATGGGCTTTTCTTATGCCTTACCGTGTGTCTTTTTTCTTATTTTTAGCAACCTTAACAAGCGTCCTTTGCCTTTGTTATTTAGGATCAAAATCAGGCGTTTGATTTTATTAAGTGTTAATTACACTTTACCCCCTTAACCTAATTAATAAGCACTTTAACCCATTTAAATATTTGACAAATAGAAAGAAACATACAAAAATGATGTGGAGTTTATTTAGACAATATTACCCTCCTTTAGTTTTTGGATAAAGTTATTTTCTTATTATTTATTTTTAATGACTTTCTACATTTATTAATTTTTTAAAGTTGTGATTATAAAAGTAATTCATAAATAGTATTCTATATATATACTTAAAATATTTAAATTTAATTTTTTTTAACCATTCACTGGCCAAACAAATTAAACAAAAAAAAATGAGGAAGAACGATATTTTTACCATAACTATATTTTGAATATTGTTCGGGTATATATAATTGGTAACTAATACATGAATACAATATAGAAAGAAAAACAAAATTTGAAGTCTTGAATTTTTTAAAATATGTAATAGCTTAGTAAATGATAGTGAATTTTAAACAAAAAATATTAAATATGTAACTACAAATGCAAAAGTATTTAAACTTATTAAAACAAAAATAATATATACTTATTTAAAATAAGTATTTCTTATAATAAATATTTGATTAACTGAAAAATATTGTGTGCGCACACGTATATAATACCCAAAAAAATATTAAAAATATAGTTACATTTAAAATATTTTTCTATCCTTTTTTTTTGTTTAATTTATTTGGCTAGTGAATGGTTTACAAAAATGAAAAGTAGATGTCAAGTTCTTATCTTTTTTTAATATGCTAAAAATTAATGTAAATAATTTTTAATTTGATATAGAAAAAATTATTATTTCACTATTAAAAAATCATAAAAAATAAAGAGGAGTTATAAATTCTCACTTTGTGTAATGAAATACTGAATCAAATATACAATTTCAAAATACTCATGTAGTCACAAATTATTAAATTTAAAAGATATGTAAATTCATTAGAAATTAAATAAGATACCCACTATGTCTTCTATTTATATTGAGGGCATAGATGTCCAAAAATATTCACATCATTTTTTATATTTATAATTATTGATGGAATCTTTTAAGGGGTGTAAAATGTTTATTAATTTGGTTGAAGGGAATAAAGTGAAACTAAAATGTAGGTTCAAGGGGATAAAGTATATATGACCCTTTATTAATTGGGAAAATTTTTATTAAGGGCAGTGGAACTTTTAAAATGTATAAACAGGGTGAATGTTTTACATAATTATTAATAAGGGCAAAAGTTATTTTGAATAAAAAAATAAAATTTATTATTAAGCAAATAGACGTCTATAGCCCTACTACTCTGTATCAGATATTTTAACCTACAGATGCAATATGTATGTAATTACTTGTTATCTTCTTATCCACTATCCTCAAAAACAATTACTTTATTATTTTTCTCTCACCCACCATACTCACAACTTCAAAAGAAAAAATCATCACTCACCTCAAGTTTCAACATCAAACCCTACCCAAGGCTGAGAGAATTCCAAACATACGTAAGTATTTCTCTATTGCATTACTTCTTTTGCCATATCCCCAAAGCTCTAATTTCAAACTCTATTTTTAATAATTCTACATGTCAAATAATAGGTATTTCTCCATTGTGTGATTTTTCTTGTCATATTTAAGATAAAATCTCACCTTGCATACTATTTTAGTGTTAATATCTGTAGATTTTGTTTGCTTAGAATTTGTTAATTTTCTATTTTGTAAATTGGAATTCATCTTAGAAATTAATTTGTAGTCATTGATGCTTATACTAATTGTCATATCCATTTTCTAAAGTTTTCACATCGTTAGATATAGGAATTTTAGTTTATTAAATCTCCCCAAGCATCACTTCTGTATATACCATACCATGTTTACACTGGTCCATCTTTAAATAACAATTTACATTTTGTGTGATGAAAGAATCTAGGCATTTAATAATTGGGCATATCTGACCAATGATTGTTAGAGGTCAATTTAATACTGATTGTCATTTCTATTTTGTAAAACTCTCGCATCATTAGATATAGAAATTTTAGTTTATTAAATCCCCAAGCATTATTTTCGTACATACCATCATGTTATAGGTCAAGTTAATTTACTACTTGATTATTGTATCAATTTTGTGAAAATAGGAATACTTGAAATGAGTGCTTTAGGGCGGCAAAAGAAGTAATGAAATGGAGAAATACTTGCGTAGACTTAATGTGTGGAATTCCCCTAGCTTTGGTGGGAAAATGAGTATTTAAAAAGAGATTATTTTCCTTTTGAGGTTCTGAGAATGGTGGGTAAAAGAAGAATGATCAAAGTAATTGTTTCTGACTATTGTGGGTAAAAAGAGAACGAATTAAGTAATTGTGTGTAGATTGCATCTGGATAGAATATCTGATACAGATAGTAGGGCTATGAATGTCTATTTACTTAATAATAAATTTTAATTTTTATTCAGAATAACTTTTGCCCTTATCAATAATTATGTAAAACATTCGCCCTCTTTATACATTTTAAAAGTTCCAACGCCCTTAATAAAAATTTTCCCTTATTAATTAGAATTAGAGTAGTCTAAGGACCAAATTAAAGATGCACCTGGCATATGTGAAAGAGAAACGTGAAAGCATTGACAAAGATGTACATAGACTGCTTGAACTTTAAACAATAAAGATATAGGTTAAGCAAAGGAGATTACGAAAAAATTCAAAAATAATTAAAATTTAGAAAACACTTTCGATTCCCAACAAATGGACAGATAAAAAATTCATATTAAAATACATGTCCAATTCCCCATTAAATAGAAAGAACAAAAGATAGTTCCATTTTATATAAAATGTCGTAAGTTTTATTAGATATTGTTATTTTAGAAATGTTTAAGTACTAACTAAAACAAAATTAATCAACGAGTTTCATGTGGGTTTTTGTAATTGGATAGACTGTTGATGGGTAATTAAATACTTATATGTGCCCATCCATAATTTAAGTTTCTCATTAACAAATGAAATCTTAAGTTAGTCCATCCATGAAGTTTCTCAAAAACAAATGAAAACCTGAGTTTGTCAAAATTTTTTTTTTTGCCCATATTTTTTTATCACCAAGAAAATGTAATTTTCTTATAATAACAAAAGTTCAAACGTTTTAACCCATTACCTATTCTAAAACTATTTGTAGCATGAACAATTATTTAGTAGATATCTAGATTTAAGGACCTTTGTTTAAAAGGTTTGTTCATCATTCTCCTCTTTCTATTTGATGAAACTTTTTAATCAAGATATTTAAATTCTTGAATTATCATCAAACTTTTGGCTGAACTTAAAAATATTTTTGAAAATGAAAACATTTAGATTCAAATGTTTAATTTGTAATAAATCAAACAAATTTGCATGGTTATAGCATTTTTCAAAAAGGGTACTTTATTAATATCTTATATGTGAGTTTAAATTTAAAGGACATTTTCTATAAAAAAAATCATTGACTTATTTTTTTCAATTCAATAAACTTTATGTTTGCCACTTCAAATCCCCCTATCTTCTTTTCTCTTTTACATTTATTACACTTATTCCAATTTGATATGCAGGAATGGGATAGAATGGAAAGTCTTTTTCCACCCTGAATGCATTTTCGCCCTAAATGGACTGGAAAAAAAATTTTCATTCCATTGTTTGGTAACCAAAGTCAAAATGGAATATCATTCCTTTTCCAATGTTTGATATAACTACATTTAGGTGTTAGAATGGAATAAAATATATAGTAATTTGACTTAATTGCCCTTAATTTTTATACTAGAATATATCATATTTTTATTTTGTTTTTTGTGATTCTAAGCCTACGAAAAACTTTAATATTTTTAAATTTAAAATTCTTAATATTCTTGTTAAAATTAAATTAATTATATTCTTGAATTAATTTAAAATTTTAATAATTATTAGAATTATAATTAAGAATGTGAAAAAATTAATAAGGAAAATAGGAAGTTTAGCTTTTACATTTTTGCATAAAAGTTAAAAATAATATTTTAAACATTTTTATAGCAAAAAGAAAAAATATTCTAAGCACCAATTAAACTGATTGTGATTTAAAAATCATAAAAAATTATTAATTAAAATTATAAAAAAGCCTAATATCTTTTAAAATTTTAAAATTAAAAATTTAATGAATGCATTTTGGGTTAAAAAAATTAGTAGAAAAAAAATGTGTGAGGAAAAAATTGACTCCTATCTTTTAGGCTTTTCCAATATGAAGTTGGAATGGCCTTACCCATAGATTTGTTAAGGAATGGAATTCCTTAGAAAAAATCTGCAATTGGCATTCTAGTGAAAAAGGCCTTTCCAACTTACAATGTCTATACCAAATATGAGAATAAAATGAACATGTTGAAAGGGCTTTTCGATTCTACCTTATTCATGTGTACCAAACGTGAAATTAATAATTGCCACTCCAAATCCTCTGTATCTTGTCTAAAAGGTATTGTACGTATAATGTGCGTGACTATATTACAAAGATCAAGTGTAGACTTCATTATTTTGATAAAAGTTTTAAACAAATTTCAAAACGTCTCATATTTAACCTATTAATGAATTGAATTAATTTGGAAACTGTAATTTTGTGCCTATTCTATACATGCAAAATTAATTGCATTCTAATTTAGTCCCTTGAAATTTTAATCAATTTGTCAACCTTAGTCCTTTATTTTGCAACAATTTGTTAATTCAGGAGAACTGTCAACATGACTTGAACTAATCGATTTACTAGAAACTTGGGTGTAAACTGATCGATTCAAAAATAGTTGGATTCGATTCAAATTGTTAACACATAAGTTGTTTAATTTTTGAAAGATTTTTTTTTTTTCGTCCAACAAAGTTTCACCAATATTAAGCAATTAAATTGAGGGAAACTTAGCCATTTATATGAACAAGAAACTTTAAGGTTAGGACTAAATGTGCTAATCTGAACCAAAAAAAAAAAGGAAAATGCATTTAACTATATTTGGAGACATTTTATGAGCGCAATGTTTCTAATATCTCAATACATCAAAATTTGATTTAAGTTGAAAATTAAAGATCCAATGGACAAGTTTTTCCTAATAGTAGGGCATTCAATTATAAAGGATATACAATGGTGAAATCAAATAGCAATGAGAAAATTTGTTAAAAACGGGTCACTTTTCAAACTTTTTTTCTGCATTTCTAAGTCCGTTTTCTACAATTTTTTCACCAATTTCTTGTGGGCATGGATGGGTAATTTGGAAACAAAAATAGTTTTAGCATTTAATATGAATTTTTTATGTCATGGGCTGACTTTTTTATGATAAAATTTGAAATAAGGGAGTAAATGTAACATTTAAAACTTCAGAGGTATTAAGTGAAGTTTTCAAAAGCTTTTAAAGAAAGCTCTTTGAAATCATCCTTTTTTTACCCCCAATTAGCCTGAATATAATTGATATTCAATTTTGCTTGCGCTGCCTGCTCTGACATATCTATTATATATAACTGAAAAGCTGCTATTTCAATGAAATGATGGCATAGCCAATTCAAGAAAATTTATGGATCAATTGCTTATTTGGGTTACCTATTTAGTGTTCAAGTTTTCTCTCTCAACTAAAGAAATCAAATGAAAGAATCATATTCTCTCTTCCAATCAAATTCTTCTTACTTTTTTTTTCCTTTCTTTTCCACGGCTTTTATCTCTTCATTTGAAATATTTTCTTTTTCACCACATAAATAACTGAGCTTAGTAATATTATAATAGATACACTGATACATATAATAATTCTATAAAGTTAGACAATTAATTATTATTAATCTAATTAATTTATTTAACTCATTTTTGCTTGAAAATTTCTCTAGTTTTTGAAGATGATGTCTCTTCATAATAATTAAAGCTCTTAAAATTAAAAATCATTCAAATCAGCATCGAAATTTATAAATTTTACGTAAGTGATTTTGTTGAATGACATAAAATAATATATAAAAATACTACTGCAACTATTTATTAAATAACTATACTATTCCGTACGAATCACATGCTAAAATATGGTTCTAATATTTTTTGAGCAATCATAATTGTATTATAAATGTATCTTGCCTCATATAAGTGGAGTGAGACTCTCAATAGTATATTGGGTGAAGATCCAAATTATTTGTCACACACAATTAGAGATGTGACTCTCTAAATACTACCCATTCCTCTTCTCTAAAACCCTTTCTAACTGTCTTAAGTGAGATTTGATCCACAATTTGCGCTCTCCTAACCACTGGGCCATTAGCCCAGTGGCTGAATTCTAATATAGATCGTTATCTTTGATGTACCATCTCACCAAGTTCTAAGTCTGCATACAGAGCTCACAATTGTGTGAACTATCTACGCAAGGATCGCAGTTTGCATTAAAATTTTCTTTAGAATTATGAAGGCTTTTCATCATTGTCGATACAATCAGGCCCACTTGGAAGATTGGGACTCGAGGGAACCACAATTATTCACCAATTAAACTTAAATAATTCTCACTTGTTTTGGGTTAGTTCCATTGGCATTGGATGCCTAATCAGTTCAGCCTTGAGAATATCAAAGCTTTCACTCAGCTCAATAATTGTTCAAAAAGTCTTCCAACTTTGATCTCCAAAGTATGCCTTTTACATTTTATATTTACATACTTTACTGTTTCTGAGTATCTTGCATTAGTTTAATAATAATTGTGGTGTCCACTGGCATTTGGCATCATTATAATCACGCGAATAATCTGTTTCTTGATTCTTGTTAACTGTGTTTTTTTGTGCTGGACTGCAACTAATTAAAGGAAAACTAATGAACAAAAGACTAGCTCTTGAGGGTACACGATTCTCTCTAACTGCGGTAGTGTTTGCTCATTTTTCGTTTACTAATCTCATAAGAAACCATTTTCATTAGTAAACATGGAGCATATATACAAAAAACAGATAAACATGCTCGAAAAAGAATATCTCCTATACCTTTTGATGACATGCAATCTTATCGCCTAGGAGTCCGTTTGGTTAGGTTAGATGTAAAATATTTTTTTCGGAAAATTAATGTCTTAAAAAAACATTTTATATGTAGAAAGACGTTTCTTATACAATTTTTTGGTACTTGGACGATAACATGAAAATTTTCTAAATAGATTTTTTATTTTTAATGTTGTTACTATGAGTCAAAATAACAATTCAATTCGTGCTTGACAAGTAATTAAAGTAAAGTAAAGATTATTTTGTTTAAAATTAATCTATAAGATAATATAATAATAAAACATGTATAACTATAGATATATTATTGTGAGATCCAGAGTGAAGAGAATATTTGTGAATAATAATTAAAAATAAAAAAGTAGTTCAGTAAATAAAATTAGAAAAATAAGTACTCAAAGTTTAATGTTATTCTTGAACTCTCCAAAAAATAGCTTACACTTGTTAAGTTAAAAAATTACGTTCAACCAGAGAAAGGAAAATTGAAAAGTATTGTACATACGAACATATCCTCCAATGTTTGGCACCATAAAATTTCAAAAATAATTTACAGGATGTAATTTGATACATTTTCAAACTCATTATTTTATGCAATAAAGCGTTCTATTTAGATTAAATCATCGCAGTAACCAAAAAGGTACGTGACAAAGAGACACAATTACACATAGGAGGAGAGGGTGGCAGAAGAGTGTTACATGTCAGAACAAATAATCCGAAGCAAGATCAAGATCAAGTTATGTCGTTGTTTATCATTAAATGAGTACCTTATGCCACCACCAATGTTGAAGCACTGACAATTGCATCATAAACTCCAACAAATTGACTTATCGGAGGCAGAATCTACACCTAGATACAGTGGTTGTGTGGTGGCTTTCTTGAGGGCGTGTAGTTATAAAAAGGGCAGATATTTATATAGAACTGAAAAAAAAAATAAAAAGCTTAATTCCTCAAAGGCACCAACTCCCCTTGCGAGTATTTATGTTTTAATTAGATTTCAACCTGGGCAATGTACAGGTATCATTGTATTTAAAAAAATAAAAAATATTTTGATTTACGTGATAAATGAATAATAATTTAAATAAAATTTTTATTTTTTTGAATTTAAAATTGATGTCAGGTATTTCTAAGTTTCTACAGTAAAAGAAGGAAACTTATAAAGGATATTTCATATGTTTTTACAGTATGAAATGTATGACTAAATTAATTTTGATACTGAAGATTGATTTTGAGAATTTTTTATATAAAAATAATATATGATTTCCTAAATTTCAACTAATCTATATGTATGTATGTATATATGTATGTATGTATATGTATATGTATGTATGTATATTTAAAGATAATTATGGGTAAATGGTAAATGTTTTTGAAATAACAAAAGAATTTTAATTTAAAAATATCAGAAAAACATTTATCAAAAAAGTAAGAAAAGAAAAATGAGAAACTATCTAAGTCAGCACCACATAAATACTGCATTTAGAGTATAATAGATGCTAATATAGGACTCATAAATGCAGAAGATAATTCTATTAGTGACGTTATCTCACGGCATTTGAAGTATTGACCATATCTTGGATGATAATTATTGCATACATACATCGTATATATATGTATGTATATGTAAATATAAATGTTTAAATATGTATGTCTTTGTGTACATACACACATATGTAGACACACACACATACATACATATATAAATATATACATATACATATACATAAATAAATATATAAATACACACACACATATATATGTATAGATACATATATAAACATAGACATATGCATACACACGCATATATGTACATATATAAATACACACACATATGTATATGTGTATATGTGTGAGTTATACATATATATACATATATATACATACATATATATATATATATGAGTGAGTGTGTGTGTGTGTGTGAGAACACACGTACATACATACATATATAAACATTCGCATATACATGTACACGTATACAAACGCACACACGCACATACAGATAGGAGAACAAATTGTTGTGACTTCACGTTTCAGATTTGTAGCACAGTCGGTTATCTTAAGTAATAAAGCTTGAACATTAATTGAAATTTGCTAAATATGTTTTATGCCATTAATTCTTTGTTCAGTTCATTCCACTATTTCATGAAGATGGCCATGTAGTGCTGTGCAAGTCAGCGAGCAGACTCTGCAAAGCATCCATTATCCTCACGTGTGAAGCTGTTCTCCAATAAATGCAAAGTTCCCCTTCACAAGCAACAACAGGGTGGAATTACAAATGTTTGTTGTACAGATGCATCTGTGTTGGCCTCCAAAAGTATATTATAAACGGATCAACTGTACTTGTCGTTTTGGATTTTACTAAAACCATCATGTAGGCAAATTAAGTTGTGATTATTATGCTATAATTCTTGTAATCTCAAGAAGTAATGGTCATTGACGAATATAATGAGTATAATTATGATTATTGTCAACTTAAGGAGGGTGGTTGTTGTTTTTCACTAAAAGAAAATGAGTACAAGATTGATGACTTGATTGCTCACCATCACAAATTTGTTACTTCAATTTGTTTTTAACCATTTTAATGTGTCAAAGAAAAGGTGGTGTGTTGCTATTGTGTGTAAACTACTAGTCTTCTTTTAGAGGGCATTTATACCTACTTGGAGTATGAAAAGAAAAGGGAAAAAATATAAATTATATCTATCCCATAATATCAGTGCTGAGTTTAATGTACATCTATTTTCAATATCTGCGTAAATACTTTAGACGACCAAGTAAATTTTACTATGTATTTATTTTCATTTTAGAGTGGTAAATTCTTAAGATGAGGTTATTGTAATTCAAATTAGGTAGATAAATAGCAAAAAGTGAACATTGTAAATTTAATTCAGTACATTAATGCAGCTTTAAAAACCAAAAGAAAAATTGCCTCTGTAATTATGATAAATGCTGTACGAAGTAATTATGTATGTTTTACCCTTCTCTTTTTGTAACTTAAAAGAAGAAACGTCTTTTTACCATGTTTTACCAAAAATTTTTTTCTCACGTAAATGAAAATACGCATGAATGAAAAAGACAAAAGAACAACTCAAATTTTTAAATAATGAGACAAAAATCCTTAAAACCACATCCATTTTCATGTATGAATTCTGGTTCAGACTGACAAATTCCCACTTCCACCCTTCGTATTTACTTCTGCAGACATCCTTAATACCTGTCTCAGAGAGGACAAATTTGTCACTTTATGGTCTGACCAATCATCTCCTTCCACGTGGCAAGAACGAGAACCGGCGGTTGCAGACCAAAAACCGAAAACTAAGAAACTAGGTTGGGCAAAAGGTCACCTTCTTCTTTCCTCTGACATTCTACCTCTGCAACTTAACCCATACTATAAAAACTACCACCGAAAAAGGGAAAACCAAAAAATAAAAACAGAATTTTGATTTCCCATTTCACCCTTTGAAAGTCTCGCTAATTAAATTTTCATACATAAATCCACAGACCCTCCACCAAAAGGATCAGTTTTTTTTTTTTTATGTTTTATTTGTTGAGATTTTTTTTTTTTTTTAACTTTTACCCCTGAAAAATCTGTCTATAAGACTCAGTCATATGCCAACATCTTGTTCTTGTCTCTCTCTTTATTGGGTTTTATCTAAGGTATGGCTCTTTTCTTTCTTTTTTTAGTTTCTTTAATGTTTTTCTGTTGAATTTTCTCCTAGTGTAACTGTTGGATCAGTTGATACAGTCCACCATCATTAACTTCTGTCCGCTTCGTAATCGTAGACTGTGTTTTGTTCACATGGGTTTAATGTTTTTTGGTTTTTTTAGTAGTTTTTTATTGAATATGGTTATGTTCTTGATGAAGTTGGAGTAAGTAAAGTTGGTATCTTTCATCATGAGTGAAAGATCTGTTATTGTAATCAAGTGTTTGATTATTGAATCATAGCATAATCTTTATGCGTGAGTGTGTTGACACAGCATGAATAGTAAATTGGCCAAGAAAGTTTAGAGAACTTGAGTTGAAATGATGACTTATATTTGGATATTTGTATTGGATCTGATTTGCATTTATCTTTAACATTACTTTTTTGTGCATATTGAGAAGTTCTGAACAAATATTGGTTGTAAGTTAGACAATTTATGTGGGTTGGATTGATTGGAAATTCTTTTGTTGCAGCCAGTTTGTTTAGTTTATAGGATTTCATTTTTGATTTGGGATTCTTAAGATGCCTGGAGTTGTCATGGATGGAATTCATGAAGAAGGGGTGGTGACTGAAGTGAATGAGAATGGAAATTCGACGGCAACTGCTAAAGAGAATTCAGTTCCAAATAAGTCCCCAAATGGTGGTTTGACTGCCCAAGGTCCTCAAAATGGGGGCACAGGATATGCAGTTGATGGGGCGGTTGAGACCTCTATTGAGCAGCTTTATGAGAATGTCTGTGAGATGCAGAGTTCTGATCAATCACCATCAAGGGCAAGTTTTGGATCAGAGGGTGAGGAGTCTAGGATTGATTCGGAATTGCGGCATCTTGTTGGAGGAGAGATGAGGGAAGTGGAGATAATGGAAGAAGATGAAGAGGTGAGGAAGCCAGAGAATGATGATTGTCATGGTGATCCTGGTCTTAAGAAAGAAAGCTCCCCACTTGGAAACTCAGAAAATTCTCAGTCTGAAAGTACTAAGACTACTTCAGTTCAATCAAAAAAAGCTACTCAGTCAGTGTTGGATTCTGATGCATCAGCAATTTCGAGCCCTAAGGGAAAAATACCTCAGGGGAAGCCTCCCAAAGATAAACGGAATGAAAAGGTTCTAAAGAAAGCAATTACAGGAGGTGCCTCATCCAAGAAACATGGTAGTTCACCCTCAAAGGGATTGAAATCACAGAATGGCGCTGAGGATTCATCGGAATCAGGTTTAGAGAATCCTGATCTTGGGCCATTTCTGCTTAAGCAAGCTAGGGATTTGATTTCTTCTGGAGATAATCCCCAGAAGGCTCTTGATTTAGCCCTTCGAGCAGCAAAGTCGTTTGAAAAATGTGCCAATGGCAAGCCCAGTTTAGATGTGGTGATGAGTTTGCATGTCACTGCTGCAATATACTGCAACTTGGGCCAGTATAGCGACGCTATCCCAGTTCTGGAGCATTCAATCGAAATTCCCGTGATTGAAGAAGGCCAAGATCACGCGCTTGCTAAATTTGCGGGCTATATGCAATTGGGAGATACTTACGCAATGTTGGGCCAGCTTGAGAACTCCATTATGTGTTATTCAACAGGTTTGGAAGTTCAAAGAAGCATTTTAGGAGACTCTGACCCAAGAGTTGGTGAGACATGCAGATATTTGGCTGAAGCTCATGTTCAAGCGCTGCAATTTGATGAAGCTGAGAAGCTTTGTCAGATTGCTTTAGACATTCATAGAGAGAATGGTTCCCCTGCTTCTCTTGAGGAGGCAGCAGACAGGAGGCTCATGGGACTAATTTGTGAATCAAAAGGAGACCATGAAGCTGCTCTTGAGCATCTTGTTTTGGCCAGCATGGCCATGGTGGCCAATGGGCAGGAAGCAGATGTGGCATCAGTTGATTGCAGCATTGGAGATACATATTTATCGCTAAATCGGTATGATGAAGCAATTTTTGCTTATCAGAAAGCACTTACGTCTCTCAAGTCAACGAAGGGGGAAAATCATCCAGCTGTGGCTATAGTTTTTGTCCGTCTGGCTGACTTGTATAACAAGACTGGTAAGTTTAAGGAATCCAAATCCTACTGCGAGAATGCCCTCAGGATTTTTGGAAAGCCAGCACCTGGATTTGCTCCAGAGGAGATTGCTAGTGGTCTTACTGACATATCTGCTATATATGAATCAATGAATGAGCTTGACCAGGCACTTAAATTGCTGCAGAAGGCGCTGAAGATGTATGATAATGCCCCTGGTCAGCAGAATACAATAGCAGGAATTGAGGCCCAGATGGGAGTTTTGTACTATATGCTAGGAAATTACTCAGAGTCGTACAACTCCTTCAAAAATGCCATATTGAAGCTCCGTGCATGTGGAGATAAGAAATCAGCTTTCTTTGGGATTGCTCTTAACCAAATGGGGCTTGCTTGTGTACAGCGTTATGCAATAAATGAAGCATTGGAATTGTTTGAAGAGTCAAGGAGTATTTTGGAGCAAGAGTATGGACCATATCACCCTGACACGCTTGGAGTGTATAGCAATCTTGCTGGCACTTATGATGCAGTTGGCAGGTATATCTTTTCTGTATTCCAATTCTAACTATGCAATTTATTCTTTCCATTGGCCATTTCCAATATATTGTGAACCTGTGACGTCCTATCAATCTTTTTGCTAGTCTTCTTGGCTGTGTTGGATTTAATTAGCTCTTGAGTTGATTAGAGTCCGTAATCTGTTAGCTTATTTACTTTCAAATGGAAATATATGATTTGGTAGTAACCGAGATAATATACAGAAGTCACATTCTCAGGGATAACTTGTTTTCAGAGTTAGTCATGAATTTTGTTCATGTGGTATCAGAGGGGGGAGAAGGAAATGCTGGGTAAATATTCTTGAGTCTTGTCAATGTAAGATAATTTGTTTTAATTTGAGGATTCTGTATTGATGAATCAGATAGGAAGTAGATGAATTTTGTTTAGGAGGCTGTGCTAGCAAGAAGTGGCCCTTTTGACCACAAGCCAGTTTTATTTACATTGCTTGATTTTGGATGTGTTTGTCAATCTGATTCTATATGTAGGCTGGAAGATGCAATTGAAATCTTGGAGTTTGTTGTTGGAATGAGAGAGGAAAAGCTTGGGACAGCGAATCCTGATGTGGATGATGAAAAGAAGAGGCTGGCTGAATTATTAAAAGAGGCTGGTAGGGTTCGGAACAGAAAAGCCAGGTCACTGGAGAACCTACTTGATTCCAACAATCCTACTAATACTGTAAACAATGATGGCATCAAGGTGTGAGAACATTACTTGTATATTGATGACGGTTCACACAACATATTTATACAGTTCAAAAAGGAATTTGAAGGTATACATGATGGGTGTATTTATTAGATTCTTGTATGGGGTTAGTAAATGATATTTATCGATTCGTGTTATTTATTGGCGCAGGTTGTTGTTTTGGTATTAAATTGTTATGATAAGCATTTCTTTGTAACAATTTTATTAATGTATATCTTTTTATATGAAAAAAAAAAAGAAAAAGAAAAAAGTGATTGATACTTTTGGTACCACCACGTCTCTGTGCTTAATTGCTTGTGCTGTTTTTGGATTCCCATAAAAGATGTGGGGACAAAACGAGGAAACTTCATGGATTTACCTGCTAATGAACTCAAATGGATCTTTTGACATTTTGCTTCTTGTCCTTTTGACGCTATTCCAATTTAACTAACATTTTTCTGGTTAATACATCTTTCCTTTTTTGAGAGATTCCTTTATTAATACTAGTCTTCTTCGCATTTACAGTTTCGATGTCGCCCTGATGTTGCGAATACTAAATGCTTTTAAGAAAATATATGTTTTCTTGAGAAACTGAAACAAGAAAATTGCTGTGAAGATTTTGTGAAAGCTATTAATATTTTAGGACTTGCTGATAAAAATATGGTGTTTGATGAAGTCTGGTGGTCCTTGATGATCTCGATAGATATTTCTAAAGACGGTCGGCAAGAATTCAACTATGTATGGTCCTCTACGAAGGTTCCATGAATAATAATATCCAGACTAACTGGAAATTTTCTTGATTGATTTTCTCTACAAGAATTCCCATCTTCACTTGGACTAATCTTTACAACCCACTGATAGGTTTCAAGATCCTATATCAAACACTTATCTACAGCTATGTCTAACCAGACAAGGGCAACTGTTTTATAGCTCCAATTCCATGTTGGAGTTCTACTTCTAATTTTTTCTTTTTCTTTTTTACACTTCGCCAACTTAATATGGAGCATTGAGTGCCATAGAGCAGACAGATTTTGGGGCTTGAAGGAATCAGAATATACAAGTTGGCATGATTAGATTAACCAAAGAACATGTCTAATAAGATACACCTTTTCGAACAAAAGCAAATATTTACAGAACTCTGAAGAAACAAAAGAGGAGAAATGAAAACATCAACAGAGTCCACATCAATTCCAGCTAATAATATGCACCAACAACCTTAGATCTGGCCTTTCTCCTGTTCTTATCTTTTACTACTTTGAAGTTGATAGTGGGCCAAACTTTTATGGTCTCGCCATTCTTTCAGCCTTGGTAGCATCTCATCTTCAAGGGACTTTGCTTCAAGGCATCTATTTTTTCCCTTCTCTCCCTTTTTATTATTCTTTTTTTTTTTTGTTTGGCTTAATAGATCTTTTCTTGAAACTATTTGAAACTTGGGGTTGGTACTTTAGCATATCCTTTTAGGTTGAATTTCACCGTCATCACTGCATTCAGCCTTACCAGATACCAACAGCCAACAGGAATATGTTGCAAGTAGTTGGTGTGGCTCCTCAAACCTCACTGGACTACAAATTAGTGCATAGCAACTATAGTCTACCCTGTTTGTCAAGCAATCTGTACACATGAATTATCTTTTAGGCATCAGCCTGACCAGTAGTGTGCCTATCGCCTTAGCCCCCATCATTCTCATGACCCCAGTTCCCCCCACAGGTTACCAACTGCACAGGCTGCAGTAATTAATTAAAGAACCTTGGTGAAATTCTTGTGCTTAAGTCTTTATCATGAGTATTCCAATCTTACTGCTCAACTCTAACACCCCAAAGAAAAAAAAAAAAAAAGAGTCACGTTTTTTTTTTTTTCTTTCCTGCCAGTCTTTTCCCCTCGTTTTTTTCCTACCCAGAAACACATCTTTTTGGAAGTGGAAATAATATGATTTCAGAGAATTTTCAAGTAATTGCATTAGCAGAATCGCTTCCATTCACAGCTGAGGAAGTATAATCATAAATGTCTAACTAGCCACGTAGTAGTCCCTATATTTGAAACTTGGGATTTTGTGAAAAAGATAAGCTATATTTATGAACTTGATCTGAAGCCCTCCTACGTATATATGAAGTTTGATTCGCTGGGCCAGAAAACAGGAAAGCCCCAACGGTACACTATAAACTAAAATTATATAATTTGATTGATTAAAAATGAGCTTTTCAAATTCTCTATAGACATGGGGGTATACGAAATTAAGTAGTCCAGGCCTAATCCAAACTCTGTTATAATAGAAGCACGTCAAATTTGCCATTCATTTCATGTGCATTTTATAACACTAATAGTTCTAATTTTTGTTTTTTGCTTATTATCTAATTAGATCTTTATCTTAGCGTTACTCTTTAAAAATGTATGATGTAATATCAATAATTGGCTCCTCCTTTTGGCATGGTAAAAGTTTGAAACTGTTTAATCAATCCAGAACAACTAGAAACAGGAGTCCACAATGAAGATGGAACGCTTTCCTAAAAATTGCTCACATGCAACTTTGCCTATTTCACCTGACAATGAGCCATATCATTTGGCTATTGCCAACCCACCAAAGCATTACTCATGTCATGTGGCATGGAGCCATGAATGGATAAATCTTACTAGGGCTGTCAACGGTCCGGGTCTAGACCCGGATCCGACCCGGATCCGTTGATTTTTTTCGGGTCCGGGTAGGAATAAAATTCCATTTATCCGGACCCGAATTCGGACCTATTTTTTCTTAATAAAAAACGGGTCGAATCCGGAATATTATGTTCCGACCCGAACCCATTTATATATTTAATAATTATAAATTATATATACATATTTTAAATTTTTAATACATAATACTCAATAAATAACAATTATAATATATATACATACGTATTTGACACTTCTAATACTCAATACTTAATAAATAATAATTGTAAAATATATAAAAATATTTTATACCCGACCCGAATGGACTCGGATTCGAACGAACCCGGATCTGGGAAACCAAATGCAAGACCCGTCATGTCACGGGTCGTTCGTTATCCCTCAGCGAAAACGAGCCGTGTGGCAAGTGACGATCCGCACGTCACTTCCGCCTATCCGACCGACTATGTGTCGCACTAACAAATATAGCAAACAAATGCATATATAAGCTTTAGAGGCACAGTGGTTTAATAGGAAAAGAAATTTCATTCAATAATTGCAAACTATACAAGTTTCGTTTTACACCCGACTTCGCATCAACTCCTTATTACCCCCTATAGTAGTCCTGGCTAAAAAACCCTAAGTGATAGGAGTAGACACTGTTTTTCTCTACAATAGGGAAAATACAAGAACTAAGTTATTTACATGTACAAGAAGAATTAGCACCTAAAATTATATCCCTATGCTCCTGGTGCTTGGTTCTTTATGCCCGTCAAGTATCACACCGATCTGTGACCGGTGGTCCCATGCGTCCTGGGCGCTGGTGGTGCCGGGCGCACGACTCCGTCCTCCCGTGAGTCACGATAGGCATCGGCGAGCACTGTGCTAGACGTGCGGCTGTGACAGGAGTGCGACAGGTTGTACCAACTACTACACAAGTGCGATAAGAAGGAATGCACGAGTGCGATAGGGCACGAGAGCTGCAGCATGGACGCGCCAAGCAACGACCGCATGACTCTGGGTGCGGACTAGGCAAGCGCACAGGCGCGATCGGCAACGGTATCCTCTCTTGGGCAACGTACTTAGGGGACTTTAGCAAGTCACGGGATTTAGCGTCTGGCCACCCCGTGACACGTCGGGTCCCGGGTTCGGGTCCGGGTCCGGAACCATAACACAAAAACGGGTCTGGATCCGGAACATTCAATTCCGGCCCAGACCCGACCCGTTGACACCCCTAAATCTTCCTATGTGTCAAGAAGCGCCGTAATAATAGCAAATGCATTGCCTTCACCAATAATTTTAGGAGACCAAAACTTTTTACCAACAAAAGTAGCTTTGCTACCAAAATTTGGGGATCTGTATGCACTTAATAAATTCTACACGACCATTTGTTTGGTGTTTTTTTTAAGAAATATATTTTTTAAAAATTTTATGCATGTTTTTTATTAACTTTTTATCTCAAAATACATTTATCGAGAATAATATTTAAAATTACTACAGTAATATTTAAAAAAAATACTTAAAAAATAACCATCTAAACGGAGCTTTACAACAATACAAGCACTAGCCATAACTATATTTGTCAGAACTCGTTCAAGTTACAGATTCTCAAGCAGTCGTTGAGAATGAACCTACAGTAATTCTGCAAAATTGAAATTTGTTATCTTGTTTATTGGCATCACATTCACACATTAAAAAAAAAAAAGAACAAAAGAGTACAACTTTGGTTTCTTATATTTTTCAGTTAGTTCTAGTTCAGTCACTTTTATCCAATTCGGTTATGTTTTGCATCAATTTTAATTCTTATCATGCTTCAATTTCAACACATTTCATTCCTTACATGAATTGGTTTGTACAGTTAATAACAGGTTCATTGTTAGCACATAGTATAAATATTTTAGACATACAAGACTATTGCTGTCCAAATTGAAATAATAGGCACTAAACGAGAATGAATGTGAAACATGAGCACTAAGCTGAATAACACTTAGAGATTAAATTAAGAGTCACAAAATATATAATAACCAAAGTTCCTTTTTGTAGAAAAATAAACTTTAATTTTAGGTGGATATTACAACTTCATGTTAAAATTAACAAATTGGCTTACCAGTTACCAAGTAGCAAGATGTCATGGATACTATACTATTCATGAAGCTCATGGCTACCATCTTTTTATGGCTAATTGATTAGAATATTATTAAAAAATAAATTAATGCACCGTTTGTGGTTACCATTGGGAGTGTGTATAATTTTATGCCCACCGCGTTTGGCAAATATGGTGGGCCAATTTTTTTTTTTTAAATTAAGGCCCGCCGCGTTTGGCAGGTGTGGCGGGCTTGCAGCACTTGCCAAATGCGGTGACTAACAGATTTGCTTCATTTTGCGTGCCTTTCGTTTTTTTTTAATAGTCCATTTTGTTAGGGTTGTGCCTTTCGTTTTTTTTTTTTAGTCCATTTTGTTAGAGTTTTGATTTTTGTTTAGGGTTAGGATTTTGGATTTAGGAAAGTTTTAAAGATTATTTTTTTGGTAAATTTATAAGTTTTATTATCCAAACTAATTAAGGTAGTTTAAATTATATATTTATTATGTAGAAGGATTGTTAGTAAATTGTAAAATTTTATATTATAAATAATAAATCCGTAGACATCAATTATGTGAAAATTAAATATATTCCAAATGTATAATAACTTTTCGGAGTTAAAAACTAATTGTTTCTCAATTTTTATTTTTAGTATTTTCATAATGCATGATATTTGTAGGGTTTAATTTCGGTTGTTTTAAAAATTATGTAAAAGTTAATTTTTACCTTTGAGCGAAATGGTAAAATGCTTTATAATTAAATGTACAAGTATAAAATTTATCAAATTGTATAAAAACAAAATTCATATTTACAAGTATACAAGTTCTCGAACACCCCTAACACCGACGGAAATGTTGTTCATTTAGGTCTCGCGGCGTCGATGTGTAGCAAAATCTTCTCGGTCTCCTAATCTGGGGTCGGGCATGCACCTCAGGATGGGCTGACAGCTCATTTTCGTATCTCTTATCATCATCTGATTTTTCAACATCATCGGGATCTTGAATATACTGATGGACCATGGTAGAGGTGGATGGACCCGCGGTAGCTATGTGCAAAAAGAGGACCCAAGGTGAAAAATGTGGACGGATCTGCATCATAAAATCCACTGGCATGACTATTGAGGAACTGAAATATGGGGTGCAACTCAGATCCAGTAGAAAGTGAAGCCGAATATGGCTGGTGGCCAACGGCAGAAGTACCACCGTATGCATAACTAAAGAATAGTATGGATCATACACACCGGCTATACTCGCTGAATGTGGGATCTGTGTACTACCATGGGTCGTATAAGTATAGTAACCGGTAGGGTTTACCTGTTCCTCTCGTGGAACTTCATCATGAAATTCATGCCGGTGATGATGTCTATCTCCACAAGATGATGTGCCAGCCTAACTAGAAACGTGACTGGTTGGCCGCTGATAACGAGAGCTGCGCGATGTAGATGCGCCAGTGTCCCTCTGCGGATCTGGGCCTACAAACATGCGATCTGAACGCTATAAGTACTGCATGAATCTAAAAGTCTCGTCCCTAATCATCGTCAAACTATGATGAAAATGATGAAAAGTATCGTCAGGGTGAGTATGACGAAGACCGGTTACTGACATGTCTCCAATTCTGTGCATGCTGCTCATCTGTAAAAGAAATAAATTGTAATGATTAGTAATTCACTCATATGACTTATGATATAAAAGATAAAATGTTAAATTTAAAAAGATTTAACGACCATGTACTCATATTGTCCGGAAATGCCCTGGAATCCTTTACGCTGAGTCTGATGGAATGAAAGAGTGATATATAAGACTGTGTGGTGATGATACCAATGCGAATATTCGATCGATGATCGGAGTGTATTCGTAGGCTCTCCTGTAACAACTGAACCTGCACATAAATGCCAATAACCAATCCAATCCTTGTGAAAATAACTCCAATCCCGTCCATCATGTCCTGCCAGTCCAAATGAATGCAATCCGTCGCGATCAGTGTCAACATTTTCTAGAATATGCTGCCATAGTTCGAACTGTCTCATGACACAATTCGAAAAATGAAATTCAACGATATGCCAAAATATCAACGGGACTCTAGCCCTCCAAATATATGTACTCGCTATGCAATAATGAGGTAGAGATGCTAGTATATTATCGCTATATGGCATCCATATGAATTACAATACATTTTCAGTCGTCATTTACATATAACTTATCAAAAAACGTATAGATAATCTTTGAAAAATATGATAGTCAAAATACATGATCAGGGTGTAACAGGGACAACGGATCTTTATTGTAGCTGGCTACATGCTAAGGTACATGTCGGGTAGTACGCCGAGTCACCCATATACCTCCTCTAGGATAAGCACATGGCGGTCGTGGCTCAGTGATCTTAGGTCGGATGGTTAGAAAACACTCCCACACCCAAAGCTGTTAAAATAAGACAATTAGACTCTTAAGCCATAAATAAAATTGTATTACAACGTATACGGTAACTATTAATTATTTTACTTGAAATAGCATGTATGGCCCTGTTGTAGTCTCAGTACTGGCACGTGATGCATGGCACATACGACTGTACAAACAGGCGAGTACAGCACTCCCCTAACTGTACTTAGGCCTGTCAACGAGTCGAGTTTGGACCCGGACCCGACCCGAATTCGTTATTTTTTTCCGGGTCCGGATACAAATATAATTCCATTTATCGGATCCGGACCCGAATTTTTCTACCAAAAACCGGTGCGGGTCCAGAATATTTCATTCCTACCCGACCCAAACTCGTACCCATATAAATAACTAATTATATATATTATATTATATTATATATTTTATATTTTGGCCACCTACCCACCTACCAACTACCCCACTTTCTAACTTTACCTTCACCCGGTCCATTTTTCTCTCCTTTCCCAGACGTTTTTCTTTCTTTTATTTCTCTCAAACTCTTCTCTTTCTTTCTTTTACCTTCCAACTCTAACTCCAACTCCAATTCCAACTCAAACTCTTTTCTTTCTTTCATTTTCCTTCCAACTCCAACACAAACTCTCTCTGCAGATCTATCTCCCCCGATCATTTTTTCATTCTTTCGTTTCCTCTCCAATTCCAACTCAAGCTCTCTCAAGATCTGTCCCGCTCTACTAAAAAAAACTCTCTCTCCAAATCTCTTCACTTCCAGTAGATCTCTTGACCAAATGCTTTCTCAATCACGGAAGAAATTTGTCCGAGAGAAGGAAGGAAGAAGGGGTGACGGAAATGGCTGGGAAATGAGGGGAAAAAGAAAGAGTAAACGGATGGCTTTGACACTAGCTTCAGATGCTTTCTGGATGAATTTTTTTTTTGTTTTTTGGGCATATTGCTTATTAGTTTTTACTTCCAAATTTTGAATTATTATATTTTGTGAAATCTGATATGTCTTATTTTGTGAGATGAGTACTTATTTTTTAGTTAGTTTTTTTGTGAATTGGATGTTGAATTTAAGTTTTTTATCTTGTGATTGTTGAAATCTGGCTTTGTATTGTGTGCGGGTTTACCCGACCTGATTTCGGACCCGATCGAGTTCGGATCCGGGAACAAAAGGCTGGACCCGCCGGGTACACGGGTTCGGGTCTGGAACTTTTTTTCTTGGTTGGGTTCGGGTCCGGAATATTCAATTTCGGGTCGAACCCGACCCGTTGATAGGCCTAACTGTACTGACACATTGCCTCCAAATCTCTCAAAATATCCAATCACGAAATATGTACAACATTTTCGCATGTATCTGCAAATAACTGTCCACCAAATAACATCAAAATATACATACGGGTATACTGTCGAATCATCTCAATAGTAGCATCCAGTAGTAGTGGATGATCGTGTAAATAGTTGGCCACACTCTTGAGCTTCATCCGTGCCTCCTTGAAATGAGCTGCTGGAGGCCAGAATCTCAACAAATCATGAACCAACTCTTGTCACTCCTCAATACTCCGCGAACGATAGACTAATGTAACAAGTAAACTGTCCACACGTAAGCCCCACAACACCTCCACATCCTATAAGGTGATGGTGACCTCACCAATACTGATAGGAAGATGAAATGTGTGTATCTCCTGCCTCCAACGCTCAATAAATGTATTAATAAGATCATGATCCAAGTTGAATGAACCAACTCGGCAAACCCCTCCAAGTCCGGCAATGAAAATAAAGTGAAGAACGCGGGGGTCAATAACCTTTATCAACTACCAAAAATGTCGGTTGCACCTCTTGACATCGAGCTCAACACTCTCACCGTGAAAAATCGCCGCAGATCTATGTTGAGGCTGAAGGTGTAAAAGAGAATTGTCTATAGGTACCTAAGTGGGGGTTGAGGTGCTTGCGTGCACGCTCCATATCAACTCACACATACACATAAAAAGAATGAACAAAATATCAATAATAAATACAACATCTAAATTTCCATTGAAATGTACAAAAATATATATATGCATACAAAATGTACAAATTATTAATGCCTGAATTATAACTAATCAAAACACATAGTATAAACCTTAAAACCCTAAATCCTAAATCCTGGACCTAAAACCTAAACAACTAAAACTTAAAAAACTAAAAACTAAAAACTAAACCATAAATCCTAAACCCTAAACCCTTAACTAATAATCTAAACCTAAACCATACACCCTAAACCTTAAAACCCTAAACTGCAACAACGATAACCTAAACCCTAAAACCCTAAAAAAAATAAAAACTAAAAACTAAACCCTAGCCTTAAACCCTAAACCCTTAACTAATAACCTAAATATAAACCATACACCCTAAACCTTAAAACCCTAAATCACAACAACGATAATCTAAACCCTAAAACCCTAAAAAAAATAAAAACTAAAAACTTAAAAAACTAAAAACTAAACCCTAAACCCTTAACTAATAGCCTAAGTCTAAACCATACACCCTAAACCTTAAAACCCTAAACCGCAACAACGATAACCTAAACCCTAAAACCCTAAAAAAAAATAAAACAACTAAAAATCCTAAACTAAAAACTAAAAAAACTAAATCACAAACCCTAAACCCTAAACCCTTAACTAATAACCTAAACCTAAACTATACACCTTAAACCTTAAAACCCTAAACCACAACAACAATAACGTAAACCTTAAAACCCTAAAAAAAATAAAAACTAAAAACTTAAAAAACTAAAAACTAAAAACTAAACCCTAAACCTTAAACCCTTAACTAATAACCTAGCACATGTATGTTCATTTGCAAGAGTAACTATCATCCACATATTATGAGATTTACGCAACGTATCTCTCAATTGTCAATTGCACGGAGATGTTGAAGTACGAGCCCTGCATCGAACATACCATGTTGTTGGAGTACTCTCTCGAACTCTGTACTCTCTGTTTTCCCTAATGGATCACAATTTCACCGCTTTTATAACTTTTTCTTTATTATCAAACAGCATGCTCAACTGAATGTCTCCCGTCTGCTCATTCCACACATTAAGTTGCTCAACGATACTCTCGGTTAGGGGGTTGAACTGTAACATTGCATCTACACCGGCATCGTATTGAAGTGTTCCAAGACCGTAACCCATCCATGCTGAACTAGGACCGAAATCCGAATGTCTTCGTGCATCTTCCTGTCCTGTAACATTATATCCTTACTCCATTTCATCTTCAGACTCGTCTTCTTCCGGTTCCGGTTCAGAGTCCATTTCAACATCGTCAATGTTGATTTCCGATTCAGCAGTCGGAATGTTGACTGTATCATAATCGTCGCTTGCACCACCAAACTCTCTTGTAGAGAACATATAAATTCTCGTTGCACTGCTACTAGGGCGAGTGTCGACACGGTGCCTACTACCTCTTCTAGTTGGTTGGACAGCTCCTATATCTAATTCAATATACTGACCTCTGGACGTATCAGTTGCCCACATTTTTTCCATTGCCAACGTACCACGTACAGTAGTGTGTTCTTCAAGGTATGAGCTAGCAAATTCATTGCCTTGAGTATGTTGTTGTTATACTCGTCGGATCTCTTCAACCTCAACGTAGATCTCAGTTGGTTCCCGAGTGTTTGCTTTGAAATAATACATCGTGTTTACTCCATCATCGTCTTCCAAAGGTGTTGCACTAAATATACCTTGTTGTTGAAAGCAACTCCTATGTATCAAACTAATCTTGTATCTATTTCTATCTACATTCATGGCATTATAAACTCTATCAACCAACTCCTGAAAGTATATCCTTTGCCTAAGGAATATAACTTTTTTCGACATAGGCAGGTCATACAACATTGATTCTCCCACATACACGATTTTTCCTCCCCAGTAGAGATGAATTGCTAAAGTATCATCGTTTGACATTTTTCACCTAATCTAACTAATGTGCAACTAAGTAAGATTCATAATTTTTATAAAACGTAAGTGTAATTAATCATGAACTACTTACAAAATTCACAGTTCGAATTTAATTATGCAAACATTTTGTGCCTAATTCAAAATCATAACCCTAATTTTATGACCAAAATTCTTACTTTTTCAAATTATAGGTGCCAAAATGCAACTAATCAAAGCCTTTGGGATCAAAATATAATTATTTAACATTTTTGGAGTCAAGTCATAGCCATGTAAAACTTCAGAACTCAACTTTTAATTTTCTTAAATTTTTTGGGGCCAAAATGCAAACACAAAAATACTTATTGGTTAAAATTTCATTATGTAAAAGTTTTGTGTCTAATTCGTAAAAATTTCATGACAAATTTTAATTTTTTTCAAAATTACATGGGCCGAAGCCAATTTACAATTATGTAAAAGTTCAGGGGATAAGGGTTATAATTTTTATAATTATAGGAGACAAAATATAAGTATGCAAAAATTTTCGGCCAAATTTTATGTATGTAACGGTTTCGGGTCGAATTTATAATAATGTAGAACTTAGGCACCAAATCATAATTTTGCCAAAATTATAAGGGCAAAAATGTAAATTTTCTAAACTTATAGGTTCAAACTTGAGTTATGTTAAACTTTCGGGACCATTTTATAATTATGTATAACTTCGTCTACTAAAGTGTCATTTTCCTAAATCATAAGTGTCAAAATGTAAATTTTCATAACTTATGCAGTCAATTCATAATTTTGAAAAAATTTATGTCCAAAATTCTAATTCTTCAAAATTTAATAGGGCAAAAAAAAGTAAAATTTTTGGGCTTCAAATTTAATTATTTAATAATTTAGGTCACAATGTAATTATTTAATAGTTTAGGGGCTAACTCGTAATATTTTACAAGCGCTTGCTAATATTGCAATTCTCTGAAATTATAGTCACCGAAATGTAAACACCCAACAAGTTTTAGGGTCAAAATTAAATTACGTACAAGTTCCGAAGTCAATTTACAATTATGTAAAAGTTCGGGGGATAAGGGTTATAATTTTTATAAATTATAGGAGATAAAACATAAGTATGCAAAAATTTTTGGCCAAATTTTATGTAACGGTTTTGGGTCGAATTTATAATAATGTAAAACTTAGGCACCAAATCATAATTTTGCCAAAATTATAAGGGCAAAAATGTAAATTTTCTAAACTTATAGGTTCAAACTTGAGTTATGTAAAACTTTCGGGACCATTTTATAATTATGTATAACTTCATCTCCTAAAGTGTCATTTTCCTAAATCATAAGGGTCAAAATGTAAATTTTCATAACTTATGCGGTCAATTCATAATTTTGAAAAAATTCATGTCCAAAATTCTAATTTTTCAAAATTTAATAGGGCAAAAAAAATGTAAAATTTTTGGGCTCCAAATTTAATTATTTAATAATTTAGGTCATAATGTAATTATTTAATAGTTTAGGGGCTAACTCGTAATATTTTACAAGCTCTCGCTAATATTGCAATTCTCTAAAATTATAGTCACCAAAATGTAAAAACGCAACAAGTTCCGGGGTCAAAATTAAATTACGTACAAGTTCCGAAGCCAATTTACAATTATGTAAAAGTACAGGAGATAAGGGTTATAATTTTGATAAATTATAGGAGACAAAATATAAGTATGCAAAAAATTTTTGGCCAAATTTTATCTATGTAACGGTTTTGGGTTGAATTTATAATGATGTAGAACTTAGGCACCAAATCGTAATTTTGCCAAAATTATAAGGGCAAAAATGTAAATTTTCTAAACTTATAGGTTCAAATTTGAGTTGTATAAAACTTTCGGGACCATTTTATAATTATGTATAACTTCATCTACTAAAGTGTCATTTTCTTAAATCATAAGGTCCAAATGTAAATTTCCATAACTTATGCAGTCAAACTTTAGTTATGAAGGCCATTTTATAATTTTGTATAACTTCATACGCTAAATTGACATTTTTGTAAATTATAGGGGCCAAAATATAAATTTTCTAAACTTATGAGGTCAATTTTAATTTCATATGAGTTTTGGGTCTTATTTACCATTATGTTTAACTTGTTGGGCAAAATCATAATTTTTCTAAATTACTAGGGTCAAAATATAATTATGCACAACTTATGGTGTCAACTTTTTATTTTTTCGATTAAATTTATAATTATTATAACTTTACCGGCCAAATTGTCAATTTCCTAAAATATAGGGGCCACAAAATTTAATTCCGTATAATTTTCTAACTAATTAATAGTAACTTCAAGGGTTAAATTGTAATTTTTTAATTGTTAATACGCAAAATATAAATAAGCACAATATTATTTAATCATTTTCCAACTAAATCATACTTATACACAAAATAACAAATAACAAATATATAAACACACATTAAAATAACAAATTAATAATTAACAAATATATTATACTTAACAAATATAACACACATTAAACTAATAAATTAACATTTAACAAATATATTATACTAACATTAAACTAATAAATTAACATTTAACAAATATATTATACTAACATTAAACTAATAAATTAACATTTAACAAATATATTATACTAACATTAAACTAATAAATTAACATTTAACAAATATATTATACTAACATTAAACTAATAAATTAACATTAAACAAATACATTATACTAACTTGAAAATTTTTTAGTTGTTACTCCCTAATTGACACTGCTTGGCTCCACCTCGACCTTACTCCAGTAGCAAAATTCAGTTCCTCCAGCTGGTCCTTCCACCGGCAGAAAATTTGAGGAAGTCCGGCAGCTCCTGCAACTCCAGATCAATTTGCAAGAAGAAATGAAGAGTCTGGATGATTTGGCAAGAAGGGGAGAGTGGGAAAATGGAGATCATCAATCTGCACTTCTCGGCCATTTATAACAAAAAAAAAGCCGTTGATCAAATTGATCAACGGCTATTATAATTTTTAAAAAAATTTGAAACTCCCCCCGACCGCGTTTAACAATGGGGGGAGCAGTTTTTCACAGGCTTTCTACAAAAGCTACAGAAAGCCTGCAAAAGCTCTGCCAAAGCCTTCAAAGCCAGGTAGGGGGGTGTTGGTGGTCGCCACATTTGACAGGTGCGGCGAGCCCGCGGCACCTGCCAAACGCAACGGGCCTTAATTAAAAAAAAAATTGGCCCACTGCGTTTGCCAAACATGGTGGGCATAAAATTATGCACACTCCCAACAGTAACCACAAACAGTGTAGTAATTTATTTTCTAACAATATTCTAATCAATTAGACTCTTTTTATTACTATTATTCTGTTGAAACCTATGATGGGTGCAAAAGATCCATCAACAGTGATGGATTTCGTAAGGCCAATTGAAATATATTCATATACCTGAAGGACCATTCAAATTGCAAATATTGTCAAGGATAACTTAATCGATTAGACAGAAAAAGAGAAGATTCAAACAGTGAGAGCAATAATGGCATAGGTTAGTCCAATTTTGGATGCCTGTCCACTATGTGTTGGTTTGAAGATTTAGGTTTATCCCCTTCTCAATAAAAATTCTGACAAAAAGAAAAAAAGACTTGTGAAGTGATTAATAACATTGGTGAGTGGAGTGGTAGTCATCTTTTAGCAGTAGCTCCCAAGTTTCCTTTCCTTTAGTCCTATATCAATTTGGTAAGAGTCGAATAGACAGTAGATAAGTCCATTGAGCCAACTCGAAAGTCAACAATTGCCTTTTGAGTTGGTTTGAAGATTTAGGTTTATCCCCTTCCCCATGAAAATTTTGACAAAAAAGAGTGATTACGAACCGCCTCCAATGCAGCGATTACATCTGACTTTTGTTATAAAATAGGGATAATTCCACATACCTCCATAAGGTTTGTCATAATTGTGAGAATTTCCTTTTAGGTTTTAAAACTTACACTTAAATTACACCTTTATATTTATATATATATATATATATATTTATAACAAAGCAAACATATTTTTATAATGTATTCCAAAAAGAAAAAGAAAAAAAACAATCAAATATCCTAAAATTCACCTAATTACTTAAACCCAGCACCAGCTCGGTGAAAAGACTAGAGTACCCTTCCTGTCTCCTTTCTGGCCGTCTCCCGCGCTGTTCTTCAGCTGCTTTTGCTCGCACTCGCACACAGAGCAAAACTTTCGTCTTTCTCCTTTCTCTGTAATATTTGAAGCCCCGAGATGGAATCTAAGCCCTCAAATTCACCACTCTCATCTTTCATTGATCAACAAGTTGTAAGTTTTCCACTATTACTTTTTCTGTCTCTGTTTTTTTTTTTTTTTTTTTGTATTTAATATCGGGTAGTACTTTGTTATGTACATGTGCAAATCACGCATAATTTTTTTATTTGACTATTTAGATTTTTAATGATTTTCGGTGTTCAGGTTCCAGGAGATGTGGTTTTGGATCTTTCTAAAATGGCTAATCAAACAATTAAGCTCGGAAGCGGCCTCCGTCAGGTTTGTTTTCAAATTAGGGCTTTATCTTTTTCCCCTCTCGATTTTCTTTTTTATTAATTTACAATTTTATTATTAATTTTTCTGCTGGATTTCCGGTGTTTCTTCAATTTAGAAGCGGGATTTTTTGTTATTGATTTTTTTGTTTTCCAAATTATTAACTGATGAATTTGTTTGCTCAACTGGCCCCCAATATTTGAAAAAGAAAATTAATAATAAGCCAAAAATTTTGAGGATTCTTTTTTTTTTTTTTTTGGTACAAGTTGATAAGTAAGCAGAGAAATTTGTTTTCTGTTTTGATTTTTGTGATTTTGTAGCACTTAATCTAGAAGTTATTTCTTCGTGATCAATGCACAAGTTGGTTTCAATTTGATCATGGAGATGAAAAGCTTCGCAATCAATGCACAAGTTAATTTCAATTTGATCATAGAGACAAAAAGCTTCATTTGGTTGTGTTATTGTTGTATGGTTCCTATTGTATTTTTTGAGAAATTGATTAGGGTAACTTAAACCGTCTTTCAAAAAAAAAAAAAAAACCCCTAATGCCCGACTTCCTTCGTGAAGATGGTAAGAGAGAATGAAAATGAGAAAATTTAGTTGTAATCTTGTTCTTTTCAGGATGGTGATACAATAACAGCAATGAAAGCTGGAGTTCTAAGGTTTTTGAAACCAAAGAAGTATTGGGTTGAAAGCTCTCAGAAAAGAGTAAGTTAATTGCTTATAAAATATGAGAAGGATGAGAAATGCTAACCTCTGGGCTTTATCTAGTTATTTAGAGCACAATGCTTTATTTTACGTGTAAAGTGGCTTGTGGAATTGTTTCCAATCTAGAGTAATTTCTATATATTTTACTGAATTTTTCAGAAGATCCTAGATATGATAACTGTGTCCTCAATATTATAGAATCTAATTTTAGACTTTCTGAAACAATAATTTTCCTTACTTGAATTATAAGCATGGTTTTGACGGAATATGTCCCCTGTGGCCTCAATTTTTTTAGTCAGTGTCTTCATTTGAAGCTCATAGATTAACATATAACATTAGATGTAATACCTTTTGTTTTCCAGAGATCACTGCCTCAATATGGTTGACGTTTTGGCATGGAAATTTCATGGTTTTATTAATAAAATTAAAGGATTACAATATCGGGGAAAATGGATTCACCTTTTCTGAAGTTAGAAAATGAGCTAAAATTCTAAAAAGGAAATGAGTAGGAAACCAGACAGAATTTGACTTTTGCTTGAAGCGGTTAGTAGCAGAATCCTTCATTTCACATGCAAAACAAAAGATGTACACTTTTAAGTTATTACTAAGTTCTAGTAATGTTTTCATGATCACGTGATATGATAATTACAGACACAATACCATAGCCTTATTTTCTTATGGTTGGTGAGAATATGCTTTATTTGCAATATGTGCATGTTATTGGTTTTTTCAGAAACATTTGGGAGGTCTGAGGGGTCCTGCATATCCAAGGTTGTTTGTCATACAAGAAAATTTCTCTAACATCAGGAAGTTAAAATATATGTCACTTAAGAAGTCTTTATTGCTTTTGGATTCTGGTGAATCTTGTGCTTATCAGAAAGAGTATATTGATTCTCATTCGAACACTATTTTTGACAGTATGTGCCTTGTGCTGGAGATGCGGTTCTTGGAATTGTTGTAGATTCTAAAGCTGATGTAAGTACTCTACATTTATAACTGGCTCCTATTAAGCTTGCATAGGACTTGTTAATGAAATTTTGTCTCTCCCTTTCCGTGACCTTATTCTAGATATTTTGTTTTATGGTAGGATTATGCTAGTATTTCAAACACATCCATTTTCATGTTCATACTTGTCAGGCATTTATGTTTAGTTTCTGTTTAGCCTGCATAATTATGGAATACAAATCCTTTCATTTGGACTGCTTTATCTAAAAGATGAAAAAGAAAAGAGAAAAGTTTATTCTTCAATAGTATAGACCAAACAAGTAGAAACAGTGTCTTTTGTATTAGCTAGCAGAGAAAAACAAATTATGGCTGTCGACTAGGAGGACATTATATTACCTTCAAAGCTGTGCATGCAAGAAGTAACCTACAATCAGGCATGAGGTTCAGTTGATCTGTTCAACAATCCATATTCACATATTTCATTGGAAGGAACTGATTTTCTTCTCTGATAAGTAGAAATAATCAGTGCTAAGCTTTCATTCTTGTATATTAGAAATTGGATTCCTTAGAAGGATTTTTATTTTCTGACTAGCCACAAATGGCAAATGAGAGTTAATGGTTTGTTCTTAAAGATATTACAACAGTCCTGTGTTCTCCTTGTTCTCTAGATGGTTATCATCATCCAGTGTCCTTGCCATATCGGTTATGCTCTAGAATGTGGCTTTTATCCTATAGAACAGCATATATTCTGTGGACTGATTTCCTGTTTGCTGAAAGACATTCCACTTCTTTTCTGCCATGTAAATAAAAAAGAGACAAATCTGTCTTTTACTTTGCTGCCAGAGAACCATCTGATAAAAGCATTGCTGCATCCATACGACCCTTGATACTAGAAACAAGAAGTTTCTAATCTATGTAGTCTAGATTCTGGAAAATGTCTATCTGCTAAGAAAGAGCAATCACGTATGTACTAAAGCTTTAGATATATGTATGTTTAATCGTCTTGTTTTGTATGATCTCTTACTCTGCTAAAGTAAATATTGTTCTGTACAAATCATGGCAGAACTTTCTTGTGGACATTAAAGGACCGGCATTGGCATTTTTGCCTGTTCTTGCATTCGAAGGTGGAACAAGGAGGAACATACCAAAATTTGAGGTCCAGTTTTCGTTTTTTCAGTGTTTAGTGTTGCATTCAATTTTGATTGATTCCTTTTTTTATTTAGACAGATAAAATAAATTAAGAAGAATGTGCAATGTGTTCATGTCTCTCTATGTTGTTTTTATGTGCCATAAAGCTTTTACTTTTGTCATTGTAGAAGGTTGTTTCAGACTATTTAATGGACAAGAAAGAACAAAATTCAGACAATTAAATTTGGCAAATATTTTCAGCCAGAATGAAACATAATTGTGTATTTTGTCTCTCCAGTTTTATAATTGTTGGTGTGTGACCCTGTCCATCTTTTCTTCCTAAGCAAGGAGTCTAAAGCATTAACAGAAGTAAATTATGAGTAACAATCAGTAATACTATAAACTTAAATAATATATTTCCAAATGCTTGGGCCAATTTCTTTCATCATGTCTTGCTTTCCTGTCATCATTGTATTTTGCTTATATAGATATTCAGCGACAAAAGCACATATTTGCGCATTTCTTTTATCACTTAAACTTCCTGTTATCTCCAGGTAGGTACGCTGCTTTATGTTCGTGTTGCCAAAGCAAATGTTGGCATGAACCCTGAGCTTTCATGCATGGATGGTTAGTAATAGTTACTATAAATATGCCATTACTTAGTATTTGCAACTTACTGAACCGATGATTTTCTCAAATAGCCTTTTATAACAAAATGCTTTTTCCTTTTCTTATCTGCAATTTTTGTTTTGTTTCATAGCTACTGGAAAGGCTGCAGAATTTGGCCCTCTTAAAGATGGTTATATGTTTGAATCATCAACTGGCTTATCACGAATGTAAGACTTTGGTCTACTCTGCACTTACAAAATACGTAATGGATTTCAGTAATGCATCACTGTTCTACAGTTACACTGAGTGTTTAGATTTCCATTCAGCTGACCACTATCTTACTGCAGGTTGCTGAGCTCACCGCCATGTCCTGTCCTAGAGGCTCTTGGTAAAAACCTCTCCTTTGAGACGGCAGTTGGTTTAAATGGCCGTGTCTGGGTACGAGTGTTCTGAAGTTTTTTCCTGTATTATGTTCATGGTTCTTTACAGTATTGGTCCATGAATAAATTTCTTTACTAACTCTCAGAATTCTGTATTTCTCTAGGTAAATGCTGAATCTCCAGCAACTGTTATTCTTGTTGCAAATGCAATCATGAAATCTGAGTCATTGAGTGCTGTGCAACAGAAGATTTTGGTTGAGAGGCTGCTGAAGAGAGCCCAGTGATGAATTCCAAACGGTTTGTACTTTCGACTGTTGAAATATCTTTAACAAACATTGGGGCAGCTGCACAGGACCATTTTTGCTCAACTTTTGAGCTTCATAGACGAGCCATTAGCCTTATATTAATTAATTGTATTTATTCGTGTCTTTTGGGCTGTGAAATCACAAAAATTTGATTGAGGTCAATTCAGTTGGGTAAACAGAGTTCTATTTCTTTCTCCTTTCTCCACTGGAAGGATATGAGCAGTTTGAGTGGTCTTTAAGCGAGAAGCTCAAGGTTAATCATTGAGTTGCTTCCACTAAAATATTCATTTGTCAGTTCCATAATTTTGTAGTCATATTTAGAAAATTTTACCCAAATTACGGGGAGACGCATCTTAATATAGCTAGGCGTCATTTGATTAAGTGGAATAATCAAATAATTTGTTTTGGTACTCTTTTATGTAATGTGCGTTGATTATTTTATATATTGTTCTTGGATTGATACTTGAAGCAGCTAGATATTTATGTCAGAAGCAAAATAGGACAAAATATTTGCAGTTGACTACTTAACATCAACTTGAAGTAGAGTTCAACTTCTGACTTAGTTAATGGTGTCAAATGGCTGGAAAAGTGTCAAATGGCAATTCAAGGAGTAATATAATTAATTCCTTTGACAGTTATTATGCTTGGTCTAGGCTCTTCAGTAAATTTGTTGCTTCTCTTTTTTGAAGGTGTATAATTACTCTTCTCAAGAAGTTTACTTTTATACTATGTCACATGTACTTTTCACTCACCCCTGCCGTACCTATGTCATGTCGTATCCATACGATATGGATGTAAGTGTGTATATGAAATATGTTAACTGAAAATATCACTTTTTCCAGCCATACCCATGTCGGACTCTTCATTCATACCTGTGGCCACATTCTCCTACATCGAGTCCATGTAACATAGCTTTTATATCAAATAATTCTCATTTCTTCTGAATCTGCATTTACCTAAATCACATTTCCTTTTCGAATCCAGCATATTTGAGGAACAATGTAGGCCAAAACTGAGGAAGACTTGAAAGATGAAGGATCAGGTGGTTTTGCTGTGCGCAATGAGCCACGTCGTACCTGCAGTCATTCTCATTAACTAAGCATGCCAATGTGGCTGCCAAAAAACATATATATATATATATATATATATATATGTATATATATATATATATAAATAGATGAGAAACAGCAAGATTGTCACGGCTGAGCTTCATTTGATGTTGCTATGGTATCTCTAAATGTTTGTTAGAGTGGAAATTAGGCGCACAGCTAAGTTCATTTTGATGTTTAGTGTATGTTAGAGCGAAAGTTAAGCGCTTTACCGATATTATGATGTAGAGGTTATGGGGGCTTTTGTTCCGAATCTCTTCCTCTTCGTTCCGTATGAATTTCTTAATCAACAAATCCACGATATATTGGAAAAGATATGCCATCAAAAGTTCTTGCAGTGATGGAAACGAAAGAAAGCTGGAGTAAAAATGGGAGAAGCGCTAGAGCGTTACTATACTTTTTTTTTTTCAAAACTTTGCAAAAATAGCAATTTATATCTTGTTGGACACAGAATTTAACTGGGGATTCCCGTTGTAAACCATGGAATTCAAAAGCTTGTACCAATCTAAAATTGTACAAAAATTTATGCATTTGGTGCAAGCACTTAAGGACGTTGTCTAGATTAACATAAACACAATATTTGATTCGTTTACATGTTAGTCGTACAGAGGATAGTTGAGTGTGATGATTTCCATAATCTGGATGCATGTGGTGATGAGAAAAATTAACGTGTAAACGGCAGGAAAGCTGATTGAACAAGAATATAATTGGGGAGAAGTGTTTCAAGATAAGTGATGCAATATGATTTAACCCGAATTTATCGGGGAAAGAGAAACTGACAAGCTACTCGTACGAGAGAAAACGAAGGGCATGTTAAGCATGTACATTCCAAGCTTGCATGCTATGTAACAATTTCTGGTATCGCCAATTGCCAACTTGGTCACTTTACCCGGTTTGAAACTAAACGTAAAAACTATTCAAACAACAACAAGGGGACATGTTGGATTAAAAAATAAAAATCTCAAAGTTCGAGACCAAGGCCAGCATGAAGTTCAAGGTTTCTAAGACATGCATATAGTTAGTTTGGCACAATAAGAAACGTGTTCGATTCCCAAAAAAAAAAAAAAAAAAAAAGGAGAAACGTGTTAGATAAAAAAATATTTAGCGAAAATTGAGTCTCCTTGACAAGAAACTGTCAGAAGCTGTACTATTTGACAATTCATAACTAAGGGGGTGTTTGGTCAGGGGATCAGGAAGGGGAATAAGTGTTAGTAGTAAGGACACCCATTATTGATGTTTGAAAAATAACTATCACTATTTTTCTATCCAAATGAAAGTAATTAATTGAGATATTTATAATTCCCTTCAAAATACTACTCTATCAAGTGCACTAACTCTTTTGAGAGGGAATGATACTTGAACGAAACTAGAAGAGCTTAAAATAATTTGGGGAAGAATTATCAAATTTCATTCCTCATCAAATTCTAATACAACTTTTCCTATATATACACATTCTGAACGAACGAATGAATGCCAAGTGTCAAAATCTAATAGACTATAGAAGATAAAAATGCTAAACTAACTTTGTCTTCTTCTGCCTTCACTTGTAGAACAAGCCACTGCATTATCCAAATTATCTGTTTCTTGATTCTAATCTCTTGTGGCTTGACCAACTTAATCATGAGCTAATGACCAAGCTACCCAAGCCAGTCTTGAGCTGATTAATCAGCTCATACAAGTTCAACTAATTGAACTTAGCTGCAGAATGTTGAGAACTTCTTCATTTCCACCTCGAGTTGGAGCTTGGTGATAACCTACCAAGCCAAACTTGGAAAGTAAACTACTAAACTGAGGAGTAGCTAAAGCTTTAGTAAACAAGTCTGCAAGTTGGTATTGAGAACCAACATGTTGTGGTGAAACAATACCTTCTTTATACTTGTTTCTAACTAAATGACAGTTTATCTCCAAATGCTTAGTTCTTTCATGAAAAATTGGGTTTTCAATGATGTGAATAGTAGCTTTGTTATCACACCATAATAGTATAGGAATTTAAGGATTAATCTTGAAGTTTGCAAGGATGTAGGTGATCCATTATAGTTCACAAGCAGCGGCAGCTAAACTTCTGTTTCAACCTCTACAAATGATTTTGAAATAGTTGACTACTTCTTGATTTTCCATGAAATCAAAGCTCCCCCTAGATAGATACAATAACTTGTTAACGACCTTCTTGTGTCCAAGCAAGATCCCCAATTTGCATTTGAATATTCTTGCAAAATAAGAGGGTTATCTGTAGGTAAAAATAATCCTTGAGAAGGAGTTCCCTCGATGTACCTTAGTAGCTGTAGAGCTATATTCTAGTGTATGTTTGTTGGTGCTTGAACAAACTGACTTTGCTACTGAACTTCATAGGCAATGTTTGGTCTTGTAAAACCCAAATAAAGCAATCTTTCTACCAATCTCCTGCATTGTTGTGGATCAATGAGAATTTTACCTTCTTCTGCTGTTAATTTTAATCCCTTTGCCATTGGAATCTTTGCTGGTTTAGCTCCAAGTAATCCAACATCCTTTAATATATCAAGAGCATATTTTCGTTGATTGATATACATGCCATCCTTTGTTCTTGCTATTTCAAGTCCCAAGAAGTATTTAGCTTCTTCTAAGTCTTCAGTAGTGAACAATTGATGCAAATACACCTTGAGTGTTTCAATCTCTACTATGTTATTTCCAGCAATAAGAATGTCCTCCACATAGATCAACAAGACAGTATGATTCCCTCCTACCTCTTTCACAAACAAACAGTTATCACAATGTGATTGTTTGAATCCAAATATCCTTAATTTACTTGTGAACTCCTCATTCCATTTTCTGGAAGCTTGTTTCAGCCTGTATAAGCTTTTCTTCAACTTGCATACTTGTCTAGACATAGCCTTACGATAACCCTTTGGTGGCATCATATATACATCTTCTTTTAAAAACCTGTGCAGAAATGTATTATTTATATCTAGTTGATGCAAGAACCAAGATCTTGCTGGTACGACTGCCAAAAATATTCTTACTGTGACCAACTTGGCCACTAGTGAGAGAATATCTTGATAATCAACTCCTGCAACCTGATGAAATCCTTGTGCCACCAATCTTGCTTTCAATCTGTCAAGTGACCATCAGGTTTTAGCTTGACTTTATACACTCATTTTGATCCTATTGCTTTTTTTTCCTTTGGCAACATTGCCAACATTGTTAATTACCATGTATTCTCCTCCAATACATCTATTTCCCTTTTCCATAGCCTTGATTCATCCCTTCTCCTTATGATGTAGTATTTGCCAAATAGACATAAACTTGGATTATCCCATGATGCTAACAGTCTCAGAGAATATTGTAACTGCTCCGATTCATACAAATGTGATGGTTGTGACTTAACATTGCCAATGTTATTGCAAGTGATATTTCAATCGTCACTCCTTTGTAATAACATCAATACCATTGACTGTAATTTGGCCATTGCCATTTTACAGCACAACACGAGTTTACACAAGTCAAATTTAGCAGTAGTCATTCGTATTGTATAACTTGCTATATATGCCCTGATTAGATGAACGTAAATAGTCTATAGTATCAAATCTCCCCTGCGGCAGTTAGGAAGAGTTTAAAGGGAGGGTGAAGCAGATAGTATTTAGAGAGTCACACCCCTAATCGTGTGTAGCAAATAGTTTGGAGCTTTATTTAGCACACCATTAGGAGTCACACCCCACTTGTGTAAAGCAAAATACGTGTATAATAAAATTGTAATTGCTCAAAAAAATTGATCTATAGTATATTGTCTATGTGTACTGGCCTACCATTGTATTTCTGGATGATAATATATGTTAATTTTGCATTTAAAATTTTAAGTCAAATCTTTATTTTTTGCAAGTAAAAATAATTAAACAATTTATAAGATACAGAAAGTACAAAAGAATTGATTGGGTGTGCGAGGGCATTACAAACCTATCTGATTGTATAAATATTTAACTAGCACATTTTTTTTTTTTTTTTTTTTTTTGTGGGTAAGTTTTAGCATTTTGTATTCCAACATCTACATAATTGGGCCCACCTACATATGTCTGTTCTGGAAAATAAAACATAAAAAGTAGTGGGCGAGTCCAACACTTTTAAACTATTGTGCGCTTCAAATGTAACACATAGACTCTTCCTAGCCCATTATTTCTCTTATGAGGTAATATAGTCTTCCGAACTATTAGACAAGGCCGAAGACAAATTTAGCGGGACTACTAAGAACGTTAAGAAGCCCATTATATAAAGCCCCCCGTTCCCATTCCAAAAGCATCTATAAAACAAAAACTCCACTTATCAAACAAAATACTTGTTTCATGTTTCAAAAAAAGAAAAAAGAAAAAAGGTGTTTTTCTGAAAACAAAAAGTATTTCTATATTGATCCCGTCTATAAAATAAAAATAAAAAATTAAACTCGCAAAGTGAAATTCATAAGCAAAAATAGCAAAGTGAAATTCACACGGTCCAAGTCTATTTACTCATACATATATTCGCAAGAGAAACTTGAATGTAATTTTCTTAGACAATTTCAAATATGTTAAAAATGAAATGGTAATTCAAAAAGGGAGTGGAACTTACAAAGGATACTTATATTTGCATGAGATCTGAAAGAACATTCAAAATTCAACTCTTAAAGACAAAAATTAATATCCAAATTTTCCTAACATATCAATGCAAAAGAAGTTGAGATTGGAGTTGCTTTTTTTTTTTTTTTTTATCAAACTTATACTATTATATTGGGAGAGGATTATAGTGTTGGTGGGATTTGTATCCCACATACCTCTAGAGTACAGTTCTAACCAAACTACCATCTATTCGTTAATTGTTAACTCAGCTAACAATTCTCCATTTTCAAGTATGATTGTCAGTCACAAACCATGCACATTTTGTGTAAGAATTTGATTTTGAGTAAGAATTTGATCATCAACAAAATATACATGCTCCCACGAATAATAAAAAATGAATACCTCAATATGCAAATAAAAAAAATTGAGAAAAAAGAGGAAAAAGTTTTCTTCATATAGAAAGGGATAAAGCGGCTATTTCTGAGCTCATACATTATCTTCAATATATTTGGCTTTTTTAATTTTTATTTCCCTAATTCCTTTTTATTCTCTCTCTCACACACACATCACGCAGTCTATATAACTAGAATCCTTTATCAACTCCGCTTGTAGTTCCTCGACTTGCTTTGAAGTAAGCAAAAACCATCGAACTTCTCTGCAGCTCTCCTCTTCTCTTCTCTTCTGACATCATCATCATAATCCTCGGTAATCTCAATGAAACTTAGTCCCTTCTAGTTTCTGTTTCAATTTTCAACAATTTTTAAAGGGTTATTGGCTTTTCCAATTTTTTATTACACTGTAAAATTAACCCTTCTTTCTTCGTCTTCTTTTCTTTTGGATATTTAGCCGGGATAGCATGGCGAGTCAATCTGATTCCACTCCGAATTCAGTGGATAATAAAACCCAGAACCCAGGTTTTCATTTCTTGGTTTGCTAATTCTGTGTTTAATTTTTAGTTTTTTTTGGTCTGTTTAGTTTCTAGGAAATTTATGGATAGTGGAATCATAAAAATATCAAAATTTGTTGGTTAAACGAGATTGATTAGTTGATTTTAACTACCACCCTCAAATTTTATCAGCAATTCAAAATCTAAAATTTGAAATCTTGAAATTAAGGTTCTTAATCAATTCTTAGTAATTTGATAGTAGCATTTAGCAGTACCTGAGAATCCTGAGAAAAAAGGAATTGATTTTAGGCCTGCTTTCCTGTGGCGGATTGATCGGAAATTGTTGTATCAGTACAGATGTTGGTTTGGTTTTGGAAATTTGGTTTTCAGATAACTGGCTATTTCTTGCCAACCCCACTTTCTGGAGTTGTTTCTTTCTTCCCTAACTATTCACTGTTATCCGCTAAGTTAATATCCGTTTTGAGATGAATCACATGATCATCTCAAAACGGATGTTTTAATGAGAGGACTCTTCTCAAGCTCAGTGCTGCTTTCTAAGCGTAAGAGCGATGTTGTAAAAGAAAAAATATAACAACTTATTGGAGAATTCCTACTGTTTTTTGTTCAATTTTGGAGCAGTTCTCTATACATGCTTTACCATTACTTGTATAGTTTTATAGTCGTAGAAGTTGAACTACTAGGCAAGATAAGCAATGATGCACGTTTGCCAGTCACGAAGTGATACATTTTCAGATTTAGTTTCCGTTTTACAGCTCTTTTGTGTCTATTTACTTCTAGTTATTCTGTAAATTTCATGGAATTAGGATTTAATATCATCGATAGAGAAAACAGTTAGGGCTTTCCTAGTGTTTAGAATCATTATCTTCTCATAGAACTGTGTTACTTATTCCGCCTAAATTAGAATCTGGCTAGATTTCTCAACATGGTTTTTAAAGTGGCATTCATTCTTGCGAATACTTTATTGTTGCTTTTGCTGCAATATTTCAGTGGTAATTGGTAAAATGAGATATCTAGAATGCAATTTAGAAACTGATATTTAAAGCAGAGCACCTATTCCATAATGGAGGATCATTACACGCTACCCTTTCTGCATTATACACCACATGTTGTGAAAAATTTTATAAATCCGTATGCCTAATGAGATGTAATACATTTGAGAATTATGGTAGTTCTTCGGTTCATGTTCTATGAAGCTTCATGCTTTTTTTAGCATCTGCTTCGCGCATTGGCACATTGACTGCCACAAAAAAAAAAAAAAAAAAGAAAAAGAAAGAAGAGGGCATTGTGGTTTCTATTTATCTGTGTACCCCCAGATTATGTTGAATGCAATGCAAAACAACAATTAAAAGAAATCTTTATGTACACTGTGGACATAACAATAGAAAAATGAATTTTTTAATTTTCTAAAGATCCCTTTCTTTTATTTTTCCTTTTTCATAGAGCAAATATTAATTTTTGTTTGTATTACAGCCTCACAGGCTACAGATCCAACAATAAATGAAAGCACAGTTGATAAGGCTGATATTCCAAATGAGCGAGCAGCAACTTCTCCATTTGTGAACTCAGAACCAATTCGAGAGGAGCAAGTGCAAAATGCTGTGAAGTTTCTTTCACATCCAAAAGTTAGGGGATCTCCGGTAATGTATAGGCGATCATTTCTAGAGAGGAAGGGTCTTACAAAAGAGGAGATTGATGAAGCATTTCGCCTTGTTCCTGTATGACTGTAGTTATTCTGAAATTTTCTAAGTTTATATATTGAAGACTGTCTAAACGTGATGTTAAACATTATCTAATTTTCCTCTGGCCTTAAGCATGACATTTACAAGTTCTTTGGTATATAATATTGTATAAATGATAGGATCCCACACCCAGCGTAACAGCCTCACAGCCAGTTGTTGCAAGTCAAGGTATTACATAAAATTCTTGGAGTGGATCTTTAGACTTGACAACCTAGTTAGTATAATTCTTGTATTAATTGGTTTCTTCTTTGGTACCCATGCCCTTGCTAATAGATGGACAGTTGAAGCCATCATCAACTACTCAGCCGCAAGCTTCTAGTCAAACTCTGCAGACAGCAACACCTGCAACTGCTGGTAGCATTTCTAAATTGGCAACACTTACTCAGTTTCACTGGTCTCATGCTCTTCTTGCTGTTGGCTTACTAGCTGTTTCAGGAGCTGGAACAGCAGTACTTTTTAAGGTATCATCTTATAACTAATAAAGATTTAAGATCCCTTGAACAATCTTTCTGTGCTAGTAGAAATTTTACCGTCTAATGTCCAAATTTTGTGAAATACGTTTGTCAGTTTGTTTCATGAATACAAATTATTTTATGAGCCACACTTCTAAATTTGTTAAACATAATAGAACATGCTTTTCTGCCCAGTGAATATGCTTCAAGTGTGTTCTGACCCTTTGGTGACTTGTGCTTTTCAGAACACTATCATACCCCGGTTGAAGTCCTGGATCCGCAAGGTTGTACTGGAGGAAGAAGAAGGGGAATCACTTGCTTGGAAAAGTAACCCAAAACCAAATTTGGCAGAAGAAGCTGCTGCCGCTGCAAAAGCAGCGGCAGCAGCCGCTGCTGATGTGGCTCGGGCAAGCCAAGAGATGTTGATGTCTAAAACTGAAGGTCAGTTTTTTTCGGGATTTAGCCATTTGTAGTCAAGAATGATTCAGAAGTACATACACTTCATTGCATCCTTTTACGATGTCAGCGACAATTGTCTTTTCCAGAGAAGAAGTACTTTATGGAGCTTTCAAACCTGTTAGATGTGCAAATACGTGAAATGAAGTCCATGAGTGCTACCTTGCAGAAATTGGAAGGTATTAAGATTAATTTAGGAAGCTGTGCATGTTCGCTGGTTTCCCCTTCTTCCTGTTTTAATGTAGCATATTATAGGCACTATGTCTCAATTACTTGTAAATTTTCTATTTGCGTGCAGTTGTATGTGAACTTTTAGGTTCAAATTTCAAGCTTTTATGGTCTATAGACAAGTTCCTAGAGGTCTTCTATTTCTGTTTAATAAAGAATAAGTTGAGTTGGAAGGGCCATTATAAGTCAAATTGCGCTCTTCGTTTTCTTTATATACCTGCATCATAATTAGAGATAATTTGGTTAGGCTTGTTGAGGTCCAACCTGATTAAATTGATGTTCTTATTTTGTTTTCTGGTTGCAAACTCCTTAGTAAAGTGGTTTATGGGGATTTTGGTTCCCCCCTCCCCCCCCCCCAAAAAAAAAAGCCACCCCACCACAAAAAATAAAATAAAAAAAATAAAAATAAAAATAAAAATTCTCCTCCATTTGTATTCTTGAGCAAAATGGGATGAAGTACCGAGCAACTTATTAACCTTCATTGAACTTTTCATCTGTGGTTACACATGAGCATCACGAACTTTGCATGTTTTTTCTTGCAAGATTTCTGCTTTGCTTATTGTTTTTGGTCATGTGCACTTTTCTTGGTTTTAATTAGTTAGTGGAATCATATGCTAAGCTTATTTACATGGCGGTACAACAAGGTAGTTTTTGTTGTCTCAGCATTTATTTAATAGCATGGACACCGCTTTATGGTTTTTATGCTTGTTTATTTGCAAATGATACTATCAAAATCACTTGAGTCAAAATTTACTTCATCCTGTTCTTTATACCTGCTAATCTGTGTTGGTGATACTAGTACCATTGCTGAAGTATTATGGATGGTATTTGTCTAGCATTACATTTTCTGCCTTGTAATTGCTTTTTGCAAGTCATATTTATGCAAGATTTGCTATATTCTTGCAGCACCTAAATTCATTTAGGATCATAACAAGAAAAGTTTTCAGGTTCAGAACTTGTGCACAATAGTGCATTATATCATAAGTTCTTAAAGCTCTTAGATGGACTAACAGATGCTAATATACAAGATAACTTTTTACAGGTATGATGTTAACATGTTGGAATACGAAGATAGATGATTTTTTCTGGCAGATAAAAAGACTAAAAATGTTCATTGTTGTCTCAAAAAATCAGTTTTCTGAGGGGTCCATAAGCTCTTTGATGGATAGTTATTAGTTTCTATTTTGACAAATGATTGAACCCTTGGAACATTTTTTATGTTTCCATCTGAAAAATATTTAACAGATTGGAAGAGTTTGCTTTCTTCTTGTTTCCTTCGAGTGCTTGTCTTACCAAGGTGGGATTTGCTAACTGTGTTTTTTTTGTTTATTCAAAGGACAAAGTAATATCCCTGCGAGAATAACTGCAGGAGGACAAGATGATCAAAGAGTCTCAGTCAATTCGCAGGTAAACTGTAAACAAAACTTGTTTGTGATGTAAAAAGCTACAAAGAACAGATGCCTCCTTAAGTCTGGTTTTTGTTTTCCATTTTCAGTTGTTGTTCTCCTAGTTTTGAACACAGTTTTCTTACCGATTCTGCATAATTTCCAGCAATCTTATTCTAATGGCAAGGTGGATAACAGCAAAAATTCAGGTTTATTCAGTTCTGAAATTTTGACTGCCTATAACACTATTTCTGAAGTTTCTAATTTTATCCCTGCAACATAATGGCAATTCATGTACAGTGAGATCTTCTTTACCACCCCCACCCGTGGAACCATCTGTTGCACCTCATCCAGAATCATATATGGAGGTGATGCTTCTCTCAATTTCCACGTAGTATTTTTGTTTGTAAAGAACTGACCAATGTGTTTGAGACGCTGTTTCATGTTTTACCCTATCCCTCCTTTTTTGAGAAAAGCATGCTTTTTTCAACATAAAGCTATACATGTATTGCCCTTCACAAGCCATAGATTTGGTTTGCCCTGGCATGTAACTTTGTTCTATGAAAAGTAACTGGTATCATCTTAATTGGTAGTCTGTGAATACTTTTTGCTAATGCGTGTTCAAGACAAATGCCTCAAAGCCACAATAATCTTACCTACTTGAAACTGTTGAGTCCTTTTTCCTCTTGGCTACCAAGTCAAATTGCTGCCTGAGTTCATTGCATTGGAAATTCAGTTCATCAACTCCTAATTACTCATTCTCATCCCTTGTCAGCTTTTGAAGAATAGCGAAAGAGATATGGTTAAAATAAAATAATGACAAAGAAGTAGAGAAATTAAATAGCAAGGCATACATTGCTTCTGGAACAGCAATTGAGAACAGTATTTGTTGAAGCAGCTGGAAAACAATTTTTTAGTTGCCAACCAAATTTGCATAGAGGCAAAGCATTCTGCCTATCCCCCCCCCCCCCCCCCCCAAAAAAACAAAAAAAAAACAAAAAAAAAAGTTAAGAAAGATGTTCATGCTATGATGCTCCACGGTTGTTGCATATCTGCAGGGGATTAATAGGTTTGCATTACATGTTGATTTTCTCTGAACACACAAGTTATAGATGTAGTCACATGCTTTTGATTGTTCATAAATGTCCCTTTATATAAAGATAATGTGTAGAATTATATCGCAGATCATGGCTATGGTTCAAAGAGGAGAGAGGCCCTCCAATATCCGAGTATATCTTCCCTTGTGATTTCACTAGATTTCTCTTTCCACCCTAGATGTATATGTTGGTACCAAATTTTTTTTCCCCCCAATTCATTTACTTGTTCACTTTGTATTTCAGGAGATCAACGATCAACCACCCAATCCCAATCAGCCAGTGCCAAACCCTCGCTTAGTACCAAAGCCTAAGGTTTGCCTTTGAGAATTCTGATCATGTTATTTTCTGATTTTTCTGTTTCTTTTTTTTTTTTTTAATTACCTCTACCATGTGTTAAATGTCACAATTCTTGGTTAATGGGCAGTAACCAAGGGGTTACATGTTACTGTTACAAAATTTTGAACTTTTAGCTGTCCTATATATTTGTTTACAACGTGGATTTCCCTCCTGTTGTTTGAATGATTCAAAAGTGGGAGTATGTTTCAAAGATTTGCAATAACCTAAAAAACTGTGAATTTGATCATTTATACATTTTTTTTTGTAACTGTTGCATGGAAGTTAAGATGATGTTTACCAATGTTCATTGGCTGTTGAATTGTGCCACTTATTACTAATATCCATATCCTTTTCTTGAATAGCCTTGGGAGGTTGGTCAATCACAGAGTAGCTCTAGCAACGGTTTCCAGTATCAAGAGAGTAGCAATGGCTTCAATTCTGGGTCCCAAACTATTCAATTGAATGCAGATGGTTCAGTCCCTTGGTGGCAGCAAAAGAATGTCAGAATTACAGAAATTGAAACCGAAGATGAACAGAAAATTGGGTCTTCAGTGCTAAATGAAATACCGGTTCAACGATCCTGGGTTCCACCTCAGCCACCTCCTGTTGCAATGGCTGAAGCAGCCGCAGCTATCCGACAGCCAAAAAAGCCATTGTTTCAGAGGGAACAGTTGACTGATGATCAGTTACTAAGCCGTTCTTCAGAGATAACTGATGAATTGCAAAGGATTACAAAAATCTCTGAAGCTGGTGGTGTAGAGGCCAATGGTGCTATTCCCACAGTTACTGCAAGTGAGATACAAAGAGAAGAGCAGCAGCCAGATATTGAAACTTGAGTACCTGAAAAGGCAGTCTGCCTGATCTGAGAGCACGTTCATTTCTGCCTCCATGCTTAATCCTGCCGGACTATGAGTTGATTTTATGAAGTAATCAATCTACAAGAATCTTGTTCAACTGAACTGAATGTACAATCCATATAAAGCTTATATCTTTAGACATGATCGCATGCAGCTATCTCTACTTAAAATAGTTATGGAGCTCACCGTGCTGCTATCTCTACTTAATGAACCCAGACCGAGCCATAACGGGCTGTTCCCGTCATCTGTTAATTTGGACAAACAAATAATGGGCTGTAAGGGGAGGTCTGTTTCATTTTTTTTGGAATGTGTGTTTTGGGGTTTTCCCCTTGTGTTTATTTCTCCCTAAAGTGGGCAATAGCATGAAAACTGAAGGAACTTTTTTTTTTTTTGATGACTTGTTCTGTTATCTTCTGCTCAGTCTTGGAAAGATGCCTTTTTGTGCCAGGATCTGGCTCGGCTTTATAAAAGACTGGTACTTGGGTGCACTGTATGCACGAGTGAAAAATTTAATGCAAAAATTCTAAAAGTTGACAGTGGTTGTAATACACAATTTCTGTGATTGACTAGTGAACGGATGGTTAAATTAAACGGGATAAATTTCAAATTTTACCTTTATCTTATATTAATATAATTAGTTGAAAGAAAAACATAATTAGATGAGACATTTAGCAAATCAAATAGTGACGGCACCAAGGGTGACATCAAAAGCCTCTTACCGAACCTAATTAACAAATCAAGGGTAACATGATTAAAATCCCTCGCACTAACAATTGTAGTATTATTTCCTTTTGTTTCTTTCTGTTTAGTTTAGGGGCTTTTGTTGCATATTGCGAAGTGAAGGAATTTTTACTGTTTCTTGTTGTGTCTCTTTTTTATCATGGTACCTTACCATGGATATAGGTAAAGGAGACGGTATGTAGTGTCTCTTCGTTTATATATGTGTGTGTACATATACGTGTGTGTGTGTGTCTATATATATATATATAGTAAATTTCTAAACACATTATCAATAAAATTGCCAATTAGTTTAGGGTCTTTTGTTGCATATTGCAAAGTAAAGGATTTTTAGTGTTTCATGTTGTTGGCAGTTTTTTCTCATGGTATCTTACTATAGGCATCAGTAAAAGAAGAGCACTATTTGGTTTTGTAGTGTCTTCTCTTTTACATGTGCGTACATATTTTTTTTAAAAATTAGTTCATTACTTAAATTTCTAAACATGCATTATCATTAAAATTGCTGATTAACATGATAACTAACACAATAGCTAATCCTTTTATATTAAAAATATAATAAGTAATCACAAATCGCTTTAATAATATGAAGTTAACTATTATGAATTTCGTTCATATTTATTTTTTCAAAAATTACACATATAGTGTGTGACCTTAGTACTGGTACAAATTATTGGGCTATTTTGAACATATACACAGCACCAATATAGCCACAAGAAATCTGGTCCACTACGCATTGAGGCCCAACTATAAGTTTTTATATTATCTGTATGAAGATTAGTCCCAACCATGGGCAGGGTAAATACACTGTCCAACCAGCCAAGAACTGTAAATCAAATATGGTACTAATAAATAATAATGAACTTTCAATGAATTATTAGTAGAAATGAATAAAAGGTCGAGCGGTTAATGTTGTATGACTTCACCTTAGAGATTGGAGGTTTGAATTCCATTTACACCAATTCTCTACCTCCATTGTAATAGTATAAGTTTGATTAAAAAAATGAATTAATCGTGTCTTGTCAAGAATAATATCTTACTAATAGTGAACTCTTGAGTGACTAAACCAATTGCGTCCTGATTTAGAGGCTAACTTTAGGGGCTAATTGGAAACTCTATGGTGTTCCTGAATCGTAGTTCCCTAAGCAGGTAAAGTGAAACTTTTTCTTATCTTTGGAGAAGGTTTTCTTGATTTTTTTTTTTTAATTTTGAAGGGGACTGTTTGACTGGGGAGGAGGCACTTGCAAGAAGTGGAAAGAGTTAAATCAGAGGTATATGGTGTTCCACTGCCTTGGTAAATTAAGAGTGGGTATGAGTAGATTTGCATCGCATAGAAGTACAAATATGTGACAGCTTGTATCTCTTTGAAAATTTTTATTCTCGCTATAGTTACACCTTGGTGAGAATATTTAATCAAAGAGAACAATATTTTGACATAAATTTCATCCTACCTGGGACTAACCTCTGAGTTCCAGTGGAAAATTCTTACATGAACTCTATCCATTGTTTAAGTTGTAGATCTATTGTTTAAAATAAAGTCACATGAGTATTTTTACATTATTATTTTACATCAGCATTATACTTATGTGAAAATATTTTAGACCATAAGATTCACTGGTAAAGCTTAACCCAGTCCATACAAGAATTTTTCAAATTATGAAATCGGATAAAATACAATCCTTTGAAATGGGGGAACGAAATAGATCTCATTCCCTACAAGACTACTAGACATACAAGCAGTGAGAATATTGAGTAAAATAGTTGCATCACGACAATACAAACAATACAAAAAGGTTAAAAAATTGGGAGTGCGAAAATCACTCCATCATATTAACTTTAGCACAAAGGATTTGCACAAACAAAGATACAAACGATTTGCTCAAGTTTTGAATCAATCAACACGCAGGACAGGGAATTGCAAGCTTGTGGTCCTGTCCTTCTAAGTTTGAAAATCAAGCATTTTTTTTTTCATTGGAGTACAAAGAAGTCGTTATCCATTTGTAATTTTCATCTTCTAAAATAACCCTATGATTATTTGCATCTGCCAATTCTGCTTTGAAGTAGCACATATTATTTTTTTTCCTTCTGGTGGTGCTCGTGCATCATGCATGCTGCTATTATTGGACGTCAATTAATTGTGTCCACATTACTATTGAGTTTGAATGCTACTCTTGCCTGAAATCAATTTGCAAGACACACACAAACCATCTCTTCTCACATTATTTTGCTTTTCGTTTTTTCTCTCACTGTCTTTTTTTTGTCTTTGTACATTTCTTATTAATTATATTCCCGATTATATCTTAGCATATTGTACCTAATCCATCCACCTACGTGGGCATAGGGATCACTATATACTCAATTAAGTACTGCCCAACTGAATGCTCACTTTCGGCCAAACCACAACCGTCAAATTCAAGAAAGAGGAAAAAAAAATGGAAGAAAAAGATATTCTTTTTTTTTTTTTTTTTGCGGGTAAGTGAAAGAAAACGATAATTTCCACAATAAATATGAGAATGAATAGAAAGTCGAGCAGTTAAAACTCTTATGACTCCATTTCAGAGGTCGGGGATTCGAATTTAATCAACACCAATATCCCACCCCATTGTAGTAGGTAGGATTTATATATAAATAAAAAAAGGAATATAAAACAAAAGTAGAATCAAAATACTCGAAATCGAAGGGAAAGAATTAAAAAGAAAAAAACAAAAGGAGGGAAATTAATTGTTGGCTTAAAAATGAAAATGTCATGTTAAACAAGAATCAGCTGTTTCTGACAATTTTGACCTATGAGCTGGTAAATTTGTAATTTGATGTGCGACATATCTTGTGATCCACGTGGTTTCATCAGACGTGCAATTTAGCAATTCTGCATGAGCAACAATCGCAGCGAAAAGGGGGATGGATCCACCTCTCAAGATCGTGCATGAAACACGATTTCACGTCAACATCTTGGTCCATTAGTCCAACTTCAACATGCCCACCCTGCTGGTTTCTTAATTTGCCACAGTCGTCCAAGACTCAAAAGTTCGCCAAAAATCTCTCAAAAGTTTGCGTTCTAAAAAGTAGGGAAAATTTCCGTGGAAGTTTGTAATGAAAAGATAGGGCAAAATTTTTGCATAATTTTTATAAAGACACATACGTGAATATAATAATTTTTTTTATTAATATTAAGATAAAATGGCAATTTATTTATCTTTTCAAGATAGAGAAATATAATTTTTCTAAAAAACTATTTCACTCAATATTATTAGAAAATCGATTTTAATTTGATTTTGACTGGAATTAATTATTAGAATAAAGATTCATCTTCATATAATCATTGCCTTCATAATTTTGTGCCCAAACTTTCGAACTAAAATTAAGAAGTAATTGATTTTATAATTTCGAGAAGATGAATAAAAATGTCAATATATTTTTTATTTTTGATTAAAAACTCTAATATTTAGAAATTTTCAAAAATTGATTTCATTTTGATTTTGGCGGCAATTGGCCAGTAAAAAAAGGTCCATTTTCAAAAAATCATCTCTTTCATAATTTTTGCCCAGACACTTTAGATCAAAATTTAGAAGAAATTAATTTTTTAGCTTTGAGATGATGAATAAAAGTATGGGTTGTTTATTAAAAAATTAAAGAAATATTAATGTTTTAAGTCAAATTTCTAAAAAATCACGTATATTTTAACTGAGATCAGACTTTCCAAAATCCAATTAATTGGACTACAAAGTTTGTCTTGAAGTAGAGTTTCTCACTTAGTATTCAACTTAAAATTTGACTAATGCTAAGTTTGAGAATCTTGACTTCTTTGCTGCAATATTCTGCATGAGTAACAAGAATTGTTAAAAGTTGCAACTGGCTATAAAACCAATATGTAACCCCGATTGATTCATTGTCAGTTTCAACAAGTCACATTCATCGATTCAAGGTGTTCATATAAATTTTTTAACGAAAATAGTCAAGATCCAACGTTTTGGGCTTGTGAATTCTTGAGTCATGAAACCGACGAGTATGAAAGATTTTAAAATTTACGATAAATGTTATACCAGGTCTCCGATTGAGAGTTAATCCCAAGTTTAGGTTCAATTTGAAAATGTGTCTACAAGTGGGATGATTTTGAACTGGTGTTCTGAAATTGGATTCAACGCAATTTGGAATTGCGTTGTCAGAATAATCTGACCGAAATTTGTTTTCTTTTACAAAGCTGTGTGATTCCCTGGGTGATTCCCTGGTTGCAGGTCTCGTGAGCTGACAGCGCAAGTGCGAAATGCGCTGTCTTCGGACAGCGCATTTCGCACTTGCGCTGTCAATTGGCTTTAAAACGCCTCCCATTTTGATAACCAAAGCAGCATTTCCTCCTCCTATTCTACCGAAACAAGCCTTCGATTGTTCTTCCAATTCTGCTGAAACAAGTCTTCAGTAAAGCAAAGCATTTTAGTCGTCCTTCAGCCGAAGCAATTGTGCTCTTCACACCGAAGCAATCCGCATTCTTCACACTTCCATTTCAGTCGGTCTTCATTTTCCTTCAGCCGAAGCAATCCTCTTCTTCAGACTCTTGCATTTTAGTTGGTCTTCACACAGATTACCGAAGCAATCCTAACTTCCATTTCAGTTGGTCTTCACGCTGAGCAGCTCCATTTCAGTTGGTGGTTAACGGACATTCTTCCCATCAGCAAGGCAATTCTATTGTATTGAAGGCCATTCTTCCCATTTTGGATAACATTTCTCAAATTCTCTAAATATCTAGGTCAGATATCTTAACTTTAATTTAGTTATTAATGTAAATTATTTACTTTAAATTATTTGTAAATTATTTACTTTGTGCATGTAGATTATTTGGTTTTACTAGTGATTTGGCATGCTTAAATCTATGTATTCACTATGTCTATTGCGTTAGGTAGAATAAATGAATAGAAATGGTAGATAAGTGGCAGACTAACAAGTGCTTGGACCAATGGAAATCAACTTGTCAAATTTGAAACATAAATAAACATTCTGCCTAATTGTTTAATTTGTGTGGTTGTCGTTGTTGCCTTAGGAATCTGAAGAGAAATAAGAAACAAAATTAAACCTATACAAAATATGTGAAGGAAAAACAACAAGTTCTTGTTCAAGTTTTCTTAGTCAAAATATTAAATTTACATTATTAGAAACATATAATCAAAAATTTTCTCTAGATTCTATTTAAATGTAAAGAAAAAAATATAATGTAATTAATAAATTCAAAGAACAATTACTTAGTGACAAATAGCAAATAATGTCAAAGAAAAAAAACTGTGTAACAACATTTTGACTAATTCAATTTGTCGTTCATTTATTTTCACCAATTTTCACTTTACAGATATGGGATCCATATATGTTGCCCTTTTTAGACTTAGTATAATATATGATCTCATTTTTAATAATTAATATTGGTAGTGGTGCCATATACATAATCTGATTTCTAGCAACTAAATAATTCAATTAAACCCCCCCTAACTTAAATAAACTATAAAGAGAAAATATATATACTATATTTAAATTTTCCTAGTAATCTAATTTCTTGAATTCTTTTTAATTTGATATATAAGAAATAATCTATGTATAGGAAATAATCTATGGGAAAATAACCTGAAATTGATAGTGCAATAATATTTATGTGAAATTTATTAGGCATTACAATAATATTCAAACATGGAGCTTTTAATTTTTTTTTCCTAATAATCGCGTTGACTAGGTTTCATTGTATTTAAGAGGGTGTACATTAATGTGATTATTATTTTTGAATTTATAATATTACATTGGAAGAAAATGGCTAAAGAACATGCTTTTTTTGTGTATGAGATAAATTCATAATAAAATAGAATTATACAAAATATTTAGTCTTTTCTATATGAAATAAAAATATATTTATATAATAAAAATACATTTTTATATATACCACACACTTGGAAATTAATATATTTTGGGTTGAATTTTTACATGGATATTAAAAAGCTAATAGTCAAGATCTTTCCTTAATATATTCTCTTAATGATAGAGCTCAAATATATATTGTCACAAAAAAATTTTTGGTGGTATGATATTTCAAAAAGATACAGGTGCTTTCTTTTCTTAATGAGAATGTTTGACGAAGTACTATTTAGTATGTGATTTCTTTAAATTTGACTCATTTTAATGGTCTTAATCAATTTATAGGTAGATTTTACGAAATTTTTATTTCATAAATTAGTATTATTGAATATTTAAATTTTTCTTGGACATTAGTCAAATAGATTACTGTTAGAATTAATAAGAGTTATTTGTCAAACACATATTCTTGTAATAAGGATATATAACTTTTAATTTTAATTGAAATATCATATATTATGAGAATAGTGACTTTTAAAATTTGTTAATAACTATTCTTTCAAAAAAAATTTTGTTAATAACTATAGCCTCGTGATGCTTGAAATATTCTCATATTTTATATTTACTATAACAATTAATGTATTTGTATATATTGAGCTTTTCACCTCCACTTTCAATCAAATTGGTTTTATTTTTGCCTATTACAGAAGTCCAAAAAATATGATATGCCTCAATTTTGTGTTATATAGAAATTTAAACCACACATTTTTTATTTATAATGCACACACTCATGTTTATGGCATCCTTAGATTTAGAATTTTCTATATGAATTAATTTCACTTTTCGAATAAATAATGCTTGAGAACTCATGTAATTGATATCCTAATACACTCCTTAACCAAATACATAAAATCCTTTCGTAATTGGTTAATTACTTTGTATATATTATCACAATATAAGATCATAAATATTTATCCAACTATCTTGATTGATTTGTTAAAAACATTGATTTGAATTGAAAATGATATGCTCAAAATCTTGGGTTGTATTAAGAAAAAACATCATAAATGGTTTAATGCAAAAATTTAATGATTAAAGAAATCATACAACCTTTATAATTAATTCATATAAAAAAATTTAACTCTTTATATTGGGAGTAGTTTCTTAGAACTTAACTCTAAGTCTCTTGAAAGCTTGGCTTTGTTAATTTATTTGTAATTTTTAAATTTTCAAGTAATTTCCTAGAATAAGTTTTAGTAAAATTTATATTTGACATTTCCTGTTTAGGTTTATAAGATTACTTTTTATATTAATACCTAGATATGATTACAAAATAGAAAAATAAATACTTTCTTGGAAAAATAATATTGTAATCAAATAATTCCTCAATATTCAAAATCCATCCATTCTGGCGACGTCTCCTACCTTCAATATGGGCATTGTTCAAATTCCTTCAATCAAGATTAATTGACAAACTTTCTTACCTCTTGGTCCATGATATATAATACTTTACTAATTTTAAAAATTAGTGTAATAGTAGTAATTTTTCGTATAAGATTTAATTTGTTAAAACTTTTTTTTTTAAATTTAGTTAACAAAATAATAATAAAAAATAGAAACGAAGTAATAGTGCTAAATGAATTCAAAGTACAAAGATTTTTTAAAAATTATTTGTATTTTAAATTATAATTTAAAAAATGGAATTGCCATTTATAATTCTTTTACAAGATTTTTTATAAATTAAATATTGAGGTAAATTTTTGCTAATCAATACATGACAAAGCAATTTTCTTTATATCTTTAGGAAATACATTAAATGTTAGATGTTAAATCACTTAAGGTCATTCATGCTTTTATATATATATATATATATATATATATATATAGATATATATATTAGATAATTATTAAAATTCCTTCAAGTTAATAATTCCTTCGTTAACCTTGCTAATCAATACATGACAAAGCAATTTTCTTTATATCTTTATGATTTAAATTTACTGTAATAAACTAATTACTATATCTTTTAAATTTAAGTTTTAATGATATTTAAAACTTCAAAGCTTTGATTAATTAATTCCGTGTAATTATTTTCAAGTTCATGTAGGTGAGTTAAATATACTATTTTTCATCTTTTTTTGGCACTATACTATATACTTTTGTGATGCTTTAAAATATGGTAACACTGCATCCAGTATTAATAATATGTAAATTGGTTGTTTTAAGTGGATAATTTAATTTATTTATTCTATAGTGCCTAAGAATATTTTTTAACTAAAATTAAAATTATATTTAAAATATAAGATTAATTCTTATTGCAAAATATTTGAAAAATGATTTCTCTTTCGATGTTTTGGTTATATATTTTTTTCTATTTTTTTGCAAAACAATTTTTTTTTTTTGGGCTAATAACTTCTTTTTTGGTTTTGGATCTCTTGTAAAGTATGAAATTTATATTTAAATACTAACTCTAATTTAAATTTGTAACTATAAAAGGATTGAAAGACTTTTAAAGGGAGGTTGGGTTGATTAAAATTTGATTAATCCAATGTTTTATATTTCTGTTAATATCTCATTTTTTTTATGTGACTGAAAATAAAAAAAGAGGTATTTTAAAAAATACATTAAATATTAAAACACCAAATCACTGAAGGTCTTTGGCATTGGTTACATACACGAAGATTGTTTTCAAAATGACTGCTATAACTTTAAAAATTTGTAATCACTTGATTCTTAATTCTAAGAGTTAAGCTTTGATCATATTATTGAGTTATAAAAATCCTGGCATATTTAATATTTATATGGACGCTATTGCAGTTGTGAGTTATATACAAATGAAAGCATATATCAACCTCTAAATAGAACGGAGCATACACGTGTCAAATATATTGATTATAGAATACAATTTTATTTGTCAAAAACTTATAGACGTAAAACATGCATGATCGCATTCTTTTGTGTAATTTTCTTTATTGGTTTTTGATTTTTTATAGAATATGAAATTAATTTATATGTTGACCGATTAAAAATATTTCAAAATTTTAAATTTGTAATCGTAAAAGATTTAAATCACTTTTAGAGGAAGGTTGAGAATGATTACAATTTGATTAATCTATATTCCTTGTTAAAATCCTTTTATAATGTGACTACAACTTAAAAAGTAAGGGTATTTTAGAAAATACATTAAATGTTAGATGTTAAATCACTTAAGGTCATTCATGCTTATATATATATAAATATATATTAGATAATTATTAAAATACCTTCAAGTTAAAAATTATTGCAAAATAAGTAAGTAAAAATTATGTAATTTCTTCATCACATTATAAACAGGAAGATGGTTTTACCTTTTGGAGTTATGCTATACTGGGGAGGAGAAATACGATACGAAGGGGGATTGCATTATGAGCCACGACGTTGTAACGTCGGGTTCGTACTCAAACATAGAATTAGTTACGATCAGCTGTTGGAAAAGATATATCATTATATGAGATTGGAAAGAAGTCGCTTCAAATTGAATATTATTTTGAAATGTCCATGCGGTCCCTCGATGTTTAGTGAATTTCCGGTAATGGATGACGATACATTGGAGATAATTTATAACTTGAACGATGCTATTGAGGGCTATGCTGCTGAATTTTATATTCAAACAGAGGAAATTGTTGAAGCACCTTTCGCACGAACTGACTGGGGGATCAACGATACTGGTCCTATGATGTCTTTGCTAAATCCATTTCTGTATCCACAGAACCCATCCCAGATTCCATATCCTTCCCAGTATAATAGTTCAATGGTGTCAGCTAGCATGGCAAATACATACACACCTGTACAGAGTTTTGAGCAACAGGGTCATCATTTAGAGGAACAATGCGGTACATCCGGCATGCATCCTCACAGTGGCATTGGGGAAACACCGGTACATGGCATCAGTTCTATCCCTAGCACTAGTTATAATAGCCCTCGGTACGATAATCCTGTATAAAGGTTGGTGCAGTCTGAGGGAAGATTGGTACTATCTGATAGTTCATCATCGGATGATGACAATGATGATGCCGAATCAGATAATGTGTTATCTCCCGAATCTGATAATAACTTGGAAACTGATGTTGGCGACCATATGCACCAATATGATCCACAAAATTTTGGCGAGATTCAAAGCCAAAATTACCAAAATGAACATGAAATTTCAACTGAAATGCGGCAAAATTTTGTCCCACCAGAGGTGCCTCCGCGAGAGTATGTTCCGACCGGATTATCATTTTTTGATGATCTTGGTATTCAATCAGATTACGATCCAACTGATAAAGAAGATACGGAGCGGATATACATGTATTGTGAGGAAAACCCTGACATCCGCTTACGTATGCTTTTTCAAAGTAAGGAACAGCTAACAGAAGCAATAAGAATGTGGTCAGTACGACATAATAGGGAGTTCAGAGTAGTAGAAAGTAAGAAGAGGACATGGGCGGCCAAATGCAAATTTGCTCTTGATACTCCTGCTACATCGGTCACACCAAATTACAACAATTGTGACTGGTGTATTCGAGCACTTTGCAAGAAATCACACGGAATGTGGGAAATTACTAAATGGGTGAACAATCATATATGTCTTGGCTCATCGCAGGGCAACAATAATCGAAGTTTAACATCTGCAGTGATTGCGCATAAGATAATGCACTCAATTGAGATTGATCCTGCGTACAAGGTGAAGAACATAATAGATGATATCAAGGAGCTCCTACACGTTAACATATCCTACAAGAAGGGTTGGTACGGTCGTAGGAAGGCTATCCATATGGTTTATGGTGATTGGGATTCAAATTTTACGGTGTTGCCTAAATATATCAGTGCCTTGATTCAATCTAATCCCAATACTGTAGTGAAGTTTCTCCATCATCCATGCAGTGCTCAGAATGTCAAAGTTTTTAGGTATATATTTTGGACTTTTGGTCCAGTAATTGATGCTTTCTCTACGTGCAGGCCTGTTGTGTGCATTGATGGTACCCACTTGCGGGGTGAATACAAAGGAAAGTTGCTTGTGGCAGTGACGATGAATGCAGACAATCGCATTTTACCTCTAGCGTATGCAATTGTCGATGAGGAGACAAATGCGAGTTGGGGCTGGTTTTTGCAACAATTCTATCAGTACGTTGTGCGGGGTCGGAAGCCAATTTGCATTATCTCTGATAGACACGGTGGGATAATTAATGCCATGGAAAATGCAGAGTACCTGCGTGAACCATTCACGTATCACAGGTTTTGTCTTCGGCATGTTCGTAGTAATTTAATGACCAGATTTAGAGGAACAAAATTAAAAAATTTGGTATGGTCACTTGGATATGCCAAACAGATGCGCAAGTGGAATGAAAGCAAGAGATTATTAAAACGTCATGATCGAGAAGCTTGGGAATATCTCAAACAGATCGGTGTAAAGAAGTGGTCTCTTGTACACGATGGCGGTCATCGCTGGGGCATTACTACTACGAATATCTCTGAAAGTTACAACAACATCTTACGGGGGATAAGACAAATGCCCATCAAAGCATGTATTGATTTGACATTTCGACGAACAGTGAAACTCTTCAATGAGAACAGGGAACAGGCAGCACATTATCAATATCCATTCCCACCGAGAATTTGGAAAAAATATATAAAGGCAGATCAAAAGGGACAAGGACATAGAGTCCGAGAATTTGATGTTTCCAATGGTGTGTATGAGGTTATAACTCGCCGCGGATTGCATAACAGAGGTGGGAACTTGCACACAGTTAATTATCACGATAAGAAATGCACATGTGGTAAATGGCAAATGTTCAAATTGCCGTGTTCACATGCCATGGCTGTTTGTAGACAGAGAAATGCGGATCCTTATATGCTTTTTGACCATGTGTATACGCGAAATACACATATTACACAATATTCAAGTAATTTCTATCCGTTGGCTCACCCTGATTATTGGATAGAGCCAAATTGGAAGATGCAAGCTGATGATAGCCAATTCGTAGATCGTCGTCCAGGACGTGTTCGAGCAAGCCGCATTCGGAACGAGATGGACCAACGACAACCTGATGAGCCACGTAGATGCAGGCAATGTCACCAGCCCGGCCATAATAGGAGAAATTGTCCACATATAAATTAGTATTATTTTCAATACAATTTACATTGTATGTGTAACGAATTGTGTTTTTTTCTATAATTTTTGTTGTTGTTGTTCATATTAGATTATAATATTCATAAAGTGTTTACGAATTTTACTTTGATTTTTTTTCTAACTTTCGAACATGGACAATAATATTTCGGTGCTATTCATTTTGGTATCATATACATATCTATGAAATTTTAATATTTGGTTTCTTTGTAGATTATTGAGTTTCTAATGGAGTCACATTATCCACATCCGGGACCATACATTCATGAGATCATACAGCCTGAGACTCAGCATCGTGCACGTGCCATATTTGATGGAACGATTGAAGACAAACAGTTACTTTGTAGACGATGTGACGGTCGATTGTGGCATCACTTGCCTGTCCCAGATCGTGTCATGTATTATATTCGTCTAGCTGGATTTGAAGGTGTACTATTGTGCGGAAATATTAGGATTGACCATGCACTGGTGACTGCTTTAGTTGAGCGTTGGCGACCAGAGACCCACACTTTTCACTTGCCTATTGGAGAGGCGACTATCACATTGCAGGATATTGAGGTCCTCTGGGGTCTACCCGTTGATGGTGAGCCAATAATTGGGATAGATGAGCAACGCTCTATTCGTGATTGGACTTATTTGTGTCAGGAGTTACTGGGTATTACTCCAGATACATCAGACATTGTAGGAGTTAGACTGAGAATCCGGTGCTTAGAGACTGCACTTAAGAGACACTTGCCAGATGATGCTTCTGAGGAAGATTGCAGACAGCGCGCCCGTATTTACATCATGTTCCTATTAGGTGGACACTTATTATCTGACAAATCAGGTGCATTAGTACAGTTACGATTACTATCATTTCTTGGGGATTTAGAGTCTGCTAGACGATATAGTTGGGGTTCAGCCGTTCTAGCTACATTATACCGTTGCATGTGTGATGCCACGTCATATATGGCGCAGGAGATTACTGGCGCACTGGTGCTGTTGCAGTTGTGGGCATGGGAGCGACTACCCACTATCCGGCCAGATCGTCTATTACCTTCCACAGATCATCGTGGACCTTATGGATCCAGGTAAGAAAAATTATATTTCGTCTATCATGATCAATTTAAATATTTTTATAACTTTATCTTAGTTTTAGTAAATTTTTTTAGGTGGGATGTCCAGTTTGATGTTCACAGGGTTTCTACGCATGTATTATCGGTGTTTCGTGATCAGCTTGACAGCTTGCGACCAGAGGAGGTATAAAATTTTATTTTAAAAGTTTTAATATATCTTTGATTCAAATATTTCATAAAATTGTCATTACTTAGTTCTCATTGCATCGTTTGCAGTTCGTTTGGCAACCGTACTCTAATGTGCTTTCGACGCTTCCAGATTACTGCACTGCTGGTCGTAGCATATGGCAGTCAGTAACATATTTGATTTGTTGGGAGTTTGTGGAGGCTCATTTACCACATAGGGTTTCACGACAGTTTGGGTTGGAGCAGATTATACCCATGTCGATGCTTATGGATATGCAGCCTCAGTTGCACTTAATAGACCGACGAGGTCGAACTAATAATGATTGGACTATCACACACCGACAGTTTATCAATTCATGGATGGGACGCCATAACACTGTATTTACAGGTAGTCCAGCAGTGGATACTAGATATCCATCTCATGAGTACTTACGCTGGTATCGAGAGAGGACAGTATTATACGTCTCTAATCCTAGTCGCCGACCTGCTCAACCTGAGGGTTATCAAGGTGATGGTTCAAGAGAGAATTATATGGTAAGTTATTCAAGAATATTTTCTTTATTCTATGCCTACAAAAATATTTTCTTAAAAAACATTGCATCTAACTCTTCATTTTTTTTTTTTACAGTCTGACATGGTATTACGCATGCATTACCTGTCCGTCGATAGCTTGCCAGATGCTGAGCCTGCAGCTGCTGAGGTTTGGGGCATCATGCAAAATATGACATATGACGCACTTCGTGGGGCTGGAGAATTAAGTCGCCTTTCACATCGTCCTCCACCGTTGCCTATTCACGTTGCTGAGGGTCATGTAGATGCTCGCCGAATTCAAAGGACTCCCCGGAATGTTCGAGGAAGCCAGCATGGTGGAGGACGTCGTCGCCGTGTTCGACATATGGATCCGACTGAAGGTCCATCTTGGCCGACTGGTGAAGGTCCATCCCAGGCGGCTCCTTATGATGTATCTCAGTCGTACCATGATGAAGGTCCATCCCAAGCGACTCCATATGGTGCATCCCAGTCATATTATCACGGTGAAGGCTCGTCACAGCCACCTAGTACGTCGTGCCCTTTTACCCCGCCTTATTATGTGTCGACTCAAGATTCGGCTACTTTCCCTTTCGCTTCATATAGTGAGTCATACATGCCACGAGTTTCTACTACAGGTATTTCGACCTCACCAGTGCCCTTTGGAGGTTTTAGTTCACAGGCTGAGGACATTATGCAAGAATTAGAATCCCGACAGATACCTGTAGATGCACCGCGTAGAACTCGTAGAATTCGTAGGCCTCCAAGATGTGGGACTCATGGCACATTGGGAGCACCGCACTAGATCTCGATTTTTGTATTATATTCCTCATTATATCTAATTTTTATACTTTACCATTATTCATTCGTAAATTTATTTACGCTAAACTCAACGTATATAAAACTTAATATTCTAACATATCCTAAACCTTAAGATCGAATATAACATAATTATAAGTTATAATGGTACAAAAAATTTAAATTTTGTTTAAGTCCTATAATTTACAATGAGCGAAATAAGAGCAAAATTAAAATTTTCAACACTCTTTCTACAATCTGGTAAAAAACTTAAATTATAAAAAAAGGATGATAAGGCTTTTTAATTAAGAAAGGAATACAAATTAATATTTTTGGTAGATCATCATTTTTTCGTGGAGTTTTAGATGGAGAGAAAAGGATCCCTTTGAATGAAAAAAAAAAAAAAGAAATCAAAGAACCGAAAAAAAAGAAATGAATGGAAAACGCATTTTGGAAACGCATTTTTGGTAGATCATTTCTTCGTGAAGTTTTGGATGGAGAGAAAAGGGTCCCTTTGAATGAAAAAAAAAAAAAGAAATCAAAGAACCGAAAAAAAAGGAAATGAACGGAAAACGCATTTTGGAAATGCATTTTTGGTAGATCATTTGCTCGTGGAGTTTTAGATGGAGAGAAAAGGATTTCTTTGAATGAAAAAAAAAAAGAAATCAAAGAACCCAAAAAAAGAAATGAACGGAAAACACATTTTGGAAATGCGTTGTCAATTGACAACGCATTTCCAAAATGCGTTGTCAAAACCTTATTTACGCTAAGCTCAATGTATATAAAACTTAATATTCTAACATATCCTAAACCTTAAGATCGAATATAACATAATTCTTAATCCTATATTTTAAACCCTATAATGATATATCCAAATTCATCACTTTAAGTGCAAAATTTTGAATCCTAAATACAAAAAATATACCTTAAAAAATACAAAATATACATAAACGTTAAAAAAATAACTAATTATAAGTTATCATGGTACAAAAGATTTAAATTTTGTTTAAGTCCTATAATTTACAATGAGTAAAATAAGAGCAAAATTAAAATTTTCAACATTCTTTCAACAATCTGGCAAAAAATGTAAATTAAAAAAAATGGATGATAAGGCTTTTTAATTAAGAAAGGAATACAAATTAATATTTTTAGTAGATCATTTCTTTGGGGAGTTTTAGATGGAGAAAAAAGGATTCCTTTGAATGAAAAAAAAAAAAAAGAAATCAAAGAACCGGACAAAAAGAAATGAACGGAAAACGCATTTTGGAAACGCATTTTTGGTAGATCATTTTTTCGTGGAGTTTTAGATGGAGAGAAAAGGATCCCTTTGAATGAAAAAAAAAAAAAGAAATCAAAGAACCGAAAAAAAGGAAATGAACGGAAAACGCATTTTGGAAATGCATTTTTGGTAGATCATTTGCTCGTGGAGTTTTAGATGGAGAGAAAAGGATTTCTTTGAATGAAAAAAAAAAAAAGAAATCAAAGAACCCAAAAAAAGAAATGAACGGAAAATACATTTTGGAAATGCGTTGTCAATTGACAACGCATTTCCAAAATGCGTTGTCAAAACCTTATTTACGCTAAGCTCAATGTATATAAAACTTAATATTCTAACATATCCTAAACCTTAAGATCGAATAAAACATAATTCTTAATCCTATATTTTAAACCCTATAATGATATATCCAAATTCATCACTTTAAGTGCAAAATTTTGAATCCTAAATACAAAAAATATACCTTAAAAAATACAAAATAGACATAAACGTTAAAAAAATAACTAATTATAAGTTATCATGGTACAAAAGATTTAAAGTTTGTTTAAGTCTTATAATTTACAATGAGTAAAATAAGAGCAAAATTAAAATTTTCAACACTCTTTCAATAATCTGGCAAAAAATATAAATTAAAAAAAATAGATGATAAGGCTTTTTAATTAAGAAAGGAATACAAATTAATATTTTTGGTAGATCATTTCTTTGGGAGCTTTAGATAGAGAGAAAAGGATTTGTGAATGGAAAAAAAAAATCAAAGAACGGCAAAAGAAGAAATCAACGGACAACGCATTTTGGAAATGCGTTGTCAATTGACAACGCATTTCCGAAATGCGTTGTCTGTGGATGTGCGTTGTTTCATTCTTTTTGAGGTTTTGACAACGCATTTTGGAAATGCGTTGTCAATTGACAGCGCATTTCCAAAATGCGTTGTCAGATCGTTCATCTTGATTTCCGGTTAAATCCGTTTCATTAACCCTGACTTTCGTTTTTTGTTTTGCCAAATTGTCAGACAAAGCTCCAATAACGCATTTTCAAAATGCGATGTTCACAAAATTAGAACCACCCCTCAAAATCATCCTAATTGTAGATAAATTTTCAAAATCAACCCAAATTTGGAATTAACTCCTCCGATTGATGCACTGTTAATTCAAGTGGTTATGTAATTATTGTAGAAAATAATTAAGATTCAAAATTTGGAGCCTATGAGTTCTTGTGAAACTGAGGAATATGAAAAAGTCCATAAAAATGACAACAAATCTCATTGAACTTCTATTGACGCGCCGTCAGTTCTTACATGTCACACTTACCGAGACTGAGATATTCATGCAGTTGTTGTAGGAAAATAATCAAGATTTAAAATTTTGGTATGGAACTGACGAATATGAAAGTTTCTAAAAATAACAATGAATGTCAAATTTCGAATTGATGTACCGTCATATCCTACAACACAAACTTACCAAGGTTGATGTGCTCATGTGACTATTGTAGGAAAATAGTCAACACTTCAAATCTTGGGCTCATGGATTCTTGAGTCGTGAAACCAATATGAAAAAATTCGTAACCGGCGATATTAACTCGAAGTGAACCTCTGATTTACGTGGCATAAGTCCCTACAACTCACGTCTAATTGATAGAAATATTGTGAAAATTAAAATTTATCTTAAAAATGTGTCGATTAGAGTTGGGGTTCCGAATTAAGGGTTGCCGCCAACAACGTTGGCGGCGACCCAAGCATTTTTCATTTTTTTTTATTTAATAGTGGCGGCAACACAAAATATTTTCCACTCCAGTCCTCCAAGGACTGGAGTGCAATTTGTCATATTTGTAATATTAAGTCAAAAAAAAAAAAAAGATCAAATAGTGTTGCCGCCAACATGGTTGGCGGCAACAAAACATTCCCAAATTGCACTCCGGTCCCCGAAGGGCCGGAGTGCAATTTGGTTAATTTGTAACAAAAAAAAAAAAAAATAGAAACAGTGTTGCCGCCAACAAGGTTGGCGGCAACCTGAAAAAAAAAAAAAAGAATAGTGTTGCCGCCAACAAGGTTGGCGGCAACTTGAAAAAAAAAATTCTCATTACCGGCAATAATGTCATTCACTATTCAAAAAATCCTGATCGTCCTTATGCATACCTTTCATTTGTTCTTATGCAATGCACGCCTGAAAGGCTGCAAAACCTACATAAAAAAAGCAATACCTATGAATAGCAATGCCTACCAATTTTATCTTTGCGTAAAGCTTCACAAATTTCAATCGACTTGTCAAATCAAATAATTTTACACTGCAATGAATGAGTTTTCTCAGACTTTGAATTTGGAATTTAGCTAGCATACTTTGAATTGAGCAACCGGTTATATTATTTCATTCTATGATCATTTTATTCATTCAGTTTTCTTCTTGTTTTCGTTTCTTCGTTGCTTCTGTTTTTTCATTCTACAAGTGTTCCTCATTGAAATTTTCACAGAATTCTCTCTGAGTTGTTTGTTCATCTTCTTCAATTTCATCTCCATAATCCAGGTTAATTCTTTTTTTTATTCTCATAATATTTTTATGTTTAACAAATGCAGAGCGTGTGAATTAAATGTGATTTTTTATTTTATTTTTGTAATTGTTTTGCAGTTGTCTTGGTTCTTTTGTTCAACTTCAACTTCAACCGCATCAAAATTCAAGTTAGTTTCTTTTATTCTATTAATAGTTTTTTTTTAATGCTATGCTAGATTTTGTAAGTGTGATTTATTATTGTTTTATGTTTGTAATGTTTGGTAATTTGCTTGATTATGAAATTATAATGTGAAATGTTATTATTATACATCATTGTTGTGGATAAGTGAGCATCGAACTTTGTTGCCATCAAACTGCTAAAGAAACAGACATGTAATAATTCAAATAATCAACATTTAGAAGTTAGATATTAGATTTAATCATGTTTATATGTATATTTAAGGGTTAATTTCAGATAATATAGCTGAAAATAACTACTGTTAGTTTTTAAAAATAATATAATTTATAATTTACATTTACAATTTACAATTTATATATTAGAATTTAGGCTCTGGTCTGAAATGCAATTTGCAAATTTGTAACATAAAATCAAAATAAAAAAAAAAGAAATGGTATTGCCGACAACCACAAATGTTCATTAATTACACTCCAGTCCTCAATGTACTGAAGTGCAATTTATAAATTTGTAACATAAAATCAAAATTAAAAAAAATGAAATAGTATTCCCGGCAACACAAATGTTCATTAATTACACTCCAGTCCTCTAAGGACTGGAGTGTAATTTATAAATTTGTAACATAAAATCAAATTTTTAAAAAAATAAGGAAATAGTATTGCCACCAACCACAAAGGTTCATTAATTACACTCCAGTCCTCAAAGGACTGAAGTGCAATTTATAAATTTGTAACATAAAATCAAAATAAAAAAAAAGAAAATAGTATTCCCGTCAACACAAATGTTCATTAATTACACTCCAATCCTCTAAGGACTGGAGTGCAATTTACAAATTTGTAACATAAAATCAAATTTTTAAAAAAATAAGGAAATAGTATTGCCACCAACCACAAAGGTTCATTAATTACACTCCAGTCCTCAAAGGACTGAAGTGCAATTTATAAATTTGTAACATAAAATCAAAATTAAAAAAAAAAGAAAATAGTATTCCCGGCAACACAAATGTTCATTAATTACACTCCAATCCTTCAAGGATTGGAGTGCAATTTACAAATCTGTAACATAAAATCAAAATTAAAAAAAAAGGAAATAGTATTGGCGGCAACACAAATGTTCATTAATTAATTACACTCCACTACTCCAAGTACTAGAGTGCAATTTGGTATAAAATTAAAAGAATATAAAAATGCAACATAACAACATAAATGCAAAATAGCAACGAATTTAAGAAATGCTAAAAAACTGAAATTGAAAATTCCCACAGCAACACAAATTTTTTTTCTAAATTAGATTGCGGTCCCTATGCAATAAAAAAAAAACTAAAAGTATATGATTATAGATTTTTTGGATTTAATTATTTATTCTGAGATAATTATTTAAATCTTTCATGCAATTATAATGTGAAATGTTGTTATTATACATCATTGTTGTGGATAAGTGAGCACCCAACTTTGTAGCCATCAAACTACTAAAGAAACAGATATGTAATAATTCAAATAATCAACATTTAGAAGTTAGATATTAGATTTAATCATGTTTATATGTATATTTAAGGGCTAATTTAAGATAATATAGCTGAAAACAACCAGTGTTAGTTTTTAAAAATAATGTAATTTATAATTTACATTTACAATTTACAATTTATATATTAGAATTTAGGCACTTGTCTGGAATGCAATTTGCAAATTTATAACATAAAATCAAAATTAAAAAAAAGGAAATATTATTAAATGTTCATTAATTACACTCCAGTCCTCGAAGAACTGGAGTGCAATTTGGTATAAAATTAAAAGAATAGCAAAATGCAACATAAGACTGAAATTCAAAATTTCCACAGCAACACAAATTTTTTTCTAAATCGGATTCTGGTCCCTATGCAAAAAAAAAAAAAAAAACAAAGTATATAATTATAGGTTTTTTCGATTTAATTATTTATTCTCATATAATTATTTAAATCTTTCATGCAATTATAATGTTACTCTTAAACTTTTATTTAATAATATTTATCACCCAATCATAACATAATTAAAGCTTGACTTTAAACTTTTTGTGAATTGTCCCATAAACTTCTCGATATTTGCATATTGAAAATATGGTATGTAATGTAGTTTTTGGCGTAATAGGCTAAAAGATGCCGATCGTAATTCAATTATTTTGGGGCGGAAAAATAGTTTCTATCATGAAAAGGTCAATTTCATATGACCCTCCATGATCGAAGTGGGTACGAACAATTTGGTAGACAAATTATACGATTACATGGGTTTGGATAGGAATTGTTTTAGGTTGGAAGTCATTTATAATTGCTTGGCCCGAGTCCTAGCGATAGCTAGACAGACAGTTCGCTAAGCCCTTTGGTATGCCTTAGGGTAAGGTGGGGTTGTCACAGATGATATCAAAGCCTAGATTTGACAAAAGTTAGTCTTAAAAGTTAAAAAAATAATAATAATGATTAGAAATGAATGATTATTAAGTATATTTAGGATTAGAATTCTAATCGATTTGTCATTGACAAATATAGGTATGGCAGAGAGTGGACATAGGGAGGCATCCCAGCTATCTGAGGTATCTCGGAGATATCAGGGACCTCGCACCAGACCTGTAGTTCGGTATTGAGAGGGACCTGGACATCCTTATAGGATATTTTCTCCTGCTCGTCGAGTGCGTCCCTCTTGTGGTTGTTGGAGAATGTACTCCTACCCTGATTATGTAGTAATTCCCCTTATTGAGGAGAGTAGGCATTTGGGACGTGTGGGTGACACTTCACCGAATCGTATTCATGAGTTGAGGGAGATAGTGCGAGCCCAGACTCAGAGGATTAGGGAGCTCGAGGCTCAGGTTCGGAAGGAGCAGGAGCGAACCGATGCTTTCAGGGAGATAGTTCATGGCACTCAGCCAGCACATCCACTTCCCGGGGCTGAGAAGGAGCCCGAGGGGGAGGCCAAGAGCGGGCCAATGGAGTGAGTGCTGGCTGGCCATGAATTTTAAGATCATTTTCGTATTATGTAATTTAAGATTTTCACATGTATTTTTAATGTTGTTGATGTTAAGCGGATTTTGGAAGTCTTGCTGGCCACTGCTATTTATTTTTGTTTCAAATATATAACCCTTAACCCTAAATTATATAATTTTGTTTCAAATTAATTTAAAATTAGTTACTTGATAAACTCAAGATTTATTCGCAAAATACCTATTATGTATAATTTTAAAATACGAAAAACTTAACCCTAACCCCTAAACCTTAAAAATTTGATTGTATACCCTACACCCTAAATTCTAAACTTTTTGTTTACTAACTTTTTTGCCCATAAAAATTTGTGTATTTGTAATTTGGTCCCTAAACATTGAGTTAATTACATTTTTCGTTATGAAGATTACATTTCTATGTTTGTATTTACTTTTGGGCGCATAAAATTTTACATATTTGTGAATTACCGTATAAACTTCTTAATATTTGAATACTAAAAATATGGTATGCAATTGTCGTTTGTTGGCGTAATAGGCTAAAAGATGCCGATCGTGATTCAATTATTTTGGGGCGGAAAAATAATTTCGACCATGGAAGGGTCAATTTCATATGACCCTCCACGATGTAAAAAAAGTTTTATTTTTGGAGGAACCAATCGGTTATGCTGAATTGATTGATAGAGTATGCAACGTAATGCAATTAGACCGGAATTATACAAAGTCAACTTAATACTAAGAAATGAGGTAGGAATGGGTATTTTTTCTGCTATGCCACTAGAAGATGACATTGGAATGAGGATATTGTATCATAGGAGTGTTACGTCACCGAATTATGCTAATGATGTGTATGTGGAGGTAGAGGAGCTAATGGCATATCCTGCTTATACCTCTACATCATATGGAGTTATGGAAACTGGTAACCTCGATACAGCAACACAGGGAGTTCAAAGTTCATTACTTATCCCCACATGCCAATTGGGATGTGAACAATGAAGAGAACGATGATGAAGACTCTGAACCTGAACCAGACAGTGATGACTCTGATGAAAATGACTTGGAGCAACCGGAATCTAGTAGGCAAGAAGGTCTCAGCACACATGATAACGTGGGGCCAAGTGAGGTACCGAGATGGGGAGATGTAACACCGGGTTTACAATATTCTCAAGGAGTCGATCATGCAATGGAGTTTGACACTATGGAAGTAGACCATGTTGAAAAATTGAATGTATGGGACGATAGAAAAAAGGAACTTCGATTGGGGCAGCTTTTTTCGGATAAAGAACAGGTGATACGAGCAGTAAAATTATGGTCCATTCACCATAATAGGGAGTTCAAAGTACGAGAGAGTACACCTAGAACTTGGTTTGTTCGATGTAAGTACCGCAACTCAATCCCTTCTTGCAATTGGCAGTTAAGAGCCACTTTAAGAAAAACGCATAGGATGTGGATGATCGTGAGTTTCGAGAATCAACACACATGTGTTCGAGTGTCAAATAGCAATGACCATCGACAGCTTAGTTCAGATATAATTGCTGATTTCGTTATCAACCATATAGATAACGGACCTTTATACCCAATAAAAGAGATTCAGACAGAGATAAAAAAAGGAGTTTCATACCGATGTGTCATATAAAAAAGCATGGTACGCTAGGAGAATGGCTAATCGATATTGTATATGGAAACTGGCCAACTTCTATCGACTGGACTCCCATCTTTTATGCAGGAGTTGGTATCTACTAATCCAGGTACTGTGGTTGTTTGGGAACATCACCCAGAAAGCAGCCCAGGGTGCATAATTTTTGATTATGTATTTTGGGCATTTAATCCTGCAATTCAGGCATTTCCCCATTTACAGCCGGTTGTATGTGTTGATGGGACATTTATGAAAGGGCCGTATAAGTCAAAATTGCTCGTTGCGATTGGATTTGATGCAAATAATAAGATGTTGCCCCTTGCTTTCGCTCTTGTTGATGAGGAAAGTAATCGCAGTTGGGGATGGTTTATGCGAAATTTGCGGATTCATGTGTGCAAAAATATTCTAGATATATGCGTCATCTCAGATCGGCATTTAGGTATTATTAATACCATGAGAACTCTGAACGAGTGGATGGAACCATTTACTCACCACCGATTTTGCCTTGTTCACGTTCAGAGTAATTTCAAACAAAAGTTCAAAAACGAACAGGTACAATTTTTTATTTTAAAAAAATAGTTTATATATCTTTTTGCCACCTAATATAAATGTTATGTTTGTTTAAAATGTATAGATTGAAACAACTAGTAATGGCCGCCGGCAAAGCAAACCAAACAAAAAAATACGAAGCATTCATGGAGCAAATTTGGAAAGCAAATGAAGAAGCGTACCGTTGGTTGAATGGTGAATCTGTTCAGCCACACCAATGGGCATTATGCAAGGACGGTGGATATCGTTGGGGTCACATATCTACCAATATAGCTGAGTGTTTTAATAACTTGTTACGTAATGCAAGACTTTTACCAATTAAGGCTTGCGTGGAGTTTACTTTTAATCAATCCGTAGAATTGTGGCTTGAAAAAGAGAAATCTGGCTCGCAGGAGAACATTTCCTTTCCCGAAAGTTGTTTGGGACAAGTTTGTAAATAACGAAGCAAAGGCAAGAGATCATAGAGTTCAGATTTACAATAATACTGAGGGAAATTACCGCATCAGAACTGCTCGCCGTCCTAATCACCGAGGCAATAATTTTCAAATTGTCAATTTCGATGAAGGCACGTGTACTTGCGGGAAGTACAAAGAGCTACGATTTCCCTGTTCTCACGTGATGGCTGCTTGTATGCGATCTGGCGCAAACGCTGCTGACTTGGTTCATTATGTTTATACATTTGCAGCGTTCAAAAAAACATTTCTTGGTCAGTTTCAGCCTATGCGAGATCCTGAATATTGGGCACAATCAGATTTGAGACTTAATTATCTGTCATGTAGGCTGCATAACAAAAGACCTGGACCGCTTAGAAATGCCAGGAATACGCAATGAAATGGACCAGTCGCTGCCCAGATGCTCCCCGACGTTGTAGTCATTGTTCACAAATTGGCCATAATGCATCTAGTTGTCCTTACTCTAGTCATTGTAATTCTTAGTATATTAAAGATGTGTTTTACTACTATATTAGTGTTTGTTTCAATTATCGCAAATTATTGTACAACTCTTGCATTAATTAAATGAGGCTTGTTGCATTTTATTTTATAATGTTCTAATTAGGGTTTGTTTCAATTATATCAAACTGTTTGTATAATTGTTATGTTCATTATATAAATTTTTTTATCTCTAATGGTATACTATAACTACAGGTATGGATCAGCCTCACAATTCTGCAGATCCTCACCCAGGACCTCTTAATTCTAGTCTATTGTATCTTCAGGAACAACACAGGTCACGAGCTATTTGGCATGGTAATGATATGCGTCTTGATATCAAGAGAAATGATAGATTTTTTTGGGGATTGGTTAGTGACTTGGACGACCGCATAGGGCACTATTTAGACATAGCTGGATTCCATGGTATTGTGCGCGCAGGCTCGTTCGCACTTGATCATGCATTGATAAATGCACTTATTGAGCGTTGGAGACAAGAGACGCACACATTTCATCTCCCGTGGGGAGAGGCCACTGTGACATTGCAAGATGTTGAAGTGTTATGGGGCTTACCTAATAGACGGCGCACCAGTTACTCTTCGAGACAGAAAACGACGTATGCCAGAGAAGATTAATTTGGTGACAGAGCATTTGGGATGGCGTCCAGAGATAGCAAATTTTAAAGATGGACGACTTAAGCTTTCCTCTATTTGTGATCACCTTGACGGTGGACTTCCTGATGATGCGTCAGATGAGTTATGTCGTCAACATGCCCGTATGGTTATTTTGATATTATTCGCAGGAGTTATGTTCCCTGACACATGCAATAATGTTGTGAGTTGTCATTGGTTTGATTACATTCAAGATTTGGAGAACCTACACCAATATAGTTGGGGTAGTGCCGTTCTTGCTGTCTTATACCGACGAATGTGCGACGCATCGAGTGTGAAACATAATGCCACGGCTGGACCCTACTTGTTACTACAGGTAAATTTTAACTTAATTGTGCACAAATATACATGTATTCATTCGTTTATTGACACAGATTAGTTTCTTTTCTAACTTAAAAATGCAATAATTTAATTTTAGTTATGGGCTTGGGAGCGTTTTCCTACAATTCGCCCATCGATTGTAAATCCAATCCAAGAAGATGATCATCCATGGGGATATAGATGGTCCACAGACCACACAGGAATTGATGCTCCCCAGCACGTCCTCTTGTTCTACCGAGATGCACTTTCGAAATTAGGCCCAGATGATGTACTTTTCTCTATTTCACCTTAATTATGTCATCTAACCTTATTATTATATCTTTTTTTTTAGTTAACTATCACTCTGTAATGTTGTAGTTCATATGGGAGCCATACTCGGCAGATGTACTATCGTCTTTACCTGACTATTGTACAGCCGGTTCTCATATTTGGCGCTCTAGATGCCCCCTAATATTTTGGCATATTGTGGAGTTACATCTACCGGATCGAGTATTGCGACAGTTCGGGATGTATCAACCAATTCCGGAGTTTCCTGAAACAAAAATTGAGTTGCATGATCTTGGTCGTTCTGGATATCACGGTAGAGATTGGGAACAATTTCACGCACACTGGGTGCATTTTTGGGATAATAGGACGACCTCTGTAGTTTCTACATTGCCTGCAGAGACATACCACCCTACTCCTGATTACCTGAAGTGGTACACTTATCATACTGTCAGGTATATAAGCCGTCCTATCCAGCAGTCAATGTACCGGGAGGGTTATCGAGGTGATGCAGGGCAGCATCTTTATATGGTATGTTTTAAAACTGATATGAATTTGGTTATTAATTTTCGATATCACAAATTTAGACAATTCCATTTTGCATAGTTGTGATAATCAAATTTACCTTTCTTTGTCAAATGCACAGATGGACACATTATCTAGGATAGGTCATACTGCAGCACACAACAGTTGCTGGAATTGTTGATCATTCGCAGAATTTTCATTCGGCTTTTAGCTCGATACAAGATGAGGCATTCGGCACCATGCACTACCTTCAGCAGGGTCTTCGTATTTCAGTTGGCCCTATAAACTATCATGGTGCCAGTTCATCGACCTCTCAAGATATCCCCTATCAGCGATCTGTCCCTAGAGTACCTAATCGACATGATCGCAGGGGAGGTCGTCGCAGACGCGACCATCACTTTCCCCGGGACGAGGATGACTCTCATTCTCAACAGCAAGACCATTATGCTTCTCATCCCGATCAGCGAAATGAAAGCCCTCCACCTACCTACTCTGTCGCCCTACCTACTACTACATCTGTTTTTGGATACGAGAGCACATCGTCTGCAAATCTTGATGATCAGTTGCACCCGATTTTTGATTTTCTTAGTGGATCTCAAGGTTTGTCTACTAATCTTGACTACGTCGATTTCTCCACTCCTACCAATCCAGCACCTAGTACGCTTGCTCCACAGTCGTGTCCTTCATGTGGCGAGACTCCTATTTTAGTCGCTTCGCCTGATACCACTGATGCACCACCTTTAGATTTTCTGATTCCGCCAAGGAGATCTGATCGCTTGGTCAACCAAAACTTATTACACAGGCGAAGACATTGGAGATGCGGTTGCTCAATCACTCCACATGATAGGGATAGAAGATATTAGATAAACTGAATTATGACAAGGCCTAAGAAATATTTGTATTTTTTAATTAATCTGACTTTAGTTTTTTTTATTCTTATCATCTTTTGTTGTCATATTTTGTTTTTATTGCTTAATTAACTTTTAACTTTGATCATATCAATTAATTACTTTAATTATACCCGAAATTCTAAACCCCAAATTACATAATTTTGTTGCAAATGAATTAAACCTATACCCTTAAATTATATCTCCAAAACAGGTAATCCAAAAAATCTTAAAATCCGAAAACCTAAATCCTAAACCCTAAAAGCTTAACCCTAGATTCTTAACCCTAAATTGTAACCCAAATCCTAAGTTACATAATCTTGTTTTAAATGAATTAAAAATTTATTTATTTGATAAATCCTAAACCCTTATATCCCCAAAACACCTAATTTAAAAACCCTAAACCCTGAAAGTTTAACCTAGACCCTAAATTACATAATTTTGTTGCAAATGAATAAAACCTATACTCTTAAATTATATCTCCAAAACACATAATCCAAAAAATCTTAAAATCTGAAAACCTAAACCCTAGATTCTTAACCCTAAATTGTAACTCAAATCCTAAGTTACATAATCTTGTTTTAAATGAATTAAAAATTTATTTATTTAATAAATTCTAAACCCTTATATCCCCAAAACACCTAATTTAAAAACCCTAAACCCTGACAGTTTAACCTAAACCCTAAATTACATAATTTTGTTGCAAATGAATAAAACCTATACCCTTAAATTATATCTCCAAAACACATAATCCAAAAAATCTTAAAATCTGAAAACCTAAACCCTAGATTCTTAACCCTAAATTGTAACTCAAATCCTAAGTTACATAATCTTGTTTTAAATGAATTAAAAATTTATTTATTTGATAAATCCTAAACCCTTATATCCCCAAAACACCTAATTTAAAAACCCTAAACCCTGAAAGTTTAACCTATACCCTAAATTACATAATTTTGTTGCAAATGAATTAAACATATACTCTTAAATTATATCTCCAAAACATATAATCCAAAAAATCTTAAAATCTGAAAACCTAAACCCTAGATTCTTAACCCTAAATTGTAACTCAAATCTTAAGTTACATAATCTTGTTTTAAATAAATTAAAATTTTATTTATTTGATAAATCCTAAACCCTTATATCCCCAAAACACCTAATTTAGAAACCCTAAACCCTGAAAATTTAACCTAGACCCTAAATTACATAATTTTGTTACAAATAAATTAAACCTAAACCCTTAAATTATATCTCCAAAACAGGTAATCCAAAAAATCTTAAACCCTAAACCCTAAAAGCTTAACCCTAGATTCCTAATCCTAATTATAACCCAAATCCTAAGTTACATAATTTGTTTTAAATGAAATAAAAATTTATTTATTTGATAAATCCTAAACCCTTATATCCCCAAAACACTTAATTTAAAAACTCTAAACCCTGAAAGTTTAACCTTAGACCCTCAATTACATAATTTTGTGTCAAATCAATTAAACCTAAAACCCTAAACTTATTTCTCCGACATACCTAATCTAAAAAATCTTAAAATTCGAAAAGCTTAACCCTAAACTCTAATTTACATAATTTTGTTTCAAATAAATTAAAAATTAGTTACTTGATAAACCCTACATTTATCCGCAAAACACCTAATATGCATAATTTTAAAATCCAAAAGCTTGACCCTAAAGCCTAAATTACATAATTTAGTTTCAAGTGAATTAAAAATTAGTTACTTCATAAACCCTAAATTTATCTGTAAAACACCTAATATGCATAATTTTAAAATCTGAAAAGCTTAATCCTAAACCCTAAACCCTAAAAGCTTGACCGTATACCCTAGACCATAAATTCCAAACTATCGATTGTAAATTATAAATTATAACCTAAACCCGAAAAATCTTAAAATCTGAAAAGATTAAGCCCTAATTTCAAAAAACCCTACCCTAATCCTAAAAATCCTAAAAATTGAAACCCTAATCTCAAACATTTATCCTAAAAAATCTTAAAAAAACTTAAACCTTTAATTAAAAAGTGTGTTCATGCCTAACAAGTTCGATGTGACTATTCAAAATTTCAAAAATTAATTTTTAATTTTGGATCATCTTTTTTAAAATTTTAATTTAAAAATATTAAATTATTTTTTAAAAAAATATTTTATTCATTCTATTTTTCATTTTATATTTTAACTAAAATAAAAAAATAAAATCGTATGAAACTAACTCTATTTTACCCAAATTAACTTTTAAAAAATTACATTATTTTTAATTCAATTTTTTTATTTTAAAATATTTTATTGTGTTTTTAATTTTATATTTTAACTTTAAAAAAAATATTACTATTTTTTAGGTTGCCGCCACTGTTTACATAATTTTTTTTTTTTTGGTTACAAATTAACCAAATTGCACTCCGGCCCTTCGGGGACCGGAGTGCAATTTGGGAATGTTTTGTTGCCGCCAACCATGTTGGCGGCAACACTATTTGATCTTTTTTTTTTTTGACTTAATATTATAAATATGAAAAATTGCACTCCAGTCCTTGGAGGACTGGAGTGGAAAATATTTTGTGTTGCCGCCAAAATTGTTGGCGGCAACACTATTAAATAAAAAAAAATGAAAAATGCTTGGCGGCAACCCTTAATTCGGAACCCCGACTCCAATCGACACATTTTTGAGATAAATTTTAATTTTCACAATATTTCTAGCAATTAGCCTACAACTCACACTCCATGAATTTGAGGCATGGGCGGAGCCGTGTGGCTCCAAGTGGAGTCAGTGGTCCTACTTAAATTGTAAAAATCCATACATAGTATATAGAGGAATTCTTACTTGACACCGCAAAGAATATATTTTGGAGTCAAAAAATCAATTAATAAATTTAGAGAACTAAAAAATCAAAATAACATTCTCAAAATTGATGGCTTATCTCGCACACAAGTAAAGAATTCAAAAGGCAGATATACTAGAAGATACTACAAACCTTTCTCTGCCTCATATTTTGCTTTTTGTTTCATTTTAAGTTGAATTTTCTTATTCCTTTAGGCTAAAATTTCATTTGTAGACTTCCATTATGAACTTATCAAGATCTAAAGTTAAAACTTGTCGTATCATCTTTCTTCATTTCTCTTATTAAAGTTAAGCATCACTTAGCAAGTTAGTATTGCACTAATCTTAGTAATAATTATTCTTCTTTTCCTTTTTTTTTTTAGTTTAGTTTAGTTCGTCTTTTATTTACTTTCTTCTATTTGATTGTGTTATTTTGGACTTTTTATGTAAATATGTTTTTCTACTTACTTCGTCAATTAGATTTCAATAAACTATATAAAAAAATCATGTATTTATTTTTTAATTTTAAGGATGGATAGGTTGAATTCTAACGAAGAATCATTGAGTCAATTGATGAATGATTGTTTAGTTACTTGTATTGAAAAAGATGTATTTAACAAAATTGGCAATGAAGTGATTTTGCAACATTTACAGAAGACGAGTATTTGTGGGGAACAATTATAATACGTATATGATATTATAGTTTTCCATTTTATTGTTCATTTTATCTTATTATTTTTATTTTATAAAAATTTTATTATATTAAAATTTGACTCCACTTACTTTGGATCTTGGGTCCACCACTTTCATGAAGTTAAAAATCGAAGTATCTCTATATAAATGTACATAAGCTCCCATTAAAGCGTGTCTTAGGTCAAATTGTTAAAATTTCTTTACACAAATAGACTAAACTATGTTTTCCAAGGAGATGCACCCGCACTTCTCCGTGGTTGCTTCCGCCCAACGGACGCAGGGGACGGCCTAGATTGTCGTTGTTAGGTAGCTCGATGTGGACTTCTTATGTTTAAACAAGTGGTAGACTAGCATTTTTCACGTCGAAGTGATATCCTCCGCCTTGTGAACACCCAAACTTCTCTCGATGGCAGAAAGGATTCCTCATCCATATGGGCCAGATGATGAGGAGATGTCTTATCCAGAGGAAATGTCTGACAGGAAAACAAATCCTTGATGGGCATCTGCATTGGATCATCCATGTATGGAGGTATCTGAGAAGATGTACCAGCATCAATGTCCATATGAATGACATCTGGCTCAAAACAGAGGGAGGCCATTTGTGAAGAAATCCTTGAGCTGTAGGAGTTGTATGTATGACACGGCGATCATCAGTAACGGAGGCGCCTTTGAAGATCCCCAACCATGTCCAACTCAAAGGGACGCCTGTGAAGATGTCCCGGTGGCTGTGGATGCCGTATGGATAATTCCGAGTTGAAGATCAATGGTGGGCATTAACGATTAGGTTCCGGCAGCCATGGAAGCAATATGTATATTTGGGATCTCCTGCTCTACGTGGATCATGTAGGAAGAAGCTTGACATCTCTTATGCTATTTTTTGTCAGTACTTGTTAAAAGTTGAGATTTAGAAGCTTGACTTTATAATGTACAGTGGGTTGGGCAATTAGAATCCGTTCTCCAGTAATTGGGATTCGATTATAACGTTATCAGGTTTGCAAATATTATTATAACTTGAAAATACATTGACAAATATTATCCTAATTTTGTAAATATTATCGTAAATTGATAGGATAGCAAACAGGTGTGGCGCAAAAGATCCCCAGATTAAGTTATCCCTTTCACTAAGACTCTCAATATTGCCGTTTTACTATTAATTATTTCGCTTCTAGAATTCGTCTGAAATCAAGCTTCCCAAAATTGACTTTACAATGATTTTGTTTGCATTAGTTGTTTCATAAATTATATTGAAGACAATCCTTCATAGTTTCAAAAAACTCGAGATTTCTAATCTTTGCATATTAGCATTTACATTGAAGTCAAGATGGGAAACTCAACTTTAAAGTCAGTTTCCCAATCTTGATTTCATTACTTCAAAAATTAGAACTAAAACATTAATATTAATTTAATTTTTAAAAAAATTATCAATAGAAAAACAAATAACCCTAAAAGTTTTGACAGCTATTTTACTTATTAATTTTCTCAATCGACAAAATGGTGCTATATGCACTTAATTGAGGGACTCAATAAAAGAGTACAAGATAAAATGTGGGGCATTGGGGGCAGGAACATCAAATTAAAGAATGCATATCAGGGCATCAAGTCATCAGGGCGAAATTTAATACTTGAAAGTGGCACTAGGCAAATCAATTAATTTTGTAATGGGACTTTGGTGAAATTGATTATAATATTTGGCCATTAAATGCCTGTTTTGGTTCTGACCCACTAACCTATAGCAATTTGCAGCTACCCTTCCATTTTTTTCACTACCAATTACACATATTGGGCTTTTTTTTCAACTTTTATATGTGCCATAAAGGGACATGATTAAATATCAAAAAAAGGAAGATGTATTTATAATTTTAACACTCAAATAATCATCCACCTTCTAAATTGTAGATACTGTTATATAAAGTCGTTTTGTTTTGTTAAAGAAGTGACATCAGACTATCTTTTTACCACATGCCATGAGAATACAAAATAAATGGACTTTTTTTAAAAAAATATATTATAGTTGAGCAAATGTTAACGTTTGATTGGTATGTTGATTTTTTTAATCCTTCTTTGGTCTATGCCTACTTTAAAAATCATTCAAACCAATAAACATAAAGAAATGTTGCCTTTAAAAATCATTCATAAATGCGACTTCATACTTTCAAACAACTCAAGATTTTCAATCTCGACTTCATGTAAACTTTGCATAATAGCATTTACATTGAAGTCGAGATTGGAAAACTCAAATTTTGACGTTTCCCAATCTCGATTTCATTGCTCTAGAAAACATTAATATCTTTTTAATTTTTAAAAAGTTTCAATGAAAGAATAAAACACCCTAAAAATTAAACAGTTTTTTTCGTATTAATTTTCTCACTCAACAAATTGTTATATACACTTCGTTGAGGGATTCATAAAAAGAGCAAAAGAGGAAATGTGAGGTATTGAGGCAGGGGCATCAAATTAAAGAGTGCATATCACTGCAAAAATTAATACTTGAAAGAGAAATAAAGTGAATTAATTATTTATGTAATGGAGCTTTATGGGTTGTAATATTTGTTCATTAAACACCTGTCCTAGAGATAAACCCCACTGACCTACAGCAATTGGCAACTACGCCTCCATTGCCCCACCACCAATTGCAGATATTGTTTTGTTTTTTAGCTTCGGTTATGTGTCATAAAGGCATACGATTAACTTCAAAAAAGAAAAGTGGATCTACTATTATAAATCTCAAATTACCTTACCATCTGTCCTCTGAATTATAGATACTCTGGCAAAAAAGTATTACTGTTTCGTCAAAGAACTGACATCGGCCCATCTTTTATTCTACGCCAGAACGCAAAATAGACCGATTACTTTTTACGTATGTTATAGTGTGTCCCATGGCTTTATTCCACTGCCGTCAATATTAAATTGGTGGGTCAAGGGTTTCACAATTGTCATTTTTTATAATTTTACGTCCAAATTTAAAGGTATAAAATAAAGGGACCAAATTAAAATAACAAGAACATATTTTAAAAGAAAAAATAATGTCATTTTAAGTGAAAAATAGTAATACTATATTTCAACAGAATTATATTGTTATTCAGTATGGTTATATTATGATTTTGTATTATTGTATATAGTTCAAATTGTGAGAAATAAAAAGAGGTAAAATTGTGGGTCCGGATCCTGGTGAATTGGTCACGTCGATTGTCATCTCTCAAGTTGCTCCCTGTAGTTTATAATTAAGCAAATGTTAGTGTTTGATTGGCATGTTGATTTTGTTAATCCTTCGTTGGCCTATGCTGCCTTTAAAAATCATTTAGGCCAATAAACATAGAGAAATATTGAATTGCCTGTGTAGTCAAACATTTGAATGCTACGCGTGTCTGATTTTACTGGAACCTAATTCATGACACCCATTTTGCACTTCTGTTTATCATTTTGACAAGCCTTTTCCTACCATCCTCTAGGTCAATAATCATCCCTTCTTGGCCAGAAAATGCCAGAAAGTGAAATTTTGAAATTGAAAACACTAAAAGGGGCAAATTAAATTTTCTTGTTACTTATCTTGGTTTTCAACATTCTACCAAAGAAAGAAAACAATAAACATTTAACATGAGAAAAGAATTATTAGGACTTCCATATTCATTTTATTATATCAGTATAATATTCACTTTGGCCACCAAATCTTGAAACTTGTTAGTAAGCTACTGTTTAATTACTTCAACCTTTGATTTGTAGATAAGGAATGAATAATCTGTTCAAGTGTGTCTACATCGCTTGTTTTGGAGATGATACTTTGGATCACAGACCTTTATATTTTAAGAAAGCACTTCAAAGTTTATGAATCAACGTTTTTGAAGATGAAAAATGTTTTTTACTGATTGATGTGCAAAAATGTCTTTGACAATGAACCAACGTTTTTGAAGATGAAAAATGTTTTTTACTTATTGACGTGCAAAAATGTCTTTGACAAATCTCAAATCATGAGTCAACATTTTTGAAGATGAAAATTGTAATTTTAGATATTGAGGTGCAAATTTGACAAATCTCAAACCATAAGTCAACGTTTTTGAAGATGAAAATTGTTTTTTTTTTTAAATTACTATTATTGAGGTGCAAAAACGTTTTTGACAAATCTCAATCACGAGTCGACGTTTTATAAGATTACTCATGGGTTTTTATTTAAAAATTATAGATAATTGTTAATTAAAGTTTAAAAAAGCCTAAAATTTTCAAGACAAAAATTAAATAAAAAAAATCATAGTATACCTTGAACTAAGAAAAATGATCCACGATGGAGTAGAGAGACTTATGATGGCAAAATTTACCCTTTTTATGTTGGCTTTCTAAGTTGAAAGATTTCCTAAATTTTATTTTGTATTGGTTTTTCTCAAAATAAACAAATAAAAAATAAAATTTGATTGAGAATTCTTGGGAAAATTTTGATGTCTTGCCTAAAAAAAATCATAAAAGAAATAGCTTTCCAAACTAAAATTCTCATACTAAAGATAATAATTAAGTGGATAAGTTGTAAATCATTTTCATTTTAAGCCACTGATTTCTAGAAATCGTGGGAGTATTTGTTTTGTACTTTAGTTTCTTTTTCATTTGACTTGTAAAATAAAAAAAGGAAACCATTCCCCTCATGCAGCGCGAGCAACTACCAAAACGGACCAACTTTATTAACTACATCTTTTTGCAAGTGATGTTGAGCTCGAGCTAGTGGAGATCTTATTCCAACTTTAATTTAAAAAATTACAAATAATTCAAAAAATTAAAAAAACTATATTTTGTTTGGATTGCAGGAACAAGGAATCTAGCAGGAGGACAATAGGTTATTCTGATTCCAAAAGACAACATAAATAAGTACATTTATTTAACTTATCAGTAGTACACTTATTAATACATAGGATATTCCCCTTAACACATTTGGACTTATAACTTATTCCATGTCCATTTTATTATATCTTCTCACTATCTTAGAAGTATTGAGTAATATTTCTTTTTATATTTTAGAGATCAAGTATTTTTCCTTTTAAAGTGCTGAGTTTAACATATAATTATTGAAATATTAATCAGTTTGACCAATTATTGCTTCCAATTTATCATGTATCTCGAATATTACAAAATGTACTCTTGGAAAACCTCATACGTTTTTAATTCTCATGCCTTCACCAAATTTCTTAGTGATTGAAATGTTAATATTGGCTCAAAATTTTTTGATTTGACATCTTAAAATGATTCACCTCTATTAATCTTCAATGGATTACTTTTGGTTCATTAATTCACAGATGTAATCCTGATAATAAATTTAATAATCGAACGACGAATTCAATGAAATTCTTGTCTAAGTAGTTTATTGAATAGTGTAAAATTTTCAATTAAATACCTAATTGATTCCTCTTTGTGTTTATCAAAAAAAGAGAAGCGTATATGCTAACCAAATTTCTTAACTTTTCATCTTAAACTCAGGTAACAATCAATCAAATAAGACTAACAAACTTTCAATTATGCAACGAGATTTGATACTAGTATCTGTCATTATTAACTCTTTTTCTTGTATTATTTGCAAAAGTTTTTGGAGTATTAATTACAAAGTATATACTCTTATATAAAACCCCCCATGCAGTCCACGAGACGGCTGATTCCTCCCTGTCTTGTCGTTCATTTGTCCTTTAATTTCCCCAATTTTCTTTCCTTTCAAATCCCAAAAATCAAACAAAAAGGAAAATGAAGGCCTCAAAAAACAAACAATTTCAAATAAAAAAGGAAACTCAAATTGCTTTATCCCACAACATCACTGTCTGAAGGGCCTATATAAGAACCCTCTTGACACCTATAGGCCACATATTCTGAACAAAGCTTTCAGCACTCTCTCTCTGTCTATGGTTATCTAGCAAAAAAGACTTGCTTTATTCAGCTGTTTAGATCAAAGTGTAGTTTTGTTTGTTGCAAAATTTTTCAGAAAAGGTAATTTTGGAAGACTTAGACTAGCCCCATTTCAAGAGGGTTGCTGAGTTTTTGGGAGGTGGAAGTGAATATGGCTCTAAATTTGCTGTCTCCAACAACTGAAATGAAGACTATTTCTTTCTTGGATTCCTCAAAGTCCAATTACAACCTTAATCATCTTCTCAAGTTCCAAGGTTTGTTTGTCTTTTTTTTTCATACATAAGACATTTTATCTTCATTAACTCGTTATTTGGAAATGTTTAGTTTGAATTTTGGGAAATTTATTGGTTTATTGATGTGAATTGAATTTGATGCAGTGGGTTGGTTTTTATGATTAGTTATTTAGTATGATTTAAATTTTTTTGTATATACGTGTGTGTGTATAAATATTGGTTTTTGGGTGGCCATCATTATGGAACTTGGTCAAATTAGCTTAATTTTGGTCAAGATGTTTGGTGGAATTGAAGAAATGGATTTGAGTAGTCTATTTTTCATGTATTGGAACTGCACTTATTTTAGAATTTGATTCTTTCTATCTTCCGGCATTAAGAATCGATATCAAGAGGTTCTGTTTTTGTGTGTGTTTGTGTGTTGGTTTTAATGATTTGGGGTGAGGTATATTCTTGATATCTGTCAATTTGTGATATTATTTAGGTGGATTTTCTTTTAAGAGAGGCACTGTAGGAAAGAAAGTTCAATGCTCAGCACAGCCACCTCCTCCGGCATGGCCAGGCAGGGCAGTTGCCGAGCCTGGTCGGAAGAGTTGGGATGGTCCTAAGCCTATTTCAATAGTTGGATCAACAGGGTCCATTGGAACTCAGGTATAGCTTTTGATCTGTGTTATAGCTCAAAAAAAAGTTGAAATGTCCTGAATAATTGGCATATCTCTTTACAGCAGGGTTTCTTTTGGTATTTAGGTTACTACTGTCAGAGTATTAATATTTTATTAAATTAGTTTGATTGCTTAGAATTCTGAATTTATGCTCTGCAGACGCTGGACATAGTTGCGGAAAATCCAGACAAATTCAGAGTCGTTGCACTTGCAGCTGGTTCAAATGTGACTCTTCTTGCTGATCAGGTGAGAATTTATTTTATTCTGATGCTGAAGCAAAGTAAAAGATGCTGAGTGCAAAAACAGTTAATGCAGTTCCATGTACACAATTCCCATTGGAGCTTGAAAAATTGGAAAAACAATATTGTAAGGTCTCTGTCAAATGTCAAGATTTGACTTTAAGTCCCACACCCCCAGATATGATCATGAAAGCAGGTGCTTTTCCTGAATCTTAATAACAATATATGTTACCACCATCCCCTGACTGAAGTCTTTGAGTACATAATTATGATCGAAATCCCCTGCTGTTGTATCAGTGTAATTACAGCAACTGCTGCTGCCACTGCCATTGCTATCTTACTACTTTGGGCATTAGTCGCAGATTCCGGTCTTGTTGCTTCCATTAAATACATGGACTAAGACTATGTTTTTTTATAAATTACTGTCACTATATGAGGATTGAAGTTGAATTTGGGTAAATGAAGGAACAACTTAGGTGGACTATCCAGAATTAGCTTATATGATATGATATGTAATCATTCACTTAAGCATGCTCAGGAGAAGTTGCATTGTAAACCTATAATTATGGTCCCTCGAAAACTTGTATTTATGCACTTGAAGAAGTGAATGGCTTATATTTGATTTTGATCAAGGTGGTTTGGAAGTACTATTTACTTGTCTAAGCTTTAAGATGAACAAGGTCTCTTATTTTGCAGGTTAAGACATTTAAACCTCAATTAGTTGCAGTCAGAAATGAGTCGTTAGTTGATGAACTCGAAGAAGCTTTGGCTGATTTTGAATACAAACCTGAAATTATTCCGGGAGAAGAGGGAGTAGTTGAGGTTAGCTGCAAGCTAGAGCATGACGGTTTTCTTTTCATGGGAGGAGTTGCTTCCTGTAATTGATGATCTTATATGGAAATTTCAGGTAGCTCGCCACCCTGATGCTGTTTCTGTTGTCACGGGAATAGTGGGTTGTGCTGGTCTAAAGGTAGATAATTACACCTTTTGATCAAATTTTCTGTAAATTTTTTCCTTGACTGTTGAATCAGAAGATCACAGATACATGCATCTGTACTCTTAAAAAATGATGTTACTTAAATTGGAGTTCATGCAGAAGAAACATGTTATCATGTCTTGGCATAGGCACATGATACTGTTTATACAAATGACCGTTTGTATACATCTAATTTGTCAAAGAACTTATAGAATGCATGTACAAGTTTTCATGTGCCATTAAGAGTTTTCAGTGGTCATGATGTAGTCTAATGTCTTAACTAATATTATGTGTTCAAAGAAGGTTAGCCAGATAGAACTTCATACCACATTGGATGCAAACATTGTTGGAAAAGGTTAGTTCAAATTATGCTGCAAATGCCAACTCAAAACTTTGCATTTGAACTTGGATGCATCACTTCGTTTTGGAAACTTCCTTCTTTTTCAAGTAGATAACGTGGAGATATTTCTGATTGCTAGTGATTATTAAGACTTGTAGAGCGGGGAAGATAGAAATCTGTATTGGAAAATCATACTACTGGATTGAAGAAAGAAAGGACCTAAAAAACAAATGTTGCTGAAAATTACACAAGTCTACTTTTCACGGATGCATATCTGCTTGTGAATGGATAAGATTTTGTTGGCCCTTAGTTATTGCAATGTGCTTGAAAAACAACTAAAGCTTATCTTGCATGCTTTAAGTATTCCCTTCAGTAAGAATCTATTGCTTTCTGTGGTATTGCTTTTGTTCTTGTGAATAATCATGTTCTTTTCATGAAATTCATGATTCAGTTTATTTCTCTTTGAAATCCTAATGTATTATTTTATTGTTGTCAGCCAACAGTGGCTGCCATAGAAGCAGGGAAAGATATTGCCTTGGCCAATAAAGAGACACTAATTGCTGGTGGTCCATTTGTCCTTCCTCTTGCGCACAAGCACAAAGTGAAGATTCTTCCTGCTGATTCAGAACATTCTGCCATATTCCAGGTCTAAAAATATGTAGCTTACTGTGTCCTAAAATTTCTTTCCATGTTGAGATTGGAATGTCAGTTGCTTTTGATGCATAAATCCAACAGCAATCAAATCTTAAGTTCACACCTGTGATCATAAATCATTCTAGTATCATTTCTCCTTAAGTGTCTTGTAATCTGAAACCAACTTATTCATACAAGGACCTGAATGGTATTTATGTGCTTTAGTGTATACAAGGTTTGCCTGAAGGTGCTCTTAGGCGTATCATTTTAACAGCATCTGGAGGTGCTTTCAGGTATGACAGTCTGAATTTTGATCAGAAGATATTGCGTTTGATTGTAAAAGCATATTATCTTGTACTTAAAGCACAACTGATCCATTAATTTGTTTTGTACTTCCAAGTTTTATGGAGCCTCTGACTTCTATAATCAAGCAAAATCATTTTCCTTCCCAGAACGTGAATCTGATTTCATATAAACTTGGGATGGATCACATTTTTATTTTAAGAGTTCAACTTTGCAGAGTATTTTAGTTTGTAAAACAGCAGATTGTTCTACTTGAGTATTTTATCGGCCTTAATCATTGAAATTTTTGTCCTATGTTGTCTGTAATTTTTTGGATTGATCAGTAAACAGCTTTATTCTTCCTTCATCTATAGAATTGATGTGATCTTTCCTGAAATCTCCTATCACATCCTCACCCAAAAACATGTACCTACAAATAGACAAACACATGCGCTCAAAAAAAAAAAAACAAAAGGAGGAAATCACTAATGTTTTTTTCTCTGTATTCCTCATTTTCTCTTTGTGTCTTGGATTTGGTTCTGTTTTCTTATAACTCAAGTTGTAGCTAAGATATAATATAAAATTTACAAACTCTTTGCATCCTCACCCGAAAACATGTACCCACACATCCACAAACAAATGCGTGCAAAAAGAAAACACTCATCTTCTTTTTTCTGTACTCCTCAATTTCTCTGTGTTTTGAATTTAATGCCGTTTTCTTATAACTCCAGTTGTAATTAAGATATGTTATTTACAAACTTTTTGCTGCCAACCACAGGGATTTGCCAGTTGAGAAATTGAAAGAAGTTAAAGTAGCAGATGCTTTGAAACATCCCAACTGGAACATGGGAAAAAAGATTACAGTAGATTCTGCGACTCTATTTAATAAGGTTTATTTTCTGTACTTCTGTCTGTTTTTACCCTCCTCACAATGATTGTTGTTACTTTATTGGGCTTTCTCATGGACCCACAAAAGCAGCAAGTTTGGTTAATTTTCATGGTGCCTTTGGATTTGCAGGGCCTTGAAGTAATTGAAGCCCATTACCTTTTTGGCGCTGAGTACGACAACATTGAAATTGTTATTCATCCCCAATCTATCATCCACTCAATGGTTGAAACACAGGTATATACCTCTTGTGTATTCTCAATATATTTTCTTGGAGTTGCAACAATGTGAGATTCTTGTCTTATTAGGCTATCTACTGAGATCTATTGACTAAGTATTTCAAATCTGATAGCATGAAACATTTTCATCCTTTGTTGCTATTGCAGGATTCATCTGTATTGGCACAACTGGGATGGCCTGATATGCGTTTACCCATTCTTTACACTATGTCTTGGCCAGACAGAATTTACTGTTCTGAGATAACTTGGCCTCGCCTTGATCTTTGCAAGTAATTTGCACGTTCATTTAATTTGTAGACTTTGGATTTGTTCAAAAATTGATCCTTTCTTTGAGTTGTCCAATAATAACTAGTACATTATATTATAGTAATAGTTCTTTATCTTTTTGTCTACTAAGTTTTTCAACCGTGTAACTTCAACTATTTTAGTTCAGGCTTGGGTCTCTGACATTTAAAACACCAGATAATGTGAAGTACCCGTCCATGGACCTGGCATATGCTGCCGGACGAGCAGGAGGGACGATGACTGGAGTTCTAAGTGCTGCAAATGAGAAAGCTGTTGAGATGTTCATCAATGAGAAGTATGTCCCCTTCACATTCTGTTGTCCATTTGCTCATCTGAATTGCCACAAAGTTCTTTTTCTGTGACTGCACCATCTAAAATTTGTTATTTGATCAGTAGTCACCAACATAAATCAAATTGGATAGTTTTCGAAAGTATAACAGATAGACAAGGTAGAGTGTTGTTTGTGTATCTGGTCATTTCACCAAACTGCAGTGTAATAATCGTATTCACTTCTGTTAATATAACACTTCACCTTGCCACCTTCGGCCAGACTCCAGTGTTTTTGGGATATGCATTGATATACATGCTACCTAAATGATAGCTAATGGAGCATTACTGTTTCAGAATCGGCTATCTGGACATTTTCAAGGTTGTGGAGCTAACATGCAATAAGCATCAAGCAGAATTGGTGTCCTCCCCATCCCTTGAGGAAATTATACACTATGACTTGTGGGCACGTGACTATGCTGCGAGTTTGCAACCGTCTGCTGGTTTGAGTCCTGCTCTCGTATAAAGAACGAGGTGGCATTGATGTAAATTAGAGGCATTGATGGACTCTTTGCATTGGTAAATCCTGCATAAATTGGATAAAATAGGTGGTGGGGCACGATGCTGTTGTATTCGGAAAAGAAATATCTGAGTATCAATTGTAATGTTCCATCATTTTAGGTTATAAGTCTGGTGCGCTATCCTTGGCCTGTCAAGGATAGAGATTTCAGAGGTCAACAAGGATGAAGTTAGAAAACAATAAATCCATCAATATTTGAAAAAAACACACTTTACAGAGATTCTGTTGAAGAGAAAAGAAAATGAAGTTCCATTTGAAATGGGAAACACCTTAATGTTGTCAGACCTGTAGCTTTCTTGTGTACATTTACATGTGGTACTGGTTCTTGACTTCTTTCAAAACTTCATTCATTGACGTTAAATATGTGCATGAGATCTTTTTTAAATGATTGAGGACCCTTTTGAATTCTAGATTTGGTGAATGAAAGGATGGATGAAACCGAGTATGCACGATAAAATTTTCAGAACTTTTTTTTTTCCCTTTTTCTCTTCTCTTGTTGTATTTTCAGTTCTTTGAGAGAAGCAGAAGTGCAAACCTTGATCATATGTGAAGTAGGCATTCATTACTTGCTTGTAAGTGGAATGACAAATCCAAATGAAGGATTTCAACTATTGTTAGTTTCAATTGCTTAATAGAATGCAAAGTTAAAAATTGTTAAAAAATGACTTGTACGCTTTACAATTTAATTTATACTCTTTTCTATTTTTTCAGACAAAAATACACTTTATTATTTAGGCATTATTTGTCGTATAAAAATTAAGTTAAAAATGTTATATATATATATATATATATATATATATATATTTTGAGAAAAAATGTTATAGTTAATGGATATATTAGTCTAAGGGGGTGCATTGTATAAATCATTTGTCCAAATGTTAAACAATATACTATAACGTATTCAGTAGTCAGTAGGTCGTGTGAGTTGTCATACTCTGAACTCATTTGAAATGGAATACCCACAGGAATTAGCTGGCCAATTATCACTAAGGCAAGCCGTCCATTCCATTTGCTGCAAAGGTCCTTTAAATGATTGACCAGTTTTTTAATGGGATCTTACAGAAGAGGGGCCTTCAAGGATCCTACTGGGCCAAGAAATCTATTAACACAAAATGAATGCGAAATGCTTCTTACACCTATCCCTTTGTTGTTCTTTCATTTCAAAAACAGTGAACTATTTGTTGACATATCCGGATCATTGAGGCCCAATAGATAATAAAAATTAAAAGTTTGAATCCCACAAATTGACCCACTAGCTGTTGAGCCATTAATGTGAGTTCCCATTCTTTCCAGATTTGACCTCTTCTCTTTGTGTTGAAAACTTACTCTGCTTGGTACATCTATTTTAAGTCTCTTTTGAACTTGAGAAAACATACTACATAGTTAGCCATTTAGTCACTGATTATACTTGATTACACTGTCATATTTACCAAAAATGGAAAAAAGGAAAGTACTTGCTAACAATTTTTTGTGGAGGAAATAGGAGTGACGATCAGGTTGGGTAACAGGTTGACGGGTCAAGTTGAGATCCAAATATAATAAGAAAGCTATTGACTCTAATGTGACCGGCAAATTAGAAATGGGTCAACATACCTGATTCAAACACCCATGGCGGGTCAACTTGTTTGACCTATAAAAAATTCACATGCCAAAATAGATGTACGGTTGTGATTAATTATTGGCAAAGAACCTAAGAGAATTGGACTATTCCTTACCGCAAGCAAAGGGAAACATGTGTGTGCATATGACCATATTTGCATGTGCATGTTGTTTGCTTCAATAAAGATGTAGGGAAGATTAAGACTGCTTTTGATTATTGTTATGCATATACAACCATTAATTGAGATAGAATGGAAGAGGAATAAATATTAGTTTGACTTAACTCTCTTTTATTTTTTTGGGTGGGGTCAAACGGGTCAACAAATCTGACTTGTTTGTTTAGCGAGTCAGTTGAGTTCAACCTAATCCAACTCGAACCTGCCAAGTCTTAATCTAAATTCATTATTTCCGTGTTAAGTTTATGCCGTGTTTTCTAGTCATGTCGGAAATTGTTATCCCTAAGAGGAAAATTGTTCAAGTGAAATTTATTCTTTCATTGTTCCACACCTCTCGGCCTGTTGGTTGGGCACCTCTACTCTCAAATTTGTGATTCCATAGAAATTATTAATTGGTTCAATCCTAAAATATTAGTCGTATTCATCTTTCATCAAACAATATTAACCACGGTAGCTCTCTATCTTGATTATCAAAAAATATTAACCACAGTAATTTTCTATCTTGTTTTTTTTTTTTGTTTGTTAAAATGTCATTTGTATTGATCATCAGTGTAAACTATACAATTAGGGTAGCTACCCTTTACAAAAGCTTGGAATTAACAAATCCAAGTTGGGAAATAATCTTTCCAGCTAGAGTCCTGATAACAGTCCATAGCATACTGTACTAGTCTAATACAATTTCTAGTTTCCTCCTCTTTAACAAAAATAAAAGAGCAAGTCTCAAACATGTATGCTAACTTCAAAATATCTTCCAGAATAACCTCCACGTGAATGTCATTCGCATTGCCGCCTCCCAGTTTCTAAGTTAAATTGCCACAGCTACATTGAACCTCAATACGCGTCCATGCTTCTGTTGTAGCCTTTACTATTCCATATCTGATTGCTTCAACTATTGCAACATATTGACAGCTAAACTTTGAATCAGTTAGTGCCCAAGCAGCAATTGGTGAACCACTTAAGCTCTGCACAAAAATCCCATATCCCGTCCTCTTCTTGTGATGGTCATTTGCTGCAGCTACTTTTATGAGCATGGTACCTTCCTGCTGTATTCTTCTATTGTCTTGATTTGAGGCTTGTGTTTCATTCATGCTTTGTAGATCTTGTTGCTTATTTACTAATTCAAATTCATTCCATTCCTCCCAAGCACGTTGAGTTACCTCCCAGCAACTTAGCCTCTCTTGCTTGAATATCCACTGGTTTCTAGCTTTCCAAATTTGCCACAAAACATAGCAGGTCAGTGAAATGTGTTGTACTTCTTCTTCTCTTGTTTTAGCCATATTCAGACGCTTCCACCAGGAGCCAAAATCATGGTTGCTTTCCTACACTAATCCATCCCATTTATTTGGGGCCATTTCTCACACTAAAGCAGCTTCCTTGCAGTAGAAAAGCATGTGTTCCAAATTTTCAATATTTTTCCCACACCTTCTGCAAGTTGGGTCTCCTATACCCGTTCTTCTAAAAATTACCTCATTTACTGGCAAAACTTGGTTTATACACTTCCAGATGAAGTGTTTCACTTTATGTTTCATGTGAAGCTTCCACAAGAACTTCCAGTCTTTAGGCAAATATTGAGGTTGACTACATTCTCCTTGCCTCCTTGATCTGTTCACACTGTTGCCTTCCAATTTCAAAGCCTCCACATATCCAGATCTAAGTGTGTATACACCTGAGGTATCATGATTCCACACCCATCTGTCTACTGTTCGAGAAAAGCTTAACGGGATACTGAAGATATTTTGAGCATCTTCATTATTAAACAGCCTACAAATCACATTCCTATTCCAATTGAAATTTTAGATGAGTTGGCTAACTTTGGAGATCTCATAGCAACTTGGTTTGGGAGTAGATACTTTGCCTGTTAAGCTCTTCATAATCCACCTGTCTTTCCAAATTTTGATTGAGGATCCATCTCCCACCCTTTTCATTAGACCATGCACCAGCAGTGGTCTAGCACTAATAACACTTTTCTAGAACCAAGAGGCATTAGCCTTGACTGAAACCTCTAGTAGAGAAGTGTTGGCAAAGTATCTATTCCTTAAAATTTGGCAAACAAGGAGATTGGGTGAAGAGATTATTCTCCACAGGTGCTTAGCTAACATTGCTGTGTTCTGGTAGATCTTTAAACCTCAAGCCTCCTGCTTCTCTTGGTTGGGAGAGTCTTTTCCAACTTGCAAAATGCATCTTTCTCTCAATTCCTTTACAGCCCTACTAGAATTTTGCCATTTGAGCATTCAATTGGTTGCAGAGATCTTTGGATAGCCTAAAAACTGACATCGTATAGATTGGCATGGCTATGGCAACTGATTTAAGTAATGTTTCTTTATCAGCTAGGCTCAATAGGTTTTGTTTCCAGCTTTGCAGCTTCTTGTTCATGTTTTCCTTGATAAAACCAAAGACCTAGTTTTTATCCCTTGTTATCACTAATGGAAGACCCAAATACTTAGCTTGACTCGCCATCTTAATGTTCCTAAGTTCCCTGCAAATCATTTCCTTCACAGGATCCATGGCGTTCCTATTGAAGTACACTGATGATTTTTCCAAGTTAACCAGTTGTCCTGAGGCTTCTTCATACACCTTCAAGATTCTCTTTAACTCAACAGCTTGCGCCTCTTCAGCTTTACAAAACACAAGTGAGTCATCTGCAAAAAACAAGTGGGATAATACTAGACCATGTTTACTGATACTCAAACCAGAAAGCTGTCCATTAAGGCTGGATTGCTTGAACAAATTGCTTAACCCTTCTACACATAGGATGAACAAATATGGGGATAGTGGGTCCCTTTGCCTAATATCTGTTTGAGGAATCACATAGCCATATTTCTTGCCATTGATATTGAAAGAATAGGAGACTGTGGAAATACCAGCCATGATCCAAGATAGCCACTCCTCACCAAAACCCATTTTCCTTATGATAGCCACTAAAAAGGACCACTCTACCCTATCATAGGCCTTAGCCATATCTAATTTAATGGCCATACGACCTACCTTACCATTCCTAACATTCTTTAGGTTGTGGATGAATTCATGTGCTATTACAATGTTGTCAAGGATCTGCCTACCAGGGACAAAAGCAGATTGGGAAGAACTAATGCAGGTATTGAGGCACGGTTTCATTCTATTCACAAGAATTTTTGTTATGGCTTTGGCAATCATATTGTATAAACTAATAGGCTTATAGTGTGAGAGATGAGTGGGGCAGTCAATCTTTGGAATCAAAGTCACTAACATTTCATTTACAGCTTTTAAAAGGTGCCCATGATGGAAGAAACTTTTGATAGCATTAACCACATACACACAAATAATGTGCCAGAATTTTTAAAAAAAAAAGGAGGCATACCATCAGGTTCAGGCGCTTTGTGAGGATGTATTGAGAAGAAAGCTTCTTTGATTTCCTTTGCTTCAACAGGTTTGACAAGTTTTGCATTCATTTGCTGCGAAATTGACTGAGGTATTCCATCTAAAATTTCTTCAAAGTTGTTTGAGAGGCATAAAATAAACAGGTTTCTATAATGTGTAGTGATAACCTCCTCAAGTTCCTGCTCAGACTTGCACCATTCTCCATTTGGCCTCTGAAGCTTGCTAATATGATTTTTCTTCTTTCGACCAGTAACACAAGCATGGAAAAAGCTAGTGTTCTTATCTTCTTCTTTCAGCCATTTATGCCTTGCCTTTTGACTCCAAAACAGTTCTTCTTTTCTATATGCCTCACTCAGTTGCTGTTTCCAATTCCTTATCCTCTAGTATTTATCCTGACAAGTGGAGTTCCTTAATTCCTTCAATTTTGCCTTGCACATTTTGATCTTGTTCCCCTCATGCACATGTATTGTTCTGTTCCATTATCTCAATGCTGTCCTACAGTTCTTAATCTTGGCCATCAACATGTACATTCTTGAGCCTTCAACCTCAATCTCCCAGGCTTGCTTAATTATCCTATACACCTCTTTATGTTCCAGCCATCTCCTATAAAAAATAAATCTCTGTCTCTTGTGATTCTTGTCTGGGTCAATGTTAAGTAATAGGAGACTATGATCAGAGGCATTAGTTGTAATATGACTGATTTTTGCCTTAGCAAACGTCTCACACCAACTTTCACATGCTAAGCCTCTATCTAGTCTTTGTTTAATCTCTCCTCCGTTCTCCCATTGATTGCACCAAGTCCACGGTTCACCCTCAAAACCTATGTCAACCAACCTATTACTCAAAATAAATTCCTTGAAATGTCTAAATGTCCAATCTTCTCTTTTCCTACCACCCCCTTTTCCTCATTTGACAAGATATCGTTAAAGTCTCCTATTAAAATCCACTTTTCTCCCCATAGAACCATCCTTCTCTACAGCACTTTCCATTGTTGTTGTCTTATCCTATCATCTGTAGAGGCATATAAGCCGATGCACCACCATTCCACCCCATCATCCGGATTTTTTATCCTAACTTCTAAGGTGAAAGTTGTATAAATTACTTCTAGCACACAGCTTGTTGAATTCCAAAAAACCACCATCCCTCCAGCCTTTCCCATAGCCTCAATAACTTCCATATGATCAAAGCCTAATCTCCTCTTAGTCCGTTCCAATATGCCTTGTAATTCTGAGTAGTAATTCTGAGTGAAACAAAAAAGTAATTTTCTATATTGTTGATGTTCAAGAAAATGCTAAACAGATTTAAAAGAACTTTTTTATACCAGTTTTCCAACTCAAAGTTGCAATTCACCTTCTTATAGCAAAGTTAAAATTGCCACATCACCCCAGAAAAAAAAAGGCGAGGGCAGAACTTAAGTAGTATATTGTTGTTGTTGTTGTTGTTGTTGTTATTGTTATTATTATTACTATTATTATTATTATTTAACGGAAAGAAATATCACACCAAATGGCCCACCAATTGTGTACTTCAGAATATACTGATTGTAGTTCTCAATCAAAATATCTGGCATGTCCAAGAGGCCCATCTGTACTCTAGCATGGAGATATATTTGACAGGCTAGAATAAGAGAAAAAGAAATAGAAGTTGTTCCTCTTTTTGTATGTAATTTAAAAGGCAAGGTGGGTGGACAAAAAGTATGCGACAGTGAGAATTGAACCATTTAATTCCCCATTATTTATTTTCCTCTGTTACTCTTTTTTTTTTTTTTTTTTTGTTACAAGCTGAGTTTCAAATGTATAGATAAATTTACAGAGAGTTTAGATAAAATAGGGAGAAGAATCTCATCACAATTTTCCTTAGCAATGTTCTCCAGGTTGCCTTCGCAATTAACTTTTCATTTGTGCTCTCATTTTCCTTATTATTTTGTATTTTAATAAAAAATTATATGTTTGCATAGAAAAATCAAAGGAAAAATGCTAAGCTATTTGTTTTAGTAGCATGTTAAAACATTGACAATTAACAAATTCTTGGTTCTTTTCGTAAAGGAATAATTTCACATACCTCCCTTGAGGTTTGGCATAATTGCACTCACTTCCCCATAAGTTTTAGAAATCGCACTTATACTCCTATGTTTATATTTTTATAACAAAGCAAATCTATTTTAATAATGCAGCCCAAAAACACCAACCAAACGCCTTAAAATGTCCTTAATTGCTTTTAAATTGGCCATATCTTTTTTGTTAATATATTTGTTTGTAAAATTTTGATAGATAAAGTAAAATCATTATATTAGTTAGATAAACTGAGTTTTAAAGAAGTAGTATTTGGAGGAGGTTGAAAATTTGATGTAATAATATAAGTCCTTTTGACATTTTCATGACTAATTAATTAATTTTTAATATTTATTTATCGTTTTTAAAACAATTAAGGATATTTTAAGATGTTTGGTTGGTGTTTGATTGGTGTTTTGTGGGTTATATTATCAAAATGGACTTGTTTGTTATGAAAAAAATTATCAAAATGGACTTGTTTGTTATAAAAAAATAAACGTAGGGGGTGTAAATGTAATTTTTAAAACTTGAGGAGAGGTCATTACAATTATGGCAACTCTCAGGGGATGTATGTGAAATTATCCTTTTCGTAAAAGATAGTAACTAAGAACTGCACAATTCAGAAAATGCTTGACAATCTCAAGTTCTTTCATTTCTTTTCTTACTTATTGATCAAAACCCAAAAATAAAAAAGAAGAAGAAGATAGAGCTTATGTCATAAGATTCTAGAGCTTGTAATTTACTGCTCCCCTTTGTGTGAAAGATTGATCAACTTTATCTGCCAGCCCATTACATCCTTGCTTTTGGATAGAATCTATCCCTCCCGATCTCATTTTACATCTGCGAGAAACAGCAGCTTTTTGGTATAGATAGATTTTAACTTTAACCTGTGCTGTTAGTGTCCTATCACTGCTAATTGCAAGCATGATGCATATAGATTTACTCCGTAGCTTTAAAAGCAAAGGTCGTACAAATCACTCTAGCGCTTTAGCTTAGTATAGGTTACACAAATAATTTCATGCTTGTGTTTTTGTGTCTAGTTGGAATTTTCAGTGTGAAATCTAATGTCATTTATAATGAATTGTTACATTTCATTCACACTCTAATAATTATTTAAATTATCTCAAGTGTGATGATTTGTGAATGGCATTGGAATTGATACTGGGAAATTGGCACTGAAAATCTAAATTGTTTTGTGAATGTTAGAGTTGATTAACATTTATATATGTATATATATATATATACACACACACGTATATATATATAAACAAGAATTGAGATTCTTGATGTAGCATGACTATAATTGTTATTTGCGTCTTTGGGCTGAACTCATGAGCCTAAGAAATAGTTAATCCGAATACAATTTGAAACATCAACTAAACCGACCAATAATTAGGAAAAGGTTAGATAGGATTCTTGTGAATTGTAATCGAGGACAGCACCAACTTTGTCATGGTGTTTAATACTTGTTTTTACTTCTTATGTACAGTAAATACATTCATTATCAATTCCTCAAGAAATCACATGCATTTCCTCGTTATTCACACTCGTGATTGTGAATGTTTACTTCAGCGTATTGGTCACGTCCGCAACAAATTTTTGGAATAAATTCTCTGCATTCTAGAAGATTTTTCCCCCTCTTTCTTGAGAAACTTTCTAGGAGATTCTCGTCACTATGCTTCAAATCATTATGTTGCTTCTATTAGAGGAATAAGATTCTAAAAAGAAAATTTTTGGTCACGTCTCCTCCATGTCAAATTCATTGTAATGCTCAATTTAATAACTAGACAACAAATTTAAAATCAATGTTGCACTGATTTATCATGATTTCTGGCCTTTGAGGTACCAAATCATATTGGAATAGCCACCAATCCCAGCTAAAAGAAGTTGGTATACGTCATGTATGCAAAAACTTGCATCACATTTCCATATAAATATGCATGACTATAATAATAATAAGATAATATTCATTTTTTTGAGCAATAATAATTTATATTTAGCTAAAAAAAAAAAGATTTAAGCCTATGATAGACAATTAGCAATTAAGTAGTAGAAAAATATATAATCTACAATAAGTTCAATGTAGTTACACAATAGTTGTCTTATTACTAAAACCACTTAATCTGTGCCAACAATTCAACAGACTTCCATATGTGGCCTACTGTTAATGCATAACGGGACAAAGTTAAATTTGCACCCAACTTAATTTGCTTTCGCTTTTTCGGTTGGCACCTACAAACGTCTTTTTTCCAGAGATATGATAACACAAGAAGCAGATACCAGGAAAACAATTGAAGCCTCATGATTAGATATTTCTAACTGGAATGATTATTACTGAAGTGGTCATCATAATCTTTTAAATCTCTTCTTACATAAAACCTAATATTGAATGTGGAAATTTGAAAAGTTGTACCAACACTTTTGACAACTGATTTCCGTACGCTTAATGTGCAACCTTTATGCGTGCCTAACCAAAATTCCATTCGGATTAATTCAGGCTTGATCCGCATAGCAATAGTCCAAAACTCTATCGACAAAAATGATAGGAACTTATAGAGTAAAGACACAGGTAAGACTAAGCACCTCAGGAAATTTCACGGATTCGGTTACGATCCCACCAGTAAATACTGTTGTGTAAAATAGAGTCACATGTATCACTATTCTCATGTGGATTTCTTTTAGACTACAAGGCTTAAAAGTGAATCGGCGGATTCATCTTAGGAAAACTTTTTATATGAATCTGATTTACGAACTCATCCGTAAACTTTCACTATACTTACGTATATTTATTTTAGATCACAAAACCTAAGAGTGAAAGTGTGGACTTAGTCGACATACAGCCCGTCTAGATCGTTATTTTTTTGAGTGTTTTTTTAGAAAATATTGTTGTATCAACTTTAAAGATTATTCTCGATAAATGTATTTGTGTGATAAAAAGTTAGTTGAAAAATGTGTTTAAAATTTTTAAAAAACATATTTTTGTAGAACAAAACCAAACAAACGTAGCCATCTCCAAAAGCGAGACGAAGAATTTCAAGTCCTGAAACCCGAGAAGAAGGCAACCAATCCAAAAGCAGTACAACAACTAATGAAGATATTGTTGTGTCTGCAAAGCGGGAGTTGTTGCGGAATTGATGGAAACCCTATATTTATGAATATTTGGTTGGTCTTTTAAGATATATACCATATTGGAACCGCAGCTTTGTATCCTGCTTATGCCAAAAGAAGCAAAAAAGCAAAGATGTGAAAGCATCCTTCCTCTCATGACCAGACACATGTTCTCGCTGCACCTCGATTCTTGTCTTCTCCAGTCTTTGCAGAATTGCGTGAAGAAGCTAAAGCAAAGTTCGTTTAATGATTTAGAGAGAAATTTCAGCATAATGTATTTTTGAAAGATTATGATTTTCTTTTATAAGTTAATGTTTGTAAAATATATTGTTTTAAATATCTTGATAATTGATGTGGGAAAAAAGGGAAAAACGGTTAACTTTCTTTACTTTTTGGATGCTTTGTTTCACTATTTTAAGGTGATGGAGGATTAAGGAGCAATATATATTATGAAACAATCCAAATCTAGCATATTGATAGGAGAAAAAAAATTAATCATTTTAGCTAATCTCTACTCTACACTTTACTATATTCATGTTTTCTTTAGACTTGAAATTCACTTTAATTATGATCTCTTCTAATAGTGCACGCAAAGGCTCATTACCCGGTAATCTATAATTTTGCAAACTATCACTTGCAACTTTTCTAAAGATTGATGCAACATATTAAATGATCTTTTTGTTTCTTCTTTTTTTTTTTTTTTTACGTTTTTGTTTCTTCAAATCTTATGGCTTCTAAAATAGAAAAAAGCATTACTACCGGCTTCGACATTTTGTACGAGAATCGTTCTCTTATTTGGTACACTTGTAATTGCATATGCTAATAAACCATAACATCTTCATTTTGAGATAAAAACATGTGTTACTTATTAATTGTTTAAAACGTCTTTTTGTATACGTTTAAAATAGAAGTTATCCGTATGATATCCACTTAGAATAATACCATGTCTTATTTTATTTATATTATGTACCATATATGTATGTTCATACTATTTTAAAGGTCAAAATCAACCTTGCACCCCTTAACTTATATCAGATTCTCACTTTGCACTCTAAACTTTAATTTTAGACAAACTGCACTTTGAATTGTACAAAATATTCTATTTAATTCTAATCATTGACAGCATCAACCATACTAATGAAAGTTACGCGTGTGTATGCAACGTTCACTTAAATTCAATTGTTGACAGCGTTAATTTTGGACAGACTACACTTAAACTGTCCAAATAAGTTCCGTTAATTTTGGTTTACGCTGTCAACAATTGGACTTAATTAAAATATTTTGAATAATTTAGGTGCATTTGTCTAAAATTGAAGTTTAGAGTGCAAAATAGACATCCAATATAAGTTAGGGGGTGGAAAGTGGATTTTGGCCTATTTTATACTTCAAAAGTAACGAGCAATTCTTGAAAGTCAATGCCTATTTTCAGCCGAGTTTATGTAATTTTCTTTTTGATCTGGATTTTTTGCAATAGCGACAATAGGTGCCTTATATGCAGAAGAAAATAACAGCTTTGATCCTGATCAATTAAATTGCGGTTGTTTTATAGAATTTTTTTTAAAAAAATATTATGGTAACGATTTTGCTATTCTTTTTGATACGTGCAAGTAATTGAGAAACATAATTGAAGTTTTCTAAAAACATATATTTGACAAATACACCAAACAAAACACAGAATGTAAAGTTCGAATTATACAAGTGCAAGCGTTCAGCGAAAAAAAAAATATTAAATTGCATGATGATGTGTAGTCGGCATCAGTTTAGTTGCCTGGTGGGTATGGATTTTTTTCTCTTGTCTCTTTCTTGTGGCTAAGAGTGATTAGACCATATTTGATGCTCTTGATTACATGAAGATGATTAAGTGGATTCTTGCAAGTAAGCAAAAGTTGGCAGCTTTACGAGAGGAAATGACATCTAAAAATCATTAAATAATAATAAACTAGAGTTTACTTTGTATTTCCAGAAGTCTCAAGTCACTCACGAAAGTATGTACAAAAACCCAAATTGAACTACTCCCACCTTATTTCAAATTGAAATTAATCACGAAATTGAAGATGAAGAAAGAAGCAAAAGCCGACATAAAAAAAAAGGGAGAAAGAGTGATACAGAAAGCAATCAAAATTAAATAATATGTACTTTAACATGTGGTAAGACAAAAAAAAATGAAAACATTTTTAGAAAAACTATTGCATATTTCATCATTGATTCAAGCGGTTGTTTTATGAATAATGTAAAATATTAGTAACAATTTATCATCCCAATAACTAACTTGACAACCCTAATTAACCAATTGACGTTATGATTTAGCCTTAAGGATATTGTCACCTCGTACTGATCATTAACTATTATTTCAAAACCTTAAATGTGAATTAGACAGGGTGAGTTTGACATATTGTTTTTAGGTATATTTCAATCGAAAAGTTTTAGGTGAATTAGAAGAGTTGATTTTACAATACTTTTTCCGTATACCACAAGAAATTTCGTCCTACTCTTAGTTTGAACCAACTGCTAAATACTCCAGTAAAAATCTTCTTCTTTTAGCTCAAGTGTACCAACTAGGATTGACATCTTGGTGAGGAAAATCATTCTCCAAGAGAAATTTTATGGGAATGAAAAAGAAAAATAAAGGAAAGAAAACGATGCCAAATATTTTGGCACCAACTAAAGTTGGACCCTACACCGACAAATAAAGTGATGGTTAACTGAAAAATTGTGGGTTTAATAGCCAAAAACAAGACAGCACCACTATTTGGTCATTTTCTGCCGTTCAATTAGTGGCGTTATTTTATCGGATACACGTCTTTTCCAAAATTTTCCCACTGCAAAAGATCCGAGTGAGTATTGCGTGCACCACGCGTGCCACGTGGCGTGCACGTGGTGCACTAGAACCAATCACACATCGCCAAATAATACAAGGTATGACCCACTATTGCCACATGACGATAAATTATTGGTTCTAGTACACCACGTGACAATGCACGTAGTGTATTGTATACTTTTCCAAAAGATCCCACTGGAAAAGCTTTTCGATTCCACCAGCGGCCGCCTTGGAAAATAAACCTTGAGTCTAGAATTCCTATCATTGTCATCTTCCCCTTTTATCATGCACTTGTACAGCTATTGCCTGCCTTTTTTTTTTTTGGGAGAGTTTGGGGGGGGGGGGGGGGGGGGGGGGGAGAATGCTTGTACAAATAGTATTTGGATTTAGTAGATGTGAATTAATCTACGTACCAAAATAAAGATACATGTGAATTGAAGAATAAAGGTAATGGCTTTAGTCTTTTCCCTTTTATTTAGGTAATGGAATGTACTATAGTATTAGGAGATAGGAAGAGAAAAGTAAATGTTAATTGATGAATTTAATCTTTCCCATTCTTTAGGAAGAGGGAATCTCTATTTGCTTAGACTTATTTTTAAAGAAGACGATTTTCGAAAATTTCAAATATATTGTCTGACCACCTATCTATCTTACATACATATTTATTAAAAAAATTTAAAAATATTAATAGTAATATTTTGAAAAGACATCCAAAAAATAACTATTTAAATGTATTTTCATTTATGTTCAACTACATTCAAGATCTTTACTAAAAGGAACTGAGCAGGCACTTTTAACGCTCATAATGCTTTTCAGTCCTTAATCCTTTTCGTCCTCTCTCCCCACAAACAATAAAAATAAAGAAAAGTCTTATTTTCTTGAAAAAAGAGTAGTCCTCTCAAGAACAAACGGCGATAGACCGCCAGCGCTTTCCAACAAGGAAAAGGGAGTCCATGAGAAAATCTTTTTATTTCATACTGTCTGAATAGGATCAGGCTAATAATTATAAAAAGGCTAATAATAAAAAAAAATACATTGTAAATTATTTCGTGAGGGAGGATTATATTGAGCGATTAATATCATAAATCTTTAACAAAAAACAAAAATATGGGTGACTATGTGTCTCTATTATTATTATTATATTATTATTATTATTGTTATTATTATTATTATCTTGAGCTAATGAAACCCTGGCCTAGGTTAACCCGTAAACCCATCCTATTAAAGAGAATTGTAAATATGAAAGGATTGGAAGTTCAGCAAATTGATTGCAAGTCACGCCTCAATTCTTGCACCTTTTTGGCTTTTTAGAATGTTATTTGATTGAGTTAAAAAGGTACTATCCTCATTTCTTTTCATCTTTTTCTATCAACAATTGCATCTCATCATATAAAAAGGTACTATCCTCATTTCCCTTCATCTTTTCTATCGACAATTGCATCTCAGCATAGACTTTTCGGTGTTGGCTTATCTTTGACTCTTGGCAATAGATTTATTTGATGATTGCTTTAGTGGTTGACAAGTAATATTAGAATTCTATATTATCTGGAATAACTTTAGAACATGGATATTTATCATCTCTAACTTGATTAGCATAAACATGACCCTTTAATGTCACATGATTGTGTACTAATCCATGAATATGGATTTCGATGTTAAAAGAAAATATCATTTGCAAATTGTATTTAACTTGATTAATTGCTTGAAACCAAATCCTTTTTTATTTTTTAGAGGGTCGAGTGATTCAAATTCTATAACTTCAATCCCTCCAACACTAAATTCTCCTTCCTCATGTAATAGTGTAGGTTTAATAAAAAAAAAAAAAAACCTTGATAGTGATAAGGGAATTGATGGTCTATGTAATAATAGTCATTTTGGAATGTAAATATTTATGTGGATCGACTTATTTATGTCCTTCTGGAAACATATCATTTCCAACTCTGTCATAAGACCAATAATATTGGGTTCTGGAAGGGATACAAATCAAAGTTACATTCATTAATTGTCAAGACATCCATGACTTCCTTTGTCGCATTTAATGATCTTTTTTCATGTTGCTCAGTTATCTCCGGTTGTCCTTGCAAATTCCAATCTACTAGAATTTCTTAGCGACTTCTGTCCCAATAAAATGTAATTTCCATTTAGTATTCATTGGTCACTTTGAAAAAAGTTGGTAAAGTTCACAGGAAAGCTACGATTGGCTCTTACTTTCTGAATTTTGGCTTTTTTCTAAGTACAATGCTGACAATATTTGTTACATCAATATCTTTAACAATGTGGGACGAACTTTCAATTTTAAGACTAACATCCATTACAATATTATGCACACCGACCTAACACACAATGTTAAACTATCAAGTCCAAAGTTTGAATTCCAGACATCAAGTAATAAAAGTATAAGGTTTCAGAAAGAACATAGAACCTCATTAAATTAATTGCGTTGGAGAATTTAGGTCTTAGTAAATGCATTGGAAAGACTGCACGAGCAGCTCGTCGAGTTAGATATCAGTAGCATCATAACTATTTTATTCCAAGTTCTGCTAGCATTCAAAGTTGTTTCATTTGATAAATTTCGCGGGTCATACGTAATTGGAGAATGACAAAATAAGTCGGAAAAAAGTCTGTAATTAGTGTTGGAATACCTTTATACAGTGCCCGGCAGAAATGGAAGCCAGAGGACTCAATTTGATGTGATTTTGATGCCTTCTCGTAAAATACATGAATTCGGAAAAGCAGAAGTCTGTTTTGAGTAGTCCTTAACGTGGTACGTATCTCGTGGGTCATGATGGTAGATTAAGGTAACAATTTATAAAAAGCTATAATTTTTTGGAATTGAAAAGTAAGCTAATATTATAAAAACTTAAAAGTTTTTCTTTTGTAAGACTAATATTATAAAAACTTAAAAATATTTCTTTTGTAAGCATGAAAACAGAAAGTTTGTTTATATTTATTATTTTTCTTTTAAAAACTTAACAAACCCAAGCCTTGATCCATTTCTTCAAAAACGGCTTTTTTTAAGTAACAAATTATAAGTTGTAGAAAACATGCTTTAAAATATCATTGGGTCCTCTATTCACACTTGGGTTCCTCTGTTTACACTTGTGGTATTACATTTATATTACATTACCTCATTGATCGAGTGGTTATAAAGGGTCAGGGTTTTTTGTTACACTTTGTGGTGTTACACTCATTTTATACTACTTACACGTGAATGACACATGTATTTTCACTAACTATATCTGCAAATCAGAGACAAATGTCATTTACTTAACTGGTATAACATGAATATAATACTACAAAATGTAACAAAAAACCCCAATCGTTAGAAGGATGAAAGAATACTACGATGAGGAAATCCAAATACATTGTTGATGAATTCATCATCCCAAAAGCAACATATGAGTCACCGGTGAGTTCTAAAGAGTGTAGATGACATAGATATTGTTCTCTTGTTCCGACTTATAATTTTCTTTCAAAGGGTAAATATTAACCTAATTCTAGTCATTGTAATTTTCTACATAAATTATTGCTGACTTCTAGGAATAAATTATCCACAAATAAGCTATCCCTCTTAATCAATCTGAATTTACATTTCCTCTTAGTTCCATTTTAGTCCTCAAAGAACCTAAGCATGAAGTTTCTCAATTCCACTCAAATGACGTTTTTCAATAAATTGTAGGCAACATTCTCTCATTTTATAGTCCACGGTTCGTAATTTTATTCTTAATGCCGCGGACACGCTTGTCTCTGGACCCATAAGATCCCCCAAATACCCCGAAAAATAAACCATAAACCAAATATTTCGGCGCATACAATTTGCTCATCCTTACCTAACTTCAATATCCAAACTTGTAACCATGCATGCCGGCAAAAATTGAAACGTTGACGAAATTGATTAATTAAAAATAATCTATTATCCACAACCGACTCATAACAAATTTTAATGTTATTAGACCATGTTAACTACCACATAACATCTTTTTCTGTCCAATTTTGATGTTCAATTAAATACATGGTACACTGAGTTTCACATCAAACATAATTGGACACGTTAATTATACAATTGGACATTTAAAAAATTAGACAGAGGATCTGAACTGATTAATTAAATTGATTCAACTAAGCCCAACATTGGTATTAAATTGAAAGATTTGAGTTAAAAAAGGACTAAACAAAATTAAATTATATCAAAATCAAACAAAGTTTATATTCATATATTTACACATAGTAAAAAAGCAAATATTCATCAAAATTAACACAAACACAAAAAACCTCGATCCTTCTCACTCCCCTTACCCCTTATGAAGGGGGGGAAAACTTTTCGCTAGCATTTCTATTACTAGATTTTATATTTCATTTTGAATTAAGGTTTAGGACTTAGAGTTAGAGTTTAGGGTTTTAAATTAGATCAAGAAAATTGCTATGGCTCTCTAACTTTTTATTTGTTAAGAAAAATTGCGATAGCTCTAGCTTTTTATTTGTTAAGAGCAGACGCCGTGAATAAATATAGGACTCTTAAAATTAGGTTCAATTAGTATTAATTAATCCAAAAGAAAACTTTTTTAGTAAGTAGAAATAATATGAGACTCTTTTGAAAGTAAGATAAATTAATATTAGTCCAGAAAAAAACTGATTGTATTAAACATCTGTAATATGGAATTTTATATGGTCTTTGATGCTATTATTGTTCAAATATTTATCCCATTCATCTTTCGTCAAATAATATTAACCATGATAGTTCTACATCTTGTTTATCAAACAATACTAACCACAATAGCTCTCTATTTTGTTGATATTCAAGAAAATGCTAAACTGATTTAAAAGAACTTTTTATACTTGTTTACCTTTCCGACTCAAAGTTGCATTTCACCTTCTTGCAGCAAAGTAACAATTGCTGCTTCACCCAAAAAGGAAAAAAAAAAAAAAAAAGAGGTGAGTGCAGAATTTATATTATTATTATTATTATTATTATTATTATTATTATTATTATTATTATTATTATTATTATTTATTTATTTATTTAAAGGAAAGAAATATTACAACACATGGCCTACCAAATGTGTACTTCAGGATATACTGATTGTAATTATCAGTCTAAATATCTGGCATGTTCAAGAGACCCATCTGTACTCTAGCATGGAGATATTTAAGTGACTAGAATAAGAAAAAAAGAAGTAGAATTTGTTCCTCTTTTTGTGTATAAATTTCCGAAGGGAAAGGTGAATGGGAGAAAAGAGATTTCGGCAGTGAGAATAGAACCATTTAATTCCCCTTTATTTATTTTCCTCTATTACTCATTATTTGTTAGAAGCTAAGTTTCAAATGTATAGATTAATTAACTGAGAGCTTAGCTGAAATAGTGAAAAGAATCTCATCACTATTTTCCTAATCAATGTTCTCCAGGTTGCCTTCGAGATTACCTTTTCATGTGTGCTCTCATTTTTTTTATTATTTTGCATTTAAATAAAAATATTTATGTGTTCACGTAAAAAAACCAAATGAAAAATGCTAAGCTGTTTATTTTTGTAGCATGTTAAAACATTGAGAAGCAATAAATTCTTGGTTCTTTTCATAAAGGATACTAAATAAGAACTGCACAATTCAAAAAATGTTGACAATCTCAAATTCTTTCAATTCTTTTCTTACTTATTGATCAAAACCCAAAAATGAAGAAGAAGAAGAAGAAGAAGATGATGATGATAGAGGTTATGTCACAAGATTCTAAAGCTTGCAATTTACTGGTCCCATTTGTGTGAGAGATTGATCAACTTTATCTGCCAGCCCATTACATCCTAGCTTCAGATAGAATATATCCCTCTCGATTTCGTTTTACGTCTGTGAGAAACGACAGCTTTTTGGTATGGATAGATTTTAACTTTAGCATGATTTTTTTTTTTTTTTTTTGGAAAGATAACTTTAGCACGACTTGTTAGTGTCCTGTAACTGCGGATTGCAAGAATGATGCGTATGGATTTAGCCCGTAGCTTTAAAAGCAAAGGTCGTACGAATCACTCTAGCGCTTTATAGGTTATACAAATAATTTTAAGCTCGTGTATTTGTGGCCAGTTGGGATTTTTAGTATAAGTTTCAGTGTCAAAATCCAATTCCATTTATAAAGAATCGTTACTTATTTTGTATTCATACTTATCACACTTGAAATCAATTACATAATTATTAGACTATGAACACAATATGTCGATTCATTATGAATGGCACTAAAATTAATACTGGGAAGCTGGTACTAAAGATCCAAACTGTTTTGTGACTATTAGAGTTGATTAGCATTTTTGAAGACGTAATTGAAAATCTTACATGTTCAAATGTTAATCTATTCTTGAAAAAAACAAAGAAATACTTCATATAACTTGTCAAAGAAGGAACAAGAATTGAGATTCTCTCAATGTAGCATGACCATAATTTGTTATTTGCGTCTTTTAAAACGTTAAGGGAAAAGAAAAGGAAAAAGTCTAAAGAGGATTTACAAATCTACACCATCGCATGTTATTTGCGTCTTTAGGCTGAACTCATAAGCCCAAGAAATAGTTAATCCGAATACAATTTGAAACACCAACAAAACCGACCAATAATTAGGAAAAATTTAAATAGGATTCTTGTGAATTGTGATCGAGGACAGCAACAACTTTGTCATTGTGCTTAGTACTTGCTTTTACTTTTTATGTACAATAAATACGTTCATTATCGATCCCTCAGGAAATCACATGCATTTCCTTGTTATTCACGCTCGTGATTATGAATGTTTACTTTAGCGTATTGGTCACGTCTGCAACTAGAAGATTTTTGGAATAAATTCTCTGCATTCTAGAAGATCTCGTTCTTGATTTCTTTTTTCTTTTAACGTTTCTCCAGAAACTTTCTAGGAGATTCTCATCACTATTCTTCAAATCATTATTTTGCTACTAGAGGAATGAGCTTCTAGAAAGATAATTTTCAATCACCTACGTATCGAATTCAATCAAACGTTCGATTTAATAAAAACTCGAAAACAATCTTAAAATCAATGTTGTACCGGTTAATCATAATTTATGGCCTTTGACACGTACCAAATCGCATTGGTGTAGTCACCAATCCCAGTTAAAAGATGTTGTTATACAACATGTGTGCAAAAACTTGCATCAGATTTCTATATATAATGAATATGCATGGTTATAACAATGAGAAAAATATATAACCTATAATAACAATGAGAAAAACATATAACCTATAATAAGTTCAAATGTAATTACGACATAGTTGGGACTCGGAGCTTCACAATTTAAAAACTTTTTAGGACAATTTTACGATTGAAATTAAAGTTAATAGATGGACAGTTCAGATCAAATACACTTTTATCTTGTCAATTTAATTTGCAATGTGGATTGCCAAATTATAAAAAATGGAGCCCCCACTTGTCTTATTACCAAAACAAATTTATCTATGCCAACAATTCAACGAACTTTTGTATGTGGCCTAGTTACGCATAATGGGACAAAGTTAAATTTGCTCTACCTCAATTTGCTTTTCACTTTTTGGGTTGGCACCTACATGCGTCTCTTTTCCGCAGATATGATAACGCAACATGAAACGCCGGAAAAACAATAGAAAGCCTCATGATTTGATGTTTCTAGCTGGAATGAATATTACTGAAGTAGTCATCATAATCTTATAATTCTCTTCCCACGTAAAACCCAAAATTGAATGTGGAAATTTGAAAAGTTCATTAAACACTTTTGACAACTGATTTTCTTGCGCTAGGTAGATTACGCGTGCTATGTAACATGCCATATAATATACTAGAGTCATATACATATCACTAAATAATGTAAACTGTGTTCTACTATTAATACGTGACGATAAATTATTAGTTTTATTATACTACGTGGCAATACACGTGATGCATTTAATATTTTTCTCCTTTATATGTGCGTAACTTTTAAAGGAGTAACAGTAATTGTGTTTGATGGATATGACGTTCAAAGTTTGTTCACGCTCCAAAACTCCAAAATTCAATTTAAATTAAATCTTGGTCAGGGTCTACGATCTTATCTATAAATTTTGTGATATAAAAAAAAATCATAAGAATATAATGATTCAAACTAATATAAAAAAATAATGTAAAAATGTTAATATGATTACCCTTTATATCATATAAAAAGTTCTACTGACAAAATCCGGGTATATGTAAAAAATTTTCCTTGTTTCACGTAGCAATGGTTCAAAACTCTATTGACAACAATGATAGGAACTTATAAAGTGAAGACATGGGTAAAGACTAAATACTTCAGGAGATGAAGAATTTCGAGTCCCGGTACCTTAGAAGAAGGCAACCAGTCCAAAAGCAGTACAAAACCAATAATGATGATTTTGTTGGGTCTGCAAAGCGGGACTTGTTGCGGAATTGATGGAAACTCTCTATATCTATGAAGATTTGGTTGGTCTTTTAAGATATATACCATACGGGAACTGATGCATTGTACCCTGCTTATGCCAAAAGAAGCAAAAAAGCAAAGATGTCAAAGCACCCTTCCTCTCTAAACAAGACTCACTCACATGCTCTCTCTGGAACTCAACTTTTTTGTTTCAGAATTGCATGGAGATGCTAAAACAAAGTTCGTTTAATGATTTAGAGAGGAATTTCAGCATAATGTACTTTTGAATGATTATGATGTTCTTTTATAAGTTAATGTTTCTAAACTATGTTGTTTTAAATGTGTTCTGTGATTAAATAATTCATGTGGGAAAATAGGGAAAAGCGGTTAACTTTTTCTATTATATTTTAATTAAGGTGATGGAGGATTAAGGAGCTATTATATTTTATGAAGCAATCGAAATCTAGCATATTGATAGGAGAAAAAAAATGATTTTATCTTTTAGCAAATCTCTACTCTAAACTTTGCTATGTTCGTGCTTTCTTTTGCCTTGAACCTTACTTTAATTATGATCTCTTTTACTAGCACGTACAAAGGTTTCATTATCTGGTAATGTATAATTTTGCAAACAATCACTTGCAACTTTTCTCTTAAAGATTGATGCGACATATTGAATTTTGTTTCTTCAAATCTTATGTTTTGTAAAAGAGAAAAAAGCATTACAACCGGCTTCGACATTTTGTACGAGAACCATTCTCTTATTTGGTACACTTGTAATTGTATATGCTAATAAATTTAACATCTTTATTTTGAGATAAAAACATATGTTACTAATTAAATGATTAAAACTTTTTTTTAATGTTTAAAATAGAAGCTATCTATAAGATACCCACGTATAATAATACTGTCTTGTATAGTATGGCTATACTATTTTAAGCTTCAAAAGTAACGAGCAATGCTTGAAAGTCAACGCCTATTTTTTAGCTGAGTCTATGTAATTTTCTATTTGATCTGGATTTTTTTGGCAATAGCAATAATAGGTACCTTATACGTAGATCAAAGTAACCAAATCTATGGTAGACAAGCTTTGATCCTGATCGAATAAATTATTAACGATTTACATATTTTAAAATAAAAAAAAATAAATAGAATCCTAATGAAGGTTTAAGACATCTGGTAGTTTACTGAGAACGAGTTTAGTTCGTTTGGATGGCTATTTTAAAGTATTTTTTTAAAAAGATATTATTATAATAATTTTATTTTTTTTAAATGTGTATGTGAGATATAAAATTAATTAAAAAAACGTATTTAATTTTATTTAAAGAAAAAACATGTTTTGAAAAATACAACCAGACAAATAAATAAAGTAAATACAGGCGCAAGGGTTCAGGAAAAGAATGATTAAATTGCACGACGATGTGTAGTCGGTGTCAGTTTAGTCGGCAGGTGGGTATGGATTCTTTTCTTTTGCCGCTCTCTTGTGTCTAAGTGTGATTAGACTATATTTAATACTCTTTGATTCCATGAAGATTTAGTGGATTCTTGCAAGTAAGCAAAAGTAGGAAGCTTTACGTGAGGAAATGACATTTACAAAACATTAAATAATAATAAACTAGAGTTTACTTTTTATTTCCAGAAGTCTCATCTCAAGTCAATCACGAAATTTTAAAGTAAAATCGCAAGTTGAACTACTCCCACCTTATTTGAAAAGTACAATTAATCACGAAAAAGATGAACGAAGAAAGAAGCAAAAGCCGACATAAAAGAAGAAGAAGAAGAAGAAAGATAGAGAGAAGTAATACAGAAAGCAATCAAAATTAAATAAAATGTATATTAACACATGGTAAGACAAAAAATTAAAACATTTTAAAAAAAAACTATTTCATCATTGATTCAATTGGTTATTTTATGAATAATATAAGATATCAGTAACTATTTATTACCCAAATAGCTAAATTAAAACCTAATTAATTAGCGCCTAAGATAGTGTTACCTCATACTGATTTTTAAGTATTAATTTAAACCTTGGGAGTGAATTAGAGAAGAATATTATGAGTTTGACATATCGTTTTTAAGTATATACATTTCAATTAAAACTCTTGTAAATTTTCATGCTAAAGTTTTAGGTGAATTACAAGAGTTGATTTCACAAAACTTTTTCCGTTTACCAAAAGAAATTTCATACTACGTCTTGTATGAGCCAACTACTTAATACTCCACTAAAAATCTTCGTCTTTTGTACCAACTAGGATTGACATATTGGTGAGTAAAATCATTCTCCAAGGGAAATTTTATGGGAATTAAAAAGAAAAATAAAGGAAAGAAAACGATACCAAATTTTTTGGCACCAACTAAAGTTGGACCTACACAGACAAATAAAGTGATGGTTAGCGGGAAAATTGTATGTTTGATAGGGAAAAACAAGACAGCACCAACTATTCGTGTCATTTTCTGCCGTTCAATTAGTGGCGTTATTCTACCACACACACGTCTTTTCCAAAAAAATTTCCACTGCAGAAAATTCCACTGGAAAAGCTTTTCGATTCCAACAGCGGCCTTGGAAAATGAACCTTAAGACCTTAAGTCTAGAATTCCTATTACTGTCATCATTCACTTTTTTCATGCACTTGTACAACTATTACCATTTCTTTTTTTTTTTTTTTTTGGAATGCTTGTAAAACTATTATTTGGATTTTAGTAAATGTGAATTAATCTGCATACCAATGTAAAGGTGCTTGCAAATTGAAGAATAAAGGTAATGGCTGTAGGTGGCATTTGATAAGAGGGTTTCGGAATCGAAAATTAGAATGAAATTCATAGTTGTTGTTTGGTAAATAAATTTTGAATTTGAGAATCGAAATGAAACCCAAAATTTTTGGAGTTTACCAAATCCAACCAAATTGATAGGTTTTAGTTAAAATCCATCAATGAGACTATTCGGATGTCTGGAAATACATTTGCATCAATTCCAGGGATTTGCAGGCACCCATATTCCTTGTCCGCACTAGCATCCGCGTGGTCAACTGAACTTCTGCTTCGCAACTACTCATCTGGATGCTCATCCGGTTGAATGGATGTGATTCCGATTCCAAACAAACCAAACAACAATTATAGTAATGATACACATTTCAGGTACTGAACCAAACACATGTATTAGAATCGATTGTTTCATTCCAAATCCAATTATTTTGATTCTGATTCCCGAGTTCGAACCAAACACTACCATAGTCTTTTCCTTCCATTTAGGTAATGGAATGTGCTATAGTATTAGGAAATATGAAGAGAAAAGTATTTGTGTTTCCCATTATTTAGGTAAAGGGAATACTGAAGTATTAGGATCAAACAGAAAGAGAAATGTATTTACTTTAACTTAATATATATATATATAGAGGTGATATCACTTGCATTTAATTTTAACTTTAGACAGTTGAACATATTTTAGATAAAAAAATACTTTTAGAATCTCTGGTCGCTTGAACTTATTCTTAAAGAACATAATTTTGGAAAATTCTAAACATATTTTTTGACCGCCTCTCTATATTATGTATATATTTATTAAAAATAATCTCTCAAACTATTAACAGTAATATTTTTGAAAAAGACACCCAAAAAACAACCGTCAAAACGCAATGTGTTTTCATTTATGTTAATCTGTATTCAAGATCTTTACTAAAAGGAACTGAACAGGCTCTTTTAACGCTCATAAGGCCTTTCAGTCCTTAATCCTTTTCATCCTCTCTCTCTCTCTCTCTCTCTCTCCACAAACGATAAAAAGAAAGAAAAGTCTTATTTTCTTAAAAAGAGAATAGTCCTCTAAAAGACAAACCGCGTTTGATTGCTAGCGCTTTCTAACAAGGAAAAGGGAGTCAATGAGAAAATCTTTTCATTTCATATTGTCTGAAAAGGATTAGCCTAATATTACAAAAAAAATTGTATCGGGAGGGAGGGTTATATTGAGCGATTAATATAATAAATCGTTAACTAAAACGAAAATATGGATGGCTGTGTCTCTATTATTATTATTATCTTGAACTATAAAACCCCTAGCCTAGACCAAACGGCCCTTCCAAATTTTTAGTGTGTGTTTAATATAAGAACGTTAATTTGCGCTATATATCTACCAAAACAGAACAAGAAAGTAAAATAGCAATGCAAAGTTGCAGGTTCAAATTATCTTATAGAGTAGAAGCTGATATCAAACTACATAAATCCGTCCTTAAGCAGATTTTGAAATGTGAAAGGGATGGAAGTTCAGCAAATTGATTGCAAGTTACGCCTTAATTCTTGGACCTTTGTCACTTTTTAGAATGTTATTTGATTGGGCTAAAAGGAAACTTTCCTCATTTCTTTTCATCTTTTCTATCAAAAATGGCATCTCATCGTATACTTTTCGGTGTTTGATTGTCTTTCACTCTTAGCAAGAGATTTATTTGATGATTGCTTTAGTGGTTGACAAGTAATAATAGAATCTGATTTTGTATTATCTGGAATAACTTCAGAACATGGATTTATCATCTCTAACTTGTTAGCATAAGCATGACCCTTTAATTTCACAAGATTGTATACTAATCCATGAATACAGATTTAGATGTTATAAGAAAATATCATTAGCAAACTGTATTTAACTTGATTAATTGCTTAAAATAAACTCCTTGATAGTGATTGAGAATTGATGGTCTATGTAATAATAGTCTTTCCGGAATGTAAGATGTTTTTTTCCATCGACTCATCTATGTACTTCTGGAAACATATCATTTCCAACTCCCTCGTAAGACCAATAATATTGGGTTCTAGAAGGGGTACAAATCAAAGTTACTTTCATCAATTGTCAAGATATCCATGACTTCCTTCGTCGCATTTAAAGATCTTTTTACTTGTTGCTCAGTTATCTCATGTTGTCCTTGTGTATTCCATCTACTAGAATTTCTTCGAGACTTCTATTCCGATAAGATGTAATGTCTACTTAATATTCATTCATTGGTCACGTTGAAAAAAGTGGAGAAAGTTCGCAAGAAAGCTACCATTGGCTCTTACTTTCTGAATTTTGGCTTTTTTAAGCACAATGCTGACAATATTAGTTACATCAAGATCTTTTTTGTTACTAACAATTTGAAGTAAAATTCTCAATTTTAAGACTAATATCCATTACAATATCATTACATCGTTACATATGAATACCAAAGCTAGCCGGCTTCCACATAATTACAATGTTACATATGGATACCAAAGCTAGCCAACCTCCACATTAGCTCGAGTCAATTGACACCTTAGCATATTTTAACTATTACGGATAGCGTTGTTCCTCAAACGGGTCAATAAAATAGTTGTCGAACTCCTAGGACAAAGTAACAATACTAACATCTAACATGTGGATTCTATAAACTAATGCAACTGACTTATACCACATTGGCTGACTATCTACTGCACATCTTTTCATTATTTTTACTCTTCTCTTACATTATAAAAGGCTTTCACTATTTCATTCATATCTTTTCATAATTTTTACTCTTCTCTTACATTATAAAAGGCTTTCACTATTTCATTCATAACGTACGCTCAACATTATAATTTAAAGTCTCCTAAGTAATTTATCTAAATTTCCTGACTGACTTAAGTATCAAAGACATATTGACAGACGAGCTTCCACGTATATCCTACTGATATTTTTGTGTTGTAGGCCATTTAGTTCATCCATATCAACTACTTATGAAAGATGACAAAATTTGGACCCATCATTAGGTATCGACTGCGCACACACTCTTAAAATATCAAGTCTAGAGTTTGAATCCCGAAAGAACATAGAACCTTATTAAATTTGTCGCTTTGGAGAATTTAGGGCCTTATTAAATGCGAGCAGCTCGTCAAATTAGATATAAGTTGCATTATAATTTTTTCAGTCCAATTTTTGCTACCAGTCGTAGTTGTTTCATTTGATAAATTTCGCGGGTCACGGTGGCGGATTAACACGTATTGGCGAATGATAAAATACGTCGGAGAAAAGTCTATAATTAATGTTAGAATATTTTTATATAACGCCCGGCAGAAATGGAAGCCAGAGGACTCAATTTGATATGCTTTTGATGCTTTTCTCTTAAAATACACGACTTCGGAAAAGCAAAATTAAATTTTGAGTTGCTTCTTTAACGTGGTATATGTCTCGTGTGTCATGGGGTTGGATTAATAACATGTTCTTAACAATTTATAGAAAGTTGTAAGTAAATTTTTTGAAATTGAAGAGTAAGTTAATTTTATAAAAACTCATAATTATTTCTTTTGTAAACATAAAAACAGAAAATTTGTTTATATTTATTCTTTTTCTTTCAAAATTTGTTTGTTCGATTGTGTCTTTTAGAAATATATCTTTTGAAAATTTTAACTTTTATCTCACATACATATTTCTAATAAAAATTTTAAAACTATTACAGTAATATTTTTTTAAAAAAATACCCTAAAAACAACCATTCAAATGGATATTATATTACAGCCGACAAGTCAAGACCCATTTCTTCGAAAACGGCCTTTTTTAATTTTTTAGAAAGTAACAAATTATAAATTGTAGAAAACATGCTTTAAAATGGCATTCGGTCACCAGTTTACACTTATGGTGTTACATTCACGTTAGACTATCCTACCGAGCGAGTGATTATAAGAAGCTATATGTTCTCTATCACATTTTGTGATATTACACTCATGTCATTTATTTAGGCGGTGCAACATGAGTACAAAACCGTAAAGTGCGACAGAGAATCTCACTTAGACGGTGTAACATGAATATAACACCACAAAGCGTAACAAAGATCCCAATCCGTTCTTAGGTGTAAGGGCTTGTTCTCAATAGATTTTTTAATCAGTTTTTAGATTATAGATTAATAATAATTTGTATTAATAGTGTTCCCAATTAAATCTCAAATTAGATTTTAGACTTTTTGTACAACTAATTTGAGATTATTTAGTTATACAAAAAATCTAAAATCTAATTTGAGATTTAATTGGAAACACTATTAATACAAATTATTGTTAATCTATAATCTAAAAGTTGGTTAAAAAATCTATTAAGAACAGGCCCTAAGAATACTTTGATTAAACGGTGAGGAAATCCAAATTCATTGATAATGAATTAATCATCTCAAAAGCAACACATGATTCACCCCTTGAGTTCCAAACAGCGTATATAAGTAGATATTGGTTTCTTGTTCCATTTCATAATTTTCTTTCAAAGACTAAATGTTAACCTAATTGTAGTCGTCGTAATTTTCTACATAACCACCTATTGCTGACTACCAGCAATAAATTATCCACCAAGTAAGCCATCCCTCTTAACCAATCTGAATTTACATTTCCTCTTAGTTTTCCTCAAAGAACCTAACCATGAAGTTTCTCAACTCCCACTCAAATTCCATATTTTCGACAACTGTAGCCAACATTCCCTCCTTTTTCAGTCCACGGTTCTTAATTTTATTCTTAATGCCGCAGACACGCTTTTCTCTGGACCCATGAGATCCCCCCAAATGCCCCGAAAAATAAAACCATAAACCAAATATTTCGGCGCATACAATTTGCACATCCTTACCTAACTCCAATATCCAAACTTGTAACTATACATACCAGCAAAAAAAAAAAAAAAAAAAATTGAGACGTTGATATTACAAAAAAAAAAAAAAAAAAAAGCAATAATAGAGACGTTGACGAAATTGATTTAATTAAAAACAATCTATTATCCATAACCGACTCACAACAAATGACGTTATTAAACATCGTCACATTTTTTTTGGTCTAAAGTTTCACATCAAACACAATTACATACTTAAAAGAATTGAACAGAGTATCTAAACAAATACAGATTAATCAAACAATTGGAAACTTTAAAAAAATAGACAGAAGGAGTTGATTAAATTGATCCGACAATTGGACACCTAAAAAAATTAGATAGAGGATTGAACGGGTTGATCAAATTGATTTGATTAAAAGCAACTATTGGCATTAAATTGAAAATTTTGAGATAAAAATGGACAAACAATATTAAATTATATCAAAACAAAGAAAGTTTATATTCAACTATTTACACGTGGTAAAAAAACTAATATTCACCAAAATTAACAGAGACACAAAAAACCTCGATCTTTCTTTAGAAAGGATGTAAATTCCGACTCAACCCATTTACATTGGAAAAAAACCCAACTACATCCTGCCGGTACGGCAAAAATGACATCCGCCGCCTTTCACCGTCGTCTTTCACATACGGCGCCACCGGTGCCGCAGGTTTCCCTGCCGCTTTAGGAACCTCCGGTGCCACCGCTGATGACTTCTCAATCTTTTTTAATTTTTCTTCACCCTTTTTAGCATTTTTACTCCCATGACCTGGATGAGTTAAAAAGACGAAACTGTCCTTGCCGTCACTATGACTCCGGCGAAGAAGGTCTCGAAACTTCCACCGCTTAGACGAACCGGTGGAATTGCTCTTCTTACATCCCGCTTGCACCGACGCCGACTCCTTCGCCGCTGTTTTCGGATTCCACACGCAATAACTCCCCGGCTCGACGCCGTCGAGCTCGTCAGCTTCCGAAGACGAACATGACGACGGAGGATCTCTATCTTCTATAAATAGCTTCCTCAACGACAACCTTCCCCCTGTCGCCGTAGGGGGAGGAGCTCCCTCGGAAGGCATCTGGTTATTCAAATTTAAATCCTGTTTCTCGAATTCCACCCCTTCTAACAGCAAATCCTGATTAAAAAGGGGATAACATGGCCGGATTTGTCCGTTATAGAAAATTTCATCCGCCGGAGCCGGAGACGAAATGAAATCGTTACCAACAACTGCAAACTCGAACTCCTCCTCCTCCTCCTCCTCGTCTTTCTCGTCATCATTTCCTTTATTCACATCCACCCTTGATTCACGCCTTCCTTCCCTGACAAAACCGTTTCCATTTCCTAGTAAACTTTCCTCATAATCCGTAAGAAATGGATTACTAGCACAACTATAGCCGCCGCCGTCATCAACGTCGTGGGGGTCGTTGGATTCAGCTCGTAATTCATCAACGACACGAGCGGCTATTTCTGCAAGTCTGCTAGAAGAGTAGCTGTTGAAGCTCGGGGAAAGCGAGAGAACTGGACTGGACTGCATCTCTGAAAAACTCTTTTGCAGCATGAAGGGATGAGAGAGACAGAGGGGTTTTGAGAGAGAAGATGGAAGGAAATGGGCGAAAGAAAAGCGAAACCTCGAGAGTAAATAGGAGATGATGAGGATGAGTGGTTGAGGAAATGTGGATATATATTTTTTGAAAGGAAATGTGAATATATATTTTGAAAATGACGCAAGGACTTGCCTCATTTTGTACCCCTAATAATTCCCCTGATTTTTACTTCGTGCCCAAAACTTTTGTTTCGTACATCTTGCATGTTAAAGAGTTCTTTTTTTTTTTTTAAAGAAAATCTATACTATTATAGAGATATTTAAGGAAGCAGAGGTGATAGGATTTGAACTTTCGACTACTTATGAGGAGACATAGAGCTCTAACTCTATGCCCAGTTTTTAAGAGTTCCTAATTTTACACAATTGTCACAATTTGCTCGAGTTGACAACGAAAATGGACAAAATGCATGCATATGCAAGTTATTTCATTTTTGTCCCTAATATGCATTATGTATGTTAATGAACGACAAATATTATTCATTTTTACAATATAAAAGTACGATTGGTTATTTTTATATTATAAACCATTCAAAAGTTTTGTAGAAATATTAAATGACCATCTTCTCTAACTTATTCATGTAATAATATTTTGATTGTTCCTGGCTATTTATAAAATATATCTAAACAAATGCGAGATATTTCATATTTTTATTTTTTTGGTTAATAATATAAGTTGATTTGAACACAGTGAAAAAATATATAAGTTTAAGGTGTAAAGTGAATATCCATTAAAAATTAGGGGTAGATAGTGGTATTCAACTATTTAGAATTGCTTATCTTGAAAATGACAGATGTGATACAGACTAGGGGGAAAGATGGAGGCAGCAACGTACGCGCTTTGGCGGAGGTAATAATTGGGTGAGGCCAGGTGTATGGTAAAGTTTGTTGACGTTGTTGAGATTTGTGTGGACGGACTGTGGTTCTTTCCTTGGTTCATACGTAAGAGCAATGGTTCACTTTGGTTCACACTTGTTGGACTGTTTAAGGGTTACACACGTAAAAATGACATTTCTCTTTCTAGAATGTGAGATTTTATATTTTTTTTTCAGTAAAGGCAACAAATTAATAGGTATAATTGTTTTGGACGCATTTCCCTCACAAATATATATAAACAAAAAAGAAATTATCGGTTGATACCAAATATCAATTATCACAATTTCACCTTAAAAGTTTAAAGGAAAATTTGACAATTTTGTCCCTTACATCTTCACAAAGAACTTTTTTTAGTCCCTCACATTTAAAACTAGCCAAATAGTCCCTCAGATATTAAAAAAAAAAAAGTGTTCCAATTGGTCCCAAAGCTTATTTTGCTCAATTTTCAAGTGAAGTCAAGGGCAAAAATGGAAACACACAATGTTTCCTTCTACTAAAAGGTGAAATTTGTCAATTTTTCCTATTTTCACTCAATCAAAAACCCTAATCTCAAAATCATCAAATCTTTGTCCATTGACAAGCACTCGTGAATGATTGTCTAGGATCAAATTGGCAAATTTTACTTTTTAAGAGAAGAAAACGCGTGTGTTTCCATTTTTGTCCTTGATTTTACCAGAAAATTAAGCAAAAATGAGCTTTGGGACCAATTGGGACACTTTTTGTTTATCTTTGAAGGACTATTTTAGTTGATTTTGGATATAAGGGACTAAGAATGTTTTTTTTTAAGTTTTTTGGTGTGTGAAAATGTGAGGGACCAAATTGGCAAATATCCCAACTTTAAATTAAGTTTCAATCAACTCTCCAATATAATTTTCATCAATATTTTGTTAATAAAAAGTTTAGCTTAGCTTAAATACCAACTTGATCAGCGGTTCTCCAAACAAAATCATAAATGTTGCATTTACCTTTGCATTTGTAATGTAAAAAATTACAATGTCCCTATAAATTGACATATAAATATTCAGAGTAACTGAGGATTTGCAAATTTTCCTTCATATATATATTTTTAAAGAATCCTATGTAGGATGGTAACGAATGAACATATTTTGCCTCACACAACCCGAGAGGTAAAGATCCACAATCGCCGATAATAAGATGAATGAATTAGAGACAATAAGAACAAATGTGGAGGGAGAAATGTTGTTGGAGGGTTTGAATCCTAACCTCAAACTCAGTAGAAAATCTAAAACCTACTTGGTTGTAAACTCACCGGGCATAAGTTAGTTTCCTTCATTAATATGGCAAATGATGTGACTAGTTTTGCCCTCAGAACAATATGCTTCGTTTGAATGATTGTTTTTTAAGAAATATTACTGTAGTAACTTTAAAGATTATTCTCGATAAATGTATTTGTGAGATAAAAAGTTAATTGAAAAACGTGCTTAAAATTTTTAAAAAATATGTTTTTAAGAAACACAAACAAACAAACGCAGTCATACCTTTCGGATTGAAAGGGCAATTTATGGTCATCTGAAGTGCAGGTGTTCAATTGATCGCAAAAAAAAAAAAAAAAAAAGAAGAGAGAATAAATAGGGTGGATTAAGTTAATTAAATTATTAGGAGCCATTTAATTATGTAAATCAATATTTTGAAGAATCAAATTGCCGTTAATCCTATTTTGATTTAGTAATTAAAAATTGGAGTTGTTTGGCTGAGTTGGATGTTTGTTTGTTGTTTAGGTAGCTGCTCCTAATCTCGGAAATGTTTTCAAGTGCTTGTCTTCTCGTATAAAAACAGAGCAACATTTTTGGGTATGACTTTTTCTCTCCTGTCGTCGCCGCAGGAATCAAGTCATGCGGCCTGTCTGCGGCTTTTTTCTTTTCCTTTTACTACCCTATATTTTATTAATACATCGATCAAAATCCAAATGAATTTGCTTGCGGCTGGCGCGACCTTGAATTTTCCCTCCTACTTAGTTTATAAATTCTATAGCACCTATCATTACTAATTTAAGAGAGATGAAGAAAATGCTGCAATGGTTTAGGTGATAGTCGAAAAACAAGTCACTAAATAATGTTTGGAAGTTTGTTTAGAAGTTTGTTTTAGGTTTATAGATCTATAACTAAGGGTTTTATTTTGGTATTTTAGTTAAAGAAGTTACAACCTTATGACTATGGACTTGAAATGAAATGAAGATGGCCTTTTAGATTTTATAACTATATACTTTTATATCCGATAACACTAGAGTTTGAATTCTGAAATCTGAGTACTAAAATAATTAATTTGTTGAATTTTAAGTACTTAAAAGAAATCTTTGAATGTTGAATCTTAACGCCAAATTGGTTAATAATATTTGATAAACATGTGCATTTGAATGCTTATAAGTTAAATTATACAATTTTGCCTCTTCTTTTGTTCATCTCTTAAATATATAAAATGTTTGTCTCTTTAATTTTGTGAATTTGAAAGTTTTATTAACGGATAACAAGTAATATATAGTAAATATTGTTAATGACAACATAACATCAAATGTGAAAAGTATATTGTATATCACAAACAAACAACTAATCAAGAAACAAAATGAAATGTCTTAGTATGACTCAAGAATTTGAGAAGTGATATGCAATTTGTTTACGCAGGATAGCCATGAATATTTGATCGGTTTGTCTGGACCTCCTCTTGCTTCTTGACCTGTCAAGTTATTTTCGAACTCTTGATCATTCTATATTACAAAATCATGATCGGCATATATTGAAACCGAAAATCATTGATAAATATATTTCGCAAATATTTATCAAAGGCAACACATGAAATCAGAACTTTTCTTTGTGTTGCAAATGGGTATATTTGTATTTTCTGATAACAAGAAAATAAGTTTTTTAATACTCCAAAAGCACGTTCAATTATATTTATCAACGTTGCATGTTCGTAATTAATTTTTTTCTTCATATGATCTTGGGCAAGCACCATTTCATAATTCAGACAACTAGCATCGTAAATTTCTATAAGGTATCATAAAGCGACGTGCATGGTGATAGTCTGCATACACAAATAACATTTGTCTGCAAAAATGCGATATTAAATGTTGTAGAAAGAATATCTCAAGTACGTTTGTTAAAAGTATCTAACTTGTTGAAGAAAGAGAAAAATTGTAGTTTTGGTCCCAAATGTTTGGAGTATCAGTAATTTTAGTCCCTATAGTTTGGATGAAAGCAAATTTAGTATCAAATGTTTTAATTTTTTAGCACATTTAATCCTATCGAGGTAGTTTTAGTCTCTAAAGTTTGGATAAAAGCAAATCTAATATCAAGTGTTTCAATTTTTCAACACATTCAATTTTTCCAGAAACATTGAAGAGCAAAATTTTGTCTTCAAAGTATGGTCTTAGGATTTTCCTAGAAGAGCGAAGAGAAAGAAAGTGTGTGACTGAAAACAGAGAGAGAAGGTAAAATAGGTGTTTGGCTGTTTGAAGATCTAGATTTTTTGCAAGTTTATAAACTTTTTTCTATTTTTTTTAATTTATTCTTAAATAAAGACTAACTATTCAAATTAGCGCATTTAATTACAAATTATGGCAATTCAGTTTTTTTTATTTTTTTTTATTTTTTTAAAATTTAGTTATAGGTGGTATCATGTGAAGATTTTGACAAAACAGGTCAATTGGACTAAATGTACTAAAAAATTAAAATATTTGATGCTAGATTTGTTTTCATTCAAACTTTAAGGACTAAAACTACCTCAATAGGACCAAATGTGCTAAAAAATTAAAATATTTGGTACTAATTTTGTTTTCGTCCAAACTTTAAGGACTAAAACTGCCGATATTTCAAATATTTGGTACTAAAATTACAATTTTCTCTTGAAGAAATGAAGAATTGCATACAGGATATTATATAATTTCTGATTGAACTCTAAAATCATATATTACACCTTCATAATTAATATAGATAGGAAAATCATGTCAAAATCACAAGTAGCAAGTTCACTTTGTACGCACTTTCCTTTCCCTCTCTTCTGATATGGTGTTTTTTCATTTGGTGGCATATGTATATTGGTGTTAGAGTTCTATCTAATGGACCCATATATAGCATCCTTTGGGAAAAAAAAATATAATTTGTAGACATATTTAAACTTCAAAATTTTAAATAAAATTATAGAAGTACCTGAAATATTTATCGAAGTCGATTTTGTTTTTAATTTAGTTGATTATTTCTAGTGAAATCTGAAACAATCATCTTTTATGTAAAAGTTCATCATAGCTCGTACATTTCATAGAAATATATATGCACCATTTGGATCGAATGACTATATACATTTCCTACTAACTTAATGGCTTTGGGGGCTGACCAATATCAATTTCTACCTTTTCTGAAACAGAAAGAAAACGACTGTTTACTAACCAACATTTATTTCGAAAAATGAGTGCACAAGTCTAAGAATATTTCTTACCTCATTCTTAACATTTTTAAGAATTTCATTCACATATTCATGTTTTCTTAGCATAGAATCTGTATCAGGCCTACTTTCATAATATTTTGGTATTTTTTTTCCATGATTAATATTAGTATCACAAATTTTAACACATATTTTTAATCCTCAGAAAAGTTGAGGTTGTTCATACTATAAAAACTAACCAATAAATATTTTGCCGATATGGTTTAGAAAAACGAAAAATATAAACACTAATAATTGGGTAGAGGTGATGTAATAATACAACCAAATGACAATAAATTAAGAGAGCAAGAATCACCAAAAAAAAAAAAAAAGTTGAAATACTAATCCATAATACAATTTAAATAAAAAGCATTTATTCAAAAAATTACATTATAAAATGTCATGCCATTAAATGCAAAATGCGAAAAGCTACCTAAACTCAACCTAAATCGTGAAGATAAACATCTAAATGTCAAAACAGACTTAATCTTTTGCCTTCATTGCTATCCAATTCAATCTAACCATATCAGATTTTTCTATTAATCAAATTAATTGCCTCTGTAGGCCTTAGTTCCACTAAAATACTAGTGGCTGCAAGGCATATAGGTCAGTTTCTTTTGAAATTCCATTTCATTCAAAATTTGATACAAATTGCGATACTTAATGCATCTGAATTCTCCAAGTTTCAAGAACAACATCAATTGATTATATCCGAAACTACTTATTTTTTGCTACTGTTGTACTTTTGATGGTTGCTTTCTCGTTTAATTACCTGTTTTGATTTGTTTGCTGATGGGGAGGGAATATTAAATTTTTCTGATCTAATATGCATCTGTACAAGTTACAAAAACATCTTTTAGGAATCCTTCACTAGATAGCGGCATGCAAAAAGAACAGGAATACCAAAAAATTGAGAAATCTGAGCTGATCCAAGCAAAAAATATTAGGTAGAACGAATCGGATATCCAACCAATCTAAGAAAATATATTAAAGTACGAGATAAGCCTATCACATGAGATAACATTTTAAAATAAATATACTCAGCATGTTCTGTATACAATATTTAGTCAGGATTCTTTTGCTATAAATATACACACGATCTTATGGCTTAAACACTTAAGCGGATGAGAATTTTATTATCAAACACCTAAGAATATTAACTATGTTTAACAAGGTCAGTTTCAGCATTTTTTTGTCGAATGGTCTCTAAGTACTATTAATACGTTGCTGTATATATTGCTGTAATTCAGAAGAATTTCTGAAATAAATGCTTGTTTACTAAAAGAGAAAAACAAACAAAGCCTTAGTATTTGTGCAAGGTACGACTACCAAGGCAAGGATTTTTTTTTTTTTGGCAACCAATAGGATAAATTCTTCCACCTAACTGGCTACTGCTCATTCCGGTGTAAGATAATTCCAGACTTGTTTGGCCGGATAATTTCCTAGAATTCCTGTTGAATGTTGTTGCTGCTCATTTGATTCGATAAAATTTCTTGTTGGCTCTCAGCAAGGAGTACAAAATCACAGTTGGGCTGTAGATACGTCAACCTGATCTGGAGCAATTTGGGCATGACCAACAAAAAGTTCAATGGCCTTTTATGTAGTTAAAGCAAGTTCTACCTATTCGAGTAAATAAAATCGAGCAAAACTTAAGTAAATGTGTACCATGATCTTGAGCTTATCGAGTTATTCTAGTTTGATATATTTTTCTTTTTAAACAATTATTATTCATCTACAATAGCTAAGCAGCTTGGGAAAGACGGAAGTTTTATTAAAGGTCATGCTCGTGCTCGATCAGGCTAATTATGTTTTGAGTTTATTGCAAGCAAATCTCAAACATTTTCATTAATTAGTCTAATCGAGCCCAATCTCGACTTGACAAGCTTGATTAAGTTTCAAGATTCTAATGTCTTACCAGCTTAAGTGATCTATAAATCAGATATTCGACTATGCTAAGCTCGATCATAGCTATAAGATTATAAGGTAGTTTCGCCTCTTTCAATAGATAAAATTGTACAATTTTAAATAATTTCGGTCTTTACGTGTAAATGAAATAATTTCAACTTGGCAAAAATTATGGGTTTGACATAATCGGTTGTCATATTTAGGTATGGTTGGACACTTGCGTCATTGAATTTGTGAGGTTTGCAACTTTTTAAGAATTGTTTGAGTGATAGCGAATAACGTTTAGTGAGGGCATTTACCCTCATTTAGCCAAACAAAATTGAGGACGTGTGCCCGATGCACTGAATAATCTATGTTTCAAAAGCGATTCAATATATCACGCATTAATATTTTCTGGCTTTTATTCGTGTTCCCTTTTCAAAAGGGGCAGAAATACGGACAATATATTTTATCCTGTCCCCTTTTTATATATTATCCATATTTGTGCCCCTTTTGTCAAAATGGAAGCGGAAAAATATATAAGGAGAAAAGAATACACGCAAAAGTTTTAAGAATTAAATACAAAACTCTTTCAAGAATACACTTTTGAACACAACTACAACTTCTCAGATTCTTGTAAAAAAAAAAAAGGAAAATTTCACAAGAATACACCTTTGTGTTAAATTTTCTCCCAAGAATGTTTCTATGTGGAATTCTTAAATTGTTCGCATTCAAATAGTATGTCAAGAATTCCAAAAATTTATATAGATTCTTGTAAAAGAACGCACACATTAAACGCTAAAGAACGCACACATTAAACGTATTTTCTCTATTTTCTTTTTCTCCAATGTTACTTGTGTCCATATAACTTGTAAATATGGAACACCATTGGACCCATCCCAAATGCGTACGTTGCATCATGTCATCTTCACTGCTGAATTGTTTCAGAATCAAATGGCTTTAGAATATTAGTTTCAGTATTTAATTTGAAATTCTTTTTTTTTTTTTTTTGAGTTCGAATTTGAAATTCTTTTGAAAGTCAGTTCAGAAAGCAACACAACAGGAGGCGGGAACATGTAATTAAAGCTTAGGGTCCATCACAGTAGCTTTCTTCCAGTGTCACGTGAAGGAAAGCTGCTGAACCAATAAGCATATCCAAGCAAAAAAAGACACAAAAAAATTTATGAATTTTGTGGCTGAAATCTAATTTCGAAAAGGTATATCTTGGTTTACCGTACCCTTAATTGATATATAGGAGACATCGTGTGACGCCGCAAACCTGGAACTCACAGTGCCACGTGATCACTCATCCTCAGACAAAGACATGTTACATCAGAACAATTTAAGTCCATATAAATTAAAATTTTATTAAAACTTCAACATTCAAAGAGTAATGACCATAATAAAAACCTACTACAAGAACATTAGATTATGCCGTCTTTCTATTTCAAACTTAAAAATTTGTTAAACAAGATAACAATACTTGTAATTTTCAGTAGTTGGAGTCAAGTGTCTCAAAACATCTATTAGCCTTAATATCTATCAGAATAATATCCACTCTCAAATCCATTGATAATGTTTCGGATTTTATGTTTGTTTTCTACCTAAAGTTACTCATTAAGCTTATATTTTGATTAAAATGACTTTAGAGGTGTATAATTCGTAAAAGATTGAAGAAGGATTGAATTTATGCCTAAGAGTTGACGTTGAATTTATGCCTAAGAGTTGAAGTTTAAAAGTGAAAAATCATGTCACAAGACCCGTCTAAGAATTTAGAATGAGTAGCCGCGGATGTGCTTATGGATCAAAGTCCAAAGGAACCTACAACCTGAATTTATGGACTAAAGGTTAAAATTCTGATTGCAGATTCAGCATCGAATTTTTGTTAATTTTTTAACAATTTATGGGAAATCAACACTCTAAAGAATCCTACCTCATAGAAAGTACTTCTAAACGTGAAATAGCCAAAGTTCAATTCCGTATTTTCAAAAAATAGACTTTGATCTTTTTAGAATCATTTTGTTGAATTGCATGACATGCACAGAAGTTATACTTGTGTTAGCATTCTAAACAAATAGAAACACGAAGCATTTTAACTGGTATTGCATAATAAACTTGGAAAAGCAAGGAGAAATTGAGCTGGAAATTGGATGCATGATGTAGCAAAATAAAAATTTCAACACAAGATGTCACACAATTAGGGATCAATTCGTGAAGCAAGTTGGTGAATTAAATACCATACAATTTGCTTATTAGGCCTGGTAGGAGGACTAAACAAAGAAAAAACAAAAATGAAAAAGAAAATCAAGAAAAATCTGCTCATAAAGCTAGCTAGTCAAACAAGCCAGCAAGCAAGTAGGAGGTGTCATGTTTTTGGAATTTGTAGGGTGAAACAAACACCTTATGAGCAGCTAGCTTCATGTTCTAATTAGATGAGATAAAAACAACTAAAAAATGGAGGAAAAAGTGAGCTTGAAGTCGTGCACAACAAGAAAGAGAAAGAATAAAACATTTGGAGAAAACCAAACTGGAATTGGAGCAAAATTGAAGACTCTTGAGGGTAACACCAGTTCTCTTAACTTCTTAGTTGATTCTAGATGTTATTTAGCAAAGTTAAAACTTATTGTATGAAAAGATGTTATATATGCTGATTTGGAGGTGTAATTGAAGTAGGAGCTAAGTGATTTTGAACCAAGAAAGCTTTAACATACTTGAAATCCGTAACACTGTCACCTCTACGTAGCTGTAGGAAATTGATCATAACTTTGTGTAGAAAATCAAAATTGGATGCCGTTCATTGTGTTAGAAACTAGATTCAAAGACCTTTTCATGATATAAAAATCTTATCCTGGTTCGTTATGTAGAAATACCAAAATCATTTGGAAACTAGTTGAAAATCTAGACCCGCAAAGAACAAAGTCGATGAGGTCATAACTTGTAAGCCAAATTTAAGCTTGATATGATTCAGATATGAATTGGAGTCCTTCATAAGAGTTTTAGTTCTTGATTCTAGTTTCTATTCATGTAAATAACATGCTCATACAATTTATATTTTGAAAGATATGTTGAGTTGAAAATTAGCATCTCATTGGGTTGAGAATTTTGTTCAGCTAAAGATGGTCTGCAACTGGGATAAATTGTGGCCATATTTTGACTAGGATTTTCTTTGAACTTGAAAATGGGTTCTTCTAAAGATTGTAGGAAATTGAATCTAGTTTCCAAAAGTATCAATTTTGTAGCATTTTGATCAGTATAGCCCAAGTTATGCTCAAATGAATGGACCCTACGCAAGCAGCTAAGGGAGGATCTGCGAGCTTGAAGCCCATGGCTCCACCCACGGCATCTCTCCAGATTACTCCTATTGGAATAGTTTTCTTAGTCCGTTTGAGCCCTATTTTTCAAGGGTTTTTACTTGTTTCATGACATATTATCCAACATACTTTTATTAAGTTAACATTAGGGTCATAGTTTGGGTTTTCTTAAGTGAGCCAATTATCCTTTGTAGGTGATTTTGATGAGGCTGGCAACTCAAGCTATTTGAGTTGATTTTACGAACGGTTGGTGATAGTTTTGAGCAAGTTGAGGTGAGGACCTTATTATACTTTAATTTTTTAAAAAAAGTACAATTCTTATGCATACCTGACTTTAAATGACTACTTGGATATCAAATTGGCATAAATGAAGTTTGAGTGTGCATGAATGATTCTCACAAAAAGAATGTGATTGATTAAAAGTATTTGATATTTTTTCATATGTTTGGAATGGCTCTTTATGTGCTATGTTAATTACTCTACCAAGACTAGTTTATATGATATAAATGATATGTGGTTTACCTAGTGGGAGAAATAGCTATGACATGAGTATGGCCTACCTGGTGGGATAAATAGCCAAGCTGGAATTATAGTTGGTTGATGGTTAACTTGTAAATATTAAGCTATTTGTGAATGAAGCTTAATATATGTATTTAAGTGAATGTTATGAACTAATTCATGCCCTAAAGTACTATTATAGTTCATCACTGAGCATGTGAAGCTCACTCCTCTTTGTTTAATTCTCTTTTTTTTTTTTGTGAAGTTTTGGAAATAGGCCTTTGTGCTCATTAGGTTGGATTGTTAAAGGTGGATCTAGTGTATGTAGTTAGAGTAGGAAGCAATGTGCTTTGTGAGATTTGCGGTGGTAGTCATGTAATGTAACTACTCAGGATTTGTATTATATGGTGTTGATGAAAATTATGCTTCACTTATGGATTGTAGATTGTGAGATTGTGTTGTAAGAATTTTATTTTATTTTATTTTATAGCATGTTTTTAAAATGAAACTTAGATTGTCAGGTTGTGATCTTGGAAGATTTTATTTATATTAATTGAAAGTTGATAATATCTTGGAGGACTTGTTATTAATTGTTACGTTTAGGTCCTCTGATTTTGCTAGCCTGGTATTGTGGAGTTAATTCTTTATAATATAGCAGGACTGTTATACGCCGGTTACGGGGTGTGACATCCTTTGGGTGGTATCAGAGCCTAAGTAATTAATCTGTACGTCTAGGTCTAAGCTTGAAACATTCGAGTGTTAAGAATTGACAAGTATAGAGGGAGGTCTAGGAATTGATATTCATAACTAATTTTCTTTTATGTGTAGCAGAAATACTACCCAAGAAACATAAAATAGTTGCAGCTGCTACAGAAACACAAGTACCAAGGCGTGAAGAACACATGGAAGAGGTAGAGACTGATGTTAATGAAATTGTCTTTAAAGTAAATGCCGAAATTAATACACAAGAGGAATGATAATTTATTTTTGATGCAAGATGTCATGCAAAGGGTAAAGAGAAAACGGAACCCTCAAAATTAGGTCAATCAATGTCTGAAATGATGGCACACATGTTTAGCCAAATGGATCATACAACTTTCAACATGGTATACCAATTCATGCAAGATTTTCAAAATCAGAGCGTGAACAGTGTTAGATATCATTTTAAGGAGTTAAGTAGGGTTGAGACGCCAACATTTGATGGTTCAGCAGATCTAGACAAAGTGGACCAATAGCTCAGCTAGATAGAGAAGAAATTTAACACTATGCAAGTCCCAGATGAAGTTAAGCCAAGTCCCAGATGAATTTAAGCCCCAAGTGGTGACTTCATTTTTAGTTAGGGAAGCTGAGAAGTGGTGGGATGGCATTGCTCCCATCGTGGCACCACCCAGTAGACCATTGACCTGGGAGCATTTTCGATAGGTATTCCTGAACTAATATTTTTCTCTGGCAATAAGAGTGAGGTCAACAATTTTGAGCATTAAAACAAATTCTAAATATGTCGATACTGGAATATTATGATCAATTCAACTCTTTGGGGAGATTTGACACCGTTACTATAGTTGATGAGATCTCAAAGATGATAGCATTCAAAGGAGGCCTTAATAGTCAAATTCGAACGATGATATCTTGGATTTCTCACTCTACCTATCATGATATGTACAATGCTATTTTTGGAGCTGAAGAAGATATCCTTCATCGCAAAGCAGAATTGGGGATAGGAATGAGTAGACCTCAACCATCTATCCAAATCAGTCAGCCGCAGAGACAACAAGGTTGTCAGGGATTTCAGCATTCATTGCCTAATTTAAAATTCAGTACACCAAAACTTTCTGAGTATTGTAATTGATTCCATTCTAGACAATGTAGGAAGATGAGTGGGGCATGCTTTGGTTGCGGCCAATTGGGGCATAAAATTAATGAGTGTCTAGTGTTGCAAAATAAAAGGCCAATTGGAAAGTTTATTGGACAAGCAAGTGGAGGCAAGACTAGTGTTAATTCTAAAGTGTTTGCTATGTCTGAGAAAGATATTGAAGGTGCTGAAGATGTAGTCACTGGTATGATTTTAGTTGATGCGGTACTTGCATATGCACTATTTGATTGCAGTGCGTGCCATTCATTCGTAACTAAAAAATTCTCTAAAGGGTTATTTATAAAATCAATAAAGTTAAACAACGAATACCGTGTATCGATCCAAGGAGGTAATATATTGAAATCAGATACCTTGTATAAAGATTGTGTAACTGATTTAGGTAGAAGGGAATATAGAGTTAATTTAGTACAACTAAACTTGGTGGATTTTGATGTGATCCTAAGAATGGATTGGTTGGCAAGAAACTATGTCTATGTAGATTGTCGAGTAAAGAAAGTGGATTTTCTTGAACCCAATGAACCTAAGTTTACATTTCAGGGGAGTAAAAAGTCAATAAGTGTGATAGCTCCTATTTTGTCTGCCATGAAAGCACGGAAAGCTATCAAGAGGGGATGTGAGAGTTACTTGGCATATGCAGTTGACACTAGTAAAAATGAAGTTATTAAGATCGAGTACAACCTTATCGTGAATGAATTTCTTGAAGAAATTCGAGGATTGCTCTCGCAAAAGAAATAGATTTTGAAATAGTTTTGGTACATGGGGCAGAGAAGATCTCAAAAGCTCCTTATCAGATGGCTCTAGCTGAATTAAGAGAACTAAAAATTCAGCTTCAAGATTTGTTAGATAAAAAAATTATTCGACCGAGCGTGTCTTCGTGAGGAACTCCTATGTTATTTGTGAAAAAGAAAGATGGTTCACTAAGACTATGCATTGATTTTCGTGAACTCAACAAAATCACAATAAAGAATAAGTACCCCTTACCCCGAATTGATGACTTGTTTGATCACTCACGGGGGCCAAAGTTTTGTAAAAAATAGATTTGCGGTCGAGCTATCACCAATTGAGAATCAAGGAGGAAGATGTGCTAAAGAATGCGTTCTGAACTCGATATAGACACTATGAATTTCTAGTAATACCATTCGGACTCATAAATACCTCAGCTGCCTTCATGGACTTGATGAATTGGGTTTTCAAAGAGCAATTGGATAAATTTATAATTGTATTCATTGATAATATTTTGGCATATTCCTCTAGTGACCAAGAATATAAAGATCATCTTCGGGAAGTGTTACAGATTTTGAGATGGGAACGGTTGTACACCAAGCTTAGCAAATGTGAGTTTTGGTTTCAAAGTGTGACATTTTTGGGACACATGATATCAGAAGAGGGTATCACCGTAGACCCAAAGAAAGTGGAGGCAATTATTAACTGGCCAAGACCAACTAATGTTATAGAAGTTCGAAACTTCTTAGATCTGGCAGGGTATTATAAGAAATTTGTTGAAGGATTCTCCAAAATAGCACTACTATTGACACAGTTAACTCAAAAGAAGATTAAATTTGAGTGGTCACCAAAATGTGAAGAGAGCTTTTTGGAACTCAAAGGACGATTAATGTCAGTACCAATTCTTACATTACCATTGGAGTTATGAAATTTCACTATCTATAGTGATACTTCTAAATATGGATTGGGATGTGTATTAATGCAAAATAGAAAAGTCATTACTTATGCATCACGACAATTGAAGCCGTACGAACAAAACTACCCAACACATGACTTAGAATTAGTGGTAGTGGTACATGTTTTGAAAATTTGGAGGCACTATTTGTATGAAGAGAAATTTGAAATCTTCACAGACCACAAGACTCTCAAGTATCTATTCGCGCAAAAGGAACTAAACATGCGACAGCGGAAATGGCTTGAGTTGCTAAAAGACTATGATGTTACCATCAACTATTATCTAGGAAAGTCTAATCTTGTTACGGATGCCTTACATTGCAAGGCAAATAAAGTGATGTTCTCTATGTTGGTAAGACAAATGGAGGATCTCCGTTTCGAAATGGCTGAATCTACGAAAAATTTGTTAGTCGTTCTAATAGTCCAACCAATTTTGGTGAAAAAGATCAAAGCTACCCAAGTTGAAGATGATGCGTTTGTGAAAAAAAAAAAAAGACAAAGTAATGTCCGAAGAAGATTCTGCATTTCATATGATGAGGATGGAAATTTGTAGATGAGAAATTGTTTGTGTGTCCCAAATAATGCCTAACTCAAAGATGAGATACTTATTGAAATCCATAATTTAAGCTTCTCCATTCATCCGGATAGTATAAAGATGTATCGAGAATTGAAGCAGTACTACTGGTGGCAAGGTATGAAGCGAGAAATAGCAGAATATGTAGCACGATGTTTGATTTGTCAACAAGTAAAAGCTGAATATCAACGTCCCGCTAGATTACTTAAACCCTTAAAAATAACTGAATGGAAATAGGAACATGTAGCCATGGATTTTGTCTCAGGATTGCCAAAGATTAGGTGGGAAAATGATAGTATTTGGGTCGTCGTAGATCGATTGACAAAAACATCCCATTTTATACCGATTATATGACTGCTTCACAAGATACCTTAGCTAAACTTTATTTGAATCGAGTCATTCCTTTTCATGGAGTACCAGTTAGTATAATCTCTAATAGAGATCCAAATTTCACTTCTATAGATTTTGGGAAAGTCTTCAACAAGCTTTGGGCACTGATATCCAATTGAGTTTAGCTTATCATTCTCAGACTGACGAGCAATATGAACGCACTATACAAATATTGGAAGACTTACTCCGAACTTGCATATTGCAATTTGGAAGAAGTTGGGACGATCATCTAATGCTTGTAGAGTTCTTATACAACAATAGTTATCACAACAGCATTGGAATAGCCTTGATTGAAGCTTTATATGGAGGAAAATGTCGGTCGCCTTTTGTACTGGGATGAAGTTGGTGAAAAGAAGTTATTTGGGCCTGAAATTATTCAAAGTACAATACATAAGATAGTCAAAGTTCAAAAAAAGTTGAAAATAACCCAAGATCATCAAAAAAGTTGGGTTGATACGAAGCGGAGACCACTAAAATTTTATGTCAGTAACAAAGTGTATTTAAGAGTTTCACCTCTCAAGGGAGTCATTAGATTTGGTAAAGGCAATAAATTGAATGTGAGATATATAGGACCTTCTGAGATGTTAGAACGTATTGGAGCTCTAGCTTATCGTCTGGCATTACCCCCATCTTTGGATAGAATTCATAATGTGTTTCATGTCTCTCAACTGAGAAAATATGTACCAGATCCTCACCATGTAGAGGATTATAAACCTTTGTCTGTTAGAGAAGATTTGATCTATGAAGAGAAACTAGTGAAAATTCTAGATCGGAAGGATAAAGAGCTCAGAAACAGATCCATTCCTTGTGTTAAGGTTCTATGGCCAAATCATGGAGTCGAGAAAGCCACATGAGAGCTAGAAGAAAACATGCGAACCAAGTACCCACGTTTATTCGAGATAAGAGGTATGTTAAGTTTCGAGGTCAAAATTTTTTGTAAGGAGGAAAAAATGAAATACTCAAAGTTCAATTCCATATTTTAGAAAAATAGACTTTGACCCTTTTAGATTCATTTTGTTGAATTGCATGACATGTATAGAAATTAGACTTGTGTTAGCATTCTAAACAAATAGAAACACGAAACATCTTAATTGGTATTGCATAATAAACTTGGAAAAGTAAGGAGAAATTAAGCTAAAAATTGGATATTTGAGGCAGCAAAATAAAAATTGTAGCACAAGATGTCACAATTAGGGGTCAATTCGTGAAGCAAGTTGGTGAATTAAAGACTATACAATCTGCTTATTAGGTCTAGTAGGAGGACTAAACAAAGAAAAAAAATAAAAATGAAAAAGAAAACCAAGAAAAATCCGCTCATAAAACTAGCTGGTCAAACAAGGCAGCAAGCAAGTATGAAGTGTCATGTTTTTGGAATTTGTAGGGTGAAACAAGCACCTTATGAGCAGCTCGTTTCATGTTCTGATTAATGAGATTAAAAACAACTGAAAAATGGAGGAAAAAGTGAGCTTGAAGTCGTGCAAAGAGAGAAAGAGAAAGAAGAAAACATCTGAAGAAAACCAAGCTGGAATTGGAGCAAGATTGAAGACTCTTGAGGGTAATACCAATTCTTTTAACTTCTTGGTTGATTCTAGATGTTATTTAGCAAAATTAAAACTTAATTGTATGAAAAGATGTTATATATGCTGATTTGGAGGTGTAACTGAAGTAGGAGCAAAGTGATTTTGAACCAAGGAAGCTTTAACATACTTGGCATCCGTAACACAGTCACCTCTGCACAACTTAGGAAATTGATCATAATTTTGTGTAAAAAACTCAGAATTGAATATTGTTTATTGTGTAGAAATTAGACTCAAAGGTCTTTTTATGGTGTAAAAATCTTGTTCTGGTTCGTTATGTAGAAATATCAGAATCGTTTGGAAACTGGCTGAAAATCTAGATCTGCAAAGAACAGGGTCGGTGAGGTCCTAAATTGTAAGCCAAATTTAAGCTTGATATGATTCAAATATGAATTCGAGTCCTTCATAAGAGTTTTAGCTCTTGAATTCTACTTTCTATTTATATAGAGATCACGCTCATACAACTTATATTTTGAAAGATATGTTGAGTTGAAAGTAAGTATCTCACTAGACTGAGAATTTCGTTCAACTGAAGATAGTCTACAACTGGGTGAAATTGTGGCCATATTTTGACTGGGATTTGCTTCGAATTTAAAAATGATTTTTTCTGAAGAGTTGTAGGAAATTGAATCTAGTTTCTAACAGTACTAATTTTGTAGCATATTGATCAGTATAGCCCAAATTATACTCAAATGAATGGACCTGCGCAGGTAGCCAAGTGAGGATTCTCGAGCTTAAAGCCCACGGCTATACCCATGGCTCCTCTCTAGATTACTCCTATTAGAATAGTTTTCTTGGTCCATTTGCGCCCTATTTTTAAGGATTTTTGCTTGTTTCATGACATATCATCCAACATGCTTTTATTAAGTTAATATTAGGATCATGGTTTGGGTTTTCTTAAGTGAGCCAATTACACTTTATAAGTGATTTTGATGAGGCTGGCAACTCAAGCTGTTTGAGTTGATTTTATGAACGGTTGGTGATAGTTTTAGGCAAGTTGAGATGAGGACTTTTTTATATTTTAGTTTTCAAAAAAATATAATTCTTATGTATACCTGACTTTAAATGACTAGTTGGATATCAAATTGGCATAAATGAAGTTTGAGTGTGCATAAATGATTCTTACAAAAAGAATGTGATTGATTGAAAGTTTTTGATATTTTTTCATATGTTTGGAATGGTTCTTTATTTGCTATATTAATTACTCTACCAAGAATAGTCTATATAATATGAATGATATATAGCCTACCTAGTAGGAGAAATAGCTAAGACATGAGTATGGCCCACCTGGCGGGATAAATAGCCAAGTTGGAATTCCGGTAGGTTGATGGCTAACTTGTAAATATTGAGCTATTCGTGAATGAAGCTTAATATATGTATTTGAGTGAATGTTATGAACTAATTCATACCCTAAAGTATAATTATAGTTCCTTATTGAGCGTGTGAAGCTCACTTCTCTTTGTTTAATCATTGCAGTTTTTTGTGAAGTTTTGGAAATAGACTTTTGGGCTTATTGGATTGGATTGTTAAAGGTGAGTCTAGTGTATATAGTCATAGTAGAAACCAATGTGCTTTGTAAGATTTGCAGTGTCAGTTATGTAATGTAACTACTCAGGATTTGTATTATATGGGTGTCGATGTAAATTATGCTTCACTTGTGGATTGTAGATTGTGAGATTGTGTTGTGAGAATTTAATTTAATTTAATTTTATAGCATGTTTTTAAAATAAAACTTAGATTGTCAGGTTGTAATCTTGAGAGATTTTATTTATGTTAATGAAAAATTGATAATATCTTGGAGGATTTGGTATTGATTGTTACATTTAAGTTCTCTGATTTCGCTAGCATGATATTGTGGAGTTAACTCTCTAGGATACAGCGGGGGTGTTATATGCCAGGTACGGGGTGTGACACCTAGTCTAAGTAGGGCATCATGACTTGGAGGCTATAAATGGCTTGGAGACATCAGTTTGTTAACAATCCATAGCTATAATGTTGTCTAGCTTTCTCTCAATGATGCGGAGTTGTGCTATAGCCATGTGTGGCTAAAAACCTTTATCTTGGTCAAGAAGAACTGAAGCCTTAGGAATCATCATACTGTGTGATCTAATCTATTACTCTTATTAAATTTACTACTTTGAGTATCAATTGTTCTTTTGTGTGTATTTTTTGATTGTTACATATAGCTTTTCTAGTTTCTTGTATGTTACAATTTATTACTAGAATAAATATCAACAGTATTTCATTTATCTAATCTACGAAGCAACTAAGATAACTGATTTGCTGGATTCAAGAATCATAAATCTTAGAAAGAACAATTGGAGGTTAATACTTTTCGTATATTGACCTTACTTATGTTACTACACTAGTTTTGAGAGTCAAGATATTAATTTTGGGTGCACACAACAACACTGCCATTTTTCATTAAATGTTCTGGTAAAAAAAAAATCTTTCGTCAATAGCATCTAAAAAATAATAATAAATTGTGGATTGAGCAACCAATTATTCCAGTGAATAAGTCCAATCCTCTTTTATTGGATTAAGTGAAATACGTACATATAACTATTTTTCAGAATGTATTATTCAAAGTTCCTTTATCTTGAATCAAATACTTTTGAATATAAACAATAAAATTATATGTCAATTCAATACATATAGTAAGTGCTCATGGCAATTTGGAAATATATTCAAAATAAAAAACAATTCAATGGCTATAAACAATTAGTATGGCACAATGATATGTGTCTAGTAGTTGCATTGGACAAATTTGGGAGAAACTATCATGGAAGGTAGTGACCAAATGCGGTCGTTCTAAGTAAGTTGAGTTGGAAGGTAGTTAGAATTCAGTTAACATAGATAGTTAGCAAGTTGAATGTAAACTGATTGATATAGGCAAGAGGTGGTTTTGTATTATTCATTCAAATTTTGTTCAATGCAATAATATCATTCTTGTTCTTTCTCTCTCAATTCTCACTCGATTCTCTCTTGATCTTTCTTTTCTCTCTTAATTTTTCCTTCCTCGTTTTCTTTATCCCTATTCTTTTTCTTCCCAGCAGTGACAAGTGGTATTAGAGCTTTACTCGGTAAGAATGGCTAAAAATACAAGGCAAAAAGCTTTAGAAGAAATCTGTAAGAAGCAGGAGGCAAAGTGGGTGGAGTTGAAAGAAGGAGTTAATAATCAAATGCAAGCTAGGTACAATTTGATGGATGAGAAAATGGAGAATAACAACAAGAAGTTGGAAGCCATGATCTCCAACCTTGATGCAAGAATTAATGCAATGTGGAGGATGATTTGCAAGGAGAAAAAAGAGAAACAAAAGGAGTAGACAGGATGCCATTACTGCCTTCTCTACCAAGGAAATTTTGGGAAGTAGAAAAGATTGTCCACTACTCTAAGGAGAGGAGTGTCAAGAATATTATTCCACTGCCTCCCAGAATTGATCTTCTTATGTTCCAGGGAGAAATACCTTGCGAGTGGCTGAGGAAATGCCTCAAATATTTCATGGTGTACTAGATTCCAGAAAACCAAAGAATGGATATGGTGGTAATGTACTTAGAGGGGAGAGCCAAAATCTGGTACCAAGGTTTGAAGATAGAAAAAGGAATGGTGAATTTGGATGAGTTTACTGAATATCTCTGTAGAAGATTTAGAGATCAAGAAGGAAAGGACATCATTGAAGAATTTAACAAGTTGTACCAGCAGAGTACTATGAAGGAGTATCAGGAGAAATTCGAAGAACTCAGCTCCTTGATGTTGTATAGAGACCTGAGATTACATGAATCCTACTTCATTTCAAGTTTCATTAGTGGAGTCAAAGAAGAGGTCAAACTCACGCTCAAGATGATGAAATGTGCAACACTTATAGGAGCATTTGAAATAGCTTCATTGTAGGAAAAATCTTGAGTATTCTTCGGGAAATGGGAAAGGGAGGAGCTGAGTTTGTAGGGCACAAAAGAATTCTTGGCAATTTTAGTAGGTTGGATGGGTATAAGAACAAAAATGCATCTATACCAGAAGCCAAGAAGAAAGCTATTGGGGAAAAAGAAGAAAAGAGAATAACCCCACAAGAAATACAGTTTCGAATGAACAACAACCTTTGTTATAACGTGGGGAAAAAAGCTTCCCTGATCATCAGTGCAGATTCAAGAATCTGCATTTTATCCTGGCTGAGAAGGAAGAGGAAGGGAAGTTTCATGATGCAATAGGAGAGTAGGATGAACTCACTGGTAATCCTGGTAAGACCCTTGAAGTCTCATTGCACTCTTGAAGTCTCATTGTATGCATTAACTAACTGTTTGACTAGAAAAACTATTGCATTAGAGGGACACATTAAGGAAAAAAGATTTCTATCTTGGTCGATATGAGTAATTCTCATAGTTATATCCATAAAAGTGTGGTTAAGGAATTACAACTGAAATCCCTACAAATCTCCCCATTTTCTGCTACCATTGCTGATAATACTGTAACTAGCAATGCTATATGTCCCAATGTGAAGTGGAACATATAGGGTATGACTTTATTTACCATTTGAGAGGACTGCACATAGGGGGTTGGGATATGATCTTAGAAGTTAACTGGATGTTCAACTGTAGTTCTATCACATTTGACTTTAAACAACTTCATAGCAGGTTGGTAAATAATGGTCAGGAGAAGATACTGGAGGGGAGTGTGAAACAACCTGTGTTAAAATTGCTACAGAGAGAAAAGTCAAAAGGGGTGCTGAGAAAAATGATGTAAGAAAAAAAGGAGAATTTGTGCCGCTATAAATATATGTGGTGAGGCAGATGAGATAGCCCCTAGTATATCACTACTGTTGCAACAGTTTGCTAATGTGCACTTAATACTTTACCTCCTGTTAGACCTCAAGACCATGCGATTCCTCTTAAAACAGATGCACGGCCCTTCAAAATGAAACTATATAGGTACCCCTATTCTTAGAAAACAAAAATTGAGTCATAGGTCTTTGAAATGCTTACTAGTGGAATTATTCAAATCAGCACCAATCCCTTCTCATCTCCTGTGATCCTAGTCAAGAAAAAAGATAATATCTAGAGATTTTGTGCAGACGATAGAAACTTGAATGACCTCACAATCAAAGATATCCCATCCCTAATATAGATGAGCTAATATATGAGCTCTTTGGGTCCAAGGTGTATTCAAAGATTGACTTAAGATCTAGTTACCACCAGATCAGAGTCAAACTTAATGACAGGTATAAAACAGCCTTTCAAACACAAAATAGCGATTACGAGTTTTTGGTAATGCCTTTTGGGCTTACTAACGCACCTGCAACATTTCAAACCCTTATGAACCAAATATTTTAGCTTTACTCAAGGAAATTCGTACTTGTGTTTTTTGATGACATTCTTGTCTATAGTCCTAACTGTGTCAACTGTGTCACATGAGACACATCTAGAAACTGTGTTAACTGTGTTGAGGCAACATCAACTCTTTGTCAAGCAATCAAAATCTTCATTTGCACAGCACAAAATGGAATACTTGGGACATATCATATTAGCTGCAGGTGTAGAGATGGACCCATAGAAGGTGGAATGCATGATGAAATGGCCTCAGCCTACTACTCTTAAGGCCCTCAGGAGATTCTTGTGGTTAATAGGCTATTATAGAAGGTTTATACACAAGTATGGGGTAATAGAAGACCCCTTAATGACCTACTCAAAAAAGATAAGTTTGGGTGGAATGAGGCAGCAAAGACAGCTTTCAATGAACTGAAAAAGGTTATAAGTACAGCTCCTATATTGAAACTTCTTGATTTTTCAAAAGACTTTGTGATTGAAGCAGATGCTTGTGGGAAAGGAATAGGAACTGTTTTGATGTAGGAGGGGTAGTCTATAGCATACCTCAGCAAGGCTTTAAGTGTAAAAAACTAGGGCCTTCAACATATGAGAAGGAGTTGTTGGCAGAGTACTAACAGTAACAAAATGGAAGTACTATCTAGTGGGACATCACTTTGTGATAAGGACTGACCACCAAAGTTTGAAGTTCTTATTGGAGCAAAAATTAACCTCCAGTTTACAACATAAGTGATTGACGAAGCTGTTGGGCTTGGGCTATGAGATACAATACAAAAAAAGGGTAAAAAATCAAGTAGCAGATGCCCTCTCCAAAAGAGGATCACCAGAAGATAAATGGAATAATTTGGGTGCTGTAACAGTACTACAGCCTAGTTGGATACAAGAAGTGGTTGAGATTTATGAAGGAGATGAAGATTGTGAAAGGTTGATTACTGAGCTAGTATTGAAACCTGGGGCAGCTAATGAGTTCCAGTACTCAGAAGGGATCTTGAGACATAAAGGAAAGGTTTATGTGGGTTCTAAAGGAGATGTGAGATGCAAGATCTTAAGCACCATGCATAATTCTACAATAGGAGGACATTTAGGCCAACATGCTTGTTTTTAGAGGATAAAGGCTATCTTTTATTGGCTTGGATTCAAACAGGCAGTCAATGACTATGTTAAACAGTGTGATGTGTGTTAGAGGAACAAACATTAGAATGTTCTTTTTCTTGGGCTTCTTCAACCTCTACCTATTCCTATCTTAGCATGGTCATAACTTTCTATGAATTTTATTGAGAGCCTACCTAAGTCCGATGGATATGATATCATAATGGTAGTAATAGATAGGCTCACTAAATTTGGGCACTTCATGCCCCTCAAACACACTTTTACAGCATTGCAGGTAGCTCAAGTGTTTATGGATCATGTTTACAAGCTGCATGGGTTGCCAGATATAATTGCTTCATATAGAGACAGATTGCTCACCAATAACTTTTGGCAGGAGTTTTTCAAATTAATGGGTACACAGCTTCACTTTAATTCATCCTATCATCCATAAACAGATGGACAGAGTGAAAGATTAAATCAGTGTGTAGAAAGTTACTTGAGGTGCATGACGTCTGACAGGCCTAACAATTGGAAAGAATGGCTGTCCATGTTAGAATGGTAATATAACACCAATTACCATTCTAGTCTGGAAGCTACACCATTTGAAGCACTTTACAACTATTCCCCAAGACACCTATCCTTGGGTTCTTATCTGTATTCAATGATGCCAGTAGTAGAGAACTTGATCAGAAATAGGCAAGCTATATTGTAGATTCTCCATGATCATAGTAGCAGCACAACAGAGAATGAAGTTTTTTGTAGATAAGCATTGCAGTGAAAGAGAGTTAGCTGTAGGAGACGTGGTGTATTTGAAATTGCAACCTTACAGGCAGCAATAAGTGGAAGTTAGGAAATAGCTCAAGCTCTCAGCTGAATTCTATAGCCCTTTCCCAGTGGTGGCTAGCGTGGGACAAGTGGCCTACAGATAGCAGCTACTTAGGAGAACAAAAATTCATCTAGTTTTTCACGTCTCTCAGCTCAAAAAGAAGATTGGGGTGCACAAGACGATAATGCCAACAGCCTCTCACAAGGCCTGATAACTAGATTCTGATTCAACCAGAAGTAGTGCTGAAAAGAAGGCTTATCATGAAGGATCAACAACCAGTCTCTCAAGTTCTAGTTGGATAGCTGAACTTGAGCCTAGAGGAATTGACATCGGAGGACTTAGCATTCATCAATAAACAATTTCTTACTTTCCAGACTTGAGGACAAGTCTGTTGTCAAAGAGGAGAACTATTGTCATGGAAGGTAGTGACCAAACACGGTAGTTCTAAGTAAGTTGAGCTGAAAGGTAGTTAAAATTCAGTTAGCATAGACAGTTAGCAGTTAGTAGGAAAACTGAATGTAAATTGATTGATATAGGCAGGAAGTAATTTTGTATCATTCGTTCAGATGACAGAAACTTAACACCCAAATCCAACCTAGCGGACATAGCCAAATACCAATGATACCATGATTGGCACAATTAAAAGCTTAAGGTCGGTACAATAAAAAGAAATACATTAGATGAGTGACCAATGTTGGGGGTATTTACCAATCGGCAAAGGAGAATCAACCAAATTGGCAAGGGGATCAATTGTGCAAAGAGAAGGAAAAACCTGTCAAAGATAGAAAAAGTCTCCCACGTTTCAATCCATGAACTTGGTTAATAGGCACATGTTCAGATAGTGGGGAAGTTATGAAACATAGATAGGGGAGTAACCTCACTACAAGGAGAACCGCCAATTAGGAGGAAAATTTCCCTTATAAATATCAACAAGATACCAATGGAAGGACAAAAAGAAATGCTCATACATCATACATGCATTGAGATTTCCAAATTCCTCTTTAGCTTAGTTTAGGTTAGCTAAGTTTTCTTTTAATTTTCAACAATTTTGTCTAGTTTCCAGCAATTTCATTCAGTTTATAATTTTAGTTTTCAATTGTTTTATAGTTTCTAGTCAATCTACTTCCAATTTCCCGTCAATGTAAATATGTGCAGTCTTAATATAGTTTTATATTTTCCCAGCTCCTTTGTCCAAGTTCATTATTTCTTTCAATCAGTTGTTTAATTCACATTAGTTATTAGTTTTGGCTTTCTAACTCCCATCAATTGCTCAATGCGTGAATTTTAAGTCCTTAGCGCTATTTGAGGTAGGACGAAGGACAATCGACTAAGAGGTTAGATTACAATCGGCACATTATTTCAACTACTTTTGCCAACTCTACATCACATTCTCGATATTGGCTGAGTGGCGCACTCGTAGATGTCGATAGTCAACCCATCGATCATAAATGGTGTGTTTAGTTATCGATTTTATGCACGAATATCTTTTTAGCACCCTCGGTAGGACACGTTGAGCAATATCGACATATGGGCCAATGACAAGGACATGGTTAAGGGTGTAGCCTTTGATTTTGAAGAATTCATAAGCATGCCAGGCCAGAAGGATAGTCGACCCCAGCCCAGAATAAGATCAACGACATGTCAACAGAATTGCTGGATCAATTAATGTGCAAGTTGTTTGTAGACACCAAATTTTGATACACCATTTATTTTCAAACACGGGAAGGGCATGTTTGCATTTTTGGAATAAATTTTAATTTTTTAATAATATGGGGGGCAAAATAGTAATTTTATCTGTAAATATTTTTCTATCAGATTTTGGAGACTTTAAATTCATATTTTTACTGTTATGTGAATTTGTTAATTCTTTATAATTTTTCTGGACTTAATTAGTATTCTTTATATTTTTACTATCACGAGGACAAAATAGTAATTTCGTTCCGCGAATACCATTTTAACTCATTTTTAGTTCTAAATTTATTTTTCTAATTCTTTAAGCATGTTTTTTTAATTTCTTTGATTTTTCAGAGATGATTACTATTTTTTCTGTGAATTTTCATTGTCTAAGGGCAAAATCGTCATTTTTACAAATTAAATTTATTTTTCACAAATTTTGAGTCAAAAATGCATTTTCTAGTGTTTTAAGATTATTTTTAATTTTTGATAATTTTTCGAGGTCAATAGCTATTTTTTTTGTAAATTTTCATTGTCTAAGAGTAAAATCGTCATTTTACAGCTTAAATTCATTTTTTGTCAAATTTTAAGTCATATAGGCATTTTTAATGTTTTAAGCTTACTTGTAATTTTTGATAATTTTTTAAAGCTAATATCTATTTTTTGTGTATTTTTGTTGTCCAGAGGCAAAATCGTCATTTTACACACCGAGCGCGTTTTATCAGTTTTAAACTTTAATTTTATTTTTGAAATCTACTGTGAATTCTTTTTGAAAATTTAGAAATTGCTGTCAGATTATTTGTATTAATTTTTTAATTTTAGGGTTAAAAAATATTTTTTTAATAAAATTAACATTTTTAATACCGGTGGCGTTTTCGTTATTTTATAGCATTCTTGACCAACAAGATAAGTGGCCTATAAATACCCTTGTAATCAGCAAAAAAAAAGAGGAAAAAAAATAAAAACCCTAAAACACTTCTTCTTTTGTGATTTTTTAGATTAAAACACACACACTCCACACCACAAAAAAACACACTCCATCTTCTCCGGTTACTGTTCATTGATTCCAGCGGTAACTGTTCGCTGACTCCGGTTACTGTTCATCATCAAGCTTCAACAACTCATCATCCATCATATTTCAAGGTATTTTCTTAGTCTTTATTTATTCCATTTTCCTTTAAATTGGATCTGATTATCAATTTTGCATTTTTTTTTATTTTTGTTTTTGTTTTTTCTGGATTTTATTCTTTCTGTTTTGTTCTTTATGCTTCTGGGTTTTGTTTTCTGGGTTTCTCTACCCCGTTTCTTCATCCCCTCCTCAATCACCAGATTCCCTCCACCATCAACGCCCCTCAATCTCAGCAAAATCAACTCCACCTCTGTTTGATAAATCATCACCGTTACCATTGCAAATCCCTCCCCTACCACTGCTACTACTTCCCCTGTCACCAACCTAACGTTCTCCATCATCCCATCCCCAAACCTGCAGAAGACAGCAATTACTATAAACAGCTTCTCTCAACCCACATCAGTTCAATTTCACCATTACAACTCGCATCAAAACCTACCACCAATAAGCTCCTCCACCACCGCCACCATTCAACCCATCACTGCATCAAAATCAATCCCAAATTCACCACAACTTAGTACCGTAGCCTTCAATTTCAAATACCCATCACCAACAATTACCCTCCTCTGACCACCAAAGTCTATGCCTGCAATCACCACAGCCAGAAACAAACACTAGAAAAAAGTCTCTCACGACTAAAAACCACCCCCCCTGAACCAAAGAACCACCTCCACCAGCTATCAGCTGGAAACCAACCTTACCCAAACCAGCAATTGCTAACATCCACCACAGCCACGCCTGAACAATTGCCACTGAAACCATCCCCAAGAAGCACAACCCAGTACAGAACCACCCGCAGGCCATCAGATTTCCTCCATAACTCCTTTCCACCAAAATTCCCAAAGTCACACATACCATTGCCTGCAATCGTTGCCCAATTTCATCATCATTCATTCGAATCCCATCAAGCCTCAACCACCATTGCCTCACACATTCAAAATCACACCCCATCAACCTGCAAAAAGAAAAGAAACATCCCCCAATCGTCAAAGTCGCCAGTACACAACCTGCAATCAAGACCAATTCCTACCCAAAATCACCCACAGCCTGTACCAGCACCTCAATTATCTCCAATTCCATGCCAAGAACAGTTATCAAACATAGGTCCGATTGCACCAAATCAGTCCAACAAAACCAATACCACACCTTCTTCTCTGCTTCAAGGGATGAATCGATTAGGGGGCTTGTTCTCGCTGTTTCTGAGAGCTTAGAAAGAGCGCGCGCGAGTAGGCGAGAAAGGGAGAGCAACCGGAAGAGAGAAGAGATTGGGGTATAGAGGGAGAGCAGAAAATATGAGAGAAATAGAAAGAGAGAGGGATGAGAATTCGGGCGAGAGAAAGCAGGGAAAAAGGAAAAGAGATGCGGTGAGACTAAAAGAGAAGTAAGAGAGAAGAACGGAGGAGAAAGAAATTGGAAGAGCTAGAGAGTGCGAGAGAAATAGAAAGCTGAAGAAATAAAAAATAAGAGAAAAAAACAGAGAACAAAGAGAGAAATAAGAGAGAAGAATCAGAAGAAGAGAGGGGAGAGAACCGAGAGAGTGAACCAGAAAGATCGAGAGAGGAGCAGAAAGTTAAACAAGAGAGAAACCAGAGAGCACGAAGAGAGAAATCGGAAGGAGCGGGGGGTGAAAGAAAGAGAGGGAGAGAAGAAGAAAGAAGCTTGAATTGAGAGAAAGAAACAGAGAAGTGAAACAATTTCAGAGAGAGATAAGAGAAACTAGAAGCGGTGATAGTGAAAAAGTGAGGCGAAGAAAGAGAAGGGACAGAGCAGGGGAAGAATGGCGAAGCAGAGAGGAGAAATGAAATTTTCAGAAATCAGAGAGAAAAAGGGCAAGAAAGAGACGGGAGAGAAGATGAGAGAAAAGATAAAGAAAAGGAAAAAATAAAGAAAAAGAAAATGAAACCCATTGAGAACGAATTGGGATTAACCTAACATTGTGTGCTTCTATCGCATTTTTTAGTTTAATTAATTTTTAATCAGTTTTTATTTTTATGTTTATTTCAACTTTAATAACTAATTTAAGTTAATTATTTATTCTAATTAAGTTCATTAGTTCATTAATATAGTTTTGTTTCAAAAGTTCATTTTTTTTATCCATTGTTCTGGAATTTATACATTACTGCCGTTAACCCCTCTAGCTCTTAACCCCTTTTGGATTTGCCCTTATTTGTGCATATTATCGTCCATATATTGCTGAAAATTTCAAATTAGACTATTAAAGTTAGTTAGAAAATTCAATTTAAACTCCAGTAGTTGCTTTAATATCAATTTTGTGCTCCACTTTTGTTAGAATTTACTATTTGCCCCCCCCCAATGTGCGTTAATTTATATTTTTGCTCCTAGATTTGTGTAGATTTTCAATTTTGGTCCCAATTAGTTTAAATTTACTATTTGGCCCCAATTTACTCTACTTTAATTTTCCCCCCTCTAACTTACTATAATTTACGTTCTTCTAATGTGTTAGTATTTTGTATTTTATGCTTTATTTCCTTAAATAGTGGTATCCTTGACATGTGTGTTCATTTGCTTAAGCACTCGTACCGGGTCTTCAAAGCGGTATCCCGACTTCTTGTTATTTTTCTTTAAGTGCTCCAATATGCTCCAATGTGATTTTATGCATTATTATTTGTTTATTTTTATTTTTATTTTGTATACCTTTTGCGTATTTACGTATTTGATTTATTTAATTTTGAATGTTTATTATTATTTTGGAAAAATATTATATTTTGTCTTTAGCTAGTCAATGTAATAGTTAGATTATTTTTCTCATATTTTAGCAAAAATTGTATATTTAGATAGCAAGTGTAATAGATAGGGCATTTTTTTTAATGTTTTCTCCCCTTAAATTGTAAATCAAGCCCCCAGTGTAATAGTTAGGATTTATTTGCTTTTGCGTGCTGATGTGTTTATTTATTTTACCGCTTTCCTTAGGATTTTTGCATCTAGAACATTATGCTTATGTGTTATGTGCTCCTATGTGATCTTATATGTTTTTATATGTTTAAATTACTTTTAATTCATGCTTTAATGTTTAAATTCATGATTTATAGTATTCCGTCACCACACTAGTCCAACACTAGTTGTGGCTTTATTTTCTCTCGCTAGTCCAACGCTAGTGGATTTTTTAGAACGGGCTAGTCCAACGCTAGACCTTTAGGACATTTTAGTATTAGGAACACTCGTGTGCATTTTTACATCCCACTTCACACACTTTAGTTTTCTTTCCATTTTGCATGATTTTTATTATTATTACTATTATTTATTTATTTATTTTGACGCATCTCCAAATGCATGACATTTAGGTTGCATCTCACTTAGAAATTAGGACATTTGCGTGATTCGACTAGAAATAGTCGTCTACTCACGTGGGAAGCGGTGGCGTACATGCCGTTCCTCCCTCCGTGAGTAGAAATATTCAGTCACGAGTTATTAGTCCCTCGTACCCGTTATGTTGCATTCCTACTTTCTTCGATCACTTACTATATATTATTATTTTCTTTTCCTTTTTGCATTTCATTTTTGCATTCACACTCGTGACTCCCTCGAGGTCTCGACTCGGGTTTCGCAATTAATGCGATAATTCCGACCAAACTTCGAATGGACTATTCCGACCCTCCCGATACGCACATTTAGACTTAGGATTTGCATTCATTTAGATACATCCAAACGCGATAGAATTTAGGGTTAATTTAGGAAAATTTTGATTAAGCCTCGCAACTAGCTTCGGCTAGGTTGAAAGGGTGCCTTAGGCGCGAGCCTTTGCCTTCCCTTTCTTCAAATGTGACTCCCGAACCTTTTTCTCTCGTTTTTCGTAGACCGGAGTTCGAAAAAGGGTTTTTAAATATTTTTTTAAAATTTTTATTTTTATTTTTGTTAAACGATTTTTTCGAGTGACTTGGTACACCCTAACTCAGTACCAAGTGGCGACTCCATTTTTCAAATAAAACCCTTTTTCAAAAATTATTTGGCCAAACCTGTCGCACTTTTAGTCCCGGCCTTGTTTTCTTTTAAAATACCATTTTTCTTAAAATACACTTTTTTAACTAAAATTTGATTTTTCTCACACGCGCACGGTTTTTCCAAAACTTTTAGTTTTCGAAAGGGTCATCAGACCGAACCGTTCTTTTCGGGACGCGACAGTCAACGACCCCACATAGCACCCTTTTGCTTTATGATTTTTTTAGGGCGCGACATTGTTAAATATATATCTAGACCTAGTGGCTAAGATATGCAAAATAGCTCGATAAAAGGAATTATGCAAGATATAGCAGCAAATCTACAGCAAACTAGAGCGAGAAACTATAGTAATGGGTAATGTCATTGACATTGTCGAATCCAAGTTTGATGTGCATGATGATTCACTTGGATTGGATTTCAACAAATTTGCCTCAACAATTGAGTCCCAAACTGGGAGGCACGTACAATGCTGTCAACTCAGTTTGAATGGCAGGCACAATTAGTAATGACAGGCGTCGTTAGTAGAAAGGCTAATGTCATCTTGGATAAGCTATTGGTGAAAGGCGAGTACAGTTGCTGTAGACTCAATTTGGAGGGCAGGCACAATTAGCAATGATAGTCTTCGATGGTAGAAAAATCAATGTCATTTCGGACAAGCCATCAGTGGTTCAACTTCCAAAAGAAACTATGGTGACGCACGGAACGAACCCTACTCAACGGAGTAAAGAGATTGATTGGAGTAAATGCAAGGCAATGGTTGATGAACCTCATTGATCATAGGAGGATAGTTTATTCCATGCACTAAAATGTGAGAAATCGACTCTTCTACTTGACATGTTAATAATTCTCCGGGGAGTGTATGTGAGCAAGAATTAGCCTGGAGAACAGAATCTTCAATCTCAAATAGCTTCAATGGTTACAATTGATAATAAACAGCATGAAATATGAAGCCGCTATACAATTTTCCTATCGATGAGTGATCGACAGAGGTAGGCTTACCAAGTAAGGTAAGTTCATTATGTACCTAGCAAGCATAAGCTCAACTGAGCTAGTAAGTACCCTCAACTATGTGAAGGGAGTACAGAAGCACTAGGACTTCTAAGTGACTAGGATAAAGTTCTGGTGACGATTGAGATGGTTGATTTGATAGTGAATCTCGTAGAGGTATAAAAGTGTAGATAAAAAAGAAGTGATAGTAGTCAAAATGATAGTGAAGAATAAGAGGATAATAAAGGAAAAAAAAAAAGGAGAAAGAAGGGAAAGAAGGAGGCAAATCAAATTAGAGCTCATAAACAGGATTTAGATTTGTAATAACAGTAATAGCTTAGCTTTTGTTATTTTTACAGTGAAAATCAACAAAGGACCTAAGAGTATGTAATTTTTTGAAGCTCAGGGGCCATTTTAACACAAATAATAGTTGGAAGGCAAGATATATTTTTATTTTCCTTATTTTCTATGTTTGTCTCAAATCTTACCAAACAATGTTTACAAAATCAATCCAAATAACGTACATTTTGGTCAAAGTTAAAAAAAAAGAAAAAAATTTTGGTCAAAGTTATGGTTTGCTAATTGAACCAAAGTTTTTTTTTTTTTTTTTTTGAATTCATGGGACTGAAACACTATTAGAGTTTTTAACAAGTTGAATCAAACTAAATGCCAAATGGTCAAGTTCATATGAAAATTAAACAAATAAGAATTATTATTCAAATTTGATTCGTTAATTTTACAAGGTGTATGACATTGAATTCGAATTTGACTCATTAAATTTAATGAATTGAGCTCAAGTTCAAAATGAAAAGATCTTTTCCACCCAAAATACCTTTCTATCTAGAATGTACTAAAAAAAAAGGTCAGTCCACTATTTTGTAATTCGAGTCAGAATGAAATGTTTATTTTTTCAGTATTTGGTATAATTATATTTAGATGCTAGATTGGAACAAGATTTATTCTAATTTGAGTGTATAATCCCAGATCCTCTGTACTATAGTTTGACAAATTTATTATTTTGTTTGTTTGTGCTATGCATTATTCATATACTAATCAGAAACTTTAATATTTTTCTTAAATTATTGATATACTTGTTAAAAATATATTAATTCTACTTTATAATTACTTTTTTAAAATTTCATGTAATTGTTAGCAATATAATTAAGAAGAGAAAAAAATTACTAATAAAATAAGATATCATATTCTCTATTAACTGCCGTTACATTTAACTTATAGAAAATCCAAATAAGCTTTAAAACAAATTAAAATTAATATCATAAACTTATCATATAGCAAAAAGAAAATTAAATATTCTAAAACATATATTGACTTGTTTATTATTTAAAATTCTTAGAATAAAAGAAAAGCTGGTAGATGTATTTTGAGTTAAAAAGAATGATAGATAGAGTTAAAAAAAAAGTATATATGTAGATATAATTGACCACTATTATTTTGGCATTTTCAATTGAAGTTAGAAAAGGCTTTGTCTAAGTTGTGTCAAGAAATATGGTATTAAAGAAAAATGTAAAATGATTATTCACGAGTGAAAGGACTTTTCAACTTAATATATTCATACTAAAAATGAGAATGAAAAATAAGTTAAAGAGACCTTTTCACTCCAAGCTTTCCTACATACCAAATGTAGATTAAATATTCATACTTAGGCAGGCATTTGAATTCATCAAGTAAAATGGCAATAATGTGTTATTTTTTCACAAAAAAAACTAAATTCCATTCCCCTAAATTTGACAAATCTAACTATACATATAGGTATATATAGTTTTTCATATATATCAAATTATTTATCTAAATCATTTTATGTGTTGCTATATAGCTAAAAAAAAACTCTAAACATGGTTGTTTACTTAAATATCAATTTTTTTAATAAAAACTAAATAAATATTTGTGTTTTTATTCATCCTTCTAGAGTAATGAAATTGTGGCCCCAAGCTATGGATAAATATTTAGTAAAATAATGAACTGTGAACCAATTCACATTTGTGGATATCGAGTCATCAATTACTAGCAAAATCGATTCAAATAAGTTGAGTTTTTTATCTCCGTGAAACCTAACTGATAATCCATATGTGTGGATATCTGGTCATCAATTACTCGCAAAATTAATTCGGATAAATTGAGTCTTTATCTACATAATACCTAGCATGAAAACTCATCTTAGAATTTGGTCAAATTAATCTCCTTACCTTTCTATTATAGATTGAATCCACAAATACTCAACAGTAAAAATTAAAGTCAACAAGATTCGATAAGACCAAATTAACCTCCTCACCGTTCTATAATGAACCGGGTCCACAGACCCTACTGTAAACCTAGCGGAGAAGATTGAACCCGTCAAGCCTTATTAACTCATTCATCCACCACCGACCTGGTCCATTTGAGAATAACTCTTGTTTCCCAGGAGATAAAGCAGTTGTATGCAAAGTTGTAGTCTTTGCAATACCGGTCGTCATAGAAAGCTCTGGATGAGCCTCCGTTAGCAGCTTCACAATATTTAAAAACGTGTAAAGGTGAGATTCAAGTTTCTTATGTAAATTTAAAGAAACCAGAAAGGGCAAGATCAAATCTCACAAAAATGCATACCCAAATCCCCATGTTTGGCAGCTATGCCAAGTGCATCAAAACCATTCCTTGCTTTGATTCCAGCAGCCACAAGATCATAATACTTGATCATCTCCCTCACTAACTCCACGTAACCATATTCGGGGCAGAAGAATGGTGTGGGACAGAAACAGAGAGTAAACAAGAGATAGTAAAGAGAGAGAGAGTACAGTGACCGCAGGGCAAAGAAGAGGGAGTAAATCCATACAAAGTAAAGTAATGGCATTGTAAAAGTTCGAGGGACTGTCCTAAGGAGTAAAATGACAAAATTACCTTTCACAACGAATTGAGTCGGGGCTCCAATCGTTATCCGACCAGAACATATAGACCAGTACATTTAGAAATCGACCTAGCATTCGGCCATTAGATTTTTTCAAAATTTCAGTTTTCCTTTTTTTTAAAGCAGGCCTAGATGAAATACTTTTTGTGGGAATCAACTTTAAGGTTGATCTTACTAATATGGACCCCTCTTGTTTGTTAGATTCCTCCAGACCGTATGAATGGTATTTTTTTTTAAAAAAATTACTCTAACAATTTTAATCAATAAATATATTTTTAAAAAAATTAATTAAAAAAAATATATAAAATTTTAAAAAAAAATATTTTTTAAAAACAGAACCAAACCAAACAAATAGACAAAGCGTATCAATTTGCCTTTGGAAATATATAAGAAAACAAATATATTTGTAAATAACTTCTCCAATCACATCGCATCGACATGGCCAAGGAAAGAAAAGAGTCAAAGCGAGATTCTTTGTTCACTGACATTTATGACCCACGTCTTTATTTAGGTAGTTAAGTGAAAGCAGACAGACGCAAGCACTTGAATATTGTCAACCAACTACCACAGATTTCCTTCAAGTAGCCACCGGGTGAAACCCTCAAAACTACCAAAGTTTTCCTTCCTTCAAGTAGCTATTGAAAGCCTCAGAAAGGTGAAAGAACAAAACTATGGCGGAAAATTCTCAACTATTGCTCGAAAAAGAAGGAGGGAGACAGTTGAATTACTATGAAAATTGTCCAGGTTGCGAAATTGAGCGCCTCAAATGCTCAAATGGTGGCCTCCCTCTAAAGCACCTTTTCTTTATTGGCATTGTCACCCTTAGTGCCGGTTAGTCTCTACCTCTTCTCTCGTTTCTATCTGTCTATAATAAGTGTAAACTCACTAACACAGCAAAACACTTTACAAAGATCCTAGCAATATTTGAGATGGGTTCTTGATCTTCTCTGTTAGTACTAAATTTCTCAGCAGAAGGTCAACTTTCTTTAATTGAAGTGGAGTGTTTTTATATTTTTCTACGATGGGATTAATGCATTTTCATTATATTTTACATCTAACACCACCTCTCCCCCTCTCTTTCTGTATCTCTGTCCCTTTGCTTGTGGTTTTTGCGCTCTGGTGGCGTGGGGATGAGAAATTACTGAATGATTAAGGTACGCTAAATGGTGATTTTTATAAAAACTGATTTTAGAAAGGTTGAAAATTAGTTGATTCTGATTTTAGCTTAAAAAATCTAAATATATAATAGAAAAAGCAGTTGAGAACAACACGAAATAGATTTTTCAAAAATTAAAAACTAAAGGTAAAAAAAAAACTATTGATAACAAGTTCCATTCAGATTATATCAATTAAATTAGATCAGTTTTCCAAGTATCCACCAAACAGGGTGAATCTAGTCGTAGTATTGGTGCATCACAGGACAATATCAAGTGATGACTATTTCATGTTTTTCAGTAGGAATCAGGATGTCTTTGTGTGCATTTTAGACTGTTGGTTGAGGAAAATTTTTATGTGGATTTAGTCCTTTATGTTATGGTCTAAATAATGGATACATGAGGTAACTGATGTATGTTGAAGTAAAAAATTTATGTAAAAAAATTCATGCGGCCCTTGGATAACTCACAAAATTCAAGAGTGGGGGTGCAAACTGATCCATACAAACAGTTCAAGTTAGTTTGAATTGTGTAAAGGTCATTCTAATAATTGTTTCTTATTCTTTTTACTTTCTGCATCATCTTTTGCTTAAGGAACAAAAAGAGCACTTGAATTTGACTCAACGAATAGATTTTTAATTTAGATCACTCGAAGGTCCAGAAGGTGCACCAAGCTGGTGTGTACTGTGTAGGATCAACTATTAGGTTGATGTGATTCACGATTCCCTCTAGTTTCCTCAAAGGTTTTAGACCTCGCTTCCGGTTAGTGAAATAATCACTAATTTCCTCTACTGCTTAGTTCATACAACAATGCGAGATGAAGTATCAATTTACCATGTTGACCTTTATATATCAATTGCATATTCCAGTATTATCACACTTGAAAACATAATGTACTTTTAACGAATGAGTTTGATACTCTTGTTTTTAAATTGTTACTCTTGTGTCCTCATTTTTCCTCATAATCTATTTGTGCTAATATGAGTGTCGGCAGGCACATGCAATCGTGTACCAATTATAATTATATGTATCCATGAATCATGTGAACAACTAAAAAGATTCCTTTTAATTGTGTGAACATGAAACAAAGAACATTACCTATAGAGTATTATAAAATACCTAATGGATGGCACATCTATCCTAGGGTTTAGATCATTGCTCTTTTTTTTTTTTTTTTTGGGTGTTCGTGAAAGGAAACAGAATAAGGTCCATACCCTTCTTCTCTTTTAAATGCTACCAGTAAAGGCTGAAGACCTCTCGGGGTATTTCATTGTGTTAATTTGAGTGTATGTTGTCTGGAGTGCATTTATCTATCCACCTATGACCTGGAGATTTGAATTTACATGCTAAAAGAATGTATGACATGCAAAAGCTAGTTAGCACTATCTCTTTGGAGTGGAAGTACAATTCATTTGATATGAAAGAACTTTGGTTCTGCTGGATAAACTGAGGCTATTATTCAAATGTCACATAAGTATTGATAACCTCATGTCTAACCTAGTTATTTATAGAGTGAAGTCAATTAGAGGGAAAGATATTGTGTATGCATATTACATTAAAGACTACTTCAAAAGTTTTAAAGGTCTGTCTCTTTGGTAAACTAGAGGTGATAGTTATCTATCAGAGCATATTCTCATATCATGGCCTCTTACGGAGGAAGAAGTTTTTGAATTCTTTTGCTCTGTTATCATATAACACGAATATACCTCTTCATTTACAAATTAGATTTTCTTTTGGAGTTAGTGCCAAAAAAATGAGGTTATTTTTTACAATAAACTTTTTTATTTGTGACTTATAAAAAAGTAATGAAATTCGAATATGAGTTATGATAACTAAAGTAGCTGCTTAGATGAAATGTTGTTTGACATGCACTTAATAATGTGTCACTGATAAGAGGTGTATCCTATTCATTTAAAAAATGCTACTATTATTTGTGATGCAACCTCATCTGCAAAAAGGACAAAGATGGCTAACCTATGAGAATACTGGTACAATCAATGTCTTCACAAAGTTGAACCAGAGAAACAGAAACCATTATAGCTTATAATTCTCTAATTGTAGTGACATAATGTAGTGTGCCATGTATCAACTTGCTTTTATACGTGAAAACTATGAGCACCAAGTGTAACATGGTAGGAATTCTCTAGCTGGTTGCTGATGGCCTATTGGTAGCTCAAAAAGATAGAATAAACTTTTGACTATTTGACAATTGACATGGGGTACAAGGAGTATATGTATTCATTTTTATTTTCAATTACTCATGATATATTTATCTTGTTTTTCTTTGTCTTCAAAAAATTCTGCAGAAATGACAGACACAATGATCTTTCACATAAAATTTGTTGGGGGTTAATTTGATAGGGTGATGAAGTTCATGGTACTAGTGGAGTGGTGCCTTTATAATTTTCTTTTAAAACTTAGGCCTGATCTGACTTCGTATACCTTATTCTATGCGAAATAGGAAGCCAAAACCATTTCAAATTTTCGGTCTTTATGATGAGATTAGTCAAAATTGGGTTATTAGATGCCCAGAGAAGTATCAAAATCTAGGCTCTTTTTTTAGAAACTGACAGACACTCTAATTTGAAAGCTTAACACTTTGCAACTAACATTTGTTCATATCTATAGTGAAGGCTCAACAATTGCCCTAATGAATCTTCAGCTCAGGTTGACCTTCCCTAATGCCCATTAATTTTAAAATTTAGTAGGTCATTGATTACTTTTCTGTCATCACCAAGATTAGCTAAAAAGCTGATTCATTTCTAAAGGAAACAAAGATAGTTTTTGGGGATTTGCAACTTAGAAGTATACTGAAGTGAGAGTAAAACTTATGACCACTGTGCTTTAAGAGCACCTTTTGGGGACAAAACTATCAGACCTATTAAGAAATGGGGACTAAAGTCATTGCTAAATGACTTGGGTAATGCAAAATATCAGGAAGTGTCTTTAAATGATTGTATTGTTTGGCTTGAATTGTTCCTTTCATTGCATTTATTTAAGTTTCACAAGTTAGTAATTCTGATTATAAGCACCTTGATTCTTTTTGTTCTTTTCCAACTACAGAAATTTTCATGGTTAATATTGAGATATTATATTTATTCCACAAGTTTTGCGTTCTAACGTTGTGTTTTCTGATGTCCATTTACAGCTTTGCCAATATCCTCTCTCTTTCCTTTTTTATATTTTATGGTAAGTATCCTCGCAAGAACTTTACTGGTTCTGATATTTGGCCAAGTCTTTTGACATTGAAACAGTACCAATGCATTTTCTTCAATTTCATTTCAAGCAATCTGTTACTGATTTTGAGTTTGATTGCTGAAGAACAAGTTGTAATGTAAATTGGCCATTGGATTGAGTTATATTGATAAGAAACTGCATGATGACCGAATGACTAAGGTTTTTTTCCGCTCAACACAGGAATATAGCCTCCTGAAATGACCCAGTTTTACGAGATGCTTACTACGTACGTTGTTTGTATGGGTGTGTCAATGGTAACTATGCACTGGGAGGTGGTGGGAGGGGATTGGTGGATTTTATATCTTTCTGCCATTAAAATGTCTGAACAAAAAATACTTGATTCATCAATTTTGTTATCTTGATCACTATTGGTGTCACTTGACACAGATCAGGGATTTTCATATTGCAAAAAGGGAGGAAGATATTGGTTTTTATGCTGGATATGTAGGTTAGTAATCTTTCCTTGCAGCTTTTCCTTATCAGCTATATGCTGAAAGTTGTTGAGGTAATTCTCGTCCATTGAAGGATCTTCATTCATGTTTGGGAGAGCTTTGACATCTCTTTTATGGGGAGTTGTAGCTGATCGGTATGGTCGAAAGCCAATTATATTGATTGGCACAGTTGCAGTGTAAGTAATCCTGGTCTGAAGATTTTCTAATTTCTATTCAGATGGATTAATCATGTGTTTAGCTTCTTGAATAGTATCCACTTTTGCATCTCTAACATGTCTAGATTACAGGGTCATATTTAACACACTCTTTGGTCTTAGTACGAACTTCTGGATGGCAGTTTCAACAAGGTTTCTTCTGGGAAGTTTGTGTGGAGTACTAGGCCCGATGAGGGTATGTCTTTGTACTTGATTTGTCTGTATGTATTTCAGTAGACATGCATGGTGATTACAATTTAAGATTGTGATGCTTGTGGTGCTCAGGCCTCAGGAGCAAAAGGGGTGAATATTTATACCTTATGTACTACCAGTTGTTCATTTTGGTAGTTGCAGAGTACCAGTGATATTATTTGACCATTTTAGATGCTTATGTGTTTCAAATGGATAATTAAAGAGTATTATTGTTATTTTTGGTTTGACTGCAAACACAGATTTTGTTCCTTTATTTGATTTTGGTGTCCTGCTAGAAGACCCCAAGCTAACCTCTTTCATGGATGAGAAAGAGCTTTGCGCATTTTATTGTCCCTCCAAGCACCTATACATTATTTGAGTCTGCTGTAAACTTGACATGCACATGGCAAAGCAGGCTAATGGAGTCATATATGTTATTTATTACTCTTTGTTTTGCCATGTATAACTATTCCCTACTAAATATTCAAATCACAGGGGTGCCTTTCGAGGTATAAAGAATTATTTTTTTAATGTTTTAACTTGTCAATTTCTTGTTGCTGTGAATAAATACTTGATTCAACTGTTAATTTGTTTCCTACCAATTTAAATGAGGTGCCTTGGTATTTGGCAGTTTTTTCATCTTTGTCGGATCCATTTTCTTTAACATGTAATCTCCAACCAAAGTTAGCTATTTGTGCTCTTAATGCATTTTCCATTCAAAAAATGCATGGAACGTCATATCTGATGAAGATAATGTCAGTACAGGTAAACAATCATCCTATATATGTAGCCTAAACAAATGTAGTCATGCCAGTTCCCTCTATGCTTCTTTATCATTTTAATAAATTATTTGAGGATAAAATAGCACTTACCAGTTTGTGCTATTGTAATCGTACTGTAGAAAATGGATATGTGAACATCCATGTCTTAACTTCAACTAAAAGCATGTATTTCTATTTGAGTGAAATGACAACTTCACAAGCCTTTTAGTATATGGTCACCTGAATCTGTCTTCCTGTTTTGCTGAGGTTCTTACTTGGATGGAGCAACTTATATGTGAATGATTCATGATATCTAGTAGATTACTGCTTGTAATTTCTTCTATCCATGATATTAGGCATATGCTTCAGAAATTTGTCGTAAAGAATATCAAGCATTGGGGATGTCAGTTGTAAGTTTGCCCACCACTTTTTTTTTTTTTTCCTTTTTTAGGCATTTTTCTATAAATTAGCAGGTATTATTCTAAATATAATATCTTCTTGTTGTAGATAAGCACATCGTGGGGACTAGGCTTGGTGATTGGACCAGCTCTAGGTGGTTTTCTTGCTCAGGTGAGGCTTCTGCTTTTGGGGTCTATCACGGCAAATTTTCTTTTTCTTTTTCTTTTGTTCTATCTTTTCTAATGTTGCTGAAGAAAAAGTTTATTCAAAAGATTACAGTGGAATTTTTGTACTAGAATGCATTAGGAAGAAAACTTGTGTGAGAATGCAGCTCATCAGATGTTTTCTGGGGGAAATTTTTTTTTTTTTTTTCTGTTCAGAAAATAATCCAAGAAAGCAAGATTGCCATCAAGAATGCCTTTCTTTAAAATTCATTTCATGGAAAGGCACTTATTTTGGTGGTGGATTGGCATGGATCTCAATTGGCTTACTATTTATAACCTAACCAAACAGATAAGGAGAGGACATTTGACACAACAGAAGGAAAACGGTTACTCGCTCCATCCCATTGTTTACATCACTTTCATTGTCTCAAAATAAGAGTCACTCTTCAAAAGCCAACAAAAGATTTTAGTTCATTCTCAAATTTGCCTTTGAAAATGTATACATTCCAATACATCCGTAATGAATGAATATTTTGAATTAAATGGACACAGTTGTCTATTTATCCAAAGCCAAGTCATTGGACATAATGATTACACATTTCCATAAAAATTTTGGTTCTCAAAAAATTATTTTTCTATGGGACAGGAGTACCTAAGATAGTGATATTCTTTACGGTCAAACTTCTAAACCTAAGTTATTGAGGCAACAGTGGATGATCACGTTAAATTAACCTATTGGAGAATGCATGAAAGTTCAAACTTGGTGTTCGCTCCTCCTCTTTTCTTGTCGCTCTGCTTGATAACCTATTGTTAAAGTTAAATAAAGGGAATCAAGTTTGCTTATATTTGTTGGAAACACTAGACTATTTATACATGCTTTAGGGTTGGGAAACACTTCTTGTTAGACTATATTATGCATGTTTAATGTTATGAATACTATCCAATGTCCCACATGTGAGCTGGCTCAGCCAGGTGCAATGAGATGTGTGCAGGTGACTTTCTGGGTTTTTCCTTATTGTTCATTAGTTCTGTGGTTCTCTTACTTGAATAAGAGATCTTTTATTTACTTCTTTCCTACTTTACATATAAAATATTCTATTGTTGTGTATCACCTTAATTACTTTTTTAATTAAGGAAGGTAACTACCAAATTAATTGCTGATTTTCTAGTGTCATGTCTTCCCTTATGTCTCCTATTCTATCATTATCACCAGACCTAAATACCAGTTCGATCATTATCTTGTTTCTTCTTAGCTTAGTTGAGAACAAACCTAGCAGTAGGCTCAAGTCTTGCTTGCGCATGCACACAACCAAGACTGCCATTTTAGTGTTTGCCTGTGGCCTTCACAAACAGTGGATATGGTGCTCCGGGGAGCAAAATCAATTTCAAGGACAGTGATCATCATGCCTTAGCTTTCTTCAATGAGTTTACCTTTTTGTTAATTATTTAGAGAACTTTTATTTCCCATAACCTGCACCCCCGAATTATTTTATCAATGGCAGCTTGATTACTGTCATAAATAACAATAACCAACCTGCAATTTTTTGTAGAAAGGAACTTAAATGAGCAGTTTTCCTGTATGAATTAGCATGAACTTGGTTTAACACGTTGTATCATGGTTATTGCTGATGGATAATCAATCTCTTTATCAACACGTTCTTGTCTCTATTCTAAGTATAAATGCAATCCAACAAGTGAAGCTCTAATTTCTACTTCAAAGTTGGATTCACACACCAAGTCACTAGAATAAGCTCCCACGCTCCAATACTTAATCAATCCATTTCCACCAGCCTGACCACCATTTTGTTTAGAGCAACAATCAGTGACCAACTTCAACTTTCCAGTACCTGCTTTACATTGCTGAACAATTCTACCATATTTGCTTCGACTTGGAGCAAAACTCACAACTGGTTCTTTTCTGTCATTCTTTTCCAAATTTAAAATCAATTCACTCAAAGAAGTTACGCCAAGACTGGAATCCAAAACTTCAAAAGGTCTAGTTCATTTGTGCCTTAAATCTGTCAAGATTTCTCAATAACTAAGTGATGATGTATCATAAAACAATCAAATCTAGTTCTATTTTGAACTTTCAAGTGCAGATAGGATTGGATTAATATTAGTTAATTGAGAAACCATGTCAGGATTGGATTAATATTAGTTAATTGAGAAACCATGTCCGGAAAAAAAAAAAGGATAGTAAACCAAGTCCACGTACATGCATAATCAGGCTGTAATAAACTCCACACACACAGGTTTAATAGCAACCCAAATTTCCTCAGCAAAATGACAAGCTGAAGTGAAATGTACTTTTGCTTCTTACAGTTGCACCAGATATACATTGAAAGAAGATGAGGACACTCACTAGTATCTCATCCATAAGTATTCAAGTTTTCTGCATTTCCACACAAAGGAAGAAATCTCTGAAGGAATTCAGCATTGACAGATTGCTTTGAGAGAAGCTGCAGAGCTATTTCTTCTGGCGAGCTGATATTCACCTAAGAAAGAAAACACACCTTTAGTGGTGTTCTTCCCTTTAGATATATGCTGATCAGTACTGTTCTTTGCTTTCTTTATACAATGGCCACATAGGCATATGAAGTTTCAAAACCTGTTCAAATCTCAATCACCACCAGAAAACAGAAAAGAAAAACCTTTGAGCCATCCAATTCTTTATCAGCAAACCTTTATACCAACTTTCATGTCCAAAAGAGTCCTAAACCGGAAAGAAATGACTTCTAATCTGATCAACCAACAGAAAATTCCTTCTACTCAGGCACTACCAGATTCCAGGTATTAAAACGGAAAGGTTAGAGCCAACTTGTTTTAACAAACAAGAAGAGGCCCTTAGCGTTTGCGAAAGAAAATTTCAGGGATTACAGTAATCTAATCCAGGTTATTTTATCGAGATTAAAACTGCATGAGGCAAGAACATCTATATAATTTGACAATACTACGTGAATTGTTTTACAGCAACATCTGCTGTTAAAAATCTGTGTTCAAAAATGTATGGTCATCTTGAATCTAGTGATAGCTACTTTCAACTACTTGCTGAACCAATTTATTCGTCTGATCATAATTAATATGGTCAAAGTATATTTTCAGTGGCAATGCTGTACTGAGCTGGATTGTAGAGTTCTCTGTTCACTGCAGAGCATCACTTTTCCTTCTTCAGTTATTGAATTTGCCTTTTATTATATCATTTCTTAGAGGAGTTTTTTCTTGGTCCATCAGTTCGTTGGTTCCTTGAATTTTTTTAATAAAACATCTCTTTTCCGGTTTGTATATCATCTGTAGTTTGTGAAAATTTCTGTTAGGAATGTTTGTCTTTTCATCTACCATGCTATGCACCCCATGTCATTTTTCCTTGCTAGTTCTGTTGGAATATTCTGAATACTCATCTCTTAATGGGGATGGATTATGCAAAATGAAAAGATAATGAATTCCTATTAAAAATCCAACTTATTACTTTTGTTTGTATAGGAAAGGCTTTATTTCTGTTTTGTCTTTTGCTTTTTGGTTTTTTTTTTTATCATTTTGGGTGAAGGTATAAGTTTATGGTACATGTCTTCACTTCCCATTTTCTCATTTTTCAGCTTCTTTTGACCTTACTCAAACTTTTGTTGTGCAAACACAGCCGGCAGACAAATATCCAGAAATTTTCTCTAAAAAATCCATATTTGGGAGGTAAGAAAACTCCATTTATCTTCTCTACCATACTGCTTTCAAGAATCTGAGTCATGCAGTTTCTTGTGTTATATTCTACTTGTTTCTTCACCATTAGTTTTCTTCTTCTTATCTTTCTTCACACACCAATTCTTAGTTATGATTTTAACACTATTTACAATTGACAGGTTTCCATATCTTTTGCCTTGTCTTCTGATATCATTATTTGCAGTAGTCGTGTCAGTTATATGTTGCTGGCTTCCAGTAAGTATCTTAGCTTCCTAGACTTACACTTTCTTTCCTTTTTGGATTTACAGCATTTCTTTTTATCAATTTCATATTTTTCATTTGTAGATAGGAGTCAGGTTTCCATTTCAGTTATTTCTTCTATTTTTTCTTTGATTTCCACTAATTGGACTCTTGTGTTGCATTTGAGAAACGACAAAATGGTTAACTTGTTAGTTGTGTGTTGATAACGTCTTCGTTTAATTCTTGAGTGAAAGAACATATAATGTATAATGGAACAGTGTAACCGGAAGGTCTCTCACTGGTAAACAGGACAATATTCCAGAATTTGTCTTTGTACAGAAAATCAAATGAAGATGGAAAATGTCAGTTAATCTGACATGGGGCCAGGCAAGTGCTGATTGGTAGCTTTTGTGGTGATTGAAATATATAATGCATAAGTTTTAGCAATTGGAATAATCTGTTTTTGTAACTTTAAATCATTGTTGGTCATACCACATTTCCATGGTAAAGAAATCAAAGAAATGGATATTTTCTTATTATTTCTGTTTTTCTTTAGGAAACACTACACATCCATTTTGAAAACAATGGAGATATTCTACATGATGATAGAGAGTCTGCAACATGTGATTCTACTCTGCCAGAGGAAGCGGAATATTCTGTAAACAGTCTTCCAACTTCTCAGCATAGTCTTCTGAAAAATTGGCCTTTAATGTCATCTATTATTGCATATTGCATTTTCCAACTTCATGATATGGCCTATACAGAGGTAAGTTTCCTGTCTAGACTTCTCTCTTTTATCCCCTTTTAATGACCAATAAGCTTTATGAAAGATTTTTTTATGGCTCCACGTCTAGTTTCCAAATGGGTTATTATGTTGGTAAATAGTGTCCTGCTTCTGTTGGTATATCTTTTCTATGTTCATTTTTAGATGATCTTTTGTCAATGGATTTGATTTAGATATTTAATTAAATATACTGTAACAGGTATCTAAATATTTCCATTGTGTAAAACATGGTGCAGAACAAAAAGGTAGTAGTAAACAATAGAGGGAAAAACTAGATTGTACCTGGACCATGTTTCAAGCTAAATCTTATCGGCTTTGCCCTAGAATTTTGGCTTAGGAGTTAAACTTTTAAGGTTATCATGTGAATTAATTTTCATGTATAGCAGTAGCATACTGACACATGTGTTATGCCAATCTTTTAGCAAATCGTAAGCTCTGTTTGTTTAGTTTTATGTAGAAGGGTGTCTAATTCTCAACAGTATTAAGTGATCAAAATTTCCAAATTTCAGTTTCAATTTTACCTTCTGAAGGTATTTTAAGCACTTTTTCAGTCAATAAATTTTGTCATTTGAAAGTGTAAAATGTTTCTAAAGTAAATGATACAAGTCTTTCTCTTCAGTACTGCGATTTAAAGAGAATATAAACAAATGAACTAAACAGTACAGCCTCTTTCCCCCCCCCCCCCCCCCCCCCAAAACCCAAAACAAAAACCAAACAAAAATTTCTCTTCTCTCTCTTTGTGTGCGTTCTTGCTTTTTCCTATTTTTAAAAAGCTTGTGCAAAACCACTACAAACGTGGAACTTCTGTCCCTATGCCTCGGGCACTATACTTTTGAGATGCTACATGTTTTACCTTATGCATTCTCACAAAAGAATAGATTTAAGATTAAGTACTTTCCACTCTACCCAGTACTTCAAGCACAACGAAGAGAAAAATGGATTATTCTCTACAAACTTTAATGCTTTTTGTATACTAATATGAATACTTGTTTTGTTGGTTTTTTTTTTTTTTTTTTTTTGTTTTTTGCTATATACTTGATCAGATATTCTCTTTATGGGCTGTTAGTCCTAAGAATTCTGGAGGATTGAGCTACACTACTTCAGACGTTGGTGTAACTCTTTCTATCACAGGTATATTGCTGAAGCTGACTTTCTAGTTCTCTGTTGGCCTGGTCTGTTTTTCTTTCTTGGCACCCGGAAATCTATATTAATCACCAGAAATATCATGCTCTAATGAACATAAACTTAATCGTTAAGAACCAGAGATCTAATCTTCAAAGATGCTCTGACATTTGATGGGAGCTTACCTCTTAATCTTTCACTTGAGATAACAGGTTCCGTTGAGATTTTCACTACTTGTAAAGTTTTTCTTTTAACTGGGGCTGTTTAGGGTTTAGGAAATTGCACACCATGGACAATCTAAGCAACCGTCTGAAACAATGGAAATTCTTCCATGAAGAAATGCTTCTATATGGAGGGAAAGTTGACAGAGTATGTTCTTATTTGGAAGAGGACAATGGGGAAGAAAGGGGTACAGAGGTGGTGTAATCCTGGTAAGGTTTTAAAAAACTGATCATCCTGAATGGATGAGGTTGGGTGACACAGGTTGGGCCTTTTCTAAATGAGCTAAAAGTGGCGGGGGTTTAGACATAAATTCCTAGTTGTTCATTAAATCGTTTGCAATTGGGTACATGATGGAAGAGATGCAAAACTTGCCAATGAAAAAATAAAAATAAAAATAAAAATTTATCGAAGATTCTAACTGCTTTATGTTAACTTAAAATGCCCCATGCTGAGATTAAGGCATTGTGTTTAACTATGCTTTGTTATTGCAGCTTTCTGTACTAGCTATACTTGACAGAACTTTCTGATTTTTCTTGGTTAATCAGGATTTGGTCTGCTGCTCTTTCAGCTATTCTTGTATCCAGTAGTTGAGAGGATGTTTGGTCCAATCATGGTTTCTCGCACTGGAGCGGTAGGGAGTGTCATGTGTTGATCTTTCATCAACCATATATTTGCAGTATGTAATATCTTTTCTTGGTTCTTGGATTAAGTTCTACTAATTATATTTGCAGGTTTTATCTATACCTTTGCTATCAAGTTACACGTACATAGCCATGTTATCTGGTTTCTGGCTCTCAGTGGTTCTTGATTGTGCCTCAGTATTGAAGAATGTGTTCTCTGTAAGTTCTAGCTGGTACTCTTTATATTTGGTTGGTGCAACACTTAAATTACAGACCAAGTAGATTTACTGGTTTGCACTTTATCTATGCTTGCTTCTGTAATGTCTGGACTTGAGGATATTCCTTCTAAAGAAACCATGCTGTAAATTTTGGATTTGTTTCAACACCTTAGATTTGAAGTTTTGGAGATCTTTTACTACTGTCTGATATCTTTAGATTTTTAGAGGTGCTTTTACTAATTACTCATTGATCTGGCATGTTTGAAATGATTATCATCATCATCATTTATTGTTTGTTGCAATCATTATAAGTATTTTTATTAGAATTATCATTGTTAGTATTTCACTTGAAAATACAGCATGCTGGAGAAAACAAAAGGAGATAACAGAGGATGAAATTTTGAAGAAAAAGAGCAGAAACGGTATTAGGAGTTCTGGGTGATTTACATATGAGGAGAACAAGAAGCATTGTCGAACTTATAAAGTATAATATATTATTGTGGTCTCTTACAATAAATAAGCGTTCAAAATTATTGAATATTGCTTTCTAGTCTTGCCTTGCTTAACTCCTATAGTGGTTTCTAGATTTTTCGGCAGCTTTCGAGGTGCTTCTTCATGGTTTGATGATTACTGCTTCTTTGATGTTCAATCAGGTGTCAATTACAACAGGATTGTTTATTTTGCAAAATAGGGCTGTGGTATGTATTTTGACAAATCTAATATTTGACTATTCATTCTCAAGTAGTTCTTTATTTCAACCCAAATTAGTATGTTGATTATTTGAGTTCACAGTCCCAAGAACAAAGAGGAGCTGCTAATGGAATTTCAATGTCAGCTATGTCTCTTTTTAAAGCAATTGGTCCAGCAGCTGGGGGTTCTTTGTAAGTTGACCTTATCTTAAGAATTCAATTCAAATTTATAGTTTTCATAGCACAACATATTCATGGTAACAAACATTATAGTTAGATCCCTCAATCAAGTTTTGTTGTGGCCATATGCATTTCAATGTTAGTTCCTCCTTTAGTTTGTCAACTTATAGTTTTCATAGCACAATGTATTCATGATAACAAACATTAGGTTAGGCCCCCAAATCAAGTTTATTGTGGCTGTATGCAAGTTCAATGTTACCTCCTACATTGACTTTGTCATGACCAGCAGAAGAAAAGATCATCAGGTAGTACACCCACCTTCCCCCCCCCCACCCAAAAAGAAAAAAAATTCTTTTAGTAATAATCATTGAAGGGAGTGCTCCCATATCAATCCTTCAACTGAAGGAAATTTTACGGGTGAAATTTTGGTCTTCGTCCCTACCCTTGCATCATTCCTCTGCTTGATCGTTCTCAAGGTGGGATGCATTGGTCATCCAGCTTTATGAGTCCTTTCATGAGTGAGATACTTAAAGATATATCTTTGTGGGACCAAGCAAAATGTATGATTTACTTAAAAATATATCTTTGAAATGCTTGGCTTCCATAATGTCATAATAAGTCCAGCAAAAGCTATAATTTCTACTGTAGCCTTTAGGCAAAGCTGATTGGCAGGAGTCAACCTTACATATGCAAATAAAAACATATATTGGAAGTGTGAACCACGTGTTAAGCAAAAGTGTTGATGGTGATATAGATGCAGGCATGGTTTGCCTATATTGCTGGTTATTTAAGTTGATCTGTTTCTGGAATGAAAATCGAAAATTAGAATGTGGTAAAGGAGTTATAACAAGCAGATGTTGAGCATAAGGTAAAATAACTTGGCGCTTAACTGAGATGTCTGACAATATCCTCCAATTATTATTGGTAAGTAACAATGGTGTGTCCTGTTCTGTATTTATATACAGGGCAGGAGAGGGGGAGGTTCACAGTTCATGCCAACATCCCTCTCACTCTGCCCTCTCTTATTTCTTTCAAGTTATTTACTGGTATTAAGTCTCATTTGTACATTTAATGTGCTTTTGCAATCCATTGAGCTGTTGTGGATAAGAGATAATCTATATGAATATTATGAATGCAGATTTTCTTGGGCACAAAAGCGTCAGAAAGCTTCAGTTTTGCCAGGTGAGAATATTTACTTGATCCACATTGAAATCCTAAATCTGGATGGTAATATCGCAATACTATTCTTTTTGCCAAAATGGGTATTTGTATCTCAGATGCTTCTTCTGATTTATCCATTAAATTTAATAAATTATACTGTTAGAAGAGCTGACTGACCTTCAAATACTTGTATGCTAAAAGTTCTTTGTCTCATGAGTATGCCAGGGGAATTAGAAGAGATTGCCAAAGTACCAGATTTCATTAATTCTTATAGTCAATGCCACGTTTCTGAAAAAAAATGGAGTTATTGATACATAGAGAAATTTCCTCATGCAAACAAGGCTATGTATGCGTAGTCTTTTCTAAACTCCACAAAATTGTGCCTTGTTAACTCATTTGCTGACGTTAGAATTGAATTAACTAAAATCATATGGACCATGTGCATGTTACATTGGAAAGAGTTACAAAGATTCTCTCTAGTCAAATTAGACGTTCAAATTCAACATCAACAAAGCTTTCAATATTTTAATTTCCAGCTTCTCCCAAGTTGCCTGTTTCTTGGATAATAAGCTGATTATTTATTATTAAATTGTCCTGTGGTAGCATGATATCATCATTTTATGGATTAAGCACAATTTTTTGTAGTTAGTGAGCCTTTTCCATTGTGTTTTTATGTTTAAATACAGGTGATCAGATGGTTTTCTTCATCCTTAATGTGGTTGAGTTCATTGGTTTGCTAATGACATTCAAACCATTCCTGGTGCTTCCTGAAGAGAACGTTTCAAACAGGAAACCTGAAACTTCAGAGGAAAGTAGAGCTAGTCACACTTCGGACTGATTGAAGTGGTTTTTATTCGTTAGCATAGTTTTAAAATAGGTAACAAGGTTACGCATTGTTGAGAAGCCTAAATGCCAATCAACTTAGTGAGCTGGAACGAGGAAAGAAGAAACTCATTTACCTTGTTTCTTTCCGGGAGGAAATGAATCCAGCAAACAAGTTGATGCTACAATTCAAGCGAGGGCTGAGTTGGGTCAAATGAACAATGAGAAGCTAGATTCAGAAAATAATGCTCAGTTTCAACTATGGTTGAACAAATTTTTGATGCTGTAGCTTTAACTGTCAGGGAATGCGCTGATGTAGTTTTATTGTGCTTCATCCGTTGGCGTGAAAACCACGCTCAGGGGATTGTGGTAAATAAACCACAGCTATTACTCCCTCAAAGAAACAAAATATAAGTACTATGTATAACATAGCTTATGGATGTTTTCTCTCACCAGTTCGAACCAACTTCAACTTTTCTTAGTCTAGAAAGTTCAAGCTATTAAAACATTTGTTTTGTCAATAACAAGAAGAGAATTTCTTTCCCAGGTCTTCCTTTATAGGTATAATTGGTTTGCCGCGGCTGCGCTGTTTTGTCGTCAATCCAGTAAGAGCATCTGAGGAATTCCCCCCAACCAAAAAAAAAAATAAAAAAAACCAACAAAAAAGGCAAAGAAATACTTTAGTCGACTATTGAAGTACCACTAAGTAAAAAATCTATACTATTCGTGTTCCCCCAGCATCAGTTTTAGTATAACCACATAAATGTAGCTTTTTGTTCTTCAATTGGTAGTTTTACTACTTGCTTGCTGAAATGCTTTTTCTATCTTACTCGATTTAGTCTAGGAGGTGCAATAAAGGCAACCTGGGATTTTCCATTAACTCGTGTCAGGTATAAGGACTGGAGCCCAGATATACATACATACATACATATACATATACATATATATATATATATATATATATATATATATTCCCCTCTTTCCCCCAACAAGAGCAATAGTCGCTAATGGCTAATATGACCCAAATGTGATAGTTGGATGAATGAAATGTCATAATCTATAAACCTCGTGGTCAGCTTATTAGAATTGGTGAATCAACCCAAATTGCAAAGGTGCACTCTATTAAGTTGAGACCTCAAGATACAGGGTTATTTATTTTTTATTGATAATTTTATTTGAACTTAAAGAAATATTGTTGTCTTAATTGTTATTCCTAAAGTAATGAAATCGAGATTGAGAAACGCGACTTTAGAGTTGAGATTCCTAATACCGACGTCAGAATAGATGCTAATATACAAAGTTTGACTGAAATGAGATTGGGAATCTTAACTTCTTTGTGTATGAAGGCGCATTTTTTAATATTGACTTCAATAGACTTAAGAAACAACTAAAATAGGTAGCGTCATTTTCATAAAATTAAGTTAAGGAAACTTGATTTAAGATGAATTGAAGTCCAGATTTTGAATCTCGACTTCAACTGAACTTTTAATAATAATAAAAAAGTCCTAAACTTTGCTTGAAGTCAAGATTCCTAATCTTGACTTTAAGCAAAGTTTTACAAAAAAATAAAAATAAAAATAAAAAAATTAACATAGCGACAGAGCAGGAAGGAGCTCCGTTGCATTCAAAGAGGGAAGAAGAAGACTAGACCCCCCTAGAGAATAAATCCAGCCAATAGCCTCAATATTTATATCTTCTTGTTGCTGTTAATTCATAGCTTAGGTTTTTGAGGCCCAATATCCAATTCATTGTCCAGTTCCAGATTTGGATTGAGAGGTTCCACCATCGTTGCCTATCGTGCCCTCAAGCCTGGGGGCCCAAGTTGCAACTAGAGCCCCATCAACCAAGTCTAACTATTTGGACTCCGTCCTCGTTATTTCAAATAGATATCCCAAGTTGGACTTGAATGTTTAGGTTTAATTTATGCATTGGTCCATGTCAATTAGTATTTCCGATGTAGGATGAGAGTATTACATTTATCTCTCTTTTTAAGGTTTTGTGTTCTTGCAAAACCCAATCTAATACTATGATCCGAACTATCCACTTAGTAATGTTAGATTCTAGAGGTGGCCTGTGTGGGTTTTAGAAATAGCTCCCGCCTTTAGGTTGACATAGCATTTAACCCTGTATAATACTTAATTCCTCCACTTCCTTATGAAGCCATAGCCCAATGCGACTAGCCCAATCTCACATTGTGTCTAGACCACACGAGATTTGTATTGATACCATTCTGTTACGCCCTAGGTCTGCAAGCCCAAGCCGTAACCAAAGTTTCAGCATTCAAGTCCAACTTGGGATATCAATTTTTGGCTAGCGAACACGGGATTTAAATAGTTGGACTTGGCTATTAAAGCTCTAGTCTTGGCTTGGACCTGTGGGCTCAAGACATGACATTGCCGTAGGTATTAGCTCATGAAATTCACTGGACATTGCTAAACCTATCAATCTGTCTCCATTATCTTTCATTATTACGTGTTGGAACTGTCATATATAATTTTTTCCTGATTTATTTGATGAATTCATGAAAGATTTTATCAAAATTTTTAGATAGATGAAATTTCATTGTGATGTTGTGATATTGTTATGAAAATATTTGGGCCTTGATGATGTAATATTTTGTAACTAACTATGTGGACCAGTCTGAAAGTGATAGGATGTCTGTGGAAGACTTAGGTAGCATGGTTAAGGAGTTGGGTTACAAAAATACATTTTTCTATTATTATGTTGTTGCTGGAAAAAATTTAGGTAGTGGCTTGAGAGAATTAAGAGGGGACAGTGATATAATGACATCTTGTAACTATGCCTGCACATTTAAAGTTACGGTGGTTTATTGTGCTACTGATTCCATAGTGCTAGGAGACAAGAAAGTTTTGGTAGATGCAATGAAAAATCTAGTTCTGGAATAGAGAATTTGGACGAGACAGGATCCACAGTTGGCAATGGGGATGCTTCATGTAGTTAATGTATCAATAGGACTAAGTCCTTAGTAGGTGATGGTGATGTTTCATTTTTTAAAAGTATTGAAACTAAGATTTTAAGAGACATTTAGAATAGAAATGATGGTGACAGATTTGTAGATAATAAAGATTATGGCAATAATGATGGCTTTTTAATGCATATGTGGATAGAAGTATAAGTGAAGATCTAGTTCAACAAAATAGTCTAGATAAGTTAACCCTTGAAGATGGAGAATATATGCATGTGTTTTGATGACGATGGGCTGAATGAGGAGCTTCACATCAATTGTGACTCCACAAATGATGATAATCCTAGAGCAAGTGTTATTTATGTTGATTTAAGTAGAAAAAGATGCAAAAGAGCGAGAATTTAAGTTGAGAATGAAATTTACAACTTTTGAAGAATTTAAGGTAGCAGTAAAAAGTTATTATATAGCTAACAGTAAACCAATTACATTTTATACAAACGAGACAAATAGAATGAGGGCAATTTGCAAAGAACCATGCAAGTGGTCTTTTTGTGCCTCAAGCGATAAGTCACTTAGAACTCCTAACCTTGTCATCAAGTCAATGAATTCAGAATACACCAATTGCACACATGCTTGAAAGAATAAGTCATGACTGTAGATTAAGTGGCTAAAAGATACATAGAGAGAATAAAAACCAATAAGAATATACTAACAGTTGAATTGAGACAAACTGTAGATGAAGACTATCATATTGAAGTTAGTAAGTCTTACGCATATAAAGTTCAGGCAAAGGTTGTTTCAATGATTAATGTGCCATATGAAGAAGAATATTCAAATCTGTGGGAGTATTGTACAAAGTTAGAGAAAACATATCCAAATATAACAACCAAAATTGTAAACAGTCTAAGGGAGAATGGTAGCCATCCAAGATTTTAGAGGTTGTATTGCTACTTGGGACCTTCAAAATATGGCGACGATGGATGCCACTTTAAATGGCCTTATCCATGGCAACTATTAATAGCAATTGGCATTGAAGTCGACAAATAGTTTTGGCAAATTGTCTATGCTGTTATTGAGAGAAAAGCAATTGGTTTTTAGAGGTTCTCAAACAAGATTTGAATATTGATAACCATTTCATTGGACATTTATTTCTTATCAGCAAAAGGTACTTGTGTTATTGTTTGACTTTGTGTTTTTCATGTTGTATTGTACTAGCTAACATGTGAAATAAATTACAGGGGTTGGATGTTGCATTTGCTAAGGTTCTACCTGCTTGTGTACACAAGTATTATGTACAACATATGTACACAAACTTCAAGAAGAAGCACCCTAGCAAAGCCTTGACAACATTGTTATGGAAGATTGTTGCTAGTTCAACCATTCAACAAAAACTTGCAGCATTAAATGAACTAGAGGAATATGACAAAGAAGCTCATGCTTGGGTGAAAAAAAGGCTAAGCCAATACAGGACCAGTGCAAAGCTTATTTTTCCAACACATCAAATCTAATCTACTTGTTAATAACCTTTGTGAGTCATTTAACAACTTTATTCTATAAGCAAGAGAAATGTCCGTAATTTCTATGTTGGAGACAATTAGAGAGAAACTAATGTAAAGGATTCAAGAGAGGAGAAGTGCAATTTTGAAATATCCTCTACCAACATGTCCTAGAATTAGAGACTATAATTGATAAGCGTGTAGGTTGCAGCTAGTGCTTGGAAGCCAATTTGGAATGGAGATTGTGCTTATCAAATGAAGGGACCTTGGTAAGCAACAATTTGTTGCTAACATGAATGCAATGACATGCAGTTGTGGACTGTGACAGTTGAGTGGTATTCCTTGTGTTCACTCTATCATATCAATTTACAAGAAAGGCTTTGATCCTTATGTATTGGTAGACAAGTGCTACATCCTAGAGACATATGCAACTTTATATGGACATTTGTTGCAGCCTATCAATGGAATGGCATGAGTGGATACCTATTGATCATCTTGTTTTGGACCCACCAATCCCACAAATGCAACCTAGTAGACCAAGGAAAAGCAAGAAAAAAGGGATGTAACTGAGAGTCAAAACCATGGGAAAAAAATTGAAAAAGATAGTTGTCATGCATTGTGCTTATGCAAATGAGCATGCCGCAATAAGTCTACATGCAAGGGACCAAATTCTGTGTCTAGGAATCAAGGTACATTTTCATGGATAGGGTCAACAAAAAGTTGTTGAGGCAACAACTTCAAGTTCCAAGAGAACAAGAATACCTAGAAAAAATCCTGTACATGGTCAATTACATTTTATCTTCTCATATTACAGTACAATTATTGAATCCATTGATGCATATAGATTTGTTATATAGGTGCCAAGATAGATTGGGGTAGGTTTAGATGATGTACAAATTGCTACTGGTTTAGGTGCACATATTTTTAAAGCAGGTCCAAGTTTTTCACAACCTGTTGCATCTACTTCTTTAGTTGAAGGATCATAGATTCTTAAGGAATCAGCGAATCAAAGTTAAAAAGAGAGTTAAAAAATTATCTCCCATGCTCTATTATCACTATGCTTGGTTGGGAAAAGATATACCACTCTATGGTTAGAGTAAGAGAGGGCAAAAAGGCCGAGGAAGAAAGAAGAGAATGTAATTTGCTTCTGTAGTTGATTTATAATTTTAACAAATGAGACTACTACTTTGTCTGGGTTTTCAGTTTGTAGCTTTTTGGAACATACTATTGGTCATTAATTGGTGGATGTTACTGTTTTGGTCTCAATGAACTATGGCTCCTCATGCTTTTTGTCAAAGACATTCATTTTGTAGTTGTATTAAGCAAAATGCCAAATGAGGTTATTGAAACTGTCTGGTGTTTGAAACATTTTATTTGAATGAATCTAGAATCTTGTTTCTTTTTTTATTAGTATTGTTTTTTCTAATAATGTATTAACAACACCAACTGTAAAGAATTGTACATTTGATCAAGCAAAAGGATTCCATTGACACATATAAGCAATACAAAATGGTCATTCAATAACAATACTACATTCTAGAATCAGATTTGCAATAGCCATTCTTTTGCCTATGACAAAGTGACCATTCAACACTAGACATGATAGTAAGAATGTCCAAGTTCCTCCAAGAGCAATGCACAATATTTTTCTTGATTTTACCAATTCAAAAAAAATTTTCCCTCACTTTCATCATCTTGATCTCTATTTTCTCCACTTTTTTTCAAGTCTCCTTGCTCTCTCATTAATACTTTCCAACTCTAATTCCATTTGACTAATTCTTCTCAACAGATAAGGATGATCTCTTTAGCTCGTTAACAAATTTCTTCAGCAAGCCATTTCCAAAATATGCAATGGGAATAATTCCCACAATTCAGTTTATCCAAATTTCTCTACCTTTTAAATCTCAAGTTTACATTCACAGTAATATAAAATTTTCAAAAAATCCTTCTAGGATTCAAAGATGTCCAAGAGGTCTTCATTCTGCATGAGACTCCATAGTGACAGTTTACAGGAATTGAATGTTGCCTTCTTGACTTGCAAATTTAGGGAACAAATTTAGGGTTTTTTTTGAGTTAATTCCCTCTACTATATCATGTTGATCTGAGAGTTTGGAAGAGATTGAAGTTGTATAAGAGAGGAAGATGCAGCGAGAAAAGTCCATTTTGTCCCTAGTTAGGTCCGTGCGACGCACTCATCTAACTTTCTGTCCATTTTAACTAAAAATTGACGGAATGGGCGAATCGCATAAATTAGAAAGTTTGATGGTCTGATTAAGGCAAAAATTAGTTGAATAGGTGATTTGAAACTTGCAAAATTTTGATGATCTATGTAGAACCCACAAAATTTATGGTTTTCAAATATCAACTCATAGAATTACAGAATTGAGAGAAATTAATAATAAGAAAATATATTGAAGAAGAAAATAATAAACTAACAATATTATTAATATCTCACATAATAAAGAAAAAACTCTATGGACTTTATGGAGTCTCTTTCTAGATGCTTTAGGACTCTCTAACAAATTAGACTAACAAATACCTTATTTATAACCAACTAAACTTAATAGATAAGAAATACCAAACACAATCAATTACCAAATAAACTATTCTATTACAAATAGAAAACTACTGAAAACCAAAGGAATCTATCAAGCTTAATTTAATTATTCCAACATTGCCTCCCTTAAATCAAGCTCTCCATTGAATCAAATTCAATAACATCACAAGCATAGATCTCTATTGAAATTTCTATCACAGTATGCATGATGTGTAACACCTTGTAATTGACTTTCATCTTCACATGTGACAGTGGACGAACTTTATACTTTGCAAATAATTTTTTAGCCAATTCTTCTTGATCAAAAATTCACTCATGCACCCATTGATCAATATATTCATCACAGTTAAACTCATAAAAATGACCAACAAAATTGCTCAAAAAAGCATAACATTGTTCTTTGACAACATTTTTACTACCAAAGAATTCAAAAACTCTACTACCACAATCTTTGTATAATTTATTGACTCCAAAAGATAAATTCTTATCGTCATTCAAATATCTAACTTCAAATAATTTCTTAGTCCCAATAAAATCCACATAATCAATCCAATCAACATTGTCATGGATTTGATAATCTTGAATTTTCAACCCATCATCGCCAATTTCAGCATTAATTTTTCTTTTACCATCGAGAGAGTTTGATTCAACCAAAAGAATTTTATCCACAACGCTTTCTTTTCCTTCGAACAAATTACCCACTTCCTCTTTCGAAAACAAGGCCATAAAATTTCGAAGTGAATGAAGGTGGGAAGCTGCCTTTGTATTGGCATGATCACCGGATTCCCGGGCCTAAACATTAACCCCATATTGTGGCACTAATCAAATTTGGATAAAAGGTACATAATGGAACAACAGCATAAATCGATGATTTTTTTGAGAAGAAGAGGCGGAAATCGTCAAATCTGGTAAATTCTCAATAGGTGCAAATTTGGTACATCATCAACTTACGGTTATTGAACTGTAGTAGAAGCCAAAATCGCATGAATTAGCAGATTTTGCTAGAGATTTCAAATATCACTGTGTGGATTGAATAATTCCGAAACGCTTGGCTAATGTTTTATGATTTTGATTTAATAAAGTTTCTTCACTTTATTATAACAAAAAAAAAAAAAAAGGAAAAGATAAGATAAGATAGCATACAGTATGTATACAACACATTTATTCGCACATATCTTTACCTTACACCAATTTTGCCAAAACTTTCAAATTTTTTACTGAAAAAATATGCAATACACGTCCAAACTTATGCAAAGATTTCCTAGATCCCACCTGCTGTGTATCCTCCGTCAACATAAATAACCTGACCAGTAATAAATGAAGCAACGGGAAGGGAAAGGAATGCCACCAGCGGTGAGACCTCATTTGGTTCTGCTAAAGGGCGAATGGGAATCCGAGACATCACAGGCCTCATCAATGCCGCAATAGATTCATCATAGTCCTCCTGTGTAAGTGGTCATCATCAGTTATATTAGCGACACAGCCAATTTTAAATATGATGCATTGATCTTGAATAGCTAGCTATTCATGTGTTTGTTCTCCTAAGATTAGCTTATTTTAATTAAGCTAAAAACTGTAGCATTTTTCACTTTGGTTTTGAGATGTACTTTTGACATATTTAGAGTGGAAAAAAGTTGATTACGGAAAGCAATCAAATTAGTGACTTTGGAATAATTTTTTCTCAACCTTTTATTAACAATGAGTTTTAGCTTATTTTGAGCTAAAAAGGATTCGTATTGTAAACATATCACTTCTAAAGTTGTAGAATTTTAGCACCAGATTACCGTTGAAAATGTAAGAAAAAAAAAATAGTAATGTTATAGACACTGTGATGCAGAGAGTTTTAAACACTTCCAATATGATAAAAAGTATCTCGTCAATCTCTCCAAACTAAAGTTTAATGCTTCCTTATTCCTAAATTGAGAAACTACCCCCATTTTGTGTAATACTTGATTTGTCTTTTAAGATCTCAAGCGTCAGGAAGAACTATTAGGATTTGTTATACGGCTGTAATTTCAAATTCATAACATGTAATATTATAGAGTAACTTAAGAAATTAGTTTGAAGGCACTACAGACATAGGAGCTAGATTTAGTATAGAAATTACTCTGTTTGTTTGACTCTTTTTCTTTTTAAATGCATGTTTTTTCAAAAAATTTAAATATAATTTTTAATTAATTTTATATCTTACATACACAATTATAAAAATAAAAATAAAAATAAAAATTCAAAAAGTACTACAATAATGTCCTCGAAAAACACTTCAAAAAATAACCAGTCGAACGAATTGTTTTTGAGTTTGGTAAACAACTTACAAGTTTTGGCCGGGTAGTTCTCACACCATGTGGTGCAACAGCGTTGACCCGGATGTTGTCCTTCGCCCATTCGCATGCCAAACTCTTCGTTAATTGGTTAATTGCACCTGTAATCATAAGTTTACGTAACAATGTGAGACATACGAGCAGTGGGCCAATTGCTCTCTGCACATTTGTAGTATTAGGCTTTTTTAAAATTTGCATTTTAAACTCCGATCCCTGAAAATTTAGTTCCTATGCTTCCTAGTGGTTTGATATTTAATTTAACTGATTATTCACGTATAATTGTTGTGCATTATATGGGCTCTGTGACTTGAGCAAATTGCCCGTTACACAAGCGCTAATGAAAAATAATAGGAGTGGAGAGTAAATAAGTCCCTTGGGCCAACTCGAAAGTCAGCAATTGCCTTTTCGGTTGATTTGAGGATTTAGGTTTATCCCTTTTCTCATGAAAATTTGGACAAAAAAAATGATAAATAATAGGAGTAACTATTTATAACATATTTCGGAGTAAAAATGAGCATTAGTACTCGTTAGCCGAAAAAAAATGTTATTTTTTGCATCAATATGAATATCCAAAATACTTCCCAAATTTAAAATTGTTTACTCTATAGCAACTTCTACAAAGACGAAATTTGTTGTTTTCATGTTCAATTCGCTCCTAGTCCTTCCATAATGCTAGATAATGGTAATATTTATCCCCTTATATGGCAAAATTTTTTTCAAATTTACCGTTCAAGATACCATTCAATGGAAAACACAGGGAAAAGAGCTTTTAGGAATCATAGAGACGTAACCATATTATTCATCTCTTCATATTACTGGTTTAAAAAAAAAAAAAAAACCTAGAGAAGGTGTATATTACCTTTTGAACTTCCATAAACTGAAGCACCAGGTAGCGATGTGGTACCAGTAACAGACGAGATAAAAACAATACTTCCCTCTTCTGATGCCTTCAGGAGTGGGTGAGCAAGTTGACACAAGTGGTAAGGAGCCTCAAAATTTGTTCCCAGTATACGTGAAATATCTTGAGCAGAAACATCTGTAGCTTTTCTTAAGATAACTGCCGCCGCGTTGTTAACCTGAAGAAATTGAAGCGGAGAATGACAGAATGGTTGAATGAGCTTGAATGGACCATAAATGAGTTTGAAAATCGAAATCATTTCTAATCCAATGAGATATTTCGTTGTGCAGAGAATTTAGATCATATGCTAACGAAGACGCATAAAAGTCATAATGCAAACTGCACCTTGAATGATTGATTGTCCAATCCAAATGCTTGACTCAATGCATGGCAAAAATTTAGCAAGAATACAACACTTTATATAAATTCTCTAAGCTTCTTCTCAGTAGTTTCTGATTTTTTAAAAAATTGATTTTAAAAAAGTTGAAATTAGTTACTATTTGTTTTAGCTTAAAAAATCTAAAAAAATAATAAAAAAAAAGTAGTTGAAAACATTACAAAATAGATTTTTTAAAAATCAAAAACTAAAATTAGACATAAAAAAAACTTATTGAGAACAGGAAATCAGATATAAAAAACTTATTGAAAACAAACCCTTAGTATATCTCACTTATTTTAAAATGAACTTGGATACCAAATTGCTTATCTAGCTATATAAACTTAGTCTTAGTATATTTTCTATTTTTACTAGGGTATATATTCTCATATGTTTTTGTCCGAAGTTAATATAATTGTTGTATAAATTCACAATCTCATTGTTTTAAAGATGTCAGTTTGTACAGTCATCCGTGCCACAAAATTTTTTCTTCTGATTCCATACTTTACTGCGAAGATAGGGAAAAGCACGTAGTCATTTGACTCTTCACAAGACTGAAAACAAGAGTCCAAAGTCCATTTTGGTAAAGAAACTACTAATGATTTTGGTATACTCTAATGAGTTGCTTATGAGAGGGGGGGGGGGGGGGGTGTTAAAAGTAGAGTGGTTTTTTTTTTTTTTTGAGGCATGGAGTGGTAGTTAAATTGCATAACATTCTTTAGTATTTATGTATACTATGATTATCAATTAGGTTTGGTCAACAAAGTACAACCTTTGGCATAAAAGCAATTTGTAAAAGTTCAAGTTTATGTCCAATTCACCATTTCTCTCACGTTGGTTTTTATTATATGCAAATATTTTAAACTGTTAACGTCCCATTAAAATGCAATTCTTTGTTTCGGCGCGGAAACTTTCTTTTGTGAGCAAGAAAATGTTGGTTTTTGTTCCTATTGTGACACAAAGTAATGTGGACGTTATAACAACCATTACAATCTCTAGTCCATATATCATAGAAGACAAAATCTGTCAGTACTACAGAATTCCAATAGAAATCTAGATGCATTTCACAAATCCTAAGTTAGTCGTAGAATTCGTTTTGGACTTGGTTAATGAGTTTGAAGTCATAGTGCTACCAGTCGAAAGATTAGCTTCTGTCAGTCTGTCACACATAATCATGCTATTGACAATTATGAATGGAAAAGGCTGCGCCTATGGCAGTCCCTATTATAGCTTTTCGGAAATTCTATCATGAACCAGAGCCCATGGACCAGCGATGGAGACATGAGCCATTAAGACATTGATGTCTCGTTTATCCACCGCCTAACTCGTGGATTCAATTCAAAAAAATCCCAACTTTTCCACATGTCCTATGGTAAATGACGCCGCCCTCACCTTGAGGAGAATTCTTTACGCTTACCATTCCAAGTACATCACTAGTGGTTTTTGAAGACAATTGCCATTGCACATCCCCAATCAATGATAGCACCTAAATCAAGAATGTTAAGCCGCTTCCTACCACATGCGTTGATCTTCTCAAATCTCATCTACTCTCATCCGAGTTATATGCATTTTCTCGATTTTTTTTTTTAGGGTGGAAAAGATTTGAACCTTTTGAGAAAGCTTTTTTAGTAACTCCAACTTTTTTAAACTCATGTGTTATTGTTTAATAAATCCTACATGTGTAAAGAGTTATCTCAACCAACAAATTGGACAGCTCAATTTGTTCTAAATCCTCACCAAGGATCATCTAAAATGATTTAGCGTGATGTTACAAGGGCTAAGTTGAAGGAGTTGAAAAGTTTATACACCATAATTAATATGCTCCCTTAAAGGTTTAAGAACTTATTTGTGATTAGCCGTTGAAAAAATTTAATGAGAATTGAGGTTAAGTAGTAGTGCAGACAAGTGGAGGTAACATTGTTGACACATTTTTTTGTCCAGCAATTTAGGTCATGTATTTTTCTATATGTAATTAATATCTGGATTCTGCATAGAGTGATTTTTCCCTTTGGCCCCCGTCACATATTTTAAATACACTTTAAACACTAAAATTAAACAGTTAGATCATGCAAAGACTAAGCTCCTAATTTTGTTTCGTTTTTTTTTTTCAAATTACCCAAAAAGTTAGTTAATGAATAACTATTTTTGCAAATCTTAAAGGCATTTTGGACTTTTAACTTGTGTACATTATGAGAAGTTTATTTATTTAAACTTTAGATACCTAGTCATATTAGGGATAAAGGAAAAATATCTTACAATTCCATGGAAGAATCTAATAAACTGTGAAGACAACTAAATTATATAAACAATTGGTAGCACAATCTCCATAATGAAAGGGTTAGTCCATATTGTCCGACTAAAGGGTAAGCATAAATTTAAAAAAAAAAAATCCATTTTAAAAAGGTCAAAACTGTTTTGCAAACCACAGCAAATTTGCTTTTCAGTATTAAAATTTTTGTCTTCATCGAAGATGATTTAGCAATCAAAGACAGCACCCACAGAATTTTGAAAGAATTATAATACAAGTTTTGGATCATGATCCTCTTCACATTTCCACCAAAACTAATCTCTCCGGGGCATTACAATTGATTTTTTATTCCAGCATTTTTATTTTGCAGTCAATAATTTATATAGATTTTTTTTTTTGAAATTCTTCCACAAATGTTAAAAACATAGAGTATATTACTATATGGAAAGTTGAGATTGTAAGATAAATAACAAATCTTAACAAAATTAAGATTACAAAACTGGACAAACTGACCAAAGAAAAAGTTAAATGGTACGAAGGATCAGAAAACAAGTCAAACATTTTTTTTTTAAAACTTTTAGTTGTACTAATCAGTTGCAGATCTCCCAATATAATTGCTTGGGCACTTCTGCAATATATATTCAGCTCAATCCCTATTTTGCAAATTAATCCAATCAAACAAAATCTCAAATCTTTACCCTACGAAATTAATTGGCAAAACCAATACCCAAACTCTAATTAAACAACGTCAATAGATGTTAACAATCCAGAAATTTATGCATATCTTTTTTGTTTCTTTTTCATGAATCCAAAATTTGTACTTACGAATATGTTCAGTTTGCCGTCAAAGGTGGAAGAGACATTCTTCATTAGTTCTTCTCTTTCTGCCCTTGATGACAGATCGCAAGTTGAGCCACTTACTTTAAAACCCTTTGCTTCCCATTCTTGCAGCTTTTCTTCGAGGTCCTTTTGGTTCCTTGAACAAGTGTATACTCTGGCACCGAATCCAGCTAACTCCTCCACTATGGCATGCCTAACATTTAGGTGCAAATGGTGGGGGGAAAAAGGTTAAGGATATCCCATTTGAGCCAGCAAATTATTCTTGTACAAATATGCAAAAACATTTTAGATAAGCCTTAAAAGTTACAAAGTATATTGAACTTGCATTGAAGCTACAACTGACATAATTACACCTAAATGAGAAAACTTGGGGCAAGCAGGGAGTTATATCTGTCAAACTGGATATGAGCAAGGCGTATGATCTTATGTATTCAGTGGGCTTTCATGATGATCACGCGAGTATATATAAATGAGAATTGATAAATTCATTTCTAAATTAGCCTAATTTACTCTTATGCTGGTTTTTTTTTTTAAGGGACATGATGAAGTGAATTAAACTGGTTTTGCAGTGAATTTATCAATTTTCAATATGAAAATACATGGGAGAAAGAGATATGAAAAGATTTAATTACCCGATGCCTTTGGTGCCACCGGTAACAAGGGCAGTCTTCCCATTGAGAGACCATCTTTCGCCCAGCTGTTCTCCTGCCATGTTTTTTTCTTTCTCTGAGACTGGGTTCGGATCAATGCAAGATGGAGATAAAAAAGTTAAGACTGATGTTTGTATTACAAATATGCAAGGTACAGCTGACACTTAAATGTATATATAGAAGACTTTTATAACCCACGAGTAGCACATTATGATTATTATCATTAACTTTTCAATCCATCAGAATTTGGCACTTAATGTAAGTTGGTCAGCGCCGACGATAAATGGTATCATATCATATGCGTATATGTTTGAATGGAGAAAAATCAGCCATAAGGGTGTTTTAGGCTTAATTACACTTTGTCTCCTTGAACTTGGGAGGCAATAACACTTTACCCTTCTGACTTTGAGATGAAGAATTAGCTCCCCATCATTAACACCGTTAGTGGTAATTAATGGAGACAAATGATGATGTTATCTTTTCTGTAAGTAAATATTCTTGGAAAACGTATACGTTTTACCATCATTTTTTTTTCCTTTTGTACTTAACAATTTAGATCATGTATATATACTGTATTTGAAAGATAGTATTAACAAATGAAATAAAGTAATGTACATACATTTTTATACTACTTAACATTAAACAAGAATTATAAAAAATTTAACTTAACAAAATTTGCTATGCAATATCAACAAAATGTGTGTGTGTGTGTGTGTTTGTGTTGTTACCTTTTTTCTCATTATTAATTACACATAAAAATTGTTTTTTTAAAAAGGCGTCTGTTTTTAAAACATAATAAAATTTAGTGTATTTAACTCCTGTCAAAATATCAAATAAATACTTATGTAATATCTATGATACTTCATAAAAAATAGTGTCATTATGTCAATTTTCCTGACAAAAATTGTTGATTAGTCTTCGTAGAGGTAAAACTCTATATTCTTGCAATTAAAAGGGTAAAGTGTTAATGCCACTTAAATTCAAGGGGAGAAAAGGGTAATTATCCTTTTGTTTTATTGACCAAGTTCCATTAGGCCCCTTTGACATTGGATTCCATCTAGATTTTCTTTGTTTAATTTGTGGATATGCTCTAAACATTTATTAGACGCCTTAGAACTTTTTTAGTAAGTTTGTCTAATACTTTTGGGCATGTAACATCATTCGCCTAAGTTTTTCCTCAATTTGATGATATTTTATGAGAATGCAATGATGATACTCCAAAATATCACTGAGCAGCATGCTGCGTCCCGATCATCACTATTTTACTTTAAACTTAAGAGACTAAATTTCAAACTATCATGAATTGGTTTCACCAATTAATACTTGATTGTTGCTTCCTTCTTTTACACAACGCCAATCACATCCTGCTATGTATATCCATTACTTGAATTTTTACCATGGATGATAGCATCCGTTATGGCACAATTATGAAGTAATTCAGTAGTAGTATTTGTCATGTATAGCTACTATTCATTTTCTTTTTGGTATTAATTTGAGTCTTGATTGAAAAAGAGGTTTACTAGATCTTTATTTGTTTTTGAATCCAAAATCTGACTTACGAGTCATTAAATATTACTGAAATCAATCTTCTTCCTCTTGTTTTTTTTTTTTTTAGCTATATAAAACTACATTTTATATTACAGTTACAAATTTGTTAACTCTTTAATGATCACTAAATATTATTCAATTAATAATTGTTTTCTTAATTTTATACTTTGTTTAACTTTTATAGATGTTTTACATTCCTAATTAATTTCATTAATACTAAGTGACCAATTTTAGTAAATTCTTGCTTTGTTTCTTAACTTTAGAATGTCAAAATAAAATTAGCAATCAGATTAATATTTTATGAAAAGTATACGTCTTGGACAAAGATGGCGAATATTCTACTTAATAAATAGTCTCTGTGTGTGTGTGTGTGTGTGTGTGTGTGTGTTTGTGTGTTGCTATCCAAATCATTACTTTTGACTATTTTGAATTTTAGATATTTTTCCAATGCTATTTATTCTTCTGGTATAAGTTCAATCTAATCCCGATGGCATGATTATTTAATTTCTTGAAGTATTTTATTAGGGAGATTACCTGTCAACTTTTTGACCTAGCTGTATCCTCCTTTGTTAAGGTTGACCGACTTTCTAGAACGTTGAATCAATTTGCAGTTTCCATGTTCTTTTTGGAATAATGCTAGAACTAAAGCCCAAAGGTGAAATCAACAAACAAAATTACAATACACCGACATTACAAAATAACTTATAAAAAATGGACACACATTATTATATACTTTAGATTAAACTCACATTTAATGACACTTAAACTTAGAGCCGCTAATTTGTGGAGAGTTCTATGTTATCTTAACTGACAATAAGTAATTTAGATAAAATTAACTACATTAGTTTATGTTTTAAACTCACAAAAATCCTTGATTGGACACCTAATTGCTGAGAGATAGATTATTGATAAATAGGCAAGATTCAACATTCGCTAGAAATTTTTTTATAAACTAGTATATAATATATTTTCAAAGATAATGGGTGATGAATGGGGAAAATAATTTTCATATTTTGTTTGGTAAAGTCAAATCTTGTTCCAAAAAAAAAAAAAAAGTCAAATAATGCATGCTATATTGAATTGGTTCAGATTGAATGAAAAGTATATTATTATCTGATTCAAATACAAGGGAAAATGTGCTCAAAAAGTTTTTCCCATATTTAAAAGCTTTGATGCACATCATTATTAACAAACGATACATGCACGTCAGTAAAAGACAGATTAATAAATCTATTCAACAAATATACACGGCCTTAAGCGTGGAAACAAACCACAAAACCGCATATTTTCTTTATTTTAGGTTTGAATAAGCAACATATAAACAGATTAAAGATTTTTCTAACAAATCCTATTGATAGTGCATATGTTCATGTTCATTTTTCTCTTGCATTTGATTACTTTCTTAATAAATTTTCAAAATTTTAACCAAAAACTTTAGTTCTCACCTGGCAACTGTCTTAATGGCACTGGTTAATTAGTCCACAGATTAACAATACTATCCAAAAGAAAATTATCACAGGAGTGTATTATGATAATAATTTTTGGAAGAAATTAAATCCAAACCCCGCTATTTTGAGCTATTTGGGATGGAGGGGCTCCTTCCTTTTTAATTATTGCAATACGAAGATTAATGTTAGTGCTATATACAGGAATATGGTAAGAAGCAAACAAATTACCTGCTAATGAAATGAATAATTCAGAACCAACGGAACCTGACCGAGACTTTTTTTGACATTTTCCCTGCATGGTTTTGACAACGAAGCTAGCAATGTAGTACGACAGAATTGCTTCGGCGTCCAATTGTCTGATATGGCGGCTATATTATAGTACTCTTCAAATTTTTGAATCGATTTATTCGTTGACTATCGATATTACGTACCCCTTTTTCTTGGCATAATGGCAAAAATTTTGCTTGATATTGCAAACGGACAAAGGAAATCGACAGTTGAACACTACTTGATAGACCAGATTTTTTTTTTCTTTTTGAGAAAACAAATCTGTTTTATTGAGTTCTTCTCTTTCCAGAGAGTTGAGACTTTCACTTCTAAATGATTATCTATACGACAATTCGGAATAGTTCTTCAGTACATACAATGTCAAACCGGGACATAATAATTCCACTGGCATGTGATGATTAAGGGATAATTTGAAAAACTTCAACTAAAATTTTTGACAATAGTATCCTTTAGATTTTTAACGTACTCTCCTTTTCTTAATTATGCTTAGGATGCAATAGAGACGAATCAAGTTTATGTAGCACCATACTCGAACTCGAACTCAACAGCTATAGGTGCTGTTTGAATTCAAATTGAGCTCTATTGAGTTGAAAATTTTGTAACTCGAGCTTGAGCTTGAAGATGTGAAAAACCACTTGATCTTGACTCGAAAAGCTTTTTTTTTTTTTTTTTTTTGCACTTGCAAACCTACACGAGCTCGAGTACTCGAGGACAATTCTGGTAAATTTTACAACTTTCACATCCCAAATAGTAAATACATAATAAATAAATATATAATTATTAAATAATTACATGCTCGATAAGACCCGACGAGTAACCTTCGAGCTTGGAAAATCGGTACTCAAACTCGACTCATTGTAGGGATTTGTATGACTCGAACTCATTCAACTCGAGTTTGAGTCGAGTTGTTGACAGAGCTGCTCGTGAGCTACTCGTGAGTGGCTCGGTTTGAAAACAACCCTAATTATGTCATTTTTGCACTTTTTTATTGTCCAAAAATAGGAGTCACTTTTCACTAGGAACAATTCATAAATATCTGCTAAAGTTTCTAATAATTTCACTCGGTACCTCTCAAGTTTTTAATATACACTTGTATTTGCTAGTTTGAATTTCAAGGTAAGATAGATCATATAAACTTTGGGACCTTTGTTAAAATTTATCCGAGCCAAGCACATCTCTTTTCATTAATTATTTTTCAAGTGATCAATGTTCATTTAATAGGCAAATTGGTCAAGCTTCTCAAATTGGCCCACCATATTGGCCAATCAACATTTGAAATTGGATAAAATCAATTAGGGGGACTTTTTATCTCTAATTGGAGTTTGATTAATTTTAATTAAGGAAAGTAAATTGCTGCTTAATTAATTAAGATGATTGATTGCACTTTCCAAAATTAAGTCTCTAAGCCTTTAAATATAATATTTTTTTTCAGAAATCATGAGCTATTGTACTGATGAGGTTATAAACCATTTACAAAAGGGGTTGCTGCACACGTACATTCTGTGAGATCCTTAAGATCCACAACGGAAAGTTTCCTTCCCATCTAATATGTTGGTTAAGACCTAGTGCAAATCCTGCAATTGCACTAGCAGCAGTATTAACTAGGGGTGAGAATTGGGTTTAGGGTAATTCAGTAATTCGGTCGTTTGAAATCGGTCATTTCAGTATTTTTACTTACCAATTTTTTGATCAAATTCAATTTTGATTGTACTCTAGATCGATCCAATATTGATTCCGAATTCAAAGTGGTAAATTGGTATTGAATTCGGTATTCGAAAAAAAAAAAGAGAATCGATCACATTTCGGTTTCGTGTATCTGTTGTTTTTTTGAATCCCACAACTATTCTAAATGAACCACAAAAGCAAAACCACAATTATCTAAGTAAACTAATACATTGTTTAGTAATTTAAATCTACTGACATTAATGGTTAATGTCTAACCATTCTAAATGATCCACAGAAAGCAAACCATTAAGAAATTGAAGTAATTTTATCATTTTGTTTTCAGGTGGTGGCCGAAGTCAAATTTCAATTGGGGATTGACCTTTACATGATTTGAGCTCGTTGAGGGTTTTAGCGCAAGCCTTGTGCATATATAAATTGAGAAAACCAACTTAGAAGTTACATCTACGTCTTAGAAGTTAGATCTACAAGTATAAAGTGGTAAAACTCCAAAAAAAAAAAAAAAAAAAAGCAAACTAGGCTTATGCATGAGAGACATTCGACTGTGGAGAAAACTAAGGGAGAACGAGGTGTATGGACTGTGGAGAAAATTCCAAACGACAGCAGGAAGTGGAGGACAGAGGTGTCGGCTTGCGGGAGGAGGAGGAGGAGAGAACAGAGGAGAGTGTGTGAGGCCAAAAGTGATTTTTAAGGTATACTTTGGTTAGACTTAGGACTTTGGTTAAACTTTATTTACAGTTGCCCTTTTGGTTAGACTCTTTAGACGCCAGGATGCAAGCGACATCATTTTGGAACATTAGGATATATATTATATTATATTATATTATATTATATATTTGAATTCGGTATAACCAAATTCCAAATTCAAATCACCGAATTGAATTCGAAATCAGTATTACCGATTTCAAAAATTACATTTTTGAATACTGACTAAATTCGATTTTTTTGTTTTTTTTGAATTTTCTGAATTACCGAATTCAATTTGCCAAATTAAATTAGAATTCGGTCGGTAATTCGGTATTCGCCGAATTTGTTCACCCCTAGTATTAAAATTACTTCCAAGAGTAAAAGGCACCAATGGTGCTCAAACTTGTCATTCAGTGACACATGAGTACCCTAATTTTTAATTGTGCCAATTAAGTATTCAAACTATATAATTTGTGTCAAATTAGTGACTCATTTGATTTTTCAGTGAAAGTTCGTGGCGAAGGACACTTACTTGGCACACATGTAGGACCAGGGGTATTTTAGGAACAAAAGGTCAAATGAGTAAATGAGGGTAAAATTCCACTCTTCTCTTTCTAATATCAAAATCCCCAATTTTGCCAAATAATCATTCTCTCTCTCTCTCTCTCTCTCTCTCTCTCTCTCTCTCTCTCTCTCTCTCTCTCTCTCTCTCTCTTCCAAATCCGTAATCCCTAAACCTTGAATCCATATTTTGAACGGTGAAATCATTAGGTGAAGATGATTCTATGTGAGGCAGATGACGAAGAATTACTATATTTGAGCATGAAGCCCCGGATACTCTTTGTGTAATCCACATAATCTTAAGGTTTCCTTGTATCATTGTTCTCATAAATTGCCCTTATTGCATGGGGACATGGAATTCTTGTTAGGTCACATTTTCTACAATGACATGTTCTTACCCCCAAATCAACTACAAACTGGTCTCCATTTATACAAGAAACCTCAAACTTCAAATCACCAGCCCAAATGGCACGACAAGAAAATGATTCATTCTTCAAAACCTCTAACTTATCTACAATTTTTGGACAAAGATACCCATTGTACTTGCTAATCCATTGTCATTTCATTTGCAATCTTGCCATCAAATATGTCCTTATCCACTCTAACATGACGAGAATTAGTTGGTCCCTTGCTTTTAGAATGGTCGCGTTAAACACTTCACAATAATTATTCAACAGAATGTCAGACTTTGACTTAGTATCAAAGTGTGATTTGGACCAAAATCTTGGAGGTTCTTTTTGCAACCAATTGTAGGGACCTTCATGCTCATCATGAAGCTGTTCCATCAACCTTTGGAATTTCTCCACATACGAAACTTTAGCCAACTTCTGCATTTTTCTTTTCAACAAAAGACCAGGGTACTCTTTTTTAAAATTATTGTGTAAGTGTCTTGCACAAAATCTATGTTCAACCAAAGGCATTAGCTCTGCAATAGTTGGAATTAATCCTTGAAATTAATAACAATATATAGTTACAAGATGTATTAATAGCTTTATTTTCTACAAAGGAAAGACATATTTGTGTAGTAGTTTACCTTTTGTCTATTAGTTATGAAAGTCCAACTAGGTGTATATGTGCTAATGTTTATATCTTTCATTAAAGATGTCAAGAACCATGTCGAAGAAGACCTTGATTCAACTTCAACACTAGCATAGGCAATTGGGAACATTAAATTGTTTGCATCAAATCCAACAACCACCAATAGTTGACCTCCTTCGGGCCCTTTGATATGACAGCCATTAAGTCCGACCAAAGGCCTACAACCTTCAATAAAACCTCTCTTACAAGCATATCAACACACATACAACCTTTTAAACCTTAGCAGTCCATCTATATCTTCTTCTTTATTAGTCATCAAGATGACTATAGAACTTGGATTAGACCTCCTTACTTTTGCACAATAATCTTCAAGTTTTGCATATTGATCAATAATTTTGCCTTGAACTTTCTTAATTGCCTTTCTCCTACTCCTATAACCCTAACTTCTACTAATATTAGTCTTCATCTCATTTTGAACTCTAAATATAAGGGCTGAAACTAGCATTCTAGGACCAAATCTAAAGTCCTCCATGTACTTTTCAGCAACTACATTTGAATTTATATTTTTATTTTTCCACACAGTACCACAAGTGTGCCTTCCTATGAACTTTTTCACCTGAAAGTCTTGTTGTCCCTTATATTTTGAAGCATAACATTCCCAATCACAGTTTTGTTGGCATTTAACTCTGACATTTCTTTTGTTATTTGGACCAAATCTAACCTCCCTTCTATGCTTCATTGCATGAGCCCTAATTACCTTTCTAAAAACTTCAACTGAATCAAACAACATTCCCACCCTAAACTGTGGATCTTCCATATCAGTTTCTTCGTTAAATCTTACAAACTTAAACTTCCTATTTTTAGTCTTATCTTCATTAGATGAATCAACACTATCAAAGTCAGTTGATGCTATTTCATATTCTGTTTCACTACCATCTGTATGTTCATTCTCATCAACTCTACCTATTTCCTCATTTCTTCTTCCCCCAGTTTCATGGTCATTCACATTTTTTATGTTTCATGTTTGTTTTCCCACCATCCCATTCAACTTCACAATCTACAAAGGCCTCATACAACCTATCATCTTCATCTGATGAAATCTCATGCTTAGAATCCTCAAAACTATTGTAGTCACTATTACAATCAACTAACTCATCATTAATATTATGCCTTGTCTCCATTTCAATTTGATCAGAATCCTTAATTTTCCCTTCTTCTATGATTGAAATTGGTCCCTCAAGATAGATTTCAGCTAAACTATATTCTGTTAGTGACTTTGACATTTTCATCACATCATCATCTTCAAGCTTACTCTAATTGTAGTTCTTAGACCTTTCTGACATTATAAATAGTAATATAGCATGCCATTCTTTGGATACCGAAGTTTTTTTTGCAATATATTCCATTTCAGGCATGGACATTATATCAGGATCACAATAATCAAAGTAGTCTACTTCCCACTCAACAAACACCATGTTAGCTTTATGCACAAATTCACCCCCATGATGCACTTTGATCATAAACATATTTGACCCAATAGTATTCAATGTTTTATATTGTTAATACAAAAGCACAAGATATATCATATGTTTGTTTTACAACGAATATCACAAATGTGGTAGGCACGAAAACACAAAATTTATAGCAAAGATACAAAGAATATGCCACAACAAGTCATTTTCAGAAGCACACACCCAGGCAAATGAGACAAACTAGGACCACTAATAATATATAAAAAAGGTAAACTTTTTCTAACAAAAAACAAATCATTCTACTATTGATGAAGAATTTCAACTTGCACATGCTTTTTTTTTTTTCACGGGACCACAAAATCTAGCATTCAATTATCCCAATAACAATTTTTTTAAAACCCCTATCCCTAATTTCAATAATAGATTCTTACCATAATCTGGGGCTTCATGCTCCAAATACAGTGATTCTTCATTGTCTGTTTCACGTTGAATCATCTTCCTCTAATGATCGTCTGCTCCAAATGGTAGATTTAGGGATTTCAGATTTGGAAGAGAGAGAGTGAGAGAGAGAGAGAGAGAATGCTTATTTGGCAAAATTGGATATTTTGATGTTAGAAAGAGAAGAATGGAATTTTACCCTCTTTTACTCATTTGACCTTTTCTTCCTAAAATAACCTGTTCCTACAGGTTTGCCAGGCACGTGTCCCTCTCCGCCTTGAACTTCCACCAGAAATTGCATGTAAATTGCACATCTTCGAACGTGCAATTTTGGAATTATTAAGTCACTTTTACTTTTATCACCAACTATAACTCATGTTGTTCATACATAGTTTATAAATTTTTGGTTTTATATTTTGGGATTTATTTAGAGTAGATGGAGTCGATTTAACTTTTGAATAATTTGGGATAAAATTCAATTGTTCACTGTTATCTGCGTGATTTGGGTACTATTGTTACTTAATATATATTTTTGTCACCTTTTAGTTAACATATGTTGTATTCTCCTCTCGTTTGCTTTTTGATTTTGGTAGTAATTATGTGGTTTTAACATCTCTTTTCAATATATTCAAGGTAGATGGGTTAGATTCATCTTTTGGATGACTTGGAATAGGATTCAATTTTTCACCATCATTTGTGCGTTATGGCTGCTAATGTTAAACCTTGGTAGAAAGGGCAATAATTTATTAGCCATAGCATTGCGAGTTTTTTTAGGTTTCGGATCCTTAGCCTCACCTATCATAAGATATGGCATAGGGTTGAGGATAGGATCAGGGTGATTCGACATCATTTGATTTGTCCTCATAGTAAGGATTTTTATTTTCAAGATGATTATCTTTGTCCTAGTTATGGCTACGCATCATAAGGACAACTATAGTATTGGCTCATGGAATGCATTTGATTTGACTGCAGTTTTGAAATTATTAAAATGTTTTTGCTCTTGTCACCTATTATACCTCATGTTATTCGTACATAATTTATAAATACTTGATTTTATATATATATTTTTTAAATTTATTCAGAGCAAACATCTTTGACTTGATTTTATATATATTTTTTAAATTTATTCAGAGCAGACAAGTTTGATTTAATTCTTGGATGATTTCGAGTGAAATTCGACTATTCATATAGACTTGGTTCTTTAGCAACACCTTTTATAGAGTCTAGTATTGTTTTAAGAAGAAGATAGAGCATGCTTGAGGTTATTTTCGTCATCTGACTATATTATGGAGGACCCACCACGAGAATCATTTTCCAATTTTTTAATGATTTGATAAATAATCAAGCAATTGATACTTTAACAAAAATTGCACGTGAATTGCACATCTTTGAATGTGCAGTTTTGGAATTATTAAGTCATTTTTATTTTTTTCACCTATTATAACTCATGTTGTTCATGCATAATTTTTAAATTTTTTATTTTATATATATATTTTTTTGAAATTTATCAAGAGTAGATGGACTCGAGTTAACTTTTGATGATTTATGGTAGAATACAAATGTTCACTGCTATCTACGTGATTTGGGCACTACTTTTGGTTAACATATGTTTTTGACACATTTTGGTTAACATATATTGTATTCTCATTTGGTTTGCTTTTTCGTTTTGGTAGTAATTATGTGATTTTGACGTCTCTTTTCAAATATATTCAAGGTAGACGGGTTATATTCACCTTTTGGATTATTTTGAGGGAGATTCAATTTTTCACTGTTGTTTGTGCGACGTGAGTGCCGCTTTTGAACCTTGGTGGGAAAGGCAACAATTTATTAGCCATACGCACTGTGAGTATTTTAGGTTTGGGATCCTCAGCTTCACCTACCATAAGATATGGCATAGGGTTGAGGAGAGGATCAGGGCAGTTCGACATCATCCGATTTGTACTTGGAGTAGGGATTTTTATTTTCAAGATGATATTTTTATCCTAGTTATGACTACGCGTCATAATGACAATTGCAGTATTAGTTCATGGAATGTGTTTGACTTAACAATAGTTTCAGAATTATTAAGACGTTTTTACTTTTTTCACCTATTATACCTCATGTTATTCATACATAATCTATAAATACTTGACTTTATATTTTTTTTTAAATTTATTCGGAGTAGACATGTTTGATTTAATTTTTGGATGATTTCGAGTGAAATTCGACTATTCATATAGGCTTGGTTCTTCAGCAACACCTAGTATGGAGTTTAGCATTGACTTAAGAAGAAAATCGAGCATGGTTGAGGCTATTTTCGTCATCTGACTATATTATAGAGGACCCACAATGAGGATCATTTTATAAATTTTCAATGATTTGATAGATAATCAAGCAATTGATACTTTAATGAAAATTGCACATAAATTGTATGAAATTTGCACGTCAATTGCACATCTTCGAATGTGCAGTTTTGGAATTATTGAGTCATTTTTACTTTTGTCACCTATTATAACTCATGTCATTCATACATAATTTATAAAATTTTGGTTTTATATTTTTTTGGAATTTATTCAGAGTAGATGGACTCGATTCAACTTTCGGGTGATTTGGGATAAAATTCAATTGTTCACTGTTATCTGCGTGATTTGGGTGCTACTTTTGGTTAACATATGTTTTTGTCACCTTTTGGTTAACATAGGTTGTATTCTCATATTGTATGCTTTTTGATTTTGGTAGTAATTTTGTGATTTTGATGTCTCTTTTCAAATATATTCAAGGTAGACGGATTAAATTCATCTTTTCAAATATAAAATTTTAGTTTTATATTTTTTTTGGAATTTATCCAAAGTAGATGGACTCGATTCAACTTTCGGGTGATTTGGGATATAATTCAATTGTCCACTATTATCTACGTGATTTGGGTACTACTTTTGGTTAACATAGGTTGTATTCTCATCTTGTATGCTTTTTGATTTTGGTAGTAATTTTGTGATTTTGACGTCTCTTTTCAAATATATTTAAGGTAGACAGATTAAATTCATCTTGTGGATGACTTGGAGAGGGATTCAGTTTTTTTCCATCGTTTTTGCGATATTGGTGCTGCTATTGAACCTTGATGGGAAAGGCAACAATTTATTAGGCATACGCCTTGCGAGTTTTTTTAGGTTCGCGATCCTCAGCCTCATCTACAATAGGATTTGACATAGGGTTGAAGAGATGATCAAGATGGTTCGACATCATTTGATTTGTACTCACAGTAGAGATTTTTATTTTCAAGATGATTATTTTTGTCCTATTATGGCTACACGTCATAAGGACAACTAAAGTACTAGCTCATGGAATGCGTTTGATTTGACAACAGTTTTGGAATTATTAAAATGTTTTTGCTTTTGTCATCTGTTACACCTCATGTTATTCCTACATAATTTATAAATACTTGATTTATATTTTTTTAGATTTATTCAGAGGAGACAGGTTTGGATATTTGGAGTTACGAGGGTGTAGCTGGGGCACATATTGTGTTTTCTGGTTTATGCTTTTAGCAGCGATCTGGATCTAGACATAGGTAACAATCCATTCTATAATTTTCTTCTCATTATCTCTCGCGAGAAAATGATCCCACTAAAGTAAAGAATTATACAGCGCGAAATAACATAAAAATAAATTTTGTTAAAAAAAGATGAGTACTGTTTTACCCACCCCAGCTCCCCCTAAGAGTCCTATTTTCCGCCACGGCGATAAGGAGCTAAAAGATATACTACTTTAATTCCTGTGGGCTTTCTAGTCTAAGTGTGTCTTGTCTTTGGTACGAATTATTTTTCTTGGTTAACAATAATTGTAATTTTACAAATATTTGTAGGTTCCTTAATTTTCTTTCTTCCACATAGAGGAAATAGGACCATTCGATGGTATAATAGATGTATGAGTATCTCCGAACTACTTCAACCAGCTTATACATTATGTTATCATTTCCAAAATGGATGATCCATTAATCCAACTAGTGGAGGATTATAAATGGATACTTTTTTTTTTAATTTCCATTGGAGATTAGGAATAGATGGACTTTCGATAGGACCCGTTTTACTAATATGATTCATCACCACTTTAGCAACTTTAACAGCTTGGTCAATTACTCGAGATTCTCGATTATTTCATTTCTTGATGTTAGCAATGTATAGTGGTCAAATAGGTTTATTTTCTTCTCGGGACCTTTTACTTGTTTTCATTGTGTGGGAGTTAGAATTAATTCCCGTTTATTTACTTCTATCTAATTTTTGGATGATTTGGAGTGAAATTTAACTATTCATATAGACTCAGTTCTTTAGCAACACCAGTTATAGAGCCAAGCATTGTCCTAAGAGGAAGATCAAGCATGCTTGAGGTTGTTTTACGTCATTTGACAACATTATGGAGGACCCATCACAAGCAATTGATACTTAATAAAAAATTGTACATAAACTGCACGGAAGTTGCACGTAAATTGCACATCTTTGAATGTGTAGTTGTGGAATTATTAAGTTATTTTTACTTTTGTCACCTACTATAACTCATATTGTTCGTACATCATTTTTAAATTTTTGGTTTTATATTTTTTTAAGATTTATTCAGAGTAGATGGAGCTGATTTAACTTTTGGATGTTTTGGGATAGAATTCAATTGTTCACAATTCAATTGTTCACTGTTATCTATGTTGTTTGGGTATTGCTTTTGGTTAACATATGTTTTTGTCACATTTTGGCTAACATATGTTGTATTCTCATCTCATATGCTTTTTGATTTTGGTAGTCATTATGTGCTTTTGGCATCTCTTGTCAAATATATTTAGGGTAGACATGTTATATTCATCTTTTAGACGACTTGGAGCGAGATTCAGTTTTTCACCATCGTTTGTGCAATATGGGTGCTATTGTTGAACCTTGGTGGGAAAGATAGCAATTTGTTAGCCATATGCATTGTGAGTTTTATTAGGTTTAGGATTCTCAACCTCACTTGCCATAGGATATGGCGTTGGGATTGGGAGAAGATCATGGTGGTTTGGACATCATTCGATTTGTACCCACAGTAGGGATTTTATTTTCAAGATGATTATTTTTGTCCTGGTTATGGTTACGAGCCATAAGGACAACTGCAGTATTGGCTCATGGAAAGCGTTTGACTTGACTATTGTTATGGAATTATTAAAATATTTTTTTTTTGTCACCTATTATATCTGATGTTATTTGCTTATAATTTATAAATACTTGATTTTATTTTTTTTTTAGATTTATTTGAGTAGACATGTTCAATTTAATTTTTGCATGATTTGGAGTGAAATTCAACTATTCATATGGGCTTGGTCTTCAACAACACCTGCTATACAACCTAGCATTGTTTTAAGAAGAAGATCGAGCATGTTTGAAGTTGTTTTCATCATCTAACTACATTAGGAAGGACCCACCACGAGGATCATTTTCCAATTTTCAATGACTTAATAGATAATCAAGCAATAGATATTTTAAAAAAAATTGCATGTAAATTGCACATCTCGTATGCTTTTTTATTTTGGTAGTATTTAGATCGTTTCGACGTCTCTTTTCAAATATATTCAGAGTTGACGTGTTAGATTTATCTTTTAGATGACTTGGAGTGGGATTCAGTTCTTCACCATCGTTTGTCTGATATGGGTGCTGTTATTGAACCTTGGTGGGAAAGACAACAGTTTATAGCCAAATGCGTTGCTATTTTTTTTTTTTTTTGGTTCGGGATCATCAATCTCACTACCAAAAGATATGGCATAGCGTTGAGGAAAAGATCAAGGTGATTCGACATCATCCAATTTGTACTCGCAGTAGAGATTTTTAATTTTAAGATGATTATTTTTGTCTTAATTATTGAAACAATCTCATACAGACAATTGCAGCATTGGCTCATAGAGTATATTTGATTTAACGACAGTTTTGGAATTATTAAAAAGTTTTTTCTTTTGTCATATATTCTACATCATGTTATTCTTAAATAATTTATAAATACTTGATTTTATATATTTTTTTTAGATTTATTCAAAGCAGACAAGTTCGATTTAATTTTTGGATGATTGGAGTGAAATTTAACTATTCATATAAACTTGTTTCTTCTGCAACACTTGCTATAAAGTCTAATATTGTCTTAAGAAAAAGATCAAGCATGTTTAAGGTTGTTTTCATCATCTGACTACATTACTGAGGACCTACCACAATGTTCTTTTTTCAATTTTCTAATAATTTGATAGCTAATCAAACAATTGACATTTTAACGAAAATTGCACATAAATTGCACAAAAATTTCACATAAATTGCACATCTTCGAATGTGCAATTTTGAATTTATTAAGTTATTTTTACTTTTGTCATCTATTATAACTCATGTTGCTCATATACAATTTGCAAATTTTTGATTTTATAATTTTTTGGGATTCATTCAGAGTAGATGGACTCGATTTAATTTTTGGTTGATTTGGAGTAGAGTTCAATTGTTCACTATTATCTATGTAAATGGGGTGCTACTTTTGGTTAACATATGTTTTTATCACCTTTTGGTTAACATTTGTTGCATTCTCATCTTGTATGTTTTTTTTATTTTGGTAGTAATTATGTGCTTTTGACGTCTATTTTCAAATATATTTAGGGTTGACGGGTTAGATTCATCTTTTGGACGACTTCAAGTAGGATTCAGATTTTTGCAACATGGTTGCAATTGCATAACCTTGGTGGGAAAGGTAACAATTTATTAGCCATATGCGCTACGAGTTTTTTTAGGTTTAGGATCCTCAGCCTTACCTGTCATAGGATGTGGCAAAGGGTTATGGAGAGGATCAGAGTGGCTCAACATCATCCGATTTGCACTCGCAGTAGGGATTTTAATTTTCAAGATGATTATTTTTGTCCTAGCTATGGCAGCGCATTACAAGAACAACTGCAGTATTGGCTCATGGAATGTGTTTGATATGAGTGCAGTTGCCTATTCTTTGGACATCTTCTTCGCTTTCATTACTAGAAAATGTGACAGCCCCACCTTACCCAGAGGCGCACCAAAGGGCTTAGCGGACTGCCTGCCTGGCTCTCGCCAGGACTCGAATCGAGCACACACTAAAATTCACAAGCAGATGTAATTCGGTAGAAAACTCGTAGCTACCAACTGTGACAGTTCTCAGGGTCACATCACATTCAAACTTAAAAGTAAAAGTACTAGTTAAACAATTTACATTACATACATTTGTTATTACAATAATATCTCAAGCAGTCCTTCTACCCAAAAATCCTACCCAGTTCTACCCTGGATTCCTCACCACCGGCTTTAGAGATAGGAGCCTGTTTAAGGAAAACAAATAAAAGAGAGTGAGCTATAATAGCTCAGTGAGGTTCCCACACATGCAAATACAGAGGCAATCAAACAGAAGTTAATTAAACGAATGTCACAAGTCATAAGACAATATAAGGACAAATTTAAGCAATCACTGATTTAAGCAAGGGAGGATACTTTCCAATCGCGAGAGCAAGTACTGATCATGTGACCATGGTATTGAGAGTGGATTGCCGGTTATACCTGCATTATCAAGCAAGAGCCCTATCCGCCATTCACCTTATATCCTCCAAGAACCCGTCCGACCCATCCAGGGTGAGATCTCAACCCCGGAGGGCAACAATCAAGAAGGTTCAGTCCGGAGTTGGCCTCTTCGAGGATTCACAACTCAAGGAAAAGAACCACAAGCCCTAAAACACCCAGCACCTTATATCCTCCTTTGTACCCTCCTGCCAGACTAACCGCGGTATAACCACGGAAGTCCAGCCAACAAGTTTAATTTAATCAAAAATTCACAAACAATTATATTCACATCAGATAAAATTGTGCACGTAACAACCCATGGGGTAAGTGCGATAAAGTACACACTTTCCCTTCATATAATACATTGTAGCAATTCAAGAATATCAGGAACACATAGCACATTGGGACAAGTCACGAGTATCAAGTACAAATAAAATCACACTTTGACATGTATCATAAATATACGAAGAAACACTCATAACAAAAGCAAAGGAACCACATGCACAAGTAAAGGGACACTCACCTGGTACGCTTAAGAAAATATTTCGTAAAACGGTTGCGTCTCACTTTTGGATCCTGGAATTTATAAGAAATAATCTAATGAAACTCAATTTAAACCCTAATCAACTTAGAAAGAAAATTCAAGAAATACCCCATTAAATTCTAGGGTTTTAGTTCTAGGGTTTAGGGTTTAGGGTTTTCACCCTAGGGTTTTCTAACAAAATTTTGGCATTATTTCCCCTTAATTTTCGGCCATCCAAATTTGTTTTCCATCAAGATTCCAATCAGCAAACCCATAATTCAACAAGTTCTACAACTTCTTAGTTCAATTCAAGCTCAAATTCAATCAAAAATTCCACTAAATATCAAGAATTATACTCCAAGAATCTTCAACCTAAACTGCGCAGGGTTGGTTTTTCAGCCAAATTCATGCCATTATTGGGGTCAATCCATCAAGAACTAAGGAATTCTGATTACATGGTTTTAAAGTACGTTTATAGGGCTACAACTTTCGTGAAGATCATCAATCCAAATTCCAACTAGAACAGGTTCAAAATCATCCCTCAAGTTGGCTCATCATCAAAACTGTTTCACGCAGAACCGAATTTTCAGCCAACTTTGCAAACTTTCTGCGATTAATACACAATGAAACACAGTACAAGCCTTATACCGTTGGAAAGCCCTATCAATCTAGTTTCTAAAACAACAAGAATCACTCGAATCCAAGTTATGTACATCAAGTTATGAAAGTTTTACTAAAACTGGTCCAGCATGACTGTTAATGTAAAACTTGAACAAAACCCTAAATAAAGCTTAAATAAAACTTAAATAAACTTGAAATTAATAGCAAAAGTTCATGGTACATACCTTAAACAAGCTTAGAACCTTGCTTAGGGAGAAGAAAACCTCACTTTCTATGGTGGAATTTGTCTAAAATTGGAAAGGAAGCTCCAAGAAAATGAAGAACAAGAGAGGGTAGAGAGAGGGCAAGCAAAATTCGTCCAAGAGGGAGAGAGAAAATGGGAGAGAATTCAGTCAAGAAAGTATAAAAGAAGTAAAAGAATAATGGAGGAAAGTGTAACCAATGAAAGCTAGACAAGAGTCAAGCTAGGGTTTAGATATTTTGGCAAAATAGGTGCTAGTTGGCTCAATATAATTTGTACAAAATTTTAATCATCTAACACTCAACAATTGGCAAGTTTTGTAACATAAAATTTTTAAAACAAAAGAGAGGAAAAGGAGAGAGAGGGGCCGGCCATATGGGGGGGGGGGGGAAAAGACAAGGGTTTAAGTGAAAATTTTAAGTTAATTTTTTGTGCTAAAGTTCAATTAGTCAAAAGGCTTAATAATGGTAGAGTTGGTTAGTCAAAATTACACACTATTGTAAACTAATAGACCAATAAAATTAACCCAAGTTTGGTACTTAGGTGTACCACTTAATCATACAAAAATCTCATTTAGTTAACCTAACTAACTTAAGACATTTTTCAACTATTAAACCAAAGATTAACACTAAACCTTAAATAAAAGAAATGCCCTATTAAATGCACTTTAATTTCCCTCTTCTTTTCTTTTCTCATTCATTTTTTTTCTACTAATAAACATAACATAAATCAAATAATCTTTTTAGTGCGAATTTCCGGGGCGTCACAGAAAATCCATGAATCTTTTAGTCCTGCTGCAATAAATGGTAAGTCACAGTGTGCATAGGTTCAAGAGTGTTAGTGAAGTATGAGTAGTTATACCATATAAAAGGAATAGTTTTGTACTAGATTGCGGGAGTATAGCAAAGTTTGAGCAGCTATACCATATAGAAGGAGTGAATTTACACTAGATTGATTTAAATTAATATAGACACTGACACTAAACGGATGCAGATATATATTTATCTAAATACAAATTTATGTAGATGTTTTTTCGTTTTGACATCTCTTTTGTACAATTGTATATTATGCCATAAATTCTATTTTTATTTTTTGAGAAAACCCTCAGATCAAAATGTCAATCAACGTTAATTTAATGTTATTCGGATGGAGATAGATGATAAAGAACGACCCACAACTTCCTCTTTCATTAGCTAAGTCCTATCTGCCAAAGACATACTTCAACAATATACAATTTACTAGGACTTCAATTTAATAACATACATGACCATAAAATCTCAGCACGACTCGAGGGAGAATAACAAGGCAGCAGATTTCTTAACCAATTGCTAAAGGGTCTTGTACTTTTTTGAAAATTAAAATATAATTTTTTTTCTTGATATAAGCTATGCTCTTTAGGAACACCTATTTTAGAGTCCAGCACTGTCTTAGAAAGAAGATCAAGCATGTTTGAGGTTGTTTTCATCATTTGACTAAATTACAGAGGACCTACCACGATGATTATTTTTCAATTTCCTAATGGTTTGAAAGATAATCAAGCAATTGATACTTAACAAAATTGCACATAAAATGCACAAAAATTGCACAGAAATTGCATATCTTCGAACGAGCAATTTTGGAATTATTAAGTAATTTTTACTTGTCACCAATTATAACTTATGTTGTTGATACATAATTTATAAATTTTTGATTTTATATTTTTTTGGGATTTATTCATAATAGATGGACTCGATTTAATTTTTGGACAATTTGGGGTAGAATTCAATTGTTCACTATTATCTACGTGATTTGGGTATTACTTTTGATTAACATATATTTTTTCACCTTTTGTTTAACATATGTTCCATCCTTATCTTATATGCTTTTTGATTTTGGTAGTCATTATGTGGTTTTGACGTCTATTTTCAAATATATTCAGGGTGGATGGGTTAGATTCATCTTTTGGATGACTTTGAGCGGGATTCAGATTTTCGCCATCATTTGTGCAATATGGATGCAGTTGCAGAACCTTGGTGGGATAGGAAACAATTTATTAGCCATACGTGCTGCAAATTTTTTTAGGTTTAGGATCTCTAGCATCACCTGCCATAGGATGTGGCACATAGTTGTGGAGAAGATCAGGGTGGTTTGACATCATCCAATTTGTACTCACAGGAGAGATTTTTATTTTCAAGATGATTATTTTTGTCCTAGTTATGGCAATGTGTTATAAGAACAACTGTAATATTAGCTCATGGAATGCGTTTGATTTGACTGCAGTTGCCTATTCTTTGGACATCTTCTTCACGTTCATCACTAGAAAATCCATGAATTAGTCCCGCTGTGACAAACAGTGAGTCACACTGTGCATAGGTTTAGGAGTTTAGCAAAGTCTGAGTAGTTATAACATATAAAATGAGTAGTTTTGTACTAGATTGCGGGAGTATAGCAAAGTTTGAGCAGCTATACCATAAAGAAGGAGTGAATTTAAATTCATTTAAATTAATATAGACACTGACACTAAACTGATGTAGATATATATTTATCTAAATACAAATTTGTGTAGATGTTTTTTGGTTTTGACGTCTCTCTCGTACAATTGCATACTATGCCATAAATTTTATTTTTATTTTTTGAGAAAACCCTCAGATCAAAATGTCAATCAATGCTAATTTAATTTTATTCGGATGGAGATAGATGATAAAGAACGACTCACAACTTCCTCTTTCTTTAGTTAAGTCCTATTTGCCAAAGACATACTTCAATAATATACAATTTACTAGGACTTCAATTTGATGACAAAAAGGACCATAAAATCTCCGCACAACTCGAGGGAAAATAACAAGGCCATAGATTTCTTAGCTAATTGCTCAAGGGTCTTGAACTTTTTTGAAAATTAAAATATAATTTTTTTTCTCGATATAAGTTTTGTTCCTTAGCAACACCTGCTATAGAGTCTAGCTCTGTCTTCAGAGGAAGATCGAGCATGTTTGAGGCTATTTTTTTCATTTGACTACATTACAGAGGACCTACCATGATGATCATTTTTCAATTTCCTAATGATTCGATAGATAATGAAGCAATTGATACTTTAACAAAATCGCACATAAATGGCACAAAAATTGCACAGAAATTGCACATCTTCGAACGAGCAATTTTGAAATTATTAAGTCATTTTTACTTTTGCCACCTATTATAACTCATATTGTTGATACATAATTTATAAATTTTTATTTTATATTTTTTTTGGGATTTATTCATAATAGATGGATTTGATTTAACTTTTGGACGATTTGGGATAGAATTCAATTGTTCACTGTTATCTGCATGATCTGGATATTACTTTTGGTTAACATATGTTTTTGTCACCTTTTGGTTAACATATGTTCCATTCTCATCTTGTATGCCTTTTTATTTTGGTAGTAATTATGTGGTTTTGGCTTCTATTTTCAAATATATTCAGGGTGGATCGGTTACATTCATCTTTTGAACGACTTCGAGAGGGATTCAGATTTTCACCATCGTTTGTGCAATATGGGTGTAGTTGTAGAATTTTGGTAGAAAAGGTAACAAAATATTAGTTATATGCACTGCAGTTTTTTTTAGGTTTAGGATCCTCAGCTTCACTTGCCATAAGATGTGGCATAGGCTTGTGGAGAGGATCAGGGTGGTTCGACATCATCCGATTTGTACTCATAGTAGGAATTTTTATTTTCAAGATGATTATTTTTGTCCTATTTATGGCAATGTGTTATAAGAACAACCGCAGTATTGGCTCATGGAATGCGTTTGATTTGACTGCAGTTGCCTATTCTTTGGACATCTTCTTCGCATTCATCACTTGAAAGTCCATGAATGTTTTAGTCCCACTGTGACAAATGGTGAGTCCCAGTGTGCGTAGGTTCGGGAGTATTAGTGAAGTCTGAGTAGTTATACTGTATAAAAAGAGTGGATTTATATTAGATTGTGGGAGTATAACAAAGTTTGAGCAGTTATACCATATAAAAAGAGTGAATTTATACTAGATTGATTTAAATTAATATAGACACAGACACTAAACTGATGTAGATATATATATTTATCTAAATACAGATTTATGTAGATTTTTTTGGTTTTGATGTCTCTCTCGTACAATTGCATACTATGCCATAAGTTTTATTTTTATTTTTTGAGAAAATTCTCAAATCAAAATGTCAATCAACTTTAATTTAATTTTATTCGAATGGAGATAGATGATAAAGAACGACCCACAACTTCCTCTTTCATTAGCTAAGTTCTATTTGTCAAAGACTTATTTCAGCAATACACAATTTACCAGGACTTTATTTTAATAACAAACAGGACCATAAAATCTCAGAACAACTCAAGAGAGAATAACAAGGCATCAGATTTCTTAATCAATTGCTCAAAGGGTCTTGTACCTTTTTAAAATTAAAATATAATTTTTTCTCGATATAAGCTCTGTTCTTTAGTAGCACATGCTATAGAGTCTAGCACTGTCTTAAGTAGAAGATCGAGCATGTTTGAGGCTGTTTTCGTCATTTGACTACATTACAGAGGACCTACCACAATGATCATTTTTCAGTTTCCTAATGATTTGATAAATAATCCAGCAATTGATACTTTAACAAAATTGCACATAAATTGCACGAAATTTGCACAGAAATCGCACATCTTCAAACGCCCAATTCTGGAATTATTTAGTCATTTTTACTTTTGTCACCCATTATAACTCATGTTGTTGATACATAATTTATAAATTTTTTATTTTATATTTTCTTGAGATTTATTCATAATAGATAGACTCGATTTAACTTTTGGACAATTTGGGGTAGAATTCAATTGTTTGCTTTTATTTGAGTGATGTGGGTATTACTTTTGGTTAACATATGTTTTTGTCACCTTTTGGTTAACATATGTTCCATTCTCATCTTGTATGCTTTTTGATTTTGGTAGTAATTATGTGATTTTGACCTTTCTTTTCAAATATATTCAGTGTTGATGAGTTAGATTCATCTTTTAAACAACTTGGAACGGGATTCAGTTTTTTACCATCCTTTTTGCAATATGGGTGCTGTTGTTGAACCTTGGTGGGAAAGGCAACAATTTATTAGCTATACACGCTGTGAGTTTTCTTTGATTTGGGATCCTCAACCTCACCTGTCATAATATATGGGCTAGGTTTGAGGAGATGATCAAGGTGGTTTGACATCAGTTGATTTGTACTCGCAGTAGGAATTTTTATTTTCATGATGATTATATTTGTCCTAGTTGTGGCTACATGTCATAAGGACAACTGTAGTATTAGCTCATGAAATGCATTTGATTTGATTGAATTTGCCTATTCTTTGGAAAATTTCTTTGCGTTCATCACTAGAAAATCCATGAATATTTTAGTCCCGCTGCAACAAATGGTGAGTCACTAGTATGCGTAGGTTCGGGAGGTTAGCGAAGTCTAAATAGTTATACCATATAAAAGGAGTGTATTTATACTAGATTGCAGGAGTATAGCAAAGTTTGAGATGCTATATCATATAAAAGGAGTGAATTTATACTAGATTGGTTTAAATTAATATAGACACAGATACTAAACTAATGTAGATATATATTTATCTAAATACAGATTTATGTAGATGTTTTTTGGTTTTGACATCTCTCTCGTACAATTGATGCTATGCCATAAGTTTTATTTTTATTTTTTGAGAAAACCCTCATATCAAAATGTCTATAAATGTTAATTTAATTTTATTCGGATGGAGATAGATGATAAAGAACGATCCACAACTTCCTTTTTCATTAGCTAAGTCCTATTTGCCAAAGACGTTCTTCAACAATATACAATTTTTTAGGACTTCAATTTAATGACGAATAATACCATAAAATCTCAATACAACTCAAGGGAGAATAACAAGGTAGCAAATTTCTTAACCAATTGCTCAAAGGGTCTTGTACTTTTTTAAAAATTAAAATATAATTTTTCTCGATATATATATTAAAAACACATAATAATACATGCATGATAATAGGTAAAATTATCTCTTGTCAAACTGCCCTACACTTAATTCATTGCTTGTCCTCAAGTAATTGGAAAATCAAGAGATCAAAAACATGATTCAAATCCTTGAAATAACACACGCCTTATTGTTGAATGCAATTCCACAAGATAAAGTAAATAGGCATTATGCAATTCCTTGTAATGTTTCTAATACTCATTATATCAAATAAAAGAGAAGTAATTATCTCAAGAATAAAACTAATTCAATAAAATTTTATTGCCTTACAAAATTTTACAAGAAAATGATCCATATGGTCAATCAAGTCTCACACGTCTATGATTTTATTTCATTCTTTTTCACTTGAGGGAGTATTATTTAGCAAACTAATTGCTCAAGATGAGAATGTCTTTTGACGCAAAAACCGACATTGGCCGATGAAGGTTCCCGATTACTCAGCACCTCAATGTTAAGCAAATAGCAAAAATCATTTTTGAGAATTAAAATTGTCTTTTTACACAAAGATCGACAGTGGCTGATAAAGATCCCTAGTTACTCAACAATTTACTCACTCAAATTGCTATACATTACTCATAATTCATGTATCGTTTTATGTGAAAGTCGACATTTTTAGATGAAAACTCCCAGTTACTAAGCACAAGAACCATTGGAGTAGAAAAAATTACTTCATTATTTTTCATTTCTGTAGTATAAATATCCCTTATTGCAAGTATTAAACCATAGATTACATGTTTGAACTGATTGACCATACTCATCATTTAACATATAAAATCAAGTAAAGAAAAGAAATTTAAAATCAAACATGCAAAATCAAGATATAATTACAACCATTTTACAAGACATACTTTCTTAAAAACAAAACTCCTAATCACATAATAACTATTTCTTCATATATTTGTAGAAAATATACAATCAAAGTTGCATAAACTACTTCAAAAAATAAAAGAATTTCACAAATTAATTGTATACAAGTATAATAATGAGGCAAATTTGGAAAAATTTTGACCATATTTTATCAGAACAACATTGTATAAATACCATTATTCTTAACCAATCATAATCCTTATACCTTACCCCCACACTTAGAATATCACATTGTCCTCAATGTGTAAACGAAAAGATAAGAATGAAAAATAAAATAAGAATACTCCCCTTGATTGGCTAAAGATCCAAAAAGAATTGTGTTGTTGTCCCTTGAAGTGCATTGGCCTTTGTGAAATTTCCTCTTGCCAAACTTCACCATATTCTTCAAATGTTCCACTCTTGGTCACTATGTTTCAAAGTTTAGAAATCCTCAAATACTATATTAGAACATGCTTGAATAACAAATAAGCTCAAAAAGTAACATATATTGCTTTGAAACACTTGATTTCTCCCCATACTTAGTTCTTAGCAATGTAACTCCAGATAGGTGAAATTTTCATGCACATATGCTTTGAGCAAATGTAATGTGCTATGATGAAGTGAAACGCAAATGAAACTTGTACTTAAATAGTCTCAAATCAAAAATTCATACTTTGATGCAAAAAATTAAAGTTTAATATTAATGAAATGAAACATGCAATGCAATCCATTTGAATGTGTTAAAATGGTGTTTTCATACCGTATAAAGTTGTCAAATAATCACACAAATCATGTCATAACATTTGCCAAACAAAACAACTCAAAAGCTCCAAAGGAGGGCCAAAATTTCATGGATCTGTGGCTCAAGATATGTGGGTCATACCAGTGTATCAGGTAGCCACGGATCTGAAAATGCTGCAGAAGTTGCAGCAGCCATTTCGTGCACTAGGCTGATTTTTTAGCAACTTTTGGTGACGAATTTTTTCCATTTAAATCTCAAGTTTTGGACAAACAATTTTATAATCATATAACCATGTCAACAAACATTGAATCAATGCATTAAATTCATCGAAATCATCAACACATAAGAAATGAGAATCGACCAAAGTTGGTCTCTTGAAAATTCTGCGACACTGAATTCAAGATGAACTTGAAATTCAAAAGTTTTTTTTTATGTTTTTGATCATTCCAACACTTCAAACATGTTTCAAAGGTAAAAACAAAGTTGTTCGCATGATTTTTAAGCATTCAAAACATCAAAATTCTCAATTTATGACTAAAATCACAATATAATCAACTTTGAAGTTAAACAACCACATGAATAGTTAGTTTTTTCACTAAAAAGTTTAATTTGATTCTTTACATGTTTTGAACTTTAAAATTTATTTGAACAAGTTTCAAATGATAAAACAAAGTTATGCATCAAAAGTCCATGGATTACCAAATGAGAATAAAATTACTCAATGAAATTTAGCTCATAAATAATAACTAAATGGAATAGTAACTTTGAAATTCAATATTTCAAATTAGTTTTCTTGTTTATTTTAACCACAAAATCACTTCAAACACCTTTCAAATGATAAAACTAAGATGTCTAACCCTTCTAAACACATGAAACTCAAGAGATATGAGAATTGAGCACCCAACATCCAAGTTTAGATATAAAACTTCATGGATTGCATCAAAATGTTTCAAACTCAAATTCAAACTAAACTAATTAAAAACTACAAAATATACTTAAACCATAAATCACACCAAAACAACTAAAACTACCAAAAATATTGGGTTGCCTCCCAATAAGCGTTTCATTTAAAGTTTAGAACTAGACTTTTCTTCAAACTCATCATGTGATTGGTGAATCTCATAAAGGATAAAGAACTCCATGTGAGCTCAAATCGTCAATCAAATTGAGTTGCTCCTTTTGCTCAAATATTTGTGCTTCATCATAAAGATCTTCTATTTCTACACTTATGAAGCAAGAATCAAGATAATTTTGGCCAACTTCATAACCAGGGTTGTCAAGATTATTCTCTTGAGTTAAAATCAAATTGGTACTAATGAAATTAATCTCACACGTAAAAGTATGGTAATTAGTCACTAAATTCACCCCAAGTTTACTTTCATCAATGCCATTTTCACTTTCCTCATTAGGAAGTGGGGGAATGGAAATTTTTCTTGAAATTGAGGTTTTATTCAAGTCCATTTGCTCCTTAGATATCATTACCTCACTTCTTATACCCTTATGCTTTACATGCTCATTTTCCGTATTTATTTGCTCAAAAGTGAATGGTTTGTCTACTTGTTTGCCACAAGGAAGAGTGTTTGCTTTTACATTTTCATTAGGCTTATGTGTCATATTGACTAGATTGTTCAACTTGAATCTTAACTGGTCAATGCATGAGTTATTTGATTTTCTATTCTATCAAATCTTTCCTCCAACCTTTCAAATCTACCTTCCATCTTTTGAAACCTTTCATTAGTATCAATTGTCAACCTATCAATCTTGCTATTAATAGAACTAAATAATTCCCTTAATTGATTATTTGTAGCATTTGTTAGTTCATTCGTAACATTAGTTACTTTTTTTTTATAGCCAATTCCCAAACCAATTTAGTTTCAATAGGTTGAGCTTGTTGGTTATTCCACCTTTCATTTTGAATTGGTGAACATGAATTACCTTGAGGCGGATGATTATAATTGCTAACACATTGTACTTGTGCCAAACTAGCACATTCATTTAAATTATGTCTTCCTCCACAATTAGCACAACATGTAACATTCACATGAGTCATAGAACCAACAACATCAAGAAATTTATTAAACATGTTTTCAAATTTATCCATTCTGTTACTCAACTTATCAAAAGTTTCATTTTGGCACACACCCGAAAATTGTGAATGGTTACCTCCATTATGTTGCCATTGAGATTGATTGATTGCAACTTCTTCTATCAACTTTTGAGTTTCACTTGTTGACTTTGCCATCAAAGCTCCACATGCTGGCTGCATCTAAATTAACTTTTGTAGAATAAGTTAATCCATTGTAAAATCTGTGGACTAGTAACCAATCAGGAAGTTCATAGTGAGGACATTTCCTTAGCAAGTCCTTGTACTTCTCCCAAGATTCGTACAATGAATCATCCTCTTTTTTATTAAAGTTAATGATATCCATTCTCAACTTAGTCGTTTTCACAAATGAAAAATTCTTATTCAAGAAAGCATTTGACAAAGTAACCTACTTTGTGAATATGTTTGGTGCATGTGAAATAAGTCATGTTTTAACATTGCCATATAAGGAAAATGAAAACAATCTAAGTTTTATAACATTTTCACTAACTCCTTGAAATTTGATTGTATCACATAATGCTTCAAAACTAGCTAAATGCACATAAGGGTTCTCAATTGAGTTTCCTCCAAATTGATCTTTTTGCACTATTTATATCAAAGAGGCATTAAGTTTAAAAGAATTTGCACTTACCAGTGGCCTTAAAATATTAGTTTAAGAACATAAAATATCTGGCATACCAAAATCTCTTAATGCTCTTTGAGAAAATGACTCTATTTGTTCCATTTGAGATTGTTCAATTGAGACTTCTAAACCACCTTCCATGAATACCAAAATGGTACTACAAAAATCAAATCAAGAAAGATTATAAAATGACAAAAGAACAAAAGTCTAGATTAATAAAACTTGTTTTCACTTTAATATTGCCTTGGTTTCCTCAGCAACGGCGCCAAAAACTTGATGTGGGTGGATTAGATATACAAATATAGCAATAAATATTTCAAATTTCACACATATACAAGGTCGAGATGAGTATAGGGATATTAGGGTCGATCCCACGAGAAAACTTTAGTGGCAATTACCAAAATTTGTTAACTTACTTCATTATCTAAACGTTTCATCAAACACGTGGTAGGTGAAGTAAAGAAAGCCCAAATACTTTAAGAAAAACTAATAGATGGAACTCACAAATACAAATTTAAGGTGTAGAATCCACTAATGGTCACAAATATGCATGAAAAGATTAATAACTTGCTTATAACACCTTGTCTTACTTAGAATTCAATTCTATTAGCAACCAAAACTTATTCTTATAATGAATTGATTACAACTACAAAACTTTATTCTCATGATAATTTGATGTTACTAACAACAAGATTTCCTATTCTCATAGTGAAGTTTTTTATTGCTAGCATATTATGATCATGAATTTTGGTTATTACTTGTTAAGCAAATAACCTTATTCCACCTACAAGCACTACATCCTCATGTGTCTACTAATAGGTTTCATCTACTTTTCTCTATTGTTTCATGCAATTCTCATTGTCATATAACAAACAAGATGATTTGCAATTGATATTAATCAACTACAAATTTGAAAACCAAATAAATGAATAAGCAAGAACAAGACATGTCAAGATAAGTCTTTATTCAATACATATCATTAGTTTCATCCACCCCTTAAACTAGTATTTAGATCATAATAAAATATATAGTATGAGAGCCATGAAATCAATATACAAAACTATAAAAAAGTAAGTAAATAAGAGATAGGATGAAGAAATCTGATTTAAATGATGAACAAGGCTCCAAGTATCTTCTATTTCTCCCTTGAAAATGGATTGGTACATAGGAATTCCTCAAGATTTTTTCTTACAAGAATTGAGTTTCTTACTACAAACTATAAAGAAAACACTAACTACAACTACATTGGAGTGCTCCTTCCTCCAAGACATTTTCTAAATGTCTTGCAATAGCTCCCTATTTATAGGCAAATGCAACCTAATCATCTCACCAACTTGCATGGTAAATTACATGACAAGTTGTCTTTATATCACAAAAAGATTTCTCTTGAATTTTGTAATGTTTCCTTAGGTGGTGCAGGTGCAAAGAATCTTCAAAAAGTCATCAAAAGGGACTGGAAGATAAGCTTCTAAGTTGAAAGTGTCATTTTCTGACCGACATGTATGATATGCGGCTGGCGATATGCGTCTGGTTAGCTACTTATTTTCAGCCGCGTATTGCTCCCAAAAGAAGTCAAAATCAGCTTTTCTCAAAACATAAAAGTTGTAGTCCTTTCAATTAGTTTTCCAAAACCACAAGAATCAGGTCATTCGGAGTTCTGGATGCAAAGATATGGCTAAAATACTAAGACATGGTTGAAAGAGCTTTGTTCTTTAGTAATTTAGATTTTTTGCTATGAAAATGTAAGAACTAGATTTCAATGTCTTCATAAGAATTCTAGAGTATTCTCTTAGGTTTAAAATTTCACAAGAATCATCTCAATATAACATTTGTAGCTCAAGTTATTGCCAAAATACAGAAATGTACTGTTGTTACCGACGCCTAGTTTTTCTCTAATTCTTCACTTCCATTGCTTCTTTACATTTCTCTTTTGCTTGTTATGCCTCTTGTGACCTTAAGACCTTGTTGTGATGTTGATTCTTCAATTCTATAGTGAATTTGTTGATGAGAATTTCTCGAAAGTTAAGCAGAACAATCCTCTAAGTTTGAATATAAAAGTTGTTCTATTGAAATTCTCAATCCAATCATCCTTGAATCTACTATGAATGTGATGACCTTTACTCCAATTGATCCAAATTATGATTGAATATATAAAACCTGAAAGATTGTACAAAGATTGTGCATTAATTTGCTCAAAATATAAATTTGCTTCAAAACTATAAAAATTGAGGTAAAAATCTTAATTTTTGAGAAATTCTTCAAATGAAAGAAACTTAATCAAATTGAGCTAAATTTTGGCTAAAAATACTAAACATACATTAAAAACACATAATAATACATACATGATGATGGGTAAAATTATCTCTTGTCAACAAGCTCTGTTCTTTAGCAGCACCTGCTATAAAGTCTAGCACTGTATCAAGAAGAAGATTGAGCATATTTGAGGCTATTTTCGTCATTTGACTACATTACAGAAGACCTACCACGATGAACATTTTTTAATTTTCTAATGATTCGATAGATAATCAAGCAATTTATACTTTAAGAAAATTGCACACAAATTGCATGAAAATTGCACAAAAATTGCACGAAAATTGCACATCTTTGAACATGCAATTTTGAAATTATTAAGTCAATTTTACTTTTGTCACCAATTATAACTCATGTTGTTGATACATAATTTATAAATTTTTAATTTTATATTTTTTTTAAAATTTATTCATAATAGATGGACTCGATTTAACTTTTGGGCGATTTGGGATAGAATTCAATTGTTCACTGTTACCTGCATGATCTGGGTATTACATTTGGTTAACATATGTTTTTGTCACCTTTTGGTTAACATATGTTCCATTCTCATCTTGCATGTTTTTTTATTTTGGTAGTAATTATGTGGTACTGACATCTATTGTCAAATATATTTAGGGTTAATAAGTTAGATTCATCTTTTGAACGACTTTGAGCGGGATTCATATTTTTGTCATCGTTTGTGCAATATGGGTGCAGTTGTAGAACCTTGGTGGGAAAGGTAACAACTTATTAGCCATATGCATTGCGAATTTTTTTAGAATTAGAATCCTCAGCCTCACCTGCCATAGGATGTGGCATAGGGTTGTAGAGAGGATCAGGGTGGTTTGACATCATCCGATTTGTACTTCCAGTAGGGATTTTTATTTTCAAGATGATTATTTTTGTCCTAGTTATGACAATGTGTTATAAGAACAACTGCAATATTTGCTCATGGAATGCATCTGATTTAACTGCAGTTGCCTATTCTTTGGACATCTTCTTCGCATTCATCACTAGAAAATCTATGAATGTTTTAGTCCCACTGCGACAAATGGTGAGTCACTGTGTGTGTAGGTTCGGAAGTGTTAACGAAGTCTGAGTAGTTATACCATATAAAAGGAGTGGATTTATACTAGATTGCGGGAGTATAGCGAAGTTTGAATAGCTATACCATATAAAAGGAGTGAATTTATACTAGATTGATGTAAATTAATATATACACATACACTAAATTGATGTAAATATATATTTATCTAAATACAAATTAATATAGATGTTTTTTTGGTTTTGACTTCTCTCTCGTGCAATTGCATATTGTGCCATAAGTTTATTTTTATTTTTTTGAAAGACCCCTCAGATCAAAATGTCAGTCAACTTTATTTTAATTTTATTCGGATGGAGATAGATGATAAAGAACAACCTACAACCTCCTATTCATTAGCTAAGTCCTATTTATGAAAAATTCTCTTCAACAATAAAATATTTACTAGGGCTTCAATTTAATGACAAACAAGTCTATAAAATCTCAACACAACTTGAGGGAGAACAACAAGGCCACAAATTTCTTTTCTAGTTGCCCAAAAGGGCTTAACCTTTGTTTAAAAATAATTTTTTTTTCTTGTTATAAGCTTGATTCTTTAGCAACACCTGCTATAGTGTGTAGCATTGTCTTAAGAAGAAGATCGAGCATGTTTGAGATTGTTTTCATCATCTGACTACATTATTGATAACTTTACCATGACGATATTTTTCCAATTTTCTAATGATTTGATAGATAATCAAGCAATTACTACATTAATGAAAATTACACATAAATTGCACAAAAATTGCACGTAAATTGCACATCTTTGAATGTGCTGTTTTAGAATTATTAAGTCATTTTTACCTTTATCACTTATTATAACTCATGTTGCTCATACATAATTTACAATTTTTTTTTTTTATATTTATGTGGGATTTATTCAGAGTAGATGGATTCGATTTAACTTTTAGATGATTTAGGGTAGAGTTCAATTGTTCACTGTTATCTGCATGATTTGGGTCCTGCTTTTGGTTAACATATGTTTTTATCACATTTTGGTTAACATATGTTATATTCTCATCTAGTATGCTTTTTTTATTTTGGTAGTGATTATGTAGTTTTGACATCTATTTTCAAATATATTCAGAGTTGATGGGCAAGATTTATCTTTTGAATGACTTGGAGTGGTATTCAGATTTTCACCATCGTTTGTGCGACATGGATATTTCTGCTGAACCATGGTAGGAAAGGTAACAATTTATTAGCCATATGCACTTCAAGTCTCCTAGGTTTAGGATCCTTAGCCTCACCTGCCACAAGATATAACATAGGGTTGAGGAGAAGATCAAGGTGATTCGATATTATTCGATTTGTACTTGCAGTAGGTTTTTTTTTTCCTTATAGATTTGAGCATATGACTCGAATGAAAAAAACCTTCGATTGAACAAATAACATCATGACTAATTACAATCAAAAAAATTTTAAAAAAGAAGGAGGTCATACCATTTGGGCAAGAACTTCATTTTGATCCATGTCCCAAAATGCAGCTTTGATCTCGTTCCTGTCAAATAGTTTGATCAGGTTCAGGTTCATTTACTAAATCACTGTTAGTGGGATTCTATCTAAAATCTCTCTGAAGTCTTGAGGATTACTCGTGGTGAACAATTGCTTGTAATACCTCTCTATCTCCTCCCTTATTTCTTTCTTATTTTCACACCATCTTCTATCATTCTTCTAAATCCTACTAATCTAGTTTTTCCTCCTCTGATTAGTTCTCACTCATTCATTCAATGCAAAAAATGCATCTACACATTTAAGGCTCCAAGTCTACAAGTTTCAATAAGCACTTGATAGGAAATGTACCATCTTCTATACAAAGATCAACAAGTACATTAAATAAAGTATTGTATCTTTTACAAAAATAAGAAATTATTATGTTCTTCATCATGTCTTGAACCAAGGTCAAATCCTCAACACATTTTCATCCATTATCAGCTCTCAAACTCCCTTGATTTCAACTATTGCTCTCAATCTTTTGTACAATAGAAATTGAAAGATTTCACTAGTTGCTCAAGATCAAGATTACAAAATATTCCTTGATTGTCCTCAATATTTGGAGATTGAATCAAATTATTATCATCTTAAATTGGTGTTAAACCATAGAGAATTTTAATCCCCACTCTAATAAATCCATTTAAATTTTTAATTATTTGTTTTATTTCTTGTCTTAATTTTAGGGCATTAAATTTGTTCATACAAGTTTATGGCATGATAGATATTTTCAAATTGAACATAAATAAAAAGAGAAAAAAATTTCAAAATGGTAAAAGTTTCTATAGTTGGCAAGGATTCATTAATAAAATGGCATAATGTACTGTCCCTTGTAGAATTATTCATTATTGAAATTGGCACAACATAAGAGCCTACTTTTGTAAATTTACAATGTGTATAAGATTTATTCATGGCATTTGTGTGATAATAAAAGTAGAAAATTTCCCCTGTTGAATTTGCACTAAAACCAAATGATACATAGCAGTGGTGATAAATTTTAAATTCAAAGTGCCCACACCTCTTAAATATTTAATTAGGGTTATTTAACTATAATAAATGAAAATCCTTTTATTTGGGATATTCTATCATTGATCGTGTTCACAGGCCCCACCCGTGGACCCAGTGGTGGATAAATGAGACCGACCCTTGGTGGCTCATTTATCCATCACTGGGTCCATGGGTGGAGCCCGTGAACTTGGTCCTATTTTAAAAATCTCTTTTATTTGGTGTCTTTGTCTTTCCTTCGTTCATGTTCAACAACTTCCAAATGTGTCTACTTTGAAAAAAATAAAAACGAACACTCCAAATGCAAGTACCAAGAAATTCTAAAACAAAACAAATTATCTAATACTTTTGTAATCATTTGGATAGCATTATCGGATTTTTTTTTGAAAATTTTTAAAAGTGTGTTTGGATTGGTGGAAAATTTTTTGAGCAAAAGTCAAAAAAAATTTCACATTTCTACTAGTCAAATTTTTTGTTCAAATTTTCTCACCAAGTGTTTTCATTTTAAATCTCAAATTTTTTTGAAACTCAAATACTTTTTACTTACCCGTTCTATTGGTCAAATTTTTTGTTCAAATTTTTCCCCCAAGTTTTTGTATTTTAAATTTTAATTTTTTTCAAAACTCAAATATTATTTACTTATCGAATGCACGTTATATGACGCTCATATTCTAACGAATGCTTTCAAAGTTCTCGTTCCACCAGATGCTTTGCTCCATTATCACCCTATATGGAGCGAAAAATGTTCTTGTAATTTTTTCTATTTTTCTGTATAGAATTTGAAGTAAAAAATGCTATATTTTGTGATTAATTGTGTAAAATAGTGGAACAAGTTGCTAGAAAGTTTATGAATAATTCAAACACTCTTCTGTAATAATTATTCACTATACAAACAAGTTTTTGAAAAAATTTTCCCAATTCATGCACTTTTTCACTTTTTCAAAAAATTAACAAAAATCCTTCAAATAATTATTTTGATTAATTCTTCCAAGAAATCATGTCCAAATGAAGTCAATATTTTTTATTTGTTTGTATTGATCCCATCATTGTGGCTTGACTATAATCTTATTAAAAAAGGGAAAAAAGTAACTACCTATTTAAAGAAAAAAATAATAGTTCTTTTCCCTAAAAAAATTACAATTAAGTTCAATTGTTTAAAGAATGAACACATTAAATGCCTTGTACATAAGTGTGCCTATATTCACTAGTGTATGTTAATAGCAAACCTCGCAAGAGGTTAGTGTAATTTACCATTCTTAAAACATCTTCTAAATCTACTCTTAGTGACTAGTGCTCACCCTCACCCTCACCCTCTTTAATAATCGAATCTCCATCAGTTCATGCAAAAAGGCATTTGACTCAATTGGCCATTTAGGTTCATTATTTTGAAAAAATTTCATCTAAATTATAAGAATTGTATTCAATTATATTGGTGGCTAACTTTATATAACCTAGATGATCAAAGCAATCTATAGCATTTAATTATGACTGACTATATATAACTTGGTGAATATATAAATTTGTCCTACTTGGTAGAGTTTACATAAAATCTACAATATAACACAAAATAAAACTATGGAATAAACATGCTAATTTCAAAATTTTCATATAACTTTAGCACAAAATATTATTCGATGATTATTTAATTCTGTGAGTAATCTAAAGTGAGTGATATTTTGGCAGTCCAGTGGAATTATAGATTGTAATCATAAATTGAATCTACAATGTATGCTTTATTTACCAATCTGGAAAAACCATATGTAAACAATGGAATTTTAGCCCCTAATGAAATTATCATTTGTTTATAAGTTATTTAAAACGGCATAATTATCAACCATTAAATATAATAATGTACTATTTATATTTGAAGAATTAATTATTTTAATAGCCAACTATATTGTTCCACATGTCGAATAATACAATTTTATTTTAATTAAATACATTGAAGTGGTTTCAAATTAAATTGTGCTATGTTACATGTGTCATATATATATAGAGACACACACATGTGTGTGTATACATATACATATACATATAATATGTATATATACATATATAAATGTGTGTGTGTATATTGGCTTTCCTAGTTTTGATTATAGCAAACCTAGAAAGATTGTAATCATAACTGTATGTATAGAACTGAAGCTGAACATTTACCTACATTAATTACAAGTGTTTTTAGTGTGATTTTGAGAGAAAATATTCTAGTTTCTGTGTTCTCGTAAGACTTTGCGAGGTAAGTGTGGTGAAAATAAATTTTGTTCTTCAAAGTTAGGGTGGTAGCATTCAAGTGTAGCTCTGTGAGGGTTAATTGAGCGAATTGTAAGTCTCTTTGGCTCAACTAGAGTGTTTTAGGGTAAGCAATGAGTGATTCCTATATTGTACATGTTGGTTGCTTCACCAACTTGTAAATAAGCATAATAGTGGCTTTGAACTCTAAGTTGAAGGACTTGGAATTGGGATGCAGATGTCTAATTTGGCATCGAATCACTATAAATCCGTTTTGTCTCTTACTCTTTTTACTTTATTGCCTTTTATATTTTACTTATTTGTGATATTATTTATTTTATCTTTATTGCTAAGTGTGTGATCACTTAGGCAAAATCACTGAATGTTAAATTGGTTAAATTTGAAAATACTTGCACCTAGACATTACAACCTAATTCACCCCCTTCTTAAGTTGCCTAAGGCCTAACAATTGGTCTTAGAGCAAGGTCTCCCATTTAGATAGCTTAAACGCTAAGAAGCAAAGATGGCAACCACCAATAATGTTATATTTGTAGAGGGGCAATCTATTGATAGACATCGTATGATTAATAGTGCTAATTATGATAGTTGGACGGTTAGAATGACAATATTTTTTATTTCAATAAATATAGAATTGTGGCATATAGTTATTGAAGTACCCTTTGAAGCCACTATTTTTAATGAAAAATAGGTAATATTAGACAAAAGACTAGAAGTGAACTTAGCATACGAGATAGAGTAAATCTTTCTTTAAATGCTAAAGCCATTAATGTTTTATATAACGCTTTGAGACATAGTGGCTTTAGTAGGATACAAGGATTCAAGACGGCAAAAGAGATATGGGATAAATTAGAGGAGATGCATAAGAATGAAGATGATGAAAAAGTTCAAAATGAGACAAAGAAGAAGTCTTCAATAACCTCCATACTACATGGGATAATTGCATTTCAGATGGAGATATTGATGAAGATTGTGAACAAGAAAGAATGGCCTCTATGACCATTGAAGATAATGAGGTATCATCTAGCCACTCTTCTCATGATGATGATAGTAATGATTATAATGATGATGATTTTGATGCATTTGTTTTAAAATTATATGATAATTTGAAAAAATCCTTTGCCAAAAATAGAGAATTAGGAGTCAAAATTAATTCCTTGTTGAAAGAGAATTCAATACTTTTTCAAGAAAATAATAGTTTGAAAGAAGAAAATGAAGTTTTCAAATGCAAAATTGAATTTTATTGCAAAAAAGGATTATTTGAATAGAAAATTGGATGAGAAATTCATATTTTATGTGAAAATTAAAGTGGAATAACATTTATTGAGGAAAAGGATTGATGAGCTTGGAAAAATTCTTCAAAGTGAAAAACAAAGAGCTTTTGAAAAGATAAAGGTTTTTGTTCCCAAAAATTCTACTACCATTAGAAAAGATGAGATTTGTTATATTAAACCTACTTGTGTTCGAAATCAAAAGATAACTAGTTATTTTGGTTGTAAATAAGGTCACATGCAAATAGAATGCTATGTCAAAAAGAATATTAAGCTAGGGATGAAAGTCATATGGATAGAGAAATATGTTACTAACAGTGTTGTATCGAAGAAGAATTGGGTACCAAAATCTATTGATTGATTTTGTAAGTTTGTAGATCATCACAAAACAAGGTAGTGCACTGGTAATAATGATTAAAGAGTAAATGTATTGGTTATTTTCATAATTGTCTATGTGGTTGATGTGACGATTGATTATGTGGTTATTGATATTTTTCTAAAAAAATTGAACAAATGATTATATTTGTGAGACACATTAATAATCCTTGTAGTTATAGGAGAGTTATGTAACTTTCATGAATTTAGTGTCATTTATATGCTACTTTTTTTATTTTTACAAATTGAACAACTTCATTTTTGTAATTTTCACAAAAATTACATATGGATTTACTTGCGTTGTTATGTAGTTGAATTCAGTTACCAACAAAATACTTTAAGTTATCTTGCTTTGAAAGATCTTATGTGTTTTTCCTTGTTTACACTAAATCTCTTTTTTAAGATAATTCTGGATTTTAAAGAAACAATATTTGAAATTTTATATTTTACTTTTCAAAAAATTGTTTGATCATATGACATTGTGTTGAATTCATATTATAGACACCGAATTTTAACACATCATTTATTTTTCTAACATTAGGGGGCAGTTGTCTACTTATGGGGTCAAATTTTAATTTTTCGATAAAAAGGGCAAAATCAGCGATTCTAGGGGCAAAACGAGAATTTTTAACACGTAAATATTTTTGCATTGAGTTTTGAGTTCTAAACACACATTTTGTACTTTCATACAAGTTTATGAATTTCTTGTGATTTTTGGGAATTAATTGCTATTTTTTCTGTATATAACGCATTCAGGAGCAAAATGATCATTTCACATATCGATCGCATTTTTCACCAATTTTTGGACTCTAAATTTATTTTTTTTAAGTTTTTAAACTTATTTTAAAATTTTGGTAATTTTTTAGATAAATTGCTTTTTTTTGTAAATACTGCATTTAGGGACAAAATGATCATTTCGCAACCCCGAATGCATTTTTCACCAATTTTGGATTCTAAGTTCATTTTTTTATATTTTAGCCTATTTTTAATTTTAAGCAATTTTAGGGAGCCAACTGCTATTTTTCGGTAAATACAGTATTCAAGAGCAAAATATTCATTTCACACATAAATACATTTTTCACCCGAATTTTATTAAGAAATTTATTATTTGATTTTTTGTGTTTTTTCCCCTTTTTTTGGGTATTTTAGAAAAAATCATGATATTTTTTATTTTTTCTATGTCAAAAAATTATTTTAGGGTGAAATTGTAATTTAATTGCAAGGGTATTTTAATCATTCTATTCATTCTTGGATGATAAGATTCCCTCACAATATAAATACCTCATTTAGTAATAATTAAAAAAAATTAAAAAATCCTAGACACGCTTTTATATACATTTTCACACATTAAATACTGCACACATAAACACACCACAAAATGCACATAGTCAGATTAAACGCACACATAAACACACTACAAACACACATAGTTAGATTAAACACACACCACAAGCACACATAGTTAGATTAAACACACACACAAACACACCCTTTTGTACACACACAAAGATCAAAAGATAAAAAACACAATTTTCACACAAAAATACACAGATACAAAAATCTTCAGCCATCAAATTTCACCAAACCAACAAGAAGGCCACAGATTCTAGCTACACAAATCACTAATTTCCACATCAAAAGGTATTATCTTAACACTAATTTATGGGTTTTACATTTTTTTGGTTAAATCTATGTGCCTTTTTTTCTTTTATTTTCTGGGTTTTTATTTAGGGGTTGCATTTTCTCTTTTGGGGTTCATCTTCTTCTTCCATGTTCAATACCAATCTCCACCACCAAGTCAACTAACTTCAAACCTCTAGAACATCCACCTCCAATTCAACTCAAGCCGACATGTAGCCACTAGGAAAACCTAGAACCCCTCCCTACAACCACTAGTTCCTCCCCTAAATTCCAGCAACATACAACTCACAATCAATCCAAACTATTTAGTCAGCCCAAATCCCCACAACAATCCACAAACTCCACCGTCTCCAACCCCATAACCAACAGGGTAAAGGCATCACAAAAATCAATCAACAAACAAGACCCCAAACATCACCATATACCACTCCCAAGCAACCCATAGTCATCCAAAAACACCATAATCACAGTCCAACCACTAGTCCCAAAACAAAATAACAGCTCCAAACAGCAAGCCCAATCCACTACCCAAAAGTCCCAAACCTTCACCACCGAATTAGCTCTCCAGACAAGCTGATTCCCCAGTAGCTTTTTCACCTCTTGTAACCATACAATTAACTAGACAACTACCGCCATCCAAGCCCTCTTCAACCACCATCTTCCACCGTCACAGTTCAACCTGTCTCCACCATCACCACCATAATCTCCCATTCCTAGTTCACTACCCCTCCTCTGTTTCGGTCTTCACCATCAACCAGAGATAACAAAACCAAGCAACCATCTCCCACTATCAATCTCAAACCAACACCAAAAGCCCCTCAATCGACTAAACATCCCTACCAATAAGCCAATTCCATCAGTCACTAACCTTCACCACAATCGAGAATACTACCAGACAACCGCCTTTCTCATCCTATCACTCCACAACCTCCTCCATCCGTATCCGTTCCTCCAAAATACCCCCATCAATCTACAATTTTATCCATCAAGCCAGCAACTAAAATCAGATGCTCCCAAAAACTATTCAAAACTGTCACAATTAACCACTCTTAGCCACCAACAATATTCAACAAAACCATTACAATCGGAAAGACAACCAAAACCAATTCACCACCCATCACAGACACAAATACACAGTGCACGCACACAACATAATACTCACAGCCCAAACCTCAAACTCTACAAATCGATCACAAATAATCACCCAAAACTAGTGACAATCCCTGCCGCCTCCATCCATGGCTCACAATTCATCTTCCAGTTCTCCACCACCAACACTTGTAGAAAAAATAGTCCAAGCACAACTTGCTCCACCACATCACCACTGCACCAGTCATTGTCTTTACCACCATTAATCATCTGTCCAACGACCAACCCAAAAACGTCATAATTAGTCACTACCCCAACCACAATTAGCCATGAATTGCTCACCATCCACTATCACACACCACCACAACTCCACTAGCCCCTCACTATTGAACCATCGTCTCCAACATGGCCAAAGATCGAACCACCTCCCTCGTTTCCTCCATCATCCCCACTCTTCCCCCTATTTCAAAGGAGAAAGAAAAGAAATAGAAGAGACGGAGGGAAGAAGAGAAAAGAAGAGGAAAGAGAGAAGAGAGAAAATGAACAATTATCAAAGAGAACGGAGAGAACTAGAGAGAGAGAGAGAAAGAGAGAGAGAGAGAGGGAGAAAGTTAAAAGAAAGAAAATAGAGAAAAAAATAGAAGGAGAGAAACAGAAAGAGGGAATTGGAGAAATAGAAGCCGAAAGGAGAGAGAAAAGAGAGAACGGGGAGAAAGAAAATAGAGAGAAAAGAGAGAACGGGGAGAGAAAATAGAGAAACCAAGAGAGAGAAAGTGAGTGAGTAAGAGAGAGAAAGGGCGTTTGCCTAATTTTGGATAGTCAAATTTGTTTCTTTTAGGCTTTTTACAATTTGAATTTTAGTAAATGTTTGTGTTTTGTTGTTCAAGGTTGTGTAATGTTACTATGTCCCTAAAAGGTTTTAATTTAACACATTTAAATCTTTAATTTTACAATTTGGCCCTCCTCAAATTTTATATGCTTTCAATTAGGTCCCGTATTTTGCATCACCCCCCAATTGTATTGTTGGAATTTATATTTAACCTCATTAATATTGCTAGAATTTGCATTTTGTGCCCCACTCCTACTAAAATTTTATTTTTGTCCCCTTTATTTAGCTTTAATTTACAATTGTGTCTCGTGTTAGCTAAATTTGCGATTTGGCCCCTAATTTTGATTGGATTTCTATTTTTATCCCTGTAACTTAAAGGATTTTCATTTTTACCCCAATATGTTAGTATTTCATGTTTTATGCTTTATTCATTTAAATCAAATTATTTTTATTCTTCGTTTTTCTAAGTACTACTACTGGGTCTTCGAGAGAGATATTTTCACAACTTCTAATTTTTCTTTTTATGTGCACCTATGTGTTTTATCTGTTTTTATATGTTTATCTTATTTTATTTACTTTTTGAGCATTTATTTATTTTTATGCTATATTATGTTTGTTTGGTATTTGTATTTGATAGTCAATATAACAGATATGCTATATTTTTCGGCATCTCTATTATTATCGGGCAAATATTTGTATTTAGCTAGGCAAATCTAATAGATAGATTTATTTTTACTTTTTTTCCCTTAAATTGTAAGCTAAGTCCCTGGTGTAATAGTTAGAGCTTGTGTAGTTTTTGCGTACCTATGTGCTTATTCATTTTACTGCTTTCCTTAGAATTTTGCATCTAGATATATGTTTACGTGTTATCTGCTCATATGTACTTTTATATGCTCTTATATGTTTATTTATTTATATTATGCTTTTATTCGTGCTTAATTTGAGGTGCTACTACAGTAGTGCAACACTAGTGAAATTTCATAAAAAATAGGCTAGTTCAATAGTAAACCCTTAGGTCACTTTAGTGCTAGTTTCACTCCTTGTGTGCATTTCATATCATTTCACACACTTGTTTCTCTATTTTTAGTTTTTTCATCTTTGCATGATTTTTATTATTATTACTATCATTATTATCTATTTTAAACATGTCCCACGCATGACATTTAGAATCGCATTTCACATAGAATTTTAGGTCATTTTTGTGATCCGACTATAATTGCTCTCTTTACGTGAAAACGAGCAAGTTTGGGCATCTATTGGCCTTAGCACGCGTTTTTCCTCTGTGAGTAGGAACAGTCAGCCATGAGTTCTTAGTTCTCTGTACCTATTATGTTGCATCCTCACTTTCTTCGATCACTTACTCTTTATACTACTATTTTTCTTTTCTTTTTGCATTCCATATTTGCATCCACACTTGTGACTTCCTTGATACCTCATTTTGGATTTTTTAAATTAATGTGATAATCTCGATCAAGTTTCAACGGGACATCTCGACCCTCCTGATATCACATTAGACTTAGGATTTGCATTCACTTATACACGTCCAAATGCAATAGAATTTAGGGTTATTTTAGAAAATTTTAATTAAACATTGCAACTAGCAGCGGCTAGGGAGTAAGGGTGCCTTAGGTGCAAGCCTTTGCCTTCTCTTTTTTTAGATGTGACTCCCGAACATTTTTCTCTTATTTTTCAAAGACTCAGAGTCGTAAAAAGGTTTTCAAATATTTTTTTAAAATTTTATTTTGTTTTTACTAAAGATTTTTTGAGTGACTTGGTACACCCTAACTCAATATCAAGTGGCAACTCCATTTTTAATAAAACCCTTTTTTCAAACTATTTGGCCAAAACTATTGTATTTTTAGTCCTAGCCTTGTTTTATTTTTCAAAATATCATTTTTTTCAAAAATACACTTTTTAACCAAAAAATTAAATTTTTCACTCACACACAGTTTTTTCAAAACCAAAACACATTTTGAAAGGGTCACCAACCGTTTCAGAGTGCGACACATATGATTGATGAAAATATTAAAAATATGATGAAAATGTGATTTATTATTATTTTTTTTTTGCATTATTGCATTCATATTGGTGTGGGAGTAATACTCCAACTTTTTTATATGACCTTATTTCACTACCTCACCAATTTTTTTTATGTCCAAAATGTTTCCCCAAAAATGAATTTTATCACTAATTATGTTTTCAATAATATTTTTGAAAGATGCTTGTACTTAGAAGGAGAAAATATATTCAAAAATGAGCTTTATGCTTTTAAAGCCAAAATATATATTTTTATATGCTCTATTGAGGGGGAATTCTTCTAAAAGAGAGATATCCCTAGTTTTGATGATGTCAAAAGGAGAAGAAGAACATACTGATACTCATGATGTTTGTTTCTAGTTATGCTATTTGTTTCTTGTTATGTGTGATTAAGCATCAATTAGTTTGTCATCAGTAAAAAATGGAAAAATGTAACTATTGGTTTTCCTAGTTTTGATTACAACAAACTATTGAAGATTCACTAATGATATTTGTTGTGTATAGTAGCGTGTGTTTGCAAAAATAAAATAGGTCTCAAGGTTATTGCACTTAGTGAGAAAAGTTAGTCAAATCAACAGGATAAAAATATCATTGTTAAGAGCTTTTGGACACCTTTTCGGCCACCTATTTCGCCATCCTAACACTTTTCGGCCATCACTTCGGTCACTATTTCGACCGTTCTAAAGCACTGGAAAGAAAAGTTCCAATAAGGTTTGACCACAGTCTTAGCCACCCGTTCAGCAGTCCTAACACCTTAACAAAATGTAATTGTTAGGTTCGTCCACTCTTTCAGTCGTCCTATCACCCCTAACGGCTATTTTTTCAGCATTATAAATTTGACTCATTTGTGATCATTGGAGTTTATTTTAACACATTTTTTCACCTTTATAAATACGAGTATGTATAGAATTGAAATAAATACTTTAACTACATTGATTACAAGTGTTTTTAGAGTAATTTTGAGAGAAAATACTCAAGTTTATGTGTTCTTGCAAGTCTTTGTGAGGTAAGTGTATTGGAAATAAATTGTGTTCTTCAAAATTAGGGTGGTAGCACTTAAGTATAGCTTTTGTAAGGGTTAATTGAGTGAATTGTAAAACGCTTTTGGCTCAACTAGAGGGTGCTAAGGTAAGCAAAGAATAATTACATTGTACATGCTGGTTTTCTTCACCAACTTGTGAAGAAACATAATAGTGGATTTGAATTCCAAGTCGAGGAACTTAGTAGTAGATGTAGGTGTGTATTTTGGCACCAAACCAATATAAATTGATTTTGTCTATTTCTTTATTTACTTTATTGCTCTTTATATGTTACTTATTTGTGATATTATTCGTTTTATTTTTATTGCTAGGTGTGTGGTCATTTAGGCAAAATCACTTAGTGTTAAATTGAGTTAATTTGAACATACTTGCACTTAGAAATTTTGTAGAACCTAATTCGCTTCCCTTTTAGGTTGCCTAGGGCATAACAACATATATTTTAGTATTTATTTCTTTATTTATAAATACAAAATATGTAGATAATATTTAATATGTTTTATTCCTTGTTTGTATGTATGTGAGTGTGTGAACGTGCACGCGCGCGTGTGCACATACACAGGGCTTGAATAGCTCAGGAAGACTTGCGTTGAATACAAAAATACTCGTAGTCGACTCATCAAGTTTAACAAGTAGTTGCCCTCTACTTGAGTTTAGTTAATGTCGATCATTTGACTAAATTGATTGCGAGTCGCTCATCCACTTACAATTCCAGGATAGAAGCCTCATAGCTATTTGGGTGGTTGTTTTGGGCCAACTAGCCACAAACCTTCAAAACCAGAATCAAAAGACGATTTAAGAAACTGGTCAAGGCACAACTTCAAATTGGGATGTTAGATGTGTAGTATCTAGCCCATCATCATCATGTTGGACATCTACCTTAAGAGGCCTAAGAGGAAAACTATTTTCATCAAGTTCATTAGTTTAGGATTCATTATTAGTAATTCTCCACTTTCCATCCAATGTACAAACTCATGCCATAGTTTCTTTTTGTTGCTACCCCACTTTGAACTTCCATCTAGTGCCCCCCATTGTCAGTGGAATCAAATTAGAATAAAGAGCTTTCTGAAGCTAAATAATGTTATTGCATCTGGTGAGGCAAGAATCCTTGGTCATAGATTTCTAAACCTCCGTCCCTCCGAGTTTGCATGTCTTGACTTCCTTTGCAAATGCACATAATTGGTCTTTGAATCTATTTTGTTTTTATAATTATATATTTTCCTTCTTGAAATTATCTGCCTCATTTGTAAATTACTTCTAGTGTTTGGGATTGTTGTTCTCCACTAATTTGGAAACCTGTTGCCATATTCCTCTAGCTCTTGATTGAGTTTGTATCATAATTTTCAAGCAATAGAGTCTCGTTGTTTCCTTTGTACATGTGGTTCAAAATCTTGGCCGATTCATTGCCGTCCCAAGCCGAGTTGTGGTTCAAAGTCCCGGCCGATTCGTTCCCGTCTCGGCCGAGTTGTCATTGGAACGGAGCCTGACGGTCCAAGACCAGTCTGAAGCTACTCGGAGACAGAAGTCTCGCCGAGAACTCAGTCACTTCTCTTCTACTTGAATCGAGTTGTCTCCAAATCGAGAACAAGCAGCCAAGTCACCGGCAAGACGCGCTAGCCAACTAGGTCCAAACAAGCAAAACCCAATCGACCAGAGATTTACAGGCTAATGGTGGAGTGTAAGGTGGTTTTATGGGCTGGCTGCTGGTGGCGATAGGCACTCGTTGCTGTTGTTTTGAGTGATTTTGGATGGCGATTGGGGAGCCTGATTTTGGTGGTTTTAGGTGGTAGATGGGGGCTAATTTTGGTGGTTTTAGTTGGTTTATGGGTTGCAATTTGTGGGAGTGTGATGGGGTGTTGGTTGAGGGTTGAGTTATGGTTGCGATGGTGAGGTTATTTGGGAGAATAATGGTGGCAATTTGGGTGGTGGGGATTTGGGTGGTGTTATGGGATAGGAGGAAATGATGAAGAAGATGGGTTTCTTTTAATCTAACAAAGCATCCACGCAAGGAATTTTTTTTTTGGGAGAGTACTCCGCACATCGCATAGCGAAGGGTTTTTGACCCAATCAATAGACACGCGTTTGACAAATTTAATTGAAAATGAAGAAATACATTTAAGCAATAAGCGGACATAATCCTTTTTTTTTTTACTAAAATGTTCTGACAACTTTAATTGAAAAGAGAGGAAAAATTTGAATGCCCAGGCCTTATCCTTTTGTCACAAATCTGACATTGTCACAAAATGCAAGGATTTACAAAAGCCTTGCATTTTGTTTAATGTGATTCTTTTTTATTTTTGGCAAGAGATTAATCATAAAACAAGTGAAGTTTCTTCTACTTGTATCTTAAACAAATTCTTATTTTGTGTTATTAACGGTAATATTACTTCTATAATTGTTACTTTTAAAATTGTTATGTGTTATTTTAATTCTATTTGTGATTGCATTGCATTGAATGCTTAAAGTTATATACCATTTTTTATATCAGCAAAAATAGTATATTATATAGATTTTCTTTACCAATTTTTTGGTTATTTTTGTTTAGCATTTTTTTTTATATTTTTTATAATTATTTATAATATTTAAAATAGAAATTATTGCCAAAACCAAGACCGATATATCGTATCCGATGTGAAATAGTACATGCCGCAATTGCAACCGTGACTTTAAACCATGTTTATACAGGAGCTTGAGAGGAACGGGAGACTACCGGCGTTCAGTAGCCTATCAAATTGGGTTGACTGTGCTGTTTCAAGTGCTTCATGTGGAGACTGATTCTAGGGCTGTTCAAAAAAACCCGAAAAATCGAAAAATCGGGGAAACCGATCAGTCCCGAACCGAAAAAAAGGGTAACCGAACCGGTTTTTGGTGGCGGGGCGGTTTGCGGGGCGGGTTATATTTTAATCAGGGCGGTTCGCGGTTCACATTTTTGCGAACCGGCGGGTAACCGAACTGAACCGAAATGGGGGTAGTTATGTAATTTTACATGTTACTTATGTAATTTCACATGTTAGTTTGAGTGTTCATTTGGCTATTTGTTGAATATTTATGTTTTTACATTGATTGAAATGAGAAGATGAAGTTTGAAAGACTAAGTGATTATTTTCTTACTTATATAGTTTTTGGTTATTTGTTGAATATTTATATTTTTATGTCGATTGAAATAAAAAGATGAAATTTGAAAGACTAAGTGATTGTTTTCTTATTTATTTAATTTTTGTTTTTTTGAAGATTAAGGTTTTGGATATAATTTAACTTTAAGATATTAATGTTTGTATTATTAGTGATTTAATAATATTTTGTAATTTTTCTTGTTTATTTTTTAAAAAATATAAGTAAATTATTATGGACCGGGTCGGGTACCCGCCCTATCCGAACTGGTTTTGCGGGTAACCGGAAGGCCGGGTACCCGCTACATGTGGATCGGTTTGCGGTTCGAATTTTTACCGAACCGCAAAGACCGGTTCGGTTCACATTTTTTGTCCATAGACCAGGTACCCGGTCCATGAACACCCCTAACTGATTCTGAGAATTATTATGAAGGCCCAAGTCGATGTCTTTCCTGTGGTTGAGACGATTGGCCCAGCTCATAGTTTATAGAGCTAATCCTGTACTTAAGGAACTGATTGGGCCTATTGTGCAATTGTTTTTGCGTCTTATCCATGCGGGGTCCATTTGCAAAATTGCTTTGGCCCAAAATTGTTGATTGTGGGATTTCTAGTACAATGGCCCAAAGCGAAGATACTGTAATTGACCAACCTCGCATTCCCTACTCGGCAGGACGTAAAAAATTAGACCCAGAATAGCCGTGACTATCCAGCCCAAGCATTTTGGAGTGCCGTGGAAATAGCATTGTCAATAGAGGTGTTAGAAAAACCTTCTCCCCACTAAACCGCCTTTCCCGTTCTTTTCTTCCTTGGTCTTTGAATCCATTTCCTTAATAACTGATTACATGAACTCAAAACTTTGGTTGGCCCCATCAAGACCTTGAAAGGCTTAAGTAGAGTGGGAAGGTAACGATTCAAATAATACCTCTCATAAAAAAATCTAAACAGGTGCTTAAAACATATATATGATTTAATAGTGGTTTAATCCTCATTAGTTTCCCCATGCCCATGTAGGCCTCCCTCTTAAGTTAGGAGTAGGAAAAAAGAAAAAAAATTACATCAACTCATCAAAAGTATGTATGTATGTGTATGTATATATGTATATATATATGTTGGTATTTATAGCACGACTATAAATCGATCATGTTATTCTCATATTTATTGATGAGTACATATAAAAATTGTTAATGACAATATGATAATATATTAATAACAATGCTCTTGATGTACTAATCGTATAAAAAACATGAATACACTAGCTTTTAATTGCAGTTACAACCAGGTGATGTTTTCATACATAGTAACGTGAATAAAGGATGATGTTAATGCCAGAGCAATTTAGTTTTAGTAGACAAAATTGCCCTCCACAAATTATAACAATTACTTCAACTTATCCCTTCATGAAACCCACGATCTAATCCGCCTTTTCACTCTCCGTAGTATTCCACTTCAATCAACTTGTCCCTTTCAGAATTCCACAAAGTAACAAACTCTAATTTCCCTTTTCTCTCTTCTTACTATTCCATTGTCTGTTGGGGTGTTCTTCTCCCGCCCCCTTCTGCCCACGCCCCAAGAAATTTTTGGAGAGCTTTATCCTCCTTGTGTAATGCTTTCTCTGGTATTATTACTCTATCCTTCTCCCTTCTTTACTTTTGTTTTCATAAATCTTTCTTTTTTCAACAAACATGACATCTTAAAAACCCTTCTTTGTTTAATATTTAATACTTAAAATTGCTAAAATATCCTATAAGGTAATAAAACTAAAGTAAAATTTTATTGGTATAACTTTCTTTTCGTTTGATAAGTTGATTGTGGTTTGAATTCGTATCGATTGATTTGGACTACTAGTTTTTTTATATATAAAAAAAAAAATCTAGAAGGAACTTGTGAAATTGAACCAGGTAGTTGAAATAGGTGGAGAGAATTGTTTATTTTTGTGCAGTGTCGATGAATTATGAAAAGGAAAGGTGAGGGGTAGAAAAAAGGATGGGAAATAGACAGAAGGTAGGCAAGTTATCTGAAGAGAAAAGCAGGGAGGAAGCAAAGAGGCGGAGAGGGCGTGGCGTTGTGGGGGAGGGAGGAGAGAGAGAGAGGGGGGAAAGGTCAACAAATTAATCGGATTGGGTATTTAAACATGAAGGATGATTTTGTCATTGAAAAAAATTGCTCTGGCTATATATAATTTGTTCTACAATAACACCAATCGTAAATAAAATATAAGTTATTTATGTCTTTTAATTAATCAACAGTCAAATACCCTACAATTAAGAGCTGCAACTCAAGCCACTGAATTATAGATAGAACCGTTGGAAAGCCTAACGGTGCTATTGAAAGCTTTGACCGAGCATTAGGCATTACGGTATAATTTCGCGTGCTTGACAAAATTTTATCACAAAACCAACCAATTTGATTAGGTTATCCGTCACAAAATCTTTAAAGACAAACTGAAATAGGAGGTTAGAAGTTCAAATTTCGGCATTGCCTTCCCTAGGAGTCAAAAATAAATTACAGTTGATGATTAAAAAAAAAAAAAAAGGCAAACTTTCGTTGCAAAATGGTTTTACTGTGATGATTCGTCTGAAGAGTGTTAAATCTTATTTATTTCTATAAAAATATACCACATGTAAGTAATAAAATAATTGCATCTTCATTGCCATCTTCACATGCCCAAGCACAACACAACGCTTCCCCCTCTGCCCCCATCGACCGTGCCTTTCTCTCGCGGTCTTCTTCAGAGATTTATTATTTCATTCATCTCCCAAAAAATAAAAAGATAAAAAGAAAATAGTCCAAATGTACTCCAAATTAGCCTCCCGACTAACCTCTCATCTCCTCCGCCACCTCCGCCCAACAACCACCGCCGTCCTCCGCCACGACCACAACTGCTACAAGTTTTTCAGCACCACCACCGTCCTGGATTCTAACCCCATAACCTCCCTCTATCAGCCCTCCCACTACAACCTCTCCTCCAATCTCCGCTTTTTCTCGACCCGGGCCGCCAGACCTCTCCGTCAAACCCGGACCGACATCGGAGCACGAGCCCGTCAACTCCAAACCCGCCGTCTATGGACCTACGCCTTAACGTTCAGCTGCATCGCCGGGTTTATAGTGATCGTCCTGAACCAATTCCAAGATCAGCTCGTCTTCTACGTCACCCCAACCGATGCCCTAGCCAAATACTCCGAAAACCCTTCCAAATCGAAATTCCGCCTTGGCGGCCTCGTCCTCGAGGGCAGCTTGACGCAGATTCCTTCGTCGCCGGAGATGGAGTTCGTGATCACGGACCTAATGACGGATATTTTGGTGAAATATGAGGGTTCGTTGCCGGATTTGTTCCGGGAAGGGCATTCGGTTGTTGTGGAAGGGTTTATTAGGCCGTGGGAAGATAATAATAATAAAAATAGTAATAGTAATCACGGCAAGCCATTTAGGGTTTCGGAGAAAGCTAGGAGCGGGGAATGTTATTTTAAGGCCACGGAGGTTTTGGCTAAGCATGATGAGAAGTATATGCCTCAAGAAGTCGCGACGGCGATTGAGAAAAATAAGAAAATTTTGATTCAGGAGCAGCAGCAGCAAAAAGCTGAGGGGAAAGGAGCTGGAGATAGAGCTGTTGGAACTGCATAGCTTTAGAGGAATTGGTAATCATTTTTTTGATGTTGGATTATTTTTGCTCGTGGAATCTACTACAGTTTTGTTTATTTGAAACGTCAACAATATACTATGAACGAATTTATTTGTAACACAGTTATTAATTGCTGGTAGTAACAGGTAGAAGATGAGAGTGAGGGAGGTAGAAGGGAGAGTCCAATGATTGATTGATGGAATTGAATTTACATTTTTTGGTAGAGCTTCGAATTTAATGGTGATAAAGGGATTATGTTGGTCACAGGTCCAGGGATGTTGGGGATCCTGTGGGATTCCCAGTTTTGATACTAGTGAATAAATGACAATTCATTCTTGGTACATCGTTTCATTTGATTTTGAGGATGTTTGGTTAGTTGTATATGTAATCTAGTAATCATTGTTGGCCCGGTGCTATGATTTTATTGCTTGTTTTAAAATTTAATACAGTTTTCAGCGCATCTCTATCTGCTTATTTCGATATGTTGTATATGCCGAGTTCAAGGCTTTTTGCACTAAAAATTTAGGGGTGTGCTTTGAATGGGGTGAAAAGAAGAGGTATGGGCAAGTAGTTGAGAATAAATCGATATACAGAGAGTATTAAAAAAGAAAAGATGTTGATGAGTTTGAACTTTCAAAATCAATTTTTTTTTTTTTTCAAGATCTTCTTTTACTTTTTATGCATTGGATGGAGTTTTGTTACTAAAATGGTGACCTATTATGGCATCTTTTACAAAATTTTTAATCTTGTAGTTAGTTCTTCTGATTGCTGAATAACTGATTACTAGCGTTGACTGGTAGGAATTCTTTAACAAGTCTTAAGAGTTATATGCCATTCTTGAGATATACATAGTTGTTACTAGCCTTTTTTGAGGTTTGATTCCCATTTCATATTAAACTCGCTTGTTGAATTTAGTTGTAATGGTATTGTACTGAAGCCAAAGGAATCATAGATAATTTGGGCTGAATGGCATGCACATTCTTAAGTCTAATTGACATCTTGTTCATATCTACTGATGTAACTGTATGCAGATGTGATAATATGATGGTTAGATAACGTTGGGTGTAAATTTCATAATCCTCTGAGTTGCACAATCTCATGGATAGTAGCATTCTTGGTTTAATCATCTAGTTAAGGCTGCAGAATTGAGACTGCTTCTTATGGCCTACGTCATGTTCAATTTGGAATAGAATTATAAATTTATATGGAAATTGGATGGCTTTCAAATGGCAAGATATATATATATATATATATATATATCCTAAGGCTGTGTTAGGCTTTTTGTAGGAACTGGAATGGAAAACAATTTGGATTGGTAATCTACAGAACCGGTAGTGTTAAATCATTTATGTGGCTTTTGATGTCAATTATTTCCATATTGAGCCATAGACTATCTAATTTAACTAAAGAAATGCATAGAAAAGAAATGCATAGACTATCTGATGTAACCCCTCTAGTTTAAATAATTTTTTGCACTTGAAGCAATTTTGTGATTGGACTCCAGCAAATTCTGGTTTTCAAAAATTATAAGAACTTCACCCAAAATCGAAAAAAGAAAAAAAAAAAAGAAAAAATAAATCCTCAATAGCAGGTCCATCCATCACTCATGAGCCATGCCTTTTCGCCCGAATGTTTGGTAGGCAGCCTGGTGACCTTTTATCGTAGCCATCTAGTACTGTTAGGCTTTTTTTTTTTTTTTTTCCCCTTTTTCAAAACATAGTTCTTTTTTTTTTTTTTTTTTTGAGGAAATTCAAAACATAGTTCTAAGTCTCAATTTGTTCAAGTTAAACCGTCTTCAGCTGCTGCATTCTGTGGGAAAAAGATTTACTAAAGATGTGAGTTAAGTGGACGGTTGTTGATGGAGAATCACTGTTGATACATGGTAATTGGATACCGGGCCAACAAAATCCTCTGCTTGGAAAAGGTGCATCTCTGAATTGTCTAAACCTCGAAGTATCAGGTCCATTGATAATTTCCTGCTCCCACGGTGCAGAAGATACTATTAATTCATATTCCAGCTTCTCAAGGAAAAGATACTTTTTATTAGGATTATGAAAAGCATGGTAACAATTCAGTCAAATCTGGATATCATTTTTCTTATAATGTCAAGAGTGGCTCTCATCCACTATCTTCCATGTTGCCTATCTGCAACAATAGTGATCTTTTTCATGTATGGAAGATAATATAGGCCCTCCACGTGCCTGCAAAAATACAGTTCTTGCTATGGAGATTAATGTCTGTTGCTTGTCCAACAAATCAAAAACTATTCAGAAGAGGCTGTCTAGATGTTCCTTTATGTTTACTTTGTGGTAGCAGTGAGAAATCAACACGTTACCTGTTTCTGGAATGCGAACTATCGAAGTGGGTTTGGCGACTTTTTCCATTGGGATTTGACTTTGATGTAGGCAACAAAATCCCATATTCAAGTTTTTTGCAGCAATTGTTATTAAATGCACAGAAGAAAATCTTATTGTTTTTTCTGTTTGTATTTTATGGCATATATTGATGGCCAGGAATAATTTTTATTGGGATGGGAAAGAATTTCAGCTTTCCAAAATCCCATCAGCTGCGAATCAGATAGCATTTTCTGTAATTCATTCTTATGTTCATTCTTTTGAGATTCAGGCCCAGCAATCCTCTATTACTACTGATAGAAGGAGCATCTGTTGTGGACATATGGATTCAAATGGTCAAATGAATCCATATTGCAAGGTAATTGTGGACGTATCTTATGATAATATTTCAGGGAAGGCTGCCATAAGATGGATATTGGAAGATCCTTCCTGAAAATTCTTCCAGGGAGCAAAGACAGTGAGTGTTTTATCAGCATTACAGGGTGAGTCTCTTACCTGTCTAATTGGGCTTAAGCAAGTAGAAGAATGTGCTTTTTTTTAACAAAAAGAACAAGTGACCTATCTGATTTAGTAACGATTGCAGATATTAAAAAGCAAGCAAATAACTTGATATCATTGGGGATGGATTTAATACGTACAAGTGCATTATCAACATCCTAAAGTTGCGTTATTACTGACTGGCATTCGGTAAATACTGATATCAAAAGAATACCCATTGTTCTGTTTGGGAAAAAAAAGCACACTACCACATTTGCTAGCTAAAGAAGCTAGATTACGATTGTCAGCGATTTACTGCTGTGAGTTGTGAATTAAAGAAGGATATATTCTCTTTGAATAAGAAGGGGCCACTGATAGTACCTCTCTTCTTAGAAAGAATGTGATTCGTTCTTGTGCTAATGAATGTATATTATTAGTACACATGCTCAGAGTTGGTATTGATATTGTTGATCCAGAAATCAAAATTACCAAAAATTAGAATCATTGTTCCCCCATTTCTATAGACAAACAAAAAATTTTGCAAATAAAAGAAGTGTCAAGCTTCAATCACTCACGTCCACTGGTGGAGATAAAATTTGTACGTATCTATAAAAGAAGTGCTCTTTAGATGGTGGGAAACCGAAAGAGAGGTGAGGATAATATGGCTATCTTTTTGTTCATTTCTTTTTAACAGTTTTTAACAATTTGTAGCTTAACGAATTTTGCTGGATCTTAGTCAGACGTTAGCGATTACGCTAGTTAACTCTCTTAATAGCAAAAATTATTACATTAGTTAACTCTCTTAATAGCAAAAATTTTCACTGTAATAAAGATAAAATTGATTTGTTTCTCTCTTTTAAAAATTCTGGAGTCTCCAGAATTTTATGTATGATTACACTAGACAAATTGCAGTTCACATTGGATTGCATATGTTGCGGCAAAAATTTCCTAATTGATTTCTTTCTCTATTTCAAAAGATGTAAGTCCCATTATACGAGACAAATCCACTTCATATTCAATCGGATTACTTGTGGACAATGTAGACCGTACATCATTTTTTTTTTTTTTTTTTGGTTCAGAATTTTAAAGCAAATGGCCCCGGGCCATGTCACGGTAAGCATCCCAGATCGGGCTTTTAGTTGGACTTTGGAATTTGTTGACCGGTGTTGATAAGGGTGTGAATTTGACAGCTTCTTGTTCAACCCAACGGGATATTGGTCTCATTTGATGGATTAAAACCCAAGTTGGGCCTCCATTTTTGACTAAATTATACGGTCTTCTTTAGCTTTGCAAAATTATTAAAATGCGGTGGTGTCGTCTCTAGCTATAGAAGGAGATAAATTTCTATTTTTCCTAAACTTTTATTGGTTAAAAAAAAACTTCAGAAAACATTACTGATATTTGTTATAGCCTTTTAAAATAGCACTAATATAAGTAATATTTGCACATTGGAGGTAATAGATTCATGTGTTTTACTTTATCTTCACAACCGTCCCTCAAAAAATTGCCCATTATCTTAAAAAAAAAAATTATCTAATAAATAACAAGCTTTCAAAAAGTATTCTTCAAATTTTTCTAGAGTGGATTAGCCTGTGAACCCAATGATATATTAAAGAGCCAACAAGGCTCAATAAATCCCACTGAGCCTTGTTGGATCCAATTTTCACCACTAGGTCTATAAGCGATCCATGATAGAATGGCTAGCATTCTTCAAATGATTGGAACAGGATTCTAAAGAAAAAAGGAGCACAATAATTTACCAGAAATCCATCCAGTACAATTGTTAAACCAGAGGGGTTATAACATTATTGTCCTTGGCAACTTACAAGTGGGGCCGAGGCTTTACGGTGAGGTAGAAATCGTCCGGTAAGACAATAATATCATTTTGGTCACCGTCTGTCATGACAACTATTTTGGTTTTTCTTTCGCCCACTGAAAACTGGTAACTGCGTGCAATTAAGGATGGACAGCCATGCACCTTTAAAGGTCCACAGGCAATTGGAAGTAGTTGCATGGTAGCCAATTGGAAGACATGTAACCAACATCATTACTAGATTATATCACTTCTTTCATTTCCTCCCTCCATTCAGAAATTGAATGGCGTCCCTTCAACTTTCAATCAATCGGTCACAAAACAATGTCTTTTTTCATTACGAGAAATTTATTCATTACACTTTTTATTTTTTTTAAGCCAAAAAATCCTTATTATTGGAATTTACAATTTTTTGCATAAAAATTTAAAATATTTTAACTAATGGTTATGTTAGCAAAAATGAAGTGCCTGAATAAAAAAAATTCACACTTCACTAAGGGGATCAAATTCTTAGCCCCATTTATTGAGCTCATATCAGACGCCATACATCTGGTGTTGCCACTAGGGCTGTTCAAAAAAATCCGAAAAATCGAAAAATCGGGAAAACTGATCCGCCCGAACCGAAAAAAAAGGTAACCGAACCGGTTTTTTGTGGCGGGGCGGTTTGCAAGGCAGGTTATATTTTAATCGGGGCGGTTCTCGGTTCCCATTTTTGCGAACCGGCGGGTAACCGAACCGAACCAAAATGGGGGTAGTTATGTAATTTCACATGTTACTTATGTAATTTCATGTATTAGTTTGGGTGTTCATTTGGCTATTTATTGAATATTTATGTTTTTACATTGATTGAAATGAGAAGATGAAGTTTGAAAGACTAAGTGATTATTTTCTTGTTTATATAGTTTCTGGTTATTTGTTGAATATTTATGTTTTTATGTTGATTGAAATGAAAAGATGAAATTTGAAAGACTAAGTGATTGTTTTCTTATTTATTTAATTTTTGTTTTTTTTGAATATTAAGGTTTTGGATGTAATTTAACTTTAAGATATTAATGTTTGTATTATTAGTGATTTATAATATTTTGTAATTTTTCTTGTTTATTTTTTAAAAAATATAGGTAAATTATTATGGATCAGGTCGGGTACCCGCTCTATTCAAACCGGTTTTGCGGGTAACCGGAAGGCTGGGTACCCGCTACATGTGGACCGATTTGCGGTTCGAATTTTTACCGAACCACAAAGACCGATTCGGTTCACATTTTTTGTCCATAGACCGGGTACCCGGTCCATAAACACCCCTAACTGTCACGTATATCAAACACTTATCCACTTCACTAAGGTATTTACTAAACTCGAAACAGCAAGATTATAAACTAGTGGATCCAGCAAGTGGTAAAATAGTACTTCTCGTGTGCCAGAGCAATACAACCATCAGATTATACGTTTCCACTGCGATGATGTTTGGCAAGAATACTGCTTTTTACATCGACTAGTAGTGACAGCGAACTTGGGCCATATAAAGGCGTGCAGTCCTTGAAGCAATAAAGGGCCATTTTTCCATCTTTTGTTTTCTCTCCTCATTTTTTTTTTTTTTTTGGCCCTTATGACATTTTTGCTGGAAAAAGCTACTAATCATAGACTATTTGTCAACACAAAATCGAGAACAGAAACTATGGTCCTGAAAAAGACGAATGCTTGATGTCACTGCTCACAGATTTAATGTGCACGCACCTCTGGAGAACCAAATCTGTCAACCCCATAAAGCGGTAGCTTACCTATTCAAATAATTCAATGCACAAGAATTTGCAACAACCATCATATTAACAAAAGAAAATCAACTTTCACAGCTGATCTGCAAACATAGACAGGATGTTGATATATTACAACCACACTGTAAACTTTGAACGACACATGAAACAGATCTGAAAAGGAAGGGGGAAAAAAAATGCTACTTGATTAAGGAAAACTATTCTTTGTGGCTACTAAAGCTAACAAAGCAAAACAGTGCTCCACTATCATCTGCACATATTTTGTTTCTCAAATTAGTAGGCCTATCAGGTTAGTGTGTTATCTGAAGCATCCATTTGTTGCTTTCACTGAACTGATCTTCTAAGATAGTTCAAATCCTTCAGTCTTTGAGCAAGCACAAGTTCTTCCACGCCGCTTCTGTAACTTGTTTGGACTGTTGCTTGCTGAAAATCTCCTTAACGTGTCAACCTGTTGCAAAATCGAGGTCGGTTGATGGTAAGACCAATGAACAAAGACAAAATTCTTTGGACAAGGGGAAGCGGAAGTAAAATAAAAACGAAAGATATCATTCATCGAAAACAAGCATATAAATAAAAATGATAAACTGGATCGACTGAAAGACAGTGCTCCATTGCTCTGAAGAATTATGTTGGGAAGGCTCTTAGATAATATGCAAAACCAATAGACCCCACTTCCGGAGGAAAACACCATAGGGAATTCCTAAAGCTAAGCAGCAATACAACATCTGGGATTTGAACCCAAAACACTTGCCCTGAAGAGTAAACGGTAGGTTGTCTGGCAATATAGCCTCGAGGCCATTAGGACCGATCCTCCCTTGGTCTTGCTTATATGGTAAATAGACCAAAGTGACTACAAAATACCCAAGTGGATTTCCGATTAATAACTCAGAGAATTTCTTCTAGATTGCTCAAATTTTCAAACAGCACTAGTAAAGCTAGTTGCGAGAAGATAGTTTTGGTGCGATCAAGCAAAATTCTAAATCATCCTTTGAGTACCCATTCAGCAAAGCACCAAAAACCAAGAATGAAGTGGACCTCGATCAACGCTATATTAAAACTTTCGTACAAGTGAACCACGGATGAAGGGCACCTCAATACTTAAGTAGAATCACACCTCGATCAATATTTCAATGTTTTTTTCACAAACCTTAGATTAAAATGCACCTCAACATAGTATCCCTCTTTTGAGATGGAGAAACCGCACCAGGTTTGCAACAGAACAGTAGGTGTAAACCATACTGTTCAAGGTTGCAGATGCCCTCTCAGATGCCTTTTCAACATAATTTGTTCAAGTAGTCAATTATAGTAAATCTAAAACAGTTGCTGAAAGAACTTAATGAGGAAAAAAAAAATCCAGAACATTCACAAAGTGCAGGGATGCCAAAAACAATAATAGAGCAACTTAACTACGTGAAATTCAATGAACAAAAAATACAGTAACATGTAGCTGTACCTTGTCTCTGTGAGATTTTATAACAGCAACCAATAATTCATCTCCTGCAATTCGCCTAACTAGTCCTATCAATTCTTGTCGGGAGATCTTCTTTTCCTAGATGTTCCAAATTGCCACCAAAAATTTAGTTTAGAATACAGAAACAACAGAACTATAATTCAAGAATTTAGAATTACAAGCAAGCAAAGTCAGATACTTACTCGGTGATTGCTGTGATGCTTTCGGATTACTTTGATGCGATCAGGAGGTAAGAATTTCGAGAGTTCAGAAATTAATGTTGGAAAAGGCATCCAAGGCGATGTAGGCATCTTAAAGGAGGTTGAAATCCTATCAATTCCTGCAAGTAAGGAAGACTAATTTAGAACCTTACAATTTAGATTACACAGCATAAAAGATAGCAAAATCAATGCCAAACTGCTCACCTTTAGAGTTGGATAGCAATCTGAAACTAACCACATATTCTGGGAGGATAACATTGTTCATGTGAGTACTCCAGACAACATATTTTTTAGGAGACAACAAATTGTCAACCCCTGAATCAAACTCCTCAGAACTCGGATGGGATTGTCCAGAACCAGGACGAACAAGCTCCATTCTCCCCAATATAACACGGCAAAGCACTAGGTGCCTTAGGCCATTCTCATCAATTACTGAGGATTGCATACTGCAAAGATCAACACTGATCATTTTGCTATCAATCAATCTAACACACAAGTAATTAAAACATGAAAACAGGCAATTACCTTTCAAGAGGAGAATCAGGAGGGGAAAAATAGATTCCTCGACCATAAATTCCATTGTTCAAAGTATCATGACCAAATCCATGCAGAAAAATGTTTCTAATCTCATCCTTAGAAGCACCATACCAAGCATATTTGATGTTAGCACGGCCTTCATTCTTCTTCTCTATAGCTCGAGAGAAGATGAGAAAACTTTGGACCCTTGCTTGAGCTGTCAAGCTACAAGGAACGTTAATCTTATGAATAGCCTCCACTTGAGTATGCAACCCATTTTCAATCAAAGACGAAGCAAGTCTTTGCTTGATAAATTGGTGTTGCTTATCTTCTTCATCAACTCTAATCAAGCAAGGTCCAAATAATCCCAAACTCTCTTCAGTGCTGGTGCCAGAAATTCCACTTTCGCAATCAGAAACCATGTCCTGATCAGAAGCATTATTTGGCTCTAAACTCATTTCTTGGTTGCCCGGATGATACAAATTCTTATCAAAGGGAGGAGTTCTCGTGTCGTAAGGAGCAAAAGCCATGAATGCATGTGGATTTCCCTCATTAATACCCAAAGGTACAGAAACAAGCTGCCGACTCTGATGCATATTGCTCCCCATAACCGACATATTTATGTATGGTGGGAAAAATTCAAAGACGTGAGAAAGAAGTAATAAATTAACTTGGTCTACAATTCAGGAAAAACCAGCCGAAGTGGAAAAGTACTAATTGGCCTAATCAAATATCTACCTAATTCTAATGAAGAGAAGGAAGCAGAAAGTCTTGAACGGTTAGCATTTTTACACCAAGAACTATGGTAATTTTACAGGAGATCAAATCTAGCTTTCAGCTTCGTTTGGAATTGGATTCTTATGCAAAGCTATCAATGCTTGCAGAAACACCAAAAAACTTTAGCAGAGTTGAAGAATATTCACAGACAGAAGACAAAAGAATCTATAATTTATATAAATTACTCTGGCAACAAAACAAACAAAATCTCAAAAGCACATTCCGAGAGATTTCTGAGAATAAAGAAAAGATTGAACCCACTACGAGAAGAACAAGTTTGGAACTAAAAGCTACTCCTTGGAGCTTCTATGAGGAAAAAACAAGAAATAAAATTGGAATACAATATATATATATATATATATATATATATATATTTGCTGACGAAACAGGGAAATAATAGGGGAAAAAAAGAGATGTTTTTCAAAATGGATTGGGATTTGGTTAATGGGCTTTACTTGGAAAAGAAGGAGCGAAAAGAGGAGAATTGGGAAGCAAGTACTAATAAGCAAAAGTTGAGAAGAGGGAAGAGGGAAAGAGGGGATGGTGGGCAGCAGCCAACCGAAACACCGCCTCAAGTTTTCCTGCTTTAGGAAGGTTTTAGATTTTTCCCTCCTCTCTTGGTTTGGTTCAGTTGGCGGTTTCTCACTTCATTATTACTTTATATAGTTTTTGTGTGGTGTTCTCAGATGGGCGGTTTGGGTTGTGCGTGACCGCACTTTGATTTGGGGAGCCGACGTTTTTGTTCAAATAGAAGGGTCAAAACTAGGTGGATTGTTGAAGGATTTTCTTGGGGATGGGGCTTTGGGGTGGGGGTAGTTATTATTATTATCATTTGGTTAATTGGTTTGTTATCACACTTGTAAATCATGATTTTTTTTAAACGAAACTTAATTTTAATTATATTGCCAGTTTATTTCAACTTTTGTAAAAGTGATTATACAATATTACAATTCATATAAAAAATTACAATATAAAATTTTTGAATTCTAAAAAAAAATCTTATAAGTATGCAAGCTAAAAAATTTCAATAATTAACAAGTTGGATTGAATTTTCGGAAAACATGATAGTGATTATGATACAAAGGAAATAAAAATTTATACATGTAATACAAATTATAACCATTTTTGCCTATATTACGAGCATAAGATATTATTGTGTTCAGCTCATGATATCGATAATTTCAATCTTTTAACGATGCATAAAATTTCAACCACCTAATACGTTCGTACGAAACTAATTTGCTAGTAAAAATGCAAAGTCGTTGTTTATAGGTGAACTATATAATTTCTTTTATTTGCTCTAATTAGTTTCGTGTTTTACAAATATTCATTCTATGAGTAAAGCCTAGGCAGCCATGGACTTGGACATAAAAGTGTTATTCTTCACAATTTGTATTCTTTTGGGTTGTGAAAAAAAAATGTTAAAAGGAATATTGTAATTTAATTTAGTTTTGGTAAATGAAAGGAAGTATTCAAATCGATAAAGGAATTAGAAATAATAGAAACAAATAAAAGAATAGGGGCTGCTACAGAAACCTAAAAGGTGTAGAATTTGATTCCTTGATTGGTTGACTCCAGTTTGCATGTGGCGTGCGAATGTGTGTACGCATACGTGGGTGGACACTGCGTGTGGATGTAGCGTTGAATTATTATGTTATTGGCTTTGCTGTTATTTTGCTTTGGCCAAAAGAATTGATAAGTGAGACTTAATCAAAGTTTTTTAGACACACAGATGAGGTATGCCAATTCGTACACGTCTGACCCTTCTCCAAGTATACACGGTATAAACGCTAAACTCCAAACAACATTGATCTTCCCACCTCAAAATTAGAAAACCTTAATTAATACACTAAACACCTTTGGTCTGAAAGGCTTTGCTTTCTAATTTTATTTTATTGGGGGAGTTTAGTACATTAAACCTAATAAAAATAAGAAAAAAGGACATTTGACTTTTCGCCAGATGTTCGAAGTTTAAAAGTGACAGACAGGCACAGATGAAATAAAAATATGTACACAAAATAAAACGAGTCTATGCATTCTATTTAATGGAATTCTAAATTCTAAAAAAATGATCTTGGTAATACATAAAAAGCGTAACAATTAGCTCAACATCAAATCATATACATGTAATTTGTACATACATCTCTATTTGTTAGTACTATAAAGTTTAACGAAAAGATGGAAAGGACTTCCTATGAATTTCGGAAGTAATCTTTGTGTATTTGTGTGAGAAGAAAAAGGGCTGACACTTTACCATTTCATAGGATAACGAGCGCCGCATATGCAATGTTTTAAAAATCAAACTGAATCAGCTGGTTCAACCAATTGGATCACGAACCGTTCATAATTTTGGTCCGATTCACATACTGTGTCAATTAAATTTGAGAATCACAAGAATCAATTTGAACTGTGAACGAATAGTTTTGTAATTTTGTCAACAAATTGAAGAAAAAAAATACTTGTTAAAAAATTTTAATGTTACTAACTATTAATTACTAATTTCAGGATGTGGTGGCTTTTTGGATAGAATTTAAGATTATTAATATCTTTTTGTAAGTTCAATTGACATGAATTATTTGTTCGAATTTGACAATTTAAAATTTATTTTTCAAAGTCCAAGTTTTTTAGAAATATTTGATGTCTTATATTAGTTTATAAAATGTCTAGGTATTTATATATTTATTTTGAAAAAAAAAACATTGAACCAAGGTTGAATTGGTCACCTCACCATTCAATTAATGGTTTGGGTTTCAAAACATTGCAAATGTGTATTTCAATTAGAAGGGATCGGAAATAAATAGAGGGCCGAGTGGTTAAAATTCTACGGCTCCACTCTAGAGGTCGGAGGTTTGGAATCCCACCATCACAATTCTTCTCTCCCAAATGTAATAGTATAAGCTTGATTAAAAAAAAAAAAATAGAAGGGATCTATATACAGTTCCATTTGAAGATGCCATTAATTATTATTTCCTATACTTTGGTTATTAATTTTCTTATTAAGCGTATCACACATTATACGCGATAAGTATAGGTTGTCATAACAGGCGCCACTGGATAATATCAGCTGAAAAAAAAGGCGGTCGGCGCAGCTGATCATTTTCGTTAACTACAGGTCTATGGGTAGAAGGCCAATACAATTTATCTACTATTTCTTAAAACGTAGGGCACTTACGAGATGAAATTTATCACTACCAGCTTTTTCTTTCTTTCTTTTTTTAGTCTTTTGGTTACAAAACAATTTATCACTGCTAGTTTTGCAGGCATTTTGCTAATTCTAGCTGTTTCTTGATGTATCCATATACCTTATATTATATGTGGATAGAAATTGAGAGCATTTACTTTCAGCTATAAAACCCTTTTCGAACCCGGAAATCTTGAATTCCCAACAACTGCAATTTTGGCAAATACCAAAACTACTTGTATACGGATTCACCCAACTTGTTCAGAGCTGACAAGATATGCTTGATTGTCCCGTTCAAATGTAGCCATAAGAAACCCCACAGCTGCCTAAAATAAAACTCTTTCTTTTCCTACCAATACTAGAAGATCAAAAATTAAAAATTGGATAAACCACACGAACTTTTTGCAGCACTATGGTTTTGTTTAGTTGAATTGAGAACATTTTCTCAGAATTTTTATTAGTGTCAAACACTTTTTCTTGTATAAAATATTTTTTAATTTTTTTCATCCGGCCAAAAAACTCAGTGTTAAGTTATCTTCGTAAGAGTTCAAAAGTTACATTAAACTAATTATCTTTTCAACATCAATTGGCAAACTAACATTTCTTTTTAATTATTATCAACTCATTCTTAAGTTATCTTCATAAGAGTTCAAAAGTTACTTTAAACTAATTATCTTTTCAACATCAATTGGCAAACTAACATTTCTTTTTAATTATTATCAACTCATTCTTTTTTCATCTTAGCTCTCTCAACAATGTAATTATAGCTACGCGTACTTTATCATTAAATTGTAATTAAAATAATCTTCAGTTAACTCTAATTACTTATTAAACATTTGCAGCAATTGTTATTAGATATTTTAGTTCGTATTACCAATATTAAAAATAAAAAAATAAAAAATAAAAAAATCTATTTTAAAAGATATTCACATCCAAACACCAAAAAATTGTAAGGAAAATGAGTTTTTTCAAGTAGAACATTCTCCTAAAAAAATTTCCTAAAAGAAAACATTTTACGTCGAGCCAAATGGACCCTAAATAAAAGAAATATTTATTTTATTTTGAACTAAAATGTGGCTCTCGATAACTTGAAAAACTAAGCAAAATATCTCTATCATTATGACAAAATCTAAAAGAAGCATTATGACTTGCAAAAGTTTATTAGCTTAAACATATTTCCTAGTTGATTTTGATTTTGTATACATCATCTATAAACTAAAGTAAATTTGTAACTAGTATGAGATTTAATGGTTATTAATCTAGAAAAGTAAAAACAAAATTGCCTTCGTTAGCCCAAACCAAAGGTGCGCAGGTCAGATATGGATTGCCTGAATTATGCAACTGTATGTGGTCCAAGTCCATCTTGGGCCAGAATCTTGGACTACAAGTGTTAGTGATGTTTGTTTGACGTTAATATTGGGTGATCGCAATTTTTTTGCTTCTAACACAATCCTCATGAATTATTTGCCTATTGTGTAATGGCTTTTATTACGTGCTTGAAAGGAAATTGATGTCCAGATTTTTCAACATTATATTTCTTGGGTCGCAAGTTTGGTAAAACTTTGCCAAGTTTTGTTATCTTTTGTACTGTTTTGGTATAAAAAAAAAAATCTTTCAAGAATCTGGAAATGCATTTTTTGTGTTATCCGCATAACCAACCACTACCCATGTGACGAGGGAATTTGTTTTTTACATGTATTATTACACTTATTATCTCAAGATAATGCAAATAAAATCACAAGAAATCACTCTTCAAATATATTGCTATTTTATGTTGCTTGTGTTCATCGCATAGAGTTCCCAGAGAAAGCGGATTGTTAGAAGGGGCCTCATTTGCATGAATAACAAAAAAAAAAGGGATAATTACAGAAACCTCCCCTGAGGTTTCTGACAATTACACCTAGCACCCCTGAGGTTTGAAAAATTACACTAACCTCCCCTGGCCACTTAAAATGACTATAATAACCCTTGACTTATTATTCTTATTATTATTTGCAAATTGATTTATGAATTTAGGGTTTGGAAGTTACAAAGTTACTAATATATAATTGGTTTTGGGTAAATAGATTTGGATGTCTTGCTAGGGAATATTTATGAATTTTGCCTCTATAATACGGTTGCTTGTGATGGTGGTAACTGATAAAAATGGAGCTAGCGTGATATGGTGGTGGTAGTGGTTGTTGTTCAAGTGGTAAAAACAAGATGAATTTTTTATTTTTATTTTCCTGATTAGTTGGCAGTGGTGTACCGGTGTTGGTGAGATTGTTTTGTGGTTGCTAATGGCAGTGTTCATGAAGTTGGTGGCGGTAGTTCAAGTGGTAAAAAATATATATATTATTTTTTTTTGGTTTTTAGATTAAGAAGGGCAAAATTGAATTTTCATTTAAAACTTATGTTGATAGGGGAGGTCTTGTTACTAAAACAATAAATGTAAGGGAGGTTTGTGTAATTTTTGAAACTTAAAGGGTGCCAAGTGAAATTGTCAGAAACCTCAGGGGAGGTTTCTGTAATTATCCCAAAAAAAAAAACCAGAAACCAACATTAATTTATGCCTTATTTGAGCTCGTTTCTATGTTCTGCCTCGTGGCAAAATTTGCTCCAGCCGGGCCCACATACTGATTTTAAAGTAACCTTGATAAGGAACTCCTTTTTTTTTTTTTTTAATCTCTAAATGAATTAGAAGTTTATCTATTTCTGAAATAGAGAAAGAAACTCTCTATTTCTGAAAACATGGCGCACTAAAAACTGATGGGTTGCTGGATGAAAGTTAATATATCAGTATTCTTACTACAGAAAGTTTTATCTTGCGTATTTCTATTTGTCTACGTATTTTTTACCCCTCAAATTATGGATATGGTCCTTTTATTCTTTTTATATCACTTTGAACCTAAATCTAAGGAAATATCTTTATAATTGTGAATAAACCCAAGCTGCTGGTCTAATTTACAAGAAGCAACTTTTCCATTGACTCAAGCCACACAATAAACATGAAAGCCAGAAGATGTAGCCTAACTGATGTTGATTGTTTACGTATTCAACATATATTATGGTCAATTTCGCAATTAATTTGACATAATAAATATTCATTGATTCAGTTCGACATACAACTCTGGGGGAAGCTCCCCGAGGGGTTTTTTTTTTTTTTTTTTTTTTTTTTGGGGGGGGGGGGGGGGGGGGTTGTTGTGTGCATGAGATTGTTTACCTATATTGTTCAATTATATTTGGTCTAAGCCTAATTTTCCAGTTCAATTATATCTATTGGACCACAATACACTCCTAAGGAAGTGTTTACCTACCGGAAGACGATGAGGTTTTTATCACTTACTGGGAAAAGAAACTTGACGTCTATAGTTTTTGAACCAGATTACGTATATTTCTTGGTCCGCAAGGTTAAATAGCAATTAGAGTCAATTTTTGTTTTTCTTGTTTTGTCTAAAGGTAATGATTTTTTTGAGTCCATAAACGCATTTTGGCATTCATAAAACTAACCAACAATAGATAACCAAGTGATCAAGAAAACTTAACTTTTTTCTATTCTTATATTACCGATTGATATAAAATTTATTAATTAGAGAACATAGTAAATCACCTAAACAAGATCTTTAATTGTGTTTCTTCTTTTTCCTCCTTTTTTGTTTTGAAAAATTTTATGGTTGTAATTATGCATCAAAACTCGACAACTTTACATATTTTAGATTGCAGATTTCAAGATTTTCTGGAATAGGTCGGCCCATGAAATCAATATTTATTTTGTCCAGAAAAGAAAAAAATTTACCTTCTTTTGGTCTAAATTTGTTTGTTTAGTTTTGTTTTTCAGAAACATATTTTTTAAGAACTTCAAATATGTTTTCTAATCAACTTTTTATCTTAGAAAAACATTTATAGAGAAGAATCTTTAAAATTATTACAGTAATATTTTTTAAAAAATACCCTAAAAAGTAACCATACAGAGGTAGTTGCCAAACATCTACAGTTTGCTATTAGTAACAGTGTAAAAATACCATAACATCAATTGAAAATGAAAATTTGACTAGTTTAACGCTATATATATATATATATATATATATATATATATATATATATATATATATATGTCTAGCAGGATTGATGAGCACATGGTTGGCTCAATATCCTATGGGCCTATTCTTATCATTAACTCGGCCTATGTCTTCCCACTGGCCCATGGAGAACTTGGGGTACATAAATAGTTGGCCAACTAGTACTATTAAATTAAATCCCTTGCCCATTCAAATAGTTGAGCCTTTAATCTAGGAAAATGGACCCAGTTCTTATGGACAAGTTCAGCGCAGAGGTCAATGAACCCAACCTTCCCCTTGCTCCTCGCTAAAGATCAATTGTACATAAACGAGATATGAGGACAAGGTACCTGGAAAACTATTGATAGGAATCAAAGCGCTTTTCATGTTGGAACCTTACTAAATGCTTGATTCAATTTTCAAGCAAGATTTGGAGGATTCTACACGGAGGAGTCTCGTTTTTTCAACCATTATTAGGCTTGGAGAATCCATGGATCAAAGTTCTTGGTCGTACAAAATTCTACACGCATCAATTATCACACTCCAACATCAATCAATGATCGAGTTAATATGCATTTTGTCTACCCAACTCACAGGAAGGTCAAATTAGTTATGTGATTATGTCCTATAGAAGGAAAAAGTATGGAAGAAGATCCTACAAGGCTATTCGAGATACCAGGGTAACTCAAGCTCAAAAGTATTCATTTGAGCAAATGAACTTTCAATATATTCAATCAGAGACTCTAGAGATCTCAAACGGTTTCTCCATGTTTGAGAGCTGAGTGTTGGATTAAAGCTGTAATGATCAAGATGCTTCGGAGAGAAGTTTCAAATCATTACAGTAGAACCAACTACATAACTAGAAGAAGAAGTTTAAACTTTCTAGTAGACTGAAGAAGCAATTGAAGCAAAAACTGGACCTTGTACATTGTAGAAGATGAAAGCTCATTCCTAATGCTGCTAATCAAGGTTATTCTTTGGACTAAACATGGCTTAAATTGGTCCACAAGTATGATCAACATTTTGATATTGTTCTTGATACCGCCATTCTTGCTTCTCAATTTGCAGATCAGTCTTGCAGGGTTCGACTGCTTTATGCAATGAGGGTTTTCAAGTCCCAAAACAACCATCCCATCACCCATGACGCTTCCTTCTAAGAATTATAGGAGATTAATCAGCCCCTTCATCTACTCAGTAAGCTAATCCGAAATCATAATCCTAATGTTCTAATTTTAATGGAGGCGAAAGCCATATTTTGTATAGTTAAATCATGGCTGGATTCTTTTTTTCTTTTTCTTTTTCGGATATAGTCTTACTCATGTCTAAATGTGGTGAACTCTGTTTAGCTTTGGCATAAATCAGTTTTTGTAAAAATATTAGTTACGCATTTCCAATATTTTTTTTGCTCAAATTTCGGAACCTTGTGGCTTTGACAAGATTTAGTTCCTTATTTATGGAAGTCTTAAACTTGAAGGTAGACAGGAAATCTAGGTGGAAGTCTATGAAGTATTGAGAGATAAGAATTTGCCAATATCAATTGTTGGTGATTTCAATCAAGTCATCTCTCAAGAGGATAAGCTCAGTTTTTCCTCTTTCTTAATTGAAGGTGCATCATATTTACAATCTCTATTGAATGCACTTCAAATGGAAGAATTAAAAAAAAAATCTGGGAACATGGTTAACTTGGTCAAACAGAAGAGATCACATGCAAGTCACTTATGAACATGGTTCAATGTCCTTGATTGTGGCATATACCATTCCACATTAATCTTGATATATTGGTCACGGTTTTGGCGAAGCGCATATTTTAAGATATTTTGTGTTCTAAAAATAATTAATCAGTCAAAATATTAAAAAGTATGCTAAACAAAAATAGCCAAAAAAATTAGCAAAGAAAATCTCTAGAATATACTATTTTTACTGCTATAAATTGTGATATATATCTATCTTTGAGCATTCTATGCAATATCACAAACAAAATCAAAATAGTATAGATCATAATTTTAAAAGTAACCATTGTAGAAGTAATATTCATGTTAATAATATAGAATAAGGATTTGTTTAGGATACAAGTAGAAGAAACTTTACTTGTTTTATGATCAATCTCCTGCCAAAGATAAAAAAGAATCACATTAAGCAAAATGGAAGGATATAAAAGGGTTTAATATTATTTTGCATTTTCGTACCTATCAATACCAAGTAAAATGACGTTGCGGTTCAAAATCATTTTTATTTCCCCCTTATGGATGGTAAAACAAATGTGGAAACAGCACAGGACCTTGAGTAGGTAATATATAAGAGCTATCTTGTGTATTTGTTGACTGTGAGAATTGACTTGGTATTTCATGATCATCATATGTGGGGAGTGATTGAATGCCAGTGAATTCCGGAGCATAATGATAGTATCCGAACCCTCGATAATTAGTGGATAGTATCTGAACCCTCGATAATTAGTACTATCACTAATACGATCATATCTAATGCTATTAGAGTAAAAAAAAAAAAAGAGAGACCCGTTATGATGCTTGTTAATTGCTTGTTCATAATAACTGCCACTATAAATACTAGTAGACCTGTCAACCTATCCAGATCCATCAAATGGACCATATCTACTATAATAGCCTGTATCAATTCCGTATGATTGCTCATAGCCATATCCCAATTGACTAGTGCTCCTGTTTTGACTAGAATCATGCGCATAGATTAGATATATACTCAAATTCTACATCTACTCATCAACTCCTCTATGTCTTTGTGAGCCTGAATGGTGAGAGAAAGTATCCTAACTCGAAAACTCAGTTGACTTGTTGAAAAATTCTTGTTGTGCTCTATGATTGGACGATAGTCATGATTTAGTGTCTTGAGTAGCACAATAATTATCTTTGTCCTTGACCCCACAACATGCCTCCTGTTTGTCGGCTCTCTTGATTGTAACTTTCACTATGTCTCAAAGAATTATCTCCTCTGTTTCCATTGCCACCATTATCACCATCACTATTGTCACCGTCACTTTTTCTCATAATAGGATGAAACTGCAACATGCATACTAGTTTGTCTAGCATTACTCTTATGCTTCTGAGATGATGATTGAATAATATTTTTTTTGTTCTTCTTGGTAATATATTGGAACAATGTATCACCAAAACCATCATCACTATCATGTCTATTGTCATCCAGACTTTTTTTTGATTCATTTTGGTGAATTCCATGATCTAACCACTTGAGATTATCTTCGGATAACACAGGCTGATCATTTTCTCTTATCCAATAATCTAATATATCATCTTGATGAAAAATATGATTCAAATCAATTCGGTTATAGTAATCATCAATATCTCTTTGATACATTAGATTTTTCACTTTTAAGCGCATACATATTGTAATGCACAAAAATCAATTTGCGCAATTTTTGAATTGCCAAACAGTTGTGAAGTTTTATATAAATTAATGACCTTGTACTCCAATTTCTTTCACAACTAGAGGATGTGCAGATTTGACTCAATATTTTAATTGCAAGCTTTCTTAGATTTGGAGTATCTCCACTATAGTTAAGCCACCATTCAACTAAACAAACAAAATAATAATTAACTAGGATGATAATAATAATTTTAAGACTATAAAAAATATTGACTTCGTTACTACAACTCAAGTAGTTATATAAGTATATATTGAGTTGAGTTCAAACTTGGTAAAGATTTTGACAATGCTCTTGTTGGAATAAAATTTCCAAATCCTTCCTTTTTTTCTCTTTGAAATTTTTGATATACAAAAATGGCATATGCATAGGTGTTGAAAAATTCTAGAATTGGGTATTAAATATGATCACTAATACATATAATAAAATAATCATAAATATATCTCATTTATTGCATCAATTTGCCCATCCAAATTTGGCTACCACTTCGTAATAACTTTTTTCAACCCTTTTTGAACTTCTTCGAGATTAAATTCGCATGTTCCAAAGTATTTAAGAGCAAGATATTAAAAAATATGCTAATTAAAATAAAATCATAAAATTAAAAAAAATAAGTGAATACACGTATAATGCATATTTGATTGCGTTTACTATTTTAAATTATCTGCTGCATGTAAATCATAGTACAATTGGTTGTACCACCCGTTATCAATTACTTTCAAATCCTCTCCCAACCTTTCGCTAACCTTTGAATAGCCATATTTGCTCACCAAAATCCGTACTTGCCATTTTAGCTAATACATATGCCATCATAAATTATTAGTATTAACAATGGTCCAAAAAGTACTCCAAGTAATAAGTGATATTTGACAAAAGAAAAATAACTTTTTAGATTATGTTAGTAACTTACAAATCTTATTTACAATATCAACTCATTTGCTTGATCATTAGTTCATTTTTTTCAAAGTGTTTTTTCACTAAAATTTAAACAATAATAATCTATATAAATATCGCAACATTTACACACACATATATCAAGAATATACAAAAATACAACATTATAAAAACAAAAAACCATATCAATAACTAAAAGTAAAAAGAAAACTAACTTGAAATATTGAAGCAGTTGAGGGAGGTCCAGACAAATTTGAGGAAAAAAATTGCAATAAATTGCTTGAGGAGAATAAGAGCATCAGTGGAGTGTAATAGGAAAGAAGGCAGCAACTACATATAACAATCAGAGAAGTTGCGGAAAAATGAAGAATGAAATAGTTGGAGGACCTTCGCTTTGCAGTGTTGAGAAATCTTTTCAATTTTTGTTTGACCTTTTAAGTCCAAAAAAGAAAAATAATCGATTTAGGATGGAGGAGTTCCTCTTTTGAAGATGATAGCATTATTTTCTTTAAATGCTCGGAGTCAACACCTCTTAGCACTTGGTTGGTTGGATAGGAGATTAATTCGTGGTAATGAGTGCAACAGATAGGCATCTGGGTTGAATTTAGACTTTAGTTAAACAAAAGACTTAATTGTTCTCAGATCTCAAAAACAGAATCTTAACGAGGATCTTGACATGGTAGAGTTCTAAACTGTACAGGGAGAATAGAGCTAGCCAAAAATGTACTAGAATCAACGTCTCAGCATACTTTAGCCATGTACTCCATTGATACATAGATTGTAGGTTTATATGAGCACAAAACCAGGAACGTAGGAAAATCCATTGGACATCATGGAGCACAATTTGTCACTCTAAATTTCTTGGTAGTTTGAGGACAATCAGTGCTACGGAATATGAATAGAGCATTTTTAGCGAAAGCAGCTTGGAAAATTTCATCACGATAGTCATCCTTCTTTAACAAATTCTGTCGAGCAAAATACCGTTCCAAGGACCAATTTTTGCAGGTTGATTGGGGATGGAGGAGAGTTCTCTATGAGTAAGATTTACTTGAACAAGAACTTTAATGGAGAATTGTGAATGAATAATTTTCAAGGAATTCACAATGATTGAATTCCAAGTCATCAAATCCAATACCAGGAAACATGACTTTTTTTTTTTTTTTTTTTATATTAAACCTACACTATTGCATGGGAAAGGAAAATTTGATGTTAATAAGATTTGAAACTCCAACTTTATAACAGAGTTATAAAACTCTAACCGCTCAATTCTCTGTTCGTTCCCAGAAACATGACTCGAATCATTTGAATCTTACGGTTCCAGATTTGATTGATTAGGTTAAGAATTGGAGGCTTCCCCGGTTGTGTTGTATACAGAAGAAATAGTCGACAGAATGCTTAATATCCATATCCCTCCATGCCCCGTTGGAACATTGAAAATACACTATTATCTATTCAAAAGTTTTGGAGACATAATGAGATTGTATTCCACGGATAAGAGTTCATTTGCTTAAATGGTTAGCGTGAAGTTGTTGACATTGCCAACAAAACAAAGTAATCTTGCTGCCCATTTGTCAATTAAAATTAAAAGGTGACTTCTACAGCGGTCCGGAATGGATCAAGCGTAGCAAGAGTCGTAGATGTATTTAGCAGAGGTGGTATTTGTGATTAAGCTAACCTTTGGTGAAATCAGTATACCATACCCAAAGAAAATTCTCTTTATTTTCTCATTTCTCTTTGTCCTAAAATGTTTCACTGCCACAATTCATAGAAGGTTATCCATTGTTTTAAAGATGCGAAGAAATTCTCCAGGGCTATAGCCTATGCACCAGATATGTTTGAAGAACATAGAGAAACAGAAGGAATCTAAATAAACAAAGATGAATGAAAAACCTTAAGTTACTGTACATCTTTACAGAGACACCTATTCTTGGTGTAACTAATTACTTCACATACACCCTCATATTATGTACAAGATAGAACTTATAGCAACACCAATAATATATAAATAAAACAATAAAGGGCCAACATACATGATGCTTTAGTCCAGCAGGGGCCACCAATCCCTGATAATGCTTATAATCACATCCAAGCTCCCCATCCAGGAAACATATGACACATACGATCAGGATCAATGGCATCTTGAATCAGTTGTTGGACCTGCCAAAAGAGAATTTGAGCATATAATTTAAAGAACAGACCACCCCCAAAAAATTAAAAAGTACCAACCACCGCAGTCTTCTACCCTGATACAAATACTATTTAGTTCATGTTTGCAAAATTAAGGCGGCTTTTGCCATTCATTAATTACCAACTTTAAAAATAAGAAGCAGATTATTAACATAGCTTTTAGATAGAGATCTTCACACTAGCCTCACCATGTTAAGCTCACTGTTTTTTTTTTTTTTTTTGACAAAACCTATTCTATTACCATGGACAATGGAGGAAGGAAAATTGTTGTTGATGGGATTCAAACCCCCCCCCCCCCCCCCGACCTTTGAGATAGAGTTATAAAACTCTAACCGCTCGACCCTCTATTTGTTCCTCATTTTGTGTTCTTAAACCTCATAGACTTCTCTCTAATACAAATCAACATGTAAAATATTGTGCAACTAATGTCAGGCAACTCTTCGAGGGATAGCTACAGCAAGCGTATACATGATTATGCAGAATAAGTATAATATTGTTCTCATTAAGCTGCAAAAAGATCTCTTGACGGAGGAGTATCTTAGAGCTTGAATTTGTTGCCCTTTAGTTTTCTGCACCATCTTTCCAATTCATTCTGGGTACCATGGGCTACACACAAGGCACATACTCTTACTATTGACAAGTGGTAGTTCCCAAACTCACAAAACATAATAAGCGAACTAAATCCCCTCCTCTTTTTCAAGAAAGCAATCATATTTGCCAGATGATACTTTGCTTAAGCAATTGCTTTGATGTTTGTGCTTTCAACTAAAATGGCCATATTCACATTTTACCATGAGTACAGGGAACATGCAACTTATTTTCTCCTGATACCAGTTCACTTGGACATTTTTCACAGAATTCTAGGTGTTTTGCATGCAGCAGAGCTTTCTGCAGGAAATTTTAGCTTTAGGTAAATATTGAGGATTGTTTTTTTACAATTCATGTTGATGCAGCACTTGAGAACTAAGAAATACCTGTCCACGCACACTTCTCATTTCACCTTCTTCATATCCATCAAGCTTTTGTTTAACACGCAGCAAAGCTCTAGCAGCATCTTTATTTCCTTCATATTCATCTTCCTCAGAACCTTCCAAGCTTGTCTCCAAATCATCATCGGTTTCCTAAGAAAATTCAACATGAAATGAGAACAGCACAAGAAAACTGTTGAGTACTAATACAGTGCAGAACATCATCAAAGGATGAAGGCATAAAGAATAACTCAAGTACCTGAAAAAGAAGAAAGACATGGCCATGCACGCAAGTAATGAAGCCACAAACAGATATGGACCCAAGGTAGACTTGGCTAATGATTTAAAAATACAATCAATGGCTTCTAAGATTTTCTCTTACAACACCTAGATCAATTTTAAAATATGCTATAGCACAGTTCTCAACGTATATGCAGTGCGGATTCGCACAGCTGAATAATTCTCTAAAGTAATTGATTGCTCACATGTGCTCCCAACTGTCCAGAATGACTGAACAATACTCTGACTTTTTTATTTTTTTTAATTTTTATCTAGGCAATGGAATTCTGCTTTCTACCTCATTGGAGAATAAATTACATTTTGAGGTAGAGGCAAAATTGAATAGGTTATATTATGATGATCAATATTTTTTGCCATCAACCACTAACATTTAACTAATACATCAATGATTAAATAAACAAAATCGCAATTTACAAGACCTGTATTTCAACAGAAACCATGAAAAGTCTTTTAAGATTGCTAGTTTTAAATTTTTAATAGCAAAATCCAATATATTCTCTCATTCTTCTACGTCCAATGCCAGTCATCTAGTGCACATTGGTAACAATCTAATAACAAACAAGTCTAAGAGACTATGGTAAGACAACTAATAGCAGGCAGGCACAAGAGATTGTGATAAGGCTATCGCACCTTTTGACGCTGCAAGGCCTTCAAAGGGGATAGAGCCCACTTATACAGAGGATCATGTATAAATACCTGCACGAAGTGCTTATTTTCTGTCAAGTATCTGAAAATATAATTTCAATGGTAAAGGGGTGTGTCCTTGATCAATAGTACCTCAACAATTGTCAACAGTGCTTCTTTGTTTGTTCGCATGACTGAGAGAGTTTCCTCACAGCACCTTCTGAAAACCCCTTCCACTCCTGTTGCACCCATACCATCTATGATATCCCTTGTCAGCCTGAATGGTACCTAGAAAGAATGTACAAGGACCAAGCACAAAGACATTAGTAACATGAAAGCGTGCATTAGTCTCAAGTAGAGGAAATTGAAATCCACAGTGAAAAACACAAACCCGCTCAGGTGTTTTGAGCATCAGGCCTTGCTCAAATGCAACACCAAGATCTATATGAACTACTTCTGCAGTGGCTTGATCAATAAGTATATTCATGGAATGTCGATCTCCAAGGCCAACAATGTAACCCACCTGCATACGAGGAGGTGGCTTTAGTGATTTGAAACTTTATTATTCCAATCATGAATTAAAGCTGAAATGAATTAATGATCAAGGAGAAGCCAACTCAAGATGTTCCTTGTTTTCTGATAAATGATAGTGGAAAATTAAAAACGCGTGCGCTATTAAGGAAATGAATTACAGGGTTAGTTGTCGCTAAACACAAGTAGATTTCTGTCAATCACTCACCATTGAACTAGCAGCTACACTTCTTGTATAAGCAAGCCTCTTTTCAAACCAATCAGCTGGATGTAAAAACCTTTCTAGGAAAAAGTAATGCATGACAGGCCTGCATTAAAAGATACTGGCATGATCAGAAGACTCAGCTTAAATTTAAAGACAAGGTAGACTTGATAGAAGTTAGAAACCTGAAGTTCTCACAAACTTCCTGGAATGCCCTGCGCTTGTCACTTTCCTGCAGACGCAAACCTTTTCAGTTACAGGCTTCTATCATTTAACTTCTACATTACAAAGTATTAATGTTTGAAACTGGGATAAAATGCATCATCAAGTACAAAAAACTTATTCGGTTAAAGTAAATGCAAGGGGTGATTATGCATGCTTTATTCTTTGTCAAAGATGGAGAAACGTGACTCACTTGGCTAATGTTTTCTAGATGCCATTCTTGGCTAATATTCTCTAGTGATATGCTAATTGCTTTGTTACTTTGGTTGATGTTGCAGATATGGTATATTATCAATTAGTGATAGTATATCAATTAGCATTAATTACTTGATTGTAAATATCTCAATTAGCCTAATTAGAATCATTATGATTAGTTACCTTGTATAATAATGTCTAGATTCATTGATGTATAGTGTCTAGGTTCATTTTGTACAACATATAAATATAGGCTCTTTGTACTCATTTAGAGAAGTGAATACAATATACAATTTTCTTCTCCCTCTTAGTTTACATGGTATCAGAGCCATAACACCAAGATTAGGATTTGAATTTGGGTCACTTGGTTAAAGTGACTGTTTGTCAGCACCGCCATTGGTTCAGCCAAGAACGCCACCAACCGACCGATTGGCGTTTCTCCAAAGTCTGGTGTTTTGTTTTGTCAAAACCAAATCTGGTGTGGGCTTCTTGTGAGACAGGTTCTGTTATTCTCTACTCTTTTCAAGAGTTTGGATCTATCTTTTTGGTTCTGAAGTTTCATTTATTTTTTGAATAATGGCTGAGAATAAGTCTGTAGTTATGTCTGATGTGGTTCCTGTGATGTCTAAAATCACAGAACATAAACTTAGTATTTCTAACTATCTTGATTGGAGCAAAACAGTTCGTCTTTATTTGCGAAGTATTGATAAAGATGATCATTTGACTAATGATCCTCCAAAAGATGGTTCAAGACAGACATGGCTAAGAGAAGATGCAAGATTGTTCCTGCAAATAAGGAATTCCATTACAGTGAAGTAATTGGTTTAATTAATCACTGTGAATTTGTTAAGGAGTTAATTGAGTGTTTAGAATTTTTATACTCTTGGAAAAGGGAACATTTCCCGTATTTATGAGGTGTGCAAAGCCTTTTATTGTGCAGAGGAACAAGAAAGCTCCATCACAACTTATTTTATGGATTTTAAGAAAATTTATGAGGAGCTTAATGTGTTGTTACCGTTCAGTCCCGATGGTAAAATTCAGTAAGCTCAACAGGAACAAATGGCTGTTATGAGTTTTCTGGCTGGTCTTCCACTTGAATTTGAAACTGCTAAATCTCAGATTCTCTCTGGTTTGAGATCTCCTCCTTGCAATATATGTTTAGCGGGGTACTTCACACAGAGAATTCCCAGTCTATTCAGCTTAGCAATGCTCTTGTTAGTCAAAACAACGAATCTGAATCTCGAAGACAACAATACAAGGGTGCTAGTAAAGGAACAGCTACTCAGAGAACAGAATTCAGTAGTAGTGTGTCATTATTGCAACAAGCCAGGTCATATGAAGCGTGATTGCAGGAAATTGCAGTATAAGAACCAGAGAACCCAATCCGCAAATATTGCCTCTGCCAATGATGCATCTGAAAAGTCTGTTTTGATCTCTGCAGAAGAATTTGCTAAATTCTCTCAGTACCAAGAATCTTTAAAGTCTTCATCTACTCCTATAACTGCCATCGCCGATTCAGGTAAACCGAACACATGTCTTGTATCCTCATCCTCCAAATGGGTAATTGATTCTGGTGCCACAGATCATATGACAGGTAATTCTAGTCTATTTTCTACTTTTCAGTCACACACATCTACATCCACTGTTACCTTAGCTGATGGGTCAACATCCCATGTTCTTGGATCGGGCACAATTAATCCTACTCCATTGATCTCGTTGTCATCTGTATTAAGTTTGCCTGAGTTATCTTTCAATTTAATGTCTGTGAGCAAACTTACTCGTACTCTTAATTGTTGTATCTCATTTTTTCCTAATTATTGCTTATTTCAGGATCTTATGACAAAGTAGATTATTGGTGAAGAGCATGAGTCTGGAGGTCTCTACATTCTTGACACACAGATGCCAAAGCTTATAGCTTGTTCTGGAATCGTAACCCCATTGAAGCACATTATAGGCTAAGTCATCCTTCTCTCCCATTGTTAAAGAAACTTTGTTCCTCAATTTCAGAGTCTATCTTCATTACATAGTGAGTCTTGTCAAGTTTGCCAAACATCATCGTGTTAGTTTGAGTCCTACAGTCAATAATCAAGGCGAATGCTCCTTTTGAATTAGTTCCATTCAGATGTTTGGGGTCCATGTCCAGTCATGTCTAAAACTGATTCAAGTATTTTGTTACTTTTGTAGATGATTACTCCGTTTGACTTGGTTGTATTTTATGAAAAGTCGTTCTGAGTTATTTTCTCATTTTTGTGCTTTTTGTATTGAGATTAAAACTCAATTTAACGTTTCTGTACAAATATTGCGAAGTGACAATGCCAAAGAATATTTTGTAGAATCATTTTCAAGTCTTACTATGGTGCAAAATAGTATTATTCATCAGACTTCTTGTGTATAGATACACCATCTCAAAAATGGAGTAGCTGAGTGAAATAATAGACATTTGCTTAAAACTACAAGAGCCTTATTATTTCAAATGCATGTTCCTAAACATTTTTTGGACTGATGCAGTGTCTACAACTTGTTCTCTAATTAATCGTAGTGCCTTCATTTGTTCTTAATGGTGAGATTCCTTATCATACTCTTTTTCCAACTAAACCTTTTGTTTCCAATTGAGCCTAAAATATTTGGTAGTACATGTTTGCTCGCGATGTTCGTCCTCAGGTCACAAAGTTAGATCCCAAATCATTGAAATGCATTTTTCTTGGTTATTCTCGTGTTCAAAAGGGGTATAGATGTTATTGTCCTAACCTTGATAGGTACATTGTGTCAGCTGATGTTACTTTTCTTGAAAACACACCTTTCACCCCATCTTCAGCTCGTTCAAGTCAGAGGAAGGATGATGATTTGTTAATCTATACTGTCACATCCTCAGTTTCTCCTCCTGCTAAACCTCCAATCATTCAAGTGTATTCTCGACAACAAAATCCTCCAGATGCATGTCCTGAACCAACTCATTCGTCATCAGATCCTCGTCTCAAGTGATGATCTTCCTATTGCTCTTCGCAAAGGTAACGTCAGTGTACTTATCCTGTGTCTTCATTTGTGTCTTATAATCACTTACCAGCCTCTTCTTGTTCCTTTATTGCATCCCTTGACTCTATCTCTCTTCCTAAAACTGTTCATGAAGCCTTATCCCATCCTGGATGGCGTAATGCTATGATAGAAGGAGATGAATGCTTTAGATGGTAATGGTACTTGGAACTTAGTAAATTTACCTGCAGGTAAGAAGGCTATTGGGTGTAAATGGGTTTTTGCAGTTAAATTAAATCCTGATGGGTCAGTTGCTAGGTTGAAAGTCCGTCTTGTTGCTAAAAGGATATGCTCAAATTTATGGAGTGGATTATTCTGACACTTTTTCTCCTGTTGCTAAGTTAACATCTGTCAGGTTATTCATTTCTATGCAGCTACTCATAATTGGCCTTTGCATCAACTAGATATCAAGAATGCTTTTCTTCATGGAGATCTTCAAAAGGAAGTTTATATGGAGCAACCTCCTGGGTTTGTTGCTCAGGAGGAGTTTGGAAAAGTTTGCCATCTTCGAAAGTCTTTGTACGAGTTGAAACAAAGTCCTCGTGCTTGGTTTGGAAAATTTAGTCAAGCAGTTGAAAGGTTCGGAATGCAGAAAAGCAAATCTGATCACTCTGTTTTCTACAGACAGTCTGAAAGCTGGTATTATTTTGTTAGTAGTATATGTGGATGATATTATTATCACCGGGAATGATACTGCAGGAATTTCATCTCTTAAAGTCTTTCTCCACAGTCAGTTTCAGACAAAGGACTTGGGAATGTTAAAGTATTTTTTGGGTATTGAGATAGCAAGGAGTAGAAAGGGATATTCCTCTCTCAGAAGAAATATGTTCTTGACTTATTATCTGAAACATGGAAAATTAGGGGCTAAACCATCTGTACTCCAATGGCTCCTAATTTGCAACTCACAAAAGGAAGGTGAATTGTTTGAAGATCCTGAGAGGTATATAAGACTAGTTGAGAAATTGAATTATCTTGCAGTTAACTCGTCCAGATATTGCATATTCGGTTAGTATTGTAAGTCAATATATGTCGGCTCCAACTATTCATCATTAGGGCAGCTGTAGAACAAATTTTGTGCTATTTAAAAGGAGCTCCTGGACAGTGGATATTTTGTATAAAAATCATAGTCATACTAGGATTGAGTGCTTTTCAAATGCTGACTGGGCAAGATCTAAGGAAGATCGAAGATCCACCTCAGAATATGTGTCTTTGTTAGGGGGAAACCTAGTCTCATAGAAAAGTAAGAAGCAGAATGTTATTCTCACGATCGAGTGCAAGAATCAGAATATAAAGCTACGGCATAATTGGTATGTGAAATAATGTGGATATATCAGCTCCTAACTAAACTGGGTTTCAAAACTTCAATGCCTGCAAAATTGTGGTGTGATAACTAAACTGCTCTTCATGTTGCATCCAATCTCGTATTTCATGAGCGAATGAAGAACATTGAAATAGATTGTCATTTTGTTCGTGAGAAAATACAGCAAGATTTGATTTCCACAGGATTTCTGAAAACTGGAGAACAATTGGGAGATCTCTTTACAAAGGCTCTAAATGGGGTTCGGGTTGATTATTTGTGTAACAATCTGGCATGAGTAATATCTATGCTCCACCTTGAGGAGGAGTGTTACAGATATAGTATATTATCAATTAGTGAGATTATATCAATTAGCATTAATTAGCAGATTGTAAATATCTCAATTAGTGATATTAGGAAATCTCAACTAGTGATATTAGGAACTAATTTAGAATCATTATGATTAGCTACCTTGTATAATAATTGTCTAGGTTTATTGATGTATAGTGCTCTAGGTTCATTTAGAGAAGTGAATACAATATACAATTTTCTTCTCCCTCTTAGTTTACAGTTGAAAAAGAGTTTGATAGGTCTTTGTTCCTCTTGCCCAAGAGACTTGAGCTTTTGAGCTTTCCAAATATTGCAAGTATTTCTGCAGTGGATATAGGTGATGCAATTAACATTTATGTCCATGTGTTCCTATCTTTTCACCCTAGACAGGTGAAAATTGACACGCACTGCCATCTCTACATGCTAGTGGGTGACAATTGACAGATTCTCATGTGCTACATATTCAGGGTTTAATGCTCTTAGTACTAATTTCTGCAGCTTGTTCTTGACTTCTGATACTTTTGTATTTCTTAAACATTTACAGATCAAAAGGCACAAGTCTTCCTCTAAGTTAGAAAACCAGGACAAGCTCATGTCTGAAAGATGCATTAATTAAAAGAGTGAAGGATTCTTCAACCTTTCACAAAGAAATTCGAACTCAAACGTGTTCAAATGAATAATATTGACACCTATAGCCGTTTGACTACTTGCACGAAATAATTTCTTTAAACTTCATTTGAAAATGAAAAACAATTAGAAACAATAAACATGTATATAGTGCAACAAGTCAAAGGTCATGATGCCGCCCTATGTTAGTCGGAATCAGGTAAAAGAGTATGTGGGCATGGGTACGAATAAGGAGTCTGACTAGGTACAGAAAGGCAAAGTAAAGAATTCAATAAAAATATGCTACACCCATACACACACCCACACACGTCGGCACGACATGACGGGTGTATGGTAGGGGTGAGAGGAGAGTCCAAGCAACATAGATGCCAGCATCAAAGAGGATGGTCTCTAAAGATTGTCAACAATATACTGCAAAGAGATGCAAGGTAAATGAAACTCCAGAGTGATTAGGAAAAAAAAAAAAAAGGGAAAAAACATCATGGATTACAAAAAAATGCAAAATATCCTCCGACACAACAAAGCAAAGACATAACCTCGTCGAACATTTTTAAACATCACTAATTATATTTCCTTGTCCTACAACAACAATAGATTCTCATGTACTTAATTCAGTATCAGCAGCCAAAAAAAAAAGAAAAGAAAAAGAAAAAACTACTTGCGCTGCACAAAATTAGTGCTGAACACCAGCAATCAAATTTCGACAATGTGTATTTGATGGTCCAAGGTCATTACTAAAGTAGTTGTCCTAAATCTCTAAACCAAGTTCACATGCATGTTCAAGTTTGAGGGCAAAAAAGATAAGTGATGTGCTCTAAATCCTTGATGTAAATTTAAGGGAACTGACTGTTTAGCATTAGACGGTTAACACGAAGCATCAAAAGATAAGTAGAGAAACCGATGTACATCCGGATAGAATAATTAACTTCAACTAACATATACATAAGCTTGCTCCCATGTTTCCAAGTAGTATCTTATTCACACAATCATTTGGCTTGTAGTCACATAAACAGCAATGAGAAATAGTGCAAGGAATGGCTTGGAAGTGTTGAATAGAGGAATGAAAATAATAAAAATAAGGCCCTATGCTACTTGCCGTAGTCATGTGTTGCCGACATTTTTGGAATGTCCAATCTCCATTTCCTGTAGCGCCCATGGGCTCCTCCATTTCTCATACTGAATGAAACATGTAATTCCAATTTTAATATCCACCTGCGTTACTCACATATGATGCTTGAGAACTCTGAAGTCAATGTAACTCTACTGACCTTCCTATAAGATAATCACCAAGAGGTACAGTGCCATTCACCCATTCAAGAACACCCGCACTCGGGGTAAAAGGAACCACCTGTATCATGAAGAAAATATTATAACATTTCTTCTCACTGAAAGCTAGAAAAAGCATTCGTCTGTGTAAATGTACACTAGTAAAACATATGATTCAAATACAAATAAGTACCTTATACGTTCGTATTCTCAATCTTCTTTTCCATGTGTCCCGGTGATTCTGTAAGAAAGTGTTTACCAAACCAAAAAACTGTTCCATTACCTGCAGGCATTGTAAGAAATCCTTCAGTGCATTATCAAATGCATATGAGACTTATCCAATCAAGGACAACAAAAAAGGATTCAATGATGTAAAAAAGGAAAACTTTTCTTGAATGAATCTGATTGCACAAATATAAGACACAGGTATGGAGATACATATGCAACAGCACAAGCCAACAGAGACAAAACTACATAGTCAGAATTGACAAGAAGCTGATATGTTGGAGGAAATATATTCAACATGACTTGTGTTAGGTTAGAACACAAATGATCTATGAACATTAACTCCCACATCAGTTAAACACAATACATTTTCATAGCAGCATAAAGAATATGAAAGTTTGTCACCACACTATATCTTTCGCCTGCAGCTAACCATGCTGCAATGCATTTTAAAGTAACGGTCAGTAGGGTTAAATACAACTTCTTTTCCCTTTTCCTATCATTTCTAACTTTAATTAAGAGTAACATGATGACGCCAACATTCAGGAATTGCCTTATCTCTTATGTTTGGTAGTAATGACATTGTTCTCCTCTTTTGAGGAAACAAAGTCCAACATGCCCCCCAGACTATGACTGGCATGATACATCAGTAAAAAGCAGAACACATAGTTTAGTTTTGAGGCCATACAGCATCTTGCCGCAGGTCATCATTTCCTGATTTTGCAAGTTGCCGATATATTTTACCATCAGAACCTAAGCATTCAACCACTTTAGGTGCATTTATACCATTCATCACCCTGCAAAATTACCATTTAGGAAAGGTGTAAAGTCAACATGTACAAGAAATAAGTAGCAGAATCACAAGGAACTTAATTGACTGGCTTTTATCCTGATACTTACGTGACAGTATCTACTAACCCTTTGAAGTGAGGAAAAGATCCTTCACAATATTGGCAGCTCGGGTCAACAGGAAAATTAGATGTTATAACAGGAACCTGAAAGATGCACGCATCATGTATGTATGTCTTAGACTTGGTCAGTGTAAAAGGACATAATTGAAAATTTTCATAGATGCAAAACATCAATTCAACAAACTCTGAAGATTAGAATGAACACTTCTTATAAACTCAATTATCTTATTGCAAATATGCAGATATTTGGTAAAAATATAGAAACCATACAATGACGTTACTTCCTACATACTGAGCCATAAATTCTCTATCTGTGGATGAATAAACTGTTTGAAGTTATACATTGAAAATCAACAAACAGACATATCTGATATACTACCTAACACAAGGCTAGTATATGAAACCCTAGAGTGTGTTTGGATAAGCTGTTTTTTAGGAAATGAGTTTCTTTGGTACAAAAAACACCCAAAAAGTGTTTTTGGCACATTTTTTGGTTTTGCGCGTGCACACACACACATTTTTATACACACTAAAATCCGACACACCAAGAACACCAAGAACACACACTCACCTTCAAACTCACACTTTCACACACACAGACACACACAGATACGTACGTACATGCATGCATGCACATACTGCATGCATGTACATATAATATATACAAATATATTATATATTATATATTTATATATAAATATATGTATATGTACGTATGTATGCATGCATGTACATACGCATGCATGTAGATATAATATATTTATTATCTATATATTATATATATTATATGTATTATGATATAATATATATAAAGATAATATATATATATATATACATACATTGATATGTATTATACTCTATATATATGTATGTATGTACATGCATGTATATACATATGTACGTACATATAATATATATAAATATGTATGTACATATGTATGCATGAATGTACATACACATTTATGTACGTATAATATATTTATTATCTATATATATATATATATTATATATATATTCTGTATGGATTATAATATATATAATATATAATATATATAGATAATATCTATACATACATATATTTATATGTTATATTATATATATGTACATACGTATGTATACATACGCATTTATGTACATATAATATATTTATTATCCATATATATTACATATATATTTTATATTATATATTATATTATATTATATTAAATTATATTATATATATATGTATGTATGTATACAAGCATGTACATAATATATGTATGTACGTATGTATGCATGCATGTACATACGTATGTATGTAGCTATAATATATATATTATATATAAATATATGTATGTACGTATGCATACATGCATGTACATACGTATGTATGTATGTATAATATATTTATTATATATATTATATATATTATATTATATATGTATGTATGTATGCATGCATGTACATAATACGTATAATATATATTATCCATATATATTATATATAATATATTATATATATTTACTTAAATAACATATATGTAAAGGAATGTATGTACGTATATATTATATTATATATATAATGTAAATACATATGCCGTGTATATGTGTGTGTAGGTATGTACGTATGCCATGTATGTGTGTGTGTGTGTATGTATTTGTATGTGTGCGTATGTGCATGTGTATATGTGTGTATGTGTCTACAAATTTGGGAATCAAATTTGGGTTTTGGACAAAACCCCTTAATTGTTTTTAAAAAACAACATTATCCAGACGCTAGCTGTTCCTAAAAAACATTTACAGTAAAATTTCCCAAAAAACACCCATCCAAACACAGCCCTAAATTCTGATAGTTATGAAACAGAAGACATATTCTAACAAGTTAACTTCCATATTGCTCAGGATGCAACCTGAAAAATGTTAAGTAATGCAAGGAATATTTGAAAACGCAAAAGGCATGATTATGATCAAGAGGTTCTTGTCCTAAAAAACCCATTTGTGATCTGCACATGGGCATGTGCAAGAGCATGCCAAAACTATGCATATTCTGTGTTCTTTTACACAGAAGCTGTATTCTATACAACAAATACCGCACGACTTCCCAGAATATAGAAAAAAAATCATCATTTCAGCTTACAATACTGCTAATAACATTATTGAAAAGGTTCCTATTCGGTTGTACAGCTGGTTCATAAAGGAACAATATCCATTCATCAAGAAGTAACAAATAGAAGTGCTGGACTTACAAGTTCAAGTTCTCGGACACTACGAATTTCTCTAGGCAGAGAAACCTTTTTGTTTGTGTCCTGTTGGAGTGGTCTGGTTAGTAGTTGTTAACAACACTAGAGTGACTGGGACAAACCACTAGATACCAACTGAGATTCGAGGGATGAGGAAATGGTAGCAATGAAGGAAATAAATGAAAAGCGAATTCAATAGATATCCATCGCTAGGTTTACCTCCCTCTTTGTTTCCAGTTCAGCAAGTTTAATGTAAATCTCCACCATTTGCTTCATCTATGTAAAACACAATAGTATTTTTTATCAAATAAGAAGCCAAACATCAATTGTCTAAAACAAAAACTGGTGATGGAATCTACCTGTCTGATGACAGCACCATGGTATGAATATAATTCTTTCAAAAGATTTTCTGCAGCAACTTTTTTGTCCATATCTACCACAAATGAATTTCTACTACGCTGCTTGTCCTTGATCCGATCACCATTTGCCAGAGCAAGCAGCTACAAGCCTCAATGGAAGTTTGCTTGTTAACTCGAACAGGAATAAGGTGTTTAAAACAGTTTTTTTTTGAAAAGCATGGAACCCGATAAACGTTTTTCCTTTAACATACTAAATCACCATGGGTGACGAGTATAACAATTCAAACAGAAAAAATAATTCAACTTGTCATGTAGGTATCTTTGGGGAATATTCGATCAAATACCTGGAATATGGTGTGATAGGGATGTTCAATTGCCATTTTCTTCACAAGAGAAACCAAAGCAAACTGCAAAGGAGGCAATTCATATACATAACAGTACTAAAATATTTAGCAGACAAAATGAAATCCAAATATAAGCGTAACATGGCACATGAACACGCATAAACCAGACACGGAAAACAAAAAATAAAAATCCAGTTGAAAACCTGAAAACTATGAGGTCCCTGACAATCTTTTGTGCTACCCATTCTTGAAGCAATTTGGTACACCAATGGTATGAACTTGTGAGACTGAACCTGCATACCGATTTGAATTAGGTAGTAAACAAGTTCCCTCGAAGAAAACCAAACAAAAAAATAAACACAGAGGCCTAGTTCTTAAGAGAGGGCAAAACACGAAACAGTGACTAACACCAGGTTATCTGTGTCCCAGCATCATTAGTGCACAATAACTTAAAATTACAATTCCGATCTTACCTCCTTGATTGTGCTGAGCATACCGTTGATAACAATTGGTCTTGGTGAAAGACCAAACCACAAGGAAACAAGTCGAAATACCTGAAAGAATATAAATATTCATTTCAAGAAGCACACCCAGAACTCAGCAATAACATGAAGAAATATGCAACATATTTAATTGTGCTGCAAATCGACTCCCCAGGAAAACAATCCATAACACAAATGATTCAGTAATAATTATATAAATAATATTAAACCTGACATTAGCAAGTGTGTGTTCATTCTATACCAAATTCAGGATCACATATACATACCACTCTGACATCATATTTATCCCCAATGACCAGACAGCGTTTATACCCTTCCAAAGCAGTAGTTAGAAAGTTGTCCCTGTCTTCCTGAGCAGCCAGAGTAGCACATCAATATAATAACATCAACATCCAATAAACAGAATATATGATGAGATTAAACTTGACAGCAGAAACCATACGAACATGAAATCATTCTAACGATGTCTAGGGAAAAAGTCCTGGACAAATTGCAATCCAGACAGTCTACAGAAGCACCAGTATTTTGGTGTGTAAAACCTCTGATTTGTACACATAAGTGTCTGCACATCATATCTAGAATACGGGAATACATCAGGAATTCTTCCAAACTAAGATACATTACAGTTTCAAAATAGTTTCAGCAACCTCACTCCTCCAGCACTGCTCTCTGTCTACAGGCCATTGTTAATTATATGAAACAATTATTTGCACTTCCAAGATTGCCACCAATTATTCTTCTAGACATACTGGCTTGTGGGCCCACTTACAAAGCAATGGCAGCAATACTTCAAAGTTGTGAACAAATAGTCAAACACTCTAAATTAACACATTATAGATGGTTCTCTTATTACCTTACAATTTAGGCTAGTCATGTGCACATCCCCCTCTCCAGTTGTAAATCAATGTTGCAATTTAGCAGAAAGAGAATAATAGGAATTTTAAGATGTGTTCACTTTTCTTACAAGATTTGAATCATGGGATCCAAAATAGCGAAGGGATCCAAAATAGCGAAGTGTTACCTAATTTGGGTTTTTAAGTAAAATGACTTGACACATGAATATCAACAAGACAAGGACACAAGAATGCATAATGCCTCAACAACACAAGAATAACCCATCATTAACTTTAAGCACAAAATACCAACTGTACACTACTAGTTAATGACACTCAAATACACTTCAACAACTACAAGTTCACAAAATGCAAACAACTATAATTCACCCCAACTTAGCTTTCCCTTCTTTTCACATCATGTAATAGAAACAAAGCAAGACACGTATCACCATAATGCCATATGATTGGATGAATAACATTAAGAGTTCTATAGTGACAAGGGGCCCACCTGCAACTTTTCTGCCTCTTCTTTGTCCATTGCAAGTTGCTTCTGCAATTCTTGTATTTTTAATGAATATTCAGTTTGTTCTCCCTGGAACCATGAACAGAAAAATCAATCCCCATTTAGAGGTCAATAAGCACTCTTTTATCTCAGCACCTAATCTACAAAAGCATTTAATATTCAGAAAAGAAGACCTTACCTTTGATGAGCTTTTAAGACGCCTAATCAGAGCTTCCAGCTCCTTCGTCTGCAAATTCATCAAATGCTCTACAGTAAATTTCAGAAGCCCAACAAATCCCAGCTCCCCCCCCCCCCCGCCCCAATTTTTCTCTCTCAATACTATGCATTTCTCCTAATCAATAACAATGTACCTTGAGTTTCCTTAAGTGCATTGCAGCTTGCCATTCATTAGAGTTCAGTCTCTCTTCATAACTACGATACAGAGCATCTGCATAATGAGAAAGATGGAAATGCATTTGACATTGTTTTGCTATAGACTTTGTGTCTGCAGCCTTGCAATTTTCAGCCAGTGAAACAGCATGTTTCAGGTATTTATCCAGCACGGTCCTAGAACTGTAGGCAACACAGAAATTTTGTAATAAGAGACCAATCAATAAGACATTGCCAGGTCTTGTAGTGATGTGAGACTAACTTGCTCGAACGAGTTTCTGCCAGCCATTTCCCAACTAAGCGAAATACATCTGAAGTATAATCATCCAATTGGGAATCTTGAGCAATATAGTTTGCGAGGTTGATTGCCATCTCATGCTGACCTTGGGCACGTAGAAGCTTAGCTTCTTCAAGCTGCCAAAAGAAAAGATCTAGATTATTGTAGCTCCTTTCAAAGAGAAATTTCCAAATCTCTAGAAAATCCTACTTTCTACTAATTCAAATTCAATAACAAATGACACCTTCAAAAGTAGTGGCTAGAAATGAGGTTGGTGGCCACAAATAAGAAAAAGTACCATAGACACTTAGCAGGCAATTAGTGACAAATTTAAAAGCCAACAAGGAAGAAACAACATGAGAGCTTGAAAAAATCTGGAAAAATTTTTTACAACAAACTGCACAACAGCCTTAATTTGTGCATGCCAATCTGTAAATGTGATAGATTGCTTAGGATGAACACAAAATTCACTTTGCACAATGCTCTGTCCATCAAACTGTCTTAAGCAAATTACAGCCAATGGGGCATTCTACCTCCCAGCATGCTCAACATTTATTTATTTATTTATTTTAAAAGCATACTGTGTAGTATCAAAGGGAAAACCAAGTAGTGGGTAACTTCAGATTTGACACGATCCAAGGAAGGCATTAAATCCAACCCTAATAATACTCTAGCTCTCAAAATTCATGCAATAGTAACAGGAAGTTCATACCCTTCCACGCCAATATACATTAGAATACTCTTTCCCTGTTCCAGTGCATAGGGACTTGAATTCATGCAAAGATGCAGTCGCCTGAGAAAACCAAGTACCCTATAAACGACAAAATGACATGTCAGACAAGAGGATAACTAGATTACTTACAAAAGAAACGCTAAAACTTAGGATTATTACTTTACGAAGAATGGATGCTGATTCCAAAAGATGTTGCACTTTGGAGTCTGTACAACTTAAGATCTGAAGTAAGACTCTTCTAAATGCTATGAATGGTTCTAGCAAATTCATGTGCAACTGTGCTTGTTCCAATATGCTGCTCCAGTCTTTATTCAGCCATGACAGCTACAAGGTGGACCAAAATTCAAGTGTCAGTAAAGATAAACAATTACCATCACACATCACAATCAGGAAAACATTTAGAAAGAAGGGTGAATCTTTCATCATTCAGCTGTTTGCTAGATGCCACAGTGTCAACTCAACTTTCAGAATTAGGCAACATTTTAGATCATCCAAATTTTGTTGAATATAAGTTTTGTCACTCAAATTCCATTATCAAGTAGATTTAGTCTCTGTTAATAAGGAAATTTAAGCAAGCCAATGATCTTTTTCCCACATTTAATGTCATAAACAGGAAAAGCAAATAAAAATCCAAATCTAACTAAAGAACAATAATAGACAACAACATAAAACTATTGTACATGTAAAAAATAAATAAAAATATATATGTAAGAGAAAGGTAAATCTTAAAAATGAGTAACCAAAGAAAAAATGAAGATTACCATATCAGAAAATCTAGAAAAGAAAAAAGATGTATATCACGTTCACACATTTTTTTTTGTCTTTATCCTGGTCAATTTTCCTCTTTTTTTAGTTCTTTTGGGGTTCTTCCACGAATTCCTTTTCGTGGATATCTCTGCTGCACCTTTATTGCAATGTGACAGTTTCTTTTTATTATTATTATTATTATTATTATTCAAGGTTTATTCTGTGTTTAATTTTCTGCTATTTGGAATTCATCAATATGAACAAAATTTTTTGGTAAATTTTTAAACTTCATGAATCAGTGACTGATCAGTGGATGGAACTATTTTTTATGTAACCATTGAACTAAGAAAACTATTTAATGATCCATCGATTGAAAAATTAGAATTTAATATACTTTTTTTTTTCAAATTCCATGCAATTACATAATAATAATAAAAAACAACCAGTAAGCTATTACTGCATCAGATGATACAGGTATTTGGGAGCAACAGTGATCTGGTATCAGGGAAGACTGCATTTGCTATTTATTTTACCTTGTTCAACAACAAAAAGGTAACAAGGTCGAGGATTGTGCAATGTTCAGGGGCTCCTCTTTCTCTTAATTCTTCTTGCTAAAAAGGTGGTTTTCATGCAGAGCAGCAGTGGCTTTTATGTTGAGAGTTGTGCTGCTATTGTTAGAAGATCCACTTGGTACTAGTGAGGATGCAAACAAACTACGAAATGGTTGTCAAGGCAAGAGCACCAATAGGTTACCTGTATCTAATTTTTAGCATTCAGACCTGTAATCGAGATCAGGACTTAACTATTTACTTTTTCTAGTTTGGGAGTTGAGGGACCCAACAACATATGATTGTATTATTTACTATCTTTAGGAAAACGATTCATACGAATCCCACTATTAAGTGCAAAATTGAAGGAAACATTGAACCCTTTGCAATGTCGATCAGCATAAAGCCCACGTACCACACAAAACTGCATACCATAGCTTACAAACACCCCAGCTAGCAAATTTCACCATCATCAAGGAATGGCAAAGCATCAAAATGCTATAACATTGAATTAGTGATTTGCAGTTTTAATCTAATAGTGTTGATAGCATATTCAGGACGATGAAGTACCTAAAGCATAAACTTAACAAAGATACAGCAACTTATGGCCACAACTCTTTCAATTAGAAGAATACCTGGTCAATGAAGGGGACAATAGGTTCAGATAACAACTTTGATGTCTCAGGAGAAGAGCCCTTTTTTTGGCATAACATACTCCAACGTAAACCCCATGCCATTCCAACATGATAAAAGATCTGCAAAGAAAAATAGCAATGGAGTTTGCAAAGAAACGTCTGAAGATTTTTTATTTTACACAATTTAATTAACTAATCAATTTAACATTCTGCTAAAACTTTATCATTTCCAACTGATACACTGCTTATGCATGTCACAGATTGCAAATATTGCACTGAGTTTTTTAAGCATAACCCCCCAACTACAATAGCTCATGCAGAATTTTCAAATTTTGGATGCCAGGTGACTTAAATCTGAAAATTCCATAAATGTAGGAGAAAACAAGTAACGACTACCAAAGTTGGTCATTTAAAATATTGCAAATGTAACTGCAGTCCTACAAACAGGCACACAAGTTATAACTACTAAAATGTTGCAAATGTAACTGCAGTCTGACAAACAGGCACATAAGTTGTAACTACTAGTCATTACAAGGCTAACTATATGACATTTTTCCAGGAGTAACTCCATCTTCTTGTTGCAGAAATGGAGACAGCAGCTAAATTCTTTCCATTGCAGAAGGCCAGACTGCATAGTGGAATCAAGACATAGGCCCTATGTCCAGTGGGAGAAATGCAGTGTGATCTTGAAATACCTGAAGTTTAACCATGGCTGTGTAGATGAATTCTGTGCTCTCCCTGCTCGCATGACAGATGGACAGCAGCAGCTCCTGAGAGACAAGAAATATTCATCATAAATTATGCAACTCAAATAATTTAACATTCAAGTGTTGAGATCACTAATACCTTCTTTGAATCTCTAAGTTTTGCGTGAAAATCATCAAATTCCCCTTCCTCTAAAGCCCTTAAACAGCTGTTTTGCAATAAATTGAATATTAGCGAACTCTTAATTACATCAAGTAACAATAGTGATATACATGGTGCCTGAACTTCTGTTTAGTTTATTTTCAATCGAACATTCATTCTAACATCAAGAAAGAAAAATCATATTCCCGAGACAAAACATCTGTCTTAATATAAACATACCACCAAAAAAAACCCAGAGCTAGCCACCTACCAAAAACTAGGAATAGGACAAAGTAAGGAACTATGAAAAGAATAAACAAGATTAGAAAAAATCATACAGTAGAATACACTGACACAATGTCATCCTCTAAATATAGCCAGAAGTGCCCCAAATTTACAAAAGAAGCTTAGATAAGATATGATACTGAAAATCTCAATTTACTTCTTGACTTACCAATGCAAGTTCTCATTGAAGTGACCACCTCTAATGTCTTGATCTTTAATTGTACTAGTAGATCCACCATTAAGTAGAGAAAAATCCCAATTACCAGCACGCCAAGCAGCTTCATACTGCAGATAGTTTCACAAACAAGAGCTAATTAGAAATAGAAAATGTAACCACCAAAAAAGAAGAGAGCCTAAATATGCAGAATTTTCACATCCCAATGAGCATTTTGTGTCTACACTACTGAAACATGCATAGAGACCAATGTCATTCTGGCTTTTATTAACAAGATAAACAATCTGAGGCCTACCTGCAACTCACTGAATTCTAAATCATGTTGAAGCCAGCCTTTCTGAGAAGCTAATCCTTGGCAATATATGTCCAATACATGGGTGCAGCCCATTTGCTGCAAAGATCTAATCAAACCTTTGAAAGGTCTCCTTTGCATATTTTCTTCTTCAGATTTGGAAAATTGAGCAGGAACCACTGGTTGAGACTCTTCCGAAGCAAGATTTCTGGATTGGGCACTTATTTGCTCCATGGATCCAGATTGCACTAGTAAATCATAGTGCTCAAGGGCTTTAGTCCAATTTCCTTCATGTTCGAACATTGTTATCTGGGAGCTCAACTGTTGAAAACAGTCACTAAATTTGTCAAAAACCAGAAAATAACTTCAGGAGTAACGGGGGGATATTTAAAACTGTTCAGATGTTCTTGTACATCAGGGTGCAATTGGGGTTCAAAAAAATAATGCAATCCATGCAAGAATTGGGAAACAAAGTTAAAAACTGTTCAAATAGCTTCAGAATGGGAACAAAGATTCATCACAAAACAATTATCAGGTCAGACAAAATATGTGCAGGATCAAGAGCAGAACATTACTTTCGAAGGAAGCCTCACGAATGTGCATAGGGAGTCTGGGCAGCACGCACTTTTGCAATTTACAATAGAAAAGTTAAATTCGTTTTGTCTAAATATACCATAAATATTTCTTTGCTTATAAGATAAATTATAGAGTTGAAGTTGAAAAAAAGCTGAATACAGCAGCAATACAGAGATTAGTAGTCGTCAAATGTTCATCTCTTGGAAGAGGATATTCTTCCTGCCCAAATTGAATTTCGTACTTCCCTTCTTAGTTTGTCCTAAAACAATGTCCATTTTCCTCGAATGGGAACTTTAAAATTTAAAATACTCAACCTCTTCAAATATTTTTTATCACTAGAATTGTAACTGGATCCACATGCTCCTTGCTATCTCCTTACATTTCAACTAATGCAATGGAGCCCCACATGTTTCCCACCAACCACTTAAACCTATCAAAATTGTTTCTCCCTCTCTTACAACTCATGCCGGGCCAAATTGATCTCTTGAAATTTTATTTTGCATTCAAATTCCACCAGGAAAAAGAAAAGATCATTTACACTTGAGGCCAGATGCAATGGCAGCATGTTCAATGTATAGTTGGGATTAAATTCAGCAAAATAACCTGTCATTAGAATTAGTTGACCCATTCCATCTGTTAAAATTTTTTACACATAAATTCACATAAGACGAGCAAAGGAGTAGTTATCATTTGAATGTACACAGAAACATCTTCTATCAATCAAACAGGAAAAAAATTAAGGCAGAATTTAAACTATATTTGTTTTCTTGCAGCTTATAAACCTAAATGACTAACATCTCTGGCACATAGTCATACATATCTACGTTGGACTAGCATACAGGAGCTGAGCATGTGGACACAGGTATGACTGAAGTCTCACACGGGAATGATAGGGCAAAGTGAATATGTCATACCCATACTCGTATCCTTATCATGTCGATGTGACATGACACGGAGCATGGTGGTGAGCGAATCTATGTAATATAGATGCATATGATGCTTCAAATTCACTATTCAACAAAAATGTATGAAAAAAAAAGCATCCATATTGATTACAATGCCTGCAATTCCAATTCTATAAGTAAACATGTAATTAGCAGGTTTATCATTATCGGTGTAAATCACATATGAATAAACATTCCTCGGACATGCTGCTTGATATTAGATTCAGACAAGTAACAGATGAATCAGAATATCTGGAGTCACTAATTTCATTGGAGCCAATAACGTGCAGAACCCAAATTTGAACTAAAGGCAGGCTAGTCCAGCAGTTAGGATAACACAGTCAAGCCTATGTTAGGCCTGGATAGACCATGATATGTATACACAAGCTTCAGTCTTAGGGCTTTGGCATTTTCATGTATTGATTACAAAATCAATAAAATAAAGTTCATCATTTGTTTCTGACATTTTTCTGCAAGATTAGTTCTGAGTTAATCATTGAAAGAGATTCTTGTGCAAACAAATGGAAAGAAAGAAATTTGATCTTCCAGTGATATAAGCAAACCGTTTCTGATGCTAAATTAATAAACTAGGAATAATTCTAAGATCACTTTGTTCAGAAAAAGCCAAAACACGTAGTGGTAATATGTTTGGCCCCCAAATTCTATGACATTCATTAGCAATAAGCATAAGAATTTTAATTTGTATTTGTACTTTCAGTGGATTGGCTGCTTTTTTAAACAGCATTCCAAACCAGTGGTTTTCACACAAGCTGGCACAATATCATTTTTTAAAGATCCCAAAAAGAAGTAACATGTAGACGTCTGACCTTGTAAGATTGAATGATCCCATACAGGCTGTCAGGCTCGTTGATCTGGGTGACTGCTGAGACAAGTATCTCAATGTGACATGGCAGCTACAGAAAACAGAACTATTAAAATCTTTCCAAAGTTCACCATAAGAGGTATAGCTTGTGGGATGACATACGCTACATCTCCAATCTCCAAACTCCAAATTATCAGTTCTTTGGTATCTTGATATATATTATACGTAAGTTACACTCAACACACAGGGAACCAACTTAGACAAGAAATGTACAAGATTTTCCAGATATAAAAACCACACATATAAGAATAGTAACTCAACTCACTGTTTCAAGGTGGGAGAAATCTGGGCTTCCTAATGTGAGGCTATTAAAATGGTCCTCACACCAATGCTCCACATACAGAACAGCAGTGAAGTAAGAACCACAATTCTGCATGGCAAATACAGAAAACAAAATTTAGGACAACAGAATGGTTGACACAACAAATATTTACAGTGAAAAGGAGACGAACATTTAATGCTTACAATGGCAGACTTTGCAACCACAAGGTAATCAATGGGAAGCCAGTAAACCTATCAATACATAAGATGGTTAGAAAACAATAGCGTGCAATGTTACCATGTTAAAGAAATAAACGGTGAACACTCATGAATCCACAATATGCACAATTTTCCTATTGGTGATTCCAAGGGAAAAAAATATAACAGCATAAGCAATGCAATCATTAAAAATCCTAAAACCTTGGCAACACCGATTCAAAGAAAGATAGTCCTTTACCATATTTTAAAGCATGGGCACTTAAGGGTTCCACATCAAGCTAGTGTTTGCAATTTTAAGTTCCACACGAATTCAAAGACAATCCTTTGTCAAATACAAAGTTCATTTTGCCAAATATATAATAAGTTCCTAAAACTTCAATTGATTCCCAATCCTGCTAAATCTTTAAGAAATCTATGTGTATTGGATGACACAGTCACAGGATAGTCCAGATATTCAGATCTTCCTTTGAAACTGCACAACCAGAGATTCAGTTTTTAACTATCTAACAACTGATTAGTTCCTCAGTCACCTCTACATGCTTCATCTAACTTGAGGAAAGAAGTTCATCCCACATTCGTCTATGATTTTTATGTAGCTTAGTTACACCTCTCCTGAATCCTAGAGGTTATTTTATTGCATAGTCAAATAAATGGACCTCTTTCACCATTCCTATCCCCTCCGAAATGTGGGAAGGGGGACAGAAATGAAAAGAAGGAAAAATATAAATGTCACCTAGTAATCCTCGTTTTAATTTTTTTCAGAAATATTGAGCCCAATCCTCAATGACGACATATGATCCATATAGCTGACCCCACATGGTGGGATAAAGGCTTAGATTATTGTTGTTGTTGCTGTATTGAGCCCAATAGAAACAACCTGCACAACTCTTGACTTGTGTTCTGAAATCTAATTTTGAATGCCAATTATTTATCCTGTGGTAACATTTCATATTATTCACACAAGCAGAGGTACTGGCACACGATAATTGATTGGATATGAACACATTTTCAGAAGAAAAAAGCACAAACCCACAGCAAGATTCTTGTAATTGTGGGCTCTAGGCATTAGCAAGTGTAACAGATTTTCCCCTACAAATAGGTGTTTTGAATATCAAAAAACCCCCACTATTAGCCCGAACTCACACCCTTCACATTTTGACAGATTCTTCTTCTTCTTCTTCTTCTTCGTCTCCTTTTTTTTTTCTTTTTTTTTTTTTTGGGTTGGTTTGTTTAAGTTGCAAAGATCACACCATGAATGCAGTCGTGATCAGAGATTTCTATTTGTGAAGGTGGTATCACTAAATTCAGTCATAATATTAGACTGTCAAAAACGGTGAGAAGAACAAACGGCAAGAGAAGGAACCAATTGATCAAAAACATGGTCCACAATCTCCTGGGAGATACATACCTTTTCCCACAACAATGTTGATGTTACCAATCTAGATGAAGTGGAATGATCCTTCACCTTCACTGATGTAGAACGGGATTTTGCCAACTGTTGAACCATGAGCACAGCATGTCAACTCATTACGATTGGCAAATTTGACAAGAAGAAAACTCTCTTCAAGTTATTTTCCCACTTCTTGACAAGTGGACATTATTTACTAAACCCATAAAAACATACATACATATGGTTACCTTTGAGCTTTCTCGCTTACATGAAGCAGCAGGTGAAGTGGATATCTCCAGCATATGACACAGCCGAAGCTCATTAAGTGCATCCAACATAACTTTCATTGATTTTCTTAATGTATTGGACTCTATGAATATATTTTCCTGAACCTGGCCGTTGGCAAAGCTTAAATGTTTTGTCTAACAAAGCAACAAATAAAATAGCTACATTCCACATGGTCACAAGCAACAAAGGAATGAACTCTATCATCCAACACGAATTAACAGAAATTTAAATACAGCATAAAGCAGATAAACTTGAAACAGATAATAAATGTAGATCCATCTGACAAACAGAGAAAATGACACAAGTATGGAAACTAGAAACTCCAAGGGAAATCTTATCGATCCAAAGCTTGATATGAAAAGGTAGACTTATGTATATTTTGTAAATTCAGTTTCATGGCACTAAAATAATCATGCTATAATTTTGTTAAATCACCGTTTACTATCACAAAGTGATCTATAAGGTATTCAACATCACTGTTCTATCTAAATCCAAACTTTCACCAAACCAAGCATTTGCACCACTTAATAAACCTATGACTCACAAGCAAAGTTCATATTAGAAAAAACAAACTATAACCACCAGCAAGAGAATGAGTTACCCAATGATGAAAGTAAATGTAACAGCAAGAGAATTGTGGGACAGAAGAAAATAAATTAAATTCATTGTTCATCGTCCCTTCAGCCACCTCCTAATCCCAGAATAAGTATTCACACCCAATACTACCACCGGCGTTACCTAACTTCATAGGAAATATAGAGCATTGCCAAAAGCATTATTGTGGCCCACTACCACAAATTCATGCAAACCTCGGAGGCAAAAACTCAAAAAATTAGAAAAAGTATATGTTATAAAAGTAAAAGGTCTCTAAAAAATCAAAAATAATGCCATCCATAAAAAAATAAACATAAAGGCCATGCCAATTCATATTATCTTATGAAGCATGAAGCGAAAACTCCAATAGTTCATCATCATGTTGAAGAATAAAGTAAAAACTCTAATAGCTTATCATCATATACACACACCCAAAATAAAAGGGGAGAATTAACTAAGATATCAATCAGAATGATGTCCAAGACAACCTGGAAAGTTATCAATTTGCATAGGTCCACATCCAAATCTTTTCTTCCTGCTAGATTAACCATGACACTTGGGAACTAGATGCTCTGCAACTTCAGATTTTACCAAAACAATATCTTGACACAATCTGAACCAACGTGGAAATTTCAAATTAGAAGTTTCACCCAAAAAAAAGAAAAAAGAAAAAAACACAAAAAATTTAAAGTTACAAGATCTGAAGCCATGCAGGTAAGGAGTAAATACCTTAAGATAATATCATCACAGTAAACTAATCAGTCCATAAACAAGTGAACAAATCCACATATCAAAAGTTTTGTCCCCAGTCTTCCATAAAGCAGAGTTCTCCAAAAAAATCGCTTCAGCTGTTACGAAAGCATGTCCGGTCAACAAACTTGGAAGACGGTATATCCAATATAGCCATAAGAGGGAACAATATAAATTAGACCATTCCAGCACTACCTTCTGGGACAACATCTACCACACTCTTTAAAATAAGTGCCTTTGTTATCAAACTAATTGGACAATCAAACTATATCCCAAAAGATACTTAGATACTAAAAGGGTTCTATTTAGCAACTACCTCATCTAGAAGCTCTAACTGTACCCATTTGACATAATTATCTAATAGGGCTTGCCATGTGGCTGTTATAATGGATGGCAGTAGAACTTCAGGTAAAAGCTGCTATTGATTCTAATACATATCCAATTACCATCTTATCTATAAGCTTAAGTTGTAACATAGAAGAGCAATCTTTTGATAATTATTCTAATCTGTCAAGAATTTCGGACTCTGGGCAATAAGGTAAAGAATCATTCAATTTTGAGTCAATTCTGTCTGTTATCGTCTCTCCATTGATTAAGCTTTTTCTTTACAGAAATTACTGGACAAATACCAAATGCAGTTGAATGTGTAGAAATAAATTTCTGGTCAAGAAATCCCAGAAGTGATTTGCCACTTGCCACTGAATTGTGGTGAATAAGTGATTAATTTTGGTTTACGCATGATTGTAGAATATTTAAGATATTCTTGTAGCTAATTTAGCTCCTATGTTTCTAAATGAACAGATAATATGTCACAAACGTGTAGACTACTTTGACAGAAAATTTAGGAATAAAAAGGTAGTATGCAATGTTTACACGGAATTTATGCTTGCATGATTCATTTCCTTACAGAAGAGGACTAACGAAGAGAGGAGAAGCGGAGAAAAGGGGAAGAAGATAATAAACTGGGATAAGCTCCAGAAAGCATTCAAGAAACAGTACCGTTATGCGTCTTCAAAAGCTTCACAAGATTAAATCACAAAAATGCATCCAATGTTGCAAAAATGGAAAGATAGAGAGAGAGAGAGAGAGAGAGAGAGAGAGAGAGAGAGAGAGATACCCAAATGAAAAAAGGGATAAAACTAGTCCAAACAGAAGTTTTACCATTAAACTTCATTTCCAAATCTAATGCCAATTTCTGTGCTAGCTCCACATTAACACCCTTGGAGTGAATCTACATCATGAAACCATGCAGAACCACAATTACTGGAAATGTTTGTGAACAGAATAGCAGAAAAAGTATTAAACTAGATGTATTGAGACCACACAATGCTCACCTATGACAAAGTAAATACCACTGATTTTGAAAATTAACTCATAATAAAACCAGGCCTTTCATTGAGCACTATATGTAAAACTAGATTTAAAGCTCATTTGCAATGTGTTGATGGACAATTCAAAATGTGACAAAATAAGGTTAGACAGTCTAAACAATGCATAAATGCATGCACCAAAAGGAAAGAGAGCAAAAGTGACATCGATTTAACATAACAACGTGGCAGAAACATTTAATAGAATTATGATTAAGCAGCTTTTGCAGGCTACCAAATGAACAACTTCAATTTGTAAGAACAAGATTATACAACTGACCAATTGGTAAGAAACAGCTAATACATATGTCAATCACTATTTCATTCCAAATTTCACCAAACATCACATCACCCCACATCAACCTCTAAATATGCTAGCAACGCATCACTCAATGCAACAAACTATATTACACTCCAACAGTAGTTTTTCTAGGGACCCAACAGAGGCCCGAAAATAACTTCAGATATTCTTGCCTAATTTCCTCTCCTACACACTTCAAAAACAAAAATAACAAGCCAGTGGAAGTGCCCCAACTATTGTTGTGCTTTTATAAGAGCTCTTCCCACATTGTCTGTCTGATATGTCAAAGAGATACATATTAGTTAATTGGTGGTGGAAACAATAACGGGAAATCAGCTTACATTTCTCCTTCGCTCTTCTTTTTAGAATTTTTCAGATACAAATGGTAAAGAAAAGAGAAGGCGTAAGTCTTGGGATTTTGATGAGGTTATTGTAGCAAATAATCTGTTCCTTCCGTATAACTAAAGTTCCTATGGATTTCCTCGATGCCATTTCACTTACAATAACATCATTATAAATGGCAAAGAAAAAGAGGCATGAATCTTGGGATTCTGAAGGCATTATTGTAAGTGAAAAATCTTTCCCTTGCATTTAATCAAATTTCCTATGGATTTCTCGATGCCAGCTCATTTCAATATATGAGCGCGTTTCAATAGTTCCTTAGGAACCCAGTTCATCCTTGGCAACTAGTTAACGGAATCTATCATCTGAAGATATAGTTCTAATTTGAACAAAAATCTTGTCCGGATACAGCACAAGAATGGTCCTAAATATAACTGCTTATACCTCAACAAGAGATCTCTCATGTTGATCAAATGATAGCAATGCCCTTTGACCCTTCTCTGTTGACAGAATCCCCTGCTCAAAGGAAATACATAATCACATTTCTCTTACTCCAAAAATTGGTATTTAGTATCCAGAATATCTTAGCAATCCATTCGCCATACAGTGACAAAACAAGTATAAGCCAAGCATAAAAAAGACACCACAATCATCATATCATTTTGAGGTAAACTGTTAAGTGCTCACTAGATCCATTGTAAAAAAGCTCTTGCAACTTGCTGAAATTTCAGCACAAAGACTTTTGGACTCCTCTTTCAATGTTGAATTTCGAGGAGGATTATAAAAGGAAAATTTTAAACAAGGTGACAGCATGAGAAAAGGAGAAAAGCAATGGAATAATTATGCCTAAAACATTATTATTATTATTATTATTATTATTATTATTATTATTATTATTATTTATGAAAGAATAATAATTCCATAATTCCTTCAACAAGAAAGTGCAGTCTAGGTTAAGAAAGGAGAAACACTACTTTCACAGCAGATAAACAAAAATTTTTAGATCAGACTAACAAGATATTTAATATGTTATGCGTATCAAAGTATGGCACAACACAACCTTCTATTGTTTGATATCATTTAGTCAAGCCAGATTATTGCAGATCTGAAGAATTTCCAGTTTGATGAGAGACCAAAATCCCAAGCTTAACAATTTCAAAATGATTAATTGAACCCCCAAGAAATACAATCTTTTCTGAGGCCAATTTTTTGACAACCCAAATTAATAACTGATTGTTTTACCTAGATATGACACCTAAAAATATTTTCATTATCAACTCAAATATAAAAGCAAGATTACCAACTGTGCCGTCCTAAACATTATGGGATGTGAACACAATTATACAAAATTCTAAGGAAATGAATTTCAAAATACAAACATAAACAAATTCAAGTGCCATTTATAGACAAACCCGTAAAGCTTGAGATGTCATATCAATAATTTTAACGGAATCGTCCATCAAATACTTCTTCAAAAGCCTCATAAGAGAATTTAGAAGTTCATCGGATATGGCTCTATCCATGTCAATGTTGCGATCTGTTCCCCTGTCAGCCTTATCTGCTCCATAGCCAGTCTCCCCAGGGAGATGGAAGACAACACGATGGGGATCATCAATGCCAACCTGCACCTCAACAACAGTCAAGAGGAGTATTCACAAAGATTTGAAAAAAGCAAACAATGCCCAGAATTAGTAGATGGCAATACCCTAGACACAAAATCAGACACTAATGTGGCAAAATCGTTTGTGTCATCCAAGCTGCACATGTGAACAAGACACCAAATTGCAGAAACAACATCCTGGTCAGAGTGCCAATATTCATCCCGAAAACCAAGTTTTGTGTTCTCCCCTTGACAAGTTACCTCACCAAAGAATCTTTTGTGCAACGCTTTAAGACTGCAAGAGAAGTAAGTTTATGATATTATTTGCTAGACTACCACAAGTTGCATGAACCACGTAAATTTCTTTCAATATAATTTTGAATGAAGCCACGTAAAGTGCATTTCCTGCTTCCTTATTCAGTACATCTGAAAATCTAAATTTTGAATAAAAACCAAAGCATTAATATCTTTCGGCACTACCCATTGTACAAGGTACAAACTTTTGCTCCGTCAAATTCAAGTTTGGAGGATAATTCTTGGAAAAAAGTGCATTGCTTCTTTAGGTGGAAATCCATTATGAGCATCTACTTGGAATGCTACCAAGATATCAGTCTCTTTGGTTTCAAAAGTCAATTTGTACTTCTTAACACTAGCTTTAACCACAACATTTGCTTTAGTCTCTGTTTGTCATGACATAAATCCCTTCCTACAACTCATGCATTAGGAATTCTCACTATAAGTCCCACTTGACACAACCATTAATGAAACTTTCACAGAAATCTCTCATAAAGTTCCTAACTAATACTAATATTATCAACTAATCAAAATGCTTTGATCATTAGATCCAGACCATGCAATTTGCCAAATATATCATTATTGTATACGCTTTCATATAAATAGCACAACTCAATTTTTATTGTTTACCCTTTTGGAATCACAATAACAAATTTATAAGCTAATAAGAAATTCCCCATTGACAGCAGTATATGTTGTATATGTAAATCTCAGGGGTGAAAACCTACGGAATTTGTCTATGAAAAGGTATTAAAAAGAAAAAGAGAAAAACATAAGATATAAGAATAGAAACAGGCCAGGGATATGAATACTAAAATAGAAATCCAATAGGATAGAAATAATGAATCGTAACAAAAATAGAGTTCAAGTTCGATACTATAGAATAAATAATATAGCACAATGATAGACAAATGAAAAACTTTTTCAACATTCTTAGACATCCACTTGAAATTTTAAAAATTAATTGATGGAATTTTCAACTATATATGCATCCAAGTGTCAGATTCAACTATAAATGCAGAACTAAGGAAACAACACAATTAACTACACCTAGCCTTGAGAAAGAAAAGATTATTTTTAAACAATCAGCACGCACGTAGTCAACTAAGGAGGAATTAGAAATGTTAGCCTCCCTAAATCACATGTGGCAGAGCAAGATAAATCCAAGGAAAATTTTGCAACAGGAGAGTTCAACAATGAATAAATTGAGAAACTAAAAAGCTTGTTGGGTTTCTTGAGAGGCCTTCTAGAGCTCGTTCTTTGGCTCTTTCAAGTAAACCTCTACTTCCTTTTTGCATGAATGCTCAAACAAATTTTATGCCAACTCTTGGATAATAGACTCTGGTGCCACAGATTATATGAACCCAATATCTCAACTCTTCCACACTTATAACCCATGTCTAAGTAACAGAAAAATTTTAGTAGCTAATGGCTCATTGCTATTGCAAGGTTCGAAGATATAAATGTCACACCTACTCTTATCCTTGAAAATACCCTACATGTACCAAAATTGTCTGCCAACCTTGTTTCCATTCAAAAGCTTAGCAACTGATCCTAAATGTTATGCTACTTTTTTCCATTCTTATTGTGTTTTTAAGGATCAGAGCTGAGGAAGGAGGATTAACTTGCTAAGGAGAGAAGCAGCCTTTATCACTTTGAATCATCTTAGAAAGATAAGAACAACTTTTCTGTCTTTTCTCAGTTCCTCAAATAAAGATGCCATTTGGTTATATCACAGTTCCTCAAATAAAGATGCCATTTGGTTATATCACCTACGCCTAGGTCATCCATCTTTTAGTATTTTAAAAGTCATGCTTCCTAATTGGTTCCAAGGATTAGACACCTCTGAGTTTCATTGTGACACTATGAGTTGGCAAAACATACTCGTATACCTTTTCATTATTAGCAATAAAAGGTCGTCTCATCCTTTTTGATCCACTGTGACATACGGGGTCTTATTATACCAAATGTTCCTGGGCTTGTTGGTTGCATCCTTAATTGATGATTGCACTTGAGTTACATGGCTCTTTCATCTAAGACAAAAATATGATGTTTGCATTGTTATACCTGATTTTTGCTCAATGACTCAAAACCAGTTTGGGGTTAAAATAAAAAGCTTTAGGGCAGACAATGCTAAAGACTACTTCAACCAAATTTTGTCAACCTACTTTCAATCACAGGGCATATTATCCATGATTCCTCATATGCTCAACACCACCCAAGCTTTACTCTTCCAAGGGAATGTTCCAAAGTCGTATCAAGGAGAGGCTGTTCTTATTGTCACGTACATGCTGTTCTTATTGCCACGTATATGATAAATAGACTTTTCTCACATGTGACAGACAACAAAAATCTCGTAGAAGTACTTAATAGTTTCTATCCTCACATAGGAACTTCTGATGGCTCACACCTACGGTATTTGGGTGTACTGCCTTCGTTCATGTCCATAGCCAACATAGACGCAAACTAGACCCCCAAGCCATCAAATGTGTCTGCCTCGGTTATTAATTCACTCAAAAAGGTTACAAGTATTGCAACCCTTTATCCAAAAAATTTGGCATCTCTGCAGATGTCAGCTTAACAAAAAATGTGCCTTAGGAGAGATTTAAATGATGGAAGATAGTACTTGTGAGGAAAGGTTAGTGTGTCTATCCTATATTCCATCAGAACGTCAATTGGCTAATGTTTTAACAAAGGGTTGAACACTTCGAGTTTCCATGATCTTGTATTCAACTTGGTAATGGAAGTAGACATCTATTCCTCAACTTGAGAGGAAGTGACACGGTGTAGATGAGCTGTAAATATATTAAAAGAATTAGATTAAAATCCCTTAAATGACGGCATTTGGGGAGATGTAGATGAACTATAAATAGATTAGAATAATTAGTTTGAAATCCCTTAAATGAATTAGATTAGGATAATTAAATTGAAATCCCTTAAATGGAAGGATTCCAATTAGTTTCCTATCTTGTAATCTACTATGTATACCTGTGTATTGTCAATTGGTGAATAAGAAATATTAGAAATATTAGAATTCTTTTCATCTCATATTTTGTTTAAACTAGTGGTAAATACGCATTATTCAAAAATACATAGATAGAAAGACAGAGGAGGCATAACAAACGGAAAAAGAAAGGAAAGAAACAGGAAAAGGGATAAAGGCAGGAAGAAAGCATCTTAAAAAGCAACGTCCATGTCATATCATTTTAACTCTTTCACTTCTATCTGTCCCAATTCCAGCAATTCATTGCCTAACCAGATTAACTCAGTAAAGAATCAACCCAGCCAATGTGTGAATGAGGTAACGCTCCAAGAAAAACCACCAAAAATAATCTCAAGACAAAAGGAACACAAATTATTGCACTAACTTTATTTTCCCACCCAATTACTGCAAGCATCCTAATACATTTCAATCCACAATTACTATAAGCCAACGATACAAATAAAATAAATATAGGGATCATAAGAGAGCACCTCCAAACAAGTATTCTTGGCGGAAGGTACAGAGATCTTTTTGCCAGCTGAGAATTACCAGTTGAGAAAAAAAATAAGATGAAAAGAAATAAAGATAAGTAAGCACACCATAAGCAAAAAATAAAAACCACTTAAACCAATCATTAAAATCTCTCAAGGCCCTTACATTTAGTAAGTGATTCTTTGCTGAGTAGTTTAGACATAATTCCCGATGGAACTTTCGCATGTCAAAAAACATATTCAAGTCAGGGAATGGCTCAAGCTCCTGAAATGACAGCATTTGAGAATGTAAGCGAAGTTAGTAATGTTAGAATAAAGAAAACAAGACAGACAATAAAACAGTCTCATACACCCCACACATAACACGTGTAATTACAAGAGATCCCTCGTTACAGAAACAAGGCACAGAATTTGAGAATGTATGCGAAGTTAGTAATGTTAGAATAAAGAAAACAAGACAGACAATAAAACAGTCTCATACACCCCACACATAACACGTGTAAATACAAGAGATCCCTCGTTACAGAAACAAGGAACAGAATTGTACCGTAATATACTCATAAAGAGATTTATCAGAACGTAAAATTAGCTGGTGCAGCAGTGACAGAACTTCAGATGAAGAAACGACGGAACTTTCACCATCACATTCAGATGGCATACAACATGAAACCAATTTAGATACCAAGAACTGCATGATCACAGGCAACAGATGTGAGTATAGAAATCTAAGACATAATTTCCAAAAGCAGCAGAAAGTGCAGCTGATATAATCTCATATACTACCTGAAGTTGTTCACCCAGCACTCTTGTAGTATCATCTGATGGACAATCTTGGTAAATCTTAAGCAGCATTGAGATGATACGACAACATTGTTTGAGCAAAGCACGTTGATCAATACATTGGCCAACAAGGTTCAGAAGGTAACTGTTAAGATCAAATGCTAGATTAGAACTATATAAATCTGGAAATATTCCATGAACACATAACCACAATGAAAGTATAATGATGATAATAAAAATAATATTCAGCACAACCCAACAAAAAAATATGTAAAGATGACACCATAACACTGACAGTAATAGCAATAAGAATAATACTTATCATGGTATAAAAGTTAACAGCTATTAGTAACTGGATAAACCACACTTGTTACAATTCATGAGCTAAAAAGGAAATGGAAAATCATCAAGAAAGAGGTTTTCCAAGTAATAAGCAAGGACAAATATACAATTTAAAAAAGACAACTCGCTAAACCTTAGGAAGTCCAGAAGTTTCCACCTTTACAAGATGAAACTGGAGGACTAAATAATCAAAACTGAAGTTTAAGGTTTAATCTTTAGTGGAATTATCTACCAAATCTTATGTTTTTAAAAAATGAAAAAAAAAATATTGGTGCTTTATTTGTTTTCCCAAAGTGACTGAAGACAATCTTCTGGAAATCGACTTTAAGGTCGAGTTTCAAGAAATTTTGACTTCAATCGAGGATTCCTGCATGCTGTAATCCTCTGAATTGTCTGAGCGAATGAGTTCAGAGTGAAGTCAATTTTTGGAAACTGAGTTTAAAGTCGATTTTAAGGAAGTCAACTTCAGTTGAAAAGTCCTGCACATCATAATTTCTCATGTCTCCCTTTGACTCATATTAACAAAAGAGTTCTAACTGATATCGATTTGTGGAAAGTCGACTTCAAAATCGATTTCAGGATATCCATGACTTCCTTTCTTTTTTTTTTTTGTCTGCCCAATTTCAACCTAAATCTACCTGAAATTGATTTCCTGATAATCAACTTCAAAGTCGATTTTCAGGAAATCAATCTCAATATTTTGGGAACACGTAAAAACACCAATATTTTTTCATTTTGATTAAAAACATAAACATTTGAGTAAATATCCAGTATTTAGTTTTTATAAGCAACATGTCTAAGGCATTTCACCATCAAAAAGCTTTGATGCACTAGCTTAAAACAAAAAATCTGTCACAACCACAATAAATTCTCCTCGAGTGAAATGAAGTACTTCAAATTCCAATATTGACAAAAATTGGTCAGAATGGAACGCTCAGACTGGACCTGTTTTGGTACAATAATTTACAGGTGTTGGAATGCAATGAATTCTACAAGGTGGGAATTAAGAACCTGGGTACATGTGAAACACATTCCACTCCAAATTATGCAAAATGAAGGTTTTAATTAATTAAACTGCAGGCTACTTTAACAGAAAGTGGCCAACAATCTAATTACTGGAATTATATCATTAGATTTTTGAAGAGAAAAAGAAAGAAGGGAGTAGACCATAAGGAAGCTCCCCCTTTCCAAGTTGTAGATATAATGCTACTATGTTGAACACATTTAGTCAATGTAGTACTATACAAAACATCAAATAATGAATATAAACAAGCTCAACTTACACTAGCTTCAAGCAGAATCATGTTTATACCACTTAATAAGTTTTATATATTGATTCTAAATGATCAACCAAACATTTGCCTTGAATTTGTTTGATCATCCATGCTCAACGTATTCCCAAATAGATTATCTCACAAACTGTTGTAGAACATGATATGCAAAATCATTTATGCTGTAATGTAGTTTTCACTAATCTGATTTAGAAATTTTCAGTATATGACTTGTCTAAAATTCAATAGACAATATCAATGCAATCATGCTACCTCCACAATTAATTTCAAGATTTCCTTAGGCCGTGCCAAAACTATGTCAGCTTTCCTTTAGATTGGAAATTTCAAAACACTTCGTCTTTCTGCAATAGCCCCATGCACCATACTCTCTCCTTCAATTTGAATGAATTAATATATGTATTAGTCCGTGCCAAAACTATGTCAGCTTTCCTTAGATTGGAAGTTTTGAAGTAAAACACTTAATCTTTTTATAATCCTCCAGGACATCTACTTTTCTCTTCTTTTTATAATCCTTCAGGACATCTACTTTTCTATTTAGGCAATCACACTTTATAAATTCTTCCATGATAGTTAAGACAAGTCAAACTAGAACATCTATTTACGAAAAAGAGGGGACTACTAAAACAATTCCCAGTGGATTTTTTAAACTTTAATACATGCAAGAGCCATAAGCAGTATTACTAAGATTATTGATGCTATCTATATGCGATACAAGTACAGTCAGGTCACCTTTTCACTTGGTAAAAATACATCCCACCTTATGTGACTAATACATAAAAATTTGCATGTCTGTGTGCGCATTCAGGTAATTATTTATACCATATTCATATGGTAACAATTACATACACAGTGAACATATATAGTACAAACATATCAATTATGAAACATATAAACAGAAAATTCTATAAGTAACAAGCTTTAGGCAGAAAATTCATACCCCATTGTTGTGTGTGGAGTATAAATACTTATCAATTGAAAATATGGGGAATGATTCTAATAGATCATAAAACATTTCATTAAACAACAATTGGTCAGACACAAGGTTCACAATTTCTTTCAATCGTGAGGTTTCTGGATCAGTTCACACAATATTCAATGGGAATCCTATCAATATCAAATCTATTCAATGACTACACTTGTGGAGAGAGAAAGGGGATGTGAAATCACTGAAATGGTTGCATATCAGAGAGTACATACAAGAACATCAACTTTTCCTTCTAGTTTCCCCTCAAATCAGGATTGATTCCCACAAACTGAAAAATAATTCCACATTTTTGCATGAAGAAGCAATTTTGCAATAATGGACCTTCCCAAGTTTAACCATAAACATAAATGGGCATTGGCCCTTCCAGAGTTATGCAGCATAACAAAAATATCCCTAGTCAAAATAGTCAAGTAAGCAGACAGAACACTCTGATATACGAATTCATCTAGAACATATTTAGTATATGTACCATGTTCCAATACGCATATTGAACTACAATATTAATACCAAGATCTTACTTGAAAGTACTAGAAACTCCAGCTCTATGCCCAAGTACATTAACAAGCACCTCAATGCCACCTAGTCGATGACATTTGTGCCTAGGATGAGCCGCTGCAGTAACTTTGTAATGTATCTCAACTATAAACTGCAAAATTGATATTCCATAAATTGCGCACTACGCATTATCTTTGAAAAAGTATCCCAAAAATTCAGCAGTCTTACAGTAAATACTCTATCAGGTCGAAAAATGTTAATTTTGTCTACAAGGCTAGGGCTTCTAGAACAATCCTCCCTGAAGCAAAATACATATAGAACATATTTTAGACATGGAAAAGAGAAGAGATAGAAATACTACAAGAACTGGGACAAGGTACTGAACATCTCCAAGAATCCATCAACAACAGTATGAATAGCGCGCACAATTGTATCTCTGGAAAAGAAAGGAGGTGTAGGGTCTGGAGAAGCAGCTACAAGAGAAAGAAGATGATTGACAATGGAAACCTGCACAAATGATGATGCCAGAGATAAGTAAAAAGTTTTTGTGATAATCCATGAACAAAAAACTGCTATTAGACAAGCAGCAGTGTAGATTATTTCATAACACTAGCACATCACAGAGAGATAATGAAGGAATGATGGTAAAGGAAAAGAATAAAAATAATTTACAAGCCACCAGGGGCCATTGAGGAGCCAAGGCCTCTTGATCCTTCAGGTTGATGCTCAAAGCCAAGGGCACAACAACCCCCTCCCCCCCCCCCCCCCCCAAAAAAAAAAATAATAATAATACGAGCATATATTATCATAACCCAGACTTTTGTATTATCCAGTAATCCAGAGCACCACTTGATAAAAAGTTTAGTATGAAGCTACCATTTCATTCACTTGCAAACACTGAAAGAAAGAAAGAAGTACAGAAGCAGAGTGGTTAGAAGAGCCAAAGGGAAAGAGATGCTAAAATGTGTTTGAGAAGTGGGAAAAAAATGGTGACAGAAGTTGTTCATTTGGTGATTGTAGTTTCATCAATTTGCGTACACACAAAACAGATCAGACATTTTAGGACACAATAAATACAAAAATTGAAGAATCAAAGAAGAAAAATGAGAAAACTTGTAAAGTTGCGCCCAATGCCTGGCATAAGGCACAGAAGGTGAGCCCCTTCTAGAATTTCCTTCTTCAAACCTGAGAAGGAATTAGGTTCAGGAGCCAGCTGCCTTTGGAAACAAAGCAAGAAATAAAGACAATGACAAGGCTTTTTCAAACTTAAAAGGTAAATGCAAAAGGGCAAAAACATTTTTTGCATCCAAACATAAAAAAGTGAACTCTCTCCAAATAAAAGGTATAAAGATGTAAACCAATATGAAGTAAAAACAATATAAATCAATTTTCATTGAAAATTAATTTTTATTTGGACAAAATGTTGAAATAATAAAGAGATTTTTCAGAACATAAAACCTTTCTCCATGTTCAACAGAAGCAACCACCAAAGTTGAAAGACTAAAAAATACAAATGTATCCATAATCTCTCAAGAAGAAGAAGAATGTATCCATAATGATTGGTAGCAGTGTACATCAACTATCTATAATAACTTGATCGTATATCAACTCCCACTATATATTAACTTGTTGGTACAATAACAGATAGCAGTGTATATAGATTATCACTAATAACTATCTCCATTCTCCAGTGATTGCGAGTATAGGAACATTGCTATTCATCACAAACCAAAAGACTCATTGTCAAACGAAAACAATTTAATTTCACTTAGCAATAGTACTACAGACGATGCGCAGCTTTTCACATAGCAGGAACAAGGTTAATAACTGGCAGAAATGACATTGTGGCGCAGTAACAGATAGATGATAAGAACAGTACTAGCTTAATAAGCAGACAAATCCTACGTGATTTATTAGGACCGCTGATGCAGATGACTAAAGGCTCAAGGAAATCCAAGATTAAGGAGTTCCTGAATTTTACTCAAGCTTCAATTAGGCACTCTTTCACAGATATGGAGATTTGCTAGGAGTTAGATTAGTTTTTTAAAAGTGTCATTATTTTAGTTGATTTAAGTAGCCATTTAATTTTTATGAGTTTAGATATTTTCTGAATTTTAGTAGTTAAGGGTATTTCGGTAATTTAGCTATTTTGTAGGAATTTTCTGGCTTTGAGTATTTTTAGTTTTTGTGTCCTAGTTAAACTAGGAAGTAGTTTTTAGTTGTTATTACCAATAGAATTAGGATTCGAAGGTTATTCCAATAGGTAATAATAGATGAATCCATGTCACAATGGGATTTATCTTAGGAGTCTATAAACAAGTGTTTCTCCTACAAGAGAAATAAGATTTCAGGTCAATAAAATTTCCAGCAGCTTTTGTTCGCTTAATTTAAGGATTGTGTGCTACAATCTACCCTTGGGTGTGATAGCTAAAGGTGCCTAGGAGTGATTCCTAGGATTCCTAATTCATTCTTACTTTCAATCTTAATTTCCCAACAGTCTCCTATTGAATTTATTTTTTTAACATTCGTTCAGCAATTTTCCTGCAAATTTTCTGCCTATATCTTGTCAGTCCAAGCCTTTTAACTACTGCCTACAACCTTTGCCTACCATTAGCTTCTAGTGCGGCATCAGACAGCAATAATTAATTGCAAATAATTCATATCATCAATAAGGAAAGACCACATTGAGTCCAATCTTTATCTGTTGCAACAAGCTAACAAGAGAAAAAACATACCATGTGCCTTTTGATAAGCTTGTCCCTCTCAATCTCAGATATTTCAGCTATACTCAGAATAGAACTTTCCAGTACAGCAGATCCCTTCTCCCACCCAGCCTTCTTACTAGAATGTAGAGCCATACAAATGGAAAAGATATGCACAAAGTGACTCTTGACCAATGTTGAAAGGGGCTGACATGCAACCTGAAATTATACATGTGAATATACGTGTTACAATAAAACTAAACTGCAAAGGAAGATGAGGATTGTGAACTCCAAATAGTACAATGAAGATCAAAATTACATGTTGTGAAACTCAACAGCAGCTTAAAGGCCACTTAATACAAACTGGAAGCCTATTCCAAGAAACACAAGGGTTTTTTTTTTTTTTTCCCGAGTACAAGAAACACAAGGTTAACATACGCTAAGGTAACAAATAAAAAATAAAAAGGCATTCTGCTCAACAGGAAACCTAAGGACAAGGATACTAAAGTTGATTAGATTGGCAACCACTTGATGCATAAGAAAAACAAAGGAAATTTCCGACCTTAGCAACCCAGTTTAAATTGAGTGTGTCCTCGTTCAAGAGCAAAGCTGGAAGAAGCCACTGGCAACAATACTGTATGAAATTACTAGGTTCCATGTTAAAGACAAAAAGATCCCTTGCCTGCAGATCAACATTTACCAACATAATGGATTAGATTGTTTTATCACCGTCAACAATAATCATGACGAACCTTGTCTGCAAAATCAGAAAATATTAGTTTACTGCTGTGCAACAAAACACAATATGATGCAGTACCTCAACAAGTGCAACTAAACTAACACCACAGGTGACCCAGCTAAAAAGAAGTGGCCCAATAAGCTCCTCCATGTACTGTAAAATTCCAAAAAACTAAATTTATCTCTTGTCACGAGATCCGACCAATTCATCAATGTCTACATTCAAAGATATTAAACATTTACTCACAGAAAAATAGAAAATGCAGTCACAGTAAAAGATTTTAATCACCTTTGCCCTGCTAGCATAGTGTAATTCTCTCGACAAATTATCAAGTACCGCAGTGACCAGTTCCCTGAAAATACGTTTGCATAAGGTAATAAGGAATAGCCAATAAACAAGAAAACGACATAAAGATTCTCTTACCTTTGACAAGGATCAATTGCAGCAACAACAGATGTCATAAAAACAGCCTGCATATACCGTTTCAACATCAAACAACATCTCAAGAAAGAGATGCAAATACATGTTCAGCAGTTAATTTTGTGACTCAAGTTGAAATGAGAAGTAAAACTGGAGTTGGTTTTATGGTGTTCCATGCATTTTATTACACATCAGCATGTATAGAAACAATATTTAATTCCTCTGATACCCATAACCCACACTAACACAGAGGCAATATAACATCAAAGATACCTCCAACTCTATTTTCTCACTCTCCAGTACAAGATGCATGAGGGTTATTATTGTGGTTTCCAACAACGATCGAGCCTGAGGACCAGCAGCTAAAGCTTCCTTCGCTGTAACAACTTTATCTTTTGAGAAAATAACCAATTTTGCACCAAAATTGGAACTGAAACAAAATTTTTAATAGTTAATGCATCAATTCAGGATATCCAATGTGAAAAGTCAAGAAAAAATAAAAATTGGACAAAACAAGAAACCAATTTAACAAGAGAGCATGAAACTTTTTAACACCCGCTTTGATCCACCCAGTGCTTCAAATTCAAAAGCTAAAAATAGAGCTCCAAAATTGAGGGAGCAGCCTCGGATCACTAATAAATTAGACACGAACATATTTATTTGAAGGCCAAAAGGAGGCAAAAAGAAGACGAGATTTAAGAAATTCCTTGCATGGAGACATAAGATATCAGAAACAAGACCACTAACCCAGGATTACATTGTCTAGAGCGCTAGACATTTTAGAAAGCCAACAAACATGTATAAGCATTATGGGCTTATTATTTATTTACGGATTCTATTGTACTGTAACTCCGGATTTAACTATAAAAAGAAGGCGAGGAAGGCCAGTGAAGAACCAAAAAAATTACAAAAGTAGCATTAGCAACCTCAACTGTCATGTGGAATGAATGTCATGAGCAGAAGCAATTAAGTTGGATATGATGGCGCATCGTGAACTGTTGTGAAGCCATTAACTAGCCATTATATGTAAATTGTCCACAGAAACGAGCTTTATTCAACAAAAGCAACAGAATAAGATACAAAACGACTTTAAACAACCTACCATATATCTTGGAAGAGTTCATTGTGACCATCCCAAGTTTGGAACAAGACACCAACCCTTTGTGCCAGGCAGAATCGAACACGGTAATCAGAATCTCGAAGCATAGCAAGCAACTTCTCAATCATGCACTACATAAACATATCCCATGAACACAAGCAACCACATCAATTTACAAGATTATGTTAAAAATCAAACAAATGCTAAAAGTTAAAATAAAAAAGTAATAATAGTAAATACTTCCCTCCACAGCCAAGTAAAAAGGAAAAGAAGTACTCACCTGACCAATTTCTGGTTTGAGTAACACAACATCGCATATGCAACCAATCAGCTTAGAGCGACCAGACCAATCAAAAAGATTATTCTCAGTAACTTTGTTAACTAAATCTCCAAGAGAAATCAGCTCCTACAAGAAAGTTCAAGAGAATTAAAGAAAAATAAATCTTCGCCCATTTTAAAAAATAATTTCTCAACAAAAATTTCTTAAAAGAATTTAACAATAACATCACCACCATCTGGTTTGTCAAAAGTGCAAATATTCACAATAACATAACAGGAACAACCGAAAAAGGCATAGGTAAAATTCAATGCCTCAGACAAAGGTTATGAGACTAGACCCAAAAAAAAAAAAAAAAAGGAAAGAGGCAACTAGCGACCAAATAAGAACGCAGAGAAACACCTAGACTTCAAACATATCACCGGCTCAAACATATTTGTGCTTTTACCATAGACGGTTAATGATGCCTCCAATGTCATGTTTTCACACACCTGTGCACTCAAAAGTGTCCATACACAGATGCACAAACAAAAATGTTATGAAAATGGCACACCATATTTTCATTAAACAGCCCAAGCTGTTGCAACCTAGAAATCGACAAACACAGGAAGATGTATCTTGGATGTACCTCTTCAGATGTTATACCCTGTAAAGAACGGACATTTTTATCCTTTGCAGTTATGGCCAACAAGTTCCGCACCAAACTACAGATGGCATCAAGGGTATTAAGGCACTGGAGTTTAAGGTTCGCATGCACATCTAAAATACCATTCAAAGGCAAAACCTGTTGAGAAAAGAATTGGTAAAGTCAAAATTATTCAGGACACAGTCTCCAAAGTATAAATAACAAGCAAACCACAGTGAGCATCAGCAATACTTGGAATGAGATTCAAAGATAAGAGTACCAAGTCAGAAACTTTTCTGGATGAAGACCAGTGAGGATGCTGACATAAACAGAACAAAATATTCTCCAGCACCTAATCAAAAATCAATTTCAATAAACCATTGTTATATAATAAGAGAATGTACCCATATCAAAAAGCAAATAACAAATTTTAGAAAAGCATAATTTAAGTTAACCTAGAGCATACCCTTGGGTTGCTCTCTTTTCCAACAAGGTCAAACAAGATATCCCACGTCACGGATGGGCAAACTGAGAAAAAACTCGAAATGAAAGACACAATACCCATCTTCAGATTTGCAGACAAAAAGGCAAATCCATGGGTAATCTTCCCCTCCAAAGTTAGGATATCCACGTCTTTAGAACCACTATTCACATCTAATTCCATATCAACAATGATATTATTACTATTATCGGCTGGATCAGTCTGTGTTGAAGTATTACAATCAGGAAGATCTAAGCCTGAATAAGTATCTTTTCCATAATCAGAACATGCTTCAAATAGTTTAGCTAAACCCTTTAGAAGCCTCTCAATGGATTGCACAATCCCAGTACAGAGGACAACATCAATGCCATTTTTATCTCTCCATTTGATAAAAAGTGGAGAAGAAACAAAACTCTTGAAGGAAGCAATGATGGAGTCCATGCTACTAAAAAGAGAGTTGGAGCTTGAACAACCACATCTGATATCACTGTGAATTTTCTCAACGACTGCAGCAGAATGATCCACCAACTCTATCATGTAGTCACCCAGTTGGCTGACGAAATAGTTAGACTCTTCTCTAAGCCTGGAGGTGCACAAAAAATGAGACACTTAATTAAAGTATAAAACAGAGAAGAAAAAGTCTAAACCATTTGTGTATAACAAAAAACACAAATTCATTTAAAAAAAATGGTATGGAATGAATCAGATATTTTAACTTTTATGGCTAAACCTATTTCTGCATGCAGAAGTCAATATAGAAAAGACCATAAAATCAAGCAAAGAAGAAATGAAATTAGCAGTAACCTGTACTATTGGAAAGTTTACATCTAACAACAAATAACTTAAGCAAAGTATCCAATAATTTTATTAAACGAATCTAGTTAAAAGTAACAACATGATCATGCCTGATCCAATTGCAAACATGGAACTGATTTTTCATGTGACAACAATTGAACAAACCTGATGGAAAATGAGCAGCACAACAAATTAGATAAGAGAGCACATGTCAAGAAGATATCTGGAAGAAGCATCTTCATAATCTCTCTCTCCTTTACAGCTTCAAGAATATGACCTTCCACTTCATGACATAGCAAATCTCTCAACTTCCTGGGAAGACGAACATTTAGGTAGCATTCAGGTTGAAGAACCTGAAATTATAGCATCAACTCACAATCAAACAACAAATAACATAGCATAATTTCCTGTTCACAAATTGAAGCAAAAGATCCAAATTGTAGCACCTCAGGACCGGTGTCATGACTACCGTTTGCAAGGACTTCCACGAAAAGTTCAAAAAACTGGTGCCTGACTTTCATGCTCCTGCTCTTCTTCCTACTAACACTTCCGATTCAATCTCTGATCCAAACTTAACAAACACACAAAATTGCTCAAGAAAAACAATAAATCATAATGAACACACCTTAACCCAGTTTCCTGCAGCTTCAGGAACAGAAGGGGGCAAAGGAGCACAACCAGCACAAAGAGCATAAATAGCTCGTGGCAACATAATCACCAATTGGTCATTTAACGTTAAGGGTTCCTACAAGGAAAAAAAAAAAAAAAGCAACAATTACCAAGATCCAGAGCAATATTTGAGGGTTAAATTGAATACCAATTACATCACATGTCGATAATTACACGCCACTACAAACATAACGGTCGCAATATTAGCACCTCCTTTTTGTTATTGGCACTCCATTTACTATTTAAAGCCCGTAACAAGATAATAGTACCTTTCTTCTATATCCTTTAACAAAACAATGAACTTGTAATGCCATGTCCCACATCAAAAAAATATAAGAGGATTAAATTAAGAATAGTCAAGGTTGTGGACACTAGTTACTTGGATTAAACATTTTGAGCAAATGGTTTAGGTTTAAAAGTTATTGGGACAGCATTTGCCTTGGGTATTGCAATTGAAAAATCTCGTGTGGTCTCCACATACGGGTGAGGCTGGCTAAGTAACAATGGCTGCAACCACAGAAAGTCTAAAATTCGGACCGGGCTTTGCAAGCAGGCAAAGGCCTTAACGGGGTGGCTATTTGTAATGACCTGCATCCCACATTGGAAAGTTATGGAAGATTAATTAATTAATAATACTCAAGGTTTTGGGGTACTAATAACTTGGTTTAAGCATTTTGGGCCAATGGTTTGTATCCAAAAGTTATCGGGCCAGCCTTCTGCTGTAGGTATTACAGAACTTACACTGAAAATTTTTCTAGATAAAATGTTAGTACACATCATCTTTTGTATTTTCCCTTTTTAGAAATATCTTGAAGATAGAATATTATATAATCATCACATTCCAGTTAATATTCTTTCTTACAGAAGAAACAATTAAGAAGTCAAACTGATTAAACACATACAGAACCGAGTGATACATGTAACAGGTGCATCCATTACCCTAAAAATTGCCCAAGTATCCAAACAACTGGCAAATTTGAGACAAACCTTCAGGTTAAGGAGAGTTAAAACAGCTCTCAAGAGATTCTGTCTAAGATGCAAAGCCTCGCGGATATCACCCTGTGGAAATAAATAGGAGAAGCATATGAAATTACAACATACATTTGAAGTGAATAAGTGCGGAAGAACTACCTCAAAGTTGCCACATTCAAAACAAGCACAAATAAAAATCAAAAGTTCAAAAGTATCGGCATTTAAACTTTTTTACAAATCCAGTCTTCTCATTGCAACCATAATCTAGTATATTTACAGTCAGACTCCATATTGCCACCAAGTTATAGTCTACAATAAATCAAATATCAAATACCTAGTTAGATTGACAACAGATTGAAGACACAACTCCAAAACCAAAACAGCTAAGTTAAATTGTTGTCAATATCAAATTTTCTGCTCACGAAAATTAATTAAAAAATTGGAAAACATATCCACCCAACTTGGAAAGAAGATAACTGAGCCAATTCTGCTTGCCGGTTCAGATACCTAAGCAACCAGTTTGGGAATCTATGCACCGCGGTTTCCCAAGCTGATCCATATATAAGGTCAATCAATTTTTTAAAAAATTGTGGTGTTGAAAGAAACTATACTATATGTCGAAAGCATACTTATATTATTCAAAATTGGATAATATTTTGACAAAAAAGTTAGACTTAATTTGATGCTGTTATATTGCTTTAGTGACTTTTTTTTCTTTTTGGAAAATAATGAAATTTGAAAATCTTAAATCAATTATTGTATTTGACTTCTTTTAGGTGTCTACGAGAGTTTATTTTAAAAATACAAACAAAAATTGTAGGAACAATACATGAACAAAAGGAATTAAGAGTGTGAAATCAAAGTTGAAAGAAATTTATATTTCTTTATTTTTTGGGAAAAAAATGTTTGTCATAAATGATTTGGGTGCCCAATATCCAAACCAGTTATGGTTCGCTTTTTGGCCAATGTTTTTCCAGTTTGGGTAGTGGGGCTGTCCAATGGACCACTTTGTCAGTCCATGGACAGTCCTACCAGAAATATGTCATCAGAGAATATTTTGCAACTCCAACATCCATCAGATCTGTAATTCTATAATTAGCACAAAAAGACTAAATGACTCTTAAATTTCAAGCTGCAAAAGGCATCTTTAAGAAAGCAGAAAGCTAATGACTTGTAATGAAACAGGAAAAGAAAAACTGGATGCCAGGTGTAGGTTCTCCTAAATAAATGTTGCAGAAGCACCATACCGGACAAGGCTTAGAGAAGTAACCAAGGGGACCACTTACTTGAGAGGTTCTGCCTGAGAAGTAGCATGAAATGAAGCACAAAACAGATCTGACAGCAGTCATGAGCCAAAGTTAGAAATGTAGTTGGCTGAATACAGACAATATCACATTCTGCTTAAATGAAGACAGCAAAGATAAACCACAAAGACTTGAGATGCAGCGGGACACGAGGAGCCAAGTGCTGAGTTAACTAAATCAATTTTATCTTCAGAAGGCAAAAGAATGGAGGAAAAGATAATATATAAGTTATGTAACTTGTAAAGAATCCGATTATCAGGAAACTTTTTCATGCATATGCAAAGAGAGAAGGAAGAGAGGGTTGGAACGGTAAAACACCAAAATCGTTCACACTATCAAGAAAATACTAGACCTGAATGGCTTTTCATGTTGCAAGTTATTTTAGTCAAGCAGAGGATGAACAGACTTTCTCATGTTGTACCTAATATGCTTATGAATCCAAATCACAGATCCTGTTGTTAAAGAACAAAATGGTGGTCAGGCTCTAAATTCAACAGTCTCTTATGAGCCCCAAGGACTCACGGTCATTGGATTATTGGTTTTAAGCAAGGGAAAATATGACACAGCAGTGAAGAAAACAAAGGAGATTTCCAATAAAAGAAAGCCTAACCACCACAATTATTACATTATAAGACAAAGGATGTGCATGGTCATGTTCCAAAATAGAGAAAGTGGAAGCATGGTGTATCAAAGACATTTGCTAATGAAAAAGCATCAAAACTGAAAGCTTTTATAAAGCAACTTAAAAAGAAAATAGGAAACTATGGAACTCAACTGTCTTATTCTGACTCAAGTACGGGAGTCTATGGCAAGGTAAAGTGACAAATACAGTAAAATATGCCACACTCACACCCACCACGCAAACCCACTACCCCCATGTCGACATGACACAGCACGTGCATGGCGGGGTTAAAAGGAGAGTCCAAGTAACATAGGAACTCAACGAAAGCTCCAAGTGGCAAAAGAAAAATGTCATTTCCAGAAATTGGATTTCATAAATACAAATCCTCAGTTACTCTTAAGATTACTTATGAACCACGAGCATTTCCGAAAACATTAATCAGAGAACACCATTTTCTATCAGAAATGCTTTTCCGGAAATAACACTTTTAACTGAAGAAAACATGCCCAAAAGTGTGTCCAGACCATACATCAAAAATTCATAGGGAGGTAAATTACAATCTGCATAGTGGAGCATGGAAAATTTTTTTAAGATAACTACCAGACTAAATAACTGAGAATTTGTCAAAAGACTCCCCCCCCCCCCCCGGTAAGTAGCTGACCAAAACAGTATACTAGACTAGGTGCCACTTGTTCCCCGGATGCAAGTTAAAAATTTCAATACCAGTTAAAGCACCACTGAGTAAACATTTCATGCTTTCCCAGATAAGACACAAAAAGTATATAAATAAATTCATATTCCATACAGTCAATGTATCAAAGTACAAGTAAAAAATTTATACAGTCTGAGAGAAAATCTTACACTGATGGTAAACGATTGAATAACCGGAGTTCCCATATATCTTGAGGAACAATCAATGTACTTAGCTTATCCTGGAAACATGATACAATAATAAAGGTAACAGGAAGGATTTTGTAGACACATTCTAGCAGCAGAATATGTTGACTGAAAAGAATACACAACAATCACAAACATGCTTTGCAAACGTAGTTTTTATATTCCAAGAGAAAACAAGGAGTCATTGGGCAAATACTCTACTTACACTCAAAATCATGTTACTAAGAAGCAGTAAAGCAGCATCTGCCTGCAAACAAAGCAGAAGGGTTGTGTATCAAATAGGCAGCATAATTCAACAACCTAAGTTTTCTGATATTATCAAAACAAATAAGTATTTCAGCATGAATTTTCGTCAAATGTAATTGGCCCACTTTGTCTGTCCATACAGAATTTCCAAGATAGAAAAAAGCTATAAGCAATATTTAAGGCTTAACCGATTGGGTCATATAATAGTCAGTGTGACTTGATCTTATTCTGGCAACTATTAAGGTTATTCTAAAAAGAGCATCAAGATCCTCACTCTCAGATATTTAAATGCTTAAGCCTTCTATATCTCATGAATAATAATTTTTTAGCCAAGGCCCTCAACTAAATGGCACAATCTTAAATATCAAAATCCTACTAATTACTCAATGACTGAATTGTGAATGAGAATTTATTGTTCATAGAAGACCATATAAACTATGAGTTACCCTCAAGGCACATACTATACTAAATTGTTAAAGAAACAAAGAATAAATCAGTAGCAGATAGAATTAGGATCATGTCCATGTAATAAGTTAAATAGGGGAATGCAAAGATGTAAAGCAGACTCTCCCTCATATTCGACAATTTGAATAAAAAGAATCATAAACCAGACAAAGCTTAAACCTTCAGTTAACCAACAAAAATCATTTCTATGGAGAGATCACAACTTCCATTTATGAATGTTTCTCCAATGCAATTCACTTCAAAACTGCCCACCATCCTCTCCCTTTTTACTTTATTTTAATCATTAAATAGCCTAAAGGCAGACAAGGATCCATAAAATAATTTTCCTCAGATATGTAAAGTATTATTACGCTGATTAATTAAGTTGCAGAATATACCCCTAAAACACAAAAATCTAATAGTTTGATGCCAATAGTGGAATGTGCATGACATCCATACGCATTACACGTTATTTTTTTAATAACATAACCAGATAAAGTTTAATGTGACAAATTTTCTAAATCAGGAAACAATATCACAGCATCTGCTCTTTGAACTAGAACCAAAAAGGCAACAACTGCTTAAAAACATTCTCAAAAACTTACAACTGGGATGACATTACTGAACATAGGCAAACCACGGATTGTACAGCTCCATATTGTATGCCAAAGTTTGTCAAACTGCAGAAGTTTCCCCAGCAGCCTTGTCAATTAAATCATACATAACGACACAAGATGATGGAGATATTTGCACAATCTGCATTTACACTGTCAACTCCTTGAGAAATGATGCAGTCCATTGAAGGCTTAAAAGGGTATTTTTTCAGCCGCAGTGCAAGCGTTTGGGAATATTTTACAATGGCTTCCTCCATCCTAATCAATGTCTTATTTATGAAAATATGATAGAGAAGAAGATTTTCACTATAAGCTAGAATGTTACCCAAGTGCAGATTATAATAACCTCGCCAAGCTGTCATAACCATAGAGACCACCTCAAAATTTCTGAAATTACATTGAACTGGAATTGGAAATATTGGTCACAGGCACACTTGGGTGGCAGCAAGCCAGGATTGGCAATTAACAACACCAAAGGTAGATAAACAATGCACATATAGTCTCTCTCTCTCTCTCTCTCTGCCCCCCCCCCCCTGGGGGGGCATTTTTTTATCCTGCCTATATTACTACCAGTGATTCAGTAAAGAAAATGAAAGGCAAACAAAACACAACAAAGATTCTTGAAACAATCATGAAGTTATAGAACAAATGAGCATTGACAGAGGATTTTGACCATCCGCACGTTTAGTAAAAGGTAGAGGGTGTATACTAGGACAGTCTGGAGTACTGAAATGGTCAGCCTACATAGAAGTGGTGCAAAGGCGAAGCTGGGGTAGAGCAGAACACGGGAAGTGAGAAATGACTATTGGAAGAACCACCAGAGAATTAGATGGTCATATTGGGCATGGGAACAATCATCGTGTTTTGGTTAAAGACTTCAGTGCCCTATTTAATGTAAGAAAACAGCAGTCTACCATGGATCCAGTTTATTCTTTATCCAGGTAACATACCAAACACCCAACCCCCCCCCCCCCCAAAAAAAAAAAGAAAAGAAAAGAAAAACCAACGAAATCCTGAACATTTAATCACCACAACAGATATGTTCACCACCATGTCATTCCAAAAACCAATTAGCAGCAAAAGCTAAATGATAGTTGATCTTATGCTTATAGATAACGAAATTATCATTGTTCACATCTCACCGGAAGATGTACGCCCTGGATTCTACTGTACTTTAAATTGGATAATAAGCTCAGCGAGCCAGTATAAATCAAAATCCAGTGAAGAACACCCACTGATTGAGACTGTGAACTCAAATGAAAAAAATATAGCAAGTTTCTGCAATTTTACTATATGGCTTAAAACTCATAGATGAAGCACTAAAGCACCCTCCCTGGTTAACTAACGAGACAAACCCCCTTGAGATAAGTTCCAAAATCAAATGAAACTTAAGAACATTAGAAATTTCCTCAATGATCAGACATTTGATTGCTACATGCACTTAATCCAAGTATTCAGCTGATTACCTCATTGATGGAAAAAGATGACTTTGGTAAAAAGCCCACTCTTGAAACAGGAAATAGCAGCAACGAAGAAAGTCTTTGCAGACTCCTACAAATGCACACAAGTTCATTTAAAGGTCATGCGAAGTGTAATCAAATGACACATACAGCATCAACTACTAGGTGCTAAGTTTAATCTTTCAGTGTACATTCAGAAATTAAATATAAAAAAAATGACGGCAAATGTTGAAAAAGATAAAGAGAAGAAAATATCTCCGCCAATGAGATTACAATAGTGAATGTCTTCGTGTTAAACATAAGTAGCTTACCACAAAGTCCACAGAAGACCATCGTAAGTATGCTCCACATTTGCATCATTTATAATTCTGTTGAAAACATTTGCATCATGATTATATCACATTAAATTTGACACATTTTACCTAAGTAGTTGTACTATTTAAATGGATAAAGAAAATGTTTGGACATTCAAAGAATATGAGAAAATAGCAATCACTATATTCATTTGGGTGTTTCACAGGTAAAGCATCAAGAAAATCTTTCAAGAAAGCGAACACAAAGGTTTGAGAATGAGCACCACTAATGAACATCAGGATAATCAAAAAGCAAACAGGAAGGTTGGAGGTATGAGCAACAGTTTGCACACCAGGGTAATCAACACATTGCCCATCTATTTAAGTGACAAGAATATAATAATTCAATTACAATTCAATTGCACCCCACACCCCAGCCCATACATAGGAAGAAAGGAGAGGTGGGTTTAGAAATACAAAATTGATCCTTCTTCAGGTCACAACTTATCTTCATAAACTAGAACATATACGGTTATAAAATGTCCAGTAAGATTTTACCTATCAAAGCTTGCACATATGCTCTCAAACCAATAGATGATAAGATCCTTTCTAATGCGATTAGAGTAGTTATGAATAAGGAAACAGAAAGCAGCATGCCTGTCACACAAAAACTTAACATTAGACTTGAAAGAAGACAATATCTCCCAAATATTACAAGCAGAGGCACAAATAAGTTGGTTACATCTCACAAGCAACTCAAAGAACCCAAATACTGTAGTAAAGCATGGCTAAAACTAAAACCAAAAGGCTAACCACCTAAGAACAACAAGCACCCAAGATTTTTGTCATTAATGAAGTGAGTTTTCTTGGAAAGAACTAGTGCAATGAGCAGTAACTCACCCTGATCAACCAGAAAAATTAAGTTTAAGAAATATATTTTTCCCCCTTCAATCAAAGACAAGAATTCAGACCAACACTTCACGAAATTAAACTCAAAACATCATATGGTGTATTGCTTTGAAAATGTTCCAGAATGCACTTTAAAATCATGGCAACCTTCAAGATTTAGGACGGAAAGAGAGAAAGGAAAGAAAAAGCAATGTAAGAAGGATCAATAAAGAGATTTGTTAGAAACACGTGTTTCTGAATTTAAAATTTAACATTCTCCATCCAGTACAAATACTCGCCAAACCCACCATGACCACTTTCCCTTCATTAGATCAATAAAGAGATTTTTTAGAAACATGTGTTTCTCAATTTAAAATTTAACATTCTCCATCCAGTACAAATACTCGCCAAACCCACCATGACCACTTTCCCTTCATTAGGCCATCTTTTATTTGCACCATTGTGTGCTCTCTCCTTGCTCGTTTTTCAGCTGTTGCTGGTTTTGATGTATGACTGCATGCCTGAAGAAGGCAATCAGAATAATAAGCAACTTCCTCTTTATTGCAACATTCTAAACTATTGCAAAGAGGGCATGCTTCTAATCAATGGAATTTACGTAACAGTTGGATAAAAATATATACTTAAGTTGCAAACAGGGCCTTAGGAAGCATATATGGATAAAACTTGAAATAAGGAAAACACCTACTGCAAATAACCTTGAAATTGATAAAATTGTTGTAAATATAACAGGTAGTATTTGGCAACCTAAACAAAGCATATCAAAAAGAGAAGTGCACAAATGATCAAATAGCAGTCCTGCCAATAAGCACATGTATAGCAAATACCCGCCAAAATACAAGAGCTACAAGCTCCAAAAACCTCTGCTGCGAGGTTGTTAAGATACCACATTTGTCATCCCTGGTTGCATCATTCCTACACACAAGGTGAACATGTAAAAGCAGTCCAGAGAATTTCTGAATGAAGAAATGCATTGAAAAAAATTAAAAAAACTAACCAAGGCAAATTAGTGCTGGAAGTACTCATTTGATCTAGTTCCTTGCTCAGTACCTCTACAAGTTGCTCTAGTATACTACTCCCATCAGCAGCACCCCTGGTCAACTTCAATTGCACCGTTGCATAAAGAACAAGAGCGTCCTGCAAACGGAGGGCATGAGAACACTTTGAAATTGACTCCAATTCTGCAGAACTAGACAGTACCACAATGAAATGCGTAGCAAACCTTTAAACTCCGATCATGAGTTGATACCCAGCAACGGAACACAAACTGCTGAACAGCGTCATGGATATCTAGGTTCTTGCAATCCAAATTTGGGCCATCCTTTAACAAATACGTGTTGATGCACTCGATTAGCTTGCGTGAAACTTTCCCCTCCTCCCTGTCATACAGCAAAAAATAATTAGAAGACAGAACTCCAGCTTTAAAAGTCATATCAACTGCACAAAAAGGAATAAGGGAATAAGCGTGCAAAAATTCGTGAAATATTACCTAATATGAGACAAAATTCCAATGAAGCCCTTGACAACATCCTCTCGAAGATCAGCAGGAAAATCCCCAGGAGGATTTTCAAGAAGAGATTGAAGAGTCAAAATGCAACGAAAGACCTCTTCTCTAGGATTCAAGTAGCCACCAGCTCTCGTATTCAAGCTTGTTTCCACTTTTTCCATGTACAAAAGCAGAAGATCTAACAAGTTGAAACAAAAACCAAAGAATGTCACAAAAACGGCATACGCAATAACGGTTATGAAAGGTACATAAAAGAATAAATGCAAGCAATAACAATACTCACTACTGTATACACGCTTTCTGATGTGAAATTGGTAGTGTTGTGCTTGCAAAAGATGCCGGAGAATAATCCCATATTCAGATTGAAAACTTGGGACATCTCTTAAAACATCCCAAATATGATTAAAAAGCAACTTAGCAACAGGTAAAACAAACACATAATTGCCTGCCAACAAAGAGTAACAAATGCAACAACAACATCATTCTTAGAGGCAGCTGTTAAATCACATCCAAAAAGATAGAAGGGACAGCAGTGACTCAATTAATTTCCAAAAACCACCACTCAAATTAAGTAACCAAAATTATAAAACTTGCTTTTCACCTTTGCTAATATAATCACAAAAGTTTCCATTTCGTTAAGACTACTTTTGAACAAAAGGTGACTAACACAAGGTTTATCCATACATTCTACCATATTAGAATCCCGGATCACTCCCGCGAGCTCATGCTGATTACTTACATCATTTTGTGAACCGCAATAAAATCAACAACAGACAGGATATTTACATATTTAGACGGAACTAATGAAATATCCAAAATACGTTTTAACACCTACGATTGAAAATGATACCAATCGATCCATACTGACCGGAAAATTTAGGATCCTCAGCACGTTGAACTACAATCCGAAGTGTCTTAGCAAAACTTAATTTTGGTAAACGCTTTTTACTCGAAGATATCTCCAACGTCACACATTGAATTAGCAACGAAATTATAAACGCCCACGTCTCCGCTGCACATAACAACAACAATTCTCAAGACAATCATTCATAAATTTTTATAAAAAATTGAAAGAAATTTAAAAATATAAAAATAAAAACTATCAACCAGAAAAGAAGACTTACAGTGAGGGATTTCATTAGGTTTAAGCAAAGCAGATTTTTCCGATAAATATTTACAAAACAAAATCGATCTTTCGCCTTCAAGCCAAGTATTCAACAATTTTATTCCCTCCTAACAAAAAGAATCAAACAAATTACTTTCCAAGAAATAAAAAGAAATGCAAAAAAAAAAAAAATCAGTGATCATTCAACAAAACATTAAATTTTCAATACTTCTCGAGGTTTTGCTTTATCGGAGGAGAGTTTGGAGTCGATTTCTTGGATATCTCGAGAAGTGACCTTGGAGGTCATCCTTGTAATTTTACATAAATCTCTTTGTCTTCGTCTTCGTCTTCGTCGTCCCGATGATAAAAGAATTCAAATGTATATTATTTAGTCGGATTGATTGATTACTGAGGTTGCGATGAAGTTCGATTTTGGCGATGGAATTTTGGCGGGAAAATGAGGAGTCGGAGGAGGAATGGGTTTTAGGGGAATATCATGGTGACGAAGAAGGGCTTTTGTAGAGAGTGACATAAGAGAATAAAGTGCCGTTGAAGCAGAATGGCTGTAGAGAAAATATGTTTTATTTTATGTATGCTGGAGTGGACTGAAATCGCGAGGAACCGGACTCTGAAGCGTGGCTCGTGGTTTATTTGGAAAATCATATTATATTTCGAAACATCCCTTGAAGTTTCTGGCAATTTCCCCCTAGCTCCCCTCAACTTTTTCAAATCACATACTCCCCTTTTTAATTAGACGTGATTAAAAGACATATTAAACATATGTAAATGACAAATTTAATCCCTATTCACCTAAAGAAGTGAACCGAGTATTTCTGAAGCTTCCCCGGAAAAAATAGCTCCAAAAATGAAAAAAAAAAAATCTTCATCTAGGTGTAGGGAAAATCCAAAGGCAATTGCCATACATACACACTCCAATTTTGAAAGGTATTAAGAGATGACAATGTCTCCATAGAAAAAATAAATAAAGAAGACTGAAGAACGAAAATCAATTAAAGAATAATTAAATAAACTTGTCATTCCCACACAAAGAACAAAATCAAGATCAAATATTTTTGTAGGAACTGTAGACACCAAATTTTGATACACCTTTTGTAAAAATATGCGTATTACTTTATTTAGGGGGTATTCTGATTTTCAGGGGCCAATTATAATTTTTGTGTATATTGCGTCTAATTTGTTACATCAGGGGCAAAATGGTAATTTTACCATGTAAATATTATTTTCTTGTATTTTATTTCCTAAATATACAATTTTACTATTTTTATCATTATTTATAATTTTAATGATTTTTAGGAGTCATTTATTATTTATTTAAAATTTTAGTATTTTACACTTAATAGCACGTTTTTCAATGCACTCTTTTTACAAGAATTTTCAAATGAAAAATTTTATATATTTATTTTGTATATTTATAAATTTTTTGTAAAAGTTACGTGATTTTTAGAGGTCATTTAGTATTTATTTATTTTTTTTGTCTTGTTTGTTTATTAAGGGCACGTTTCCCAATAATATGCTAATCTTAAAACTTTTGAGTGAAAATTATACTATATGTGCTTTATGTGATAATGTATGTTGTGTGAGATTTTTGTGATGTCATTTATTAATTTTCATAAATTTTATAATTTTGTCATATTTAGATCACATTTTCCAATGCATTTTTTTTATTATTATTTAAAAATTTTCTTTATGAGAATTTTGTTGTGTACATTTTATAAACTTTATGTAAAGAAAATTTTCATAATTTATTTATTTATTTTTAAGACCATTTGTTATTTATTGTATTTTTCTAACGTAAAATTAACTTTTAATTTTGTTACACTGAATTTTTCCTTTTTCCTCCTTATAATGTTGTATTTCAGTTTTAATATATAATGTTGTATTTCAGTGTTCAAGTAATTTTTATTTTATTTTATGTTATTTCATTTTATGTTTTTTTTATTTTTTTTATTTTTCTTTGTTTTCTTCATTTTCTTCTTTTTCTAAAATTAAAAAAAAAAAAGGAAACAGCAGCAGCGTTACTGCTGCTGTTGCTCCTGTAGATGGAGCCCAACACCATCATCCAATTCCACCTTCTCCTCATTTTTTTACCCTTCACCAGATTTTCAGGGATTTTGCACTCAATTTGTTTTCACCAAATTCCCTCCCTCACAGACACACACACATTCACTCCCCTTCTTCCTTCTCTCGGCTCCCTCATTGCAGCACATCATTCACTCTCTCGGCCTCCCTACTCCCTCTGCCTCCCCTTCCTCTGCACACACAAACACTCACCAGCTTCAAGCACACACTCACACTCACCTGCACAAAACTCTTCCATTCTTCCTCACTCTCGACTCACTCACACACAAGCACAGAACACACCTCACACACCAGCATAACCACAACCTTACACACCAGCACCAACACATTATTCACACACGTTCATACATCATAAACACACACACACAGAGCCACATTCACACACACAAAACACTAATTTCATCAGTACAAAACCAACATTCCCATACACAATTCCAGCACACACACAACACATAAACAAAACACACACACACGCACACCGCTGTAAACACGCACATCAGTTCCAGCATACCACATTCACTTCCACTTGCACACACACACTACACACCTGCCCATTCACGCTCACTAACATCAATTCACATACACACACATATACACCTGCACATACCACAACACGCTTTCACCATTCGAACCTGCACAAAATCAGCCAAAAAAAAAAAAAAGAAACAGCAACAACAACAACAACAACCAGCCGAATCCCAACCGGTAGCACCACCACTTCGCCACCTCCATCGCCGGACGTCACTGCCCCACAACCACCATTCCGCCGCCACCGTCGGACCAGCCATGCTTCTTTGGTCCAGGTAAAAAAAAAAAAAAAACTCTCAATCCCTCTTTCATTTTCGTACAATTAATTGATGAATTTAATGCATGATTTGGGGATTTTCGGGTAGAGAGAGAAAGAATTCGAGAGAGAGTGTGAAAAAAAAAAAAAGAAATCAGAAAGGGAGCCGAACAGGAAGCCGGTGAAGAAAGAGAGACCGGCGAGAGGGATAGAGAGAGATTCCGGCGAGGAGAAGGAATCCGGCGAGAGAGAGGGGAGAGAGTAGAACCGGGGGGAAGGGAGAACAGAATCGGGGAGAAGGGAAGAAGAAAAGGGGAGAAGAGAGAAAAGAAAGAAAGAAGAAAGGAGAGAAGGAAAAAGAAAAGAAAAAGAGAAAAAAAAAGAAAAATCTGGAAAAGTAAATAAAAAAGTAAAAAAAAAAAAAGAGTTTTAGTGAAACTACGTCAGTTTTGACAGTAGTTTCACTCAAAACTACGTCGTTTTGATTAAGGTTAGTTTTTGTAATTTATTTCTAACTTAATAATAGGTACTTATTTTATAGTCCATTATACTTTCATTAATGTCACTGTAGGCCCTGGAATTTTATAATTTGTGCATTTAAGTTTCTGTTTATTGTAGATTTACCCCCATAATTTATTTTCTTTTCGATTAGGTCCCAATTAATTGCATTTAGGTCCCCTGACTTTTATATAATTATAATTTTGGCCCCTACATTTTTCAATTTTTCATTTTGACCCCTATATTTTTATAAAATTATATTGTGACCCCTATACTTTTCTAAAATTACATTTTTACCCTTAAATATTTCTGAAAATTTTCATTTTACCCCCTATTATTGTTGGATATTACAAATTGGTGTTTGATGTGGCTATAATTTACAAATTGAACCTTGAATATTGCTTAAAATTGCAATTTGGTTTTAAAACTTGTTGGAAATTGTATTTTTCATATTTCAACTTGCTGAAATTTTATTTTTGTCACCACAACATTGCTGGAAATTCTATCTTTGCCATAAAATGTTGCTGGAATTCTATTTTAGTCTTTGAATGTGGCTGGAATTTGCAATTTGGTCTCTCACATTGCTGGGATTTTGCATTTTTTGCCCCCAAACCTTGCTGGAATTTCATTTTGTCATTATATTTCTGCTGAAAGTACTTTATTGTCCCCTATTGTTGCTGGAATTTATATTTTTGCTCCCCAAGTAGCTAGAACTTAAATTTTTGCTTTTAAATGCTTGCTGTAAATTATGTATTATTTAATGATTTTGCTGAAATTATATTCTTGGCCTTAAATATTGCTGGAAATTTTCATTTTTGGCATTATACTTGCTGGAATTTATGTTTTAACCCTTTAAATTTGTTGCAAATCATGTCACTACCTTAATTAGAGTTTAAAAATTGTAATTTCACCATTTAGTTTGTTATGAATTACATTTTTACTCTAAAAATGTTGCCTAAATGTCCACTTTGTAACCCAAAGCCTTAGGATTTTTTGTTATTCTTTAAAAAAAAATTTTTTTAATCATTAAGTTTTCCTTAATTGTTTTTCTTTTCATATTTTATTTTTATTTTAATATTCCAAAATTTAGTCTTTTACCCAATTAATGCTCAAATTAGTTTCTCTATTTCTCTTTTAGTTATTTTGGTAATTTTTATTTGTGTGTTAAAAAAAAACTTAAAAAAAAAACTTAATCATGTATTATTGTATTTTATTTTATTATTTTTTGATTTCTTATTTATTTATTTATTTAGTTTACTTAAATACTTTTTATTTTTCTTCCTAAATATTTAGTCATTATTTTTCTTTAATTCTTGTTTATTATTGCTATAATTGTTTTGAATTATTGCGACATGTTTATAGTGATTAAGCTCAAAAATTATTTAATTACTTTTTTATTTTATTTTATTTATTTAAATAGTGGTACCTTGACGTGTTTGTTGATTTTCTTAGCAATTTGTACCGGGTTTACGAATGAGAGGTACCTCTATTATCCTTTTATTTTTCTTTATGTGCTCTTACGTGCTCCAATGTGTTTTTCTATGTGTTTCCATGTATCTTTGTGCTTATAATTTTTATCCATATGTGAGTGTTTATTTATTTATGTCATATTATTTACTCGAATTTAATTTTTGATTATTCAAAGAAATGTAATAGATAGGTAATATTCTATTTAGCAAGAATTTTGTATTTAGATAGTTAATGTAATAGATAGTTTATGTGTTATCTATTTAATAAAAATCTTATGTATTTTAGATAGAAAATGTAATAGATAGGCTAGATAGGTTACCTTTTATTTTATTTTTTAGATTATAGTTAGGCTTTCCCGGTATAATAGTTAGGGTTTTGTGTGCTATATGTGTTATGTGCTTATGTGTTTTATTTGCTTTTCTTTAGGACTTTGCATCTAGAATATCATGCTTATGTGTTATGTGCTCCTATGTGCTATTATGTGCTTTTATGTGATTATTGCTTCAATCTATGTTTTATTTATTTACTTACTTTACTATTATATATGTGTATCGTCGCCACACTAGTCCAACGCTAGTTGTGGTTAATTTCGGTTTCTTCGCTAGTCCAACGCTAGCGGAGAATTTTTAGAAAATAGGCTAGTCCAATGCTAGGCTTTAGGTAATTTTAGTATTAGGATCATTTCTCGCGTGTTCATTCCATGCCATTTCACACACATTTTTTTAGGCCTTTTTCCATTTAGAATGATTTTTATATATATACTCTATCATCTACTATCTATTTTTAAACATATGTTTAGTGCATAATATTTAGATTCCAATACACATAGAATTTTAAGTCATTTGTGTGATTTGACTAGAAATGGTCATCTACTCACATGGGAAGCGATGGCGTACATGTCGTTCCCCCCTCCGTGAGTAGGAATAGTTAGTCACGAGTCCATTAGTTTCCTGTACCCGTTATGTTGCATCCCCACTTTCTTTGTTCACTTATTATATATACTACTATTTTCTTTTCTTTTGCACTCCATTTTTGCACCTATACTCGTGACTCCGTCGAGGTCTACGTTCGGGTTTCGCAATTAATGCGATAATTCTGACTAAACCTCAATGGAACATTTTGTCCCTTAACGATATTCATTTTAGGACTAGATTTGCATTCATACAGTTGCATCCAAATGCGATAAAATCTTAGGGTTACATTAGGAAAATTTAGACTAAACCTCGCAACTAGTTTCGGCTAGGTTAAAAGGGTGCCTTAGGCGCAAGCCTTTGCCTTCCCTTTCTTCAATTGTGACTCCCGAACCTTTTTCTCTTGTTTTTCAAAGATCTAGAGTCGTCTAAAAGGGTTTTTTTTTGTTTTTTTTCTATATTTTTCAAAAAATCATTTCTTTAAATAAATCATTCTTAACTTTCTTATCTTTTATAAAATATTTTCGAGTGACTTGGTACACCAAAACTCAATACCAAGTGGCGACTCCTTTTCTTTACTAAAAAAACCCTTTTTAGACTTTATTTTCGGGCCCAAAAACCGTCGCATTTTCAAAATCCCATTTTAGGCCCTTTTTCTTTTGTTTTTTTCAAAATAAAGTATTTGTTTGTCATGTTTTATCAAATTATCTTTTATAAAGTATTTTTTATAAAAAAATTATTTTTACAAAAATGTACACTCTTTTTTCCAATATAAACAAAATCATATTTAATTCTTCCTTTTCTTTTTTCTCGACCTCACTTACACTTTATTAGTTCCTTTTTCGAAAAATGGGGTGCGACAAGAACTAAAAGATTAGAGCCGGGAAAAGAAATTCTTTCTCTTTCTCTTTTACCCTTAATATTGGCTTTGTCTGGATGATTATTTTTTGGGGTATTTTTTAAGAAATATTACTTAGCAACTTTAAAGATTTCTCTCGATAAATGTGCTTGTAAGATAAAAAGTTGATTGAAAAATGTGTTTAAAGTTTTTTTAAAAACATGCTTTTAAAAAATACGATCAAACAAACACAACCATTGATTGCAACAAGATACTCAGTGATCCATGAATTTATACAAAAGGTGTACTAGAACCAAGACAATCATCATACTCGAGCCATTCCACTGTTATAGGGCAATAAATATGCCATATTAGTTTTGTCGATATCAAAAATTTTATTGACGAAAGTTACAAGGTCAAGCAAAAGATGCTTGATAAACAAATAGCTAAAACTTATAAATAATCCACCATCGAATAGTCTTATGAAGCCTTACCTGGAACATGAGAGAAGGAAGAAGTATTGCCTTCATCAACTACTTAATAGAAAGGGTCAACATGCAAAGGCTTGGAATAGCAATTATAAATGTTAATGTAGTTAGTTAATTACCATATAAGATAAATAGTGATCAAAAAGTTTCTTGACAAAAGTTGTGGGTCAAGCAAAAAATGCTCAATAAACTAATAGCCGAAACTCTTAAATAATCCACCATCTAATAGTCTTATGAAGCCTTACCTGGAACGTGAGAGGAGGAAGAAGTATTGCCTTCATCAACTACCTAATGAAAAGGGTCAACATGCAAGGTTTAGAATAGCTATTATAAATGTTTATGTAATTAGTTACTTACCATATTAGATAAGTAGCTATCATATTATTAGTTACTATATTAGATAGTAACGATATTTTTAATTATTATTAGTTACTATATTAGATAGTAACGATATTTTTAATTGCAAAAAGTATATACAAAGAGGCCTAACCTTGTATACTATTGAACATATAGAATTTTTCATTCTTCCATCTTTTTTCTTATGGTATCTGAGCTCTATCTAATAAAAAAATCCTACAATATACTACTAGTATACACCAAATTTGCTCCTCATATGTCTTGTGCTAAATCATCATTGATTGATGATCTTTGCCTAAATCAGAATCTAGAATCATCAACTATGAGACAAAATGATCACAACAGTGACAGAATCACTCTAATCAAATGCCGCATGCACTCCGATCAAAAGAAGGCTAATCACCAACTGCAAATTTAACCAACACCTTAATGTTCAATTCACATGTCATCTTTGTGAATCTCTGAGCTTGCTTGCATCAGCAAAATCATTAATCAATGCAGTGCCACCGCCACATTATTACCACATCACTAACACATCGGCACCATGTCAGTGCCACATCAATTCCACATCACTATTATGTCATCATCTATTATCTGATCATATCCAATTCGATTCAAGTAGCCAGTGAGACTTTTTGACTAATTTGAACAATTTTTGATTAAATCAGAGCAAACATTATTTTAGATGTGATGCTAATTATAGTCTTCGAATGCCTGTTATACGATGCTTTCTCTAAGGTCGCAAGTTTTAATTATTACTGAAAAACGCATCAAACTTATTCAAGATGACGAGGAATCAATAGACTAGAAGTTGGGAATAGTATTAATGTAACATCATCTCTTGGTGTGTTAATATATCTACCCTTTCCACGGGATCTCTCATGAATAGTTTTGATATTGCAAAAGAAGTTTAGGAATTTTTTGTTAACAATATATTATAGCAGATCTTGCTCATCAATATCAGCTCATTAACAAGTTATAATTTCTTCAATGACATATGAGACAATAAATGAATGATTTTCACTTTCACGTGATAGTATTAGGACCAGTTAGCAATATCTAAACAAAATAAAAATATTATGAAGTTGCAACTCTCTTAACCTCCACGAGGACAATTTTCGGTTGATCCAAATTCATATAGCTCTACAAGATGATTATGAGCCTCGTAATTATCTTACATCCATAAGGACAATATCTAGTTGATCCAAATTTCCAGTTGATCCACAAGGACTTTGGGAAGTATTAGAAAAGAAAATTAACCTCGTAATGTCAAATTTGGAATCATTGCAAAAGGTAATTTATCAGCATGGAAATTATTGGGTTGATAAGCTGCTCAGAGATCACTTGAAATTTTTGTTACAATGCAATGAAGGCTATTGGAAGCAACGATCAGTTATGTGGTTAAATCTAGATGACAGAAGCACAAAGTTCTTCCATCAATGGGCAACTAAAAGACAAGCAAGAAATTATATTTCACAAATTCTCATAGAATATGGGAGGTGGATTAATCAACAACAAGATATACTTCAATATGTTGCAGCTTATTTTAAAACATTATATCTGGGAGATGGGCGAGGTATTTCGAGCCAAGAGATACAAAACCTTCACGAACAATTGGAGGTTTTTTGTGGCACTTAGATTATACTATTCCATCTCATCAAGTGCATTATTTGGATTCCCCTTTCACAAGAAAGGAAGTGAAGAAGGTAATACTTCAAATGGACAAGTGGAAAGCACCAGGATCCGATGTATTTTATGTGATTTTTACCAAACTCTTTGGGGTATGAAGGGAGAGGTAGTGTCATCGGCTATTTTGAAATATCTAAATAAAGGAGCTTTAGTGCAATCATGGAATGGTGCAAAAATTATTTTGATTCAAAAGGTAAAAAACCAGACTCATATAACTCATTTCAGGCCTATAATTCTTTGTAATATGTTATATAAAGTAGTGGCAAAGGTTTTGGCAAATAGGTTGACGAGGATTATCACCAATTTCGTTTCTTGCTATTAAAATGCTTTTGTTCCAAATACAGAAATAGTAGACAATGTACTTGTCATGCATGAGATTGTGAAATATTTGAGGAAAAAGAAAAAAAGTCAAGAACAAATGGGCTGCTCTCAAGGTAGATATGAGTAAGGCATTTGACAAGGTGTCATGGTCTTTTTTTCAATCAAGTTTTGTTAAACGTGGGTTCTTCTGAAAAATGGAGGGAGCGCATTCAAGATTGCATTTCAACAATTACATTTTCAATCTCAGTAAATGGGCAGACATCAAATTGTTTCCTCCTGACAAGAGGATTGAGACAAAGACATCCACAGTTTCCTTTTCTATTTCTCCTCACTCAACAGAAAGTGTCATCGATCTTACATAATATGAGTTTGTCACCAAAATTGCCTGACAGTGTAATTTCAAGAGCGGGCATCAGAATATCTCATCTTTTGTTTATCGATAACTGTATTATATTTTTTAAGGCATCACAACAAGTGTCAAAAAACCAGGATGTAGTTTTAAGTGTTCATTCAAATGTCTCATGTCAACTTGTAAATAGGAATAAATCCATTTTAATCTTTAGTGCAAATGCAAATGAGGAGACAAGAACTTTGGTGTCATCGGTTTTCAAAATTCCGATTAGAAGGATAATGGAGTATACTTGGGCTTATAATTGAATTTTTCTAAGAAGAAGTCCTATTGGTTTGGTCATATCAGGGACAAAATTTTTGCACTCATGTGAGGCTTTAAAATGTCCTCACTGTTTATAATGAGTCGTATTATTTTAGCCAAGCATACTTTATCCTTAGTTGCATAGTATACTATAGCAATGTTCAAATTACCAACTACTGCATTTTGTAAGATTGACAACGACATTGTAAAATTTATATGGCAAGCAAACAGTGAGGGAAGGGGTATGCATTGGAAGTTATAGGACTCGATTTGCATATCAAAATTTGTTGGAAGTTTTGGAGTGGGATTAGTGTTCCTGATGAATCAAGCTTTCCTAGGGAGAATGGCATGAAAAATCCTTAATGACAGGCAGTCATTGATTAATAAATTTTGTCTATTAAAATATTGTCAAAAGATTCATTTTTTACAAGTGAAATATGGGTTTTCATCTTCATGGGAATGGCGAAGTATTTCGTGAGGTAGAGATCTACTCAAACATGGATTGATATGGCTGTTAGATAATGGTAAACAACTGAATTTGTATGATGATTGGATTCCAAGAATACTAAATCCTCTTAGGTTTCAACCACAATTATTCTTTAGTTAGCAGTTGAAGATAAATCAATTTATTGATGATAATAAGAAATTGGAGGCAATCACTGTTGAATGTTAGTTTTCCACATGAGATAGTGAATCATATTATGTCAATCCATATCTCTAGGAATCCAAAGCCAAATAGACTTGTGTGAAGAATGGGGAGAAATTGAAGTTATGTAGTGAAGTCAACATATATCCTTGCAACTCAGCTTTTAGTTCAAAATAAATATCAACACAATAAGGTTCCTTGTGTAAGGAGTATAATCAAATGTTAAAAAAGTTGTGAAAAATGAAGGTACCTCCAAAATTATAGCTTTTCTGTTGGAAACTTATTTATAATATTTGCCCCACCATGAGCGTACTCTTTAGAAGGAACGTAGTGGCTTCACCAATTTGGCTCCATTGTGAAGGTTATAAGGAGACTGTCGAACACTAGTTTCTTGAGTGTCATACATCCAAAATTATTTGGCACTATTCTCCCTTGGAATTCAATTTTGAAATCGGAGTGAAAGTAAATTTTGCTAATTGGCTAGCAGATTGGTTTGCCATAGTACTAGACGAGTTCTTAATCAAAATGTCTATCATATTCATATGGCATATCTAGTTTGCAAGGAATAAGTTCACCTAGCAACAGATTTTCACTGATCCTATTAGTGTTATGTAATCAAGCCCTATCAATATTTCATGATATCATGGCCCTTGGCCTAGACAGCCAAGTCTATCAGATACTACAGGAAGAACGTAGAAATTTATAGAAATGGGAGTCAAAGATGGAGTGGTCTTATTATCCTCACCAATATTAGGTTCACAGTACACAAGTTGTTTATCTCTCTTGGTGAATGGCTTGTTCAAACCTCATACACGTTCAATAACTATTGCTTTCATAGTAAAAAAATGATCAAGGTAGTTCTTTGTTCAAACGAGCTATATTATCTATGTAACTTTGGCTTTTCAAACTGAAGTGCTTGCTTGTTTGGAAGCATTCTCTTTTGCAGTCCAAAATGAATTCACTCGTACATCTATGCTCGTGGATTTTTTGCTTTTAGTTCAATACCTCACTAATGATAGTTTTATTCCTTACGTTCTTAATAATTTATTTGAAGATGTTAGGATTCTAGCTTCATTTCTATCTTTTTGTCTAACAGTTAAAGTACCCAGGAGTGAGATCCAGAAAACTCATAATCTAGCTTTATCTTCGACCCATGTGTAATTTTGCTTTATTATTTAGTAATGAAATATTAGTTCCTTTTTTTTTTAAAAAAAGGTAAAGACCGAGTAGCCAGAGACTCAGAGTTGGTAAATTTAAAATGAGCAAGTTTATCAGATACCCCATGTTATCATCCAAACAACAATCAAAGCCGTTGTTAGAGTATTATTGTGCTAGTTTTAAAGATTTGAAAATTTGAAAGGGCAACTAATTGATACAATTAAATATACAAAAAGATAATTAGGTAATTCCAACTCTTTTTTTTTTCTTCTTTAAAAGAAACTTTAACAAATCAAAGTTACTGATGCCTTGTTGAAGTATGAAAGTACTATTACCAAAGATAACCAATAAATATATTTTAAATTATATTAGTTATTAATGTAAGTCTTTTTAATTTTCAAAAAAACAATATAAAAGATTGCTAGTTAATTTGATAGCATCTGATTGCCACAATTAAAGTCTTTATACGAATGTACAAGGAGTAGTTTCATCAAGAGTAAAATAATCTTTTTTCTATACCTCATGTTATCATCTAAATAACAATCCAAAATCATTAATTGAAAAATGACAATTTGAAGAAATGATTGATTGATGAAATTAAATACAAGAGTATGAAAAGATAATTTGGATAATATCAACTCTTTTGAAAAAAAGAAATTTTAACATATTGAAGTTGATGTTGCCTTGTTTGAATATTGTTCTAGTAATTAAAAGAGTTGAAAATTAATAGAGTTAATGGCATTGATCAATCCATTTCTTTTGCCACTTTTAATGCAAAAAATATCCACTTTGCACTGAAGACTTTAGGTTAATTTTTATTAACTTTGTCTTATATATTGAATAGTATGTATAAGTATTTTTTAAAATATTCATTTTTTAAAATTATATATAAACACATATTATACGAGAATGTAGACATGTATGGGATGAAATATGAAAAAAGTAAGTTTTAGTGCCTAGGGGTATATTTGTCAATAGATATGCAATTACAAAGGCAATTTAGACTTTTAACAATTTACACATAATGTAGTTGAAAGAAAAATTTACCCAAAATCTTGAATGCGTAGTGTGTATTTTTTGTATTTAAGGAGGCAAAATGTCCATAACCTCACTTTTAGGGGGCAAAGTGTAATTAACCCAAAAAAAATTGAAGTCCACTTATTTAGATTCAAATTGGGCTGAACATTACTACTAATCCTAATTAGAATTTTGCTAAAGCTTCTTTAAAATAGAAATTGTTAGCCAACCCAGCTTTGCTGGGTTGGGCCAGATCGAGAGTTCAAACCCCGACCTTGGTATTTAGGAGGGAGAAGGGAAAAAAATGAGTAGATTTAGTATTGGAAGCCACATCACGCCTTGGTATTTATGAGAGAGAATAGGAAAAATAGATACATTTAGGATTAGGAGCCACAACCGAATTGTGTGTGGCAAAAATGTTTGAGAACACACCCGCATCAATTTGGGAGCCTCTATCTAATTGTATAAGGTAAAAAAAACATATATTATAACGAGAGTGGATGACAATAAGAAGAAGAAAAAAAGAAATTGTTGTTAGATGTTACGATAGTAGTTACCAAAGAATATCTAGTAGTAGCCTATCAGTTGAGATGACTATCTAAAGCTTGTTTTGCACAAAAAAAGATACAACCCAATTTGTGATTAGGACATTTTGTACTAGTACTAATTTTGGGCCTCGTTGGATTGGGCTTAGTTAGCTTATGTTTGCTCAGTTAATGAACAGCATTCATCCTCGTTTGTCCTTTTAAATTTAGTTTAACTTTTAATTACTCAGATAAGTTAACATGATTCACTTTTTTGGGCATCCAAATAAGGTGTAAGTTTAGAAGAAAAATATAAAATCATTATAAGGGAATGAATGAATAGTGTTGGCTTTGTCTTTTTTGAGTAGTCCATTTTTTTTAGGGTCATTGCGATTTTTCATCTCTTATTACGATAACTAATTAGCGCACGTCCTACTTTTTTTGCCCCATCGCAATCTAGTGGGCTTGGCCTGGCCCCTAGGCTATTGCTTATCATAGAATCGGAAAATTCTTAGGTGAACCGAATCTACAGCCCCACTTGCAGATCTTGTGGTCTAAAAGAGTGTCACATAAGCATAGTAATGTGTCCTGATGTAAGAAAGTAATATAATACTCCCTCCGTCTCATAACTATAGGCCTACTTCTTTTTTCACACAGATTAAGAAATATAGTTAATGTGGTTACAACAATAATTTTTTGTTCATACTTTTCTCAAATATCCCTTATTAATATTAGATCATTCATTCAAAATAAAAGATACATATTACTATATTGGTTTTGCAACTTTAGTACTTTAGTTTTTTAATGTGCATTAAATATGGGCATATTAGTAAAATTATAACCTAATTACTCTTTAAAAGGGGAAATAGGCCTATAATTTGGGATATACACAAAAGGAAAGTGAGCATATACTTATGGGACGGAGGAAGAATACCTAAGTGACCTTATTTTGAATCACAAGGGCCATAAATAGGGATTTGGATCGAGTCCATGCAAAAATTTTTCGAATAGAACCTCATCTACTTTTTCCTTGTTCATTATTCTTTTAAGATATTTTATTTCTTATATTGCCTCAAGTACTCTCTCATATTCCATAAAACACAAGTGACATTGATATGCTATTTTTTTTTTGTGTGGGTGTATGCGTGTTGTATTTCTATATTGAGATTTATGCTTAAAACTTAACTGAAGGCAATGCAAGACATTGATTAGGAAGTTTTGAGTACAATATTTGAAACCAAAGGCGTAACCACAATGCTTAATAAGCACTATAATGTTATAATATGAATTTGTTTATCATAATACAATTTATATATATCATAAAACATATCATAAACGTGCTTCTCATATTAGTACTTTTAGGGCACACTTATTGCATTTTTATTAATATAGCTGAGACCTAATGCATTGCACCTTCTATAAAAATTGTATAATGTCATTGTCAATTTGATGAACTTTTTCATCTATCTTTCATTTTAGTATCATATATTTTTTCCTTTGCAATCTTACGGTCTAACTATCAAGTCTTTTTTGACATGCTTGTAGTTGTTGGCAGTCCATTCTATGAAAATTCTTAACATATTTGAAGTTAGTACTCTTACAAATATGAGTTATTGTTTGAGGGAATTAAGAATTATATCTTGGGCTACGGTGGAATTGATTTCTTAAAGAGATGGTGAATTTTGCTACGAAAAAATTATGAGATTGATAAGTAGTGTATATGAATGAAAGGTTTGTGATAGTGGTCCATTGTAAATTATAGGATAGATTTTTTTTTAATTATTTGCTTTTGGGGTGTGAGGTAAGGATTGAATTTATATTGTAATTGTAGAATGATAGGATAAAATCCTCATTTTCTTTTTAAGTGTTTTAGGTATTGTTTGGATTGAGGGAATGGGAGAGAAAAGAATGAAAGAAAAGGAATAGGAGGATTAAAAATATAGATGTTTAGATTGATTTTTGAGGAAGGAAAGGTTAAAAAAAAAGGAGAAAAATGGGAGGGATTAAGTCTATTATTTTCTGCATAATTGGTTTCTGTCTAAACATGAACAAAAATAGAAGGAAAGGAAATACAGATTTAATGAATTATTTATTTAACTAAAATATCTTTTGATTCTATTTGATAATTTGAAATTTTAATTCAAATTGTAAGCAACTATATGGTTGTTATTTACTATTGTCCTTTTCTTTCTCTCTCTAAACTGAATATAAACTCAATTTAAGTATATATAAAGTTTTTGGTAACTGTGTTGAAAAACATTAATTAGAGTAAAATAAATAAAAAAAATTAAGGAAAAAGATTTTATTGTTGGATGCAACATAGAAGGCCTAAACTAAAAAGACTATATATGGAATAGTAGTAATATAAATCTTGAAATTTTACTTAATGTTTTTTGATGAATGTGTTGAAAGATATTTAATTTGACTAAAATAAACCAAAAATTTGAGTAAAAAGATTGTAGAGGTGGTTGTAATGTGGAAGGCCTACACTGAAAATACCAACTGTGACAGCCCCACTTCCCCCTAAGGCAAACCAGAGGGTTTAGCGAACTGCCTACCTAACTCTCGCTCAGGACTCAAGTCACTAAAGTAATAAACACAGTAAACTAAACTTCAAAGTATAAGTAAACTCGCAATATTTTCAAACTAGTTGCCATACAAATATATAGAATCCCAAACTATTACAACTTCAACTTAGATAAGATAAAATCCTAGTACAACATCAAAATATACATCAAGAGAAATGACTTAGATGACTAGTACTCACTACTCGTACCAACCTTCACGTCAATCGGAGCCTGCTAAGGAAAACAAGAATAAAAGGAGGTGAGCTAGAAGCTCAATGAGGTTCCAAGGCATGCAAACATACAAGCAACTTGTCAAAGCGATAAAGTATGTAAAAGACAAGTAAAGATAAAGTAGGATACGGATCAACCGTGGGAGTCACTCGACCACGGGAAGGACAATTCAATATCATTTCAAGTATAAGGATAAGTATCTTCTCAACCATTGGCGAACAATGTTAACTTTCGCCAAAGGGAGAAATATTCAATTAAGATTCAAGTCAAGTAATTCAAGTCAAGTAAGATTCACATCATTGTTTTTGGATCAAATGGCAATAGCGCTTGGACATTTCATTTTGTCCTTGCCAATGATCAAGGTAATTCTCCATCTCACCAATTCACCTTTCCTCCTCAAGACCACCACTCCATGTGAGATCGTCCTCAATGATGGAGGGCTAAAGATAGGGTAGCTCAAACCTAGGAAATGCCTTGTCCTAGGACTTACATTCGTAAGGAGAGAGTTTAAAGTCCCTTAACCCCAACACCTTATAACCTCCAACCACTTATATGGTCCAATATCAATGAGTCAAGTATAGTTCAAGATCAATGAGTCAAGTATAATTCATAATCGAAAGCTAGGGTTGAATACGATAAAGTACATATTCGCCCTTGTAACCACATTCTCATGCTTTCAAGTAAGGCAAATAACACATGGAATCTAATAGGAAAAGCAAATAAACACTCCCAGGCGCAAGTAAAGGAGCACTCACCTCAAGAGATTTTCACGAGAATTCGGGATAAGGAGAAGTATTTGATTGGAACCCTGGAAGTTCAAAAGAACTAGGTTTAGTTACTATTCTAAGGTTAAATTCATAAATTTGTAGAAATTTAACTAAGGTTTCCAAAACGTTAGTAAAAGGAATCATACTAGAAGGTTATATGTTAACTTAGTGTATACAGTCGAAAGTTTATGTTCAATTATGGCTAAAATGAGTTTAGCACTTTTTTCTAGGGAAATTAGATTCTAAAACCCCAAATTAAGTCACGTCAAGTCTTAATAATATAAGTAAAGTTCGAAACTGAACCTTATATAAACATAGTTTTAGTTTAAAAGTATTAAAGTGAATATTTTAAGGTTTCGAATCAAAAACTAGTTTCTAAAAGAAAGGAAACTTAATTAGATATAAAGTTGAAAAATCACTATTAGGGTTTACTATTAGGGTTTAGGGTTTACAACTACTAGTAGGGTTTAGGGTTTTGAAACACTATTAGGGTTTAGGGTTTTGAAACACTATTAGGGTTTAGATATATTTAGGACTTATATGGAATAAGTAAAACTAATCAAGACATAAACAAATATAGCTAATAAGTTAAGGGTTTAACTTGCAATAAACAATAACTATATTAACATTCAAGTTCTTGGAAGACCAAATGACATAAAAATGATGCAAAAATGTCAAGAACATGAAGGAAAGTGGGTCAGCCAACAATAAGAAGATCAGACTAGAAATTTCCAGATTTGAAGATCAAATTTGATAGCTAATTCACTAGCCAATTCATCTACCAAATCCTCCAACTTTTCTTGGGCAACTAAGGCATCATATGAAGCATTAAAAGAGCTAACAATTGCAGGAAATATATGGTGCAAGATGGAGTAAAACAATCCATGAAATTAGGTTGTAAAACTGAAGTGCAAAGCTAGAATTTTTCTTTCATGCTGCCCGGTTCAGTTTTGGCTCCAAATCATAATTTTAAGAGCTCAAATTTGTCAGTTTGATGGAGAGATGTTTACCACAAGTTGCTAGGTGGTTGTAGGAGCAATTGATGGTGCAAAACCTCCTCCAAAAGCTGCTGAAAATCGGACTGGATTGAAGAGATGAAGGCTGAAATTTGGTTTGAAGTTCTTGGTTGCTAGAGTTCTTGTTTTGGCTTGAGTTTTTTGTGAGTTGTTTGAATGATGCAAATGAGATATTTTAGCTGCCAATTGCAGATATGAGGCATGAAATTTCAAGGATAAAAATGAAGAAAATTTCTGCCAAAATTGAAAGAAAATGAAAAGGTTTTTACTTGTCTCAAATGAATCCAACAAGCTAGCTTAGTTGTCTTTCATTCCCTAATTCAAGGAGTAATATTAGGGAATTGTCTTCCTCTACACATGGCTTGGTTTAGGGCTAAATAAGAGTGGTTTAAAGTCTACTAATGAAGTTTTTAATTGAAATACACGGTTTAAACGTCGAACAGGCAGTTTTACGGAAAAGCGTTTTAGCATAAAACTTATATATATATATATATATATATATATATATATATTTCCAAGTTAACACTTGAAATTATGAAAGTTAACAATGTCAAATATTTGAACATCATGAAAATGGCTTAAAACTCCATTTTATGCAAAACACACACTAACACACACTCACGGTGTTTTCTCTCTCTTCTTCCGATTTTTTTTTTCAAAATGGAAAACCTTTCTCAACTATCATTAATTCAAAATAATATGCATGAAATGACATGTAATTATAAAATTTGAATAGTAAAGCCCTAAGGCACTATTCCCGAGTTAGGGTTTTCACACTAGCATCAATATCAATGTCAATATACATGTGTGTGTATGTGTCCTTTAACCAAAATTATACAAATAAAACAAAAAGAAATCAAGGGACATCATCATAATCAATAAAAAACAAAGCCTAACAAATCAATAAACTTAGGAGATGGATTTGTTAAAATAATTATAAAAGAAATGAACATAACTTACAACGTGATGAGACTGTGGAAGAAAACTCCAAAAGCAACATTGATATCAAAAGATATCTCTTCAAAAAATTGGATAATAAAAATATTAAAAAATTGTTGTATGTAAGAATTCAATAAATGACAATGAAATCAAAGATAGGAAAGAAAGCTTGAATTGGACTTGAATCCAAGTTCTATATCTTAATAAATACATAAGGACACCCCTTTTTCTAAAGTCGGGTGCGAGTCTTGCCGAGTCAACTCAGTCTCATCCCGTCATTTGCAGTTCTTGCTTCACTCCAAAAGAATGAAGTAGATAAATAGACAAGAAAGAAATGAGAAATTCTAATTGATAGATATAGTAGCAATCCCCTTTTATCTTAATAAAGTAATTGAAAAATTATACAGGGAGGATTCGATGTAGCATATCAAAAGGCTTTTTACCACCGCACAAAACATCGATTTCATGGGTGAATTCTGAAAATCTATAAATGTTAAATTATTGGAAAAACATGAAAAAAGTTGGAGGAATTCACAACTTTATTCCATAAAAATTTAAGAAAAAATTTCCTCAATAAAAACTATATTCCTAAAAAATTTCCAAAGAATTTACACATACACATAATCTTCTTATTTTTGTTATTTTTCTAAATACATATAATATTTTTATTATTCTTTAGTTTCTAAAAGATTTTCAAAGTAATTGCTAAAACTTGAAATTTCTTTCATTCACAAATTTGTTCTTAAAAAATTAAGGAAACATGCTTCAATAAAACCTTCATTCCTAAAGTAAATATTCAATATTAATATTACAAAAACAACCCTAGCAATTTTAAAAGGAAGGAATCCTTAATATTGCCATTAATTTATTTTGTAAGCGCCCTATGGGAAAGAAAAACTAAATCACTTGCAAAACTTTCTCTTTTAATATATATAAGATATAATGTATAAGATAAGATATCATGAATACTAACGAGTATAAATTTTAATCTATTACTTCAATTCACAACCAGTGAAATAAGGATGTAATTGTTTGTGTAGTCATGGCTTTCAACTTTATAACCCACCTTTATCCAAATCACGGTGATAAGAATGAAATATAATTCTATATGAAATCTTAAACTATATGAGGTTTGTTAATTTAGATGGTTTTTTTAATAATAGATGGTTGAGGAATCAATTGTCAAAATTGTCCATAAAAATTGGTGGATTGAGAAATCATAGCAATTGGAGATGATAATATTAGTTTCTCAAGCCAAATTTCAAAGCCAATGGTGAGATTATATGGGTATCTGTGAGATATTTATGGTTTAATTTCTAATGATGATTCGCATATTAAAAAGAGTTAAATGTTAAATTGGTAAAACCCGTGCTACAAATTTAGATCCACAAATGTTCTTTAATTATGCTGCCACGTTGAGAGATATTACATAATCAAGATATGTTACGTGTGACAATGAAGAGATGTAATTAGAATTGGTACAACATGTGGAACATATATGCATACATGCATATATGCATGCGAATACACACACAAAAAATCTCAAATTTAACATTTACTTTTATAACAATCTGTTCAAAATTCATGCGTTTTTAATGAATTGATATTGTGAAATATTACGGAGTAAACTTCAAGAAAAAAAAAGTCAAACTATAAGAACAAAATCCTATCAAGTAGCTATTTCCACAAATTGACATAAAATAAAATGTTATGTTTTGGTGGAATATGAAAAGAAAATGGGAACAATTATATAAATGAAAACGAAAACACTTCTATCAATTGATTTACGCTTCAACATATAAAGCATATTCATAAATGTGATAATAATAATAAAAAAAATGAATATACCTCAACATATGAAGCATACTTTTGAATGTGATAATGATGAAGAAAAAAAAGTAAAGGAAATACAATATTAAAATTACTTTTTAACATAATATATGTAATTTTATCTTCATTTAATAATAACTTGCATCATACAAATTATCAATCGACATAATGCTGGACAAAGATGCAATGAAGAATCTAATTTAGAACTTTTGTTTGTTGACATACCTAATCTCAAATCTAACAAAAGAGATGTGATTTGGAATTTCACAAAAAGAAGAAAAGAGATCTTTCTTGTTCCATCATTTTATACACCACCACCACAACTAAAGATCTTTCTTGCTTCCGTCATTTTATACCACCACCACAACTAGAAGAACAAAATTATACCACCGCTATAACTAGAAGAAACTTGCCGGGCACCTCTTACTAAATTATATATTGAGAATTAAGATAATTATTAACTTTTTCTCCCCTCATTATTCCTTGAATAATCTGCTTTAAAAACATTATTCAAAAATAAATATGATTATAATTTCAAGAAATTATAATTAATTCAATTCAAGAATTTTGTTGAAGATAACTGAACGAGTAATCACTTCTACTATCCTAATTTTTTTTGGATTGGACATTGGAACAATGTGAGCAGTACCAAAATAACTATAATTCAAAAATAACGGATGTCGCTCTATTTGATTATTCCATTTAAGTAATCTGTACAAACCATGGACGGAATGGATTCAATGTCCAAAATTTGACGACACGGATTCAACGTCCAAAATTTATTAACTTTATGCCTCTTAAAAAGCATCCATGTTTATAATACACTGGTGGATTGCATAACAATAAATGATTTTTGTGTTTTAGGTGTACAGGATTCTAAAATTTATTAACTTTTTGCCTCTTCAAAAGCATTCACGTATTTAAGACGCGGATGGATTGCATAACATGGATGGATTAAATACGCGGATGGATTGCATAAAAATAAACGGTTTTGTGTTTTACGTGTACAGAATTTGGATAAAATTTCCAAAGTTCCCTCTTTTGCCCATTTTCTCCCTCTTTTCCAATCTCTCTCCTCCTCCATTGTCTCATCTTTCATTTGCAATTATCAAATCTAACCCTCCCTTGTCATCTCATCTTTCATTTGCAATGATCAGATCTAACCTCTTTCTAATCTACCCTCGGTTGGCAATTATTCGGTGACCCCTGCCCATTCGCAAAATCAACCCTATTTTTGATCCACCCTCATTAGTTTGGCTATTATTTGGTGACCCCTGCCCATCAGCAAAATTGTCTCCCCTTTGTCAAATCGACGATCGTCGGCCATTATCAGATTTGGCCTCTCATTGCATCATTGTACATTTAAGATTTTATTCCATCCTTTGGTGGTTTTTGAATAAAATGTTTTACTATTATTGGATTTTAATTGATTTCTATATAGTAAGACTGAAAATCACACATCATATGTGGAATATAAAAGTGCATGCAGGTTGTTGTAGATCTGCACATTTTATGATTTTTATGAGGCCTTGGATGGGAAAACATATAATCCAACATTTTATACCAAACTATAAGGAGAAAGCTATTTGTTTTGTTGGCATAATTAAGCCGAGTTATATAAGCTATAAAGAGAAAGGTATGATCAGGATTTGTTTTGTTGGCATAATTAAACCAAACTCCTAAAGAGTTATAAAGCTATGATCAAGATCTGTTGGCATAAATAGTTATAACTTCTAAAAAAGTTATAAGTTTCCTATCTAGTTTTCGAACTTATGTTTTAGTTGAGTTATTAGTAGTTTATTTATTTAAGGCATCTTTGTTTGTAATAGGAGACTTGAATATCGAGATACTTGGGTATAATTCTAACAGGAGACTTAAATATTAAGATACCTACTTAGGATAAATATAATTCTAAATATATTTATTTGTGCCAAAATAATATTATGCAAACATAATCAGATTTCCTATGTTTTATGAAAATCATTAGAATAATCTTTTACATATTATGTATATAAAGCTTTTCAAATTAAAAAAATAATTTTGCTAACTTTATGCAAATACATAAACTTAGATTGATCACAAATTCATATTAAAAATACCAAAGTTTATCGATTATTGTATTTGTATGATGATCTGAAATATGCATTTAGTTTTGAAACTCTCTTAAGAAAAAATCAATTATAAGAGGTATATTTATATAAATTGAGGATTTTAAACATACAAGATAAGTGTTGTTAAAGATAAGATTGTGGTAACTATCCTGAATTTACATGTTCAATTAAGTAGTTTATTATTTTGCTTTCATTTTACTATAAATTTTCGCTACATGTCAGTTCTATAGAGTTTATCACAACGAGTAATTTTGCAATACACACACACACACACGTAAATACGTACAGATATACGAGTCATATTACACCAAAGAAGACCCTCAATGCTTATATAGCATAAAATGAGATTAATATTGGCACACTACGTGACTTGATCACTGCTACTTTTCAAACATATGTAGATGTACCAACGGAAGCCCTGGAAGAACAGGCTGCGAATTAATTTGTTATCTATTAACTAACTAAGCGGCAGGATTTAGTAGAACGCTGTGGCCTGCAACTATTGTTGATTTAAGAATCTAATGATTTGAAATTTAATTAGAAGCTGTTACCATAGTCAACCTGAAGAAATGATTATCTGTTATAAATTTGCTGCAATTTTATCTGATTAGGTACTTGATGGATAAAATACCACTAAGTCATGCTTAAGCATATATAAATATACTTATATATGGTTAAGGGAATTTGAATGTAGATTTATTTGCTGCCCTATGTATCATCTTCATTCCTTTTTTTTTTTTTTTTTTTGGGAAATCAGATTATACTGCCAAAATTAAGTAGGATATTGGAGGAAGATTCAAGGGATATTTACTTATTCCCCTTTGTCAAGAATTGATTTTTTTGTCTATGCAATTCTCTATTTTCCTTGCAAAAACTTTTAGTAACCAAATCGCAAGTTGAAATGCCGTGACTTAAAAATTGATAAATTACGAATATAAGGGATCATTTGTGCAATTTTTCATAATAACGATAAAAAAAAAGTTGTGCAGAGCTAACCAATACCCTAAAATAAATTGCAAGAGCATTCAGTCTAATTTACCATATTTACATGAACGTTTATAGATTTTTTGTCACACAAATAATCAATAATCATTTTAATTTCATTATATATTTGGTGCATACGCATCTTACACTCAAATAACTACAAACACCAAATAAACTTCTAGTCAATGCCTCAGTGGAGCTTAAAAAAGGCAAATATCACGAGCATGATTTATGAACCCACAAGGAAGTGAACAGACATTGAACTTTGAACAAAACATTGATGAGAAAATGAACCAAAGGAGACAAGCACAAGCTACCCAAGAAGGTCGGCTTGTAATCTTGTACACTTGCAGAATTGAAACTAATTGAAATGGACACATCAAAAGGGTTTGTTCACATGGTAAAACAGCAAAAACACCTATCATTCTGATGAACCAAGACTGCCATGCAATAAAATAAAAAGTATTGTGTGTATAGCTGACTGTAAGAGATCTTGTCCACCGGCCCCTTAGATTCGTCTAATTTGCAGACAGGGAAAGATTTTGACAGATGCTTTGATAAGCAGAGACATATATTTCATGTACAGTATTGCTGACTGCTCTTGTCTGCTTGGCCTGCTGGGCATGTTTGTTGCGCCCGCAGTCACCGCAGGGGTTCTCTCGCGCGTGCGCATGGCTGCTTGACCTGAAATTTGGACCCCCATAGTTAATTTTGAGTGTTTTGCAGGATGTCTTGTTTGAAGTTATAAACAAAGGAAGAATTATTGGTTTGTTTGTTTGACAGTTTTTTTTTAAAACATATTCTTTAGAAATTTTAAACACCTTTTTTAATTACCTTTTTTATCTCTCATACACATTTATCAAAAAAAAATTTTAAATAACTGCGTAATATTTTTTAAAAAGCACTTCAAAAAACATTCATCCAGATACAACCATTATTTCTGTCGCCAAAGTTTTACCACCAGAATACAAAGTTTCAGTTAAAATTAATGTATTTCCCAAAATATTGATATTAAATAAATTGGTCCATAAACTTTTGGTCGGAACATGGGTAGAATCTAAAGTAATTCAACTTCAATTAAATTAGTTCATAGATGTTCCTAAAAAATTATGAAAATTCATAAAATCGTATAAAGGATACATAAATATTCTAAAACTGTAAATTTACAAAAAAATTCACAAAAATTGTAAAAATCATGAAAATATAAATAAGCCCCCTCTTGTGCGTTTTGTTTAATTTTTTTTTATGTAAGTAACAATATTTTAACTTTGTAAGTAAAGAAATTTATGCAAAGCATGTGATCTATTGCGTTAGTAAATTGCTAAATCTATTAATTATCTTTATTTGGCCAAATTTAACACATTTTATATCTATCTCATATTCATAATAAAAAAAGTACCCATTATTATTTTTCATATAATTCAAGGAAGGTTACAAAATTCACAAGGAAAAAGGAGAAGGAGATAGTTTTAGAGTCAAATTTGTCACCTCATAGTGCAAGCAGATGTCTCATGAGGGGACTAGAAAAATATATAGAATGAAAATCATAAATTTATTTGTATGAAATTAGCTTCAAGTTTTTAAAAAGTGACATATTTTTTTATATAATTCAAGAAAGGTTCCAAAATTTGCAAATCAAAAAGGAGAACGTGGTAGTTTAGTAGTCAAATTTGGCACCTCATAGAAGTAGGTGTCCCAACGAGTTAATCTAGATTTAAGAACACAACAATTTTTGTACAAGAGCAACCTATTTTATGTTTTGGATTAGTCCATCTCCTTTCAATACGACCAGTTAAGTTGACTTTCTGATTTTTTAGCCAAAAAAATAAAATTATCAGTTCGTTTTTATACATTTATACAACTTTTGCTTCTGTATGAGACCAACTCTAATGCACCATTTATAAATCAATATTTATTTTGCTATTTTAGATTTTTCAAATGATACTCGTGCGTCCGTTGTGGCCCCCCTTTGATTTTTTGGCTGGTCTTCCATTTGTTTAATGACGGGAATTTCGTATATTTGATGTCAACTTTATCAATGAAGAAGAGAAATCCATTTTTAGAATTTTCTATACACACGTGAATTCAAGTGCATGAGAACTCATAAAAGTTAACATACTTATGGACTTTCTTGTTCTCACGTAAATTAGGTTCAAGATAAGTAAATTGATCAATGAATTCATCCTGCTGTCAGTGATGGAGCATAAATTAGTATAGCATAACTATTTTTTTTTTCATGTGTTGATTAGTGCAACGTAACATACCTCTCCGGATGTTTGCCATAATTTCTCCTACCTCCTCTCAAGTTTTAAAAATTACACATACACCCCTATGTTTATATATTTTTTAACCAAAATAATCCATTGTGATAATATGACCTGTAAATGCCACTCATATATGCTGAAGTACCCTAAATTACTTTTAAAAACAACACATAAGTAAAAGAAAAAAGTAAAATGACCCAAAATTTAAAGTTTTTTTGACGTTCTAATAGGGCCTTTCAAGTTATTCACGCATTTTTTTTTATTAAATTGGTTATCTCTTTTTTACTAATATATTTATTTATACGATTTTGATAGATACAATGATTACTTTAGATTATTCAGATAACTGAATTTTGGATAATAAAATCTGACGGAGATTGAAAATTTGGAGTGACAATATGAGTACTTTGACATTTTTATGGACCAAATAATTCATTTTTAAAGTTATTTTTCTTTTTTTAAATAATGTAATTGAGGGTATTTAGGGTGTTTGGTTGGTATTTTTAGATTACATTATCAAAATGGATTTTCATGTTATAAAAAATATAAACATAGAGTGCATAAATGTAGTTTTAAAAACATGAGGGGAGATAGGTGCAATTTTGAAAAACCTCAAGGGAGGTATGTGAAATTATCCCTTGTAAAATATGCTCATGATAAATATGGTTGTCAAAACTCAAAAACCCAACAAAAGAAGTAATTGGCATTGATGGGAAAAAATGTTGAAAGTTGAAGTATTTAGTAGAAGGAAGAAAAAAAATGTTGAGATGAAACTTGAAGAAAGTTCACTAATTGTCGTGTCCAATTGAAGTTTTTGCAAAGTAATCAAACATGGAATGACGTAGAATTAATAATCCAATAACATATAAGTAATAATTCAATATCATCCATGAAGCAAACGAACCTTAATTGAAGATTTATGACCAGAAGTCTATAAAAATGACAAATATATAGTGAACTACACAGTAAATCTCCATTCTGGATTCCCAATCTTTCGTGAACAAAAGATTTGTTCCTTAATTAAGTTTTAACCTTATAACTTGTATATATGCGAGTCATATTCTTCTTGCCAAAATTGAAGGTGGGGAAAGACAAAGGTGGACGTAATCGAATAGTTTCTCAAGCTGTTCTGAAAGCCGAATTTCTTGTGATATTTTCATATGGCGACAGTATAGGCCATAATGTGGGAAAGGAACAAGAAAAATCACAAAAATCATTAACACTTTTGCAATATAGGGAGTCAATTAATAAGAGATTTTAATTTATTTTACAATAGTTATTTTGTAAAATAGTGCAAACTGCAAGATGGAGTTAATTTCTTTGAGATTTTTCATCACAGGCGGATCTAGGAATTCAGATTGTGGAAAGGCAGGAAGAGGGACTAGCGTACACTAAGTTAGAAGAGGTTTTTTGATAACTTAATGTTGAAAGAAAATCTTTCCCTTATCTTAAGATGAGATTTCCATTTGCTCTCTTTTCTTTTTCTTTTTCTATTTTTCCTACTGCTCCTTCCTTCTTCCCTTAAAAAAATAAAAAAAAGAGAGAAAGATTTGAGTATACTTTCTTTGACAATGTCTTGTTGAAAATAATTTAGTTTGGATCATTATTATTATGATAAAACAATGAAAACACAAAAAATTATTGTATCTTGAAATAAATCTTACAATAGAACCTAGCGTCCTTTTAAAATTTCGTTTTAGAAAGTAACAATTTTTGGAATTTATTTATACGCCAATAATGTGTTGATTCCGGAATTCCTAATTGCAGTGCATTTGTAAAGGAAAGGAAAAAGAATTAGGCATGCCCGACCCCTTTCGACTAAACATATAATAAGTTTCAGAAATCACTTCTATTTAAGATGTTTATGAATGTGATTCCAAATTGTCAGTTTTCAACCTCATGTGTTTTAATTGCTTTGATCTAAAATAAAATTATTTTCATATGGTTATGGATATTTGATATGCAATTGTAGGTTAAATATTCAAATGGATCATGTTGGATTTGAACTAATTTTGCCGTTTCAAGAAAAGGAGTGGTTAGAGAGCGTAAAAAATGTTTGTTGTTTTTTTTTTTTTTTAAGGGTGGTGGTTGTTGAGGGGAGGGAGAGGAGAACAAAGAGAAAATATTCTAAAAAAATTAAATATTCTCCAATTTTACGTTCATGTAACAGAGAGATCTTGAGATTGTTGATGGTTTGTGAAGGTCCGCCCATGTTTCTCATAATATAAGGTTGTTTTCAATATATTCTAATTTTCGTAAAACTGATTTTTAAAAAAGTCAAAAATCAGTTGTTCCTGAATTTAGTTTAAAAAATTCAAAAGGATGATACAAAAACAGTTCAACAAAATAGATTTTTTAAAACTAAAAGTTAAAAGTTAGTAGGAAAAAACTATTGTCAACACTCTCTAAGAATAGCTCAAACAGCTTTTGAAATTGCACTTAGCTGCTGTACAATATCGTTTATAGCATGTTGCATGACCTTAGAAATAACGACGAAGTCAGTAGCAAATTTGTTCATGGATCCACTATTACCCTTATAATGTATATTGTAACAAATTTTAAAGACGGAATAGAAACATATAACCTTATTTTAACAAGAACAGGAAAACACTAACAAAAGACAGCTTTCGAAACTAGAAGAGAACTCCTTAGAAGAATGACAAACTTTGAGGAAAACACACAACCTACTCCGTGACAAATAGTGCACCATAAAAACTTATACATCTGGGATTCACTGTGACACATTTTGGTTGTGAATGAAGCCATTTTGTGCCAGAAATTGCTGTACAAAAGCAGTAACATTAAAGTTTATATATAGCTTAAATTTTATCCTTCAACATGTGTACTTTAAGGCCTAGTTTGGATGTCTCGGGAAGGAAATAAAAAAAGAGAAACTCAGTTAGTAGAAGAAGGAAAAGAAAAGAAAAGGAAAAAAAAGTTAATAAACATCATTCTTTTGTTCGAAAGCTTTTAAATAATTTAACAAGATTCAGAACCGAATCCATAATATAATTAGACCATGTTTTAAAATTTTGTACTAGACAAAGTTGGCATTTTGGCCAAGTTTACAAACCTTTAGTTTACTTTCTTTCTGATTTTATCTTTAATCGGATAGAAAACTTTTCGAATTATTCCATCCCCCAAAACTAAAAACTAGCAAACAATAAGGAACCCTGGTTTCTCCCCCCTCCTCCTTTCCTCCACATATTTATCCATACGAAGGTGTAAATTTCCAAATGTATATGCTCAAGGTTATTTTTATGTACGTAACAATTATAAGCATTCATCAAATTACACCACAATTCACGAAATTAAAAATAAAAAATTGTTAACCAGAATCTATTGTTTACCCCTTAGGGCAATATGAGGCCCGGGAAAGGATATATTTTTCACAAGGGAATGAGCAAAGCTTTGCTATCCTAGCAGAGAAGAATCACTTTGACTACACAACTCACGAGGAATGCTCAATGGACCACGCTATCGTGATTCATGAAATTGGACCACATCATGGCTGTAAATTCTCCTATTATAAATCTTCGGATTCTTGGACGTCCATAGATCTTTAGAGCCAATGCAACTTGAAATTTGAACAGAAATAACATGATGAAGTACCAAAGTTTACTATCAATATTTTTTTTGTTACCTAATGCCAACTGTGGCACGACAGCCTTGCATGAGAAGATCGGAAGCATAATGTAATTCTAGTTTTAAAGTTTTGTAAAATCAACTTTTTCTTGTCTAGTTATTTTAGTACAAAAATAAAGAAAGAAAGAGAGGATACATGATCAAAAGTAGCATTTAGATTGATATCTTCAAGATCAAGATTTTGTACAGCTAGATATATTATTTGCTGCATCAGTAAGATTTTTACTTGGCTCCAAAAGAATTAGAAGTGCTCTTTTCAACTAGAATAATATAAGAGAAACGAGGATGCTGAGTGCTAATTTTTGACAACACTATTTTTCTTGTTCACATTTCAATTTGAAGTTCACTTTTAACCGATTTGGCAGAAGTGTGCTGACTATTCGCCGTTTTTCCACTGTTCCAATTATCGTGCAAAATTTTCAGAATACCATGTAATCAACTAAGAAAAACAATACTTGACTAATACCAGCTGATTAAAAAAAAGAAAAAAGAAAAAAACAAAGTGATCAATGGAATCTCCTCACCCCAAAGTCCCCCCCCCCTCCCCTGGGGGGGACAGGGGCCCCAACAATGCCCCACCCTCCAACCACACCATTGGCATCATATAGAGGTTACATACATGTTTGACACAGATCTCCATGACATTTTTGCTTCAGCCTTTCCTGCGAAGGAAAGAATGAGGAGGACAGAATAAACTCTTGTTAGGATATCAGACAAGCAATAACTTGGAATTGAGCAAGCTGAATTAAAGATCACAGATAGAACAAGATGGTATTCCAAAAAGAAAAGAAGCATGAGAGTGGAAAGATTATTCCATTTATCAATTCTGATATGTATATATTTAACAAAACAAGCGTGCATAAGTAACAATATTTTGTACATTTGACAATTGAACTGTACATTTGGTTCAATCAATTCTGTTATGTATATATTTAACAAGATAAATCGTGCATAAGTAACGATATTTTGACATTTGGTAATCGAATTGTCTAACTTAAATTTTTTTTTTTTTTGCATCATTGTATGTGATGCTTCGTGGGCTGTGGACCAAAAAGCAAGTATGCAAAAGTACTGGATTAACAATTCCTCAGCTGTACATGTAAATTCAAGGAAAGAATTCAAAAGATAACTTCGTTCAAATAATTAATTGTTTCCTTATACTTAAGAAATCACAAGAGTCCAAAAGAAAAAAGAGGAAGCAAAAAGCAGAAGAAGAACATTACTGAGATTGGTTGGGTTTAAATTCAACATCTACTGCTTAATCAACAGCAATGCAATAAGAGAATAAGTATCCTATGATTGGGGACAACAGAAATTGAAAACAAGAGAAAAAATTGAGCCACTTATTGTTGATTGGAATTGGAATTGTGATATCAGCAAGCAGCTTCAAAGAGAAGAATGTCTGTACAAAACTGTAGGGAACAAATTAGCAAGATAGGCACGCCCTTTATTGCCCAGCTGGAAGGGCCGTATTTGCATTTGTACTTTGTGAGTCCTTTTAATCACATTAATTTTTTAATGCGTGTCTCACACGTTATCTAAGGGACCCATGGATTAATATAGAAACAAGATTTGGCTTTCGAAACTCTTCTTTATGACTAGTCCGTGGTTAATATTTTCTTATCATCGTCTATTCTCTGTATGATATATGTTTTGTCTCACGCAATTGAGATCTATTAAATTGGTGCATAACTTTTAATCTTAAATCTACTCCTTTTCTTCTTTTCAAAATGTGAAGGTCAAAGTTCGAATTCCTAACTTTAACAAGGTGCTTTCCTAACCATCCCAACCCGTAATTAATATATATCACAATGATTTTCCAATGAAACTGTTGTATTTGAGCTTAATTGCTAATGTTTATAATTTTCAGAAGAGATAAAAAGAAATATACATTCAAATAATCATCAAGTTTCAAGGGAATTTTAGATTCCGTTTGGATGATTGTTTTTTGGGGTATTTTTTAAAAAATATTACTGTAGCAACTTTAAAGATTTTTCTCGATAAATGCGTTTGTGAGATAAAAAGTTAATTGACAAACGTGCTTGAAATTTTCGAAAAACATATTTTTAAGAAACACAAACAAACAACTATGTTTGTATGAGTGTTTTTTGGGATGTTTATTTAAAAAATATTACTATAGTTGTTTTAAAGATTCTCTTTGGTAAATGTGTATGCGAGATAAAAAGGTAGTTAAAAAACGTGTATGAAGTTTCTAAAAAATATGTTTCTAAAAAACAATAACAAACAAACAAAGCAAAAAAATATGAGGCAAACTCAATTTCTCTCTTTATATGAGTTCTCCAACAACCAAAAAACTTGAATACAATGCAAAATAACGATAGAGCTAACAGCTTGGGTTTTCATTTTCATATTGTTATGCTTTAAGTCGTTAACATACTTTATGTACTAATGTTGAATTGACACATTAAATTTGCTTAACAAACTAATTTAACGATGTGCCACTATATTATAAGAAATGCAAACCCCGTGTGTGTATGTGTGTGTCGCTTTATGTGTGTATGTGTGTGTAAGTTGAGCTTTAAAAAAATTTATAAATTATAATGTTACATAATTAAAAGCGAAGAAAATGTCATGCTTTTGGATGCCGTATAGATCTTGGGTGTGAGCAGCACTATGATACTCCGTCGGAGGCAAATTTGTAAAACTAACACGAACTATGCATTTAACTCTTGGATCAACAATTTTGATTTTATGTTGTTTATTGTATTCGAATTAACTTTTAGTGCATTACCATGCATGACAAAGACCCAATATCCTGCACTCATCTTCTTATCAAAATTTAAAACCACTAGAAAATTTTGAGGTATTCTTGAGTTGATAAGCCTCAGCCACATCAAATTAATTTACCAAAGAAAATTGAGATTGATTAGTAAAAATATAAATTTGGAACGAATAGATTCGAACGGTTAGAATTCTACGACCTCACTCTAGAGGTCGGATGTTCGAATCTCACCAAACACCATTATTTTTTTTCAATTGTAATAATATAGATTTGATAAAAAAAATATAAAAAAAATTCTTAAGAACTGTGGACGTGGTCAACTGAGGAGGCGACACGTGAGGGGAAGAATTTATCCTTTGCTTGTAAGAGGAGGAGTGAGAGGGGTCCATATGTTGTCCTCACTTCAAAATTGGGTCCACAAGTGATAGAGTGCTCTTTCGGTTTTTAGTTCAATGCTTCTTCTCTTTATCGAGGACCTAAATATTCTCGTTCGTCACGTCAGACATAGACTACTGAATACGACGCCGTGATTTCTGACGTAGAAAAGATTTTCCCAGACGTTGCTTAATCTCACGGTCACAAGCTCCCCAAAAAAATGAAGGTCTAATCTCGACCATCAATAAATTTGTCCAAGCAAGTGGCACAGTCAAGATAATATATAGAGTGGGTCCACCCATTTCTGGGACAATAGATAGACATTGTGGGGGCCATCTAAATTCTCACCGACGCTTGCACACTTAGCAGCTGCCCCAAATTTTCAGTTACATATTTTATTTGGTTCAAACCAAAATTTCTGTTTTTTTTTTTTGAAAGAGTATAAAGCAAAAACTCTATTAATTTGTTTTCTGGGTAACAAAATTCTATTTATTAGTGTCCTTCAACTTTAGCTAATAAGAGGATCTAAATAACTCTCTACATTTAGATTGTACTTTTTTATGGTTTTTAAATATTAATATTAGAGTACGTTTCGTAATTTGTTGCATGCGAAATAAAAATTTTGATTAGTAATTAAAAAATAAATTGAAAAACGCATCTAAAAAATAAAAAAAAAATCCTAGAGGATAAATAATGTATTGCATTGGAGTGTGGAATTTTATGGTGGATATAATAAATTGTATTCGTACATAGTTTATATATATAGTTAGTGCAATTTTTTTTTCTATAGAAACAAGTTTAATTACTTCAGAGAATTTTATGGTGACAAGTTGCTAAAAAGATAATATGTTTTTAAAAAGTATTAAATTCTTATTGGAAAAACTTAGAATTGATACAAAAGGACCTATGAATTTTACTTGATATAACAACACCCATGATATATAAATCCAAAGAGAAAATTCTATTGCTTCAGCATTGAATAAGTTTTTAGGCCCCACGCCTCTTCTCTATCCCCACCACCACCGCCTTTTTCATTCTTATTAATCACAATCGCACCCAACCCCCATCTCATCCATTGCCAACCCACAAGCTAAAATCAATCCTTCTCATTCTCACTTGCATATCCAAGCAAGCTAGTTCCCCTCTGCTTGTCATGTAGCAAGTGCTACATAAATAGTAGTAGTAGATTACAACAATCAAAGACTTCATTTTTTCTGAACAAAAAAGGGTAAAATGCTGTCAATTTGAAAGGTTTGGCATTTGGCAATTGCAACTTTTTTTGGACGGTTGCAGTTTTAATTCTCTTTGTTCGAATTAATGGGTCTTACATCTCTTCAAGTTTGCATGGATTCAACTGACTGGTTACAGGTATATATACATAATACATACATGATGCAACTCGGTATATATACATACATGATACAACTCCTGTGTGTGTGAAACCCATGCGATGTTTTACCTACATGTAGAAATCTGCTTTAACCTCTTTTGGCATGATGTTTCATCTCAATTCTTGCATGATTCATAATGCTGTGTTTTCCTTTTTCTGCTTTCGTGGTTTTGTATAGAACTGTGATTCTAGATTAATATTGGTCAAAATGTAGTGTGATTAACTTTTCTTTTGTCGCTTGTTTTATCTTTGCTGAAAATAAAGGTTGTTGTTCCCTCGAGAGTTGAGTAGTAGCATTTAACTAGATTTTATGTCCCCTATAGATGCGATATCCTACAATTTGGTTAACGTTTTGCTTCAGGATCAATGGAAACACAATGTAACTATAGTGATGAAGCTAATAGTCTTAGAACGTTCAAGCATATCATATCACGGTAGTAGACATCCTTTTCAACATTTTACAATGGTGTCTATGACTTGTACATTATTTAAAGAACATACCACACCGGTTGACACTTTACAAGAAGAAGATTATCATGAAATTCTTTACATTTTATTTTCATGAGGGTGCCAGTCTGAATCAAACTCTATTCTAAGGCAAGAAAGTAAGGCATTTATTATGTCCCGTAATTTCAGCACTTGGACTCTTCCGCTTTTGTCCACAAAGTTAATTCAAAGCTACAACTTCTTTATATTTTTGCTTTGTCCTATCTTTTAGTTGGTGCAAATGTTGGCACTACTAGCTTCTGAACACAGTTATTTCATGCTTCATTTCATTGAAAAGACGAGGGGATAATAATGCTACTGCTACTTCTGCTGCTAATCTACTATAGCTAGGAGTTCTGCTGGAATACTGTGCTACGTGTTCTGAAAAATTCTGACAATTTCCCACTATTTCTTTGGATTCTTCGTCAGGGCACAATTCCCGAGGAGTCCGGAATGGATTCTTCTTCACCATCTGGGGACGTGCTCACATGCTCAAGACCTTTGATAGAGAGGAGACTTCGGCCTCCACATGACCAAGCTCTTAAGTGTCCAAGGTGTGATTCTACACACACCAAATTCTGTTACTACAACAACTATAGCCTTTCTCAGCCAAGGTATTTCTGCAAGACTTGCAGAAGGTACTGGACTAAAGGAGGAACATTGCGAAACATTCCTGTTGGTGGTGGTTGCAGAAAGAACAAAAAGGTCTCTTCCAAGAAATCTAATGACCACCATCCTCAATCAGGTTCCAACCCACAAAACCTTGGATCATCTTCATCATCACCAATCCTTAATCCAACTGATCTTCAGCTTTCATTCCCTGATCAGATGCAATTCTCACACCTGAGTAACATTCTAGGGAACCCTAATAATTTCATGGAGAACAAGTACAATCTCATGCTTGAAAACCCTACGCCAATTGATTTCATGGAGAGCAAGTATGAAGCTCTGGTCGGGAATTCTTCAAGAAACCATGATTTCATGGGAAATGCTGACATGGGTATTTTGGGTTGTGATTTGGGCAGTCCTGCAGGCATAATTTCAACACCAAATTTTCATAACTTTTGCTCTCCATTTGGAATGTCCGTTGATGGAACTCCTGGAGGAGCCATGATGCTTCCCTATGAAACTCACGAGGATCAAAATGCCATGGATGTGAAGCCAAACACCAAGCTTTTATCTCTGGAATGGCATGATCAGCAGGGATGTTCTGATGCTGGCAAGGATTCTTTTGGTTATTTTAATGGAGTGGGATCAGCATGGCCTGGTTTGATGAATGGTTATGGAACTTCTGCACCGAACCCTTTAGTATAAACTACGTTTAATTACAGTAATTACCCTGTGATCAGAGTCTTAATTAGGATATCATGCTGCAGCTATGTGTAGGGATTGAGAGTTGAGATCATCAAGCATGAGTATTGTTATCAATTAAGGATTATTTTTAATCTGTACTACTACTGTACTACATAGCTATATGTGCCTTAGATGGCCATTTATTTCTCTTGTTTTGTTTACTTTCCCTGTTTAAAGTGATGACTTAACAGATGGAGTGTGAATGCGGATTGTGAGTCTAAATATGACTGTGTTCTAGTGCATTACTTAATATATTTTTATAAAGTTCACTCTGGTTATAATATTTCGTAACGGATCCATGTTTTCATTGTTTAGTTAAAAATTTAAGCTCCAGGATTTGGTGACATATCGAGGAAGATACAGTTGTGTTTAATATATGTGTGTGGGTGAGAAATAGAAGAATGTTTTCATAGAACCCGGTGAGTCGTACTTGCATCTTTATGCGGTGATATGCCAGTGTTATAATGAAATGATCAGATTATAAAATTCTTGGTAAAGTGACAAAGCAAAAGCTTTAAGACTCCAAATTTGAGATCATGTGGGCTACTACAGTCCATACATCATGCTCGTTAGGAAGCCGCCTCCTTTGGTGTTTTTGATGCGGGAGCATCTATGAATGATAATATTCGAAAAGAAAACCAAATGACCATATCAAAAGGACCAATTACAAGGGTGAGGGTTAAGCGTTTCAAAAATCAACTTCAGTTATTTATTCAAAATGTCCATTCACATGGGGAAAATTTCATGCCACTTGAAGAACTAAAACTTTATAGATCAAAGGGATATTGTTTGATTCAAGTAAAAGGAAAGGAATCAGTTGAAATTTTTGAAGTTGCTGAAAAATAAAGATTTTCAGCGATCCGCAGATGCAGATGCGTGGGTCACCATTAGCCCTCATCCGGGTATCCATCCGTGGATTAGATTCTAGGAGCTCCATGCGATATGCACGCATAGAGAACCACGGACGTTTATCCACGTATCCATCCATGTATCAACTTCTGGGAGCAACGAGCGATACGCGACAACAGTGATATGCGAGTCACTGTTCATGGCCATTCGTGGTTCACCTAACCGTGTGTCACTCTTGGTCAAAGGCGGTTACGAATTTTGACCAAAACTTTTGTGGTGTAATGTAGTCCTTTTTAGTCAATTCCATGTATTAAGGTTCAGATTATTAGCCATGTATAAATACTTAACTTATAGTTACTATTCATACAATTTTATGAAGCATTATTCAAGAAATTGAGAGTTTCTCTCTTTTGGCTTTCAAGCCTTTTCATTTGAGATTCTTAGGGCTTAACCTAAGGGTTTCAAAACTTGGCTTATCAATCAAGAACCGCACTTGATTGTGGCGCTTTCTATCGATAGTTTTGATTCGCTAATTCATGCAAACTTGGGTTGAGATAGTATCAAAGTTGTTCAAGTTTGTGAGGGTTAGAGGGGTCAAGACTCTTCTATTCCTTGGATCTTAAGCTAGTCTCAACCTTGATCTGGGGTTCGTATCAGTTGGTATCAGAGCAAAAGGTTGAGGTAAACTAGATTAAGATTTGTCATTTGTAATATATATTGTGTCTAGCGTTGTTGTTCTTGTTATCTTCCTACCCTAGAGCTTGTGTTATTGTGTTGTCCTTGTTGTTCTTTATGTCAAATTATCCTAGATCTTGTGTCTTTGTTATTCTTATGGTGTCATTGTTGTAGATCTATAAGGTTCTACTCTTGTTATTATAGATCTAACCATCTTTGTGTTGTTTTTTTTAGTCTAAATCTTAAGTTCAGGTTGTTTGTCCTTGTCTTGCTTGAACAACTAGAACAAGACTTCTATTTTCTCTATCCTTTCCAAAACCTTAGTTGTGATCTTGATTTCTTGAAGTTAAATCTTGAATCTTGTGGTGTTAGTATGAAAGAGAAATCACGATAGGTCAAAAGTTGGCCTACAATATGAAATGATTTTGATGTTGGTGGTTTGATGTTAATGTTGGAGAAGTTCAAGAGAATTCTAGAGAAATTTTGATTCTTGAACTTGTTGGAGTTTAAAAAAAAAAAATTCGTGCAAAGGTAAAAAAAAATAAATTATTGATTGGTTGTAGTTGCATATTGGAAATCAAAGAAAGAAGTGGTTTGATTTGTGAAGACAAGAATAGAGATTTTTCAAGAATTTTAAAATTCAAAGAAAAGAAAGTTCTTGTTGAATCTTCATTCAAGGGGGAACGAATTTAAGATTTATATTCAAGAAATTCATTCTTTCAACTTTCCAAAACTCAAGTGTTTCAAAAGCTATTCTTGATCTCATTAAATTTTCCAATCCCATTCTTGGTGTCACTTTAAAGTAAGTCGTTCTTGGTATTCAATCTAGTGGTGGTTCCACATTGATAAATCTTTCACAAGGTACATTGTGAGAAGGTTATCAACTTTGAAAGTCAATTGAGATAGTGAGCTTAATAGAGTGATTTTGAGTGATACACGAGTGCAAGTGTATACACGTGAGGCAAAGTGAGGATTATTTTTCTTTATACTAACATTTCTTGTAGAAATCATATCAACGGAAGGGGAATCTAGACCGTTCAATTTCCAAAAGATGATGGATTCCATAAATGCTTCAATGAACGCTAATTTTGATTCCATCAGAGCAGATGTACAATCAATTGGCGCCAGAATGGATTGGATAGAATGTACACAATCCAAGTTAACCAATCAGCGAGATAAGGATCCTATGGGGGAATTTGGAGATTCTAATGATGAAGAACCCGAACCATTGATTAGAAGACCTCGGAGGGATCAACGTGACAATGCCTAACATGGAGAAGCATTCAAAGGAGTAAAAATCAAAATTCTTACTTTTCAGGGTAGATCTGACCCAGAAGAGTACCTGGAGTGGAAGAGGAAGATAGAGCTGATATGTGATTGCCATAACTATATCGAAGAGTAAAAGGTAAAATTAGCAATAATGGAGTTTACTGACTATGCACTTTTATGGTGGGATCAAGTATGCACTCAGGCGAGGAGAAGAGGTCTTCCAACAATCAACACTTGGGATAAACCTAAAAGAACTATGAAGAGCCGATTTGTGCCAAATCATTATCATCAAGATCTGTACCAAAAGCTTCAAAATCTTACCCAAGGGAATAGGAGTGTGGAGGATTATTACAAGGAAATGGAGATAATCATGCTTCGGGCGGATATTGAGGAGAACGAAGAGGCAATTATGGCTAGATTGTTGAGCGGGTTAAAGCAAGATATAGTTGACGTGGTGGAGCTCCAACATTATGACAACATTGATGATATGATGAACAAGGCTACCAAGGTGGAGTGGAGGCTTAAGAGAAGAGGAAATTCCAAACTTGTTACAAACTATCATTCCCAATGTCGAAGCAAGTCATCTCAAGGAGGGATAATAAAGAAGCTTCAACTTCAATATATCTAAAACCCAAAGAGCAACTTCAAGGAGATGGTAAAACAAAAGGAAAACCATCTAATGAACCATCCAAAGGGAGGAATAGAGATGTTAAATGCTTCAAATGTCAAGGAAGAGGACATTATGCCAATCAACGTCCAAATCAAAGAACCATGTTGTTGTTTTCAAATGGTGAGATCATGACTGATGATGAGGAAGAGTATGCGGATATGCCACCATTGATAGAGGAAGATGAACACACATCCGGGGAGGATATAGGAACAAATGAGCAATTAGGCTTGGTATTGCGTCGAGCATTGAATGGACAAATTAAGGAGAATGATGCACAAAGGGAGAAGATCTTCTATACACGTTGTCACATCTAAGAAAAAGTGTGTAGTTTGATCATTGATGTTGGAAGTTGCGCGAACGTAGCAAGTGCACTCATGCTAGAGAGATTGACATTGCCCACTAGAGACCATCCAAGACCCTACAAGCTACAATGGCTTAACAATAGTGGTGAAGTAAGGATTGCAAAGCAAGTTGTGGTTCCATTTAGGGTTGGGAGGTATGAAGAAGAGATGTTGTGTGATGTAGTACCTATGCAACTTGTCACTTATTGCTAGGAAGACCATGGCAATTTGACAAGAATACTACTCACAATGGGCAAACTAACAAATATTCTTTTGTACATAGGGGTAGAAAAGTTACATTGGTGCCTCTTATACCTCAACAAGTGCATGAGAACTAAGTTATTTTACAAAAAAAGAGTGATTTAGAGAATGAGAAAAAAAGAAAAGAGAAAGGAGAAGGAAAAAGGGTTGAGAAAAATGAGAGACAAAAGGCATTAATCAATTCAACCCTAGAGGTAAAACAAGAGAGAAAACAAAATTTGTTGCAAAAGCCAAAGATGTGAGGAAAGCTTTTAACTCTAACCAACCACTTCTTGTGCTTTTGTGCAGGAAAGTATTATTTTCTACTAATGAAATGGATTCCTCTTTGCCAAACTCTGTTTCAAATCTTTTGCAGGAATTTGAAGAGGTATTTTCTGAGGAAGTACCAAGTGGATTACTGCCAATTCGAAAAATAGAGCATCAAATTGATTTGATACTAGGTGCGTCACTTCCAAACAAACCGGCCTATAGGAGTAACCTGGAAGAAACTAAGGAGCTGCAAAAGCAAATGGAAGAACTAATGGAGAAAGGTTGGGTTCGTGAATGTTTGAACCTATGTGCCGTGCTGGTTATATTGGTGCCTAAAAAGGATGGGTCATGGAGAATATACGTTGATTTCCAAGTTATCAATGCAATTACGATAAAGTATAGGCATCCAATCCTAGACTTGATGATATGTTAGATGAACTTTATGGGTCTGAATATTTCTCTAAAATTGATTTAAAAAGTGGATATTATCAAATTAGGATTAGAGACGGAGACAAATGGAAAACTGCATTCAAGACAAAACATGGATTATATGAGTGTTTAGTTATGCCATTTGGATTGACTAACGCACCAAGTACTTTCATGAGATTAATGAATCATGTTTTGCGACCCTTCATTGGGAAATTTGTGGTTATATACTTTGATGACATTTTGATCTATAGTAAATGTTTTGATGACCACTTATTTTATCTAAACTATGTTCTTGAAGTACTTTGTAAGGAAAGGCTTTACGCTAACCTTAAGAAGTGCAACTTTTGTACTAATTAACTTGTATTTTTAGGCTTTGTTATTAGTAAGAATGGAATACAGGTTGATGAATCTAAGGTTAAATCTATTCAAGAATGGCCTACACCTAAGTCCGTGAGCGAGGTTAAGAGGTTTCATGGACTTGCAAGTTTCTACTGGCGGTTTGTCAAAAACTTCAGTACTATAGCTGCACCAACAACTGCCGTTATCAAGAAAAATGAGAAGTTTCATTGGGAAGAAGTCCAAGAGAAGGGTTTTCAAGCATTGAAAGACAAACTCACACATGCACCTGTTTTACCTTTACCTAATTTTGATAAAACTTTTGAAATTGAATGTGATGCTTCAGGTGTTGGCATAGGGGCGGTCTTGATACAAAAAGGGAGACCAATTGCGTATTTCAGTGAAAAATTAAATGGGGCTTCATTGAATTACCCTACTTATGATAAAGAATTATACGCATTGCTTCGTGCATTACAAATTTGACAACACTATTTAAGATTGAAGGGGTTTGTAATCCATACCGATCATGAGTCTCTTAAACATTTGAAATCAAGAGACATGCCAGGTGGATTAGCTTCATTGATACATTTTCGTATGTTATCAGGTATAAATATGGTAAGGCCAACGTAGTGGCGGATGCAGTTTCTCGAAAGTATACCTTATTCACTACACTTGATTCAAAATTACTAGGGTTTGAACTATTGAAAGAAATGTATGTCAACGATAAAGACTTTGGTGATGTGTTTGAGAAATGAACATTTTTATTGGCCATACATGAAGAAAGATGTTGAGAAAGTAGTGGAAAGATGTGCTACATGCTACAAGGTTAAGTCCAAGTTGCAACCCTATGGTTTGTGTACTCCACTCCCTATACCTAGTGAACCATGGGTGAACATTTCAATGGATTTTGTACTTGGATTATCTAGATAAAAAAGAGGTCATGATTCTATTTATGTGGTTATAGATAGGTTTTCTAAAATGGCACATTTCATTCCATGTCATAAAATTGATGATGCATCTCATGTAGCGGATTTATTCTTTAGGGAAATAGTTAGGTTGCATGGCATACCTAAAACTATTGTATCCGATAGAGATATCAAATTTTTGAGCTATTTTTGGAAGACTTTGTGGGCAAAATTAGGTATTAAATTGTTATTTTCAACTTATAGTCACTACAAACCATGACCAAACGGAGGTTGTAAATAGAACATTATCTATATTATTGCATGCTGTAGACACCAAATTTTGACATACTTTTATCAAAATATGTGTGTTACTTCATTTCGGGGGTATTTTTTTATTTTTCGAGGGTCGATTACAATTTTTGTGTATATTATGACTAATTCGTCACATCAGGGGCAAAATAGTAATTTCACTACGTAAATATTATTTTATTTTATTTTATTTCTTAAATACATAATTTTACTATTTTTATCATTATTTATAATTTTAATGATTTTTGGAAGTCATCTAGTATTTATTTAAAATTTTACTATTTTTTTACTTAATGGCACGTTTTCTAATGCATTCTTTTTATGAGGATTTTTTGAGTGAAAAATTTGTTATGCATGTTTCATATATTCATGAATTTTCTGTATAAATTTCATGATTTTTAGAAATCATTTAGTATTTATTTTAATACTTTACTTTTTCTATTAATTACACATTTTTAATGTTATATTAATTTTTGGATTTTTGCAGTAAATTTTTATTTACTCATTTTTATAACTCTAAATTTTAGTATTTTTCTTATTGATTTTAGGGAATACAAATATCTTCCATTCAGTTTTTTTTTTAAGGAAGAAATTTGTATTGGAAATAAAGAAGAAAAGAAAAGAAGAAAAATGAAATAAAAATAAAATAAAAAAAACTGAATGGAAAAAAAAAAAAAACTGAATGGAACAGCAGCTTGCTTCTGCAAACACCATCCCTTTGACAACCATCCCATATCACCAATTCCACCTTCTTTCCCATTTTTACACTCAATCAACAGATTTTGAGGGATTTGAAGGGATTTTGCTCATTTGTCTTTCTCACTTTATCATCATCACCCTCTCAATTCTCACAATTTCAGACCTGCACAAAAAAGAAAGACACTCACCATTCTCTCCCTCTTTTCACTCACAAACATCACAATCCTCACTACACTAGCACTCTCTTCCCTCTCGGTTCCCTTCCCCTGCAACACACTCACAGCTCACACACCAGCACACTTTCACTCACCTGCACACACATTAAGCCATATACGCACACAAGTTCCATCAGCCAACCACAAGAGCTCATAAACTTCTCACCCTCACATCTCCACCAAGCTCACTAATCACAAACACACAATTGCACACGTCCATAACAAACTCCAGTTTCACTCTCATTCACAAACACACGCACTTTGCACTTCACTCTCATTCACACACGGACACACTGCCACAAGCAAACAGCCTACATTACACACATATACACATTTCAGCCTCATTAACACACAATTCACACACACACAGAGCCAATTATACACATAGAACACACACATTACACACGGAACACACACACAAACACCCACAATCGCATACATTCTAGCACACACTCACACACATACAACCCAATCGCACACACAACCACACAAACATCACTCACTGTCTCTCAACCTACACAATTCACAAACACACACTGCACACACCTGCAAAACACGCACACATCCCCTGTATAAAAAAAAAACCCTCAACCATCTCATTGCCGAAATCCCTGGTGACCAACCGCCTCCAATCACCGGCCACAACCACCATTCCACTACCACCAGTGAATCAGAAGCTCCACCACCTCCACTGACAAGTCACGCATCGCACCACGCTTCAAACCAGGTAAGATTTATTTTCACCCCTAAAATTCCGTTCGGTTCAGAGTTTTCCAAGTGGATTTATGCCTAGATTGTTCTTCGATTAGTGAAATAGGATTCTAGAGGAATCGGTTCTTGAGAGATTTAAGGAGAGTGAGACCGAGAGAGAGAGAGAGAGAGAGAGAGAGAGAGAGAGAGAGAGAGAGAGAGAGAGAGAGAGAGAGAGAGAGAGAGAGAGACCAAAATGGAAAGAGAAATCCGGTGAGGAGAGAACGAGTCAGAGAGAGAGAAAGAGAAATCAGAGAGTTGGAGTGAAGAGAGAGAATCGGGAAGAAAGGGAAGAAAAAAAGAGAGAAGAAAAAAAAAAAGAGAAGGAAGTCTGGAAAAGTAGAAAAGGAAGAAGAGAGAAAGAAAGAAGAAAAAGAAAAAAGAAAGAAAGGAAACCGAAAAAAATTTTTTTTTTGGTGAAACTACGTCGTTTTGACGTAGTTTTACTCAAAACTGTGTCGTTTTGTTGGTTTTGTTTTTTCTAATTTGTTTTTTTAATTAATAATATGTATTTATTTTATAGTCTTTAGACTTTTATTAATGTTATTGTGGCCTTGAACATTTACGATTTATGCATTTAAGTTTCTGTTTTTTGTAGATTGACCCCTATAATTCTGTTTTCTTTTCAATCACGTCCCAATTAATTGCATTTTGGTCCCCCGACTTTTATATAATTATAATTTTGGCCCCCATAGTTTTTTTAGTTTACATTTTTGACCCTATATTCTTCTGTAATTACATTTTGACCCCTATATTTTTATAAAATTACATTTTGACCCCTATACTTTTCTGAAATTACCTTTTTACCCTCTCAATATTTCTGGAAATTTCATTTTTACTCCCCATGCATTGTTGGAATTGTACTTTAGGCCTAGAATATTGCTGAAATTTATATTTTTGCCCCCCAAGTAGTTAGAACTTGAATTTTAACCTTTGAATGTTGCTGAAAATTGTATTTTTACTCTTGAATGTTGCTAGGAATTGCATTTTTAACCCCCCAAGTTTGCTGAAATCACATTTTTGACCTTAAGTATGGCTGGAAATTTTCATTTTGGCATTATGCTTGCTGGAAATTATATTTTAGCCTTTTAAATTTGTTGTAAATTATGTTATTACCTTGATTAGGGTTTAGAATTGTAATTTCATCCTTTTGTTTGTTGTAAATTATATTTTTACTCTAAAATGTTGCTTAAATCCTCACTCTCAACCTAAAATCTTGGAATACTTTTATTTTTTGTCAAAAAAAAAAAGAGAAGAAGAATTTAATTAATTCCTCAAGTTTTTTTTTAAATTATTTTTCTTTTCATATTTTATTTTTATTTTAATGTTCCCAAAAAATTTAGTCTTTTATCTAATTAATGTTCAAATTAGTTTCTTTATTTCTCTTCTAGTTATTTTGATGATTCTTATTTGGGTGCTAAAAGTCTAAGTATGTATTATTATGTTTTATCTTTTATTATTTTTATTTTTCTTATTTCACTTTATTTATTTATTTACTTAGTTATTTTTACTTAAACTAATTTTCATTTTTCTTCCTAAATATTTAACTATTATTATTTTTTATTTTGTTTATTATTGCTATAATTGTTTTGAATTATTGTGGCATGTTTATAGTGATTAGTATGAAATTATTTAATTAGTAGTTTATTTATTTAAACAGTGGTATTTTTGACATGTTTGTTCATTTTATTAGCATTTATACCGAATCTTCGAATGGGAGGTACCCCTATTATCCTTCCAATGTCTCTTTATATGCTCCTATGTGCTCCTATGTGTTTTTCTATATGTTTTTTTTATGTATCTCTTTGTATTATTATTTTTATTCATGTGTGAGTATTTATTTATTTATGTCATGTTATTTATTTGAATTAATATTAATTATTCAAAGAAATGTAATAGATAGGTAATATTCTATTTAACGAAAATTTTGTATTTAGATAGATAATGTAATAGATAGTTTATATTTTTATCCATTTAACAAAAGCTTATGTATTTTAGATAGAGAATGTAATAGATAGGTTAGATATGTCATCTCTTATTTTTTTTTCCATTTTAGACTGTAATTAGGCTTCTCCAGTGTAATAGTTAGGGTTTGTGTGCTATGTGTGCTATGTGCTTATGTGTTTTATTCGCTTTTCTAGGACTTTGCATCTAGAATATTATGCTTATGTGCTATGTGCTCCTATGTGCTATTATGTGCTTTTATGTGATTATTGCTTTAATCTATGCTTTATTTATTTACTTGCTTTATTATTATATATGTGTATCGTCGCCACACTAGTCCAACGCTAGTTGTGGTTAATTTCATTTTCTTCGCTAGTCCAACGCTAGCGGAGAATTTCTAGAAAATAGGCTAGTCAATGCTAGGCCTTTAGGTCATTTTAGTATTAAAATCATTTCTTGTGTGCATTTCATGACCATTTCACACACATTTTCTCTTTTTAGGCCTTTTCTCATTTTTGTATGATTTTTTTATGTATTATTATCACTTATTATCTTATCTTAAACAAATGTTTAGTGCATAACATTTAGACTCCACTACACATAGAATTTTAGGTCATTTGTGTGATTTTTTTGACTAAGAAATAGTCATCTACTCACGTGGGAAGCGGTGGCGTACATGCCGTTCCCCCCTCCGTGAGTAGGAATAGCTAGTCACGAGCCTATTAGTTTCCCGTACCCTGTTATGTTGCATCCCTACTTTCTTTGTTCACTTACTATTTATATTACTATTTTCCTTTTCTTTTGCATTCATTTTTGCATCTATACTCGTGACTCCATCGAGGTCTAGACTTCGGGTTTCGCAATTAATGCGATAATTCCGACCAAACCTCAATGGAACTATTTTGTCCCTTAACGATATCCATTTTTAGGACTAGATTTGCATTCATATAGTTGCATCCAAATGTGATAAAATCTTAAGGTTATATTAGGAAAATTTAGACTAAACCTCGCAACTAGTTTCGGCTAGGTTGAAAGGGTGCCTTAGCGCGAAGCCTTTGCCTTCCCTTTCTTCAACTGTGACTCCCGAACCTTTTCCTCTTGTTTTCAAAGACCTGGAGTCGTCTAAAAGGGTTTTTCTTGTTTTTTCCATATTTTTCCAAAAATCATCTTTTCTAAATAACTCATTCTCGATTTTCTTACCTTTGTAAAATATTTTCTGGTGACTTGGTACACCAAAACTCAATACCAAGTGGCGACTCCCTTTTTCACTAAAAACCCTTTTTAGACTCTATTTTTAGGCCCAAAAACCGTCGCATTTTCAAAGTCCCATTTTAGGCCATTTTCTTTTATTTTCAAAATAAAGCATTTGTTTGTCACATTCTTGTCGAACTATCTTCTATAAAGCATTTTCTAAAAAATTATTTTTAGAAAAATTTTCACTCTTTTTCCAATAAATAAACACAATCACATTTAATTCTTCCTTTTTCCGACTTTCGAACGAAAAATGGGGCGCGACACATGCCATCATTAAAAAAAACCTCCAAATATAGGAAGAATGCTTGCCTCATGTAGAGTTTGCATATAATAGAACTATCCATTATGTTACTAAGCATTCACCATTTGAAATTGTCTATAGACTTAACCCTTTTACTCCATTGAATTTGTTACCTTTACCCGTTTCTGAGCATGTGAATTTAAATAGAAAGAAGAAGGCAGAGTTCATAAAGAAACTGCACGAACGGGTGAAATCTAACATTGAAAGAAGAACAGAGCAATACATAAAGCACGCCAACAAGGGACGCCATAAAATGACTTTCCAACTTGGAGATTGGGTATGGTTACATTTGAGGAAGGAAAGATTTTCAACTCAAAGGCGTAATAAGCTAATGCCAAGAGGTGATGGACCATTCCAAGTCATAGAGCGTATCAATGACAATGCCTACAAGCTTGACCTTCCAGGTGAGTATGGAGTTCATGCAACTTTAACATTTTTGACTTAAGTTCTTATTATACAGACGAACTCGAAAACGATTTGGGAGCAAATCCTTTTCAAGAGGAGGGGAATGATGCGGAGCATCTATGGATGATAATATTCGAGAAGAGGACCAAGTGACCATGTCAAACGGACCAATTACAAGGGCGAGGGCTAAGTGTTTCAAAGATCAACTTCAGCTATTCATTCAAAATGTCCATTCACATGGGGAAAATTTCATGCCACTTGAAGAACTGAAGCTTGGTAGATCAAACGGATATTGTTTGATTCAAGTGAAAGGAAAGGAACCAGTTGATGTTTTTGAAGTTGATGAAAAAAAAAGATTTTCAACGATCCGCAGATGCAGATACGCGGGTCACCATTATCCCTCATCTGCGTATCCATCTGTAGATCAGGTTCTTAGAGCTTCGTGCGATACGCGTGCATAGAGAACCGCGGACGTTTATCCGTGTATCCATTTGTGTATCAACTTCGAGAAGCAACGAGCGATACACGAGTCACAATTCATGGCCATCCACGGATCACTTAACCGCATATCACTCTTGGTTGAAAGCGGTTACAAATTTTGACCAGAACTTTTGTGGTGTATTGTAGTCCTTTTTAGTCAATTTCGTGTATTAGGGTTCAGATTATTAGCCGTGTATGAATACTTAACTTATAGTTATTATTCATACAATTTTATGAAGCATTATTCAAGAAATTGAGAGTTTTTCTCTTTTGGCTTTCAAGCCTTTTCATTTGAGATTCTTAGGGTTTAACCTAAGGGTTTCAAAACTTGGCTTATCAACCAAGAACCGCACTTGATTGTGGCACCTTCTACCGATAGTTTTGGTTTGCTAATTTGTGCAAACTTGGGTTGAGATAGTATCAAAATTGTTCAAGTTCGTGAGGGTTGGAGGGGTTAAGACTCTTCCATCCCTTGGATCTTAAGCTAGTCTCAACCTTGATTTGGGGTTCGTATCAGTTTTCAATTTGGAAATAATATTATGGTGATGTGAAACTAGATGACGGTGTAAATATATTTAGGAAAATTAAGATTCTTTGATAACTTATCACTTTTTTTAAATAATTTACTTTTTTTAACCGAATTATCTAATTTTGCATTATGATAGCACATTCCCTTAATTTGGTAACTTGTAACAAAAAACTTACGTAACTCCATACAGCAGCACATTCCTTCAGTTTGGTAACTCATAAAATTATTGAAATTCAAAGGAGGTTTGTAACACTAAAGGCAAATAGTTCGATCAACAATTTTGGGTGTAAACTATAGGTTCAAAATCGTTAAGTTATTAGCAATTCCCCAACTTAGGATATTTCAATGAATCAAACGTTCCACATGCTTTGAAATAGGAAGCAAGGCGTTACACTCTCAACTGTAGCTTTTGCATCCTCACAAAGTGTAATCAAATCCGAATCACACTTGAATATATAGGATTCTAGACGTAGCTTGTGTAAGTTCTAGCCAAATCCAATTTTGAATCATGCTCAGTTAGATAGGATTCTAAGATTTCTCATACCAGTTTTAGAGGTGACTTTTGTCCTTATTATGACATAGCACTCAGGTAGCACTTAACTCGTGCAATTCCTTATGTAATCTCACTCTGTGTAGAGACAACACTAAAAATTTTTGTCCTTATTTTGGTGTAGTACTTAGTCTCGCACATCATTTAGTTCTTACATTTACTTTTATAATTATGACTCAATATTACTGGCCTAATCTCACCCAATGCAAAGAATACATGAGTTTCATTTTGATATTATGCTAATACCTAAGACAGAAGACAGATCCAATACTTGTTAAATGTAAACAAGCCCAAAATATTTAAACTAAATTATTAGTAGCTCACTATTCTATGTATCAACTAACCAAATATCCCCTATCTTTTCAATGTAGTTACTTAGGTGAAACGGTAGGCTATTATATTGGCGCAATTTCATCTCGTATAAAGACCATATGAGATCTATTCAGATTTCAATTATGATACCTAAGGTAGATGGTTAATATTATAACTTATGAATGTAAACCATATGCATGAAATACTTCAATCAAATGGTTACTAACTCACTACCCGGGGTATTATCAATTTATGAAATATCCTTTTTCGTTGTAAGATGCGGAGTGTTACTGTCACGCCTCGATATTGGCACAATAGCCGCCATAAGTTTATAGGGTTCACCACAAGCTGATAAGGCTCAAATTGTTTAATAATATAAAAAACTCATTCTAACATGAAAATTCTAGTATAGAACATCTATACCTCCAATAATAATTCAACTAGAATATATCCATAATATCTATTAACCACCCATTGTACAAAAATATAAAATAATCTCTACAATAAATCATCAATGACTAATTATAATAAACCCAAAACTCAATATTGTTACATATTTCAATAATGAATAGTAGCATCTAACATAACAATCTCTAAATTTAAATAACGCTATCAAATCTTATAACATTCCCATAGTTGGGTTTATTCTCAACAATTAATTAAAAGTGAAAACTAATTAATCCTTTTCCATCAAAGCTTGCTACTTCTGACTTGTACATTGATCAATTCTCAAAATTTGAAATAGAAAAAATTAATGGAGCAGACTCGATAGCTCATGTTGCAACAGTTCACCTAATTAGCCGGATCAAGTATAACACATAACAATTAATTATATATATATGTGTGTATGTCACAACTATACAATAAATTATATAATCATATTTTTATTTTAAATCCAATAAATACAATCATCAGGCATAACAGTCAAGAAAATTCAATAACCAAAAAGCTCAACAACTTGCGATGCGGACCAAACATAAACCCTCTAGCTTGGGTGCCAAACTAGACTTCACTCTTTGGCTTGAGCAACTTCACACATTTAACCCTGGTGGGCACAGTTACATCTTACTGATTCTGAAATAATATCAAATCACATATAAACACAAACACAAATAAAGAAGACAAATTCTCCATATCACCCTTATGCAACAAGTCTAAATATATCATGCCAAATAACCACATAAGCCAATCATATACTTGACTTGTAGTTATAATAAAAACACGTCATATTATGAATATGATAGTTGAAGAACGTTAAAAAATTTGATTCATAAAGATACGAAAATATTTTATACAGACGGAATTTACCTTTCGTAACAGTCAGTAGGTAAAATATCTAAAATACCTTGTATAAGTACTAGAAATTACCATGGTGTGATGTATAGCTTTTAGAACTATAAAGGGGTTATGTGGTTCATTTGAAAACCACAGAGGGATAAATTGTATTTTAAAAAAAAAAAAAAACATATCAGCACAGAGATGAAATAGTTAAGCAATGGGGTAATTTGGACATTTTACTCACGCTCCATTACAGAAGCTAATTTCTGTCATTTTGACACTTCAACCCAAACCACAAGGGGTATGTGTAGCTTTTTGAATCATAAGAGGAACATGTGATTTATCCGAAAACCACAGGAGTATAAAATATTTTACCCTAAATATTACATGGTAGTCAAAGACATCCAAGAGATGAAAAAAGTTTTGCTTAACTTGGTGAATTTGACTTCCGTTTGGATGCTCTTGAATGGATAAGGCCAAAGATACGAAGCTGGGATTGAGAGGAGCTTTAGAAGCAGAGGGTGATCAAGTTGAAAATGGAGTCGATGAGGAGGAATATGCAATTGAATCCATTTGATCCTCGAATAGAGCTAATAGGGGTGATGGCCTTTTGGTGCTACAATTGGGTCAGAGCTGGACAAGGGGTGGGATGCAAACCTTGATCAGCCCAATACCAACGAGACTCCACCCTTTTGACAATTTTCGTCTTTCTATTTGTCTTACTTAGAGAATTGGCAAGTAAAAAATATTTCCAGCCATCTACTTGATATGTATTTAATTCAATCTCGTACGCTCGTTGACAATTTATGTTTATTCGCTTATGTTTTACTTACATCATACCAAATTTTAACTTTGAATTTAGCATGCTCTGAAAAATAATTCAAAAATTTTATCTCAATTCTTAATTTTTTTACTCATTATTTATATTATTTTTACTACAACTACTACTGTTATCGTTGTTGTCCTCATCACCACCACCACCACCACCATCATCATCACTATCCTCTTCTTCATATACATACATTCTACCAACTCAATTGAAAACAGTATAATAATACTTGGGAAGTTCTTGTGCTTTGTCCACTCCCTAATTGCTCTCTGTCTTGCAGTCGTGGAGTAACTGCGTCAACCATAAGCGCAGATGAATATCTTCCATCTATGGCTGCTCTCTGTCTTGTAGTTATGGGTGCTATCTAAGAAAAGCCGGGCGCAACTGGGTTTTGTGCCTTTTCTTCCTTCTTTTCTGGTTTCTTCTTGGCCCAAAATTCACCCCTGAAATGCTCCGCAACATTCCCTCCCTTTTGAGAGGAACTTGACCTCAAGTTAATAACATCCGATTATAACAACTCTTTCTATGCTGGAACTTGTAATACTAGCCAATTGGAAAATGTTTACGCCTCAAGAGCACTATGTCTCTTTCTTTAACTTCAAGGATAGTTGTTCGACTCTGCTTGTCGACTTGTGATCTTGAAGACTTGGAATGTGCAAGAAAAACTCATTTAGAAAATTGTGCATCGTCTCTGAAACAATTAATGAATCTGAGATTCATTAGGCTATAATGATTAATTCCTTCACTACGCATGCCTATTTGTCCCCCTCGTTCACTTCATCTGGGCTGCATGTATATATTTGTGTTTATCCTCTTCATGCTTAACAAAATCAACCTTTTGGTAATCAACTTTCAAATTAAATCTACTAGACTGTCGTGAACCTGTGAGTTTAGGTTTCTTACATAGCGCTCTTGTAGGTCTAATTGTCGTAGCCAATCCCATGCCGCTATAATCTCTCCAATCACTATTTGGTACTTGATTATGAAGGTTAAATTGTCGCTCATGGGCCAATTCCGCACTGCGATAATTTCCTTAATCACGATCTCTATTGTCTTGCAAGTCTCACAAAAACTCGAAATTCTCATCAAAATTTTGATCTAGTTGATCAAATCGATCGTTTAATGCTTGCAATTGGGTAGTTGTGGCAAAATCATGCCTTCTTCAACCTTGATCTTGGTGTTGATTTCATCTCACACCCATCCCATCTGGGCTCTTTTCCATTGGGCTCCCAATTGTCATGTCAACGTAAATGATCATTCTCCCAGTATGTTTGGTCATCTTTGGTGTAATTTCTCTAGTTATCCTGTTTATGTTCCTTTCTTTACGGTTTTACAACATGAGCTGATCCAACTCTCCATTCTTGATTTTTTGTTCTATCTCTCTCATCAGATCAGTGCATTTCTGGGTATCGTATCCATGAGTCCCATGATGTATACAATAATACGACCAGTCTCTTCTGAAGTTAAGCTCTCTTCAGATTTCCAAAATTTTAACTTATAATAAGATCTCAACTCGGGATATGTTCAGGGGAGTGTAGTCATAATCCTGATAATCCTGGAATTATTCTCAGTCCTTTGCTCTTGGGAAGATGACTCTATCATTATGATTTTTTCTTCTTCCCATCTGAGTTAGTGCTTAGTTAGAGACAAGTTGAAATAGCCAGACCTATCTCCTGCTGTAAAGGCAACTATAATTACCTTTTCATCTGTTTCTCTCACTTGTAGCTCTTCTTTGTTGAAACGAGCTACATACTCTTCAAGAAGCTTATCATGACGTAGCCGAAAACTTAAAAAATCTGAGATTGATTTCTTATGGGAAAAAATACTCATGAAGTTCCTCAAAACATATTAAAAATTCCTTCTATGATCTTGTCAGATTGAACGGCAATTATTTGTACCACTGCCAAGCTTCACCTCGAAAGGTGGTAGGCAGAATTTGATACCTCAATCATTAGCAATATGATGCAAGTCTAAGAGGGAATCAACATGTCCCAGGTGATCTTTTGGGTTAGAACTCCTATTGTAGTGCTCAAAAGCCGGCAATTTAACATGTGTAGGAATAATGGCTTCTCTGATTCTTGCCATAAAGGGATTTCTTTTCACTCTATCGAACAGTTTTTCATATGAGCTAAGTCACTCTCTATTGCAGTTGCTCCTTATTCTCCTTATTCTTCTTCGCTTAGTGCTTCTGTCTGGGCTGTTGGTCTTCCTTCGAGCTAAACTCAGATGAATCCCCTGCGGATATTTCTCATTATTATCGTCAGTGTAATATCCCTTATGCCCTTAGGAGGGAGTGAGTATTGCGTGCACCACACGCGTCACGTGACGTGTCACATGGTGCATTAGAACTAATCACACATCGCCAAATAATACAAAATATGACATACTATCACCATATGGCGATAAATTATTGGTCTTAGTGCATCATGTGGCGATGCACGTAGTGCATTTTATGCTTTTCCCTTGGGGAGAGGCTTGTTTTTCTCATTATTATCGTCAGTGTAATACATTTTATGCCTTTGGGATGGGAGGAGGCTTGTTGAATTTTAGGAAGTTTGAGTCCTCATCTACTTTTGCCTCTTCCTTTGTGTTGCCCTCGGGAATTCAATAAAAGCCTCAGAGTCCCCTGCATAATCATGCGGACCGGGCTGGCTAAGTACTTTAAATCATAATTCTTACATACCTTAACGCCACATTTATGAGGAGCATTTACAAGTGTGAACTCTTTTTTTTTTTTATGAATTCCAGTGTGAATTCTGTATAAGACAAACATCTTAGCAATTTGACAAACATACCCTTACAATATCGACAGAATCTTTGCTTTATTCTCGTACGTAATAACGTCAGGATAGCAATATATGTCATACCTTAATAGGAGGCTAACTACGGTCTCATGTGGAGGAAAAAGGCCTTAATAATTACGGTCTCATGCAGTTGTGGTAGGCGTATGACTTGAATTGCACATTCAAGTTTTGAATGCTGAGAATTTGTTGCTATAATGAAAGGTTAATTACTTGTGCATTTACAGTTTACAGTCAAAGCGTTGAATTGTGGTGAGAGTACCCAGATTGCAGCAAATGATTATATGTTTGACAATTGTTGGTGCCCTTGGTGTGATGGAGTAGAGTTGTGGGCGCAGTCGGTTAAGTTAGTTCGGAATGCGTGAGCTTGTGTGGCCAAAAGGGTTAGGAGAATAACAAATCTTTTTAAGTAACTGATCGAACAAAATGCGCCCATTGACTCGGAAACGATGGCGAATCACTTGAGGTGCATAAGAGGAAAAAATAAAAATTTTTATTCATTAATTCTCAGTGGCAATGATGTGACAAACAATGTGTACAAATTGATGAAATAATAATACATTTTCACCATTTACTTGTCTTTACTTGCTTAATCAAATATTGAATGGATTTTTAACCACAGTAGAACGAAATTCAATTAATTAAAATATTTTATAGGTAGAGGGAAGAGGAGGGAGAGTGGGGAGGAAAGATTTCAATGTTGATAAATAAGTTGCTGGCGAACATCTGCAAAGGGGTTTAGGTCATGTTTATCTCGCCATCTGTCAAGATTTTCAACTCTGACAATCTTGTTCATTTTTACTTTTACCACGTTCTGTTAACAGCTTTATAATGGTGTTTCTTCGAGTTTTGATACACATTTTGAAAGCATATCATTCACAAGTTGATTAGATGCATTTGAAATCGTATTATAAATACGAAGCTTATATAAAAGAGTTTTTATTTTTTGTTCATGTGCCATAATTTTATTTGTTTCAATTATCATGCATATTAGTGTAACTATAAAATCAATTACTCATCATCTGTATTTAGGTAGTACAATTTTGAGACACAATTACATAACACAAATACACATTGCAACTCATCATTTCGACTCTTTAAGCCAGTAAGTTTCAAGTATTATAGGTTGCAAATCTTAATGAACAAATTTTACACCAAGAGGCTGCTTACCATGTTTAACAAATAATACACAAGTCGTTTATTGGACTAATTTCATAATGTTCCAACTTCGTAGGAAAAGGAAAACATGAAATTCTTACAAGTAATTGGTTCATCGACTGTTAATCAAATATGGTTGTCTGCAGATCAATGTAAAGTCATAACAGAAACATACATGCTCGTTGTTTTTGGCCTAAAAGTTATCAGATCAATCTAAATTGATCCTTTCCCACATTTCTAAAGTTTGACAAGAAAACAGTTGATGTTTCAAGGTTTAAATAAAGCAGCACTGTGACAAGTTCCGTATAAATATTCAAGTAAATTCTGGTGCTATTTGCCACAAGTATTTCTGGAGCAGCCCCCAAAGATTAAATACAAAAACCCAGTGTCCTAATCTAGTAAACCATTAAGGTATCCAAGATGAACACCAGATGGATATGAAGTAATTAAACACAATGTCATGAAAACCATGGAGTATTTCTTGAGTTAGCAACTGACCATCCACATAACAGAGAGATACAGAAGAAACAAAAGGGAAAGGAAAAAGTTACACCTCTTTGTCTAGAATGCCACCCAGGATTCATTACTTCCAGAAATATCCTACCTAATGCAAGAGGGGATGGGAAATTCATAATCTTCACTGAACTAAGAAGATGAAGAACCAACCATGGAGCTGATCTTCTTCATAAAGTTTTTAATCTCACTTTCCAGCTTGATTCTCATCTCAGGTGAAAGACTATCACCTGCCTTCTCCAACATTGATGTCATCATCTCGAGATTCTTTTTTATGAACAAAAGATCAGGTGGATCAGCATTCTGAGGATTTGAACTAGAAGGCATCACTGGGGAATTGAGTCCATCCATGGGCAAAAGGGGTTGTGCAGAAGGAGTCAATGGAGGAGCTGAAACTCCTAGATTATTTTTCACCTTATTATAATTAGCATCAGCATCTGTTGCTGCAGCAGAAGACTTTCTCCTCCTCCTTTTGCGTGGTGGTTTACCTTGAGGTGAAGCAGAGTTTATATTCAGCATGCTATGTCCAGGCGAGATTGATTCTGCAACATTTCCATTCAAATCTGGTATCGATGAAGTGACTTTGGTATCTAGGAAATTTGATGCTTTCTCCTTTCTCTTTCTTTTCCTGCGCTCAGGTTTGGCACCAGGAGACAATAAGGGTGCCGACTGCAAACTTTTTATTGGTGATCCAAATTGTGTGTTGCATACATTGGGTCCTGATTGACTAACCATAATTTCTGAAGTAAAAGCAGTTTCACCCTGCATATTACTCTGCTCAGGAATACCGTTGAGGAAATTTGGACCCATAGCTTGCACATCCTTCAACAACTGGACAAATTTAATGCTGTTTCTAGTAGGATCCAGCAAGCCTAAATTTTTAGTATGAGAACTCTGCAGAGCAAATTCCTGCGTCTGTCTAATATTTTGTTCAACTCCATAATGAAATGCAGTGACTTCTGTCAACTGCTTATCTTCAACTGATGAGGTTGAGATATTTCCATTCAAATCTGGTAATCCAGTTGCTGGTTTAATTTCAGATATCCCCATAACCGTTTCTGCCTTCTTCTTTCTCTTACTGCGAACTATTTCACTTTGTGGCATATCAGAACCCACATCCTGGCACTCAATTACCACTGAGCCATTTATAGCATTTGTAATTACATCAGAACGCACAGTTCTGGCAACGGTTCCACCTGCCTTCTTTCTCCTTCTCTTCTTTGGCTTGCCACTGGATGAAGTGTGTTCAACAGTATCCTCCCCATTTCTTCCTTCTGAGCCACAAACAGAAGATGTACTCATTTTCTCCTGAGGATCACCAATATACTCCTCAGCTATCTCAAAATTTAAGAATGCATATCTCCTGAAACCACATAAAAACCTGTTGACTGAACCAGAATACTGTCCTCCCTTGGAATACAAACAATCAAGAGCTGTAAGATGGAGTTCAGAAAGTATTTCAGCAGAATGTAAATTAATGTCCTTGACTTTACCAAACACATCAATACTGCAACTAGATTTCCCAGACCCAGCTTTCCGGAATTTCTTACAATCATCAGATTGAGGAACTTTCTTGAGGTGTTCTGTCTCATTTTCTCCTGAACTTGGTGCATCTTCATGGCCCTTCTTGGGGTTTATGTAAGGATATGATAGGTACTTGCTCTTTTTTCTTTCTCTCGACTCTTGGCCTTTTCCAGATCTTATATTTATTCTCCTATTACTTACTTCATTCAATACATCAGAATGTGCTGCTTTTGGAGATCTTAAGGGGCTCAACTGCTCAGTCTTAGATGAAGCCAATTCACAACCAGCAAATACCTCCACTTCAATGGTGGAACTCTCCTTTCCCTCAAGTTTTGATGTCAGAGTACTTGGTGAAGATATTCTTTTATCAATTTCATCATCATAGTAATTCACCCTGGAGAGGATTTTAAGGTCTGCATCCTTTTCTTTCAGAGTCAAACCATTACAAGTATTATCCTTGGTATCAGTTGGCCTGAGTTGATGCATAGGCAATTGACAATGCCCCAGAGAACGATAAAATGCCGAAAGACAATTTTGGGTGATAATTAACTTAATCTTACCAGGAAGAGAAACACCCAGGGCAAGGTGCTTTATCAATTGCAGAAAACTAGCAGGTTCACGTTGAGACTCCGAGAAATCACTGAATTCACCCATTTTGTCCTTTGACAATGAGTATCCCTCCAGAGATTGATCAGCAGACTGGGCAGAAAATGTTTGCCTTTCTTTTGGAAAACAAGAACAAGTCATCTCCAACTTCACACGCCGACCAATCTCACAGATAGCCTTCTCTACTGCCCCATAAAAGCTTCTAGAGTTGTTTTGCTGAGACATCTGATTGAAGTACTGAAGAAAATGCTTCAACTGAGATGAGGAACGCCAAATAAAATTAGCATTCCCATAATATTTAACAAGGAAAGAGTCTCTCTTATTGGAATCAGCATCACACTTTGATGCGTATGAAGGATCACTAATTAGTCCAGGCCACCATAACTGAGTCTTGGTTTTAGCCCATACTAGATCACCCACAACAAAGTTGCAGTTTTTATTACCAAAATCATCATTCGCCACTTTGTTCTGTCCATTTCCTGCTTCATGTACGCAATTTTTTTTAATCACGTTAAGCATGAAATCATCAGCTTCTGAAACCGGGGCACTTGTATCTTCCCAATCACAAGATGACAATGTCCCATTTCGTTCACAAAATTTTTCTCCATTAGAGTTTCCCTCCAACGCAATCTTGTCACTGCAGTTCCCTTCGTCAGCTTGATGAATACCGTCCAACGGACCAAAAACCTCTACATATAATGAAATACCCTCCCCAGAAATTTCGATCTTCTTCGAAGAATTGACCTCACACAGTTGCACAGCATCATTGCCGTTCTCCACATGCTCATTTGTCAAAACCCTTTCAACTCCAATCCCTTTATTCCCCTCAACATCCAAAGCCTCTTCAACCACGGGTCCATTGCCATTATTTAAACCATTCTTCCGTGGCTTTGTTTCCTTTTCAACATCACTTGCTGACAGATTTTCTCCAGTAACAACCTCATTCATTAAAGGTTCATCCACATTCTCAACACCCTCCAAGCAAAAATCATTTTCTCCACTATTTATATCAATCCCACCACCATTTCCATCCTCATTTGCTTCTACAACCAACATTGACCCCCTACAGTTGTCACCAAAATTAGACTCCGCAGAAGCTTCTCCGACTATTTGACCACAAAGTTTCGGACTTTGAGTCAGTTTTGACTCGTCAGAACCTTCCTCTAGAACTTGTGAGTCCTTTTCAGTTTCCATTTCAAGGATTTCCATCAAAGGTCTCAATTTTTTCCAAAAATAATCAATCACCCATCACTGTCACTGCTCATTCAAAACAGAACAAAAGCACAAGGATTAAACACAGTTCCTGCAACTTGCTACTTACAGCATCTATCCACAACATGCAAAAATTCAGTTAACAATGATAAATAAGAAAAACCCACAAAAAATCTATCCATAACTAGCCAAAATCTATATGCATTGACCAAAAAACTAACAAAATAACAGTAAACTCAACCACTGCTCAAACAAGGGAAATGCAATTACCCAGAGAAACAACTCAAAAGCAAGCCGATACAGATGCTAATCCTGGAAACGAGCAGAGATCTTAGAGAGGAAAGATCGATTTTGAGGTAAAGAGTAAAGGGTCTGTGGAAAATATCTGCAAAAAGGGTTGTTGAGGCAGAAAAGACAGGTCAAGCAATAAAGAGAGAAGTGCTCTTTTGTTGTTCATGTAGTTGGGCTAAACCATGTTCCCGTGCAACGGCATTATGTTTGTGTTCAACTAGGATTAGTAGTCTATGTCTAGGTACATTTCTTTGATTTGTTAAAAAAATAAATAAATAAAGAGAGAGAAAAAGATTTCTAAGTGCATGGTGATGGAGAAAGATGATTCCTATGCACAAGGGATATTTCAGTGATGCATTGCCTAAATTTTTCTTTGGGAGCGTTTTCTTATGTACATGCTTTTCTACTTCTTCTTCTTCTTTTTTTTTTTTTTGTTGAAAAATATGTACATGCTTATCTATGTGTTAGTATTGTGGTAAATTTTTAGATTGGCACCGGCTCACCTGTAGATCTCGTAATGTGAAAGAGTGTCATGCATGTTGATGTAAGACAGTGATATAATAATACTTATGTACCTTTATTTTAAATTGCGAGATTCACAAGTAAAGTCATAAACGGGATCCATGTAAAATTTTTCTAGTTTTGTGACATATTGAGATTTGTGCATATTAGATAGAGACTGTGTGGTAAGATGGGATTATGCAGTACTTTTATTATAATGAAATTTTAGAATTTTTTAATATTACAAGTTTAGCTTTGATCTGTGGAATTTTGAACTCAAAAGGCAGTTACTTTTTGTCACTTAATTGTGTCACCTTCTTCACTCTTTTACTATTTCCTAGGGGAAATTGTTCCCATGATTTCCAATGTATTTAATGAACTAGAGTTAAATAACTACTCTCACCATTTGCATTATATCGCGTCTCTATTATAGTTATGCAATCTAACCGTATAGTATCATTGGTGATTTAACCTTATTAACTATTCTAAACCTTGTTGATTAACTTTCTAATTTATTCTTTCACTGTGTCTCTTAAATTTTTTCTTTGGGTATAAAACAATAGAAGAATGTCTTTGGACTTCTATTTTGAACTTGATTTGTTCAAGAATTGTCCCTAAATAGCCCCTACCAATTCTTTGATATGGACAAGTTGCCAGTAAACAGAAAAAGAAATTCGTTAATTTTTCCATCACTTGTAACAAGCTATAAATAACCTATAAATTTTGTTAAACTGAGGAAAAAAAAGCTTAATGCATATTAAATTTAAAAATTTTATTGAGAAATAGTATTGGCTTGTTACAAAATATTGAAACAATAAGTTTGATCATTTTAATGTTCTGGTGCAAGTAATTTGTTTTTTGATTTAAAACACAACTGCATTAATATGAGAATTTATACATTCATTGTCCATAAAACCAACACCTGTGCTAGTTGTATGATTGTTCTATTTATTTTAGAAATTTTATAATAAGATAAATAACTTACTGCTTTCCAGATATCATAAAAAATATTTGTCATTTGAAATGGTGATACAATCAGGTGTTGACCCTCTCGTATATCACAAAAATATCTTCTCCAAATAACCGTCTCGAGAAGAAATCCACACAAACAACCCAATCTTCTTGACCCCTTTTGCAACCTGTCAAAGGACCCCAAGAACAACTTGAGTTGTGGTAAGTATTCGATTTTCATGACACATTTAGAACTTATCAAAAGACCCCAATAACAACTTGGACTGGTTTGCTTCAAACCTTACTTAAGGGAAACAAAACCCTCTTTCCCCAAGGTGCAAGCAGATACCTACCCAACCTGTGAAATAGACCCTTGCTTGACGAACTCATAGAAATAAGATTCAATTTACAAGAATTAATCCTAAGCGGGATGTTTGACCCTCAACAATGACTGTTGTCAAGAATCAAGAGTAGTTCTTTGTTAAAGAACTAAGAAACTCACAGAGAGAACTCACGTTTTGTTGGAATAATCATTTAATCTTTTATTTATGAAGATACGCCTATATAAATAGGCTAAACATTGTTTACAATGATAAAGAAGATAACTAACACGTTTACAATTCAAAATAACAGGAAATCTACTAAAAATCAAATAAAATCGCATTTTTTGTTGCTATCCGCCCCCGGATACGAGCGCAGATAGCGGCAGAAACACAACTTTTCATCCACGACTTTCTATCCCCATCCACGTTGGGTATCCACATATGGTTACTTGGCGCGGATAGCGACAGAAAGTATTCTCCAGCTTCCAAAGTTTCTATTTCTATCTGCGTCGCTTATTCACGCGTGAATAGTTGTCATGGATAGAAACAGAAAGTTTCTGTTGCTATCCGCGCCGTTTATTCGCGTGTGAATAGTTATCGTGGATAGGAACAGAAACTTTAGTTTCTTGCCTGCAACCTTCTGGTTCTATTCGTGCGCGGGTAGTGGGCGCGGATAACATCAGAACTTAACCAGTAACGTCCTGATGTCTTCATTCTCCTTCCAAAACTTCCAAGCCAACACTTGAGCATGAAAACATCCTTGTGGGCTCTTACTTTGACCAAATCACCTCTTCTTCGTGCAACTCTATGATGAGCCTTTGCAAAACTTGTTTCACTTTCTTTGCACGCAACTTGGTCATTGGTCCTTCCATGCCTTGAAGAGGATCCTTTTTGAGCTCCTTGGTATTGCTCCAGATGTCCTCATCAATCCTTCCTTCCTAGGGAAGACTCGACTTCGAATTGCCTACATCGTACAAAGATACATTAGCTACATTGAAAGTTGCACTAATGTGACCATACTCACCTAGCAAATCGATCTTGTACGCGTTATCCCCAACCTTTTCAAGTACTTGGAAAGGACCATCGTCTTTGAGGCTAAGTTTTGATTTCCTTTGTTGTGGAAATTTCTCCTTGCATATGTGCAGCCAAACTCAATCTCTTGGTTTGAATTGTAACTTGGCACGACCCCGATTGGCTTGCTTAGTGTGTTGCTCGTTCTTCTTCTCAATATTGGCTCGAACCTTTGCGTGCAACTCCCTGACAAAGCTCGCCTTTCTCTTGCCATCCAAATCTACCCGTTCACTACAAGGCAATGACAAAATATCAAGAGGTGTTAGTTGATTAAAAGCGTAAACAATCTCGAAAGGAGACAAGAAAGTAGAAGAGTGGATTGCTCTATTATAAACAAACTCTGTATGAAGTAGACACTTCTCTCAATTCTTGAGATTGCACTGAATTATTGCCCGAACAAGCGTTGTGAGAGTGCGGTTGACGACTTCGGTTTGCCCATCCGTCTAAGGGTGATCAACTATGGAGAACAACAACTTAGTTTCCAATTTGCTCCATAAAGTGTGCCAGAAGTGACTTAAAAACTTCACATCCCTGTCACTCACAATCGACTTTGGCAATCCATGCAGTCGTATGACTTTCCTGAAAAACAAATCAGCAATGTGAGTTGCATTGTTAGTTTTCATACAAGAAATAAAATTCGCCATTTTACTAAAATGATTAACCACTACAAATATGCTACTCTCACCCCTTAGAGATCGTGGAAGTTCTAAAACAAAATCCATAGAGATGTCAGTCCAAGGGTGGAAAGGAACAGGTAATGGAGTATAAAATCCATGAGACATAACTTTAGATTTAACTTTTCTACATGTGATGTACTTATCATAGAAAACTTGTACATTACGCTTAATGTGAGGCTAGTGAAAATGTTCATGCAATATGTCTAGCGTTTTAACAACCCCAAAATGTCCCATTAAACCTCCCCCATGTGCCTCACATATCAACAATTCTCTGACTGATGGAATATACAACCTATCATTCTCAAATAGAAATCCATCATGCAAATAATATTCACCAAATGATCCCTTTGAACATGCATTGCACGCATTATAAAAATCAACATCAGTACGAGACAAATCTTTAAGATGCTCAAAATCAAGTAATTTAGCATGCAAGGAAGTAAGAAGTGTGTACTTACGAGACAAAGCATCAGCATCCACATTATCCTTATCTTACTTATAATTGATCACACAAGGAAAAGTCTCAATGAATTCGAGCCACTTAGCATGTCTCTTGTTGAACTTACCTTGAGACTTTAAGAATTTCAAACTTTTGTGGTATGAACGAATGATGAACTCCTTTGGCCACAGGTAGTGCTGCCACGTTTGAAGTGTCCTCACCAGTGCAAATAGCTTCTTGTCATATGTGGGATAATTAAGTGCCGCCTCATGAAACGTTTCATTGAAGTAAACTATTAGTTTGGAATCCTGTATCAACATAGCTCCTATACTAATCTTACTGGCATCACATTCTACTTCAAAAACCTTATCAAAATTAGGCAAACTCAATAAATATGCGTTAGTAAGTTTTTCCTTCTATAAATTAAAAGCCTGCTCATGCACCTCATCCCATTTAAACATGAAATTCTTTTTAACTAACTCATTTAAAGGTGCAGCTATAAAAGAAAAATCACGCACAAACTTTCAGCAAAAGCTTACTAACCCATAGAATGACCTTATCTCATTTGCATTCTTAGGTGTGGGTTGCTCCCTAATTGCTTTCACTTTAGATTCGTCTACACTTATACCATTAGCACTCACAACAAATTCAAGAAAAACAACATATTCCATACAGAAAGAATACTTTTTCAAATTAGCATCAACTCATGCTTCCTAAGAGCCTAAAAAATAGCATGTAAGTGTTCTACATGATCATTCAATGACTTACTATAAACAAGTATGTCATCAAAGTAGACTACTACAAACTTGCCTATAAAAGAACGAAATATATAGTTCATTAAGCTCATGAAAGTTCTAGGGGTGTTAGTCAAGCCAAAAGGCATAACTAACTCCTCATAAAGACCATATTTCGTTTTAAAGGAAGTTTTTCACTCGTCTTCGTCTTTTATCCTAATATGATAGCTGACACTTTTTAAATCAATTTTTGAAAACAACATTAAGTCATATAATTCATCTAACACGTCATCCAACCTAGGGATAGGGTGACGATATTTTACCGTTATTTTGTTAATAGCTCTGTAATCAACGCACATCTACCAAGTGCCATCTTTTTTGGGCACCAAAATCATAGGAACTGAGCAATGACTCATGCTCTCTCTTATGAATCCCTTTTTCACCAACTCATTGACTTGTCTTTGGATCTTTTTTGTCTCTTCAAGGTTGGCTCTATATGCTGGACGATTTGGGATGCTAGCCCCAGAGACAAAATTTATCTGGTGCTCTATTCCTCTCAATAGTGGAGCCCATGTGGGATATCCTCAGAAAATAAATCTTGATAATCCTGCAACAGAGATAAAACAGCGCTAGGAATAGAAAAGTCAAGTTTGTTAGAGAAAAAGAAGACGTCCTTATACATAAGTAAAAAGAACTATTGTCTCACTATTAGTGCACTCTTAATTTCACTCTTTTGAGCAAATGCACTCACTTTTCTTTTCTCTTTTGCTACACTCTCTCTCTTTTTTTTTTTTTTTTTCTCTCCTCTTATTCTATTGTTCCCTCATTTTTCTTCTCTTCTCTCTCATCTCTACTACTTTCATTCTTTTGTCTTTCTCTCAGCTTACACTCTTTAAAGATTCTGGCTTGGTCAGCATAAGCTTCTAACGGTTTGAGTGGTTTTAATATGAACTCTTGCTTCCTCCATACCAACCTGTAGGTGTTTTTGTAACCATCATAGGTTACTCACCTATCAAACTGCCACAGCCTCCCTAGTAAAATATGGCATTCATGCATAGGGACGACATCACAGAGTACTTCATCCACATAGCCCCCAATATCAAATGAGATCAGTATTTGCTTGGTTACCTTGACATTCCCATGGTCGGTTAACCACTACAAGAAGTAAGGCTTGGGATATTTAATGGTAGGCAGCTTCAGCTTCTCCACAAGTAAACAGCTCGCCACATTAGTACTATTCCTTCAACTGTGACACTGCAAGCTTGTTTTGTACTACACATCTTGTGTGAAATATATGTTTCCTATGCATCTGGTCATTATCTTCCTTCGGCTGTATACTCAAAGATCTACGAGTAACTAGCACCTCTCCACTAGGTGGATCAACCTCCCTTCGACCCTCGATCTCATTATTACTTGGACCCTCAAGTGGTCACATCTCCTTATCACTAGAGTGCTCACTTTCCACATTCTTGTCGTCAAGGATAATCATATTTCTCTTGCTTGGGCACTGTGATGAGATATGCCCATACTCCTGGCACTTTAAGCACTTTATATTTCTTTGCCTTGTTAGTGGTGCTTCACTCTTACCCTTGTTAGGTGGCTTTGAAGATGATACATCAGTCTTACCCTTGTTATTGAAAGGAGTCTCATTCCTCTCCCATGGTTCCCTAAGTTTCTGTATGCTTTGCTCAGGCCTCCTTTAATGTGAATTGCTCCATTGATTTCTACTTGGAGTGCTTGAGTAATCTCGTCCCTTCTTGGCCTTAAGTTGCTGCTCAACTTTCTCGGCTTTGTCCACCAAGTCTTGGAGCTTGACTTATGTAGCTCTATAATGTTAGAAATCTCCGAATTAAGGCTTGCAATGAAACTTGCCATGGTGGCTTCTTAATCCTCTTGAATATAAGCCCAAATCATCAGAGTCTCTAGCTCTCTGGCATATTTGTTTACGGTTGATGACTCTTGCTTCAAAATTGAAACTTTCTATGCAAATCTCGGGAGTTGTGACTTGGGATGAACCTCTTTCTCATGACTACCTTCATCGCTACCCAAGTACGAATAGGTTCATCTCTACACCTTCTTCTGGTCTTCACCAGTTGGTCCCACCAAATACTAACGTACTCCATAAATTCCACAGCTGCTATTTGCATATTCTTTTCTTCCGAATAGTTGTGGACCTCAAAGACTTGATCCACTTTCCTCTCCCATTCCAAATATGCCTCTGGGTTGTTCAAGCCCTTGAATGGAGGAATGATCATCTTAATACTTTCCAAATTATTGCCACGGTTCAACTGTTGCTGCACCCTCCTCCCTTGGCGAGAAATAATTTCTTTAGAGTCATATCCCTCTTCTTCTTCTTCCTTAGGTGCAGTTTGTGACACCTTGACCTTCCCTTTGACAGTCGAGGCAATATCATCCATACGAGAGTACATTCGTCTAAACTCATTCTGCATGGCCTTTATAGCAAATTCTATGCTAGCAAGTTTTTGTTCGCTGTGATCAAACATGATGAATACCTGCAAAACACAATTAGTAGTAATAAAAATAGCAAAGAAATTGATCTCCCATGCTCCCTTAGTGTTTTCCCTCAACACTCGTGTATCACATAAATTTCTTGGCTTTTACCCAATGCTAAGCTCACTCTTTAGCCTTTTACCACTCTTGGAGGGTACTCTTGTATGTCTTTAATACGAATCCACTCAATTGTTCTCAATAATCCCAAGTTAAGTTATCAAGAGGAGTAATAATGGAATAAGAAAGCTTAGAATTGAAGGATTGAATATCAAGAATTCAAAAAAGATAAACCAAGAATTTGACTCAAGAGACATGAGAAGACTCTCCCAAGTGTGGTTGTTCTTGGGGTAAAGATCTTGATTTCCCAATGCCTCTTTCAATCCATTCTCTCTATTTTTTTTTGATTTGGTGCACGGCTTCTTCTTTGAAAGTGCACGACTTTTTTTTGAAAACAAATAACCCACAATCCAATCAATTCACAAATGAACCAAATTAAGTAAAATCCACTGGATGAGTAGTGAATTTTTAGTGAACAGTGGTGCTACAATGCTTGCTACAGTACTGATGAACAGTATCTTGCTACAGTACCACAAACAGTCCCCTTTTTTTTTTTTTTTTAAATCAATTTCAACACAAAATCAAGTAGGAAAAACAATGAAAATATGTAAGATAATAGATTAACCACACAAGAAACCTAGAATCTTTGGTTACAATCACCAAGAACGACTCTAGAATCTTAAAACACAATTGAAGCAAATGGGAAGACTCAAATAATGATTAAAAAATGGAACTTTAGGTAAAGCAAACCAAACTAGAACAATGACGAATCACAATTAGGGCCAAAACCCTAGGACCGATAGAAAGAAATAGCGGAAGCAAACAAAAGAAAAGATATGACCAAATTTTTCAAAGAAAAATTTAATCTAGGAAACCTGAAATTCAACGTAAACCTTGCTCTGATACCACTTGATACGATGAGGGGTTGACCCTCTCGTATATCATAGGAATATCTTTCCCAAAGGACCGTCTTGAGAAAAAATCTACACAAAACAACCCAACCTCCTTGACTCCCTTTAGAACCTGTCAAAGGATCCCAAGAACAACTTGAGTTGTGGTAACCATTCGATCTTCTTAACACTTTTTGGAACCTATCAAAAAATTTCAAGAACAACTTGGACTGGTTTGTTTCGAACCTCACTCAAGGGAAGCGAAACCCTTTTTTTCCAAGGTGCAAGGCAACCACCTACCAACCTGTGGAATAGACCCCTACTTGGCGAACTCACGGAAATAAGATTCAATCAACAAGAATTAATCCTAAGCGAGATGTTTGATCCTCAACAATGACTGTTGTCAAGAATTAAGAGCAGTTCTTTGTTAAAGAACTAAGAATCCTCACAGAGAGAACTCACATTTTGTTGGAATAATTATCTAATCTTTTATTAATGAAGATACGCCTATATAAATAGGCTAAACATTGAATATAATGATAAGGAAAGTAACTAACACGTTTACAATTCAAAATACAAGAAATATGCTAAAAATTAGACAAAATCGTAATTTTTGTTGCTATCCCCGCTTAGTATCTGTGCGCGGATATGGGCACAGATAGCTGTAGAAACTCGATTGATTCATCTGTGACTTTTGATTCTTATTTGCGCTGGGGTTTCGTCGCGGTTACCTGGCACGAATAGCGACAAAATTCCCCAGCTTCCAAAGTTTCTGTTTCTATCCACACCACTTATCCTCATGCGGATAGTTATCACAGATAGGAATAGAAACTTTAGTTACTTGTCTGCAACCTTCTGATTCTATCCGCAAGACTATCTAGGCACAAGTAGTGGGCACGAATAGCATTAGAACTTCACCAATTATGTCCTAATGTCTTCCTTCTCCTTCTTAAGCTTCAAAGCCAATACTTGAGCATGAAAACATCCTTGTGGGCTCTCTTACCTTGACCAAATCACCCCTTCTGCATGCAACTCCATGATGAGCCATTGCAAAGCTTGCTTCACTTTCTTTACACGCAACCTGGTCGTTGGTCCTCCCATGCCTTGAAGAGGATTCTTTTTGAGCTCCTTGACATTGCTCCAGATGTTCTCATCAAATGGAATAATATATGAATTCTTAAAGCATTGAATTAATGTATAGATGGATGATACCAATAAATCCTTTGAAACAGCCAATCTAATTGTTGTTAGACATGATTGCTTTTTTGTTTGAAACGGATTAACTACATCTATCCTTTTGTTGTGCATAAGACATTTTCTTCCCGTCATATTTTGAAAAATTATTGAAATGGCTGCTATTCCAAAACTTTGCTAGTAAGCTCCGTCTACGAGGACTATAATACAATTCTCACTCTGACCAACTCGGTTTGAATCCTTGACACCAGAACTATATTTGGTCCCATTGATACATGTCATCATCCATATTGACTCGTAGCTTAGCGATAATCTTTCCTCCGTTAGTGAGAATTGTATGTAAAGTACCTTATACTTTTGGATTTACTTTTAATGGTTCAATATTTTCATTCTCCCATAGATTTCTAGCTATCCAGATATGCCAAGTAATGATGATTCATTTTGTGATTATGCTATCGCTCTGTATTTAGGATAACGAATTAATTGCCTAATGATAGAATGTAATTATCTTGCCAACATCGAAATCTAGTCCCAAATTCGATATTCTCTACATAAATTTTGAACTTTAGCACTCAAAGGATAAGTATACAATAGTTTCTACCTATTGGCCACAATGAAGGCATATTGGGGTTGGGTCAATTCCACGTTAAAAAAGAGCTAGCACTATAGGACAAATGTTATGAAGTAGTCTCCACATAAAGAATTGTAACTTAGTATGTATCTTTAGCGCCCAAATCTTTTGAAAACATTGACAACCATGTTTAGTTTTGAATGTAATTTTTCATTCATCCCCCTCTTTGATTCGGATATGATAATATTCATTTTTAATATCAATTTTGACAAAAATCACTGCACCATATAACTCATCAAGCATGTCATTTGGCTAGAAATAGGATGACAATACTTTATCGTAATAGAGTTGATGGCTCTACAATCGGTACACATCCTCCATAATCCATTCTTGGGCACAAAAATGATGGGGACAACGTGTGGATTTAAACTTTTTCGCACCCATCCTTTTTCTAATAGCTCCTCAAATTGTCTTTGAAAGTCCTTTGCCTCTTCCGAGTTACTTCTATAAGCTGGCCTATTTGGTAATGATACTTTTAGGATAGGATCAACTTGATACTCTATTTGGTAATGATTACATTCTCATATTTCTGTGAAAGAGACAATACAATACTAGGCAAAAATGGGTCAATGATGCTAGTAAAATGCATAGCCTCTTTGCACAAGAGTATACATAAATGCTGATTAAAATGATAAGCTCTTCTCATATCATTGGCTTTTGCTAATGCTGGCAATCAGTCCCAAGACCTATTAGGATCCCATGCCCATATTTAATTTGGACAGGATGGGTATTAATAATATGGGATTCACCTTATTTGGAATTATATCCATTAATATCGATTTAAGTATAAGTATAATTTGAAAATGATTGGGACTCCCATACTCCAATATAAACAAACCTTGAAATAATTTGTATTTGATAAGATTCACTTCTTCCATACTCTCTCTTGAAAGAATCCTTCATTTTAAGCTGCATTAACAAAATATCTTTATCCTTTCTTCGTTTTATTTGTTTTTAACATTTTTTTCAATAACAGTAGAATACCCATTTTTTCAATGATAAACAAATTGTAGTTTTATTTTTGCATTCTTAGCGTCTTCATTTTGCCCTTTTCGATTCATCTATTTCTCTTATGAATATTATATTAAATTTTACCTATTGACATCAATTTTGTGTAGTTCAACTGATCTTTGTACTAAAAAATTTATGTGAATTTCATATGTTGACTGCCACAATTTTGGTTCAACCTTATTCTCGAAAAAACTAGTCTTCATATTCTGAGTTTCATCAAAATTTGTAATGTCCAAGAACAAATGAGATATTGATTTATTTTAATTTTTAATTTGCTTCATTACTTCAGTAATAAATTTTAGTATCAAGAGTTTTAATAAGATAATATCTAAATTCATTTTTTTAGAGGTACATAAATTAAATCTCTACACATCTTCAATCTATTCTCTTTACATGTAATCATTGGAAAACTAGAGTTTATAATTGAAAGATTAAAGAGCATTAATAAATGATATCTAAAAAATAATAATATAAAAATAAAAAAGTTAAAATTTATTGAGATTGATAAATTAAAAAAATAAATGATATAAAAAAGAAATATTTAAGTTAAACTAAAAAAAAAAGTAATCTAAAAAAATCGCAATTAATTAGTAAGCAAAAGATAGTTTAGAAAAATAATAAAATGGGATTTATTGGGTATTTGGGTGTATCAAATGGGACTAGCCCATTTTAATCCCATCCATATTGATCTCATAACAAATATGAGAATGTTTGAGTGTGGTTCATATTTTGCAGTCCTAATTAAGTCCTGCCTATCCCGCCTATTTGCCATCCCTAGCTTTTGCAATAGATTTTATTTTCTCTCTTGTTTTCCTTTTAAGGATGACTTATCTTTTTTTTGGTAAAAAGTCAACAAAGTATAACCATTTACATTTTACAAAATTGGTTAACTACCCTGATTCAAAATAACCAAAAAAAAGGGGTAACTACCTTACCTAAAAAAAACAAGATAACCAAAAAGGGGTAACTACCCTTATCAGGATATGAATTCATTTTGAATATGAATTCATTTTGAATCCACAGGGGAATGTAATTTTCCCACTTAATATATTCTTTAAGCCTGTGGGCAAATTTTGCTAGCTTACTAGCACTACTATTTATATTACTATTAATCGTCTAATACAAACAACTGTGAAATAGACTACTCATATGCAGGATATTTTCTAGAATTGTTGAAGTGCAGCCATCTTTAGTATCTCCTCTTCTAAGTTTTTGCACTAAGCGTCCGTTTGTTGTCTGAATGCTGAGCTCTTTCCATCCTTTCTCCATTGTCAGTAACATTGCTAACTTAATAGCATTCGCCTCATCCATGTGTTAGCAGCTATTTTTTTTCCATTGCCGCCCATACTAATTGCAATTTGTTTCTTTCATTTAGAGCAACTACATTGCAGGCTACACTTCTCCTGATCTTATTAATACTGACACAGACTCTTATTCTGATATCTCTTGCTTTCTCTTCCACCATTGTTGCACTCCTTGCCAATCTACCTGTTTCATCTTTGTTTGTATCAGCTCTTTTTGAGTTTGCCATCTCACACTCAATCGATTCCTGCAATGCTATCTATATTACTTCTAGGCCATAAATTGTCTTTTTATTAAAGACTGCCTTGTTCCTCTTCTTCCAAATTTGCCACAAAAAATACACTGTCAGCCGAATATGCTTCATTCCCTCATTTCTTTTCTTCACTTTCATCAGCATTTATCACCATAGCTTAAAATCAGCTATATACCCATATAGTCCATCCCATTGGATTAGTGCTGCCCTCCAAACTTCTCTAGCTGATCTACATGTAAAGTGGGTTTGTTCAATTGATTCCACTTCTTTTCCACAACATCTGCAAACTGGATCCTCTTTCCTTATTATTTGGTAAATCAAACCGTTTACTAAGAGCACTTGGTTTAAGCATTTCTAGATGAAATATTTGATTTTGTTTTTTATCTTCATTTTCCACATTGTCCTCCATAATACACTCCTGGCCCCAGAAGTACTTGTTTCTCCTTCATTCTTTCTAGTTTTGTTCTCTTTTAATTTCTGCTTAGCTACATCATACTTAGACTTGACAGTGTATTCCTCATGTTCAGTTGCCTTCCAACATAATCTATCTTGTTTTCCTTTCAGATTGATAGGAATCCTCATTATCATTTCCACTTCCTCTTCTAAAAATAACTGTTGCTGAAGATCCTTATTCCATATTTTCCCTATCATCAGTTGGTTAACTGTGGTCACTTGACAGCATTGAGGTTTTAGGGATTTAACTTTGCCATTTGCATTAAAAAGGATCTATCTATCACTCTATATGTTTATTGTTTGTCATCCCCAACCCTTTTAATGCATCCTTCTTCAATCAAACATGACTAACAAAAGGCTCTTCTAACACCATGAGGCATTCTTTGGTTCACCTATCAGGAAAATGCTCTCCCTGTTAAAATATTTTGCTTTAAGTACTTTACTTATCAGCAAATTTGGCCTTGTGATGATTCTCCATACCTATTTTGCTAGAAGGGCTGTATTTGTACAAACAATATCTTTAGTTCCAAGCCCTCCCAGCTCCTTGCTTTTAGTAAGTTTTGCCCAACTTGACTAATGCATCCTTTCTTCTCTCTCACCAGAATTTTACTATAGCTCTGTTAATTTTCTTCCCTAACTTCTGGGATATCCTATAACAAGATAGTACGCAGTTTGGCAAAGCTGTTACTACTGACTTTAGAAGAATCTTTTTCCTAACCTGGCTTAACAACTTTCCTTTCCACCATTTCAGTCTTGTTCAATTCTTTCTCTAATGAACCAAAAAACTAACATTTTGACTTGCTGATAACCATTGGAAGGCCTAGATATTTCCATTGTGTTACCTATCCTATAGCTCCTAGGACACTATCTATCCCTTGCCTTTGATCTCCTTTGACATTGCTGCTGGAAATGACTGATGATTTTCAAGTTTATTTGTTGCCCTAAAACCCCTTCATATACATTCAGCAACCTCCTAATCTCCTGAGCATCCTGTAAAGTAGCTTTACAAAATATCAAAGTGTCATCAACAAAAAACAAATGAGATAATGAGGGACTATTTTTACAGATCTTAACAACTGACAATCTACTCTCACTAACAGCCCTACTAATTAATCTGCTAAAACCCTCAGCACAAAGTAGGAAAAGATAGGAAGACAAAGGATCTCCTTGTCTAATTGCCCTTTGTAGTTTAACAACTCAGTTTTTCCCCATTAATACTAAAAGCATAAGACACGCTAGACACACAAGCCATAACCCAATGAACCCATCTATTACAAAACCCCATTTTGTTCATAAAACTTCCAAATAAGCCCATTTCACTCTATCGTAAGCTTTGGCCATGCCAAGTTTGAGAGTCATGAAACGTTCCTTTTCAGATCCTTTATTTTTATAGAAGTAGGATAATTCATGTGCTAGAAACACATTATCCAGGATTTGTCTATATAGTGCAAAAGCTTTTTGACTCTAGCTAACACAAATGGTGAGGAAAGGCGTAAGTGTATTCACCAGCAATTTTAACATTGCATTGTAGACTACAATACATAAGCTTATGAGTCTATATTGACTCAAAGTGGATGGGTTATTTATTTTTGGAATAAAAAAAATGATGGTTTCATTTAGGGATCCAAGCATTCACTCCGAATAGAAAAAACTCTTGACAGCTCTAGTAATGCCATCCCCTATTATATGCCAAAACTTAGTAAAAAAAAGGGACATCATACCATCGGGGCTAGGAGCTTTGTTTAGATTCATCGACCAAAAGACCTCTTTAATTTCTTTATTCAATATTGGTTTGACAAGTTGTTCATTCATTTCATCTGTGATAGTTGTGAGAATTCCTGCAAGGACCTCTGTGAAATCATTTGGTTGACTTGAGGTAAATAGCTTCTTATAGAAATTCTCTACTTCTAACTTTATCTCCTCTCTACTCATGCACCAGTTTCCATCATCTTTCTATATTCTCACCAGCTGGTTCTTCCTTCTTCTACACTTGATAGATGCATGGAAAAAAGAAGTGTTGTTGTCCCTCTCTTTTAGCCATTTGTTTCTAGCCTTTTATGCCCAAAATAGTTCTTCTTCTCTGTATGCCTTAGTCAGCTGCCCTTTTAGCTCAATCAAACTTTTTCTCCTATTTTTCAATTGCTAAGTACTCATTGCCTTAATCTTCTTCTTCAGGTCCTCAATTTTTTTGTTGCACTGATGTAGCTTTTCTTATTCTAATTAATCGGATTCCTCTTGCATGATCGTATTTTTAGAACACTATGAACATTCTTGATCTCTCACACTCTATATTCCATGTATTTTCAATAACTTGGTACACTCCCTGTTTGGACAACCATATTTTATTAAATTAAAACCTTCTTTTCCTATAGTTCCTTCTCGAATTAGTGGTCAACGGCAACATACCATGATCTGAGGCTTTATTTGACACATGAGTACATGTAGCTTCTCCAAAACTTTGTATCTAATCTATTGTGCTCAACCCTCTATCTAATCTCTCCTTAATTTCCTTCCCTATCTACCAGTTGTTGGACCATGTCTAGGGTTTCCCTATGAATCCAATATCATTCAACTGATTTTCCATGATCACGTTCCTGAAATCTTTGAATGTCCAATCCTGCCTTATGTTTCCACCCCATTTTTCCTCATTGGATGTTATGTCATTGAGATCTCCTATTAACATCCATCTAGAACACCATAAGATTCTCTTCCTTTTGATTACATCCTATTGTTTCTTTATAATCGTGTTATCTGTGCTAGCATAAACCCCAATGCACCACCACTCAATGTTATCTACTAGATCCTCAATTAGAACCTTACTGTGAAAGCTATTGCCTCAATTTTCCTAACCAGACTCGCTTCTTTCCAGTATACCACTATACTACCTACTCTACCTATAGCTTCTGTCACAAAAGCATTATCAAATCCCAACTTGTACTTCAATTTTTCATGTATCCACTTCTATTTTTAGTTTTGAATAAGATGATCATATTTGAGGAATGGAACTTTATTGCCCCTCTCAATTGGAAAAATGTCAAGGGGCTCCCTGCACCTTGACAGTTCCACACCAAAGCTCTCATTGAAACCTTGGAGGCTTTTAAAGGTTAGCCTCCTCAACCTTTTCAATTTTCATACTTTTCCTTACATCGTAGTCCTTTACTAATTCTTTGTTCTCTACCTTTCCTATATCTATTTCCTTCTTTCTCAAAAAGCCAATAATACCTCTATAATTTTCTGATTCATTTCTATACTTCTTAGCAGTATCATCCTTAAAACTCACTTCTGCAATAGTTAGCTTAACTCTTTTAGTCATATTTTGTTTATTTTGTTCCCCATACTCTCTTTCTTGAGACCCCATGATATTCCCCAAGCCACTGTCCATACTTAAGTAATTCTTTTTGCCTCCCTTAGACCTAATTTCTTTCTCTTCCTGAGCAGATGTTGATTGATTTGACAAAATAAACTTGATTTTCTTCCTTCCCGCCTTATTCAAATCTGGCTGTTCCCTTAGAATTCCTTCATCCATTAAATTAGTGGTCCTAATCTCCTCAAAATTTTGATTATGTTCCTGAATAGTTCCCTGATGACTGCTAATCATCCCTATTTTTGCTTCTCTTGCTTTTAGTCACGGTCTATATTGTTGTGCTACTGCATTTTCTCTCATGGATTTCTTATTGGAATAATTTTTCTCACCATGTCCAATTACCCCACAATTGTAGCAGAAGTCTAGACATTTTTCATATTTGAACTGCAACCATTTAACCGAACCATTGAATTTGATTGTTGTTCCTCTCATCAGTGGCTGAGTTATGTTGACTTCTACCAGTATCTTCAGGTGTTTCCCTTCTTTCTTTCCTGTCTCCAATATGATTATTTGTTTTACTCTCCCAAATACACTCTCTATTTTCCTTCCAATCTCAGTAGTGAACTAGTGAAGTCGCATATTCTAAATTTGAACCCAGAATTCTATTGAACAGAACTCAACCTCTTTATCCTCTAACCCTTCCTGCCATTTTTTCAAAACTAACAACTAGTTATCAAAAATTCATGGTCCTCCTTTGAGCACCTTCTCCAAATTTGCACTTGTCTCAAACCCAAACTGAAATAAATTAACTTCTACTTTTGCCACCTTCAGACGCCTTAAACACCTCCATAAGTTTGTTGCAAAGCTTTTAACTCCTTTAAAATTTGAGACTCTATCTCTTTTTATCTTGCTCAGTAAACTTAGTTTATATCCTTTGATTCCAACTTCCATATCTTCCAACTGAATCTTCATCTCATCCTTTTCTTTACTGCTCAACACAAACTTTCCCATTATCTCTACAAGTTCCTTAGCCATTTGATTCTAAGATCCTACAGAAATCCCTTTATCATGATTGAACTGACGCTAGTTATTAAACACCTAGTGGATTATAGATAAAGATGGTTAAGGTCAGTGAAACCAAATAGTAAAGAAAGAAATAATATCAGGTATATAAATGAAAAAATTTAATATTAAAATTTAATATAGGATAGATTCAGACAGAATAAAAGATAAAAAATCTTAAAAGGAAAGGATTATCACTCCCTTTGCTTGACATATCATTCCTAGCATGAACTACAGCTCCCCAATGTTGACTACTACTCACTTGGTAACCTTTCACTCCTACACTAAAGAGAAATGCTTATAGGAGATAGATTTTCTAAGGACGACTTATCACTCAAGATGAGAGAGAAGCTGTTACTAGAGGAGATAGATTTTCTAAGGATGACTTATCACTTGCCTCGTTTCCCTCATTGTTCTCGGCCCATTGGGTTCTCACATTTTGCCCTCTTATTTTCCTCTCGCTTTCAAGCTTGCTATTTTTTTTTTATATATAGTGCCATTTGATCTTCACACACTTGTTTTGGATGAGTGCTGCAAGAGTAACCTTCCTATTATTGTAGAAGAATGAGTATTTGTTGGTGTACCTATTATAGCTTATTCTCCTATCAAATTGCTATGACCTACCAAGCAAAACATGGCTAACTTGCTTGGGTACAACATCATAAAGTATTTTATTTTCATCTCCTAATATAAAATTGCACAAAAACTTACTTTTAGACTTGCATTTCTCCACTATTGTGAGCCATTGGAACTTATAAGGCTTAGGGTGATCCTTTGTTGGTAGTTCTAGCTTTTTACCATGAATGCACTAGCCATATTAGCACAATTACCCGCATTAATAATCAAGCTACACATTTTATCTTGGATGTGCCAATGTGTAAAGAAGATGTTCTCACGTTGAGGTTCATCCTCCTTGACTTGTATGGTCAATGCTTTCCCCACCGCCAGTTCGACATGATCACTAGTAGGAATTTCTTTTTGGAAATCATCGTCATCTTCTATCAATAGTGGCATTCTATCATACTTTTTCTTATTATCCGTTACAATCTTACCATTAGCCCACTTGGCCATTGCTCACTTGTTTGAACATTGAGAAGGAATATATGCAACTCCTAGGCATTTAAGGCATTTAACATCTCAATTGCGCCCCTTGAGTAGATCATTGGGAGCCTTTACTCAAACTCTATCCCCTCCCTTTGTCTGATAAACTTTCGGCTGAGGACTACATGTAGATGTTAAAGCTCAATCTTTCCTTCTTAGTTGAGAAGATCTCACATTAGTAGCTTGATTTGGGGCTTAGTTGAACTTATCCTCTCATCTTGAGCCTTTACTCAACCTTCACAGCATTTTTTACCATGTCATCAATTTCAACATAGTGTTATAGCTCCACTACCTTATGTTTGTGTATGCCCTAAAAACAAGTTGGTTTAAGGCACTTTATACTTACATTTTTTATGTTATATTATTCATGTGACATTCTTCTTTATCATCTATACTTGTATTTCCATATTACTTGTTTATTTGATAAAGTCCTTAGAATATTGACTGCGTAATCGAGATTGTAAGAGTTACAATTATGAGACTCTATTACATAAAGTAATATTCGTAAATATCCTTAGTCATAGTATTAATGAGATTGGACATCATTAATACGGATAGATTAGCACATACTTTGCCTCTACTTATGGTAAGTAGTAGTTGGTCTCATAGACTATGGTGTACGTGACACCTAAGCTGGTATGTGGATGCTTGTTTGTGAACAAGTTCATTGGATTAATCCACCAAGAGTTTTAACTATAGTGCCAATGGTTGAGTTCTTAATGGCAACGGTGTAAGTGATCATTTGACTTGAGATTACCATAGTATCTTGAGTGTGAATTGCTGTACTTTGACTCTATTCCTCGGTGCCCGTAAAAAGGTAGTCTATAGGTTAGAGATTGGATATAGTTTAAAGCATGAAAAGATAGTGAGTAATCAATATAGGATTCACCACTCCTTAATAGGAGAGTATATCCCTTTATGGCCACTTGTTGAAAATATTAACTTATAAATCTTCTGCAGAAGTGATAGTATAACTTGGACGTAGTTTCAAGGTTATATATCATGGAGAGTTATATTTCTAGAACAAGAAAATATAAATTAGTCGTTTAATAGTATACACTATACTTTTAGACTAATTGGGATATAGTGTAGTGAAAGGATATTAATTACACGGTAACATTGTCATTAAAGGGTATGGTCTACCATATGACTTTCTTATTCACTTGGGTGGTCATGATGCAATGCTAGACGCCACTCATGATCTATAAGTATGATTTGATTAATTATGAATTAATGATAAATTAAAGTGTTTAATTTATCTAGCTGAATTAATGAGTTATAATTTATACTTATTGCCAACGTGAAAGAAACCTAATCAGTCACACACATAAAGAACAAAATCTTTGGGTTAAAATGTAATTATGATAAGTATGAGATACTTATGGGGTTAATTTATGAGATAAATTAACTTAGGTACTTATTTATAAATATTTTAGTCTTGTAGGAATTTAGTTTCCTAAAAGAAATAAAGTAGCTATTTGGTTTCCTTAAGGAATAGGATTTCTAAAAGAGAAGGATTAGCTTAAGGTAAGCTTCCTAAACCTTCTTGGTTTCCAATTAACTTTATTTCCTAAAAGACTAGAATACTACCTTTATAAATAAGTTTATGCTTTGACTCTTGAATTATTGCAACACAAAAGAAAACTAGTGAGAGAAAAATTGAAGAAAGAAAAGCACGCCACTTTCTCTCTCTCTAGGCGTCTCTCTCTCTCTCTCTCTCCTAATTGTTAGGTTTTTCTTCTTCTTGTGTTCTTAAAAAATTCAAGGGAGCTAGCACTCAAAAATCAAAGCAAACAAGCCTACAAGGTTCCCAAAGAAGTTGTTCGTGCGGATATCGTTAGAGGCTCAACGCATGGAGGGCTTTTCATGGTAGATCTAATCTCTTCTTCGAAGGATCTTTGCCATAGTAGCATAGAAATCTTCTGTGCTTGAGGTAATCTTTGTACAAACCCCCTTGTTAATCATATAGATATGTTAAAGAGATCCATGGTTAAGGTAATAAAATTTTATTTTTTCACTGCGTTACCTGTGCTATTACCTTACACCTTAGCTATCTCGGGCCTCAACCATTCAAGAAACACGCCATGGTGGCTTCGCGATCTTTCTCCGCATCGGCACGCAATATAGCCATCTTCATTTCCTTGTAATAGTCTTCAACATTGTGATTTCCTTGTATCAAGATTTGCAACATTTGATACAAGTCCCGATAATAGTGGTTAGGAACAAAGAGTTTTCTCATGGCCACTCTCAACTCATTCCAAGTGCAAACAAGTGGCTCCCTATTCCTCTTCCTATTTGTAGTCACTTGATAAATAATAGCATAATCAATGAATTCAATGATGGCTAGTTTTACCTTTTATTTTTCAAAGTAAAAATGACAATCAAAGATCATCCCAATCTTCTTTTTCCACTCAAAGTATGCTTCATAATCTAACTTTTCTTGGAAGGTAGGGATTTTTATTTTCATCCCTTTGAAGGCATCTTCTCCTTACTTATTGTCACGCCTTTTGCGTCTTCACTTTCTCTCAAATTCTTCTTCCTCATAAAGGTGGTCATCCGACTCGTACCTCGGAATTCTTCCATGCCTACTCCATGATTGGCTTTGAGAGTTCTCGATTTGATCAAGTTGCTTATAGAGAGGCACTATCACATGTTGGAACTTCACCTTTATTGCCTTCATCAAAAGGTTAACATCAACATGTGAAGTCTCACCATCTTTTGATTCATTTTTTTAAGAAAAAATTCTTACAAAAAAGTGTTAGTAGTAAAAGGATTTCCTCACTTGCTCTTCCTCACCCAAATGATCTCTCAACTTTCATGTATCACTTAAAACACTCTAATGTACTCACCGCTTCTCAACGGCATTTTGATCACTTTCCTTGAAGAGGTTAGAGTTCTTCTCAAAGTACATCACTCACTAGTTTAAGAACCATACAAGTGTAGCAATTATGGTTGGTTGAGGACACAAAAGAGATTAGATTCAAATTGGGACTAAATTGACAATAAGAACTCAAAAAAAGGAAGGAGCAAGCTGTACAAATTATTAAACCAGTGAAGGAATGGAAAAATTCAAGAAAATGCAAGAATTTTCAAGTTACTTCTAGGATAGTCAAAACAGCCCAACTACGATGATTGGATAAATTTTTTGGAATAAGAGGCTAAGAATTTAATCCCTCATTCCTCAAGAAACAACACCCAATTCTTTCCCCTTTTTCCTTCATCACTACTCATTTTCTTTTAGCATAAAGAACCAGCAATCACAACTCAAGAAATGGTAAGATCTTTTTATTCCAAAGATTATGGATAACATAAAGGTTGATTCAACAACACCAAACCATGATTGTTAAAAGACTTTTTGATGTCAAAAAACAACAAAACAACACAAAGGAGGCAACTTTAGGGTAAAGATTGAAACTTTAAGACAGGTGATAAACTACTCAAAATCCCAATAACTCAAAGACTCAAGAAAAACCCACAAAGAAAGATTGCAAACGGATATTGTTGAAGCTTTTTGGAGGTTTAGACACAATAGAGCCAGAAACAACACAAAAACATGACAAAAACTCAAGCTTTAAGGGTTTTAGACAAACGAAAGCAAAAGACAGCATGAACAAGAAAATCCTAGATGGAAATTTCAAGATGACTCAAGAAAACAAAAGAGAATAACAAGAATAAAATGATATAATCTCAGTAAAAATCAACTAGCTCTAATACCAAATGATAGGAAAATGGAATCGCAATTTAGACTCATACCCAAATTTGGTGGTCGAGAAACCTCAGCTCCTCTAATCCTCAAAGTTGCGAATCTTGATACTATCTCAATCCATAACTTAACGAATAGCAAACTGGGTTGTCGGTAGAAGGTGCCACAATCAGATGTGGTTCTTGATTGATAAACCAAATGAATACCTTGAGTACTACTTTGAGCGATTCAAAGAAAGCTTTTAAGAAAGGCAAGAAGAAACCCCTAAAATATCATATATCATCTAATTAATAAAAAGTGTTAAAAGAGTAGCATACTTATAGCCAATAATATAGGCTAGAAATGAGATAAAAGTCCCTACTTAAACCCTAGTGTATTGTAACTTACAAACGCTACTAAAAACTTGAAAACAAGAAAATTATGCCAAAGTTTTAAAACCGAGTTACGAACTTGCACGACTTGATAACTGGTGGTTTCTTCCATAGCTACTCTCTAGAGGGTTAGCCACGGGGCCAGCTGTGGGTTGTTAAAGCCACGGGGCCAGCTGTGGCTTCTCTGTGGAAGAAGAGCCATGAGCAATAATTTTCTTCCTTGGGCATGGGTACTCTCTATCTAACTTTTCTATCCTTTCATTTTGAGAGCCTTGTTCCACTTGAATAAGTATGTAATCCTTTGTACCTTCTATGGCAATTCCTTTAGTGGTTTTAGGTGCACTAATTTGTTCTTGAATGGCACAAACATAGTCTTAAAGTGACTTTTTAAGCTTCTTGACACGAGCTCTTATAAATGAACCAATCGGCATCCTTACTATTTTACTATGAACTCATTCACGAACCTCTTGGTCAACTTGCATGTCCACATCAGTATTGGAACGTCATACAGTTAATAGTTCCAAGAAACCCTAGCATATGCGTTATTCATATCAAGTTTGAGCGTTATCCACATATTCTTCCTAAATTCTTTTTTCCTCGTATATTTCATTAGCTCGTAGGCAACAAGAGACAAAAGCATTTTGAAAGCAAGAGATAAGATTTGGCATTACTTTCCTCAACTTGTTAGTGAGCCATAAACTTATACATAACATTGCACAGATTAATAGGTTGAACGTCTGAAAATCGAGAAGGACTTTTGACTTTGATGATAAAAATTATTTTTGTGTCGTTCCACTGTTGTAATGGCTGATCACAGTTTAAGCAATATAATATCACCTGGGAGACCTTTGGTCCCACTGTGTCACTTCTAACTCGTGCAGTACTTAGATGATCTTGTTATGGAAGATGCTAAGTAAGCCTTTTGAGTGTGTAGGAAGAGATTTGAGAGCACTTTAAGATAAAAGAGAGGTTAGGAACTTTAGGAGAGCACTTGAGCACAAAAGAGTTTGGAGAATGCTTTTGTATTACTTCCAATTTCTTGTTTACAAATGAGGAGAGTGGCCTATTTATATTTATGGCTTCTCAAGATGTGTGGCTACAAATAATTTTCTAGATCTTTCTAGGCTACAATAATCTAGATATTTACAAGAAGTATTCTAGATACTAACTAGTCTTCTTTACATTAGTATCTTTCTAGAGAATTCTATAATCTAGCAAGACTTAAGACTTCTTATTAGTATGTTCTAGAGCCTTCCATTGCTCGGTAGAATATCTGCTCTCTAGAACGTTCCTTGGCCAAATGCTTGGTAAGTTTCTAGAGCCTTCTTTGCCATCTTTCCCTTATAAATTCTGTCCAGACATCAAAATAGAGTCGGGTCATAACACTATGTCCCAATAATGCTGAAAGAATCTTGAGGGAAAACCATTTCGGCCTGGTGTCTTCCATTTAGCCATTTGTAAACAACTCTGCATATGTGCATTTGTGGTATTTGAATTATATGTGATGCTATTACCTTGCTCCATTGTGTGAATTTTTTTTTTGAAATATGTAACCATATAATTTGAAATCTCTTGTTGATCATAAATCCTAGAACCATCTTTTTTCTAAATTTGTTTTATATGATTCATTACTTTACGTTTACTTGCCTGGTGATGGAAAAACACTGTATCTCCATCATGAAACCATGTAAGGCAAGAACGTTGGTTTCAATATTCTTTTTGGAATTGTAATAAAAAAATTCAGATATTTTCTAAGTTGTTTTTCATAATAAGATTCCACCATATTTTGTGGATCTTTTTACATGACCTCCAGATGCTCCTCAATCTGACATATTTTCTAGTTTAGATGTTTTGTTATTCTAGTTACGAAGATGTCTCATGAGAGAAAATAACAGTGACTATATTTCTTTCCCCCATTGAAACATTACTTCTCTATAGTTCCCAGCATCTCCAAACAATTTGTCTATGAGCATTATCTTTTGCCTAAAAAGACTCAAATTTAGGATAATGCATTATCTAAGTTGGTATTCGACAAGTATCTATTAGTATCGGTCCATAATCTGATCACATAACAGAAAAATTTTGATGTGTAAATTTATTAAAGATATGTGACCAAGATTGATTTGCAAACGCACAATCTAGTCTTTCATATACTGCTTTAGTTCCTTAACTGTTATTTGTCTAATTGTACCAGGCAACCAAATGTCTGATTTTACTCAAACCCAATGTTGTTAACAACTCATTGAGTTTGTTATCTCCATTGATGGGCAAAGATGAATGTGAAAACCTATCATGATGCTTAAGGATTTGATTGAAATATCTTGCCATTAAAATTGGAGTATTTGGGTCTTGGATATGGTTCATAATAGAACGCCAGATATTTATACAATGTATAAAAATAAGATGCCCATACATTGCAAACAACTACCATGCCATTCTATTTCTTTCATTGACTTGGATATGAAAAAAAATTTCATTCTTATGCTCAACAGATATTGAGACAAAAGAAGTCCAAGCCACGCATAAGCCTCCTAAACTACCTCCAGGCAAAACAAAGTCAGAGAATTAAAAATATGTTGATTGCAACCAGTTCCTAATGTACGATGTGTAGACTTTGGTTTCGTTAAGAAAATGATATCAAGTCTATGGGCTTGAGTCAGCCTATTGATAGTTTGAATTGTAAGGGGTTGGCCTATTCCTCTATAATTCCAAGAAAGCACCCTCATGGATAAGTTGGAGATTTTTTTGGTACAACCCCTTGTAAAACCTCAGATTGAGCTACAAAATCATGACTTTTCTCATGTCTAGACAATGTGAGAACCTCAGCTAATTGTTTTTCCAGACAAGATACTTCATCACTTTTAGATTATAATCCTTTTGAGAGTCAAATTGTATATTCATAAGTGATTGTTGTTCAACCATATTATGCTGAACTAGAGCATTTAATTCCCTCTTCTTGAAATTTAGAATCTGAAAGTTGTGGGATATTTTCTGCGTAAGCTCTGGATCATCCCTTCATGGCTTGTGCTCTCATAATATGGACACATTGTGACATTTGTTAGCTGAGCTACTGATTAGGAATCTAGCAAATGCTGAGGAATATAAGTGCTATTATTCTTCTCATCCGAAGAGGAACTGATACTGTCATATGGGATAACACATCCTCATAAGAATCAGATGATAACTCTTACTCAACTTGTTTCAATAATAAAAAAACCATTTATTGCTTCTACTACTTCTGACCTTGTGCATTTTGGTGTTGGCAACAATCCTTCTTCATTTGCATATCTTTTACCAGCCTAGAGCAGAACCTGCATATTCGAGGAGTAATAGGAAATTATAGTAGTAGGCCTCTGGTAGTAAGGAATTATTGACCATTCCTAGAAGTTGATGGTGTTGTTCTTCAGTCAAGGAAAGCAAGCAAGAGATCTATTAGAAAATGGCCCATCAAGATACTAGTTGAATTGTCTAGATCCAATAGATTGTAAATGTTGATAATTGGCCCAATTTGACAACAATCTGTATGGTCTTCTAAACTAATTAATGGATCACTGGTTTAAGCTAGCTTGGTCTATCAGAAGCTTAAGTGGGCTGGCTTGCTCGTGCAACTAAGGTAATTTAGATAGATATAAGATGTGCCTCACTTGGTTGGAAATAAATTACACAGTCCAATCACCCCTACTAAAATTGCTCAATTTTTCAACTTTCCCGTTTGAGTGCGTTAAAGCCCAATTTTCCGTAGCATATGTGGTGAATAAAGAGATAAGCCCAAAGTTCTTACCCAGTTCATAATTTGAGTAAGATGATTGGCTTCCGTAGAAAGCCATTGACTAAGTGTGAATGTGGGCCTCAACATGTTAGCCACCATCTTGCAATTCTTAGACAAGTTAAAGAAATAATTTGAATGGACTTCCTCGAGCACTATGCGGCCAACATTTTTTTGGAGAAAAAGCATTAGATTGAAAAAACACGTATAATATGAGTTTCTTGGCTGTTCCACCTGAGGAAGTAAATCATCTTCATCTTGATTCAACAAAGTTTCTTCAGTAACTAGAGTACCATTTATAACAAAAATATTGAGTATCTAGTTGGGGATTTGTTGTGATTGAACCGGCACAATAGCTTGTACCTGTCCATTTTGAATAGTGAACTATTGTTCTTCTATTTCACCACTTTCCATGTGGAATGCTTGCATCAGAATGTGTTCCTTTTCCGCTTCATCATCTACAATTTTCTTATCTTCTGCCTCATCTTGTAATTGCATCTCATCTTCTTCTTAATCATTTTAAGCCTCAATATTCATATCCTGTTGAGTTTTAGTCCTTCAATTGAGAAGATATTTTATCTGCATTAGTGTTAACCATGGCCATCGAGTGCATGGTAATGTTAGGACTAGTCTGGTGTTAAAACCTGAACCCATCTTCAAACTGATGACTATTCTGACTAATGAGCTGTCTGTTAATTTGACTCCAAACATTGAGAGATATAACTAAATTCCTTATCTAGGGACAATGAACATGAGATCTAACCATCTTCAAAAATTGGAAGGAATAACTATATCATCCTATCTTAGAGGTAATCCCGAAGTCTGTGATAATTCCTCAAATTACTCCTTAAGGTATTCTTCAAAGCCTTCATCATTGTTAATAAATTGCCATCTATATGTTGAGCGTCCAATAATACCACTTTTGACAAATTTTACGAACTCTTTTGTAATCAAAAGACACCCAAATGGAACCACCTTGAATCAAGTTATGATAGAATTCCAAGATTAACGGTCATGTAGTTCGAATTCAAACTCGGGCTTTGATATAGGAAAGCTTTCGGGCATCTAACATTTGTGTTCGTTCTTCTTTAGATTTACCAACAATGAAAGAAGATTTATGTCTTGCTTCTTTGTTGAAACATTCCATCAAAACATCTATAATTCTTAGCCAAATTATGACATAAGTCGGCATTATATTGCTTGATACCAATCTCGGTTGCCACTTACATAGTACTAGAACCACACCATCTATTACATGGACCATTATCAAGCATAGTAATCATATATTCCAGTGTGTTAACTTAAAAACATAAATTTACCATCACATCTAGACTAACCATGCTCGATTTCCCCATTTCATTCAAACATATTCATCAATCTTATTAAAGCTAAAAACCTAGTAGACTAAAAGATATCCAATAAAAAAGAGACACCTATTTCTCTCTCTTCGTGAAAGGTTTTCTCTCTCTTTATGAGTGCTTTCTCTCCTCAGGATACGAGTTTTAATGCCATCTAACCTCCTATACCATTTCTCTCTCTTCATATCTGTAGGAATTTAAGTTTGTATTTCTTTCTCCTTATCGTTATTTCCATAGTTTGTTCTTGTTGGTAGTTAGGTTACTGTCCTTCATTTAGTTTTTGTTGGGTTTTGCTTTCTTATTTTAGGCTTTATCTTTCTGAATATTCTCGATGTATATTAGCTGTGTTGTGTTTGGATTTTGTTGTAGGTAGCTGGAGAATTTCCATTAGTTATAGTTATTGGTGTTGTAATATTCTGAGAAATATGGATAATGAATTGCTACATATTATGGAAAATTTTGATCTTTCTATTAAGGAAAAAGGAGAAGTGGATATAGTAGCTGAAGACATAATGGTAGGGATTGTTGAGTGTAAACGGAGTCTGATTGGTAAGATATTTGGGAAAAAATTTGTCAATCTTACTGGTATTAAGAATTTTGTGAATTATGTTTGGGGTATTTCTACAGAATTGCAAGTAATTGAAGTTGGGCCAAATATTTTTCAATTTATCTTTGACTATGAGCAAGATATTCTCATAGTTCTGAAGGGTAGACCCTGGAATTTCAAAAATTAATTGTTAGTGTTGCATAAATAGAAGGAAGATATAGAGAAGAACGAGCGTCTTCTTCAATTTTCTCCGCTGTGGGTTCAAATTTGGAATCTTCTAATGCATTGGATGACTAAGGAAGTGGGATAGAAGATTGGTGCAGTCATCTCTAGAGTTGAAGATGTAGTCATACCTGATGGTGGGGGAACGGAAGGCAGGCATATTAAGGTATTGGTGGATCTAGACCTTATGCAACCTCTTATGAGGGGTACTACACTACGGATGAATGGTTAGGTTACATGGGTAAAATTTTGCTATGAAAGATGCCTTGACTTTTGTTTTCCATGTGGGTAGATTGGGCACTCTGAATGTACTTGTATAACTCGAGAATATTGACGATGTGACAAATCATTCCTACAGTTTGGGTTATGGTTGAAAGCAAGAGGGGTGAGGCAATCTTTTTCAAAAATACATAGCAGGCAAGAGGTGTCAAAGAGGGTGGAGAGAATGACAGATAACCTTCTAAAGGTGACTGCAGGTGGGACCCAGGCTGGTAGTGAGACCGTTTCTATGTGGTCAAGTAGGATAGGGGGTGCCAAAGAAAAGTGGTGGGTTGAATGCAGGCAAGTTAGGTAGTTCAATGACAACTAACTTCATTTCCATTAACATTAATCTAGAGAAGGGGTGCTATAGCAGTGAAGGTGAATGGGTTGGCCATGAAGCTGAAAGCAACGAGGAAGGTGATTTGGAACAACACCAGACTTTGAGTCTTGGTAGTCAAGGTGGACAAATGGCTGTACAGGGCACTGAAGAGGAAAGAATTCCATCTCAGTAGGAAGTCAGCATGGAAATTTTGCAAGCAAGGAAATGATGGAAACAGGTGAACAAAGAATGTGCTGCTCGAGGAGTTCGGTTAGGTCAATCTCACGCTGTTGACTTTTTCAAAGTGCTTGATGAGCGAAAACTGAGCATTAGAGGTGAAGATGTGGCTTTGATGGTGGAATATGAATGTGAGGTGAAAAGAGGCAAACTGAATTTTGTGTAGGTGAATGAAGATTAGGTAGAGGAAGTCAGCCTTAAGTGGCCCCAGCCCCCAAAATGAAGTTCTTGGTATGGAATTGTAGAGAGGTGGGGAGCTCCTTGACAATTCCTCAATTGAAGAAGGTGTTGAATCTCCACTCTCCAAGTTTTGTGTTTTTAAGTGAAACCAAAAATAAAAGAGACGTTATGGTTAAGGTACAAAGATAGGTAATTTTGATCACCTTTTTGTAATTGAGCCAATTGGGAAGGTTGGAGGGCTTACTGCTTTTTGGAAGAAGGAGCTTATAGTGCTGAGAATATTGAATACACATTTCACAATAGAACTAGAAATTGAAAATCATGAAACTCAGGTACACTGGTGAATGATTTGTATATATGCAAGCTCTAATAAGTACCTCCGTAGGCAACAATGGGACATCATCTGTACTAGAATACAGGAATGGAGGGAGAATTTTATAATTGGTGGGGACTTTAATTATATCGTATCTCAGGAGGAAAAGGAAGGGGGCAGATTGAGGGAGTATTACAGCTTCTATGCTTTTACTAATTTCATTCGATCAAATCAATGGTGGATCTGGGGTTTGAAGGCCAACCTTGGACATGGATAGGCAGAGCTAAAAATGGTGACGTTATCAAAGAAAGACTAGATAGAATTTTATATGCTGCACCTTGGCTTAACGTTTATGATTCAGCAAAGTGCATACATGTGAAAAATGAGGCCTCGAATCATTCAATGTTACTGCTTCATTGCAATCCGCTGCAAGGGAGCTTTAAAAGGAGATTTATGTTTGATCAAAAATAGCTTCTATATGAGGAGGTTGGTAACATTATTCAGAATGCTTGGCAACATAATCCAGTCGGTTTCGCAATGTTCAAGGTACATAGTAAAATCAAGGAAGTTAAGAGGGCTTTAGTGCAGTGGAATAGGCAAATTCACGTAAATGCAAAATAGGGGATTAATGAACTTAAGAAAAAATTGAAAGAGATGCAAGAATCTGGGCTAGATATAGGAAACATGGAGAAGGATGATTTACGACAAAAGTTAAGCGCCGCTTATATACAGGAAGAACTATTTTGGAGTCAAAAGGCAAGAATAAAATGGCTTCAGGATGGGGACAAAAATACTAGTTTTTTTTTCATGTTTCAATGGCACAAAGAAGACTTAAAAATAAGATCACTATGTTGAAAGAAACTGAGAGGGATTATTGTCAGATTGAGGATGAAATGAAAGAGGTCATTACTCAATATTTTCATAAGTTGTTCAGTTCATCCAATCCAACTGATTTTGTTGAAATATTGCAAGATATTCCAGTAACTTTAACTCCTGAGATGAATCTCCAGCTTACTCAACTGGTGTCTAAGCATGAAATCGCTCAGGCATTGTTTGATATGCATCCTCATAAAGCCCCAAGCCTTGATGGTTTGTCTCCTTTTTTTAAAAAAAATTCTGGCATATTTTAAAGGATGACGTTGTTTGAGCAATTATGAGTTTTTTTGTCTCTAGCTTTTTGCTTAAAGTTATGAATGAAACTGTAATCACATTGATTCCCAAATCTGATTCCCCTACGATATGTCCCAGTATAGACCTATCAGCCTTTGTAATGCATTGTTTAAAATCATCTCTAAGATTTTGGTTAATAGGCTCAAGCCTTGCCTAGATCATTTTATTAGTTTTAATCAATCTGCTTTTGTGCCATGTAGGCAAATTTTGGATAACATTTTTGTGGCACATGAACACATTCACTTTTTAAACGATAAGAGAGTTGGTAAAGTTGGTTACATGGCATTAAAACTTAATATGTCAAAAGCATATAATAGAGTTGAGAGGCTATTTTAAGCTAAAATTATGCAAAAAATGGATTTTTGTCCTAAGTGGATTTTGTTGATTTTGAGATGTGTCAACACCGTTTCCTACTCTATTAATTTTAATGGTGCGAAACTAGGCCATATTATCCCTACTCGAAGGATTAAACAAGGTAATATGTTATCTCTGTATCTTTTTTTATTTTGTGCTGAGGGGTTGTCTAGGTTGATTAGCAATGCTGTCAGAAAAGATCTAACAGGTGTCAAGATTTTTAGAACCAGACCTGTATTTTCGCATCTGTTTGTTGCTGATGATTCGTTAAATTTTTGTAAAACTTCTCAATAGGAAGCAGCAAAACTTATGCACATTTTGGATCTTTATGGTGCTGCCACTGGTCAAACGATTAATTTTGCTAAGTCATTAATTTTTTTCAGCAAGAATATGAGGGTAGAGGACAAACAAAGTGTCTTAGTAGAATTACACCAGGTTCGCCGTGTAGCGCAAACTAAGTATTTGGGGTTGCCTTTAGTGATAGGAAGAACAAAGTGTCAAGCTTTTGGATATATAAAGGAAGCTATGAAGACTAGGCTACATAACTGGAAAGGTAAGTTATTGAGTCAAGCTGGGAAGGAAATTTTATTGAAAGCTGTGGTAATGGCATTGCCATTAATACCATGTCATGTTTTAGATTGCCATCTCAACTGTTTAAAGAGATTTGTGGTATGGTGGCAAAGTTTTGGTGGACCGATATGAATAAGGAAAAAAAGCTTCATTGGTTGAGCTGGGCTAAATTAACTAAGGTAATGGGAAGGGAGGTCTTGGCTTTAGAGATATGAAATGCTTTAATACAGCCTTGCTGGCTAAACAGATTTGGTGACTAATTACTCAACCAAATCTGTTAGTAAGCAAGGTGATGAAAGGCAAGTATTTCTTAAGAGAGTCCATTTTTCAAGTGCAGTGTAAGGGGAATGCATCTTGGCTATAGAAGAGTCTAATGAGTGCAAGGTATTTATTGGTAGATGGTATACGAATGAGAGTGGGTAATGGTACTCGAATAAGCATTTGGAATGATAAATGGATTCCAAGTTATCCGTTTGGAAAGGTGTAATCTCAAAGATCTCCCCAATGTCAAGTAACCAATGTTAGTGACCTAATTGATCATGGTAGTGGGAATGACCAAAAGCTGATGCAAACTTTTACAGCAAAAGACATTATGGTCATCAAACAGATTCCTTTAAGTGTTTTTGGGGGAAAGGATCATTTCCATTGGTTAGGTTCTTCCACGGCTGAGTATATAGTTAAGAGTAGATATGCATGGCTGTCACGCCCTAAAAATCGTGGATGAAAGGAAAAGGGTGCTAGTAGGGTCGTTGACTGTTGCGTTCCGGAAAGGACGATCCGGTTTGATGACCCTTTCGAAAATAAAGGTTTTTGGAAAACCGTGCGTGTGTGAGAAAAATCAAATTTTATTAGAAAAAGTGTATTTTAAGAAAAATAGTATTTTAAAAGAAAACAAGGCCGGGACTAAAAGTACGACAGGTTTGGCCAAATAATTTTTGAAAAAGGGTTTTATTTTAGAAAATGAAGTCGCTACTTGGTACTGAGTTAGGGTGTACCAAGTCACCCAAAAAAATTGTTTAACAAAATAAATAAAAAATTTTTAAAAAAAATCATTTAAAACCCTTTTTTGACTCCGGTCTACGAAAAACGAGAGAAAAAAGTCTGGGAGTCACATTTGAAGAAAGGGAAGGCAAAGGCTTGCACCTAAGGCGCCCTTTCAACCTAGCCGAGGCTAGTTGCGAGGTTTAATCAAATTTTTCTAAATTAACCCTAAAGTTCTATCACGTTTTGGATGTGTCTAAATGAATGCAAATCCTAAAATCTAAATGTGGGTATCGAGAGGGTCGGAATGTCCCGTCGAAACTTGGTCGGAATTATCGCATTAGTTGCGAGACCCGAGTCGAGACCTCAAGGGAGTCACGAGTTTTTATGCAAAATGTGATGCAAAAAGAAAAGAAAATAATAATATATAGTAAATGAAGAAAGAAGGTGGGTATGCAATATGACGGGTACGGGGGACTAATAACTCGTGACTGAATATTTCTACTCACGGAGGGGGGAACGGCCTGTACACCACCGCTTCCCGCGTGAGTAGGCGACTATTTCTAGTCGAATCACACAAATGTCCTAAAATCTAAGTGAAATGCAACCTAGATGTCATGCATTTGAAAAACGTGTCAAAAATAATAATAATAATAATGGTAATAAATAGTAATAATAAAATCATGTCGAATGGACAGAAAAACTAAAAGTGTGTGAAATGAGAAATGCACATGAATGAACCTAATTAGCAAAAAGTCCTAAGGGTCTAGCGTTGGACTAGCCCTTTCTAAGGAAAATTTCACTAGCGTTGGACTAGCGGAAAAGAGTGAAGCCACAACTGGCGTTGGACTAGTGTGGTGACGGCATACTATAAATCATGAATTAAACATTAAAGCATGAATTAAAAGCAAATTAAACATATAAAAATATATAAAATCACATAGGAGCACATAGCACATAAGCATAATATTCTAGATGCAAAAGTCCTAAGGAAAGCGGTAAAAGAAATAAACACATAAGCACACCAAAGCAAATAAACCCTAACTATTACATCGGGGGCTTGATTTACAATTTAAGGGAGGAAAAATTAAAATGCCCTGTCTATTACATTTTTTATCTAATTACATAACTTTTGCTAAAACATGAGAAAATGATCTAACTATTACACTGACTAACTAAATATAAAATATTATATTTTTCTAAAATAATAAAAATTCAAAATTAAACAAATTAACTACGTAAATACGCAACAAGCATACAAAATAAGAAATAAGCTAACAAATTAGGGAGCAAATGCAATTTCCATGAAGCTAACAAGGCTAGAAATGTAATTCTAAGGGACCTAAGGTCAAAATTAGAATTTATCTCTAATCAAGGGATAAAAAATCTTACAACTCTAAAGGGTAGAGATGCAAAAGTAAAGTAAGTTTGGGGGATCAAAATAGTAAATTCAGCAAAAATGGGAAAAATTTGCAAGTTTCAAAACATAATTGAAAGGAATAAGGCTTAGGGGGGCCAATTTATAATAAATAGGAACTAAAATGCATAAAATGAAAATGTGCAAATAACAAAACAACCTTACCTAAAACTTCAGGGACCAAAACATAAATAATTATGTAAAAATAAATAAAACACTAATTGAATTCAATTATTAAACAGTTAATCTAAATTAATGAGCTAAAATAGCTAACTAAACAAATAAACTAACTTAATTAAACTAAACTAGGAAATTCACTAAATTTAAGCAAAATAACTAAACAAAAATAACACAAAAACCCACCCCCACTAAAATTTTTCTTCTTCTATTCCGATTTAATTTTCTTGTCTCTCTCGCTTTCTTCTCCCCTGTTCTCTCAGTTCTTCCTTAGTTTCTATTCTTCTTTCATGATTTTCTCTTTGCTTTCTAAAATCCGAAATCTCTTCTTCTCTCTCTCTCCCTAGTAGATTCTACTCCGTTCCCTCTTCTCTCAATTTCTCTATTTCTTTCCTTGTTTCCCTCACCTAATTTCTCTTATTTTCGTTTGCCCTCTCGTCCCTTCTCTATTCTCTCTACAGCCTTCCCTGTCCTCTCTTCCTCTGTTCTCCCTTGGTTTCTCTCTATCTCCTTCTTCTCTTCTCTTAGCTCCACTCACTCACTCTCTTTCGTTCTCTCTCTTCTGTTCTCCTTCCCTGATTTCGTTCCCTCTTCTCCTCACCACTCTCTCTCTTTTTGCTCTCTGTTCGGTCTTCCTTTCTCTCCCTTTTTGTTCTTCTTCGACCCTATTAATCGCTGCTCTCTCTGGTCTCATTCCCTCTTCCCCTCTCACTCACCGTTCTCTCTTCTCTCTTGTCCGATTACTTCTCTCAGTCTCTTCGTCTCACTCTTTGTTCTCTCTATAGGGAAAGGGAGGTGCAAAGAGTGTTGTTTTTGGTGAAGTGGTAGAGGTTCTGCCTGGTGATGATCTGACTTGATGGGGAATGGCCATGGTTTGGTGAGAATTTTGTGTTGTTCCAGAGGGGGTAAAGGGGGAAGCTGGTGATTCGGTTGGGGCTGCAGGGTAGTGGGCAGGACTGATTGGGTTTGGATTGATGTTTTATTTTTTTGCAGGTTGTTCTATGAATTTGGGGGGTAGAGGCGATTGGAAGGGATTTGTGAATTGATGTTTGCTGATAAGGGGTGATTAGGTGTGTGAAAACGGTGGAGCAGAGGTTGTTGATTTGGGCAAAATTGATGGCTGACGAGTATGATTTTTGTGTGAGTGAAATTTGAGTTCAGATGGCCAGTTGTGGTAGTGTTGGGGAGGTGAATGATTACTGCGGTTTTGAAGGCTTACAGTGGTGGTTTCAAAGGGCGGTGGAAATGAAATAGTGGTGGAGCTATGGTGGTTTTGGTGGTATAGTTGAGCAAATGGTGATGGTTGTCGTGCGGCAGTGTGCTAATTGTCATGGTGTGTATTGATTGTGTATGTCTGGCTTATTGTGTGTGTGTGTTTATGAGAGGCCGTGTGTGATGAAATTGAATGAATTGTGGATGTTTGGATTGTTTTTTGTGCAGGTTCTGGGCTTATTTGGAGCTATTGTTTGACTGATGGTGGTTTGCTTCTGGTCATACTGGTGGTGGGTGGGTTATTAGGTGGTTTTCTAGGCAACTTGTGGTGGAGCTGTTGTATTGGCAAAGAGGGGAGAGAGAGAAAGAGGAGGTCGTGGACAGAAACCAAAAAATGAAGATGAAGATGTAAAACAAAACCCAGAAAATGAACCAGAACTAGAAATGAAAAAAAAAAACCAGAGAGAAAAGAAAGTAAAATAAATGCAAAAGATTCAACCAAAATCTCCAATAAAATGCATACGATTGATCAGATCTATTCCAGGATACAAGAAAAGTGAACCAAATTAATAAAAAAAAAAAACTCACCTTTTAAGCTTGAAGAAGATAAACAGTAACTTCTTGGTGAAGAACGATTGACGATGAACAGTGACTGGCCTCTTGAGAAAAACGATGAATAGTAAAATTAAGGCTGATGAACAGTAGCCAGAGGATGAATAAAAGGCGGTAATGTGTGTTTTTTGGTGAATAGTGTGGGTTTTAATCTAAAAATCACAAAAGCAAAAGTGTTTGTAGGGTTTTTCCATTTTTTCTCTTTTTTTTCTGCTGATTAGGGAGAGTATTTATAGGCCACTTGTCTTGTTGGCCAAGAATGCTGTAAAATAACGGAAATGCCACCAGTATTAAAAAATGCTAATTTTATTAAAAAAATATATTTTAACCCTAAAATTAAAAAGAATCTGACAACAATTTCTAAACTTTTTTAAAAAGAATTCACAATAGATTTCAAGATAAAAAAAAATAGAGCTCAAAACTAATAAAAATGCGCTTGGGGTATAAAATGACGATTTTGCCTCCGGACAACGAAAATACACAAAAAATAGATATTAGCCTCGAAAAATTACCAAAAATTAAAAATAAGCTTAAAACACTAGAAAATGCATTTTTGACTCAAAATTTGACAAAAAATTAATTTAAACTGTAAAATGACAATTTTACCTTTGGACAGTGAAAATTCACAGAAAAAATAGCAAACATCTCTGAAAAATCAAGGAAATTAAAAAACATGCTTAAAGAATTAGAAAAATGAATTTGGAACTAAAAATGAACTAAAATGGTATTCGTGAGGCAAAATTACCATTTTGCCCTTGTGTTGATAAAAATATAAAGAATACCAATTAAATCCAAAAAAATCATAAGAAATTAACAAATTCACACCAAAGTAAAAATATGAATTTAAACCCCCCAAAAGCTGATAGAAAAATATTTACAAATAAAATTACTATTTTTTCCCCCAGATTATTGAAAAATTAAAATTTGTCCCAAAAAGTGCAAACATGCCCCCCAGTGTTTGAAAATAAATGGTGCGTCAAAATTTGGTGTCTACAATGGCTAAAAGACATGGAAGCAGCTGTTATTCGAAGAAATAAGGGAAAGCTCAGTGCAGTAGGTTACAACTATCAGTGACAAACTGGAAATTTTTGTGAGGCTTGAATGTTCAGCCAAAACTCAAGCATTTTGTCTAGAAGTGTTTGCATAATATCCTTCCTGTTAATGCAGTTGTAAATAGAAGAGTAGGTGTAGGTGATCCTTTTTGTAAGTGTTGTGGCAAGGCGGTAGAATCCTTGGAGCACATGCTCTTTTTTTGTTGTAATGCTTTACAAGTGTGGATGATAGCCCCTATCCAATGGGATGGCTTGCAGACTACAGACAGGACTTTTGGACCTGGTGGTGAGAGCTTTCTAAAGTGATGGAGAGAGCTAATGGTCAGGATCACATTGAGCTTACTGTATATATTATGTGGAGTATTTGGAAAGCTAAAATAAGTCTCAGTTTCAAGCTAAATCCGTATCTCTAGTACAACATATTAGCAGAGCTATTAATGATTGGATGGCTTATAAAGAAGCTAGAGTGGCAACAACAGGACCAAGAATGAGGCAAAATCATATGACTAATACAATTACATCTCAACCTGTATGCAATACTCAGGGGGGACAGCGACACCTGGTAAACGGCCACGAAGACACAGTCATGATATTCACAGATGCTACATTAAAGAAAGCCAACAACAAAGTTGCTAATGGTATTGTGGTAACTGATGCAAGTGGACATTTAAAGAAAGTTTGGGCAATGCCTCAATCATTTTGTAGAGAGGCTATGTTGGAGGAAGCTAAAACTATTAGGTAAGCTTTACTGGGAGCTAAAAGCGAGTAGTGGGCCAAAGTCTAGATACATTCAAACTGCAAAGGCATTGTGGATAAATTACATCATAATTTTGTCATATTTCACCAGCTTGGAACAATTTTGAAGGATATTAGCCTGCTGCAACATCTTTTTACATACTATTCTTTTGTGCATATTAGTAGGCATCAAAATCAGATTAGTCATGTGGTTGCTAAATTTGCTTTGCAACTCATTGACCAAGTAGTTTGGACAGATTGTTATCCTGTCTGGCTACAAACTGCAGCTCAATGTATGTAAAGGCAGTTGCCCTGTGATGAACTGATGAACTAGTGCACTATTAATAGAAAAAGTTGACTTTTGGAAAAAAAACAAAAGATATCCAATAAGGCAATTTTCAAACCTGCAGACACCTGTATCAACATCCATGTCTGTAAGTTGGTAATGTAGTCCACGTCTAGTTGGGTGGAATATATTGTTTTGAATTATAAACTTTGCACGAAAGTATTCAAATTTATAACTTGTATACACTCAAAAACAATGATTTTCTAGACGTCATTATATGATATATCCAAACAGTGCATCGAACTAGTTTGTTTCAACCACTGCGCAAAGCCTAGTAGTCAGAAGAACGCTTGTCAATGTCGAGGTTCGAATCCCCACTTTAGTAGTTAGGAAAAAAATAAGAGAAAAAAGGAGGGTGCTATATGGATATATTGAGAGCCATACCCCAAATTGTGCATGGCCAAGTCTGGGAATCACATTCCAACACAAATTTGGAAACCTCATCCTAATTTCGTGAGGCAAAAATTATATTGTAATGAGAACTGATGATTAAAAAAAGAAAAACTTGTTTGTTTCCATTTTGCTATGGTTTATGAAATTAAATTATTTTAAAGTGCCATGCTTCGACTAAATTTTCCATATTAAGATCAAATACAATTTTTTTGTTGGTGTCACTATAGTATTTTGTTAAACCTGGTTTCTTTTTAATCATTTAGCTGCTTTAAATGTCTAAATGACATGTATTATAGAGCTTATTTCCCAAATTTTGATACATTATTATTTGTGTAGACATCAAATTTTGACCCACCATTTAAAATTTTCTTTATTTTGGAGTAAATTTATTACAATTTATGAGTCATATATAAATTTCGTGCAAAAATTGCGAAATTAGTATGCCAAGGGCAAAATGGTTATTTTGACTTTCAATTGACTTTTTCATTTTTTTTTTATTTTTCTTAAACTGATGATTTATATTGTTGAACATTTCCTAAATTTTGGTAAATTTTTGAAATCATTTAGTATTTATTTGAACTTTGTGTTTTGTCTTGCTTTTAGCAAACTTTGCAAGGTATCTCTTTGTTAAAAATTTTAAGTGAAATTTTTGTTATTATCATTTTTTATGTTAATAGATTTTGTGTTAAATCTTAGTAAATTTTCAAAGTCTTTTAATATTTTTTGAAATTTTGTGTTTTTTTTTTAATTTTGACACATTTTCCAATGCAGCCTTTTTGTTAAAGTTTCTAAGTTTGAAGTACTATGTTTTCGTAATTTTAGGTTTGCTATAAAAGTTTAATAATTTTTAAAAATGTTTAAATATTTTGACCAAAAAATGCAAAAAAAAAAAAAAGCAGCAAAAAATCTAGATAGATTTTCTACCATATTCAGCATTACCTTTAACTCATGGTAAGTTAATTAGAATATTATTTAAAAACAAAATCATACACCAATTGTTGTAACTGTTAGAAAAATTTTAATTTTTATGCCCACCGTGTTCTAATTTTTTTTTTAAAATAAAATGTCATCGTGTTTGTCAGACACAGTTGACAAATGCGGCGACTACCGACACCCTAAAAACCTGCAAGCTGCCCTTTGGGCAGGCTGTGGCAGGCTTTGCAAAAAAGCCTGCGAGATGCTGCAAAAACTGTTCCCCCCATTGTCAAACACGGTAGGGGGAGTTTCAAATTTTTTTTTAAAGATAGGAGCCGTTGATCAATTTGATCAACGGCTCCTTTGGCTATAAATGTCCTAATTGGGGTGTTGTTTACAACGCACAAATTTCTCTTCATTTTCCGTCTCTTCCCTTCCTAAATCATCCGAGCAATTGCAATTGCAAAGTGTTTCTCCCATTCATTCTTGCGAATTAATTTGCTGAGGCAAGAGGAGAGGCAAAAGTCTTCAATTTCTGCTGGACACAACCAGGAGCTAAGCAGCAGGAGATCATAGGTAGCAACAATTGCAAAATTTTCAAGTTAGTATAATATATTTGTTAAATTTTAATTTGGAATTTTAATGTGTGTTTATATATTTGTTAAGTATAATATATTTGTTAATTGTTGATTTGTTATTTTAATGTGTGTTTATATATTTTTTATTTTATGTATAAATATAAATTTAGTTGGAAAATGATTAAATAATGTTGTGCTTATTTATATTTTGTGTATTAACAATTAGAAAATTACAATGTAGCCCCATAAGTTGTGCATAATTATATTTTGACCCTCATAATTTAGAAAATTTATGACTTTGCCCAAGAAGTTAAACATAATTGTAAATAAGACCTGAAATTTTTATGAAATTAAAATTGACTCCATAAGTTTAGAAAATTTACATTTTGGCCCTATAATTTACAAAAATGATAATTTAGCACATGAAGTTATACAAAATTATAAAATGGCCACGAAACTTTTACATAACTAAAGTTTGACCCTATAAGTTTTGAAAATTTACATTTTGACCCTTATAATTTAGGAAAATGATAATTTAGCACATGAAGTTATACATAATTATAAAATGGTCCCGAAAGTTGTACATAACTCAAGTTTGAACCTATAATTTAGAAAATTTACATTTTGACCTTATAATTTTGGTAAAATTACAATTTGGTACCTAAGTTCTACATTATTATAAATTCGACCCGAAACCGTTACATAATTAAAATTTGACCCAAATTTTTTGCATACTTATATTTTGTCTCCTATAATTTATAAAAATTCTAACCCTTAGCCCTTGAACTTTTACATAATTGTAAATTGGATTCGAAACTTGTACGTAATTTAATTTTGACCCCGGTAACTTGTTGCATGTCTACATTTTGGTGACTATAATTTCAGAGAATTGCAATATTAGCCAGTATTTTTAAAATATTGTGAGTTAGCCCCTAAAGTATTAAATAATTATATTTTGACCAAAATTATTAAATAATTACATTTGGACCCCAAAAGTTTTGCATATTTTTATTTTGGCCATATTAAATTTTGAAAAATTAGAATTTTTGGTCATGATTTTTGCAAAATTATGAATTGAGCCCAGTAAGTTTTGGAAATTTACATTTTGACCCTTATAATTTAGGAAAATGACAATTTAGCACATGAAGTTATACATAATTATAAAATGGTCCCGAAACTTTGTACATAACTCAAGTTTGAATCCTATAAGTTTAGAAAATTTACATTTTGGCCCTTATAATTTTAGCAAAATTACGGATTTGGTGTACCTAAGGTCTACATTATTATAAATTCAACTCGAAACCGTTACATAATTAAAATTTTGACCTAGAATTTTTTGCATACTTATATTTTGTACTCCTATAATTTATAGAAATTATAACCCTTAGCCCCTGAACTTTTACATAATTGTAAATTAGGGTTCAGCCCATATAATTTTGAAAAAAATAAAAAGTTGTCATGAAATTTTATTTTTATCGAAATAGACACAAAACTTTTACATAATGAAATTTTCACCAATAAGTATTTTCATATTTGCGTTTTGGCCCCGATAATTTAGGAAAATTAAAAGTTGGGCTCGGAAGTTTTACATGAACATGATTTGACTTCAAAACTATTAAATAATTATATTTTGATCCCAAATGCTTTGGTTATTTGTATTTTGGCACCTATAATTTAGAAAAGTTAGACTCTTGGTTAGAAAATTTTACATAATTTTGAATTAGGCATAAAACTTTTGCATAATTAAATTTTCACCGAAGTTGTTTTCTATATTTAGGGTTTCGTGCAGCATTTGATTTCCGACTGTGAATTTCATAAGTAGTTTATGATTAATTATGCTTACGTGTTATAAAAATCACGAAGCTTACTTAGCTGCACATTGGTTAAATTAGGTGAAAAATGTCAAACGATGATACTTTAGCAATTCATTTCTACTGGGGAGGAAAAATTGTGTATGTGGGAGGATCAATGTTGTATGACCCGCCTATGCCGAAAAAAGTTTTATTTCTTAGGCAAAGGGTATGATATTAGGAATTGGTGGATAAAGTTTATAATGTTATGAATGTAGATAGAAATAGAGACAAGATCACTTTGATACTTAGGAGTTGCTTTCAGCAACAAGGTATATTTAGTGCAACACCTTTGAAAGACGATGAGGAGTAGATACGATATATTATTTTAAAGGAAACACTCAGGAACCAATTGAGATCTACATGGAGGTTGAAGAGATGCGATGAGTAGAACAATAACATACTCAAGGCAATGAATTTATTAGCTCATACCTTGAAGAACACACTACTCTACGTGGCACGTTGGCAATGGAAGAAACGTGGACAACTGATATGTCCAGAGGTTAGTATATTGAAATAGAAATAGGAGATGTCCAGCCGACTAGAAGATGACATAAAAGAGGCAGTAGGTACCGTGTCGATAGTCGCCCTAGTAGCAGTGCAGTGGGAATTTATATGTCCTCGATAGAAGAGTTTGGTGGTGCAAGCGACGACTATGATACAATCAACATTCTGACTGCCGAATCGAAAATCGATGTTGAAGATGTTGATATGGACTCAGAACCAAAACTGGAAGAAGATGAGTCTGAAGATGATATGGAGTAAGGATATAATATTACAGGGCAGGAGAATGCACAAAGACTTTCAGATGTCGGTCCTAGTTTAACATGGATGGGCTATAATCCTAGAACACTACAGTACGATATCGGCGTAGATGCAATCTCATAATTTGACCCCCTAACTGGAAGTACCGTTAAGTAACTTAATGTGTAAAATGAGCAAACGAGAAACATTCGATTAGACATGTTATTTCATAATAAAGAAAAAGTTATAAAAGCAGTGAGATTGTGGTCGATTAGAAAAAATATAAAGTATAGAGTTCAAGAGAGTACTCCAACAACATGGTATGTTCGATGCAGGGCTCGTAATTTGACACCTTCTTACAATTGACAATTGAGAACGACATTGCATAAATCTCATACTATGTGGATGATACTCTTGCAGATCAACATACATGTGTTCGAGTATGCAATAGGAATGATCACCGTCAGTTGTGCTCCAATTTAATTGCCAAATATATTTTACCTCATATTAGTAACGGTCCAATGTTCAAAGTGAATGAGATTTAAGTAACAATTAAGCAACAACTGTATTACAATGTCTCATACAAGAAAGTTTGGTATGGTCATCGCAGGGCAATTGATGTGCTTTACAGAGATTGGCCATCGTCAATACATATCCTTTCAAGATATATGGAGGAGTTACAACGCAACAATCCAGGGACAGTTGTTGTCTGGAACCCACATTCTGACAGCACTCCGTACAATTTTATTTTCGACTATGTATTTTGGTCGTTTGGTCCTGATATTCAAGCCTTCCAACATATAAAGCTAGTAATGTGTGTGGATGGCACTTTCCTGAAAGAAGCGTATCAAGAAAAATTACTTGTCCCTGTCACATACGATACATGCAATCATTTGTTATCGCTAGCTTTCGCCCTCGTTGACAAGGAGAACAATCGAATTTGGTCTTGGTTCATGGGGCTATTAAGCATTCACATTTGTGGCAACATTCAAAAAGTGTGTGTGATATCCGATCGACACAAATAAATTATCCATGCAATGACGACGCTTCTAGAATAGCAGAAACCAAGGGGAGTCCATCGCTTCTATCTTGTGCACGTACAAAGTAATTTTACACAAAAATTTAAGAATGAGAAGTAATGTCTAATTTTTAAGGTTATTTTTACCAAAATCTAAGGGTGATGCACTTATAACATGTAATTGTTTAGGTTGAAGAAGCTTGTAATGGTAGCTGGAAAGGCCAACCAACCTTATAAGTACGATCACTACATGAGTCAAAAACGAAATTTGAAGGAAGAAGCTTACAATTGGCTGACAAGCACAATGTTAGACCCAAACAGTGGGCTCTAAGCAAGAACGATGTAAACCGTTGGGGGCACACATCGACAAATATAGTAGAGTGTTTCAACAAGACACTGAGGGATGCCTGATTGTTATCTATTATTGCATGCGTTCGCTTCACATTGAGCCAAACGGTGAAAAATATTTGTTAAGAATATGAAGTTGGCTTGTGATGTACAATACCCACTGTCAGAGTATAGTTGACAGAAATATGTGTTCAACAAGAAAAAAGGTAAGAATCACGAAGTTCAGGTATATAACCCTACAGAAGGTATTTTCTGCATTATTACTGGGCATAGGCACGGTCACAAAGGCAGAAAAAATCAAATTGTAAACCTTAACAAGCAGGAGTACACGTGTCAAAAGTTTCAACTATTACATTTTCCTTGTTCGCACACGATGGCGGCATGCTCTATCAGCGGAATAAATCCTATGGATCTAGTTGGGAATGAGTATACGTATGATTTATATCAGGCATCATTTGGGCATCAATTCTATCCTCTCAATGATCAAAATTATTGGCTGCCATCACAATTGAATTTGACAATCAATACTAGTCTAAAACAAAGGTGATCGGGCCCATTATGAATTGCAAGGAATCGGAATCAGATGAATCGTAGATGCTCCGATGCACCTTGTCGATATAGCAACTATTCACAGCCCGGACACACGGCACCGAATTGTCCTTTTGCTGGATATTTTAACCGTTAGCAATGTAGGATTTATTTTCATTGTAAAGGGAGTATATATTCCTTATTTATTTTTCTATTTAAATGTATTTCTATGTTGTCATTTAGAGGTAAGGTTGATATCCCCCTCTTAAATTATCAAGTGAATAAAATTTAAGGGTGACGCCCTTCTCCCGTGTACAGGATTTGCCATTTAATAAAACAAACTCTTTTTAGTTTTCAAATTTTAGTTTTAAGTGTTTAGGGCAACTTTTAGTTTTTAGAGTTTCAGGTTTTAGGGTTTACGATTTAGGGTTTAGAGTTTAGTTATTAGTTTTAAGGTTTGAGGGTTTAGGATAGGGTTTAAGGTTTCAGGGTTTAAGGTGTATGGCTTAGTTATTAGTTAAGGGTTTAGGATTTAAGGTTTATGATTTAGTTTTTAGTTTAGGGTTAAGGGTTTAGGGTTTTAGTGTTTATACTTAGTGTTTTAGGGTTTAGGGTTTATGGTTTTGGGTTTATAATTTTGGGTTTAGGGATTAGTTGTTAGGGTTAGGGTTTGAGGGTTTAGAGTTTTAGGGTTTATGATTTAGTTTTTAATTTTTAGGGTTAAAGGTTTATGGTTTTAGGGTTTATACTTAGTGTTTTGGTTAGCTATAATTCAAGCATTAATAATTTATACATTTGGCATGCATATTTTTTTTTCGTTTCTTCTCAATTTAGAGGTTGTATTTATTATTGATATTTTCTTATTCTTTATATGTGTGTGTGTGAGTTAATGTGGAGTACGGGCACATGAGCACCTCAACCCCCACTCAGGGTCCTATAGACGATTCTCTTTTACATCTTCAGCTCCAGCATAGATCTGCGGCGATTTTTCACGGTAAGGGTATTGAACTCGATGTCAAGAGGTGCGATCGATATTTTTTACATGAAGGATATTTACCCTCGCGTTCTTCACTTTATTGATATTGCCGGACTAGGAGTTTGTCGAGTTGGTTCATTCAACTTGGACTATGGTCTTATTAATGCATTTATTGAGCGCTGGAGGCAGGAGATACACATATTTTATCTTCCTGTCAGCATTGGTAAGGCCACTATCACCTTACAAGATGTTGAGGTGTTGTGGGGCTTACGCATGGACGGTTTACCTATTACATTAGTCCACCGTTCGTGGAGCATTGTAGAGCGACAGGAGTTGGTTAATGATTTGTTAGGATTCTGGCGGCCAGCAGCTCATTTCAGGGAAGCACGGATGAAACTCAAGGGCGTGGCCGACCATTTACGCGATCATCCACTACCACTGGATGTTCCTATTGAGATGGTTCGACAGTATGCCTGTATATATATTTCGATGTTATTTGGTAGGTAGTTATTTGTAAATATATGCAGGAATGTTGTATATATTTCATGGTTGGATCTTTTGAAAGATTTGAAAGCGATGGTGAGTACAGTTGAGGGAGTACCGTGCTTACCTGTTTGTATAGTCGTATGTGCTATACATCCCATGCCAATACTAAGACCACAATAGGGCCATACATGCTATTTTAGGTAAAACACTTCAATAGTTTTCGTATATTATGAAATAAGATCAATCATTTCATTTATTTACAACCTAACAGCTTAATTGTCTTATTTTAACAGTTTTGAACATGGGAGTGGTTCCCGATCATCTAACCTCATATCACTGAGCCACGATTGCCAGGTGATTAGCTTAGGGAAAGTATATGGGTGATTTGACATACTACTTGATATGCACCTCAACATGTAATCAGCTACTATAAAATCAGCTGTCCCTGTTACACCACGATCATGTATTTTGACTATCATATTTTTAGAATATTATCTATACGTTATATAATATGTTATCTATCGATGATGATTAGGTATTTATTACAATTCATATGGATGTCATATAGCGATGATGTGCTAACATTTCTACTTCAGTATTGCACAGTGGGTGTACATATTTGGAGGGCTAGAGTCCTGTTAATATTTTGGCACATAATTGAATTTCATTTCTCAGATCGTGTCATGAGATAGTTCGGATTGCACTAACATATTCCAAAAGATGTTGACACTAATCATGGTGGATTGCATTTAGTTGGATTGGCGGGACATGATGGACGGGATTGGACTCATTTTCACAGGGACTGGATTGGTTATTGGCATATACGTACAGGTTTGATTGTTACAAGAAAGCCTACGAATACACTACGACCATCGATTGAGTATCTGCGTTGATATCATCACCACACAACCTTGTATATCACTCTATCGATCCATCAGACTCGGCATGAAGGGCTCCAAGGTATTTCTGAACAATATGAGTACATAATCATTAAACTCTTTTTAGATCTAGCATTCTATCTTTTATATCATAAGTCATGTGAGTGAATTACTAATAATTATAATTTATTTCTTTTACCGATGAGTAGCATGCACAGAATCGGAGACATATTAGTGACCGGTCTTCATCATACTCACCTCGACGATATTTTTCATCCTAGTTTGATGATGATTAGGGACGAGGCGTTTGGGTCTATGCAGTACTTACAGCGTTCAGATCGCATGTTTGTGGGCCCAAATCTGCAGGAGGACACTAGCACCTCTACATAGCGCAGCGCTCATTATCAGCGGCTTGCCAGACACGTCCCTAGTCAAGCAGGCACATCATCTCGTGAAGATAGATATCATCACCGGCATGGACTATAAGGTCCCACGAGAAGAGCAGGTAACCCTTACCGATTATTATGCTTATACGACTTCTGATAGTGCATAGATCCCATCTTCAGAAAGTACAGCCAATGTGTACGATCCATACTACTCTTTCGCTATGCATACAGGTGGTACTTCTGCCGTTGGCCACCAGCCACATTCGACTTCACTTTCTACTAGATCTGAGTTGCACCTCATATTTCAATTTCTCAATAATCATGTTGGTGGATTTCATGATGCAGACCCGTCCAGATTTTCACCCCGGGTCCTCATTTACACGTACCTACCGCGGGTCCATCCATCTCTACTATGATCCATCATCATAATCAAAATCCCAAAAATGCTGAAGAATCAGATAATGATGAGATCGACGAAGATGAGCTGTCAGCCCATCCTGAGGTTGTTGCGCCCCATTTTTTATTCGAAAGTCAGAAAAATAAAGAATTAATGTTCGTGGATATTTATTGAAAAAAGAGTGTAAATTTTTGTAAAAATAACTTTTTTAGAAAATGCTTTATAAAAGATAGTTCGACAAAAATGTGACAAACAAATACTTTATTTTGAAAACAAAAGAAAATGGCCTAAAATGGGACTTTGAAAATGCGATGATTTTTGGGCCCCAAAAATAGAGTTTAAAAAGGGTTTTTTTTAGTGAAAAAGGAGTCGCCACTTAGTATTGAGTTTTGGTGTACCAAGTCACCAGAAAATATTATGTAAAAGGTGAAAAATTGGGAATGATTTATTTGAAAAAATGATTTTTGAGAAAATATAACAAAAACAAGAAAAACCCTTTTTAAGACAACTCTAGGTATTTGAAAACAAGAGAAAAAGGTTCGGGAGTCACAGTTGAAGAAAAGGAAGGCAAAGGCTTACACTTAAGGCACCCTTTCAATCTAGTCGAAACTAGTTGAGAGATTTAGTCTAAATTTTCCTAATATAACCCTAAGATTTTATCACATTTGGATGCGACTATATGAATGCAAATCTAGTCCTAAAAAATGGATATCCTTAAGGGATAAAATGTTCCATTGAGGTTTGGTCAGAATTATCACATTAATTGCGAAACCCGAATGTAGACCTCGATGGAATCACGAGTATGGATGCAAAAATGGAATGCAAAAGAAAAGGAAAATAGTAATATAAGTAGTAAGTGAATAAAGAAAGTAGGGATGCAACATAACGGGTACGGAAAACTAATAGGCTCGTGACTAGCTATTCCTACTCACGGAGGGGGAACAGCATGTACGCTACCGCTTCCCACGTGGGTAGATGACTATTTCTTAGTAAAAAATCATACAAATGACCTAAAATTCTATGTGTAATGGAATCTAAATGTTATGCACTAAATAGATGTTAAAATAGATAATAAATGGTAAAGTATATATAAAAATCATAGAAAAATGAAAAAGGCCTAAAAAAGATAAAATGTATGTGAAATGTCATGAAATGCACACGAGAAATGATTTAATACTAAAATGACCTAAAAGTCTAGCATTGGACTAGCCTATTTTTCTATAAATTCTCCGTTAGCGTTGGACTAGCGAAGAAACTGGAATTAACCACAACTAGCGTTGGACTAGTGTGGCGACGACACACATATAGAATAATAAAGCAAGTAAGTAAATAAAGCATAGGTTAAGGCATAGATCAAAGCAATAATCATGTAAAAGCAAATAACAGCACATAGGAGCACATAGCACACAAGCATGATATTCTAGATGCATAGTCCTAGGGAAAGTAGATAAAACACATAAGCACATAGCACACAAAGCCCTAACTATTACACCGGAGAATAACCTAATTACAATCTAAAAATGAAAAAAGAATAAAAGATATCCTATCTAACCTATCTATTACACTTTCTATCTAAAATACATAGGCTTTTGTTAAATAGATAAAACATAAACTATCTATTACATTAACTATTTAAGTACAAAAAATTTACTAAATAGAATATTACCTATCTATTACATTTCTTTGAATAATTAAAAAAATTAAATTCAGGTAAATAACATGACATAAATAAATAAATACTCACACATGAATAAAAATAATAAACACAAAAAGATGCATAAAAAAAACATATAGAAAACACATAGGAGAACGTAGAAGCACATAAAGAAACATTGGAAGGATAATAAGGGTACCTCTCGTTCGAAGGCTCGGTATAAATGCTAACAACATGAACAAACATGTCAAGGTACCACTATTTAAAGTATAAAAATATGAAATACTTAAAATTGGGGATAAAATGTAAAGTTCGAGCAAAGCTAGGGGACTTAGAATAAAATTCCAGCAAGTTTAGGGATTTAGAATAAAATTTCAGCGAGTATTTATGACTTAAAACTAAAATTTCAGCAAGTTTAGGACTTAAAACTAAGATTCCAGCAAGTTTAGGGACTTAGAATAAAATTTCAGCAAGTATAATGACAAAAATAAAATTACAGCAAGGTTGGGTGACAAAAATGCAATTTTCAGCAACATAAGGGACCAAATTTACAATTTTCAGCAACATTCAACGGCGAAAATACAATTCCAGCAATATTCTAGAGTCAAAAATACAATTCCCGTAATGCATGGGAGATAAAAAGGTGAACTAGAGTAAACCTAGGGGGTCAATTAAAATAAATAAGGACTTAAATGAAGTAAATTAAAGTATTGAAGGGCATAATTAAACAATTAAGAACCTAAGGGGGCAAAATGTAAATAAATATAATCTAATGAAAATAATAAAAATAAATAACTAAAGAAAAACTAAGTGCTGGCTACGATTTTTTTTTTCTCTGCCTCCCTCTTCGGATTTTTCTCTCTTCACTCTCTATCCTCGGATTTTTCTCCGGCCCTTTCTCTTCGGATTTTTCTCCTCGGCCCTCACTCTCACTCTCTTCTTCTCTTCTTCTCTTCGGCTCACTCACACTCTCTTCTTCTCTTCTTCTCTTCTTCTCTTCAGCTCACTCACACTCTCTCTTCTTCTCTTCTTCTCTTCTTATCTTCTTCTCTTTGGCTCACTCACACTCTCTTCTTCTCTTCTTCTCTTCTTCTCTTCAGCTCACTCACACTCTCTCTTCTTCTCTTTTTCTCTTCAGCTCACTCACTCTCTTCTTCTCTTCTTCTCTTCGGCTCACTGTCTTCTTCTCTTCTTCTCTTTCGCTCACTCACTCACTCTCTTCTTCTCTTCTTCTCTTTGGCTCACTCACTCACTCTCTTCTTCTCTTCTTCTCTTCGGCTTACTCACTCTCACTCTCTTCTTCTTTTCTTCTCTTCTTCTCTTCGGCTCACTCACTCACTCTCTTCTTCTCTTCTTCTCTTCGGCTCACTCACTCACTCACTCTCTTCTTCTCTTCTTCTCTTCAGCTCACTCACTCTCACTCTCTTCTTCTTTTCTTCTCTTCTTCTCTTCTTCTCTTCTTCTCTTCGGCTCACTCACTCACTCACTCTCTCTTCTTCTCTTCGGCTCACTCACTCACTCACTCTCTTCTTCTCTTCTTCTCCTCTTCTCTTCGGCTCACTCACTCACTCTCTCTTCTTCTCTTCTGCTCACTCACGCTCACTCTCTCTTTCTCACTAGTTCTCTCCTCGGTTCTTTTTTTTTTCGTTAAGTTCAAAATCATGCCACAAAATCTTTAATGTTCACAAGTAAGATCATCATAAACCCATCAAGCATGCACCAATAAAATGGGTATGAATTAACTGGAAGAGAATTTGAAAGACTTACCTCTTGGTCGAGGGATAAACATGGCGGTGAAAGGGCTGCTGCCGGCTGCTGGAGGAAATGTCACTGGTATTGATTGTTGGAGCTTCGGTCGTCCAATGAGACTGATTTTTGCAGGAGGGGAGTGAAGTGTTATTGTGTGTGTGGTGCGTGTGTGTATGATAATGCAAGGAAAGAGAGGAAGAAAGGTGAGTTGTGTGTATTTTGTGATGTTATCAGATAAGTTGTGAAGGAGCTAAGAAGGAGAAAAAAAATGTGTCTGTGTTTTCAAGAAAAAAATAGAACTCCCCGGTTGAGTGTGTGTATTTTTTCTGATGTGTGTAAATGAGTTGTATGAGTGTAGGTGTCTGTTTTGTGATAATGAAGAGTGGGTGAAGAAGGAAAGAAAATCCACCAAAATTCGCACAAATCTGGTTTAGGTGGTGTTGATTGGATTTCTTCTGCTGCTGCGTGCAGCAGCTGCAGTCAAACTACAGCTGCTGTAGCAGTTTCTTTTTTTTCTTTTTTTCAATAATAATTTTTTTTAATTTTTTTTAATGAAAAATCAAAATAAATAGTAAATAGCGTTGAAAAATTATGAAAATTTTATAAAAAAATCTATAGATTTGTAAAATGCATGCATAAAATTTTTTGATACGAAAATTCTGATAATAAGAACATATTTGAACATGTGTCATATGTGACAAAAATTTATGAAAAGAAAAATAAAAATACTAAATGACCATTAAAAATCTTAAAATCTTTACACAAAATATATTATCATACAAAATATGTATACTAAAATTTTCACTCAAAAATTTTAACATATATGCATTCTTGGATAACGTGCCCTTAACAAACAAAATGGACGAAAATTAAATAAATACTTGAATGACCTCCAAAAATTATGTAATTTTGACAAAAAATTTATGAATATAACAAATGCACATATAAAATTTTTCACTTGAAAATTCTCATAAAACAAAGTGCGTTGGGAAACGTGCCATTGAGTAAAAAATACTAAAATTTTAAACAAATAATTAAATGACTCCAAAAATCATTAAAATTCATAAATAATGATAAAAATAGTAAAATTATGTATTTAGTAAATAAAACAAAAATAGAATAATATTTACATGGATGAAATTACCATTTTGTCCCTCGATGTGACGAATTAGATCATAATATACACGAAAATTGTACTCGACCCCCGAAAATGAAAAAATATCCCCTAAATAAGCAACACGCATATTTTTACAAAAGGTGTGTCAAAATTTGGTGTCTACAGCTTACCCCTCTTTGTCAGAAGCTCAGAGAGGATTCTACGACAAAGACGTTAGACGAAACCTAAATTTTGACTCCACCTATGAATGAATACATAACTACATTACACCCGGTAAAGATGAATGTAAGAAAAGCATACAAGAATGACCGGACTCCCTAAGAGCTGTCCTACGTATCCCGGTGAAGTGGAATCAGGTCAAACGTAGTTCGAAATTGATGAACTATGAATACAAAATGCAATTAATAATACAAAAAAAATTTTCAAGATAGAGAAGAAAATGCAACATTCGGACTGCTGAACCAAGATAACATAAAGCGAAAAAACAGCAAGACGCAATAAAGTGCTTAAACTAATAGACAAAAATGAGTCCTGACTGTTGGGCAGAACAAATATTGATCAATTAGATACAATGTCGAAACTGCCTGACTTGAAACGTAAATAAATAGATGCAGACCAAGCTACTAGACGGATGCATGACCTTAGTCTGCCAAGGTTTGATGAATGCAAAGTTAGGTTGCCAACTTGAAACGTAAATAAATGATCCTGGGCTGCCAAGAGTTATAAAATGCAATGCAAGGTTTGAGCTGCCAGATTTGGAAAAGTAAATAAACAGATGCCGACCAGACTATTAGACGAATGCATGACTTTGGGCTGCCAAGATTGATGAATGCAAAGTTGGGCTACCAACTTGAAAATATAAAGGAATGATCCTGGGCTGCCAGGAGTCATAAAATGCAATGTAAGGTCTGGGCTGCCAGACTTGAAAAAGTAAATAAACAGATGCCGACCAGGCTGATGGGCGGATGCATGACCTTGGGCTGCTAAGGTTGATGAATGCAAAATTGGGCTGCCAACTTGAAAATATAAAGGAATGATCCTGAGCTGCCAGGAGTCATAAAATGCAATGCAAGGTTTGGGTAGTCAGACTTAGAAAAGTAAATAAACAGATGCCGACCAGGCTATTGGACGGATGCATGACCTTGGGCTGCCAAGCTTGATGAATGCAAAGTTGGGCTGCCAACTTAAAAATATAAAGGAATGATCTTGGGCTGCCAGGAGTCATAAAATGCAATGCAAGGTCTGAGCTGCCAAACTTGGAAACATAAATAAAAAGATACGGATCGAGCTGCTGGACAAATGCATAGAGAAAAATATGACATACAAAAACTTAAAACAATTGTCAACGTTGCATTCAAATCAACGGAACTGTCAAAAATTTTTCTTAAAAATTTTTGCCCCAGTGTATGGAATCAAATGAATTCGAAATCATGTTTTTTCAAACTTGAGACTTGTATAACATGAAAATCCATTTGCAATCAATCCCCTTTTTTTTTTAAGAAAAATTTGTCCCAATATAAATCAAATGAAATCAATTTGTTGTCTTCTTTTCAACTTGTCCCAGTGTAAATCAATTTTGCCTTAAACTCAAAAAATCACAATCAATTTTGAAAAATCAAATTTTTTCTTAAAAAATTTGCCCCAATGTAATCAATCTTTCGCAACATTTTACTTTAAACTCAAAGCATCATAATCAATTTTGAAAAACAAATTTTTTCTCAAAAAATTTGCCCCAGTTTTATATCTTCGATGAAGACCTTCAATAACGGTGATGTAACTTCACCTGCAAAACAGAGAAAATAGCTATAATTGCCAAAAGTGATGCCACCACCTGACAATCTCTTCACTCTACTGATACATATAAACATGAGTATTGCCCTTTTGAATCTTTAATACGACTTCTTGTTGTATGTTCTGTAAGTTCTCCGCATTCAATGGGTTCTGATTCACGGCTCAATTCAAATATTCCAACAATTGTTCAATCGGTGTATACTTCTGACTTTCAATAAATTTAGGATTGTTTTTGTCTTTTACTCCAATAATAATAAAACAAACGTCAAAATTTCAACACATTAATTTATCAAAATATTTCATATGTAGTAATGTATGGACATTTTTGTAATAATTTTTTTTAAAAATAAAGTACATACAACTCCTAACTACAAAAACTAAATAAATACTAAATAAAAACTATTACGCTTGGTCGGGGAAATGAATTTTCAGGGAACAGCTCTGAATATCTGCCATTATGATCCTTTAGATGTTATCTTATTCGAATTCTGAAAGTCACAAGACGATCAATATTGAAGAAAAACCTCGAGTAACAATAGTCACTAACTCCCAACGGAATTCCAACCCAATGCCGGTATACTTGACTTCTTCACTTGTGAGCCTTTAATTGCAATTCCCAACCACAACGCCCTTTCGGGTTTTCACTGTGGTGTCCCTCACCCCTTTTTCTTTTCTTTTCTTTTCTTTTCTTTTCTTTTTTTTTGTTGTTTTTTCTTTTTTTTTCCTTTTTCTCTTTTTTTTTTTGAGGCGCCCTTTCAGATTTTCGCCTTTGTAGAGTAGGACGAGAGCCAACAACATTCAAGTTCTGGGCAATCCTTCCCTTCATCATTAAAACAGACGAGTATTCAAAAATATTTGGCATCAGTAAATCAATCTTCCCTTAATGATTCGAGATAGATATATTAATATCATATGCCATTTTGATTTGCAAATTTCATTCTAAAAATTATTGCAAAATAAAGACGGAGGTCGATAACATTCTCGACTTTTGTAATGGGGTCAGGTTAAGGTATCTGAAAAGGTTAAGGCTGGAAAGCAGAATTTGTGGGGAGATTCATTGTTTTGAGATCGCATTTACAAAAGTTTATCCCAATATTTGCCAATCGTTCTTCCTTAAAAAAATCCATCCTAACTTTACTACTTGCTTTTGGGGCTCTATTTTCATTTCCCAAACAAAATTTGCCCCGTTCTTTTATTTTCTCTTTCTCTCTCTCTTTTTTTTTTGAATAAAATCAAGGCGAAGAAATTGCTCAAATGCGGGATAAATTCAGCACCAAAATTATTTCAGTGCAAAATGCGACCTTCAAATGGGTGATCAAACGAAATTATAAATTCTGAAAGCTCAAAGGGGACAACGAGGGAAAAATGTTTCATGGAAAAGAAAGAAGGTCCGCCTTCGACCCGTCTTCTTTTTGCAATAAAAATTGTTTGAAAGAAAATTTACAAAATCAAACGTAAAACTTTTTCACCATGTCTGAATTAATGATTTGGAGAAAGACTTGACCATCCATTTCAGCTAAGACAAGATCTCTTCCTGATAACACATTTTTTACAATGAATGGACCTTGCCAATTTGGAGCGAATTTTCCTTTTGCCTCCTCCTAGATTGGAATGATTCGCTTCAAAACTTTGTCTCCTATTTCCAATTGACGATGTTTAACCTTCTTCAGATAGGCACGGACCATTCGCCTTTCATAACACTATCCATGGCAAACGGCATTCAACCGCTTTTCATCAATCAATGCCAACTGCTCATAACGTTGCTTGATCCACTCAGCCTCTTCTAACTGGGCTTCCATCAATATATGCAGAGAAGGAATCTCAACTTCCGCTGGTAATACCGCTTCCATCCCATACATAAGATAATATGGAGTCGCCCCAGTAGAAGGTTCTTATAACAGTTCTGTAGGCCAACAATGCATAAGGCAACTTCTCATGCCAATCTCAATGCGTGTTAGTCATTTTCCGAATAACCTTCTTCAAATTCTTATTGGCAGCCTCTACAGCTCCATTCATCTGAGGTCTATAGATGGCAGAGTTTCGGTGCTTGATTTTGAACTGTTCGCACAACTCATCTACCATGTCGTTATTGAGATTTTTTGCATTATCCGTAATCAACTTCTCTGCTATCCCAAAACGACAAATAATTTAATTTCTTAAAAAATTAGCTACCACTTTCTTAGTCACGTGCCTGTAAGATTTGGCCTCGACCCATTTAATGAAATACTCTATTGCCACTAAGATAAATCGATGACCATTTGAAGCAGGAGGATCAATAGTTCCAATCACGTCCATTCCTACATTGAACAAAGCCAAGGAGCAGTCATACTGTGGAGTTTCGAATGGGGAGCATGTATGAAATCACCATACATTTGACATTTAACGCATTTTCTAACGAATTCAATACAGTCATGCTCCATGGTAAGTCAGAAATATCTTATCCTCATGATTTTCTTTGCCAATAAGTGCCCGTTCATATGCAGCCCACATACGCTACTGTGTATCCCTTCATCAAATATTCAGTTTCTTTCTCGTTGACGCATCTTAATAAACCCAAATCACTCGACCTTTTGTACAGAACTTTCTCATTCAAGAAAAATCTCATAGTCATGCTTCAAAGAAAATTCTTAGCTGCAGTATCGGCACCTGGAGGATAAAACTCATTTTTCAAATATTCTTTCAGATCATGAAACTAGAGAAGGTCATCAGGTTCCTGCTCAATGCGCAGGCAGTGTGCTGATTCCTCTTGAATCTTGATGAAAATGGGTTCGATTACAGTACCATTAGGATGAGATATCATGAAAGATAAAGTTGCCAAAGTATCTGCAAAGACATTTCGGATACGCGCGATATGTTTGAATTCTAAAGTTCTGAATTGTCGAGCCAAAGTGAGTAAACAATAATGATATGGAATTATCTTAGAATCCTGAATCATCCATGTTCCCAGTATTTGATGGACTAGTAAATCAGAATCACTAAATACTGCCAAATCCTTAATATTTATATCCACCGCCATCTTCAAACCCAGAATGTAAGCTTCATACTCTGCCATGTTATTAGTGCAAAAAAATTTCAATTTGGCAGTAGCAGGGTAATGTTTTCCTTCGGGTGACACTAGAACTGCCCCAATTCTGGCCCCAAAAGAGTTTGAAGCACCATCAAAGAACAATTTCCATCCTGAAGATTCGTCATTAATATCTCAGCCGTCCCTACAAACAAATTTCTTCATCGGGAAAATAGGTATTCAATGGCTCATAATCATCTTTCAAAGGATTCTCTGTCAGGTGATCGGCAATTACTTGACCCTTAACCGCCTTTTGAGTTGTGAACACAATATCAAATTCACTGAGAATCATTTGCCACTTAGCCATGCGTCCAGTGGGCATTGACTTCTCAAGCAAGTACCTCAATGGGTCTGATCGAGATATGAGATAGGTGGTATAGTCCAGGAGATAATGTCTCAATTTTTTAGCAGTCCAAGCCAATGCACAACACAATCTTTTCAAAAATGAATAATTTGCTTCATAGGCAGTAAATTTTTTGCTCAGATAATAGATCGCCTGCTCCTTTTTACCTAAATCATCATGCTGACCGAAAACACAACTCGTGGCTCCATCCAATACTGAGAGATACATGATAAGTAGTCAACCTGACTTTGACGGTACTAAAACAGGAAAATTCAACAGATAATTTTTAATTTTATCAAATACTCGCTGACAGTCTCCATTCCAATCCATTGGAGCATTCTTTCTCAACAACTTAAATAGGGGCTCACAAGCAAGAGTCAACTGAGCAATAAATCTGCCAATGAAATTAAACTTTCTCAAGAAACTCTTCACATCTTTTTGCATTTTTGGTATCGGCATTTCTCGTATGGCCTTTATCTTGGTGAGATCTATCTCAACACCCTTCTTACTGACAATAAAACCTAATAACTTGTCAGCAGGAGACCCGAAAGCACCCTTTGCGGGATTTAATTTTAGATTATATCTTCTTAATCTTTCAAATAACTTTTTCAAATCTGCCCAGTGATCCTCCGCTCTTTTGGACTTGACTATAATGTCATCCACGTAAACTTCTATTTTCTTTGTATCATGTCATGAAACAGTGTAGTCATAGTCCTTTGATAGGTAGCCCATGCATTTTTTAATCCAAAGGGCATAATTCTGTAACAGAATATCCCCTACAGAGTCATGAATGCCGTCTTTTCCCTATCTTCTTCTGCAACCAAAAGTTGATAATATCCAGCGAAACAATCAATAAATGAATCCATTTCATGTCCAACAGTATTGTCCAACAAGATGTGAATGTTAGGCAAAGAAAAATCATCTTTTGGGTTGGCTTTGTTTAAATCTCCGTAATCCACACAAACTCGCACTTCTCTTGACTTTTTGGGAACCGGAACCATATTTGATAGCCAAATAGGATAGTGAGATACAATAATGTTTTGAGCATTGAATTGTTTGACTATCTGCTTTTTAATTTTGAGACTCATTTCTGGTTTAAATTTGCGAGGTTTCTGTTTCATTGGAAGAAAATTTGGGTCTGTTGGCAATCTGTGAACTACTATGTATGTGGAGACTTCAGGCATATCATTATAGGACCATGCGAATATATCCTGGAATAGTGTCAAAAATTCAATCATCTTTTTTCATTGCCTGTTATTTAAATGAACACTAATTTTGACTTCTTTAACTTCTGTCTCAGTGCCAATATTGATAGTTTTTGTTTCTTCCAAGTTAAGTTTGGATTTTTCTTCGTATTGTTCAAAATTCTTAAGTACAGAGTAATAATCTTCTTCGATATTACTCTCACTCTCATTAATAGTTTGCATTATTTTAGGATTTAGAAAAATATAAAAGTTAAACTTATCAGTTTCAAACAAAGTGACATCCAAAAGATCATAGACAGTTATTTTCGCCCATCTAAAAATGAAACAAATTATACAAACATAAATAAATAAAATACAAGTAAACAACTTTTCAATTTATTGAATGAAAGCTTGCATTTTCAAAAGAAGATGTTTACAATCATGAGTCAGCATTAGCTTTTGAAAAAAGATAAAAGTCATTTCAATATTTCGACAAAAAAACTTTCTCGATATAACAAAAGAAATTGAGAATAGTTTCTTTCAAAAGCTAATGCAAGAAAGTCAGAGTCTAACACTAAAACAAATTTTGAGAAAGTAATTCATTTTAGGGCTCCCTCTAGAAATGAATTTTGAATAAAAAATAATCTCGAATTTACCGAAACTCCCTCCGAACAGGGAGATAATCAGATGTCCAATTGTTCAATGATTCTTTCCTGATTTTCTCAAAGTCAACAGCATCAGATGCTTCTTCTGTACCAGTCATTCCACTGAAAAGACGGCTTACCCCTTCTTCAACATCATAGTTTTCATTGCATATTTCAGAAATAATAACCTTGGATGACCTTGAGAAATTGTGATACAGTGGGGGAATATAGAGTGAGACCTGTCTTCCTTCCTTTTCAACTCTCTTCTTCTACTTCATCTCTTTTAAATCCTTACCCATTGGGTGAAAACCAAGCCCAAAATGTTTTTCTGTTCCATCAACTGAATAGGTTCCGTAATTTCCTAGCAGCATCTTTCCAATACCCTTTCCTGGCTGGTAGTTTGTCCTAATTAGCTCCTTAGCTATCATGATACTGGCATTAGGCAATAAGGGCTCCACAGGTGGCTTTCCTTCCGGAATCTAATTAACAGATACAATATCTGAAGCACGAAATCTCCAATTAAGTGATGACTCGGCCTTCGCCTTTTTAGAATGCCCCCGATTTACCACTATAGTGCAATCATCCTCAGCAAAAATAGTAATCAGTCTATCATTCATAATGAATTTTATCATTTGATGCAAAGATGACGGTACCGATTCGGACGAATGAATCCATGGCCGCCCTAACAAAATATTGTATATTCCAAAAAAGTCCATGACCTGGCATGTAACCTGATATTGAGCTGGACCCATCTCGAGCATCAAATCAATCTCTCCTATAGTCTCCTTTCTCGAACCATCAAACACTCTAACAACGGTCAGTGACTGGCGAACTTGTGACCGTGAATATCCTAACTTTTGCAAAGTGCTTCATGGGCAGATGTTCAATGCAGATCCGTTGTCAATCAAAACTCTAGGCAAGTATCTTCCATTCCACCTCACGAAAATGTATAAAGCCTTGTTATGCCTTTTCCCTTTAGGAGTCAACTCGTCTTCAGAAAAGCGAATCTGATTAGATGCCAAAACATTTCCTACTATCCCTGCTAGTTTCTCAGTAGGAATGTCCTTTGAGAACGTGAGATTCATTCAAAACTTTTAAAAGAGCCTCTCGATGCAATTCAGATGTCAACAAAAGATTTAAATTGAAATTTGCGCTGGTATGCGACTCAACTGTTCTACCACTTTGTACTCACTCTTTTTCAAAATCTTCAAAAATTCTTCAACTTCCTTCTCAGTAACTGGCGGTTTAGGAGGTAGTGTGCTCTCCTTTCCTTTAGCTGAAACAACAATCTCTAATTCGATAATCACTCTTCCCAGATCTCAAAATTGTGGAGACATCAATTATTCAATTCAGGAGCTTTCGTAATTCCATGGCACCCTCTGCAGATCTTCAATAGGCATTTGTTCTGGCACATCAATGATCTTTGGTTCTGAAATTTTCAACTCAAATGGTGCAATATCTAGGATAAATGGCTGGGTTGATGAGTTGGCGACAGACAATGTTTCTTCTAACATAACCGGTTCTTTTGGCTGGGTTACAAGTGATGCGAACTTTCTAGTGAAAATATTATCCATGTACTAACTCATAAATTATTTTCCTGACATCATCATTCTAGCTCGTCTGTCATTCCCATCAGTAACACCCACTGTCTATTCAATCGTAACTATCATCTCAGAAGGGTCATCAAGCACTTCATCTAAAGTAATCATCCCTACCGTAGACCCATGCTGAGGCAAAGGATTGTTATCTACATTTGATGTCTATTCTCTTCGTCTCCTTAATCCTATCTCCCCATCGTCAATCATGTCCTGAATCTTATGTTTCAAGGCCCAATAGTTAGCTGTGAGGTGCCCACGACCTCCCGAATGGTAAGCACAGACAGCCTGATGATCATAGTCGTGGGGTAACCCGTTAAAAAAAGTTTTCTATGATATGGTGCCAATTTTGCTCGCTACTCTCAATTGGTCATATATCTGGTCTAAAGGAGGACCCAGGGGAGTGAAAGTTCTAGGTCGTCTCTGTGGAGGGTTGGCGGGACCTGTTGTATTTGGAGGCTAATTGAGCGAAGTATAATTGTTAGTGTAAATAGGTTTCGGGCGGTTCTGCATGGGTGGGCAAAAAATATTTTGTGTGGGTCGAGAGTTTTGAAAAATGAGTTGGGTATTTGGGTAAAATGGTTGGGCATTTGCCGGTTGGGTTTGGGTATTAAAAATAGGTTAAAGGTACTGGGGATAAACGAGTGATGGATGTGCCAACTAAGGGAATCGTGAGCATTGAGAATGGTAATTTGGCTTGTTTTGAAACCTGGGGTTGAGATTTGGGCCTTGATTTATCACAAAAGATATTTCCTCTTCTCTTTTCTCAGGCTTTTTCCCAACTGCTTTCTTCAGATTGTTACCATTTTGCAACGATTCAACTTGCAACTTCATAGCAGTCATGTCTACTACCTTTCCTTTCTTTACCCCTCTTTCGATAGCTTCTGCTTGCTCAATAACCTGGGCAAAGGTCTTTCTAATTGAGTCTATGATAATCTGGTAGTAAGGCGGGTCTTGGATATTGATAAATAATTTCACCATTTCATTCTCATCAATTGGCGAATTTACTTTAGCTGCCACACTCCGCCAACGCTGCCCATAGGCTACATAGCTTTCTGAAGGCTTTTTCTTCAATTCTACCAGTGAAAATCTATCTGGTATCAGATCACAGTTGAACTCATACTGTTTGATAAATGTTCGGGATAAGTCGGTTTAGTTTCGGATTTTTAAAAAATTCAACTTCAAATACCATTCTAAGGCATCCTTCTCCAAGCTCTCTCCAAATAGGCTAATTGGCAATTTCTCATCCCCGGTCAGTTTGTCCAACTTGTTGCAGAACATCTTAAGGTGCACCACGAGGTCACCAGCACCGTTGTATTTAGAAAATTTCGGTACCTTAAACTTTGGAGGCAGTTGAGTATCAAGGAACATACAGAAATCATCATAACTCAAACACCGTATCGATCCAATCCTTAACTTTCTTTGATGAAATCATCAAACCTCTCCAATCTTCGCAACAAGGCTTTTTCTGTCATTCCTGGATTCTCATCCCTATTATAAGGCTCCACATCCACTCCTACTTGATACCCTGAGTCTAGCACGAACTGATGTGTATTGAGGGTCAGTGGTGATTGAGTGTTCAGAGGGAAATGGTTGGCTTGTTGGGGGTATTGGGGTTGGTTCAGAGTATTTTGTGTGTTTCTAGGACTGGGTGGGATTGGAACGGTCATTTGAGGGTTTTGAGTGTTTAGGGGTAGAGGAGGCATTTGTGTATTTTGGGTATTGAGGAGTGGAGTTTGTACTGGAACAGTTGAGACATTATTGTTTGCATTTGGGGCTTTTCCGCTCACATCAGATTGGGATTGTGGAAGTTCTCAAGTGACGGGTGCAATAGAGGTAGAGCCGTTGTTGTTCATGTTACTAATGAAGTGGGCAATGATTTGGCTATGAGAAGACACTTCATGAGTCATGTTATTCATCTTGGTCAACATCTCATCCATCTGAACCCTTAACGCTGTTAACTCTGAAGATTGACTTCCAGCAGGTCCTTCGAATAATTCAGCGAGAACATTCATGTTTATATGTAGCTGTCTAGTACGAGACCGCGTACGAATAGGGTTTCGGTGAAAAGAATCTATGTTTTATAAGTACCTGAAATGTATGTCAGAAAGAAATAAGGTTTAGTTACCCCATCATCATTGTCACTATTAATTTTATTATCACAAAGAAAAAAGAAAAAGACTAAAGTTAGTAAGTATATAAATGATTCGGATGCATGTCCTAGGGGGTGCCCTTATTATGCCAAGGGTAAGTCTAACGTGATGCAACCCTGTCGAAGTATGGCCTGTTTACCAAACCTGTGTTTCCAAATAAGAAAAAGACCATTTTCATTGATAGAGCTAAAATTTAAAATGCACTGTTTACATCATTTCTCGAAGATGACTGTGTACAAAATCATTAAATCTCTTTAACCTATCTATCATAGTGTCTTTTGATTCTCTAAAGTAGGGATTTTTCATGCGTTTCGCTTCATCATACAATTCACTATATTTCCTCTTTAACTCTTGATGCTTCTCTCTTGACTGTTTGTACAACTCTTTGTTTTGTTCTGCCATTTTCTTATTCAACTACACAGATTGTTTTAGTTGTAGGTTCTCTTTATCTTTTGCTTCAATGATGGCCATCAATCTTCTCACTTCCTCGGACGGTGCCACTTGTGGTCTGTTCCCTTTGAGATTCCAAAATCAATTTTCGTACTGAGGAGTGACCAAACCCTTTTGCTTGGACTGTGGATCATAGACAATGTTGTCATCATTGGATAATGTGCCCCAAGCAGAAGTGATTTGGGTCTTCATTGGAACAGGGTTCGGACAAATTCCTTTATCAAAACTGATGGTGAAATTGACTAGTTCAGGTGTAGGTGGCAAGCCCTGAACACGTCCAAGTTGTCTGAGGAACTTCTTCGGTGTGTAAGCAGCAATGCCCTGAGTCCCCAACAACGGTATGAAGTCTAATGACTTTGTACGAAAAGCTGGCTTAAGGCAATCGATCCAATCTAATACCCATCTGATTCCTTGGTGTGGCAATGTCTTTAAGAAATCCAAATATTCGGATGAATTCATTGGTTTGTCATTCTTATTAACCCTCTTTGATGAGTGACAATCCAGTCATATCCGACCAATGGCAAACTATCACGGATAGGTGAGCAACTTTTGAAATGTTCCATGGCCCATATATACAGGATCCGGTTTGACCCATGAAAGAAATTTTTTCCTCTTTGACAATTTGTACATGAAACGAATATGTCTGCCAATACCGTTGGTACTATAGAAACTCTTTGGCCTCCAATACCAAAGAATAGATCGGTCATAAGTTTGGTGGTCTTGAAATATATCCTCTTGTCTCTCTTAAGAAAAAGGTAGATGCTGGCCATTACGAACCCATATACCATCGGTCTCTTATGCTCCCATATCGTCTTAGATGCAAATGTGAAGTCCTCCATGTGTCAGTCGAACCCATCTTTTGCTGCGAACCGATTGAATAGGAATTTTACATCCACGCTCTGATCTGACCCTTGCATTACGGATTCTTTTAAACCAGTAAAATGACAAAATTCGACATTTCCTGAAGCAGTGGAAAATATTATTGATGTATGTTTCATTGTCAAATTTAGCCAACCGGACACCTCTTCAATAGTAACAGTCATCTCTCGATCCCCAATCGTAAATGCTGAGCAATTAGGATACCATAGGTGAACCAAAACTTCCACCAAACGTCCATCTGCCTCTATACCTTTAAAATCACCAATTGGCCCTAAGAACGCTGCTACTTGATTGATTTCCCTAGAGGACATGAGTGTTGGCCATTTCTGGACTTCAGGTGAAACTGCCAACATCTGGTAGATGTGTTGTGGACTGTCCATCTGAAGCATGTCACCCATATTAGATATCTTACCTACAGGCCCTACTTCTTGAGTTTTATAAAAAATTTAAACATGCAATTCCCATAAAAGGGTTATATACCCACGGGAAACAAGGTTGGCTTATTCCTAAAAATGGGGTTCCCTAGGCGACATCCTTTTCTAGGGTTAATGCATGATGCCAGTTTATTAAAGCAGAACAAAAATAGGCAAAACTCTTGAAACAATGATGTTAAAGAATCCTATCTACAATGATGCATAATGATTTTAAATTTTCTTCCCTTTTTTTTTTTGAAGAAAGATGGATCACAAACTGTATAAAAGATTACTAATTTCAAATTCATGCATTTGCTATAAAATAGGTATGTATAGTAAAAATGTCTTAAAAAAAAAGAAATTCAGATTTACAACTTAAACACGATGTATACGAGTCAAAAATCAGATTTTGAAATTTATAAAAATTATCATTATTGAATTCTTGGGTACTTTTGGTTTGCAAAAAATGAACTTTTGTGAAAACTTGTAGATACCATATATTTAATTTTCGAAAGAAATGAACTTGTAAGACGAAAATATGAACGTGCAAAAAGTGGGTCGATTTCTTACAAGAGCACCGTGCCAAGGCTCTTTATTCTACGGTTATGAATGCAATCAAAATGAGAGAGAATGTATTAGTTTTCAACAATATCATATAACACACTGATAAAGCAAATAGCAATAAGCAGTAAAACAGAAAAATAAAGAGGGGTGGATTCCCTCCTCTCGTGCCTAGTGTATCTGATAGGGTAAGGCTAATTCTACTATAGGTTATTCTACATAGATGCATGAGGTTGGGCTCACTAATGCATCTAAACTCAATAAGGCTACGGTTCTCAAGCCTTCAGACCTAAGGGTAAGGGTCATTAATCCCAAAGCCCTTAATCGGTGGCTCGAGTGATCCCCCAGACACTGCTAAGTGCACATCGTGCCCCGGCCACGTGTCCGAGTGGATCAATTCTTTAAAGCCCAAATCTCTAGACTTGTGGACTCAAGTCGAGAGTTTGGGTAATCTCCTAGACATGATCACGTGCACATCGTGCCACGATCACATATCCAAGTGGATCAATCCTAATTCTTAAAGGGATGGGTGGGTGACAACCACCAAAAAGAGAAAGGGTAAAAATAATCGTATGCACGTATGATGGTGCTCCTTTGAGAGGAGAGAATGTAATATTAACACGCGTAGGCTCTAAGGGTGACTAAGCCCCTCCCAAATGCAAGCGTGGTCGAATAAAGCAATAACAAGTAAACAAATCATACATAGATCACATAAGTAGCCGAGAGATGGGAAGCGTGTGAGATACAAAAGAAAAAACCTAAAAACTTAAAAAGAAAAATGCAATCCTAATATCCAAATGTGATAAAATGAGAGGGTTAGAAAAGGAAGAAATGACTAAACCTAGTGCTCGGACTCACTAGTGATCCCCAGTGGAGTCTCCAGCTGTCGTGCCCCATTTTTCGTTCGAAAGTCGGAAAAATGAAGAATTAATGTTCGTGGATATTTATTGGAAAAAGAGTGTAAATTTTTGTAAAAATAACTTTTTTAGAAAATGCTTTATAAAAGATAGTTCGATAAAAAAGTGACAAACAAATGCTTTATTTTGAAAACAAAAGAAAAGGGCTTAAAATGAGACTTTGAAAATGCGACGATTTTTTGTCCCAAAAATAGAGTCTAAAAAGGGTTTTTTTAGTGAAAGAGGAGTCGCCACTTGGTATTGAGTTTTGGTGTACCAAGTCACCAGAAAATATTTTGTAAAAGGTAAAAAATTGGGAATGATTTATTTGAAAAAATGATTTTTGAGAAAATATAAGAAAAACAAGAAAAATCCTTTTTAAGACAACTCCAGGTCTTTGAAAACAAGAGAAAAAGATTCGGGAGTCACAATTGAAGAAAAGGAAGGCAAAGCTTACACCTAAGGCACCCTTTCAACCTAGCCGAAACTAATTGTGAGGTTTAGTCTAAATTTTTCTAATATAACCCTAAGATTTTATCACATTTGGATGCAACTATATGAATGCAAATCTAGTCCTAAAAATGGATATCGTTAAGGGACAAAATGTTCCATTGAGGTTTAATCAAAATTATCGCATTAATTGCGAAACCCGAATGTAAACCTCGATGGAGTCACGAGTATGGATGCAAAAATGGAATGCAAAAGAAAAGGAAAATAGTAATATAAGTAGTAAGTGAACAAAGAAAGTAGGGATGCAACATAACGGGTACGGAAAACTAATAGGCTCGTGACTAGCTATTCCTACTCACGGAAGGGGGAACGGCATGTACGCCACCACTTCCCACGTGGGTAGATGACTATTTCTTAGTCAAAAATCATACAAATGACCTAAATTTCTATGTGTACTGGAATCTAAATGTTATGCACTAAATAGATGTTAAAATAGATAATAAATGGTAAAGTATATATAAAAATCATAGAAAAATGGAAAAGGCCTAAAAAAGATAAAATGCGTGTGAAATGTCATGAAATGCACACGAGAAATGATTCTAATACTAAAATGACCTAAAGGTCTAGCATTGAACTAGCCTATTTTTCTATAAATTCTCCACTAGCGTTGGACTAGCGAAGAAATTGGAATTAACCACAACTAGCGTTGGACTAGTGTGGCGACGACACACATATAGAATAATAAAGCAAGTAAGTAAATAAAGCATAGGTTAAGGCATAGATTAAAGCAATAATCATGTAAAAGCAAATAACAGCACATAGGAGCACATAGCACACAAGCATGATATTCTAGATGTAGAGTCCTAGGGAAAGAAGATAAAACACATAAGCACATAGCACACAAAGCCCTAACTATTACACCAGAGAATAACCTAATTACAATCTAAAAATGGAAAAAGAATAAAAGATATCCTATCTAACCTATCTATTACACTTTCTATCTGAAATACATAGGCTTTTGTTAAATAGATAAAACATAAACTATCTATTACATTAACTATCTAAGTACAAAAAATTTACTAAATAGAATATTATATATCTATTACATTTCTTTGAATAATTAAAAAAATTAAATTCAGGTTAATAACATAACATAAATAAATAAATACTCACACATGAATAAAAATAATAAACACAAAAAGATGCATAAAAAAAACATATAGAAAACACATAGGAGCACGTAGGAGCACATAAAGAAACATTGGAAGGATAATAAAGGTAACTCTCGTTCGAAGGCTCGGTATAAATGCTAACAACATGAACAAACATGTCAAGGTACCACTATTTAAAGTATAAAAATATGAAATACTTAAAATTGGGGATAAAATGTAAAGTTCGAGCAAAGCTAGGGGACTTAGAATAAAATTTCAACAAGTTTAGGGATTTAGAATAAAATTCCAGCAAGTATTTATGACTTAAAACTAAAATTTCAGCAAGTTTAGGACTTAAAACTAAGATTCTAGCAAGTTTAGGGACTTAGAATAAAATTTCAGCAAGTATAATGACAAAAATAAAATTACCGGAAGGTTGGGGGACAAAAATGCAATTTTCAGCAATATAAGGGACCAAATTTACAATTTTCAGCAACATTCAAGGGTGAAAATACAATTCCAGCAATATTCTAGGGTCAAAAATACAATTCCAGCAATGCATGGGGGATAAAAAGGTGAACTAGAGCAAACCTAGGGGGTCAATTAAAATAAATAAGGACTTAAATGAAGTAAACTAAAGTATTGAAGGGCATAATTAAACAATTAAGAACCTAAGGGGGCAAAATGTAAATAAATATAATCTGATGAAAATAATAAAAATAAATAACTAAAGAAAAACTAAGTGTTGGCTACCATTTTTTTTTTCTCTGCCTCCCTCTTCGGATTTTTCTCTCTTCATTCTCTATCCTCGGATTTTTCTCTGGCCCTTTCTCTTCGGATTTTTCTCCTCGGCCCTCACTCTCACTCTCTTCTTCTCTTCTTATCTTCTTCTCTTCGGCTCACTCACACTCTCTTCTTCTCTCTTCTCTTCTTCTCTTCTTCTCTTCAGCTCACTCACTCTCTTCTTCTCTTCTTCTCTTCAGCTCACTCTCTTCTTCTTTTCTTCTCTTCTTCTCACTCACTCACTCTCTTCTTCTCTTCTTCTCTTTGGCTCACTCACTCACTCTCTTCTTCTCCTCTTCTCTTCGGGTCACTCACTCTCACTCTCTTCTTCTTTTCTCCCCTTCTTCTCTTCTTCTCTTCAGCTCACTCACTCACTCTCTCTTCTTCTCTTCTTCTCTTCGGCTCACTCACTCACTCTCTTCTTCTCTTCTTCTCTTCGGCTCACTCACTCACTCTCTCTTCTTCTCTTCTTCTCTTCGGCTCACTCACTCATTCTCTCTTCTTCTCTTCTTCTCTTTTTCTCTTCGGCTTACTCACTCACTCTCTTCTTCTCTTCTTCTCTTCGGCTCACTCACTCACTCTCTTCTTCTCTTCTTCTCTTCTTCTCCTCTTCTCTTCGGCTCACTCACTCACTCTCTTCTTCTCTTCTTCTCCTCTTCTCTTATTCTCCTCTTCTCTTCGGCTCACTCACTCACTCTCTTTTCTTCTCTTCTTCTCTTCGGCTCACTCACTCTCACTCTCTCTTTCTCACTGGTTCTCTCCTCGGTTCTTTTTTTTTTTTCGTTAAGTTCAAAATCATGCCACAAAATCTTTAATGTCCACAGGTAAGATCATCATAAACCCATCAAGCATGCACCGATAAAATGGGTATGAATTAACTGGAAGAGAATTTGAAAGACTTACCTCTCGGCCGAGGGATAAAGATGGCGGTGAAAGGGCTGCTACCGGCTGCTGGAGGAAATGTCACTGGTATTGATTGTTGGAGCTTCGGTCGTCCAATGAGACTGATTTTTGCAGGAAGGGAGTGAAGTGTGATTGTGTGTGTGGTGTGTGTGTGTGTATGATAATGCAAAGAAAGAGAGGAAGAAAAGTGAGTTGTGTGTATTTTGTGATGTTATCAGATGAGTTGTGAAGGAGCTAAGAAGGAGAAAAAAAAATGTGTCTGTATTTTTTGAGAGAAAAATGGAACTCTCCAATTGAGTGTGTGTATTTTTTCTGATGTGTGTAGATGAGTTGTGTGAGTGTAGGTAGGGGTGGGCAAAAATAACCGGAAAACCGAAAAACCGTAATAACCGGTCCATTCCGAACCGAAAAATGAGGGTAACCGAACCGAATTTTGAAAGCAGTTAGGTTAACCGAACCTCATTTGTAAAAGCGGTTCCGGGTATCAATTTTCAAAAACCGCGGTTAACCGAACCGGTCCATATATACGTCTTAAAGGCTAATATTTGTAATTTTATAGAGGAATTGAGGAATATTAATTCATTTCATTTTCAAGTTTAAGATTATTTTAAAACGTAAATATCGTATTTAATTTTTCTTTCAATTTAATTTCTTGATGCTAACTGAAAAATTATTTTCATATAATTGAAATACATAATTTTTTTACTCTTAAAAAGAGCAATCTTTTTTAACCTTTTTTAATTTTAAAAAGAGTGGATGCAAGAGTTTCAATTGTAATCTTATTGCTCATTTTTTAAATTAATTGAAATTGTATAAGCATTTTTTTAATTTGAGCAAAGTTTTATGTTATAATATTTTGATCTATTTTGTCAAATTAACTTAAACTATACGGTTCCGGTTACCCGAGATACCCGACCCTCTTTAACCGGGTAACCGATAAGCGGTTAACCGATTAATGAGGGTCGGATACGGTTTCTAAATTAGGCAAACCGGTACAAGCGGTTCCGGTTCGAATATTAGGTGTGTGGACCAGTTAACCGGTCCATGCCCACCCTTAAGTGTAGGTGTCTGTTTTGTGATAATGGAGAGTAGGGTGAAGAAGGAAAGAAAATCCACCAAAATCCCCTCAAATTTGGTTTAGGTGGTGTTGATTGGATTTCTTCTGCTGCTGCGTGCAGCAGCTGCAGTCAAACTGCAACTGCTGTAGCAGTTTTTTTTTTTTTTTTGCAATAATAAATTTTTTTAATGAAAAATCAAAATAAATAGTAAATAATGTTGAAGAATTATGAAAATTTTATAAAAAAATCTACAGATTCATAAAATGCATGTATAAAATTTTTTGATACGAAAATTCTAATAATAAGAACATATTTGAACATGTTTCATATGTGACAAAAAATTATGAAAAGAAAAATAAAAATACTAAATGACCATTAAAAATTGTAAAATCTTTACACAAAATATATTATCACACAAAATATGTATACTAAAATTTTCACTCAGAAATTTTAACATATATGCATTCTTGGGTAACGTGCCTTTAACAAACAAAACGGACGAAAATTAAATAAATACTTGAATGACCTCCAAAAATTATGTAATTTTGATAGAAATTTTATGAATATACAAAATGCACATAAAAAATTTTTTACTTGAAAATTCTCGTAAAACAAAGTGCATTGGGAAACGTGCCATTAAGTAAAAAATACTAAAATTTTAAATAAATACTAGATGACTCCAAAAATCATTCAAATTAGAAATAATGATAAAAATAGTAAAATTGTGTATTTAGGAAATAAAACAAAAATAAAATAATGTTTATGTGGTGAAATTACCATTTTGCCCTGATGTGACGAATTAGTCATAAATTGCATGAAAACTGTAATCGACCTCGGGAAATAAAAAATATCCCTTAAATGAAGCAACATACATATTTTTACAAAAGGTGTGTCAAAATTTGGTGTCTACAGAGGTGCATGCCCGATGCCAGATTAGGAGACTGAGAAGATTTTGCTGCTCATCGGCACCACGAGACCCAAATGAACAACAATTCCGTCGGCATTAGGGCGTTCGAGAACTTGTATACTTGTAAATATGAATTTTGTTTTTACACAGTTTGATAAATTGTATACTTGTACATTCAATTATAAAGCATTTTACCATTTGGCTCAAAGGTAAAAACTAATTTTCATATATTTTTTAAAACAACCGATACTAAACCTTACAAATATCATAAATTATGAAAATATTAAAAATGAAAATTAAGAAAAAATTAGTTTTTAACCCTGAAAAGTTATTATACATTTGGAATATGTTTAACAGTATGAAAACTAAATTTAGGATCCAAAATTTACCTACAAAAGATATTCCCAAAGTCAAATTACCATTTTACCCTCAAATTGACATAATAGACGGAAAAATAACAATCCATTTTGAAAAAATGACCAAATTTTTAAATCTATATAAGTGCATAAATTGTAAATTTAAAATTACAAAATTTGTGAAAAAATTAGTTTATGTCATAAATTACCATTTTGTCCCTATAACTCCACGTTCCCCATTTTTACCTTAAAATTAGATTTTGACAACAAATATAAAATGCCCCCAGAAAATTAAGTCGTATGTCAAAATTTGATGTCTACGGCTTTATTATTTATGATCTAAAATATTACAATTTAACACACAATCCTTCCACATAATATATATAATTTAAACTACCTCAATTATTTTGGATAATAAAATCTACAAACTTACCAAAAAACACTAATCCTTCAAACTCTAAAACCCTAAACCCTAAACAAAAACCAAAACCCTAACAAACGGACGCAAAAAAAAAGCACTGAAAAAGAAAAAAGCTGCTAGACGCGGTAGGGCTGCCGTGTTTAAAAAAAAATTGCCCACTGCATTTGCCAAACGCCGTGGGCATAAAAACCAAAAAAATTCCAACAGTAACCATAATTAGTGTATGATTTTGGTTTTAAGCAATATTCTAATCAATTTGCCTTAACTCACACATCACACCATCCCACTTGCATACTTCACATTAGATATTATCCAAATTTCAAACTCTCATTCATACCACTAGTATCTTTTTTCATCACAATTTCAATTCATTCATCCTTATTAGTCAGCTGGATAGCAAAAAATCATCCCACAACTTCCTCCAACTATCCATTATCTCCTTGATTTAACTCCAATCTATCACCATTACTCAACCATTTTTTTCATTCTATCTTCATTCATCACCAACCATAAAAACTACCTTAACCCTCCAAAATCATCTTCTTCGCATTTTTAATCACTTGTCTACTATTAATCATCCGCAGCAGTTGCAATATCTTCATTTACCCAATTTCACCACCTCTATTCATTAGGATCACCTTACCTGCATAATCACATCTAAGAACCCTAATGTAAAACCATAATTGTCGCATAAGGCCTCAATTACAATTTCCTACATAGAAACTATCCTTAATCACCATTACTTGCTGCACCTCGTAGAACCAACATCCTTCATACCTCTTTTATCCTCACCATTTTATCTTCCAAATATAGTAGCAAAACTACCATTCTGAACAATATTTACTTCATCATTCACTCTTGTCCTCATCCATTAGAACCCTCTCCTTTCTAGCTCCAGCAACAAAAGAAAAAAGTAGCAGCAGCTGCTAAACCACAGTAGCAATGCAGCACCAAACACAACTTCCTCACTATTGCTCTGTTCACCAAAATCACCATCTTATCATTATAACAACTCTATCACAGCTCAGTCTCCAATCAAGTCATCACTATTGCATACTTATTCACTCTCACCAGCATAGCCTCCACACTATTGCGTTATCATTTTACTACAAGAATATTTTTTTCACCTGTATCACCAAACAATTGCAGTAACCACTTCTCTTACAATCACTTTTACACCATCTATTAGTCTCCTACACAATCTTACTTGCACACATTTTACCTTACACGCCTATACTCACAGCACATCATTCATCAACTCATACTCGCCATAACCTCAAACTTGCAATGTCCAACATCCTTACACCTACAGTATTTTACACAATCTACAACAATTGCTCAACACTATACACTTATTCAAAACTTCAGCACTCTAATTATACTAGACTTTACATTTGCACTCTCAGCTCACAACACACTGTCTCGTACAAACAACTCTAGTGAACACAACTACACGCCACATAGACCTTACTTGCCATCTTTAAACACATAGTAGAATCCCACTGCCAACAAAAGACTCATACACTACCACAGTCTTCACAACTTCACACTCAGCTCATACATCTCACTTTCACTCAACTTGTAACTTTTTAACTAACTATCATTGTACTCTCAACTTACAGTACACGCTCAAACACACTATAATGTTTTTCCACAACATCACAACATCAACACCAATTGCGAACATACTACAATCACACAGAACCACACTGCTGCACCATTATCATAACACCATTACACTTTCTCAACATGTACACATTCACACTTGCATTCCCTCATCTGCTCACACTATCACTATCTCACAATAGAACACACCGCACATAGCCCATACCAATACCTACATATATCATAATACACCTACTACTGCATACAAACATAGAAACAGACCAACCACTGTGCACAAAACTCACATTGGTCACTTTTACGCACAACACATGTGCAGCCATATACACCACCCTAATTCACACACACACAACTAAACTCATTTTTGCAGAAACCATCACAGACACACATCAATTTGGACACAAACACAAACACGCACACAAACACCTTGTGTACATTTAGAATCCCATACACTATTGCACAAACATGCAAACGTGCAAAAAGAAAAAAAAAGGAATAATTGCAAAATGAGAAGAAATAGAGCATTTTGCTGAAATCGCTAAATTTCTTGAAACTCACTTCCATTGCCTCAAACATGACTTGAAAAGCATTGTAAGACTTCTTTTGATTTTATTTAATCAAATTTGGTTTAAATTTCCTAAAAATAATTATGCTTTTGTTTATGCCCAACATCTTTTTGATAAAATGCTTTACATTATTCTTGGTCAAATTTTCGTCACTTTTGACTTGATTATGATTTTAACTTATGTCGTTTTGTGTGTGTGTGTGTGCAATGAGAATGTGATTTTGATGGCTGGAAAAAATAGTTAGAAAATAAAGAAGGAAAAGAAGAGGAAAAAGGCAAAAATAAGAAGGAAAAATTGCACTTGAGAGCCATTCTGATGAACATTAGAAGAAATAGAAAATTTTAAATAATTGCAAATTAGTCCCCTAGTTTCTCCCCTATTTTGATTTGAACCCTAAATTTTTTTTTTATTTTTTGCAATTAGGGCCTTTAGGGACTCTTAAGTGTTAAAAGTAGATATTAGTGCTAAGTTAAGAATGAATTACTTATTATTTAGTTTAATTTATTTCAATTAATATGACATTAAATTAGCAAAATTAATATAATTGTGAGCCCATTATTGTAACATTAAAGGATTGTAATTTTATTTTTATTTTTTTGCATGTTTAATTCATTATTGTGACAAAAAATGCAAATAAATGCATCATGATGCTTTTCTTGTAAGTTTTTCAACGAAGGCTTAAAATTTATATATTTCCTTTCTAATTAATATTTTAGTGTATCTGTGATTTATTTGATTTAACTCAGTATATTTTAGCTCAATTAAATTCAATTTAGGCCTTAAAACAGAAGGGTACAAATTAAACTTGCAATTGATTTTACCAAAGTACAGAATTTTTGAGTAAATAACTCGGCAATTCCCCTCTCAACTATGCTCTCAAATTTATAGTTTCCTTTTTTTGAAAAACTGGGAGTCATCTAAATAAGGTTTTACTTTGCACAAAAATGATTTCTTCTATAAAGAATTCTTTTTGGTGACTCGATATACCTAAAATCCAATATCGAGTGGCAACTTTGAATTTTATAAAAAAACCATTCTTTTAGATTTGTTTTTGAGCCCACAAAACGTTGCATTGTTCTAAATCCCCATTTTAGGTCCATTTGTATTTTTTATTTAGTTGTTTTATTAAAAGCTCAAAAACAAAAAACTCCCTTAATATTTTGCTTTTACTATTATTCTTGTTTAGTTTTTCTCAAAAATTCCAAAAAAAAAATCTTAAAACTCTAATTAGCTTTCAGGTTCATTTCAACCAGCTTTTTCATAGCTTTTAGTTTTTACTGGTTTCTATTTTTATTTTATTTTCAATGAAAATATGGGAGTGGCAACTTGTAGTTCATGATTTTTCACATTATTGTGGATCAATGAAGGAAGATGATGTTTGAGGGTAAATGAGTGTATTTAGACTAAATTAATGTAAAGATGGATACAAAAAGGAATTGAGTATTATATTGTGTTTGGTAACATCTAAAATACTTTCTTTTTCTTTTGTCATTTTATGAAGCCACAAGGAGTGTGGAATAATTCATCCACTAACTTATAGTTATCTTTTCATATTCATACCAAAAACAAGAGGACAGATGTATAATAAAAGGTTAACTACAATAACCTACCTTTATTTACACCACATCCTTTACTCCTTCCATCTTTTATTAGCTTGTAACCTCCTTTAGTCAATTTCTTCAAAAGAAAATAATAAAAGAAAGAACCGCAAAAAAAGAAAAAGAAAAAGATACAAGCCTTCTTTTAGTTAAAGCAATATATAATTCTTGACAATAATGCCCTCATTATTATATATATTTTTTACACTACAAGAAATTGAGTTTTTACCCACATATAAATTTGACACACATAATATGTGTGGTTATTTAGCTACACATTTATTTTATATGTATGGGTAAATCTAATAAGAATAATTACTGTATTTTACACATTTATGAAGTGTAGTAAAAGTCTATAGTTACATATGAATTTGGTGGGAGAATTTCCCTCCAAATATTGAGACTTGGTGGCATTTTCTATTTTTTGGAGTGCTGATGTGTTGTTTTAGTTATTTATATTAAGTATGGGTAAAAGTCTATAACTATCTATGAATTTGGTAGGAGAATTCCCCTCTACATATTGAGACTTGATGTTATTTTTAATTTTTTTTTAGAATGCTGATGTGACTTTTTGATTATTTATATTATCCACACATACGTAACAAATGTCAATTATGTGTGGCCGATACTTTCATATTTTCCTACACATAATTTGAAGTGTTAAATATGTGCAGGTGAATGTTTGGACACTAATCTTTTAGCAATGGAGCATGATGACGTAGAAAAAATGCCACTTCAGCTATAAATATATACTAATATTATATATGAAATTACTATTTTATCTTTAGTTCATGAAATTGTGAGTTTTTTTGTCTTTGCATTATAATCAAAAGGAGGTTAACATGGTAAATTTATGTTTGTAAATAAAAACTTAATAAAAAAAGAAGCAAGAAAACAATCAAAACCTAAAATCACTTCTAGAAAACAATTGGCCCAAACACTCCTCCACCAGTCCTCCACCTAATCCCCAAAATCTAAACCCTAACTTCGACCTCATCGCCATCTAATTTCACCGTCACAAGGTGCGGATTTGCCTCGTTGTTGCAAGGTGCGAATTTGCCTCGTTGTTGCAAGGTGCAGCTTTGCCTCGCGGTTGCACGAGCTTCTATTGGCTAGGAAAATGACAAAGAGGCTAGATATTGCCCTCCTCAGCTGTAAGTTCCCTTCATTTTCTGTCAATTCCTTGGCTTAAATAGGTTTTGCTTTTGTACATTCTACAATCTAGGTTCACCATTGTTGTTGATTTTCTCAAGAAAGATCTAGGTTCACCATTGTTGTTAGTTCTCACAAGAGAGATTTATTTTTGTTTGATAGTTCGGTGTGTGTGTTTGTATGAGAAGAATTGGCGTTTTGATTAGGGGTTCTAGTTACAATAGGAATTCATGCGATTCGGAAACCATAGAAAGAAAGTGAAAGGAACAGAAAAGAGGAAAGGCATTATTTTGGACATGTATCTTTGCGCAAGCAGAAAGTTTTGAGTGTCTTGATTTGTTGTCAATTTGTTTCAGAATATTGGAGTAATCAACTTGGAAGGAGTTTTCACCTAGATAAGTGATGTACTACATTTTTTTTTCTTTTTTCCCATTTCTCTGGTTTTCTAGGTGCCTTGGAACTGATTTTGAAAGGGATTGCATCTTGTAGGTGTATAGAGTTATTTCTTTCTTTGAATGGGTGTGTATTTCCTCGACCAGTTGCTGCTAGATAATGCAGTTTTCCTTTCTCTAAACAGGGAACAGGGACTAGGTAATCTTTTAAACATTTTTAGCATGGTTTTTGAAAAGTTCGTAAAGAGATTCAAGCATAAGATCCGTGTGATTCCACTCTGTTCATTCTCCAATTTCCCAAAATGCTACCCCTTTCAGAAATCTCTATCAAGCTCTAGAATTTGAACTTCTGACGGAAATTTGTGCAGATACATAATGTGGTACTCAGTTTTGGTTGGAAGGTTGGTGCTTTTGGAGAAAGAACTTTAGACCTAAAATTGCATTTTTCAGATTAGTTTGCTCCTAGGTTCTGAACACTCTTGAAGCTAAGTTAGTCTAAGTGGAGTCTGTCTGTCGACTCAAAATATTATAGTGACTCATTGCTTTGTAACTACATTCTCTGTTTTCCTTTAAACTAGGTTGTATTTTTTGGAAGTTTGATTGGTATTACTAAGCATACTCTATCTGCTTCCGTCATCAGTTGTGGGAATTGGTTGATTTTCTGGAGAATGCATCAGAGGGATTTTGAGCTTCCCAAGTTTCTATCTTCATGGTAATCAAATGTTCTCCTTGACATCTAATGGTTTTCCTAGTAGATACTTATCCGTCGATTGATAGCAAATGGCTATAGTACTTCTTAAATACTAATATGGCCTTTTTTTTGCGGGGGGAGAGGGGGTTGGGGATGTTGTGGCAGGGGCAGAAACTTTACAGTGGTATGTAATGATATGGAAGTTGAGTTCCTATGCATAGATTACAGTTACGTAGGCACCATTTTGTTATTTAAGGATTTGTTTATTTAAAAATACGTTTGTGCATTGGTTATATTTATCGATTTTCTGACCTTTTTGCTAACTGCTGATATTTGCACTACTTTTGACTTGATTGAGAAATTGGGATATTAAAATTGTGTGTTTCCTTGTTAGAATTTGTTATCCTGTTTTTTTTTTTCCCCATAAATGCATGATCTCTCTTGTTGCATGAGATTTATCAGATTTTTGAATGACATCTTCTCTTTTGTCAAAGGAAATTTAATGGGCTTAAACCCTTGGTATGACTGATTTATTTGCCCAATGACTTGTAGTGCACTTAAACCTCCATGGGGAAAACATTAGCTAGGCCGAATTTGCAGTTTGAGCATAAACCATTCTTGGCTTATTGTGTGATTTGAATTAGTTGATGAATACTTTTTAGAAACATTTGTTACAAAATATTGAACATTGGGAATTTGTTGTGAGCGAAAGAATGAAGAGATCTATTCTCATGTTGGCAAAAGTATAATTTGGGAAAACTGAAATAACATCAAAGTATTTATCTTTCCATTTTGTGTAAAGGTACATGATCATGTCGGGCATTTATTAAATCTTACAATGAGATCTTTTCCCTTCCCTTTCAAGTGTCTCCCTGTCCCTTTTTTGTTTCCCAATGCATCCACAACAAGAAATAAATAACATTGCATTAGATATAAGTTTGCTCTAAGCTGAAGTCATCCACTTTCATTGCAATTCACTAGAGGATTTGGGTAACAATTTACTTAAAAAAATGTGAAATTGGATATTAATTGTTTTGCTAGAATGAGGAATCAAACAATTTGAACAACGTAAGTTGATATGCAGGTTGAATAGATGATGCAGGTCATTGATGAGTGTTTAAGTTCTGATAAGTTTTCAAGTATGAAAGTTGAGATTCAAATAGTTCTTTTCTTATCCACAGCACTTCATCTAGTCTGAGGCACGGCCAAAGAAGGTAACAAACACTGATATCTTAAATCAATAGTACATTTAACATATGGAAGTGATGATAATGTCTACTTTTTGTGGGGCTTTGCTGATTTTTAATTTCACGTAATATCCAATATTGCATTTGGATTGGAATATCACATTTTCTACTTTTATTTTCTACCTTTTACCTATTCCATGAAACTAACTCTGTTTGTTTGACATTGGAATATTACACAACTTTATTTACTTCCTTTTGGTTTTGGTAGGCTCTACTTTTGGTTTTGGTAGAATTCAGAATACCTAGTGCTAAACTTCTGAAAAGCTAAGGAATATTACAAACTGAAACTTACGTTAGCTAACATGTTTTTTTCTTAGAATAAAAATCCTTGATAAAATTTCAGCAACGAGGAGCTTTGTGAAGTGACATCCAAACATTCCTCTAGTCATGTGAACAATTATTGGTTACAAGATATGCTTAGCAGCTCCCAAACCACCAATAAAACCTTTATACACTTAGAAAAACAAGATAAGCTCAATATAATCATATCAATCAAAGAAAGAAAAGAAATGAACGTAGTCTTGTAGTAGTAGTAATACGAGTAATTCAAAAAATGAAGTACACCTCGTTTACTTTATATAACACCACACAATCAATTACGGTTGTCTTTCTTTTTTTGAAGAACATATTTTAACTAGTCAAGTTGTAAATGGATACCAAATGAAACAGGTAATTGTCAATGTGGGTGACTATGTTGATTATCCCACCCTCCAGTAGCTCAATCTTGAATTTGGTCCATTCAGCACCTTTATTGACAAATTAACATCAAATAATAACCTTCCCTGAGTTTTGGATGACATCAATGCACGTTCATTCCCATTTTTAGATGAAGTAAACTGAAATACCAAGTCAAGTTTCTCAAGATGGAAATAATATATGTATTTAGCACTCTCAAATTCTTTTCAAAATTAGAAAGAAATGATTAAAACTTTTCATAATAAAAGAGAATAGATTAGAACTTTACACAAGTATCATCCCTAACATTTAATCCAAGGAACCATTAGGATCAGCTAAATTTGGCCTTATAAATACTAAAACTTGACCTACTTTTCTTTTTAACCTCCCCTAGCATAGTCTATTGAAATTCTTTGTTAGCTATAAGTTGATCGGTGCATGAACAAAATCGAAGAACCTCCTATTTTGCCAGGCATATAGCAATTATGCTGCGCATTGTCAAACCAAACATTGTCCAACACAGATATATTCGTACATAGATAGATATATTTGTTTATTTATCATATCTATGTATTGGATAAATGGGTAGTTTTTGTTGGTTAGATGGTTTGTTGATGTTAAATACTATTTTAATATTTTTAACGTTGCCTCATTTTAGGTCGTTAGTACATATATAATATGGATCACCAATGGGTAAAGAACTGGAATCGGATATCTCCTGAGTATGTGGAGGGGATAAAGGACTTTGTAAATGTTGCCAGACAAAATTTGAATTCTAAGGGGTTAACTTTATGCCCTTGCTTCAACTGTCTCAATACAATGTATCAAAGCATAGAGGTTATTAGAACTCATTTGATTAGTGTTGGAATCAATGACTCGTACACGCAGTGGGTGTACCATGGTGAGAAAGAAGTTGACGAGGAAAGTGTGGCTAACGAGGATTTTGTTAATGATGAACTTGATGGCTCGAGAACAGGGCTATACGATACCATTGGTGATCAATTTTTCAATGTTGGGCCTAGAGACGATTTAGCTAGAAATAAACAATCAACTGCTGAAAAGGCCCATTATGAGAAGCTTTGGCCTAATTCTACTCGTAAGGTAATGTATACATTACATATATTTGATACAATAATGAACTATTCTAGCAAATTCAGCTGAAATTATAGAAGTAGACTGCTTACCTTGGTTCTTTTTCTTGAATCTTTGATTGAAATGGCTGTATAAGATGGATATTGATATTGATTGAAGAGCTAGTTTTCTTTGGATTTGGCTCGGATGATCTCTCCGTTTTGTTTTCATTTGTCTTTGATTGGTGATTTATGGATTTAAAACAATTTAGATGGTATATTTTTTATGTGATGATATAGAAATTGGAACCAGACTAATAGCAATGATCTTTGTGATTTGAATTCTTGTGGAAATACATTTTCTTGGCTTTGGGTGATTCGTGGATTACATTAGGTGTGAAAAGCAAAATTAAATGAAAATAGGTAGCTAAGGTCTTGATGAAGTTCAAGACTTGATGAATTTGGTTCAACTATTGTGACTGAGTACTACCCCTAGGACAAGTTTCTAAGACTCATTTATATTTTCTATAACTAATACTTTTTTCCTTTATATAGGAGAATTTTTGTCACTGTCGTTGAATGTCAAATCAGTTATTGTCATCATGTTTTTATTTTTTTAAGTTGAAGGGGGAAAAAACAAAAAGGAAAATTCCACCAATTTCCTCAATAAAAAGAATCCTAAGATTTGGAGGTGATATTAGAATTTTTAATTTTTTTAATACTTAGCAATTACCAAAAGAGTAAAAGTAAATGTAAATATACAAAAATTAATGCAAGACTTGTTCTCACAGATCATTAAGTTTTATAGTATTCTCAATTCTTATTTGGACCTTATAATGTTCCGTTTTAGTCTGTATTATGTTATAAGTGTATCGCTAAGGTGTCAAGGTAACTAAATACTGTACACTCAAATCTGAAGGCTCAATTTTTGTCTAGAGATTTTAAATTCTCAATTTAAAAAATCATATGTGGTTGCTAGTTAATAAAACTTTATCACTGAACTGAAATATCTTATATTAGAAGTATCTTGGTTAGACCTAGCAATATACATGATTTTTCATCTTTGTCTGCAACTTTTTCTAAATTATTATTCTTGATGCGCACTTAAGATTCATTGTACACAAATCACTCTTGTCCCATTCACATTAAGTTTTCTTAATAAGATTCTATTCCAAACATCTATAGTATTAAGATTTAAGATTGTTGCTGCTATTGTGGAAGATGCGAGGAATCTGTTTGCATCACGGAAGAATGTTCCATTAACCAAATCAAACTGGAATATGACAATAGAATGGGAATATCACAACAGCTAGTTTCATCAAATGTAAATTATATTGTAGAACAAATTAGTGCTAGGGAATTCTTAATGTAAATGATGAAGTATATTAGTGCTACAAATGCAACTGCAAACAAGAACAACAATTCAAGCTTGAAAGCCATCACAGACACAAAATCACTTTAATGATAAAACAAGTTAATTAGTTGTAAAAGACTCCTTGGCTTTGGTTTCATGATTCTGCTTGAATTTATAGGTCTACGTTCAAAGGAATGATGCTCAGATTTTCTTGGCCTAGACAATGAACATGTGCTGAGCTAAAACTACTATGTCCTCATTTTTTATGATATGGGAAGGTCTATTATGTGGTCATCTTATCCTTGAATTAAAAATACATCACAAGTGCATGAGTATATGCATATTATACGGTCATCTCATCTTTGAATTATAAATGCTCAAGAGTACATGAGCATATGCTTTTTCATTCTTAGTTTGTTCGGATTTTTAATATACGCACAAATGGCAAATATAGTGTGTTAATAGAGTTATTTGTCAAGTAACAAATTTCGTGCATATGAAAATAGTTTTGCCCATTTTTGGTCTCTAAATCATGTGGTGTAGTGAACAAGTAGTCATCTGTACACATTTTTAGTCCTCTACGGTTGCAACAATCATAAATTTCCTTTTGGTGATAAGATTTAAAAATGCTTTTTTCCTCGATCATGTATCGTTAAACATAGATTATGTCTACGGGTGGAATTTATTTAACCACCAGCCTCTGTCGCCATTTCTCATCATAATAATGTTTATAGGGTCTTGATTTTTACTATTATTGCTACAGCTATTATTGATAGGGTATATTTGGGATGCTGTAACTGGATTGCGAAGGACATTGCTGGAAAATATTTTCGAGCACCTGGTATTGAGCCTTTTGGATGAAATTATATCTTTACATGTTTCTTGTGTTTTTTTTGTAGGAACGATCGAAAAGGAATGCCAAAGCTCGTGGAAAACGTAAACGGAAATCTAAAAACGATTCTGAGAGTACAACACGCCATCAGGTTGCTCAAGAAGTTGATTTGAATGCTTCTACTGGCCAAATTGAGACTTGGCGCATACAGAATTGGCATTCCAAGCGGGGTTGGACATCTCCACTGGCAGCAGATAAATATGTAAATTAATATTTTCTTCAATCAGTTGTCTTTTATTTGCAACTTTAAAGCATTATAATTCATGATTTCACTTTGTTCTTTATTTCAATAGGAAGAAATAATGCAGTTGAGGAGAGACAACCCTCTTGAGAAGATGACCGATAAAGAAATTTTAGAAAGGGTCATTGGCCGACATTTGGTCTGTTTGTTTGGTTGAGGGCAATCACCTAGCACATCTAGTACCACAAGCAACAATGGGGATTTGAGGCGTCCCTCGTACACTCAATTGCTTAATACTTTGAATCATTACGAGTCTCGTCTTGCCGAGCTCGAGAGGACTATTCAGAATATGGAACACGTGTTGGCTGAAAAGAACATTATACCTCCTCCACTTATACCTTATGTGCCATTAGATCACAGTTCAGGACCATCTTAGCCTGGCACAGTAGACATTGATCCAGTCTCTTGCCATTCCATTCCAATCGATCTCGTTCTCACAGCAGTAGCGATGGGATTCTTGATGTTAATTTTGGATATGATGACGTTGCATGACTTTTTAATGTGTTGTTGATACTGATATTGTGGCTTAGCAAGTCATCTTTTGTGATACTTCTACTATTTTGTGTTTGAGCGTACTGCTTTTTTACTTTTAAACTCATGTTCGATGTTTGGATGTTTGAACTGGTATTTGAATAGTGTTAATGATATCTATTAGTTTGTTTGGTTCTTGTGTTTTATTAGATATGATTTATGTAATATTAAATTTAAATTGCATACATGTACTTTTTACCTACATATACAGATAATTTTTGCTACATACAAGCAAGGTTACATTAACATACGCATATTTCACCCGCACATACAGGTTCTTTTACCTACACATATAAATATATTACTTACAAATATAACTATTTTTATCTACACATATAAATATTTTTACCTCTACATATGGAGTGTCCAACAACATATATACGAAGATTTACTCGCACATTGGGTTCTTTTCATCCATACATTGGGTTATTTTTATCTACACATATGGTTATATTTTTATCTACAAGCAAAAGACACGTCATATGTCACGTTTATGCAACATTACATGCCACGTAATCATACACGTCATACACAAGCTGTCAACATAAAAGTTTTGTTAGCATGCATGTCATTTTTCTCGCCATCATCATACATTTGACAACCAAATTATCCACACCTATTGTAAATATTTATCAACATATATATGTGTAGGTAAAAATATTACTTCTACCCACATAAATATATGTGTAGGTAAAAACATTTCCTCTCAGAAGTTTAGCGACCTATGTTGACACCTAATTTAAGTATGGATAAAGGTTTTTTTCCGATACATAATTATTTTTTACCCACACATTTAATATGAGGATGAATTCTTAATTTCTTGTAGTTATCTTATTAATTTTCTTTCATTTTCTTTCTTTCACATTTCATTCCTTATTCTTTCTCCTTTCTTTTGCATTGTCTTTTCTTTATTAGTACTTCCCTTCCTTTCCTACCAACATTAATCACTATCCCAAGGTTTAGCAAAAAACCAATAAATAGAAATTTGAAAAATTATCTATTTCGAATTGAAAAAAAAAAGATAACTATATTAAAATTTGAAAATAGCTAGGTTATTCGAATCCATCTACAAAAGCGGTTCTAGTTTTGTGTAAGACTTTTTAAAAATAGCAGTAAACAAAAATGATCTTCATATATGTTCAAAAGACTAATTTTCGTAATGTTATATAGTTATAAATATAAGGTCATTTTATATTTAAATCTAAGGCATGTCAGAGACCCAAATATCATACTTGATCTTTTTCTGTTTTATTTTTTAATTATACATTATTCTATATTTTCATGCTATTTTAATTCTATGTTTCTTATTACTGACTAGACAGCATAAGAGACAAATTTAAGTACTTTTCTCAATTGTATTGCAAAAAGTGTTAGATTTGTAATCTTCTCAATTGTCAAAAAAAAAAAAAAAAAGTGGATACAGGAGTTTTAATTTGTAGTTTTTTACTTGTGTTGGAAAATATTTGGGATTATGCCAATATATTTTTCTTAAACTTGGTCATATTTTTATGTTGCAGCATTATTATTATAAATTCCATTCATACTTTTCTCAATCTATTTGGGAAAATAAGCTTACTATCGTACGATTTTGATTACTCACAATAACCGATCCTTTTTACTTTGGGTAACTACTTAAATGTTTATTTAGTTAAGAAAGGTCGAATTAGCAAATTAGGTGAATTGATAAGATTGATTCCAATTTGAATATTAAGTGCATATGGTTAGTTAACCAATCCATACTCACCATTAATTCCAAGTCTTAGCATCTCACGTTCCCTCATTCCACCAAGCTCACCCAACATATTAGCCCCATCTGGACAAAGTTTGGCATGACTATTAGACAAGGTTAATGAGGGATTCGAAGATCAACAATTGCCAACGCATTTGTTATGGGCAATTAAAACATACATAAATATCTACTAAGTTCACAAGTGTAGACATTATAAATATAAATGACTATAGTGGGCACTGTTTGCCTACAATATCTACCACTTTTTTAAAATTTCTAGAATTTCTAAAATTTCAATCTCCATCGTTCGTTCAAGAAGGTAGGATTTCCGCTAGCAAATGATCTCGAAAATTGTCTTGACAATTGGTGAAAATGCATTGGATGCATGCCTAATCCTCACCATCCTTTTGCAACCCATCTAACCCATCTGCTGTATGAGGTTGGAAGTTAGAATTTGCAAGCACAAGAAACTGCAGGTGTAGTAAAAGATGGTGGACTAATAGCAACACGATTGATGAAATGAAGTGGGATCAGATTGGGCATAGAATTTCTTTCATTTTTAACTACATTTAGGGTGAAATTTTTTTGAAACCTTTTTTTATTTCTTCTATACCATTTTATTCAATAAGTTAGTTTGTGAAATAAATTGGTAATTAGAGAATTCGTCCACCAAAAAAAATAATAATAATAAGTGAGTTTGTGAGCAACACTCTTCCATGCACTTTTTAAATGGATATCAAATTTTGTAATCCCCATTTCACCCAATTTAATATAAACATAAGCTAAAAGATCATAAAATGTAAGCAAACACACATTCAGACAAAGCTTAACAAAGTAAAAACCAAGCAAACTAGACATTGAATAAACTTAATCAACAATCACTAGTGGTATATCAAAACCATTTAATCATTGAAGCCACATTCAAAGTTCACTGCTAAAATAATTAAAGAATCAGATGAGGCAGCAACAATATCCATAACTCTCCTGACACCATGTCCAGACTCTTTGATGCAACATTTTTATATGCAGTATATTTAGAAGTTTTGTGGAAGAGGTTAAAGGTCTTGGGTTCAACACATATTTAAAAGTTTAGGAACTCAGCTGAGAATATCATAGATTGAAGTGGGAATTTTGGGATTGGCAGGGATTTAAATTTTGGCTTGGTAGAGATTTAAAGGTTGGCTGGGATCTATTTTTATAATTTCAAAAAACGCTTTTGGAGTGATTAGGGAGTAATAGAAGAATTTTGAATCAATTACCTAGTTAATTATATATACTTCAGGAATAATTGATGAATTTTAATTCAATTAACTAGTTAATTGAATAATAGCTTTTCCAATTTGTATGGATACTTAATAAACTAGTTAATTGAGTCAAGGCCATTCCTCAATTATTTCTTAAATATACTTGATTAACTAGTTAATTAGGTGTTAATTTAGTCGAAGTCATTTTTCAATTAATATTCCTTAACTTGCTAATTTGTAATTAATTGAGTCAAGGTCGTCCTTCAATTATTTCTTAAATATAGTTATATGAAGTTAATTGAGTTGAAATCATTTTTCAATTAATATTCCTTACATTGCCAATGATTTGTATGAATACTTAATAAACTAGTTGATTGAGTCAAGGCCTTTCTTCAGTTATTGCTTAAATGTACTTAAGTAACTAGTTAATTGAGTTGAAGTTATATGATGTTAACTGACTCAAAGTCATTCTTCAATTAATATTCTTTAACTTGTCAATTATTTGTATGAATACTAAATAGAATAGTTAATTGATCAAAGTCATTGTTCAATTACTTTTCAAATATACTTCCTTAACTAGCTAATTGAGTTGAATTTATATGATGTTAATTGAATAGGCATTATCTAGTTAATTGAGTTGAATTTATATGATGTTAATTGAATAGGCATTACTTTTCAAATATACTTCCTTAACTAGTTAATTGAGTCAAATTTATATGATGTTAATTGAATAGGCACTCTTCAATCAATTGAGTCAAGGTCATTTTTCAATTATTTCTTAAATATACGTAATTAACTAGATAATTGAGTTGAAGTTATATGATTTGCTTGATTTACTGGTTAATTTAATCAAAATTCTTCAATTTGTCCGTAAATAGCCAATGATTTGTATTAATATTTTATTTACTATTTAATTGAGTCAAGCCTTCAATTAGTCCTCAAATAGCCATTAAATTAACAACTAATTGAACATTGGCTTTGAATCAACTAAATATTAAATTAAGTATGAGTAGTTTGCAAGTTAGGGAATGATTGACGAATTTGGATTCAACAAATTAGTAAAATAAGCAAATCATTGGTTATTTAAGGACAAATTAACTACTTATTAAGTATTTGTCAAAAAAATGGCAAGTTACGAAATAATTGAAGAGTTTTGACTCAATTAACTACTTAATTAGATATATCTTAGCATTTGTTAAAGAATGACTTTGTACTAATTAACTAGTTAATCAACCATTTGTTCCTTAACTATAGTAAATAATCTATGGCTAAGGGGCCTCAAAATTGCCATTTCTCATAATTTCACGGCTCATACTTAAAGGCAAAAAATGGAGGGATGATGTTGAACCAGTAAAGCCAAATTTTAAAAGAAAAAATAAACGAGGCTTTTAGAGTGAAAAGACGACGTTATTTTGAGTAGTTATACCATGCTTCAACAAAGTTACACCATTGTTTAGTATGATTACATCATGATTCTACACAGTTACACAAATTTCAAATTATAGAAAATAGAAAAGCGCCAAATTGTGAGTCACTAGATCCATTATCCTTAGGTTTGGGCCATACATGGTAAAAATAATTTTATAGAAAATAGAAAGGCACCAAATTGTAAGTCACCAGATCCATTATCCTTAGGTTTGGGCCATACATGGTAAAAATAATTTATGGAGCCCACGGAGTTGCCGCACAAGGTAAAAATGATGTTGTGGAATCCACAGAGTTAAATTCAGGCTATATTTTTCAAAACTCCTTTCTGGTCCCATTTTGTTATTCTGGGTAAAGTCCGTTTAGTTTGGTTTGGTTGGGACAAGACACCAATTCTTTGACTTGTTTTCCCATTTAGGGTCCGTTTGGTTGGAAGTAAAATATTTTCCTTAGGAAATTATTTTTCTAAGAAAACATTTTATATGAAAATTGTCATTTTCCCTACAATTTTTTGATGTTTGGATAGCAATGTGAAAATCTTTTAAAATAAAACTTTTGTGATTTTTTTTATTTTTTTGTTGTTAATATGAGCTAAAGAGACTAATAACAATTATAATGGATGTTTGACAAGTAATTAGAGTTAACTGCATATTATTTTGTTTATAATTAATGTTTAAAAAATATAATGGTAAAATATATATAACTATAATTATATTACTATAGAGCCCAAGATAGTAAAAAAATTAGTTGATAAGAATTAAAAACAGAAAGTAGGTGCTTAAGGTTTAACATCACTCTTGAACTCTTAGGAAAATAACTTACACTCCTTAAGTATATAAGTTATTTTCAGCCAGAGGGAGGAAAATTGAAAAATATTTTACACAGAAAAATATTTTCTGGTGTTTGGCACTAAGAAAAATTCTGAAAATATTTTTCGGAAAAATATTTTCAATCCAGACAAACAAACCCTTAGTTCCACCGTTTCATCTGGTTGCAAAAAACAACCTTGTAGAATGTGCTTGTGTGTTGTCATTTCCAGTGGTTGTTTAACGAGTACGTAATGTGTGCATCACGCGCTTCATGTGGCATGACACGTGGTGTATTAAAACCAATCACACATTGCCAAATAATAAAAAGTATGGTCCACCATCTTCACGTAGCCATAAGTTATTAGTTCTAGTGCACCATGTGGCAATGCCACATGTGCATTTAATACTTTTCATTTGTTTAACCCCTTCAAAATTTGAGGTTGATTTGAGAGAATGTATTGTATAACTTTCCTCCTGTGGTAATAGGTTTCTGTGTCTGCGACTTTTGCTGCTATAACTTTCCTTTTTGCCTTTTCCCCGTAAATTTATCTGAATTAGAGAAGTTGCACCTACCAAAACCAGAAGAAATTGACATTACAATTATAGGACGAATCAAAATGAGGAAGAACCACATTCAAGATCTAAGACTGTGAGCGTGTGAGAGTTAGAGAGGTTTAACTCACCTCAATAGGGCGAAAAAAAAATTAGATGTTCTGTTTCATGTCTTTTCTCAAGTGCAATATGAGGCCACTTAAAAACATCTAAAAAAGAGTAACACTTTGAGTTTATAATATTTTGCTTTGGATTGTACTCCCTTCGTCTCGTTGCTTTTCAGAAGTATTACTTATTAATTTTTATGTAAATGATTTTCTTTATCATTTTACCACTCAAAATTGAAAATTCAAGTTTAAATTTTTTAAGTGATAAGTTAACGTAAACAATTAAACTAGGTAACATTTTGGGGAAAAAAAAGATCAAACTTTATAACGTGACAAACATTTTGGGACTCCAAGAAATAAAATATAACTAATTTAATGAGATAGGGTACAATAACCCATATTTGTCATAGTTGGTATTGTTAAAATGACAAGGATTAGAAAACAACTATAGTTGGTGTTGTTAAAGTGACAAGGAGTAGAAAAGTAGAACGGTGGGTGGGTAAAAAACGTTTTAGAAGAAATTTATTATTAATAAGTTAACTGCATATTGAAAAAATTATAGTTGCTATTACTAAAACGAAAATACAGATGAAGCCTAATTGGCAAGGGGCATTCCAAGAATCGAACTCGGACTCTACGAGAATCATACTACTTGGTCCTTTTGTTGCCAATTTATATATATATAAAAGATGTTTACATGTACTGAAGCAAAAAAAAAAAAAAAAAAAAAGGATTTTTAGTGATTTGAGAAAATATATCGGTTTGGAAAGCTGCTTTGATAATTGCCATGTCGTTCTTCTATTCATTTTCTAGGTTCAGGCTATCCTTGACCTTTAATAAATCTTGATTATTTATTTTTAATGCGGTACTTGTTTTTTTGCTTCAAAAATTAGGATATATATATATATATATATATATATATATATATATATATATATATATAGACAGTATTCATGTGGTGCTGACTTGAGGAACTTTTCCTTCCTTTTACTTTTTCAACATTTTCATTTTCAAGATTTTATTGTTATTATACTATAAATATTATGCTAAAATTTCTCAGTCACAATTTCTTCCTTGTTCAGATAGTTTTCTACCTTCTATTACTAATCTTTCATTTTTTCCCTCTCACTCTCATCTCATATTCCTTTAATTATATCCTCCAATTATGGATGACTATAATCTATTAAGGGAAAAAATTTAGATATCAAATATTTGTCAAGTTATTAATATTTTTTGATAAATTTTATAAAAAAGATTAACTTATATAAGAAATCAATTTTTATTTAAAATTATTCTCTAATAACCACAATATTATGAGGAAAACATAACCCATGCATTACACGGGATCATAACCATTTTAAATTGTAAATTGAATACTTCTAAATGGGGCTTCCATGCTTCTCTTCTTTTACTTATTTCTTCATTTTTTACCAGGATGGGACTTTCTTGCTTTTATTTTTTTAGCAAATAGGATATGATTAGATGTATATGCAATTGAACTTGTAAATTAAAACTTGAATAAGATATTCTAACAACTTGGTCTAACTATATCATTAAATCGCAACATATTTGATAAAATTTTTGTGGTGCAAGTTTTGTAATGAATAAAATATGCAAGACTGTTCCATAACACCTATGAAACGGTATCTATCTTAAAGATGCACTATTTCATTTATGGAAATGTAACAGTGTTTGCACAAAATGTTTTTACATGCAATACGGTAATGTTCTTCGGAGAAATTATGCTAAAATTTCGTCCTTTTCATTCATTACATATGTTTCGCCTCTCTGAACCCTAAATTTTACGCTAGTACATAGTCAAGTCCATCAGCATGCACGCCTTTAACCCTAAATTTTACACTTTTACATAGTCAAGTCCATCAGCATGTACACAAATATCTATGTGCCTTTTTAAGAATGGACAACTTGATTTTTGGTAAACATGCTTCAGACTCTTTTTTCGTTTCAAGGTCAAACACAAATAAGTTGATTAGCTGCTGCAAACACATCCCCAGAAGAGTTCAAAAAGGAAATTTGCTCTCTTATAATCTTATGAATGTGAATGGCTTAAGGATTGGGTTACAATCAGTTTGTTTGCACATTGTTTATTGAGTCGGGTAGAGGAACCACTTCGAACTTCTAAATCAACAGATTCCATAGAGCCTATATACCACAAAAACAAGTTAAAAGAAAATCGACTTGAACATAGTTACAAACACATTTAGCCATACAATCTTTCTTACGAGAAAATGGGATGAGTTATCATGTCAGAAAAGAAATCGGAATAAAAACTATGCCTTGATATAGCCTAGTTTTGAAGCATATGAAGTCCTTATTCTTGGATAATATTTCTGATCAACATTTCCAAATTGCACATGTATTGAGGCACTTGTAAAGGAAACCCAAATTTTGGCAGAATTCATCAAGCACTTTTTGATGGCCCTAGGTGACAGTCTAATGCTAATCCCAGTAACAAATAATCTGTGACCAAACCAAAATTGGCGCTTCCAAGATATGCAATTACATCCTAAATGCTCCTTTAATGATCTTCTTTCCCATTGCTCAAAGATGGAATGATGTACATAGTCATAAAAGCAGAAATGGCTGCACTCAGCAAGCTGGTTCAAATCTGCAGACACAATCGTATATGTTCCCATTGATTAACTTCTCTGCCAATCGTTGATTCTTCACCATAGCAAGCTGCAAACAGAAATTATCAAGTCGTTAAAAGACACAAAACAACATTTCGCCATCAAACAAAATGCCTGGTAATCCACAGATTTAATCAATATTGAGGAGGTCTACAGCATAATCTTCCTTTATGCAGAACAGCACACATTAGGTCGACAAAAATAAGGCTCGCATTGACAACAACTTGAATACATGCATGCTATCACATAATTCATCTGAACATAATTATTACGATACAACTTATTCTCTCATGGCAAGTGGCAATCAAATTAACAAGACCAAATAGTTTTATTTTGTTAATCCCCAAGTGTGGTAATAATTTTAAGGAAAAGGTGAGTCCTACCTTCAGAGCATCACATGTAAATTTTGCATTAAAATTTGTGTGCAAAGATCGTCCCATTCCTTCCAAGATCACCTGCAGACAACAAAGTTTAACAGGATGATGGGCTAACATTTATCTTTCTCGTCATATGAAATTTATATCTGCCATAAATTACTCAATGCAACTCAGTTGCCTCAAAAAGGGACAGAAAGGGAACAGAAGTGAGAGAATACAAGGAGAAGTGGGTAAAGAAGGGGGCAGCTACCCCAAGATTCTAATGTAGAATTCATGCTTCCTATAAAAATTGGCAATTTTAATCTATCCTTTTTAAAATGAGATTTTGCTCATTAAAAATCTATCAAGAGGTACACTTTAACTTACTTTCCCTTTTCACCTTGTTTCCAAGTAAGTTGTTTTAAAATGACCACAAAGTGAAATTAATTTCTGTCAGAAATTGACTTTATGCTGAAAACACCAAAAACAAAAAATAAAGGAAAAAAAGAAACAGAGAAGTGGGCAAACATCACACCAAATCGGCATCCTTAGCAGCAGCAGCCAATTCTGAGTTGACTTGTCTCAAGTCTATGCACGGACTCCCACATCCATTCTCAACCGCCATCAAAGGAATCGAAGAGGAACTATCTGTAGTACTATCTTGAATGTTGATCATAGCATCCACAAGTAGGCCTCCTGCTTCAGCAGCCCTCCGGAGAATGTCACAATGCTGTGGGAAATTGTCAACCATCAAACTCAGAAATATATAATAAGATACATAATTCTTAGGCAAGAACTCAATGAAGAGTGACTCTGGACACCACTTGGGGTAAAATGAACCTTTGCCAGAGTTCGCAGTGGGTGCGAAATCATATGCAATTCTAGGTATGGAATAGAAACAAGATATCAAAATGCATCAACTGCTTATCATATGAATAAGTAATACATGGGAAGCGCTTTAGATAAAAACCCAAGTCTAAGATCTAATTCTAAGCAAACAAAGACAGAAGAAAGATGGTAGCTGAGGGATTTTCCTCCAAAGTTGGGCAAAACAATATAATTTTCAATTCTTAGGCACAGCAAAATCCTGAAGCATGGGATGGATTTCTGACTTTTTAAGTCAGGGAAAATGAAACCTAATATTCCAGGGAAGAAATACCAATGCCTGGATTAACGCTTAAATCCACGAAGTATGTTAAACATATCCAAAGAACTACATAAAGTTCTTAACCAAAAAGAAAAGAAATTCCTGCAACTTGACAATGTTTAAGTTCCAAGTTTCCCATTTATGTTGTGTAAATTTTTAGAACAACCCAAGGTAAGATTAGTCAATGCTTTGGTTTTCTTAAAATAAAGTGCGTTGAAGAAACAATACCAAAAATTTCATATTTAAAAAAAAAAATAAAAAATAAAAAAAAACTCTTTAAAACATCTAAAAAGAATAGTATTGTACTGTTCCAACCGCCACCTTTTTCTGTCATTTACTCTCCCCCAATCCAATTACTCCAGAAAAACAAATCCACTACAAAGCTGCTTCAACAACATATCTTGGATTATATCCGCTACCTACTAAAATTGAATTTTCTTTAAGAATTTAACAATTATTATATATAGCACGAACATATATATAGTGAGAGAGAGGGAGGGAGGGAGGGAGAGGGGGGGTTCTAGATATGAGCGTTAAAAAGGACAATCTCCGTATTTTATAATTTCATACATATCTGGAAGGCAACATGTTTACCAGCTAATGTATAATTAGAAAAGTCACTTCAGAAGTAAGAAGATAACATATCACTTGAGAAGAGATTATAGTCCAGAAAAAAGCGTCCGTGATTCTAGCGACAGAATAGCTGCTTCATCAGTAACAGGTGTTTATGTGACGACAAAGCAAAAAGTAAATCATAGTGCCCATTAACTTGCAGCAAGAAGTGTGCATTTGGCTAAATGAAGGCAGATAAGAATCCCCTTCCCTAAAGCATATCTGAGTTCTAAAATGGACTCCTTTATGTGATAAGAAGACATAGAAGGGAAAACAGTATTCTTACAAGTTTTTCACTTCAATTATGTCTTTCCTACTAAACCAAGATATTACACAAACTATTGGCTGTAGAAGTAAATTAGAGAGAGAGAGAGAGACAGAGAAAGAGGATTAAAAAAAAAAAACACAGTCTCCATGAATTGTTTTCATTTGGTTGAAAGGAAAAATAGGTATCATCAACTCACTCATTTTCCTGTCATTTATGTCTTTTTAAGGGAGAGGATAGCTGATGCTTCATTATTAAGAAATATGAGGTCATTGTGCATGTAATACACACCTTAGCCGCCTCGGCAACAATTTCAGGCAACTCCATAGCAGTAACATCATTCAAAGCAGGAAGGGAGTTTGCAACTAGCACAACCTGAAATATGTTCCCAATTAATTAGTGACATAAGAATAATTGATTTACAAAAGAAATTTTCTACATAATAAGGCACAACTGAACCTAACATTTTCAAGAGAACCTCTCAGATGCCCAAAAAGAACTTACTTCAGTTCCACGTCGGAGAAGCTCTCTTGCTAGAGGAAGCATTCCCAAAACAATATCAGCACCTGAGTTGTCTACAAAGAGCAATGCTCTTTTATATAGATGAGGCTTCTTTTCTGTAGAGCCCAGCATTCTCTCTCTAAAAGCATCAAAATCATCAACCTGCAACATAACAAGGACCCTGGTGAGTTCTATCTCACGCTACAACCAACTTTTGTGAAATAAATCACAGAGCAACTTCTACAATCTACTCTGCCAGTAGGTTTTCCATAATACTTGCCCGCCAAGGTCTTTGCATCTTCTTGCGGCTCATTCTATAGATTTCAATGATAGTTCCTCTGTGATAAAGATCAACACAAGCACGAGAACCCCAGTCAAAGATGTTTGCAGCCAGGACACCTTCAACAAGTGTTAGCAATCTTGTTTCCTACAAGGACAAACAAAAAGAAATAAGAGAAAAAGAGGATATTATAAAAGAGATGGCAGAGACGCTCCAAGACAGCAAAATGTGAGTTACAAATCCATCCAAAAATTTGAGACCTTCTGACGGAATTAACGTAACTTTTTAATGCATTCCAATACATCTCCTCATCTTTGAGCTATCCTTTCAAGCACACTAAAGACAAGCAAGCTTGAATGTCAATCAGACCTGAAATTAGGACTTTGCCCAAACTTCAAAAGTAGATTTATGATGCGGACAAATTTAGAAAGGTGAGGGACATAATTTTTCATTCGAAAATTTATTCTGTTTCCCTTCCAAAATGTTAAAAGCTCTTGGTTACATCCTTACAAAAGTTTGATTCACCATGCTTCATAAAAATATAAAGCTGATGCATTAAGCTATCCTAGTGCATATCCATGTATGTCCCCCAATATAAATATATAGGATTTGCCATTGTCTGAAGAAATAACTCCCCTTATGTTAAAAATGTGATTAAACATACACTCAGACGTGTATTGAAGGCACACAAAATAAATAAATAAATCTAAAGTGATAAATCAACGACAGTAATGTAATAGTCATTGTCTGTTGAGGAGGAAACAAAGAAATTGCACAAACTTAAACATACCTCATTCATACTGTCAATCTCCATAAGCAGATCAGGTAAAACAGCAAGTGATGCTTCATTCTCCCTATATATACAAAAAAGGAGGTTGACAAGAGAGATTTTACAGATGAAAGAACTACAGCTTGTAGTCAGGTAATACACAAGATGTGCACCTAATCTCAGCCCATTTTAAGTTTGAGTAAACTCAATTGATAAAATTAAAATTTTTACATTAGGAAGGTTTTCTACTATAAGTGAAGATCGTGTACCATTAAGGTGACATAATGAGCATATAGCCAATTTCAGGGAGAACAATATCCAGTCAGATGTTATTTCAGCAATTGCCCACCTCTGTTTTATGCTTCTATAGGCATCGAAAAAATGGAACTCCCTCAAGCACTCTTCTCTTAATTCCAAAAGATTGGCAAGCCCCAATTTTCCATAAGCAGCAGGCTCTTCCATCAACCTAAAAGATAGTTTTGAATGGAAATGAAGTTGGATGGAGATATTTCTGTACAAGTAATAGCATATATCCAAGCACGATTCGCATGATATGGATGCAAAAGTGTATACAATATAAAAAGTTCAGATAGATTTATGTTCTTGAAATATATACACCTAGGAAAAAGTTAAAAGGAAGTAGTGAATATCATGGAGTCTTAAAAGTGGTGGAAATACAAAAAAAAAAAAATTCTCAGAATTTTAGGAAAAAAGAGAAGTGATATTAAATGCATTCAAAGGAGGTAGTTCCAAGAAGCGATATTAAATGCTCCAAAGGAGATAGTTCCTGCTTTAGATGCATTCAAATTAGATCATTGTCCGTTATGAAATTTATGAAAATAGCACTTATTTGGCCAAAGCTTGACCTCATTTCAAGATTTTTCTTATTGTTCCTTACAGTGGTATCCTACAAACCTTGAATAACCTTAAAGCAGAGAAGTCAGTTAAGGATGAATGAAAAGAAAACAAATGTTGTTGTTGTTATGGAATGTGAACATACACAGAGGAAAGAAAAAATTTGCAGCAGTGGGTACTATACAATCAGATTGATAAAGCAACAAAACATGAATGTCTCCTTACAAACACCCTTGCAATGATATATATTGTACACACAGAGAGAGACAGAGAGAGAGACTAATGTCAACACAAGTGTAAGTAGTTCAGCCACCAGTAGTAGCATTACGATGAACAAGATGCTGGGTGGACTCATCTATACTGAATCTCAAATCAAGGAGCATTGAAACCAAGTCCATATTCATGCATGTGAAAAAGCATTAGCCAATGTAGATTCTTCAAACCTCTCATATAGAATCTATTTTACAAGAGAATGAGGCAACTAATACTAAAAGTATCAGTGAATATGCAGGCACCGTGCTAAATGAGCAGAAAATGCGCGAGCAAATGCATCACCCCTTCTTTTAGCATCATCTGTACCGCCTTCACTTGCCACTGCCTGTATATGCAAATTAAATTGGGGGGAGAAAGGTATAATGAAGTATGGACGACAAAAGGCAAATGAGAATCTCAGAAATATATACCTTTGACTATCTGAAAGTATCACTACAATGAATAACATATTCCAACTCATACTAAGGCATACACAGAAAGCTTAAAGCTGAACTCAGTGTCAGAGAGAGAGAGAGAGAGACTGAATTTGGAAGCGAACTCAGTGTCAATTGTTTATGCCAAAAATTTTTTCCTGTTCTCATTTCTTTTCAAGCAAAAAGCCTTCAAATAATGTCATCAGATAATTGAACTATGCAATATCCAATATCTACTTTTTACAAAGGCTTGTCAGGGGCAGCAACATCATGTAACATGAACATCCACTAGTTGAGACAATGTTTTTTTTTTTCATAAGAACAATTTATAAGTACTAAATAGGGAAGAAGTTCTGAAATTACAAGACTCATATTATTGTGTCTTTCTAATATTTCAATCCCCAAGAAAACTAATTGCTGTCCTACAGCCTGGTCTGCCCAGGCTAATCTGTACTCCATTCTGTTTCGTTGAAATCGATGCTGGAAGAAATAAGTAAACTCAGTGTTCGCTCTCTTAGATATATCTCTCTTACATATATCACTCAAACGATTACACAAATACGAATTTTAGCCCGTTAAGTTCAACAGGATTTCCATACCATATCCTTTGTCTCGAGTATTTATGTGTGCTCAGATGAGCAACTCCTTTCTTTTTTCATTTATTAGGACTGGAGCTTTGACTTGGTGAAGCAAGAGAATAAAAAAGTAAAACTGAAAGTTGTTTACCTTGTCAACAAGGTCCGGCAAATGACTTGACAGAACAGTGAACCAATATCTACAGGAAAAAAATATAATTGTAAAAAAAAAAAAAACCTAATTGTAAAGCAGACTTAGAAATTGTAGAAATTATTGTACCGCATGACCTGTTTAAATATACATATGCTGTATACTCACTCTAGTTCACCAGGGTCTGACAGATCTATTGTGTTTGGCTCATACCTGCAAACAGTCCAATAACATCAGCAAACTGCAGATATAATTAGAATATACAAATATCACAAGTACGTCATACGTGCTCCCCAGCGAAAGCAATATTTGCAAAAGAGGAAGTCCCCCTTCTCCCACAAACAAAAAAAAAAAAAACAAGAACCCCCCAAAAAAAGGGGCAGGGTGGAATAAAAGACATACAAGAAGCCAGAAACACAAAAGGCAAGCAATAGCTGGTGTTTTCCTACAGACACCTAGCTAGGGATGAAATAGAGATGGGTAAAATAGAAAGTTATATCATCTTGAAGAAACCAAAAAAAGAAAATACTTAATACTTTTCTTCTTGAGTAGAAAGGCAGTTACAAAGTAAATATCCAAAGCGATAAAGTAACAAGCAAGTATTTAGGACAAGGAACAACATCAGATTTTTCAAAAAGTTTTAAGAATGGGACCATGTACATCTGGAGCCCTCTTATCTGTTCCTGCCAAATGGAGTAATCCTAAAACAATCCAGGAAGAACCTCAAGAAAGACTTGCAACAAAAGTGGCATTCTGAAAGATTTTCTTACGTTTTTGGGTCTGCCAGAAGTGGGAAAACCTCCAAAGTTGGCACCAGGTGGAGAACCCCAACATTTAGTTCACTTGCATCAGATCGCAAGATATCACCTTTTGATGATGGAACTTCAAAGCCTCCAAGGCCAGTGGTCCCAGGTGAAGTCATTGGAACCGGCGCAGTAATTTCAGTTCCCTTCAGAATAAACTTTTCCATCCAAGAGATCTACAATAAAATTCTTCCATTTTCTTTAGTATATCCTAGAGAATAATAACAATCTGGCAGATACATTATGGCATAAACATTAATAATAGGAATACATTTTCATTGCTTAGCAAACAAAGAAGGAAATTATGTCGATGCAGAGACCATATATAATACTTCTGAACAAAGCCTTCAAGGTCTTAGAACAAAAAACTGTTCTGGTGTACTCTCGGAAGTGGTAGGAATACGAAAGTTATAACAGGATTTCAGAACAATGGAGAAGTTGAAGTCTGACATAAAGCCTCAAGAGCTAATTCCTAAGAGTAATTCTGTATCTGGCATTAATTCCATGTAATTGCCCAATGTGGAACACCAGAGTTAACATCAAAGATGCCAGATGGCAAACACACAACACCCCAACCAACCCCCCCTCCCTCGGGGGGCCCAAAAATAAATAAATAAATAAATTGGTGAAGATAGATAACAACCAACCACCCTAGCACAATGAGCAGTGACATTTTACAGAAAATTCAAATATAATACCTCCAGTTTTTGCATGCAATGCCAGATTGAATCGATCAAATTCTTACTATAGAAGACTGCACACCTAAAATTTCATTGTTCAACTTATAGACCTTGTCCGGTCATTAGCAAAGAAAGATTCTTTCACATGACACATGGTCCCAGCTGATGTCAGAAGCCACTTCTGCTGAACATATTCCTTGCAGATAAAGAATTTATTCTCTTTGGGGCAATATTTTTTCAACAAGAATAGCAGAAAAGAAGTATTTGGGAGAAAGATAGAAAGAAACAATAGGATAACAAATGACATTGCATCACAAGAATATTTGCCCAGCAAGTTGTACATGCACATCTAAATCAAGTTGAGCTGGAACTAAGATCTCATTGGGTTAAATAGGATTAAACAGATTTGTATATTTAGAAGCAAAAGCATATCAAACTAATAGAAAATGTAAAGTAAAACAAAGATTACATTCGAGCATTTCACATCGAGAACCAACACTACATCAAACATTATGAAAACACACCAAACCAACTCCAGACAAGAATAAATAATTTGGAATCAGCATGCAGGTAGAGAGAGAGAGAGAATTTTAACAAAACACTTGCCTTCTCATTCAAATCACCTAGAGGTGGGCCATGAACATTTCCCCCCATGTACGGTGCACCCATTGGGAACCTTTCCACCAGCTGATGCACCATCAGGTCGTCAAGACCATGTTTTTCATAGCTCATGAATGCACCTAAAGCTCCAAGAAACCCCTCATGTCGTAGAAACATAGCTTGAGCTGCTCCCTTTGACCTAATAATCCAATTAACACGGGACATGAAAATTACTGTTTAGAATACAATTCAAGAAGAAGGTCTAAAATTCAGAGGGAAGAAGAGTCTGAAAGAACATCAAAAGATTGTTTCAGAGCTCAAGTAATATAACGGTCCTAATCCGATTATTCTACAAAGTCAACATGAATTCTCACTTACCAAAATTTAACAGCAAATGAGATTGTGTCCATGGTATAAGCATGGCCCCTTATGAAAAATCCACCAAAAAATATCCTTTTAAGTCCAAAATGCAATGCATTCAAATAAGATACCTTTTCAAAAAAAAAATGTAAAGTTAGGTACACATCCAAAATTAATAACCATAAAAATCAAAAAATGATCACACAATTTCAGAGACACGTGACATTGGAAGTAAATCTTTAAAATAAGTTCAAGAGAAAGCAAACAAGGAGATAGATAAACTATAAATTAATGACAAAGCAGTTAAAAGTTTATAAGAAAATTTAATAGGTTGCAAAAACCAGGCCATTATGTCATCAGACATCTTGAGACACAAGCTACTGAGAAGACATGCAAGCAACTACAGTACATCAAGCATTAATTACAGTACCAAAAGACTCACATTGCTAGTTTTCCATTCAAATGCTCTACTGTTTCTGATAGGTTACTGTTAGTTATCGTTTTGTAGTAAACGGAGAACCCAGAAATGCATATTACTAGAAGAATGTAGGAGCAATTACATTTGATGTATCAGATTCTACTTTCTTCGATAAGCAAAAGTAAAACATCCCTGAAAAATTGCAGAATTATCTATAAAAGCTACATAAAAGCCACATACATGATCTTATACATGTAGGAATGTGAACGTGTGATTCTCTGCAACGAAATTTTACAGTTTCCCTGTCCATAAAAAATCAAATTGTTACATCTAGTGCTGCCTCGCAACTCTTTCTTCTCTTCATGGCATCCCTCTAAGCCTCAAGATTGAGGCTTCGGATATCCAATGCTTTACCCATTGAACTTGTTACACATAACTAGTATACAATAAATTGTCCCATCTAATCTTGGATCCTAATTCTCTAATAGTTGCATTGCACAATTCATATTTTCCCCAAACACAAAACCTTAACATACCATTAGGATATGTATTAGGATATCAGTTTTGGGAGTTGGTTCCTGGATCTTCATTGGTTACAGAGATATTGACTATCCAACAATGATTCTAGGAATCCAAACGGTATTGCACATTTCCTTGTCTGCAATACAAATTCTCCCAACAAGAAAGAAGATTGGGAGTGAACATACAGCAGTAAAAATTCATATTTGAAATTTGTTTTGAGGAAAGACAACACTGGTAAAACTAAACTAACTAAATTTTTGTTTTTTACACTGGAAACTACTTTCACCACTAAAACATGCTTTTTCACGTTTTGCTCTCACTTCAAATCCAATAAATTTGAAGAAATTTAGAAGACTACTTGTGCAAATTACTCCTAAGTTTAAGTCATACATATGCATCTTCAACTATACTATTCTCACATAATTAACCTGGAGTCTTGCAACTGACCTGGCCAATGTTATATGAAATCATTCGCAAGAGAGACAAAGAAATATCTTCAGGCCTGTAGTCTTCAAGCTCCTTATTTTCTGAAATTGCCTTGCCAAAACTAGAAGCAATTGTTGATGCTGAGAGACCAATCTTCATAAATAGATTTACAAAACAAGTCAACTTAACAAGAAAGAAATCTAGGAAGAGTTCATATTCAACAAAGCTATTTACAAATGTATGCATTTACAAATCTATCAAACACCTACTCAATTGCTTCTCTGGTCAGCCAAAAGCCCAATAACATGCAACAATTAAAGGAATCAACCAATGGTTACAAAACAAAATGTACCTTTGAATAATCCATTCCACCATAAATGTCCCCAACAAGCATGTCTATGGTTCTATTATCTCCTCGTTGACTAAGCTCAAGCAATTCATCAAAGCTGGTGATTATTTGTGTAAGATAATTAGAAATTGAGTACAGGGACAAACTGAGAAGTACACAAAAATTTAATGGAGACCATCATCACCTTTTGCATTTTGTTAGCAGTTTTCCTAAGCCCCAATATGTACCACCACCAACATTTGTTCCGCTAACCCGCTGAAACTTCCCTTCACCATCAACCTATAACAATAATATTAAAACTATAATGGCTTGTTCAATCCCAAAGTCAAGCTGAATATTAATTTCTGAGAAAGCATAGGAGTAGACCTTGATTATACTGACACCGGATCCAATGTTGACGAGAAGATATGGAAACAGATCGTTTTGGTCTATCTGCACAAATGTCTTATGACCCTCCATATGTGTGAAAGCTTCGTGACGAATTGCCTATCAATCATCAGTTAGATCATATGATAATGGCCAATAAATTAACAAACAGGATAAGACATTTCAGTATTTTTTCAAGATTATGCCTATGTTTTTGATAATGTTTTTAGTTGCTTAAAATTAGATACAATCTGATAAGTTCCATCAAACACCAAATTTAAAAAACAATTTGAATTGGACTGTGCTTGTTCTGCAATACATCCTTAGAAAATCACTGGAAACAAGAAGATTAACAGGATTAAGATATACTGACTCAGAATGTAGTTACTGACAGTCACTAAAAAATAGCAGTTACTGATCAAGCTCCAGGCAGGTTGCAGATGACCAGAAGCATGCAAACCATTACTAAATTGGCGGTTTTCGATGCTGGATCCTCATCTACTACATTTTACATAGATCAAAATCCTCATATTCTCTTGAATCTAAAGAAGGAAGTAACCATAACACACTCATCGTCCATTGCAAAAAATGTATTACTCACAGTTCCCAAAAATATAAGTGTTACAAATCTTTTAGCAGACGGAAGAGGACACAATGCAGAAAAGTAAGTGTGCATGGCACTGTTTCCAGTTTTATGATTATTGTTGGAGGAAATTAGCCCAAGACAGTAAAGAAGGCTGTGGTCCACAAGCAAAAAACGTAAGTTATGTATTTGTATAGCAGAGTTAATTCTGGCGCATATGCTAAAAGAAATTAATCTAAATTCATCAAAGATAGAACTGCTCAATAAGCAAAAATTGCAAGCTCATATTTATGAAGTTAATAATGGCATGATAAAAATTCATTGAGTCCTATTCGCACCTTAAGCAAAAAATTTGCACCAGCAACAAGACAGTTCATCTCATCTTCTTTCTCTATACTAACTCCAAGCCTTTCTTTAAAGAGATCAGCATACTTGTATGCCCCACCACCTGTAGCCTTCTCATACATCCAGCAAGTTAGTAGATGTAAACCCCTGAGTAGATAAAAATTCCAGTCTGCTAAGCATAAAACTTTTGACCTGGTCAAGCTTTGAAAAGATAATTCAATATGTAACGTTAACCAGTATTAAACGAATCCATCAATTGACTTAGTAAATCAATCCCTACAAACGTCAACCAGAAGAAAATTTTCAATCAATTGCAGGCATGTTGCACTGGCTTTATTCTCTTCATGAAAATCACAGAAAATATATGGAACTAATGTTCAATAATGCAGTATACACTTCATTTTTGTAAATACCTACATTGTTTGATCGTTTTGAGTTCACTTGTTATGCTTTTAATGCATCATTTGTATATATCCCCAGATGGAGTAAAAAACATAAATTTACCTTAATTACTGCATTTTCATTTGAGACTCCAGAATGCCAGAGATGAGCATCCATTCCTATACATTTTGACAACAGCATCAGATGCAATACAAAGAAAAATAACCAGCACACTTACTAATGTGGAGATGAGCAACTGGAAGATCCACATATAAAAGATGAAATCATTAAGATTTCTGTAGCATTGTTGCAATTACATAAACCAAAAATAAAAACATGAGCAAAAAATGTACCACCACAATGAAGTTGCTTGGATGAGATAAAATCCAAGCATTCATTGATCTTGATTGTCTCGAACTTCACAAAATGAAGTCTCCCTCCGAGAATGGGGTAGCTTCTTCTACTACCATTTGAGACGCCTAATCTCTCCTTGATCGTCCTCTTTATCCTGTCATTGACTGGACGATCCTCATGTCTTGAAAAATAAACTAACTTGATGAGAGACCCTGGAATTAAAAGTAACAAAGCTTTAAGGGTGAAGGAAAAATAAATAACGCCTGCACTTGGCATATTTTGCAAAATGATTGGTTTTAGACAAAAGAGAAAAGTGATACCTATCAATTGAAAAAAAAAAAAAAAAAACCAAATAACATGAGTAACTTTCTCCAACGCATTGCAAAGAAAAATTCTTTTTTTCCCCAAATAATTGTGTCACAGACTTTTCCCCCCGTAACATCATATACGTGCATAACAACTATTGAGCATGAAATCAAAAAGGATAATCTAAAGACAATGGCAAAAGAACAAAGTAGTAGAGAAAACCATCAATAGGAATTTTCTCCAAACCTGACTAGAAACCAATGAAGAATGAATTAATTAAAACACATTAACAGACCATGCATATTCTAAAAAAGAAACTATAAAACTTTAAAATTCAGCACCAAGAAAGCCTTTATATATATATATATATATATATATATATATATATATATATATATATATATATACATATACATACATACATACATATATATATATACATATTAAATGCCAAATTCAAAAGAAAGAAGCATCCCTGGTCTGAATAAAGAATAAAGCAGCAAAATTCACCTCCAATATCCAAAGCCAAATGGGATATATCATCAGACTGATTAGGCAGCAGAATTGTAGGGTCCTTCTCTTCAAAATTCCCCTGAATTGCAGCACCACTGAGGTCCAACTGTGGCCTTGAAGAAGATCTATGAATTGAATTTCCCCCTATGGGAGCCATACCTTTCTCTCCTTCTTGTTCTCTCTCTATAAAACCCTTTTCAAGCTTCTTATTGGTATTTTTATTTTCATTTAGGTGGTCAATTTCAAGGCTTTGTTGGGCCTCTGTTAGATTGGCCATTACTCTTCCAGTTTCCTCTCTAACTGCCTCCTAACTTCCCCCAAAACTTAGCTACTTAACTATAGTCCTTTATCCAAAGGTCCTTTTCTCGTTTGGTCACTTTTCTCTACATTTAGGCAAAAACATTAGTACAAGTAAATGCTCCAAGAAAAAAAAAAAAAAAGTTAATGCTCCAAGAAAAGTTGGGAAAAACAAGCAACAATAGGGTACTAGTACTATAAAAAGGTAAATATATGTTTTGTTGTCAAAATCTACCTCCAAACCATCCAAATTTAGTTCTTTTCACCGTAAAACTACATTAGCAAGCAAAAAGATTACTTTTTTAAATCTGGGCTTGCAAAAAGATTTGGATTTTTTTAGACAAAATAAATCCAGAAAATATCCTCACAGGTTGGGATGTATTAACAAGATTGGAACAAGGTTGATTTTTTCTGCTCCCTTAAGTCAATGAAAGTGACGGGGGAGAAGCAAATACAGTGGTACTATTTAGAACTCGTTGTTTTGTTTTTATCTCTTGTGATTTTGATGGGCTTTTATTGGTAGTGAAAATTGAAATGTCAGAAAAATGAAAACAAAAAGGTAATTAAAGAATAAACTCAAATATGCCAATTTTTGCACCGGTCAAAAATGGATGACCAAACAATCCACGTGTTTTCCATTACAACAAACAACATAAGAATTTTATAAAAAAAAATTTTAAAAAAAGGAACAACATAAGAAAATCAAAATATCTGGGGTAGGTAGAAATTTGATTTTGTGGAATAATGACCACAAGAAAGTGGTTGTGATTCACTGGTTAAATTACCTTTAAGGAATTGAAGAATAGAAAGAAAAAGTATATTATTTTGAATAATGAAGTTTTATTAGACAGAAAAACAAAATGTGAAGAATCGGTTGATAAGATATATAAGTTCTTAGCATTCTTAAAATTTAAATTTTCTTTAATATCAAATCGATGGTATTTAGAAATTCTCAATATTTTAAAATCCCTTATTTGTGAAATTTTAGGATCTATTAAAAAAAAAACAAAGATGACATTTAAAGCATATATTTTAACAATGAATTTTACGCCGCCTTTTTCTTTTTCAAAACTCCATAAAAAAATCTTATCTTGACAATGACAATAGAAGATGGAATTGCTTGCATTTTGACCCCTCAACTATTGACTATTAGCTTTTTGTCCTTCTAGTATCAGTACTATCGTCTCTCAAATTTCTAATTGCGTAACAACAATTTCAATTGTGAGAATTTAGAAGTTTGTGAGCATTTCATTAACTAGAAGGACTACAAATGGACCCGTGAATCAAATCTACCTAAGAATTTTCTTAAATGTAACTAAATCAATAAATATATTTAAACTCAAATGGTGCCATTTTTATACGTCTTCGTTTCACTCTCGTTCTTTTCCCTTGTAATTACCCATTTCTCTTGCCTCAACAAAACAATCTGTAATGTATAGGGATAATTCATTCTTCCCCAAGGGTTATGATAACTGCAGACATTTTTCTCATATTTTAAAAATAACACTTACATTTCCTACTTTTACTTTTTAGATAATAAAAGACAACCACGAATATGATGTCAACAAAATCTCCACTTGAATATCCAAAAATACCCTTTAGTAATTTAAAAAAAAATCATTTTCTACAATATCATCTTCCTCAAATCTTTAGTTCCAATCCCAACCACCCTAGGCCACCATGTTTATACCTTAGCCACTGCCACTCCAAATATTCCTAAAATCTATATTTTTTCTCTTTGTCTCGCCTAATAGGCAAATTGATTAGAATATTGGTTAAAAATGTTTTCATACACCGTTTGTGGTTACTATTGGAATTGTTTTGCATTTTATGCCCACCACGTTTGGCAAACGCAGTGAGCCAATCTTTTTTTTTTTTAAATCCAAACTCGCCGCATTTAGCAAGTGCGGCGGGCCCGCTACACCTGCCAAATGCGGCTGTAGATGATGAAATTTTATTTTAATTTAATTAGTCAAGATTAAACAAATTAAATTAGTATTGATTAATTTAAATTAAATTAAAGTTAATTTATAAGTCCATTCGTATTTGGGCTTATAAATCAGACGTTTGACATGTAGGCTTCAAGTCAAATTTTGATGTCTTCAAATTCATTTATGTCTGGACTTATAAGTCGGGCCATTGATATGTGGGCCTCAAGTTCGATTATAATGTCCATTAAATTAAAGTGAATTAATTTTATTAATTCACATTGGACTATTTGAGCCGACCCATTAATTAAAGTCTACTTTAATGGGTTTCTTAAGCCACAAGTAACCCAAGTTGGTAGAGAATTCTAAAGAGTTTCCTTGTAAGCCAATTGAACCCTAATTTTGGCTATAAATAAGGGCTCTCTCCACTCAAGTTAGGATATATGACAAATTCTCCAAAAGCTTAGAGAAAGCTCTACCAAATTCTTTAGAGATTTCTTTCCCAAGTCTCTCAAACCCAAGTTCAAGTGTAAATCAAATTCTCAAGTCCAAGTTCAAATTCAACCAAGTTCCTGTGTTCGTGTTGAAGGCTTGAAGATCCAAAATTCAAGTGTTCGAGACGACAAAATCAAATCAACCGTTTTCTACGGAGAATCCGATTTTAATTCAAGAACAAGCCTTTTTTGGGCCCTTGAGTTAAGTGTTCGTGAAGAGAATAATCAGAGGATAATTTCTTTTATAAAGAAATTCATCCAGAGATTGCATTTTTTTTTACTTCGAATTAATAAATTCAATTTGTACAATTTTTCTTGTCTTTTATTCGCAGACACGAAATTTGTGTGTACAGCGGCGAGTAGCATATTTCTTCATTTTTTGTGCCTTTGCTTTTGTTGTTTTTGTCCGTGCCTTTGCTCTTTTTTTTTTCGTCCGTGCCTTTGCTTTTTTTTTTCATCCGTTTTGTTAGGGTTTTGATTTTTTGTTAGGGTTAGGATTTTGGATTTAAGGTTTTAGAGTTATAAAGATTATTGTTTTTGGTAAATTTATAGGATTTATTATCCAAAATAATTGAGGTATTTTAAATTATATATTAAGGATTGTGTTTAAATTGTAAAATTTTAGATTATAAATAATAAACTCGTAGACATCAAATTTCATATTATTAAATATATTCTAAATGTATAATAACTTTTCGGGGTTAAAAACTAATTGTTTCTTAATTTTCATTTTTAGTATTTTCATAATGTATGATATTTGTAGGATTTAGTATCAGTTGTTTTAAAAATTATGTGAAAATTAATTTTTACCTTTGAGCGAAATGGTAAAATGCTTTATAATTAAATGTACAATTATAAAATTTATCAAATTGTGTAAAAATAAAATTCATATTTACAAGTATACAAGTTCTTGAATGCCCCTAACGTTGACGAAATTGTTGTTCATTTGGATCTCGCGACGTCGATGAGTAGCAAAATCTTCTCAGCCTCCTAATCTCACGTCGAGCATGCATCTCAGGATGTGTTTACGGCTCATCTTCGTGGATCTCATCATTATCTGATTCTTCAACATCATCGGGATCTTGAATATGATGATAGACCATAACAGAAGTGGATGGACCCGCGGTAGGTATATGTAAAGGAGGACTCGGGGTGAAAAATGTAGACGAATCTGCATCATGAAATCCACCAGCATGACTATCGAAGAACTGGAATATGGGGTGTAACTCAGATCCAGAAGAAAGTGAAACCGAATATGGCTGGTGGCCAGCGACAGAAGTACCACCCGTATGCATAGCTAAAGAATAGTATGGATCATACACACCGGCTGTACTCGCTAAAGGTGGGATCTGTGCACTACCATGAGTCATATAAATATAGTAACCAGTAGGGGTTACCTGCTCCTCTTGTGGGACCTCATCATGAAGTCTATGCCAGTGACGATGTCTATCTCCGCGAGACGATGTGCCCGCCTAACTAGGGACGTGGCTGACTGGCCATTGATAATAAGAGCTGCGCGATGTAGAAGCACTAGTGTCCTCTCATGGATCTAGGCCCACAAACATGCGATCTGAACGCTATAAGTACTGCATGAACCCAAAGGCCTCGTCCCTAATTATTGTCAAATTAGGATAAAAAGTATTGTCGGGGTAAGTATGACGAAAACCAGTCATTGACATGTCTTCAATTCTGTGCATGCTGCTCATCTATAAAAGAAATAAATTGTAATTATTAGTAATTCACTCATATGACTTATGATATAAAAGATAGAGTGTTAAATCTAAAAAAAGTTTAATGACTATGTACTCATATTGTCCGAAAATGTCCTAAAGTCTTTCACGCTGAGTCTTATGGACGGGAGGAGTAACATACAAGACTGTGTGGCGATGATACCAACGCAGATACTCGGTCGATGATTGGAGTGTATTTGTAAGCTCTCTTATAATAACCGAACCTGCACGTCAATACCAATAATCAATTCAGTCCCTATGAAAATGATTCCAATCCCGTCATCATGTCCTACCAGTCCAACTGAATGCAATCCGCAGCGATCAATGTTAATATTTTTTGAAATATGCTACTGCAGTCCGAATTGTCTCATGACATGATTCGAAAAATAAAATTCAACGATGTGTCAAAAAATCAGCGGAACTCTAGCCCTCCAAATATGTGCACTCTTGTACAATATTGAGGTAGAGACTCTAACATGTTGTCGCTATATGGCATCCATATAAACTGTAACAAATTTTCAATCGTCATTTATATATAACTTATTAAATAGCGTATAGGTAATTTTTGAAAAATATAATAGTCAAAATACCCGATCGGGGTGTAACAAGGACAACTGATCTCTATAGTAGCTGACTACATCCTGAAGTGCATATCATGTAATACGCCGAGTCACCTATATACCTCCTCTAAAATAAGCACTTGGCAGTTATGGTTCAGTGATTTGAGGTCAGATAGTCTAGAAACGCTCCATGCCCAAAGTTGTTAAAAAAAAACAATTAGGCTCTTAGGTTGTAAATAATTGAAATTATTAATTGTATTGCAACATATACGATAACTATTAACTGTTTTATCTGAAATAGCATGTATGACCCTGCTGTGGTTGTAGTACTAGCACGGGATGCATGGCACATACGACTATATAAACAGGCGAGCACAGTGCTCCCCCAACTGTACTGTCTCATCGCCTCCAAATCTCTCAAAATATCCAACCACGAAATATGTACAACATTCTCACTTGTATCTGTAAATAACTACCCACCAAATAACATCAAAATATACATGTAGGCATACTGTTGAACCATCTCAATAGGAGCATCCAGTGGTAGTGGATGATTGCGTAAATGGTCGGTCACGCCCTTGAGGTTTATCCGTGCCTCCCTAAAATGCGCTGTTGGCGATCAGAATCCCAACAAATCATGAACCAATTCCTGTCGCTCTGCAATGCTCCGCGAACGGTGGACTAATGTAACAGGTAAATTGTCCACATGTATGCCCTACAACACCTCAACATTCTGTAAGGTGATAGTGGCCTCACTAATACTGACAAACCCCTTTAAGTCCGGTAATGTCAATAAAGTGAAGAACGCGGGGCTCAATAACCTTCATCAACTACCACGCACCTCTTAACATCAAGTTCAACACCCTCACCGTGAAAAATCGCCATAGATCTATGATGGGGCTGAAGGCGTAAAAGAGAATCATCTATAGGATCCTGAGTGGGGGGTAAGGTACTCGCATGCTCGTACCCCATATCAACTTACACCTACACATATAAAGAATGAACAAAATATCAATAATAAATACAACCTCTAAATTCCCAATGAAATGTACAAAAAAAAAACATATATACAAAATGTACAAATTATTAATGCTTGAATTATAGCTAACCAAAATATTTAGTATAAATCTTAAAACCCTAAACCCTAAATCTTGTACCTAAAAACTAAAACCTAATCCCTTCAAAATGAAAAACTAAAAACTAAATCATAAATCCTAAACCCTAAACCCTTATCCTTTCAAAACTAAAAAACTAAAAACTAAATCATAAACCCTAAATCTAAACCCTTAACTAATAACTAAACCATACACCCTAAATTTTAAAACCCTAAACCGCAACAACTATAACCTAAACCCTAAAATTCTAAAAAATAAATAAATAAAACCTAATCCCTTCAAAACTAAAAACTAAAAACTAAATCATAAACCCTAAATCCTTGACTAATAACTAAACCATACACCCTAAACCTTAAAACTCTAAATCGCAACAATTATAACCTAAACCCTAAAATCCTAAATAAAAAAAAAACTAAAACCTAATCCCTTCAAAACTAAAAAACTAAAAACTAAAAACTAAATCATAAACCCTAAACCCTAAACCCTTAACTAAACCATACACCCTAAACCTTAAAACCCTAAATTACAACAATTATAACCTAAACCCTAAAATCCTAAAAAAAAAAAACTAAAACCTAATCCCTTAAAAAAAACTAAAAACTAAAAATTAAAAATTAAATCATAAACCCTAAACCTAAACCCTTAACTAATAACTAAACTATACACCCTAAACCTTAAAACCCTAAACTATAACAACTAAAACTTAAACCTTAAAAATAAAAAACTAATTGCGTAACCCTAAAACTAATAACTAAATCCTTAAAACTAAAATCTAAAAACTAAAACGAGTTTGTTTTATTAAATGACAAACCCCGTACACGGGAGAACGGCACTACCCTTAAATTTTATTCACTTGATAATTTAAGAGGGGGGTATCAACCTTACCTCTACATGACAACACAGAAATACGCTTAAAGAGCAAAATAAATAAGGAGTATATACTCCCTTTTACAATGAACATAAATCCTACATTGCTAACGGTTAAAATATCCACCAAAAGGACAACTCGGTGTCGTGTGTCCGAGTTGTGAACAGTTGCTACATCGACGTGGTGCATCGGGGTATTTATGATCCATCTAATTCTAAATCCTTATAGTTCGTAATGGGCTCGATCGCCTTTATTTTAGACAAGTAGTATTGATTGTCAAATTGAATTGCGATGGCGGCTAATAATTTTGATCATTAAGAGGATAGAATTAATGCCCAAATGATGCTTGATATAAGTTATACTTATATTCACTCCCGACTAGATCCACAAGGTTTATTCCGCTGATAAAGCATGTCGCCATTGTGTACGAAGAAGAAAAATGCAGTAGTTGAAAATTTTGACATGTGCACTCCCACTTGTTAAGGTTTACAATTTGACTTTTTCCGTCTTCGTGACTGCACCTATACCCAGTAATGATGCAGAAAATACCTTCTGTACAGTTATATACCCGAACTTCATAATTCTTACATTTTTTCTCATTGAACACAAAATTCTGTCAACTATATTCTGGCAATGGATATCGCACATCACAAGTCAACTTCACATTCTTAACAAACATTTTCACTGTTTGGCTCAATGTGAAGCGAACACATGCAGTAATAGGTAACAATCAGGCATCCCTCAGCAGTTTGTTGAAACACTCAGCTATATTTGTCGATGTGTGACCCCAATGGCTTCCATCGTCCTTGCTTAGGGCCCATTATTCAGGTCTAACATTTGTGCCTGTCAGCCAATTGTAAGCTTTTTCATTCAAATTTCGTATTTGACCCATGTAATGATCGTACTTATAAGGTTGGTTGGCCTTTCCAATTGCTATTACAAGCTTCTTCAACCTAAACAATTACATATTATGAGTGCATCACCCTTAAATTTTGGTAAAAATAACCTTAAAAATTGGACATTACCTCTCATTCTTAAATTTTTGTGTGAAATTACTTTGCACTGGCACAAAACAGAAGCGATGTATTCCATTTGATTCTTGTTATTTCGGAAGTGTCGTCATTGCATGAGTAATTGATTTGTGCCGATTAGATATGACACACACTTTTTGAATGTTGCCACAAACGTGAATGCGCAATAGCCTCATGAATCATGACCAACTTCGATTGTTCTCCTCGTCAACGAGGGCAAAGGCTAGCGACAACAGGTAATTGCACGCATCGTATCTGACAGCAATAAGTAATTTTCCTTGGTACGCTCCTTTCATGAAAGTGCCATCCACACACATTACCGGCTTCATATGTTAGAAGGCTTGAATAGCAGGACCAAATAACCAAAATACATAGTCGAAAATGAAATTGTACAGAGTGCCGTAAGGATGTGGTTCCCAGACAACAACTGTCCTTGAATTACTGCGTTGTAACTCCTCCATATATCTTAGAAGGATATGTATTGACGACGGTCAGTCTCCGTAAAATATATCAATTGCCCTACGACAATCGTACCAAACTTTTATGTATGAGATATCGCAATGCAATTGCTGCTGCTTAATTGTTGCTTGAATCTCGTTCACTTTGAACATTGGACCGTTACTAATATGAGGTAAAATATGCTCAGCAATTAAATTGGCGCTCAACTGGCGATGATTGTGACATCCCCATCTTACCCTAAGGCGTACCAAAGGGTTTAGCGGACTGCTTGCCTAGCTCTCGTTAGGACTCAAGTCAAGCACACACTAGATTCTATGAAACAATTGATATTTTATAGAAACTCGTAAATATATTCATATGATTCAACTTAAGAGTAAGGTACTAGTTAAATAATTTACATCATAAACACCTAACTAATACAGTAAAATCTCAAACATCCTTCTACTGACAAAATCCTACCAAGAGCTACTCTTGAATCCTCACCGCCAGCCTTAATAATAGGAGCCTATTAAGGAGAACAAATAAAATGGATGAGCTATAATAGCCCAGTGAGATTCCCACACATGCAATCACACAGGAAGACAATTAGAAAAATAAATAAATAAATAACATGTGCCATAAAACAATATAAGAACTAATTAAGTAAACAATTGATCAAATAAGAAAGGATACATCTCAACTACGGGAGCAAGCTCAACAGCGGGAGTATCAAGTACATAATCATGTGACAATAGTGTTCGGACCAATAGAGAAAACCAAGTCCTTGCCAATGATCAGGTAAATATCAGATAACAGTACCCGAAACCACCTATGCACCTTTACCTCCTCAATACCTCCACACCAGGGTGAGATCTCAACCCTAGAGGGTAAAACAGTTTGCTCAGTTCAGAGTTGGCCTCTTTGAGGATTCTCAACTCAAAGAAAGAACACAAATCCCTAGCGTCCAATAACTTAAATCCTCCTCAATGCCAGTATGACTAACCGTGGTGTAACTAGTGAAGTATGAATAAAATTTAAAAAAATGAAATTTATGAGAACAAATTGTAAGTAGTTAATATGAGTATAAATTTTTTAATATATATTAATACTTAAACATAAATGCAAGTTATTTATTAATAAAACAACTTATGTATACTTATCAGCATATATTGTGATCATTATAATTTATTATTCATAATTTTATGCATAACCCTTTATACTTAAAATTTAAAATAAGTTTTTTTTTATAAATAAGTTGAACTTATACACACACACGCAATTACAGAAACCAGATCTCTTTAATTGTACTGACAAGGTACTAGTTACATCAGACCTTTTAACTATAAAGTTTATACTTTGTCACACAAGCACGCGCACACACACACATGTCTTTAATCAAATATATTTAAAAATATAGTTAGAAAATAAAAATTTTATCGAAATTGAGTTCCAAATCGGTAATACCAATTTGAAAAGAGAAAATTGTAATTTTAAAACCGAATGTTTGGGGTATCAATAGTTTAAGTCCCTAAAGTTTGGACAAAAGCAAATATAGTACAAAATGTTTCAAATTTTTAGCACATTGAGTCCTATTGACCAGTTTTGCCTAAATCTTACTAGAATATGATTGTGTGAAACTCACATGCCAGTTATAAAATTTTTTAAAAAGAATTAGAAACAAGAAAAAAATTTTAATTTTCATAATTTGTAATTAAAAGTACTAATTGGAGTTCATACAAGATAAATAAGCAGATAAAATTGAAAAATTCACATGGATAGTACATTTGTATGTGTGCCTTTAATTATAACTATGGTAATTAAATTATTTTTTAATTTTTCTATTTCTTTTTAAAAGCTTTTGTAACCGTCATGGTCTGGTATGATTTTGATAAAACTGGTCAATAAGACTATATGTGTTGAAAAATGGAAACATTTGATACTGCATTTGCTTTCATCCAAACTTTAAAGACTGAAACTGCTAATACCCCATATATTTGGTATCAAAACTGTAATTGTCTCATTTGAAAATTATCTTTGCAAATATTGACTCGAATTCAGCTTTTTGAATTCAGTGTATATCGAAATATTGATCGATTTACCGAATTATCAATTTTAAATTTTTGAAATCAATTAAGAATCGGTGGGTAAATTAGGTTTTTTCCAATTATGCTCACCCTTACTGGAAAGAGATGGCTAGATAGAGGTTTTTTGAAGGTAACACAAACAGGGTTGTTAAGGGGGAAAATGATGGAGGGCGATGGGAAAGAAAACAATAATAAGCCAATAGGGCCTTCTTCTTTTTCCTTTTTTTTTAGGATATTTGTCAATTTGATCCCTCACATTTTTACAAAAAAAAAAATTTAGTTCCTCACATTCAAAATTAGCTAAAATAGTCCCTCAAATATAAAAAGTGTATTTAGATTGGTCCTATAATTCATTTTTGCTCAATTTTCCGACATAGTCAATGTTAAAAATGGAAACATGCACATTTCCAAAAAAGTGAAACTTGTTCATTTTGACTGAATCAAAAACCCTAATTTCAAAATCATACAATCCCTAATTCATTGACAAGCACCCGTGAAATGATTGTTTAGTATCAAATCGGCAAATTTCACTTTTTAAGAGAAGGAAACATGTGTGTTTCCATTTTTACCCTTGATTTTGCTAGAAAATTGAGCTAAAAAGATTTTTGGGACCAATCATGACACATTTTTATATCTAAGGGACTATCTTGGCTGATTTTGAATGCGAGACACTAAAATTTTTTTTTGTAAAAATGTGAGAGACTTAATTAATGGATATCCCCCCCTTTTTTTTTCCCCTAGCCCTTGCAACGCTTGAATTGAAGATTATGTGAAAGGTGCTATGGTTGTTTCGTATTCTCAAGGGATGTAAGTACAATTTTCTAAACTGGAGAAGATTTACCTAAATTCACCTCATACTTCAAAGGAACAATATGAAATTATCCTTTATATATAATTATCTTATCCTATTATTAAGAAAGTCGGGGGGGGGGGGGGGTTGGTGTTATTTTTTATATCATTTTTTGAACTTCATTTCTTACCCTTATTACAAAGGATAAAATAGTACTATCACGCACAACTATGAACTCTCATTCATATTTCCCAATAATTAATCCAACCTAATATTTCTGCATGTTACGTCTAAAATTCAAGGATTACACATCCTACCAAACCACTAATGCTCTATCATATTTTCATTGGAAACTGTATACCTAACTACTGAGTAAAACTATTCCCTTTTTTTTCCTTCTAAGTACACTTATTGCAATGTGACTTCAAACACTAGTACATAATAGAGAAGTTAATTTTGAGTTAGAATAGTGATTGTATCATCTAAATACTTACATAATAAGAGTTAGAGCTTGAATATGACTGCACGATAGTTATAAGTTAATTTTGGCCACCTTTCTGGCCTCTTCACATTGCATTTAGGCTATTGTGCTTCGAAGGTTTGTCCTGCTGATACCATCCAATGTCTTAGGCTTGTTTTCAATAGCTTCTGATTTTTATAAAAACTAATTTTAGAAAAGTTGAAAATCAATTACTTCTGATTTTAACTTAAAAAATTTAAAAATATAGTAAAAAAAGCAGTGAAGGACAGCACAAAATATATTTTTCAAAAATTTGAAGCTAAAATCAAGTTAAAAAAAAAACTATCGAGAATAGGCCCCTTGTGTATTTTGGGTTAGTTATATTGCAATTTCGCCAACAGTTTCTCACATATTACCAAATAGTACGAGGTGTGGTCTACCATCAACACAAAGTGATAAATTATCGATTTTAGTCAATGCATGTTGTGCGTTTAATACTTTTTAACATTCATTGATTGTAGCCTTCTTGTTTCCATCAACCCCCTCTTATCTAGTTCCCCTGCTTCTAATGTTAGATTGCACCATATTTCCTCTTTAAGAGAAACAAACAGACGTGCATTCATTGTAAAAAAAGTTGTCAAATAATGTGCGTACGTAGGAATGTGAATTAAAGAAAAACATAAGAGTAGGTAATAGATAAACAGGCACTTGTGCATCTACATCAAGATTAAGTCATGAATTTACAAATAAATGTCGTATACAACTTCCCTAGCATTTCGTTAATTATGGAACGCAATCATGATTAAAATAAAAATGGCTTTTTTCTTTTTTTTTTAAGGTTATCATTTGCATAAAACTCAAATTAGAGTATGATTATAGATAAAATTGAAGAAGTCATTTTGGAAATTTTCTTTATAAAATACAAAATAAGAAATCTAAAAATTAAGTATATCATAAACAAAATATTTAAAAAATTTAAAATTATTTAAAAGTCATTCCAGTAAACCAAACAAGTAGTTTTATAATGATACTCATTTCATTATTAAATCAAATATATTGAAAGAAATCATCAAAATCTATACTCATAATAGGGTTAATGATATTTATAATAATAGTAATTGAGGAATTTAAACCAAAGTACTCTTTAATTTTGGGGTGTTCTAATCATGATTGCGCCATTCATCAGGCTTGATTATCTTCACTCTCATCCTTAGACTTCATAATCGTCATCCAGTTGATCTCTTGAAATTGTTGATTTTCATCCATAATTGCTTTATTCTTCGTGTGGTCTTTGCAAAAGTTCTGTCTTGAGACTAGCCATGGTAGTCTATCTTGCAATTATACCTTCGTCATTCCAAGTCAAAATATCATAATTGGTTGAAATGATTGGTAGGGTGCGTACTATGCTTTTAAAAATATTAATTATTAGTTACTAAGGTTGGAAATTTTGAATGTAGTACAAAATAATTGCAATTTAATGGGATATCAAAATTTTCCCACTTTAGGTAAAATATATAGGAACGAATAGAGGATCGAACGGTTAGAGTTGTAAGACTTCACATTAGAGGTCGGAAGTTCGAATCTTATCAACATCTAATTTCCCTTCTCCAAGTAATAGTATAAATTTAATAAAAAAGAAGTAAAATATATCGAATTTTTTCTAGCAGCCTATAGCTACGAGTCTAGGTGTATAAATGTACAATTTAGGATATCCATTCATATAAATAAGATGAAACGTAATTTTTTTTATGACTTGATTCAATGACTCGAGTCATGGTAGTAGGCCGGTTAACTTGTAACTCCACGACTTGTATTTGAAACGCAAGCAATTTCGTCATTCATGCGGTAGCAATACATGCTTATTACTTTCCTCATTTAACTATTGCGTCTTATTTCTCAAAAAAAACAAAAAACTATTGCGTCTTATTTATGATAATTCTGCACAACTATTGACAAATAGAATTTTTTTTCCTATAAACAATCTTTTCAATTGCTTGTATGTAAAACTCATTATTTGAATTATACAGCTTGAATTGCTTTCAACATGCAATTTTTGTTTAGTGTCTCAACTCTTATTTCTCTTTTGAAGGAGTTCTTATTGAATATCTTTTGTTGTTTGTGTTGCATAATGCTATATTGCACTAATTATCTTCTCAGCAAGCTGATGATGATTAAATATCTTGTAAGTATCAAATTTTGACCCATCATCTTGGTAAATTTTAAAAATCATTTAATATTTATTTAAATTCTTGTAATTTTTTATGTATGGCACGCTTCTAAAAGCATCCATATTTTATTAGATTTTGCAATAAAATTTTTTCTACAATCCTTTTTTTAGATTTTCTCAGAAAACGTTTTAAATTTTTATATATTTTATAATTAGTGTCACATTTTTCGGAATGGTTTCGCCATTGAATTTTTGCAGTGAAAACTTCTCTTCTTTTGGTAGGCTTTTTTTTTTTAATTTTTAAATTTCAAATTCCTTTTGTATATGTGAATTAATTATTAAAGGAACCTAATATAGTCATTTTGTTAACCCAAGAGATGTCATTTTTAAGAGTTCTAGGACTGAAGTGAACTTGTCAGATACCTTATTAAGAGATTTCTGAGACTATCTCTTTAAAATAATTTTTAAAAGTTGAGTTGTCCAAACAAAGCTCTCAATCAACTAAAAGATATGAAAATTACTGAAGTACAATCGCTTTATCACTGGAACTTTTGTTTATTTTTTATTTTTTTGTAAAGAGGATTAAAGTAAAATTCCACTTGCCTCTTTAATAACTCGAACCTAGAACTTATAAATCTCAGGTAAAGCGTCTTACTAACTAAACTGCGCTTGGTTGTTTTAAACAGGAACTTGACGCGGTTCTCAACAAAGAATAAAAATTCAAAATGTATTTAAACCATGGGTATATAAGTTAACTTTTTTTGTAATTACAAATACTACTATAAAATAATTATGAACTCGTGCAAGCACGAATTAATTTACATCAATAATAAAAGTTTTTTGTTTAAAAATTACAAAAAAAATTCCCATTTGAGTACAGATGACATTCAACAATTGACAAGCTTCTTGAAGTAAGATGAGGTAAGTTTATTATTTTGTTAAAGAACATAAAAGTAAAAATTAATATACGGAACACTTCGAAAGTGTACGCTGGCGCCCAAGCATACATAGAGGCATGTTGTATACGCTGGCGCCCAAGCGTATGTAAAGGTATGTTGTAACTAGTTTCGATGAAACACCAATTTATGGTACAAAACACAAAGGTGAATACACTCATTAAAGATGCAAAAATTGTGTTATAACAGAGAATAAAACAGCGCCAAACTTGTTAGCTGATAGTTTAACTCGAACCCTCGATAGTCGACTCGTGTCTGGAAACCCCAAAAACACTATAGTTTTGAGAAATGAAATTTACAGGAGGGCACAACTATTATGCACTTGCAGACAGCCATCTCCATAAATCTGATTGGAAAAAGCAATACTAGAAACCACATTCCGGTTTATCTGATCAAGAACCATTATTTTTGGTTTCTGAAAAAACCAAAATCCACAATCATTTGAGTAATTGAAAAATGTCAATCATTGAGGCAAGTAAATGCATTTGCTGATGGTCATCTCCATAAATTTGACTGGAAAAAGCAAAACTCTGAAGTAAATTCTGGTTTACCTGATCAAGAAACTAAAACAGTAAGTGGATATTAGCTTTCATCCCATAAGGCAAATATAAACCAAAATGGATACAAATCTTATTACAAGCTCAGATTTAGTATTTATTTCGCTATTGGTGCTAAATTTACAACAGATGACACTCCTTATGAGGCCATTACGGGGAGGGAAAACTATAAAAGCAATCATTTGAGACAGGGCGGAAGTAAAAGATGAAAAGCCCAAAAAAAGCTGGGATGGGGACTCAAGAAAAGGCTTCAACCATAGTTCCTTACCCAATCCAGGCTTGTTCTATTCATCTGAAAGCAGGGTTAGCGCTTCTTTCATAAAGAAACTTCAAGCATCAGCTGCTTTCTCCAATGGAGCTTCGTCACTCCCATTTACTTTTGCACGCTTAACCTCGTAATCCTTTACAGCTGCTTTTATAGCATCTTCAGCAAGCATACTGCAATGCAATTTGACCGGTGGGAGAGACAGGTGTTTTGCAATTTCTCTGGAACGTCAATCAGTTCAATGTCAGTGGGGACAAATAACCCAGTCTCTTCCAACAATAAAGTAAGTTTTACAAACGATCATGTAATTACCACTTAAATTAATGGGAGTACTTTGTAGGCCAAAAAGACACATGAGAGAAAAGTACATGACAACAATTTGCATCCAATGTGTGTCACATCCATTCATATTAAGCAACAAAAATACATATTTTTCATGTATTTTGATAACCAGAAGAACACTTTGCAGGACAAATTGTTGTCCTTATCATGTCAACAAAGCATGGCATGCAAGGACCTGATCATGTCAGCACGCAATGTTAGACGACAAACTCAGCTTAAGGCATGCAAACATTCACAAAATAATATATAAATAGAAAACGCAGTTCAAAGTAAATAAGAGAAGATGGGAAGGAAAAATGAACAACATAACCTCCAACGGATAAAGTTCTAGTGAGGAATGATCAGACATTATTAACAAAGGAACAACCATATGTTTTCACCGTTTCACTAATGACCTTCCCTCTCTACATTGAATTCTCCATATTTAAACAAACAATAAATCTTTGCAGTTATGAATAACACCTCCCACCTTTAGCCACTCTCATATCTACTTTGTATCTCTGTCGTCCTTTCCAACCTAATTCTTCATAATCTTGTCACATGACCACGACTTTTTTTTCACTGTTAAGTGTAACTTCATTTCCTCTCACCCCACTAAAAAACAAAGAAGAGTTCTCTTCATGAAAAGTAACTCCGCTATCTCGGGCCATGAAAGCCCTCTACAAACCAGAAACAATTCTATCTGATCTTCCAAGTTTGTGCAAACAAAAATATATTACCACAAACTTATTTCTTTAAAAGGATGTAGTGAAAACCTAGGTTGACTTCCAATCTACAATATGACTTCACTTTTGTTGGTTTTCTGGTGTTAGATGCAAAAGAGCATGCACGAATCCTCGAGTGGAATGAATATTGGTTTGGCTGTGAGGAGATGCAGATATCAATTCATGAAGAAGCCTTGGTTGCGTTCTGGTTCGCTTCATGATCCAATTCTGTTTAGCATGCTATTGGCCAAAACTACCACTAATTGTGCTGCAAATTTTCCATGCATATTATTTAGGAATCTTGTACCCTTTCAATACTCATGAAAACATAAATGTATTTGCTGTTGACTTGGCAAGAGGAAACTCTAAAACCATGTTTTCAGCACTAAGAGACTCTACTTCATGAAGGAACGCCTGTATATCCACAACAGCATCTCAGCAAGCATACAGAGTTCATGTTCTTAACACCTGAAAGATCTCCACAGTGATGGAAAGAGTTGTCCTTTTCCTAAATTATTTCACTATCTGTTGAACCCATTTATATGGATATGCTTAAGGTGTAAGAGATTATTCCTCAAACATAAACATTGATTCACAGAACTAGCTCTGTAAAAGCTAAATCATCAAATACAAAATATCACAGACAACTTTAAAAAGATGCATACTATAATATGTTCGCTTTACACAATTAAAGCCCGAAGCAATTGTAAGCAGTAAAATTTATCCCAACTGCAAAATATACAAACATCCAACATCCAAGGAACAAACACAACATAGCATAGAACAAGGTAAATCACAAATAAACATCAAAAAAAAAAAAAAAAAAAAAGAGGCTTCAAACAGAAATTGAACACCCTTATATTGGTATTCTTAAGGTCTATGGAACCCTTCCTTGAACCATACACATCGAATCGCATAACTAGTTTTGTGAAAATTAATAAATCAAATACAAATTATCGAGACAACATTAAAAAGATGGCTACCATAAGACAGTCACTTTATGCAATTAAAACTAAAAGCACTAGTGAACAACACAATTCACTCCAACTGCGCAAAAGACAAATAACATCCAAGGCACATACATGCACGAGGTAAACTATAAACAAACATCAACGGAAAGATTTCAAAGAGAAATTGAACTCACGTATTCTTGATGGTCAGCACTTCCTCCATTTCCTTTCCCCTCACCCATTCAGTGGCTGAAAGAGACCAAAAAAAAAAATACAGTAAGTTAAAGAGTTTCTCGTTGTGCAATCAAACAAGCAACATGGAACATGGAAATTAGAACTGGAAAAATTTCTTCCAGTCCTCCCTATGCAGACTACCGAAGTATGCAAGAAAACTGCTGAGGAATCAGAAAACATGCACTATCCGGATCAGGTGAAGCTGTTACAGACAAAGCAGAGCTTTGGTCCTCATCAACGGACATTAAAAAAATCCTCAGTAGGGGGCGAAGGGTATTATTAGTCTGAATAAGTTAGAAAACATGAACTATCCAGAGCAGGTGAAATTGTTACATAAAAACAATATATTTCAAAACACCTCTACTTCACACCCTCAAGAAAGAAAAGACAACAAAGAAGAGATTTGCAGGCCTCCTCTCTCTTGCCTACGTAACAACTAGCCGTCTGCAATCCAGATAACTAAACAAATATACAGTTGGCAGCATGAGCTAATATAACTCAGTAAACTATATAAAGTCCCTGCCACCCCTACATAAATCTAGAACTGCTTAGAGCTTATTTTTTACCCCTTCCATCTTTCACCTAGCTATTTTGAGGTAAACCATCAAGAGGAAAAAACTATATTTAAATGATAAAATTAATTTTAACCTTGAGCATGATCTACCCAAAATTATACTTATTTATGGCAAACCACAAGGTCGGATCCATCCAGACCTCAAAAAGTGAAATAATAGAATCCACGCTGCTTAAACTAGCCCCCAATTTTCATTCCATAAGTCTAGGACCCAAATGCAGAAAATGGAAAAACTGAAAACATTACCCTCTATTCATACCCTTAGTGTTGCTGATGATTAAAACAACTCTTCCAACTAGGACAAAATCATTCAACAGTAACTCCAACATATTGTAACTTAATAGTACCACAGTCCAAAGAATTTCAACCCTTCCCCCATAAAACTTGAATTGATATATGCAATCACAAGTCAGACATCATCTGCGTACCAAGAACAATCATCACCAAAATCACAATTCTGAATTCTGGACCAGAGAGGCAGAGAACTTCCACTAAACCGAATTCAGAAATCTAGATCTCTAACAAATCAAATGAGGATAACTTTCCATCCGAAATAAAGAAAATTAGTGGAACCAAAACAAGCTCTTCATATTCTTCTGAATTCACTATAAATACAAAATTTCCGAATAAGATAAAACAAATTAAAATAATCCAAGCTCCGTATTTAAGCCAAAAAAATGCTTAACAATTTCAGCAATTATGAGCTAGACAACATAACAAGAAACAAAAATAAAATTACATTAAAAAAAATACGAAAATGAATAGAGAAATTAGTTAACAAAATATACGAACCTACGGAGGATGAGGCGATGGCGGATCCACAGCCGAAAGTTTTGAAGCAAGCGTCAACAATCTTCCCAGTCTTATCGTCCACCTTAATTTGAAGCTTCATGACGTCGCCGCAAGCCGGAGCACCGACGAGTCCCGTGCCGACGGTGGGATCATTCTTGTCAAAAGCTCCGATGTTCCTAGGGTTATTGTAATGGTCCACAACTCTCTCGTGGTAGAGCCTCGGCAGCTGCAGCACAGCGCCGGTCGCCGGTGATCCAGCCGACCAGGAAATGCTTCCTAGAAGCCGATTAGCTGAGTGTCGCAACATTTCGAGGGTTGATTTTGGCAAATCGAGATCAATGTGTGCGTGTGTGAGAGAGCTAGAGAGAGAGAGAGAGAGAGTTGGAAAGGTGAATTTGTTCTGAGATATGAAGAAAAAAAATTATAGAAAAGCAGAAGGAATTTATACGAAGGAAGCTGGGAAAAGTTAGAGACGCATGAGGCGGTTACTGTTGTTGCTATTCGCCTATTCCAGAATCTTGTTCGACAGAGTATTTGACTTTTGACTTATTAGATTTTTATTTATGGTTAATTACATTTATCTCTCTTAGATTTGGCCAAATTACAAGTTCTTCCCTAAAGTTTAACCAATTGCATTTCTCACGACTTCCAATTACGAAACCCAACCAATTAAGATAATGAGATAACATAATAATCTTTCTCCACGTTTGGTACATAGGAATAGCTTGAAATAGAAAGTCTTTCCACCTAGAATAACATTCCACCTGGAATAGGTTGGAAAAAAATTTTCCATTCCATTGTTTGGTAATTAAAGTCAGAATGGAATGTCTATTTCCTTTCCAATGTTTGGTATAATCATATTGAGATGTCAGAATGGAATAAAATATATATTGATTTGACTATTATACCCTGAATTTTTTAAAGTATAATTTTCTTTTGTGCGTGCACTATTATGTACCTAAAAGAAATTTTAATATTTTTAATTTAGTAATAATAATGTTCATATTATAAATAATTTAATTATATTAATTATTTATTTTTACAATATAAATAAATATTTTATTTTATTTTTTTACTTTTTGGTAGTATAACTAGCAATGTAGAAAAATGTGCAATAATAAAATAAACATAGTATTTTGTTACTTTTAATGATGCTAAACCTATTGGTATATATATTCGATAACCTAATTACAATTTGTAATATAAACAAAAATAGGTTGATAGATAAAAATACCAAAAATTAAGTCAACAAATTAATATTTACATATGAAATTAATCAATTGAAACATATTAGGAAGAGATTGTTAATTGCTATAAAATTTCTTTGTGCAAGACTAAAAAATTCTACTGGTGAAGAAGGGCAAGGAGGTTGAGAAATGCTTAAGTGGGTAGGATAATCATGACATTCCTTAATTTTAGGTTTCTAGGATGAAGTGGGAAAGGTCATTCTTTAGGTTTTGTTGAGGAATAACATTTCCAGGAAAAAGTTGTAATAAGCATTCCTGGTGGAAAGGGCTTTTCAACTTAAAGAGCCCATACCAAACATGAGAATGGAATGGGTATGTTGGAAAGGCCTTTCCATTCCAGGCCATTCTCATGTACCAAACGTGGGGTTTGTTTAAAACATATTTGTTCAAATTACAAATGAATATGATTGTTTGACCAAATTACGGACCATGCAATCATTTAGAAATAAATACACAAAAATAAATAAAAATAACAAAATGCTACCACTAAAAATAAGGATAAAAGGAAAAGAAAAAAAATCAATGAAATATCTTTCTATTTTCTTTTTCTCTGGCTTATTTCCCACATTAGCCATTTTCTCTTTCTTATTTCTCACATTAGCCACTTCAGCTCTTCTCCAACTTGCCTTTTGCTTATCCTGAACTATCATTTATAAAGTCTAGATCGAGTTTTACATACAACATAAGAAGATTTGTTTTTATTTATTTGTGAAAAATTAACATTTCAAATCAAACCTGTCTTTATGTATCACGAATTTAAAATTGAGATTTTCTGTTAATTTTTAACACTGTCTCTTCCTTGGATTTTGCTTTTGAACCTCCAAAAGAATGTTGGTGGCATGCCAGATATTAAAATTTAATTGGCAGCCTTGACAAAAAATGGAATTGGGGTACCTTCATAATTTCTGATATTTTAAGGTCACAAATTTGTTTCACCTGGAGAAGTGGAGTTTAGTGATTTGCACATGGAAATGGAAAATGGTTATCCTTTGTCCAGCACTATATTTCCTGATGATGCCACGTGACTAGGGGGTGTGGTTACAATGACAGTAGCATGTGAGAAGACGGAAGAAGTGAATGGAATAAAAAAATTAGAAATTTATAAATATTTAAAATTTTCACTAAGAATTTTGTTGACGTTATAGGATTTATTTGGTCAACAACGTTTGAACAAGGGATTTAATAAATGTTTAGCTATTTAAAGAGTTGGACTTTAATTTCAAAGAGATCATAATGTTCATTTTGTAATGTAGACGAATTTTTAGGGAAAACAAATATAATTGAACTAAATTGCCCATGGGTATTTTAGGGTTCTTAAAGATATGCATTGTCCACGTTGCCATAACATGAGGGAGCTTTTGATAAATATTTTGCTATTCAAGGCATTTGGTTGTGATTTGGTCAAATCATTAGGATTTGTATTGCAATTTGGCTAAATCTCTGGGGAAATACATATAATTAACAATCTATTTTAGGAATATTTTATAATCTCGTTATACTGTGATATTACATAAGTTAAAATATATTTTGATTCCCCTAATTTTTATCACTCAAGCATTTTATTTTTAAAATATCATACCATAACCAAACTATAGAACTATCAAGTTTTTGGGAACTGAAATTTTGTGAATTATTTAGTTTAATACTCCATACAAATCTTGTTTATTGAGATATATTACACTGGGGAGCTGGAGCATTTGTTAGAAATAATTGTCTGAAACGATTGATAAAGTTTAATACTCCATTTATTTTTTTGGGGTTTAAATAAAAAACCTCTTGTGTTGTCTGCGAAGGTCAAATTACTTTCACATGGTTTAATAATATCTATAGAACCATTTCATACTTCAAAAAAAAAGTATCAGAGTTTGTCTATACGTAACTTACATATGAGTACTAATACCTAATGATAATTTGTTTGAAAAAATGTACTATTTTTTAAAAAATATCACCTTTTTTTAAATCAATGCACATTATAATATTTATTAAAATATATTTACCTTACACAATTTGGAGGTAAAGCTCCCAATTTTTTGCCATGCAAAATAATTTGGGGGCGAAACTCCCAAGTTTTTTTTAACATTAACAATTTAGGTGTGACTCCCACGATAACAACCTATATATCCTCCGCCATCCCTTTCTCCTAACTGCTAAAGTCACGGTTTGAATCCCGGGCCTCTTTAGGGTAGTCTATCGAGCAAACTGTTGAGCTTTGTTCGGTTGGTTAAAAAAAATTCTCAACCCTTCAAAAAATACAAAATTTTGTTTTCTTTTCTTTTTTTTTTCCCCTCTTCATCTTCCCAAAATTGAGAACCATGGCTACCACCATATGCAGCTCCGCCACCACTGTTGACATGATTTGCAAAGCATGCTGATATGATTTTCTAGACATCTTCATATGGAAGGTAAAATCTAACATATTAGGGCGAGGACTCTCACTGCTCATCATGTCACTCTCTCATGTTCTATGATGTGTATGCAACTATAGTTAAGAATGTAAGGGGATTTTATGTGTCTTGGAAAAGTATTACTACTCAGGAAAACCTGTCCCTGACTCTTGAATGGAGCTTCTCTTTTAGTATTTCAAGCGAGACTTAATAGCCTAAACTGTATTATTGTGAAGTCTGATGTTTACTTTCGTAGGTTGTTTTTGGCTCTTTTTTGCTGTTGTGTTTAACAACTTGTAGCATTGAGGGTTGACCCTCTCTTGTCTACACATTTGATGCTTCATCATTTATAGATTTATTAATTTTGCCCACACATTTATATAACGCAGTTTATACAAATAATATAGTGAATGTACAGACAAATGCACATATGCGAATTCTAGATCCTATTTTGATGAAAAATTAATAAAATATTATAAGCTTAGAAGTTGTAATTTATTTTTTTGTGTTCTCTTTAGAATATTCCATCTAATTGTATGATTCAAATTAGTCTTAGAATGTTTAAGTTCCATATATTGTGAAAAAGAGTTTTAGAACACAGTCGTATGATTACAGAAATCAAATGTCTAATACTTCCAAATACTATCTTATGAATATAATAAATCTTCTAAATATAAGGGCAAGTTTAGGAAAATCTTATTGAAATTCTTAAGACTCCTATCAGCTTAAATTTTTTTTGCAGAAGATTCATAGAATTAATATTTCCCACATATGACTAGACGAAATATATTATTCTACCATTAAAAGCTGTGAATTTTACATTAATTACTCATTCTCGTTCCATACTTCATACGATACCTAATTTCTACCTAGGTGCAACTCAGTAAGAACAATCCATATAATAGCTATCCATATAATAACTCTTAGAAGATAAATCCAGTCTAATCGGTCACATACAAGCTTCGTTGTCACCGCACCAAAATCACTGAGACCTACTACTAGTTACACTAAGTGGAAGACAGGATCTTATGCTACTACTTGCAATAAGTTACGATAGGTGGAAGACAGGATCTTATACTACCACTTACAATAGGTAAAGGATAAGATTCTATCTTACAGGATCTCATACTACTTACAACAAGTAAAGGATAGGATTCTATCTTGTTAATACTATAATTGAAAATATTTAGTAATATAACTTATATGTAATCAGAATGTCATTATTATAATTATAACTCTTATAATTTTTTATTTTTTATACATAGTCCATATTCTATGAACTGTATCCGAGAAATTTAATGAAAAATAATAAATAGTTAAATAATAAAGAAAATCCACGTGTTATAGCATAAATAAAAATGAAAAACAATCCTTAATTGATCTAGTTCTAAGACAAGCATTAATCAAATTTAACCCTTTTCAACAAGGCGAAAATCCAAATTCATTTAAGTAATAAAGATTTGTAGGACGCTTAGCCAATAAATTCATTCCCAATTAGTCATATCCATGAAAAACTAGAAGAAATGTTAAAGCAGGTTCTGGTTTTCCTGATTAAAGAAACCAAAGCAGTAAAGCCATGGATATCACTTTTGATCCCATGAGATGCAATAACAAACCAAAATCCATTCAAATCTCATTACAACCTGATTTAGAAGTTAGATCGCTATGAAAAGCTAATTTACATAAGATGACATTCTTTATGAAGGCACTAGGGGGAGGGAAAAGATAAAAGCAATCATTTGAAAGAGGATGATAGCAAACGGAGAGCTAGAGAAACGAGGGATGAGGAACCCAAAAAAGGCTTCAACTGTAGTTCTATAGCCAATTCCGGGCCCATGTTATTGATGTGAAAGCAGTGCCCTTCCGTTAGAGAATTTCAAGCATCAGCTGCTTTCTCCAGTGGAGCTGAAGCACTCCCGTTTTGTTTTGCACGCTTTGCCTCGTAATCTTTAACAGCTGCTTTTATTGCATCCTCAGCAAGCATACTGCAATGCAATTTCACTGGTGGGAGGGAAAGGTGTTTTGCAATTTCTCTGTAACATCAATCAGTTCAATGTCCTTGAGAACGTTTAACTCACAAGTTTCCAACAATAAAGCTAGTTTTAAGCAATTAAAAAGTTTCACAAACTATCAAAATATGCAATTACAACTTATATTACTGGAGGTATTTTTTCAAGCACTCTAAATTAAGGCCAAATAGACACTTCACACAGGATACACAACACAACTATCTGCATTCAAAAAAGATGATACGGGAAACTTAGAGTGGAAGTGTTATTGTTTTGGGCATGAGGAGATGCAATGATCAATTCATGGGGGAGCCTCAGTTGGTTTCTAGTTCCCCTCATGGTTAAATTCCATTTAGCATGCTATTGCACAAAACTATTACTAATACTATTTCAATTTTTCCATGCATATCATTTAGAAATCTTCTACCCTTTCACTACAAATGTAATATAAATGTATTTGCTTAGGAATCTTATATCCATTCACACGTAATGTGGATAAAATGGTACTTGCTGTCAACTTGGCAACAGGAAGCTATAAAACTGTGTTTTCTGCACTAAGAGACTCTGCTTCAGGAAGAAGGCATGTATATCCCCAATCAGAATCCAACAAACATTAGAATTCATATTTTGAATGCCTAAAAGATCTCCACAACAATGGGAGAGTCATCCATTTCCTGGATATTTTATTATCTGTTCAACCCACTTATATAAATATGCTTATGGTGTAAGAGATTGTTCCTCAAACATATACACTGAATCATGGAACTAGCTTCATGAAAGCTAATGAATCGATTACAAAATATCACAAACAACTTTAAAAAGATGCATACCATAAGATGGTCTCTGTACACAATTAAAGCCCGAAGCAATTACAAGCAGTAAAATTTATTCCAACTGCAAAATATACAAATAACATCTAAGGACATACACAACATAGCACAGAACATACATATCAAATCGCATAACTAGCTTTGTGAACGTTAATGTCAATCACAAATTATTCAGACGGCATACAATAAGACAGTTATTTTAAGCAATTAAAACCTGAAGCACTAATTAGCAATACAGTTCACTCCAACTGTACAATAGACATATAACATCCAAGGAACATACACAACATAGCACTGCACAAGGTAAACCATAGACAAACATCAATGATAAAAGGTTTCAAACAGAAGTTGAACTCACGTATTCTTGATGGTCAGTACTTCTTCCATTTCCTTTCCCTTCACCCATTCAGTGGCTGAAAGAGCAATCAAACAAGCTACATCAAACTTAAAAGTAAACACCGGACAAATTTTTTTGCCAATCCTTCCTGCACAGATTATTGTAGTATGCAAGAATATTGCTAAGCAATCAGAAAAATGTGCACTGCCCAGAGCAGGTGAAGTTCTTATACCAAAAAAATAAAAAAATAAAAAATAAAAATAAAAAAGAATTCCAAAACACCTCTACTCCCACCCTCAAGCAAGAAAAAACAACAAAGAAGAGGATGAAAAAAACACTACGCAGGCCTTCTCTCTCATGCCTAGATAGCTAAACAACTATCTGTCTACAATCCAGATAATTAAACAAATATCCAGTCGGCAGCATGGGCTAATCTGAGTCGGTAACCCATGTAAAGTCCCTTCCACCCACACATAAATTTAGAACTGCTGAAATCTGCCTCATCCCATAGTTCTCCAGCTTAATTTTTTTCCCCTTCTATCTCTCACCAGGCTATTTTGAGGTAAAGCATCAAGTAGAACATAAAGAAGCTACACAAGTATATTTAAGCGACAAAGAATACTTTTAACCGTGGGCATGATCTACCCAAAATTATACTTATTTATGGCAAACCACAAGGTCAAATTCATCCAGACCTCGAATAGTGAAATAATACCTCGCTGCTCAGAGTACCCCCAATTTTCTTTCCATAAGTCCAGGACCCAAATGTAGAAAACTGAAAAAACTTAATTCATCCAACTCTATACATACCCTTTCCAAAAGAAATCAACTTTTAATAATGCTGATAACTAAAATAACTCTTCCAACTAGGGCAAACATCATTCAACAGTATCCCAACATGTTGCAACTTTACAGTAACAAATTCCCAAAAATTTCACTCTTTCCCCCATAAAACTCAGATTTGGTGCACCCAAACACTCAGCAGTCCACACACTCTAAAAACTTAAATTCACTGATCATATTTCAATATATAAATGACAAAGATAAGCCAGACATCATCTACATACCAAGAACAATCATCACTAAAATGACCGTTCTAACTGAAATTCTGTATCAGGGCCTAAATCGAATTCGGAAACCTGAATTTCTCACGTATCAAATTAAAGTAACTTTCAATCCCAAGTTTAAAAATTAGTGAAACCAAAACGTGCTCTTCATATTTCTCTGAATTCACTACAAAATCCAAAATTTCCAAATAAGATATACGAAGAAAAACAAATTAGCCTAACCCAAGCTCCAAATTTAAGCCCGGGAAAAAAAAAAACGACAATTTCAGCATTTATGAGCCAAAACAAATTAATAAGAAACTCAAATAAAATTACATAAAAAATACGAAAACAAATTAAAAAATTAATTAACAAAACACACGAACCTACAGAGGAGGACGCGATGGCCGAGCCACATCCGAAAGTTTTGAAGCAAGCATCAACAATCTTCCCAGTCTTCTCATCGACCTTAATTTGAAGCTTCATAACATCCCCACAAGCCGGAGCTCCCACGAGACCCGTGCCGACGGCGGGATCATTCTTGTCAAAAGCTCCAACGTTCCTAGGGTTATTGTAATGGTCCACAACTCTCTCGTGGTACAGCCTTGGCAGCTGCAGCACAGCGCCAGTGGCTGGAGATCCCGCCAACCAAGAAAAGCTTCCTAGAAGCCGATTAGCTGAGTGTCTCAACATTTATGGGAGCGTTGATTGTGGCAAACTGAGAGTTGTTTGTGTTAGCGTGTGAGAGAGATATTAGAAGAGATGAATATTATGTGAAAATTTATTAGAAAAGCATATGCTATTTATGTGACACAAAGAAGAGAATGTTGTTTTTTTTTTTAATTTTTTTATTAGTTTTCATTTTTTATTTTCTTTTGTGGGAGAGGAATAGGCGGTTATTGTTGCTGTTCTGGATTTTTTTCTTTTCAGCTATACTCCCCCCAGATGCCTGAGTTTTGACTTATTAGTTTTTTATTTTATAATTTAGGGATAATTTCACAATCCTCCCTTGAGGTTCATTTGTTGATCTTGGTATCTAAAATATAAAAAGGAAAAAAAAAGGAGTTATGAAACACAAGTTGTGAACAAAAATGAAGGATCTATGGACTTCTTAGCAATCAAATACACGTGATATCCATGCAAAATCTGCAATTCCACATGAATGAAAAAGTTTGATATGAAAAGTGAAGTGATAAAATTTATAAAGAAATAGAAATGGCAAAAGGGAAACATGTAGAGAAGATAAGGAGTTAAGAACTGTAACAGAGTTTGGGGCTTTCTGTTGTTAAGGAAAAGAACACAATTCTTGAATCCAAACTATGTAAGGTGGTCAACTAATATAAAAATAGAATAATACATTAAAAATGCCCCTACTATGATTAACAATGAAAAACAATACAAGAAGGCAAAAAGAGGACTGCTCATATTCAATATACACAGTTCTTCAATGTCTATGAAAAAAAATAAAACATAACTAAACAAAGAGAGAGAGAAAAATGAACAAGTTATCAAAATACAACAATGCAGCGAACATTTATGGAAGAGATAGAAAATGAAAAGAGATGGAGAATCAATTAGCCAGTTCAAGAATCAAAGTCCATTCAATAGCTCTAATACCTTTAACACCTAAATGGAAATTGGAGCCAAACTTTACCCTTAACAAGCACCAACTAGTAAAAGAGACATCCAGAAAATGCCATAATACTAGTGAAAAGGAAACAAACAAAGCAATAGCATCACTGCATGTCCCCTTTTTTGGTTTTTTTGGGGGGCGGGGGAGGATGTTTTGGGGGATGCAAATGCCATTGCTGCTTATCAAGATATGACACCAATTGGAGCTAGTATGTGCTATAGGTAATTGAGCAACCATTGTTCATGGTAAATAGAGTGGTCGTGAACCGAATGAGCTTCTGCATCACCTTGAAATAAAAGAAATATACTGCCCATTTCAACATTTTTCCTTAAAATAATTCACAGCAATTTGGCACTAAAATCGTTTTACTCATAAGCAATGTGTGAACCAAAACAACCCCATGTTCAAAAAGACCAGCACAAAGCTAAATTAGAGCTTCCTTCTATTAACTCTAAATGACTTGAACCAAATTAAAGTAACCAAGTCAAAAACAAAGCAAAGAACTAATAACAGAAGCATTCGTCCACTACAAATATGGTTTGGCACCTATTCAAAGTTCATTTTCTACTTTCTGTCCATAAAGCATACAATCACAAAGGAACGGCTCCAACGTCCTGCCAAACCCAATTAATGTTGTGAACGCCACCAATCTATTCCTTAAACAAATAGGAAGATGACCTAAAAATTGGGACTTATGTAAGAAAATAGGACAAAACAGGTAGGTAAGTAAAAAAAACTTGCAAACAGAGCAGACGACCAGCTCAGAGCATACCAGTAGGAATGGTTACGAAGATATACATATTTGAAGACAATGCAGAAATGATGAACCTGTCTGCATATTCCATATTGTATACAGTAATACAATAACTTACATTTATGGAAGAAGAAAGGCAATAAAAATGGCCCATATGGGTCAAAACGAGAATTAATTTGCTGCTTAAATGAGATGATCATCCCAGTGATTTTCTGATTTTCTATCATACATATCTATTTATATAATCCAATATACAAAGCTATTCTTCACACAATTTGCAAAAAACCATGAATTCAAAGAGAGAAAACCATCAAAATACAAAATACTATACAGACTATTGAATTTTGTCCATATACTAGATAGTGCAAATTGCAAGGAAAATTAAATAACCACCCAAACATAGCATCAAAGTAATAACTGATCCATAGACTTGCTTATAGCAAAGGTCCAATACGAAAGAGCGACACATACACGCACATAACATGAAAACAATTGCCTCTATGAAAATATGTGTTGAACCATAAGAAAAGCAAGACAACTTTGTCTTCCAAAGTTAAACTCCCAGAATCGATTATTTATGTGGGACGAATTCAGGGTGTACTTACTAATGTTCAGATTGAATCATCCAAACAACTACAATAAACTTTGGAGAGAAAGTTTGAAATCCATGTAACGAAATCTTTCTTCTTTTTCAGCTTCTCGTCTCCAAATTTTTGCAGCAACTTGACAATCTATGGTAAACAAGTGGCACATAGAAATTTTGGAGAATGCTTTTATACATTTTTACATCATCTATACTACTATCACATAAACTTTTGACACCCTTAAGCTTAATCATTAAACAAACAGCCAGCAAAATCAAAGAATTACAATTCCATTATTGTTTCCTAAAATAAAAAACTTCTCCTTTTTCTTGTCTCAAGTTCATCAGGCATCGAAAAATTCAACAAACACCATATTGCGGACAAAATACATTCTTTTTTTTGAAAATTTTTATCTACCCTTTTCCTCTTTCAACTTTCTAATTAAGCTTCACAAATTAAAAAAAAAAAAAAAGAAGGGTTTAGGCAATAGGGTCCTTCAAGATTCGTTATTTTTCTTCTTTTTTTTTTTTTTGGTGGTTAATTCCTTCTCATTAAGATTGTGTTTTCAAGTATTCAAGCCCACAACATTCTTATAAAATCAATATGAAGAAACTTACCTGATAGCAGATTTAGACTACCCTTTGGAAATCTTCACCATGAAATCCTGGAACCGATTAAAATATAAGGAAATAATCAAAGAGCAATTGGTTGGAGTAGGTTATGTGGCTGATTTTGGGCAAAAGGTTGGAAAGCGGAGAGTTCTAAGGATAGTGGGCCGTTGGATTGGTTCTAATATCACGTCAGAATCCAATACTACAATACGACGCAGTTTTATACAGTAAATAATATTTTCATTGGATATTCGCCAAATTGGTCCCTCGTATTATTATAAAAAACTTTTTTAGTACTTAACATTTAAAATCAGCTAAATTAGTCCCTAACATATCAAAAGTGTATTCCGATTGGTCATATTGATCATTTTTGCTCATTTTTCGGCAAGGGGAAATGGGTAAATTTCTTATTTTGCCCCTGATTTTGTCGGAATAGTGAGCAAAAATGATCAGTGGGACCAATCGGAATACACTTTTAATATGTTAGGGACTGATTTGGCTGATTTTAAATGTTAGGGACTAAAAAATTTTTTTGTGATAATGTGAGGGATCAATTTGGCAAATATCCCTTTTTTCATTTGGCGTTTAATTTTTGCACGGTGTTGTCTTGGCGCCTTTTTTTGATTAATTTCCAAATGAACATTTTTAGCTGTTTTTTTTTATTTCTTTTTACTTTGAAGTAAAAATTGATTTTTGAAGGACTATCTCGGGGACATTAGTTAATTTGGGTCTCAAGTTTTAATTTTTTTTAAAAAAAAAAAGTTAGGTTGCCAAAGTGGCCAAGTACAATAAGATAATAAATATGAGTATGTATGCGATATTAGACAACAAGTTGTGTACATTAAAATAGCTAAAAGAGAGCTAAACCAGTACAATTATATTAGTTTTTTACTTGATGGTTAAGATGATTAAAACTTTGTATGTATGTATGTATAAGTATAGATTATTATTATCTCTATTAAAATATATTAATCATCCACTAATATCATGGAGAGTTAATATTTAATTATTTCTAAAATACTAGACTATCATATGTATATATCAGGGAGAGTTAAATATCTAATTGTTATATATTAACATTCTTACATTTTGTACATATTTACATACAAGAGGGACACGCAAAATGATAGTTGAGTGGGGCAAGAATATAAGTATATATTTTTATACTGATTAATTTAAAATTTTTAATTCTCAAGGGCAAAAAAAAGATTTTTAAGGATATGCATGTAAAATTTTTAAATTTTTTCAAAGGTAAAAATTAATATTTTTAATTTTCTTGTTGTGAACATAGATAATTAAGTGGGTATAAATTGATACATTTTATACATGTGCACACGCCCATGTATGTGTCGTTCATAATTTGTTTTAACTTTTATTTTAAGATATTATTCCCATTGCATTTTTCTTTCTTTCTTTTTCATTAATGAATTCAAAATTTTAAATGCTATCTCCATACAATAGCCAATTAGACTTAAGATAAATTTTGCACAAATTAGCGTGCACATTAAGATAAAATTTGAAGAAAATACAAATCAATTAAGGATTAATATATAGCAATTTTTAATTTGTCTTTTTATCTAAAAAATAATGATAAACAATAGTAATAATTTTTGTCACGGTAACATACTGTGCGTGGTGAATGTACTTTTTTTAACACAATCAAATTTTGAGCATGACAAATAATGACTATTTGTAACGGTTTTGGTGTTGTGGCAATAAATATCGTAACAAATAATTGTTTATTGTCATGGGCAGTAAAATTGTGGTAGTAAGTCATCATTTTACCACAATTTTGGAACTGTGACTCAAAAAAGCGTGACAAAAAGTCATTTTCTTAGTAGTGAGGTTTAGTATATAAATATATAAAGTTCCTTTTGAGTATAAAAAAATTACACTTAGTCCCCTTATTTTTAATTTTGATATAATAAAACACATCCAAAATATTGATGAAGCAAAATTTTTTTATAATCTTCTTAAAAAACCCTTTTGTGATTTAAAAAGTACTTATTTTCCGCCATGTATTCAACTATCTACTTCAAACATCTTATCCCAAACAAAAATTTGACAAACCATCCCTTCCCTGGGAGATTCTTAGGTGGACCGGATTCACGGCCTACTTGTGGACCTTGTTGTTTAAAAGAATTTCAAGTATGTAAAGTGATACATGCTTATGTAAGAAAATGAAGTAAAATGATGTAAGAATGCTTATATTGTTTTATTTTAAATTACAAGATTCACAAGTAAAGTCGTAGATTGTGTCCATTTAAAAATTTTCCCGTTCTCTTAGTTTGGCAGTGTTTGTGTTTGGGGTTATGCAGTGTGAAGGAGGATAGAAGCTAAAGGACTTTAATTGCCAAACTTAGAGTAAAGGAAGGTAGCAATGGGAGAGAGCTGCTGAACTTAGAATAAAGGAAGCTAGCAATGGGAGAGAGGGAGAAAGTGGGGTGTTAGGGAGCGAAGGATATTAACACCCAGTTTGCCTTTCCCCAAGCCTGTTCTTCCCATCTACCGAACCAATTAGCGCTACACATGTCATCCAATATTCTCTTAAGCCAACAACAATTACCACCACATAGGCTTCCTGCAAATAAAAAATTTAGCATTAGCATCATCATCACCTGCTTGATTTATAGATATCCAGTTGTCAACCTATCGCACTCCCAATTAGCCACCAACAAAAACTCCTCAAGAAATAACCTTGCATGTAAGTCTCATGTGGTGGTCAATCTCCTATACCTAGCAGGCACCAGAGTGAGTATTGCATGCACCACGTGTGCCACGTGGCGCACTACGTGGTGCATTAGAACCAATCACACATCGTCAAATAATACAAGGTATGACCCACCATTGCCACATGGCGATAAATTATTGATTCTAGTACACCACGTGGCAATACACGTGGTGTATTGTATACTTTTCCGCATGCACCACCCTTTTTTTTTCTTCACTATCATACTTCCCCTATCCATACCTATGTTCTCAAACCGAATATAAAACATCTATTTGTGTGTAGAATTTGTGTATGTAATGTGTGTTTTAAGTTATGTACATACAATAGTTAGAAGAGGAAGAGAAATAAAGAGAGAAGATGAAAGAGACTAGGATGAGAAAGAAGGCTATAGGGTAGGGACGACAGATGGAAGCCATAGCTACAAAGTGGACATAAGAAAATGGGATGAAGATGATGGAGGAGATTTGGCTAAGGTACTATCTTTGCAGGTTGATTTTTAATTTTTTAAAGAAAAACTTTTTTTTTAATTATTACATGAGGGGTACAACAATTATTTTAAATAATCTAGGGTGGCATATATAATTATGTAAACTTGAAAGGATTTTTTTTGAAATTATGTTAAACCTTAGGGAAAGATATGAAATTATCCTAGTAACTTAATATTCCTAAGTTTTTGGGAGAAGTCAGTAATTTATGATTTTGATGCTTATCGTTCTTTTTTTTTTTAATGAGAAATTAAGCTATCTAAGTAACTATTTTTTCTTCATAAAATGAAAGCAACCATAACTTTACTTCAATGTTTTAACTTTAGGGGTAAAATGAGTATTTATTATACTAATATGAAGACATCTTTATTTCATATGTCCATCCTCTTCTCTCAAGTAATCTTATATTAGTTATAATTTGTTTATAGGGTGGCAATATTGGCATAGTAAATTTTTTTTTTGGTAAAAACAAATATCCGCATCCATTTAATAGTCTGTGACAAATTCTATTTGAACTGGGTGAGGTCCCTTGCGGGGGAAAGCTCTCTCAACGTTGTTCTTTCCATTCTCATAGATTACGAACTCAAGACCTCATAGTTAAGGAATATAAGCCCCTTCCACTTGCACCAACGTATGTTGGTATAGTAGAATTTTTTTTGTTAGAGTAACTTTCACTCATATGTCAAAATACCCTTACACAAGTCAAGTAAAATATTAATTACTATTAATTTAAGTAGGTTCCATCTTCCATTACTTTTTCAACAGTGAAGTCTCCTCCAATTACTTTTCAACTTTTATGTCTTTATACTAGTCTTTGATTTACTAATTTATTATAAAACATCCAGATGGCTCTTTATCTTTCCAACTTATTTTTTTTATTTTTTATTTATTCCAAAAAGTTTCATGAGTGCTCAAATGATATGATGCATTATTTCTTTTAAAGAAACTCATTTTGAAAATGTCCATACTTTGCAAGTTTAAAAATTTCTATTGAGATTATTTATCATTTTTTTTGTACCAAAAATTATAAGAATCACTCTTCTAAAGGTAATCATGCAAAAAAAAAAAAAAAAACCAACAATCAAGAGAGAGGGAGGGAAAGATAAACATTTTCTCTTCAACTAGAAAGATTTTGAACATACCATAAGTGTAAATAAAAAGTTACATCTGAAACAACAATCAATTAATATTCTATATCAGCTTGCCTGTCCAAAGATATGGATACATGGGTTGATTAATTTCAAATGCCCTATTTTATTGACTGATAAATAATACTTGAGAATTATTATCATTGTTGTCTTACTACTATAGTCATTAGTGCTAATATCAAGCACTATAAAATAGAAATTAAAGGCCAAAAAATCTCTCCTTTTCCACTATTACCATCAACATACTCTTTCACTGCAAAAATAAAGGAGAAAAAAGAAAGATCAATCGCGAAAAAGGTATTACTAATCCTATGTAAGGAATTCCCTCAAAAAACAAAAAAGGAAAGAAAGACACTCACAATTAGTATACATATCTATTGCAGTGAAAGGCTAATCTATTGCAGTTAAAGGGTTGCTTGTTTTTATTAATGATGAAATTGGAAGAAAGAAATTTTTTTTCCCTAAAAACCCCACAAAGAGAATTAAAATTGGAGTGATGGCAAAATATTGAACTTAAGCATTATGTGAGAGAGAGAGAGAGAGAGAGAGAGAGAGAGAGAGAGAGATTGAAGGGGAAAAAAATGATGGGAGGTGAAGCTCACTTGAATTGATGGTAATATTTCAATTGACTTGAATGAAGGTATTTTTGACATGTGAGTAAAAGTTGCTTTAGTAAGAAAATTTCTGCTCTAATAATATTGCCAAGCCAAATTTACTTTGCATTAGCAACTCACCATTTTACTATACCTTTTTTCTTATTATAAACAATTTATATTACAACGTATGTTACCTCACACAAGTGTAGTGAACTCCCACTGGTGCGTTGGGTGAGGCTTTAAACTATTTACCAAGTACAATTGGAGGTATAGCTCTTTGACTCTTACTTTACTCTATTCCTTCATCCTAAATGCCAAGGCTGGAGTTCAAACTCCCGACCTTAAGGCCTTCCCTTGGCCACTTCCAAGACTCAGTGGCTATTATAACCTATTATTGAAACTTGGCTTTTCACTGATTGTATATTTTTTAATATTTTTATTTTACAAATTATTCTTGAAGAATTACCCTTCTCAATTTAAGAAGAAAACAACAATCTCTCTCTTTTACCTGCCTCTCAATATCCTGCAGTTTGGGGAATTGGTTCTCTTGTATCAATTATCTAGGTGGAACAGATTCGAAAATGTGTAAATTGAATATAGTTTCAAAGATATGCTAAATGGAATGAGCTCCAAGGCTCCTATGATTGATGCCTTCAAGTTCATTGCCTTCTCACTTGCATATTGGAGGAGACCATTAGCTTAGCCTTGTTGGTATAGACTATGGTTGCTACTTGGTTCATGAGAATCAGAATCGGGAATCGAAATAAATCCCTTATAAGCTGCTTGGTTGGAGGGAATGGGAATCGGGGAATCGGAATCATTTTTGAAAATTTGATAATCCTCTATTCCTGACTAAATTAGAGGGAATCATAATCATTACAAAAAATTTTGTAACTTTGACTTCTTTTTGATTTCTCAATTGTTTTGTTGTGATAAACTATTAGTAGACATCATCATTTGTTTGTAATCAATAAAACTATATGATTTAGGATCATAAAGTTTTCAAAGGTGAATGATTCCGATTCCGATTCCGATTCCGATTCCGACATCTAACCAAGCATGGATATTGGAATGAAAGACTTTGTTCCAATTTCAAAGTAAATGATTCTGATTCCGATTTTGATTTCGATCTACGAACCAAGCGCTAGTTTTTCTCTTATTGGGTTAATGCTTCTATTCTCCTGCAAACAATATGATTTTGTTGGATTCATTGTTTCTATGATTTGCAATAGAATGGATTTTGTGGCATTTATTAGTACAGGTCTATTTATTTGTAACATTTTGTAGCCTGCCACTTTGATGTTTGGTTGCATATTTGATGGTGCTTATATAAGTTCTTCATTTAATTTCATTGTTTCCATTGTATTAACTACTAATTCTATCGATTCTAATGTGCTAAACATAATGCTAAGCCAATTATTCATTTGTTTCTAACATTCAAAATTTTAACTATCTCAGTTTCATGAGACTCAACTTTTTTGCAAGCCAGTTTTTATTTTGGGATAGGGGAGGCAAGTAATTGATGTAAATAATCAAACGTTAGTGTTTCTATGTCTAGGAATTTGTGTTCGGGTTTGGCTTCATTCTTAGTTTTTTGTCAAGCTAGATTTTTTTGTATTTATATTTGGGATTTTTATTATATATAAACTTGAGATTTTTTGCGTCTCGGTGAGAGTTGGAGCTTAGCTTGAAAAATCAACAAAATTTGAATCTTGTTAAAGAACAATAAAATCTTGATGCATTTCTTATAAAATTTAGGCCTTGGTGACATTTAAATTTATTCTAAAATTGCACATTTTTTCCCTTTGTATGCATATAATCACGTAAATGTACATTGTCCATCATGGAATCGATATATTGTTACTAATTCATATCCATAATGTGGCATGGATAATTATTTTGTAGTTTAAGCTCCTTTCCTTGGTCGGATTATGCTATGTGCTTGATAAGACTGTTAAACGACCAAAATAAATATAGTCTTAAGCATCTCTCTATTTTTGGTGTATGTATATTGGTGCCATTTAGTCTTCTTATTGGCCTTAGCAAGCTGCTAATTTTTACTGGAAACATCTCATTTCATTTGGATTGTTGATTTTTTGGGGGTTTTTTTAATATTGTTATAACAGTTTTAGCAATTTTTTTAGCTAAATGTGCATGTGAGATAAAAAGATAGCCAAAAACATATATAAAGTCTTCATTCTTAAAAACAAGCCTAAAAATTTTTTTGAATCCGAGTGATATAGAAAAAAATAAATATTGAGATGTATTTAATAAATTATATTATTGAGCCTGTTGGTTGCCGAAATAAGTGGCAAACATTTTGGATGATTTCTTTTTATTTGAATTTTATCTTGTCCTCAATATGTAGCATACCCTACTAATGCCCCTTGTTAGGTGGAAGAATAGAAAAAATGAAACAAAAGAAAAGAAAGAGAGCAGTTGAACTATATTCCTTGTTTAGATTTCTACCTATCTAATAAAAAGAGAAGCTTTAGCAACTGTAGCATGCCAGCTGCTCGACATTTGGTGTAATACGATTGGTTGGTGCTTTGCTTTGTGCACCTCATGTGTTGTTTTCCAGTTGCTGTTTTGGTATGATTTCCCCCTAATTTACTTTTATGCCCTGTTTCGATTAATAGAATACAGCTTTCCCTTTGTCCTATGTGCTCATTTAAAGTAGTTTGCATTCTGTCTTCTTCATTTTTTGTTTGGTTTAAGCAATTCTCCATGGGCCAAACAAAGAGATTACCATGTAGCCAATGAAGAAAACTATTGGTTGCACGGTGCATCTGCTTTTTCACTGGCTTTTTGGGTCTTTCACATTTCATTTCCTTTCTTTGTATTTGGTTCCACTTTACCTATGTATGTGGTCAGATGACCGCTCGATTTTTTCCTCTCTCTTCTGCCCATTTTCTGAAACAAAATCACCGATGATCTCCCTATTGTCAAATCTAATAGTACGATTGAGATGTCTCAACCCTTTGATCTTGATCAAAACTTAGAGATCTATTCTGATTTGATGCTTGCTTTTTCCCCAACCTCAATTGGTCCACATTTGCTTCCTTCACCATTGAATGAGGAAAATAAAGAAAGACTTTTCATCTATTCTTGGTTTTTTTTTCACCTATTTTCCCTTTCTTTTCCACTGCTATTGGTTTCCTTTTTTGCCAAATTTTTGTTCCTTTCTTAGATAAAGGTTTTATTCAATTGATTGCACATATTTTGGGTTCTGATTATATGATTTTATTTATGTAGATTAGCGTTTTACTGAGTTGGTTTTTTTTTTTTTTTTGCGTTTCTTATAGCTGATTGTGATTTTATCTATGTGTTATGCAGGAATATAATAGATGGAGTTGTTAATCAGTTCCCGTTGCTTTATCTAGGGTTTTTTGCTCCATTTGTTAGAAAAGATTTTTAATCTCTCCTTTTGCCTTCTTTGTAATTTCCTATTTTTAGCTATGGTCTTTTACTCTTATTTATTAAAAAAAAAATAATCCCTACCTCTTCTTTGCTCTTATTGTGAATGCATTTTTCTCGTTTGGTTACTGTTAATATGCATTTTTCTTTTTGTTTAGTTATATTCTTTATTTATTTAGGTTGGCTATGCTTTTTGTACCATTTCTACTCTGTATATTGTGGTTTTTCGAGTTTAATTTCTTCCAATCTTTTTATTCTAGTTTTAGCTGTTAAATTGCACTCCTTAAAATTTTTTGACTTTCACTAATTGTAGACCCGCAATTTAGAATTCTTTAGCTTTTGTTGTTTCCTGGCTTTTGACTGTACCATCAACAGCTGCTGAATGTATGTATTTTTACTTTTCCCTTTAATTTCTCCTTCTTCCTCATTGTATTGTTAGTTGTATGAATTTTGTTAGAAATTTAAAAATTAACTCATTTATTTTTCTCCTTATAATTTCTGTTTCACTTTAGGTCTTAGATTTGGAAAGCATACATCTTTCCTGATGTTTTATCTTTGTTAGGAATTATGTTCTTGCTTTGTTTTGTCATTTGTTTTTATTTTTTAATTCTATTCTTTATTTTTTATTTGCCATTATCCTATTGCTTTTGAAAAATTGAGATAGTAATTAATTTACCTTTCATATACATATACATTGCTATTTTGTATATTTATATATTATGCCTTTATGTTTCATTTGTTTTCTTATTATCACTTTGTAGTTGGATAGATTCGTTCTGTATTGATATTTAAATATCAAGTTCTAAGCCTGAACTATATTGAAATGAATTTAGACCACGTGATTCTCCTGTTTCCTTTTCATTTGTGTTAAGCTAACACATTGTCTAATCTTCTTCTTCCTATTTAAGAATCAGTTTTTTGTAAGTTTTTCTTTCTCTATTTTTTTGTTAGTTGACATTTTATGTTTATTGTTCAAAAGATATTGTACTGCAGGATAATATTTAGTCATTGAATATACCTCTTTACACATGTATGTTCTTTTATTTAATTTGTCTTCTATTTTTTCCCATCTATTTATTATATTGTTTGTTATGTCTATTTAGTTTCATTTTTTCTACTTTAATGTATTAAATAATTGTTTCATTTCTCTTCTATTTTTTCCCGTCTATTTATTATATAGATTATAAGCTATATTTATGGCCTAATCTGTACTCTTAGTAGGAACTCATGATAATTGAACAACTTGCTACCTCAATTCAGGGCATCGCTGCCTTCATTCTTGCTATGACAAAGATTTTCAAGGTCAGACAAGTAGAAGGCACAGCATTATTAAGGTGTACACAAATAAAGGAATTGCTCAACTGTTTCCTATGCTGTCTGATCAAGAAATGCCCTTGTTGACTGCAGACATTTGCAGTTCCAAAACAGACCACAAAAGTAACCAGCCAGGAAGAACATCAACTATTTACTCCATCAACAAAAAAAGCCCTCACTGAAATTGCTGACGCATATGCTGAATTTATAAGGCAACATTATCAATAGCTGGAGTCAAAAGGAACCTTTTCTACACTAAAGAAGCAGCAAGGGCAGAAATAGGAACCAAATTGGACACTGCAGATCAGTTTGAGAAAGGGAGTGACAACGAACTTGCTGTTGATGTCTACACTAGAGAAAGCTCTTCAAAGAATAACAGAGGCAAACTTAAATTGATCTAAGGCTCCCATCTGCTGCTTTTTTTTTGTGTGAAAACAATAATTTGTTGGACAACTAATTATAGTTTGTGCTTATATTTTTTATGCATATTATGATCCATTATATGATGACTTGCTTTGCTACCATATCTAATGGATCCTAATATCAATGGGGAATGATATTACCAAATTGTTAGGACTAACATATAGCAATAATTTTGCTATCAGTTAACAGTGGTATAATTTTGATATCTAATGTGCTCATGGATAGTTAACAGTGGTATATTTTGTTATTTTATCATTTTACTGTTAAATAATGACAAGTGCTATCCAATGCTTTTGAAAGTTTGTAATTTGAATTTGTAATTTGCATTCAATCAAACAGCTGTTTAATATGTGCATACTATACTATAGCGTTGCTATTTATTCATACAAGTTGGTTCAAATTGTGTTCCAGTGAGAAATGGCAGGTCTAATGTTGTGCATTTCAATACTGCAATATTGGATTTATTGTTTGAAATAAAAAGAATACCCATGGACATTCTGGCTGCTATACAACACCATCACTTAATGTCTGATCATTTGTTTGGGTTCTGGAAATCATTATTATGATAATTTCATTTTGCCATTTTATAGTTGCAATTTACTTGCTTTCTACTTCTCCTCATTGCTAAGTCTGATGGTGCTAAATTCCAGTTGCATCTTCATTCTCTCATTGCCAGTATACATCTGCCTTCAATGGCATGCAAAATAGGATTATTCACCTGTGGGCAATGGCTGTGCAGATTCTACTAGTATGTACATATAATATACCCATACAAGGGTTGAACAATCCTATAATGAATCGAGTTTGAATTCATTAATGGTGTGGTTTATTTTCGCCCTACCCCTTGTAGTAGGATGTAATGCACTTTCACTATTTGTGACATTTCTATAGTGAACATAATTGGACCATTTTCTCTCTCTCTTTCTAGTCATAATTTGATTAATCAAATAATACTTTTCTGTTATCATTTATAATTTTTTATTATCTTTTCAACATTTTTCTAACCTAATTAGTGCTATTGGTTTAAAATATGTTATTTATTGGCTGTTTGGGTATAAAAACGTGATCATCTGTATTCTCAACCTTTGATTCAGTTCTTAGAGTTGCTTGCTTTGATTGATAACTATTATTGGACTTAACAACTTATAATTTTATATAAAATATGTCCAATGCATCATAGCATTATATTCCAATACATCTTGAACATTTTTGTTTTGTCAAGTTTGCTAATGTTTCGAATTGCAACAACTTAATCTTCGATAAAAGAAGTTTTATAACAATAGTAAATGGATATATCAACATATCATTTTTTATCACAAAAAAAAAAAAAATTTAAACTTTACATTAAATTTATGAATGTTGACAAATTTTCTATATTTCTAACTAAAAAAATATAGAAAAGTAAAAAAAGGATCTCTTATTTTGCAATTTTTCTATTTTATTTCTTATACTCATTTCTCATAAAAGGGACTTTAACCAAAATAAGATTCATATGACAGAGAGGGGAAGAAAGAACGAGAACAGTGAGTCGAATCTTCATTCGAAGAGATAATAAAGACTTGTTATCAATAACTTTTAATTTTTTATAAAAATTGATTTTAGAGAAGCTGAAAATCAGTTGCTCCTAATTTAAGCTTAAAAAATTCAAAAAATAATAATAAAAAAAAAAGCAGTTGAGAACATCACGACATAGATTTTTCAAAATCAGGAGCTAAAATCAGGTAAAAAAAGTTATTGAAAACATGCTCTGGGTTCGTTTGGTTCACGGATATGATGAGATAGGATTACTCATCCCCAGATTATAAATCCTGGGATGAGTCATCCCTGGATTTACAATCCCACCTATCTTGTGTTTGGTTGGTAAGAGATTTGATGGGTTGAATCCTGGGATGAGTCATCTGGTGTTTGGTTGAATAATGGATTATCATTTTATTGACTAAAATAACCCTATATTTGTGTGATTGTTTTTATTTGATAATTCAACATATATTTAAATAATAATTAAATAATATATCATAATATGTTAAAATATAAAAATGGAGATTAGATTGAAAAATATTAAGGCCCAGAACATATATATTAACTATTAATAATTTGAACAATAATAATAACATATAAATTAGCCATTAATAATTTGAAAAATAATCATCATTGATATGTATGTGTGCGTGTGTTATGATGCATTCTTGGCATCCTATGTGATTATTATGCCAATTATTTTCATTTCTGGTGAGCCAATCAGTGATAGATGAGAGGAAGATGGCAGAAGAATCTGAATAGGACAAATTGAGAATTGAGAAAAATAAACCCATTTGCTAATAACAACTTCAAAATTAATTTTTTCCATTTACAAATAACAAAATCTAGATTAATTTTTAGTTCGATAAATTAAACAACTTCAAAAAAAATAATTTGGAAGCTTTAAGATCACAATAAATCACACAATAGAAGCCCAACATTCATAAGGAAAAAAATAATTAAATATTATTTAACACCACACATAATGATCAACACGAAATAATGTGCATATTAAAATCCATAATCATCCAAAAACAGCTTCATGTCATAGCATGAAGTTGATTATTAACATTTGAATGCTTGAAATAGATAGAAAAAGTTTATAAATACTTTTATTTATTAATAACTAAACGAACTAAATCACATGGTCCCATCGAGTATCATCTGTACCATATCAGGTTTGTCTTCGTCAGGAAAGCTAAAAAATAGATCAAGGCTTAGATGATCACTGATTATACGGGAAGCAACTCTCAACTTTTCTTGCTTAGATAGCTAGGTCATAGGAGCCAAAGTAGCATAAACCTCCCTTCGAGCTGATGACATATCATGTTCATAATCAATTCTTTCAGCTATCATGCCCAACCTGGTCTCTGTTTTCTCTGTAAACTTTCCTAAAGCTTTGGCCACTGCAGCTAAACTGCTATTTTCATCCTCAGATCGTGATTTTCTTTTCTTGGCTCTATCCTTGTAGCCATCTTTAACTTGCTTACTAGAACTTGGAGTGACTTGATCTTGTGCATCAGAAATATCGTTAACATCTTCAAGCCCCTCAATGTCATTAGTTTCTGCACTGTCAATTTCTTTCTCAATCGCATAAAGAGCATCATTTATACCCTCTGCGTGTGTGTGTGTGAAGTCTAAGCTTTCTATTTCTCAATACCCATTAAAAGTTTCCAAGATTACAGAAAAAGTTCAATAGACTACAATTTAGGATGATTTTTACTGTAAATCCTCAAATTTGGATTCCAAAAAAGTCATATAACTATGATCATACTCATCTTCAACAAGACAAGAAACAAATCATACAAATCAACTCCATTATTTGCCAATTCAGTAACTTAGTCAAGATCCCCTATTTGTAAATAATTCACGTTTTGTACAGTGAATTATCTAATGTATTATATAAGCAAAATTAATAAAACTACTCAAAACAATAAGAAAACCCTTGCATATTCCAGCACATCAATTCTCAATATGTAAAGATATAAGTAACCCTTCAATCAATATGTAAAAAAAATATAAAAAAAAACTAATAGATGTAAGTAAACCTTCAATCAAACTAATGGTTGATGTCATTAGTTTCTCTTCCAATTGATTGAGATAAAAACGTAATTTCATGACAACAATATTAGTTAAAAAATTGTTCAATGAAAAAGAATAAAAATCAAACCTTTACGGGAGAGGAGTCTTGGAGATGATTTGAGAAGACGCCAAAACAATTGGAGAGTCTAGCAAAAATTTTATCCTGTGTATGCCAAAACAAATTTTTTGGAGGATTTGAGAAGACGCCAAGGGGAGTCTTATTAAGATGGCGGATTTATTTTGATTGGGTTATGGTTAATTTTGTCTAATTTTTTTTTAATCCCACGTACGCTTCATTCCTAGATAAGTAATATCAACCCCCCATGAGATTATTTTATCCTATGAATGAGGGATTATATTAGTTAAGTAGGATTACTAATACTACTTAAAAATCTAACTAACCAAACATGAAATAATGTGGGATTAGTTATCTTATCCCATGCCATCCCATGAACCAAACGTACCCTAAGAGTTTTTCACTATTTGGTTATATCTAATTCTCCAACTTTTAAACTAATCAAAGGTTGTGCAATTTTGTGTCTCGCTTTGTCCAAGTTTTCATTTTTAAAGGGCCCTTTTTTTATCTGAAACTTTCTTACATAATTTTAATGGTTCTAGTTGTGAAAATGGGGATTTTTTTTTTCCTACCAGTAAGCAGACAAGTGCTGAAAATTGCTGCAAGAAGTTTTGGACTGAGGATCTTTTAATTTTGTCAGGCCATGATGGAAATGCATTAGGCGGGTAAGGGAAAAGTTGAATGATTCATGGACTTGGTGGTAGTTGGGCCTACCTAGGATGGCGATTTATGTGAATAGGTAAGTTAATCTAGTCCTGGGCATTGTCTTTTCAATGGGCTAAGATACATCAAGTCAAGCCCATCTTGTATTCCTGTTGACACCGAAGATTGCATCCCGTTCAACTTTGTTTGGAGAATTCGGAATGTTTTTTTTTATTGTATTCTCTGTCTAATTTTTTTTAATATCCAATTGTATTTAACACAAAATTACGTCATTTAGTTTTGTATAGTTTTATATTGATACAGTATAATTTTATATTGAATACAAAAAAAAAAAAAAATTGAACAAAGGACTTGGAATGTGTATTTTAGTGGCAATTGAGAATGCAAATTAAGTCATTTTTCAGGCATATAAACGCATGGATGGATATGGGAAGTCCAGTCTAAATTCGCAACTAGGTACGACTTTGTTGCCAAACCCTCGGATCTCATCAAAGCCCTCTACTTGAATCCATGAAACCAGAAGGAAAAGAAAAATTGCGTCAATGTCTAAGGTGGAATGACTTTTTAAACCAAAATAACTAAATATCACAGGTAATAATCAAGATTTCAAAAACGTTTCATTTTTGGAGAAAATTGGTAGCTGTGTATAAATATTTGACGAGAAAACAAATAATGTGTATGACTATAATTTGCACATTGTTGGTCTAAACTTTTGGCTGAAAACCAACATAAAGTAAATATTATGGCAGATACGTAGTAAATATATTTGAAGAGAACACAAATAACATGCGCATTGCCAAAAATTTACACATTATTAGTTTATATATAAACAGAAGTCAGAAATTCATGTAACACTCCACTTTTGTTATAAATTATTGGCAATAAATCGAACAGTTGCTTTGGGTATAACTTTTAGATTAAGAAATTAGGATGTTATTTCGATGAATTGAGAAAGAAAGATGTTACAAAGAAAGTATTTTAATTGACTAAACTACCGAGGAAACAGGAAAAAACTTATCACCAGAAAACGAAATGTCGATGCGTAAAATACCGCACCGTGCAGGAAGGACGTGCGCTTGTTATGGGTTTGAGCCCTTAACCATTACTCTGCATAGTCTAGGCTATTTACTAGAATTGCCCTTCATAAAATCATTTTTCATAAATAAGTTAGGCGTAAGCTTTAACACTTCCATTGTAGGACATATGAAATGAAGGAAATTGAAATTCAAATAACTCTATAATCTGAGGCACGTAAGTTTTACAATCCACCCATGACTCAAATGTTTGACATTTTACTTAGTGTGAAAATCTAATACATAATGCTTGATGTCTTTTGAATTGAATCGTTACTTAGTTTACTCAGTAGAAGAGAATGCAGGAGGTAAATTGCCTACAATCTTGAATCTCGCTCTCTTGATGTAGGCTTTCACTACTAGACATATACTAAACTTTAATCCGCATAAACTTGCGATTTGGTGGTCAACCAGCTATGAACCTACTTGAATTTTTACGAGTACTTCAGAGAGATACACAAACTCTCAACAAAAATGGCTTCAATTCACTCCCACATAAGAAAGCTTATCAAGTGTTTACTGCCACCACCTATAAAGGATATAAGTTCATTAAGAGTCGTAGATTCAACTTTAATATGATATAAGATTGTGAAAACTATATACATAATAATAATACCATAGGAATGGACAATAATATGATAGTGCTAAGTGGAATATATTTGTATCTATTATTTCCTATTGAACCTACTTTATGGGATCTCTACTAGTGTAGGTTGGCATGACATCACATTCAATTCCTACCAACAGGTTTAAGTATCATAGATTTGACTATAGTATAAAGATGAGTCAATTTTGTACTATACAAAGAACCAATGATTGAATGAGATTAAGGAGGATAAATCCATATGAGTTATTAATTTAATCTACAAATATGTGAGCCTACATGAGTTGTTGAAATTTTACTTGTTCTTTGCAAACTTGTTTAGTGTATCATAGAAGTGTCCAAGTATCGTCTCTTACAGGCTTATTTTTGTGCAATCCTTTAGTCAAAGGGCTAGCCATATTCTTGTCGGACCTTACAAAGTCTCTGACTATGATCTCATTGGTCATGAGCTGTCTCACAATATCGTGTCTCTATTGGTTGTTGCTTGCTCTTCTCATTATAATTCTATTTTTGCCATTAACAATAGCTTCCTATGAATCAGAATGCAAAGAGACAGAAAACACAGGCTGTATTCAAAGCGGGATGCCAGATAATAAATTATGAAGCTATTCAGCTTCTCAACATGCTAACTCCAAAGCAGTAAACTTAGATTCCACATTACAATTTTGCTTAGATTATTTTCAAGATATTGCTCTACCAACAAGAGTAAACGCATTATAACTAGTGGAGTTAACTTCATCATGATCAGATACCGAATTTGTATCACAATAAGCCTTTAACACATAAGGATAAACAATAAAATGAAGTCCCAAATTAATAGTACTTTTAAGATATCTAAGCAATCCAGATAATGCAGTCCAATGATCACTATCAGGATCATTTGTTTATCTACTCAGTCTACTCTTAATATATGCAATATTAAGATGAGTAAATTCATCAGATACATCATATTTCTAATTATTTTGGCAATACTCAAATTGTGACCCACATTCTCCTTTATTCTTTTTTAAAATCACATTAGAATCATAAGGGATTTTAACAAGCTTCACATCAAAATGATTAAATTTCTCAATATACTAACAGTGAAAAAGTATGAAATTATTGTCAATTTTAGTCAATTTAAGACCCAAAATAGCATCTCCTTCACCCATGTCATTCATGTCAAAATGCTATATTAGAAAAGATTTAGTTTTTTGACAAGAATTACATCAGCGCCAAAAATAAGTATGTTATCAAAATTTAGGCATATTAAGACTCCAATGGTTTCATTAAATCTATTATAGGCACATCTATCAGATTTATTCACTTTGAAACTATTTGACACAAGAGTCCTTTCGGGTCCTTCCTTGCCCTTCTTTTTGCTCTTGAATTTCTGGAAGATATCATCAGGTTGTTGTCTATCTACCAGATTAGCCCTAGTAGCAACCTCATGTGCCAAATTAGTTTGGTCCTTCATACTATGGTTCTTCCAAATGTGGATGTGAGATATCACCTAATCTAGACCCGGATAAGCTTCATCATTTTTTTATAATGTATTTCTGTTTTCCATCCAGAACAAACGGAGAAAGTTTCTCAATCAATGCAGCTATTTAATTACCCTCGTCATTCATCAGGCGTTACTGAGACCCATAACAAGATTTTGATACGTATGAATTTGCTTTATCACTGGCTTGCCATCGATCATCTTGAACTCACAAGAATTTTTCGAACAAGTGCTTCTTTCGTCTAACATCCATATATAGTAGCTGCCCAGATTTGTCTATACGACTCATAAGGACGATAAAAATCAAACAGCAAATGAAACATATAATGGAGATTATGGCCCCAATAGGTTCGATTGTTGTCGTTGTATTTCCTTGGAGGATCACTATGAACTTGAACTTGATGGTTGGACAATACATAATCAATTATAATTGATTGCAGATAAAACAATACTCTTTCATACCGATATTTGTAAAATTTCCCATCAAAGGGATGCGCTTTAGACACACAAAGAACTCCGTGATTAGCCGTAGAAACGACAATAATCAAATTACTAATTCACTTTCAAGATTGTTACATTGAGTTCAAGTTGAATCTCACTTATTGGAACATCAGATTATGTTGTCTGAGCACTAAAATTTTTTCTTGAAAACGATAACTTAAGCTACACGTATTCATCTAGTATTTTATCCGGTTTTGAATTACAACTCAGAGGTATTACAAATGTTTCGAACACTCGCTTACGTGTTGTTGCTATGACCAGGAGATGAGAGATTATGGGGGGGTAAAATTTATGTTGTGGGATTCAGTGGATAAATTGACTGATCCAAGAACGACACAAATCCTTAAGTTAGCGGTGCAAGTGATTGGATTGAGTTGGACAGATGCAAGTAGTTTTGCTCAGGATTCAGTGAAAATACCTAAGTTGGTCAAGCTCAACTATCAATGAAAGATTAGAAAAGAAATAGTATTCAGTTGGGCTTAATTATTTGTTGAGTGCACATACTGTTTTACTTAATGTTAGTTAGCTTTCTATATTTTAATAATGCTATATATTGTACGCTTTTCTTGATCATTCTTGGTTCGAGCTTGACTCAAATCATTACTCAAGCGACTGAAACTCCGATTAATTCACAGGAATCAAGCTCCAATTTGAGAGTAGCATGAATTTGCCAGTAATTGTCCCTTTGGAATTCTACTGTGACCCATGGCGGTTCAACGCCATTCATAGTTGGCCTATAACAAAGACAAAGTTCCTTTTGATGTGTGGAGTTTCACCACAACCATCCAATTGTTTGGTGAATAATCATTCATCGTTTTTATTAATTGAAAAAGAAGTTCATGATCATGACTTAGTGTTCTTTAATAATTGTTTGGTGAATAATAATTCATCCTTTTTACTAATTCAAAAAGAAGTTCATCACCACTACCATCCGATTGTTTGGTGAAAAATAGTTCATCCTTTTTATGAATTGAAAAAGAAGTTCATGATCATGACTTAGAGTTCTTTAGTAATTCTTTGGTGAATAATAATTCATCCTTTTTATTAATTGAAAAAGAAATTCATGATCATGACTTAGTGTTTCTTAATAATTGTTTGGTGAATAGTAATTCATTTTTTTTATTAAACGAAAAAGAAGTTCATAATCATGACTTAGTCTTCTTTAATAATGTTGCCAGGTTGGTCTTGGCTCTTGATTATAACTTTCTTATCTTGCCAGAAGAAAACATTCACGAAGTAATACTTTTTTCTTCTTTTTGATCAGACAACCAACAACCACAATTAATATAGTTAATATCCTTGCTTTTGCTATTAGGTTTGGTTTCTGCTCTACATTTTTCAAGGGTTAGTTGCAAGGTCATACCAAATTGACATATAGACAAGACGTGTATGCTGAGACTCCATAGCAGCTCGCGTACAACATGTTTTTGCCATAAAAATCTTTTCGCAATCAAATACAAACAATTTAAACTTTCAAAACGTGTTCGTGGTTAAGAAGATGTAGAGTACTTACAGTCGGTTATATTAAATGCCAAGAATATAGGGTATTTTACTGTATTGGTACCATTGAAAAGTTTTGACTAATTACAATCAAGTGATTAAAAAATTAAGGTAAATATAAGTTGAATATCATACTAAAACTTCTCTATTACGGTAGAATAAACGTCAAGATGTTTTAGAATTTTGAATTGTAAATATAAATTCATTGCATAAATTCGTACTAAAAATGAACCTTGATGTTAAGGCAAAGTACGGAGAAAAATACATCTTCAAATCAAAATTTCTCTACCGCACGGTAATCGAACTATAAAATTTTTCCATAACCAATCAACCATGGATTGCACCTCGATTTCCAGTCAAGATCCTTTTTTCAGTCCTTTATAGTGTCCAATATAACATTATGTCGTGTCACTGTGAAACTATACAAAATTATGTTGTACTATTTAATGATACGACCTAGTTTTGTACACAAAAAAATTGAATAAAGGATGTAATGGTCTCGATTTCTGATCCTTATTTTTCCATGATCTAAATAAATTTTGAAGTTTCCATGTTCGAGATAAACGGACTTTGAAGCAGCAATCTCAATTCCATCTTTTTTAACCGCTGTTTATACTGCTTTCTCCCCCAAATTATCTTTCTATCTCTAGGCCTGAACTTACCTTAGCTCACGTGAAGATTCCAATATCATCTTTTGATACTGACACTACGTGCCTTAGCAATTTACATGAACGAAGACACAAATGTATGAAGGCTCAATGTAGCTAGTTGTTCAAGCGCATTCCATTTATTTTGCATGATTGCAGGAGACATTATTGTTAGAGTAGTTTGTAATGTAAAGCTTTGGGCATTTATCCCACATTGGAAGACAATAAGAAAACCAATATCCCTTATAGTTCCTTGTCTTCTTCCCTTAATAAATTTAATTCCAACTTTGGTTTGGAGGAAAATTTTGGATGGGAAGGCAAATTTTCAATTGGATTTATTCATAAAGAATACAATTGAAAAGAAAATAATTTAATAATCTTGACAAGGGTGCCCTAGGGGCACCTTGGGGCTTGGAAATTTAATTGGTTAATTTTCGATTAATTAATTAATATTTTTTAATTAATTAAACAGTTATTTAAACTGTCAGTGCCCCTTCATTAAGACACAACCTTTCAGACAAAAGGTTGTCGTTGTCTTTAAATACCCAAACTGAACAGAACTCTTCTAACTAAGCGATTTGTGTATTAATCTGACTTTGTTGAATCCTAGAGGTAATTTGCCTGTTAACGATAAGGGGCAAATAACACTTTAAGGACAATGATTTTCATGTCTCAAAGTCATCTATATTTTCGTTTAAATTTCTGTATTTTCGTTAACAATCACATCAAGCCAACTCCTACTATCACCCCATGGCCCCCAAGAACTTGTTTGGAAATGGAAATTGTGACCTCGGGCCATGGGTGACCTCCAAATTTGATACCTGGTAGTTGCCATTTTGTTTGCTTATTCTTCAACAAATGCTACTTAGGCTATGTGAATTCAGGAGCCACCCCCCCCCCCCCCCCCCCCTTTCCTTCCTTCCTTCTCCCCTCGTTTTCTACATTTTAAATGACTAGTTGAATTAGCGAAAGGAATAGATATCTAATTAACACCACTATCTAAGATGGGATAAAGAGAATTGGAACACAAATAACCTTCCTTTGTCAATGAGGTTAGGTAATATTCATGGACTCGGTATAAAATCTATGGGAAAGATGCGATGGGACGTCTTTGTTCTAGCTAATTCCCTGGATTCATTGCATAACTGTTGATATTTTCAAGTGCCAAAAGTAATCAAAACTAAAGTTTCACATCAATTAAATAAACAAAAGTTTCACATTAGTTAGATAAACAAATTTTAGTGTCTTTAAAAGTAGACACTTTATACAAAAGTTTCATATTAGTTAGATAAACAAATTTTAGTGTCTTTAAAAATAGACACTTTATACAAAAGTTTCACATTAGTTAGATAAACAAATTTTAGTTTGTCTTTTAAAGTAGACAATTTATGTGCACTAATTGACTACATTTGAGTACCACAAATGATATCATTGTCCATATAATATCAATAAAACTAGTACCACAAAAGTAGACACTAACAAAATGCTTTTATTTATATTTTTGTGAAAATGCCTATGAATTCATTGATGACTGGGGAAAGAACATGCTTTAGTTCTCTTTTTGTATGTCTTTGACTACTACTGAGTAAATGATATCATTATAAATCTAATATCAATAAAACTAGTTCCACAAAAGTAGATACTAACAAAATGTTGTTGTTTTTTATTTTTGGTGAAAATGCCTATGAATTCATTGATGGCTGGGGAAAGAACATGCTTTAGTTCTCTTTTGGTACGTCTCTGACTACTATTCAGTAAATGATATCATTATACATCTAATATCAATAAAACTAGTACCACAAAAGTAGACACTAACAAAATGTCCTTTTTTTTTTTGTGTGAAAATGCCTATGAATTCATTGATGGCTGGGGAAAGCACATGCTTTAAGTTCTCTTTTGTGCGTCTTTGACTATTATTGAGTAAATGATATCATTATCTAATATCAATAAAACTAGCACTACAAAAGTAGACACTAACAAAATGCTTTTTTTTTTTTAAGTTTTTGGTGAAAATGCCTATGAATTCGTTGATGGCTGGGGAAAGAACATGCTTTAGTTCTCTTTCGTGTGTCTTTGACTATTATTTAGTAAATGATATCATTATACATCTAATATCAATAAAACTAGTACCACAAAAGTAGACACTAACAAAGTGCCCTTTTTTTTTCAGTTTTTTGTGAAAATGCCCATGAATTCATTGATGGCTGGGGAAAGAACATGCTTTAGTTCTCTTTTGTATGTTTTTTACTACTATTGAGCACCACAAATGATATCATTATACATCTAATATCTATAAAACTAGCACCACAAAAGTAGACACTAACAAAATGCTTTTTTTTTTTGTTTTTTGTGAAAATGCCTATGAATTCATTGATGGATGGGGAAATAATATGCTTTTAGTTCTCTTTTGCATGTCTTTGCCAAAAAAAATACCAAAAAGCATTTGAGCACAAAGTGTTTTGATGTAAGGGTTGAAATTTTGAAAAGACTAATGAAGTAGCTAGGCTTTCAATTAACAACAACAAAGGGAGGTGTCGCGCCCGCAATCACTTGTCATCTCCATTTTGACACTCGTCATCTCTATACTGACATGAGTTTGTTTTTATTGAAGGTTTTTCAAACCTTTTGCTGGAGCAATCTCATCATAACAAAACCAAGCGTGATACCAAACTTCAACTTCAATTCAACTATGCCTTCCACATGTTTTTCTTTAATTCAATTTTCTTCATTCTCATCATCACTTTCTTTTCTGTAATTTGTCTGGATATTCAGTGTAACAGTGGATGAAGATTCTCACTACGGGTTGCTTTTTGCTGGACAATCTAAATTCCTGAGCTGTGTCCAAATCTGAGGGCTATGCATTTTGTATGGTGGACCTCCCTGTTTTTGGGTAGGTGTCAGGGATCCCTCAGCAACATTTGACAAAATTAGCTTCAATGGTTCGCAGCAAAAATTTGGTCACATTACAAGAAACATGTTGTAACATGGGATTTGCTTGTATTGACCATCATTATTAGAAGCGGCCAAAATTGTTGCAATGGCTAAGAGGAGTTGAGTGATTTTAATCCACTAGATGGTTGTAATTACTAACTAATGAGGAACAAAATGAAAAATACTTGTAATTTTATCTCAATTGTAGGTATCTTTTTTTTTTTTTTTTGTCCATTTATGTATACCATCCATTTTCATATTTACGCAAAAGATTCGATAATAGGATGATAGAAATTATGGCAACTTCTTTTCTTTGTCAAGATTTACCTTTAATTAGGACTGTGTAATTCTTTTGTATGCATTTTCAAATGTTTCAAAATGCTTGCTGTCCTACAAGTCTCGGAACTAGACGTCAAGCATGCCTTGTCTCTAGGTTCCTGCTGGTTCTATTATAATTCCAACCGGCCAAGGGAAATTACTTTAGTTGACCATCACACAGGAACTGATAATGATTCTTCAGAAAAAAAAAAAAAGGAACTGAGAATGATATATCATAAGACGCCACTGACACAATGAACGAAATTCTTTATGTCCAAATAACCTAATGTAGACCATAAAGCAACTGGAGATGTTGCTGTATTGATTTCAATGAAGACTGTAATCCGTTGAAAAAGAAAGGGAATGGGAAAAGAATAGTAACTAGAATAATTGGATTCACAATGGCTCTGGCTTTGGGCTTCTAAACCTTATAGTTTGAGGCGCAATTGCATACATTTATAAGTAGGAAGAGAGTAAATAACTTGACGAATGATAGTAAAATTTATCTAGGAAATGCTATTGAAAGAAAAGATTTTAGCTGGACTCGAAAACTGGAAAAAGAATTGATCAAATATTCAACTTTGTTTGATGAAAGAACGACTTACAGGATTAATATTAAATGCCTTATTTGGATTTTCAGTCTGTCCTAAAATCAAAAGAAGACAACCATGTCATCAATTTTATAGGGCGAATGGTGAAATTAAAGTGCATCTGCCTCTCCATTTGATCGCTGAGAGCCTATTCTTAACAGTTTTTTTTACCTAATTCTCGCTTTTGATTTTGAAAAATCTATTTTGTGATATTATTAATTACTATTTTTACCCAATTTTTGAATTTTTTAAATTGAGATCAGGAGAAATTGATTTTCAATTTTTCTAAAATCAATTTTTACAAAAATCCAAATTTGTTAATAAGAAAGCCTAATCTTAGTTATCCTCATTTTTGCTAGTTCCGCTTACATTTTTGCCTCCCCATCCATTAGCCATGTCCATCACAATCTATCCCCCACTTCTTTCTTCTCCCTTCTTTAGCATCCCCCAATAATCATTATGATCTTCTATCTTAACCGAAAAATTTTTTCAATCGCTTCTCAATCGTTCAAACTTTCACCTTTATCACAAACACACCATCATTACTACCATTACCAGAATCCTCGCCGGTATAAAAACTCACCTCCCCTTATCTTCATCTTATGGTCTTCATGAATTCTTTTAAAGCTACCACCAAATCTTAAAAGATTGCCGCTAGAACACTGACCAAGTTCAGGGGAGGCACCTGGCATCTGCGCTTTGAGTTAGTGGTGCTTTTCTAATTGAGAGTAGAGTCCACTTAATGTGCAACATATGGCCCCAAATTTAGCCTTTTAAAATCTTCGAGGAGAAAAAAATAATAATTAAAATACATAAACTTTCAAACTATACTGAACACCAGTAGGAAGAGGGGGAAGTTCATCAAAGTCATTAATTATTTGAGCTTGCCACTACCGTCAGCAAAATCATCACCGGCACAATATTATAAACAGAGTGAAATTCTGTAACTGAATGGAATTTATATTGCAAAAAAAAAAAAAAAAAACAAAGGATCGAACCATAAGTGAATTGGAAAGATAAAACTTTGCTATTTTTTATGCCTTCATTTTTGTTCAATAAAATGCTTAACGTAATTCTTGAGAGAAGTGCCAAAAATTTCACACTTGTTGTAAGACCTCTGTATGTCTGTCTGTATGCAAGTGCGCATCCATGTGGGAAAAAAAGCTTGGAAATCTGGCTAGTCCAGTACTAGGCGAAGTTGGGCTAATGGTGGATAAATGAACAGTCGTCGAAGACAAGGAAATGCAAAAATAGCAACTGTGTCACTTGACCTTTTGTACTTTGTAGTTTGAGCTCCAAATTTTATTCAGAAGAAAGTTTTTATTTTATTTTAATTTTTTGAATGATATTCACAAGAAAGTTTACCAACGTATTTGACCTTTTTACCCTGTAAAATTGATCAAGTGGTAGTCTCGAACGAAAAAATTGATTGAGCTCTGAGTTTGAGACCGAAATTAGTGCATTTCAATTTTATCATCATTGAAGTAAGGTATGGAAAAAGGAAAAACTCCACAATGTGAGACGCACATTGTGTAGTTTTCCCTTTTTAAACATAGAAAAGAATGTCTTGAACTTTTCAAATAGCTTTTCCAAAATCACTTTTTTCATAATTTACTTCTAAAAGAGCTGAAGCTAATAAGAACCAACAATAAAAAGATACATTACCTGTCAAATCTCGTTGACACCTAGTATCTTGCCTAATGTACTCCATTCGTCCCATTTTGATAGGCTTATAGTTTTTTTTACACAATTTAAGAAAAATTAGTTAACTTTATTAAAAGAATAAATTAATTTATGATGTTCTTAAAATACCCTTATATTTATCATTAAACATTCACCTTAAATGCAAAATAGAATATTGCACCATAAGTCAAATTAATTCCATTTGATATGTGAATGCACGGTTTGCTATGCACCTCTCACTTATAACAAAGTAATTAAATATGGGCATTTTGGAGAAGTTGAAAATTAATCACATTCTTCAAATGGAAAGTGAATTATAAATTGAGACGAATGAAAAAGAGAAACAAGCTTATCAAAATGGGACGGAGGAAGTATTTTATATATATATATATATATATATATATTTTTTTTTTAACATTTAATGCTATTCTCCTCCATATATTTTTGGATCATAGAAGCTTGAAATCTCCCAGGGTATTTGTCACTACTTACTAGACGAAAAACCTTTGGGATCCTACAGATTATTTATACGGGAAAACACCCATCAATAGTTGGGTAAAAAGTTACTAGCAAACTTGTGGTATTCATAATTTTTTAAGGGCTCCGGCGAAGCAGTTGAGGTTGAGGGGGTCCTCCTGTCCACTAATGGCAAGTGTAACCTGGGAAAGTGAAAGATCAAGATAGACAAATCTCAAAGAATATGACAAGCAACAACTCCCTCTCATTCATGTATCCTAAAGCAGATTAGGTTTACATAAAATACATGCATTCCTTCTCACCAGAACAGAAAGTCCTCTCTAACAACTAAATATTTGTCGTGAACATAACATTTTCTTGTTATAAGATATAAGCATGAAAAGATAATTCAGTCAGATTGAACATGTCACAAACTAAATAACTTTCTCACACCATGTGTTAATCGGAAGATTGTTACGTAGACCGGATTCACGAGTCCATTCACAAATCTAAGTAAGAAATTTTCGTGTCAGCCTTTAAATGCTCTACACGCGGCATCCGATGACAACGAATTTTTTTTTTTTTTGTCAAGATTCAACATACTAGCCTACTCCTAACCTACTCTAGGGGATGGTCCAACTGGACCTGAGGGGCCAATGGAGACTAAACCACTATTGGACCAAAGGAACACTAAGGTGCTTCCTTTGAATTTAATACCAAAGGAGCTGCTGCAGGTGGGGCTTGAAACCCCAACCTGCAGCAGGGGGAGCTTTACCAACTGCTCCCCTGACCACTGAGCCTTCGGCTCAGTGGCTATGATGACAACGAATTTCAAGTGCACCAGATTTCATGAAGTCACCGGTTAAACTGCACGGTAGGATTTTAGAACGTTTTGAACAACCTCAACTACATCAATCAATAGCTAAAGAGTCAGAGCCATTAATGGTTAGTAATTACAACCATCTTTGGTCGGACGAACGGTTTGACTGTGGCTTGTCAAACACTTTGAGTGGACGAAATTAAAAAGAGATGGAACGTTTCTCAAAAAAAAAACAAAAAAAAAAAAAAAGAAGAGAGAGAGACAGAGAGACAGAGAGATGGAACGATGCGAAATAGGCAAACCAAGCCCCATTGGAAAAGTGAAACCAAGTTGTCTTCCAACCAGATCAACTTTTGTTCATTTATTATTCTGAACCCGACCAAATTAATATTAAATAATATCTCTTTCACACTAAGATATGATTAAAAACACTAATATTAGTACGGAATGCATATGTGGGATGAAGTATGCCGCAGAAAAGTTTATATATCAAATAATATCTAGTTGCCACTAATATATAATAAGAAAAATGTAAGTACGGAATGCATTCATTGGATGAAGTGTGCTGTAGAAAAGTTTATATAATATTGTTTTCTTTAGGCATTTCATCATTGCCTTGGAATTAAAGAGAAATGTACAATTTTAATACTAAATATTTGGAATATCGACAATTTTAGTCCTAAAATTTGTATGAAAGTAAATTTAGTACTAAATATATCAAATTTTTAGCACATTTAGTCCTATTGACCAGTTTTGCCAAAATCTTACTAGAATCTAGCACGTGAGTAGTGACCAAAATTTAAAAAAAAAATTTAATTGCTATACTTTATAATTAAAGGCACTATTTTGAGTTTGTACATGATAAATAAGCAGATAAAATTAAAAAAACTCACATAGACAGTACACTATTTTGAGTTTATACACAATAAATAAGCAGATAAAATTAAAAAACCCCACGTGACAATGCAAGAAAAAACACCTATCATGATACATCTTCGATAACTTCATGAATTGGATTTGCAAATGCAGCTTCTTCATCTAGTTGCTAGCTAGCTAGGATTTTTTAACCCAATACTGAAAGATGGTTCAAATTGGGTGAACCCATGATTCATTATGAATACAAATTTACTAATTTGTTTTCATAGTTGTAGATAGAGCCCATTTTTGTCTGTTCATGTACATAATTGTAATTTGAGAGAATATTAGAGTCTTTTACTTTTTGTAAAAAGAAAGAAGGAAGTTATTGCTGTCTGGATTATTCCATAATTGCCTGGATTAGAATTTCAAATTTTTTATTGTATTTATTTATTTATTTGTCTTGAGTGGAGTTTCTTGCGTGAGTTGTATTTGTGTCTCGTACATTAAGCATACTGCAAACTGATACAGGGCTAGCCTGTTTTGATGCTTCTTTACATATTCAATAAAAGTTGATGGAATCATTTTGGTTATATTATTGATTCATGTCGTTGTTGTGCAAATGAAAGCTGGCAACATTTGCGTTAATAATTCTAGTTTTTGAATCTGTTTGCTTTCAATTATTCATTCTTAAATGTTTAACGTGCCAATCTTCTGTTGGAGGAAGTAAGCGTTTAGTTCTTGTCAAGGCTAATGAAATCAATGTGGAAAACTCTATGAACGAGTACTATTAGTACTATTAGTGGAACAATATTTTCTTTTTCTTTTCTTTGTCATATTGCCACTATTTTGTCCATATGGGCAATGATTTGTTTTCCATATTAGCTTGTTTAGTTACATTAGTGTCTTACATATGCATACTGAGTTAATTAGCTTCTTCATTATAATTGACTTGGTTAAAGTTTGGACTATTTGTTCAGTGAATTAACTAATAGCACTTGAAATAGAATTCAGTATGAACTTTTATAATAGAACAAAATATTTGGGCATCTATTATGTTCTTGTTGGAATTTCTTAAATTAAATTTCATTCTATTATATTCTAAGCCACTTACACTACATGTTAATGTATGCACTTTTGTTTGTCAACAGGTTACAGCGAATGAAGATAATGGGAATGTCTTCTTGAATACGGGTTGAAGCTTTTTTTTTTATTTCCTTGTTATGTTGGTTGAAACTTTCGCGTAGAAATGCTTGCTATGGTTTTAGAATAAAATTTGGTTATTGAAATATTAGTAGAATGGTTTATGATTTTTGTATCTAACTGAATTTGGTTTACATTTGTTGGATACCCTTTGTTTTTATGAAATACTTTGAGATTTTTCACTTTGGATGAATGACTATTAACTGCATTATATTTCAAAATTTCAGTCATATCCATCTTTAAGTGTCAACATAGCCTAGATCTAATGGCATCAAACTAAAGGAAGTGTCACCAAAAATACTATCTAATGGCACTTCAAAGCGTCACTATAACCATTGAATTTTTAACTATTTTTTGGTTTTCCTAACACTTTTAATGTGTTAAGAATGGCATCATTTCCTATCAATTATAGTGTTATACTCCCTCTCCGTCCTATTTTGATAGGCTTGTTTTCCTTTTTCATCCATTCCAAATTATAGTCCACTTTCCAATTGAAGAATGTAATTAATTTTTAACTTCTCTAAAATACACTTATTTAATTACTTTGTTATAAGTGAAAATGCATAGCAAACCGTGCATTCACATATCAAATGGAATTAATTTGACTTATGGTGCAATTTTCTATTTGTATTTAATGTAAATGTTTAATGATAAATATAAGGGTATTTTAGGAATATCATAGATTAATTCATTCTTTCAATAAAGTTAACTAACTTTTCTTAAACTGTTTGAAAAAACTTGTAAGTCTATCAAAATGAAACGGAGGGAGTATTAGCAAGTTTTTGCGACACTTTAAATTGTCATAGACCAATCCCTACATTAGAAGGGATGACACTAGACCTAAGTGTCAGGATAACTTAAGTGTCAGTATACATTTGTTTTACTGACACTTTCAAGTACCCTTATAGGACATTTTTCTTTTAGTGCATGGACAATGCAATTGTTTGTGCCTTTAATTATAAATTATGACAATTAAAATTTTTTCTTTTTTTTTTTTTGAAAATTTGGTCCCAGCATGTAAGTATCACGTTATCAGATTCTGGTAAGATTTTGGCAAAATCGATTAATATGACTAAATGTGCTAAAAAATTAAAATATTTGATACTACATTACTTTTATCCAAACTTTAGGGATTGAATTTATCGATGCATTAAATATTTAATACCAAAAATACAAGTTTTTAGATATTAAATCTAACTGCGTGCTGTAACATCTTGAGCATCGTATCAATTGCAAGTTTCCATGTCAAATTTTATTTTTATCATTTGGTTTTTGGGGTTAATAACCGTGTCGGTCTTTTATGCTTGGGGGATGTACAAATTTGATCCCTCATAATTTTTTCCAAACTTATTTAAACCTTAATCGTTAAAAGTTTGACTAATTAAAGACATTTTAGGGGAAAATTCTTATATGCTAATAGAAAAGTCATTAAATTACTTTTTGAAGGGATTAAAAGTATGATATAAGTGGAGAATCGACCAATTTGGTCTCTTACAAAATTCTTTAAAACCAATCTAGTTCCCTGTATTTATAACATGATGAATCGTTAACATTTGACAGTAAATTCTTAACAGAAAGTTGTTTTAAAATATCATTTTTGTGGTAAAAATCAATTTTTCACTAAAAACTAGCCATATCGACCAAAAAATTCACGATGATATAACATCAATCAAACACATCTTCTGGAAATATTCCTAGCTAGCTGCGCAAAGGCATGGTTTTTGTGCGGACCCATTTTTAATTTTACCAATGAAGGACATTTGAAAGACAAGCCAATTTGGTTCCACTTAAAGGCTACGTGCAATATTAAAGGTCCTTTTTTTTTTTTTTTCAATGTAAACATTTGCAATTTTATTAAAACCCAAAGAAAAAAAGTTAAAGACTATAGTTTGGTACTTAAATAATGAGATTTTAGTAAATTACAATAGAAAAGTTTCAAATAGTGTGTAAGGTGCCGTTTGGTAAAACTGAAATCTGAAATGTGAAGTTTGAAATCTGAAATTTAAGTGCTGAAAGTATTAAGTTGCTGAATTGAAAAAGCTTTACCTGTTTGATAATTAACTAAATATATGCACTAAATTTAAATATTTCCTCTCATAAATATAATTATTTTATCTTAAAAATTTAAAATAATTAATTAATAATGTATATGAGAAAGAAAGATATTGTTTGTTTGAGAGAGATAGACAATAAGTGTATTTATGTAATGAGAAAGTGTGTGTGAGAGAAAGTATGTGTATATATGGAAAAACATAAGTATGTAAGAGGAAAAAAATTAAAACATGTGCACATGTATATGAGAGATAGAAAATTATATGTGAAAGTTTATGTATGTGTGTGTAAAAATGTATGTGCAAGAAAATATGTAATAACTGTGTGTGGGAAAAGAGAGAGAGAGAGAGAGAGCGTGTATGTGTGTGTGTAAGAGAGAGAGAGAGAGAGAGAGAGAGAGAGAGAGAAAGAGAGAATATATGTATTTGTGTGAAAGTAGGTATGTGTGTGTGTGTGTGAGAGAGAGAGATTGTGCACGTATGTGAGAAAGAGTATGCATATGTGTGTGTGCGCATGGGTGAGTGTGTGAGAGTGAATGTGTGTATGTGTGTGTGCAATAAAGGAAGGGGAAGAGTATCAAAATTTAGCAAATTAAGTGAAAATTTTTCATTTAAAATTTTGTGTACAAATTAAATAAGTACTTAATGTATTAAGTGGTAAAGGAATTTTGTTATCAAACACACTAAATTCAAAAATTACTTAATCCATTAATTTTTAGTATTAAGTCATGTTATCAAACACCCCTAAGACTTCAAAACTTTTATGAGTACTAAAGTTTACTAAGCTTTTATGAGTTTTGCAAGGTGCAAGCCACATGATAGTCCCTTAATGATTGTCAGACTCAAGAATCAAAAGTATGCCATTTTTCCCAGGGAGATATAATTCTTGATACATTGCGTATAGAGTAACCAAAATGGCAGCTTCTTGTCTTCTCAAGAAAGACGTTTCAAAAGGTAAGATGACCCTTATAAATAGAAGAGTTGCAAGTTCGTTCTGATATTTTGAAGCCATTTTTATTAAAGTAACAAAAGCCTCTCATTACAAAATTGGTCCTCCAGGGATTAGGCTTGTTTAGCCCCTGGGTTGCCATTCAAAGATGATGTAGATTGTATCAAGGTGTTTGGCTCAAGAATGATTTTCTTGAAAGAATTCACGTTTTCTATTAGTCCTGATGGAAGAGTCCATGTCTTCCATTATGTCAAGCCTCTCAAGCTAGGAAGGTAATTTTTTCAAGAGACTGGACATTTTTGGAGAGGCCTGGGGGCCATGTGTCTACAAAATCTTCTACTGATACAAACAGGGGCTCTTAAGTAGAGTGCCCAGAGCCTGGCCGACTGTGTTCAGAATTTTGGCATAAGATCTTTTGGTATCTAGTAATAGCTTGCCAAGGCTGCCTAGTGCTAGGACTAAAGATTCTTTGGCTAGTGTTGGGTTGTTCCTACTGTGATCGTAGGATCTTGGCTAAGTGTCTTGATATGCTAAAATTTGCAATATCCCATAATATTTAAACTGATGGGGGAGTTGAGAATTATAGCCTTGGGTCTAATAATATTATCCGAAATAGGTCAATGGTAGCTTTGTAGTGCCCATATGATGCACGCCTCATTGTGTCTAATTACATTAAATGGTCGTCGAGATAAGACTTTAGCAATTGGCTTGGCTACCAATATGACTTTTTCTACTTGAGGCCTCTCGAGATAACGTAAGGTGGAATTGAAGTGATGAGCTTGAGATGCTGAGATAATATGGTCGAGAAAGTACGTGGCTGAATGTTGAAGTGACGGTGTCGAGCAACCAACCTTACTTCAAAATTAACAAGATGAGCTTCTCAAGATTCCTGAATTTATAGACGAACAGTTAATGGGGTAACACGAAGCAGTTAACCAATAAATGATGAGATAACGGCTTGTGCCAGAAACCAAGGAGAAGCAACTTTCAAGAGAACCACATTTGTCCATGTTTCCCCATTAACACACGTAATGATGGCAGGTCCTTTCAAATTCTAATTGACGGCGATTATTCTCCAGGATATTCCTTTATAAATAATGGAGAGACCAATATCACTTTCTCTATTCGTGACTTAATATTATCCAACTAATCTTCTGAGAAGATACTCAAACCACTGCTCTTTTTTTTTTTTCCTTCCAAATCTTGATTTGCTACTTCATCATGGAGGCTTTTTCTCATTCTGTTGAGGTATGAAAGAGGGTGGCTATAAAGTTAATGACTTTACAAGGAGAGTTTACTTTGTCTTTGCCTTCCTATGCTTAAGCGGCTTCTACTCAAACTAGAGGTTCTTTTTCAAATGCAAGCCGGAATCTCTCATTCTCGACGAACCCTATTGTAGATTTCCATGGAATTTTCAATCAATTCCTACCTTGAACTTGCCATCCGAGGACTCGACAATCCCTACTTCTCAATTGTTCTTAAAATGGAATTTGGGCTGAACTGACCGAACGACAAACTTTGATATAGCCAAGGAATGACTATCGAAATTCATTTTGCCTAAAGATAAGATGTAAGCATAGGGTCTTACTACTCGTACCCTTGCCCAATATTTAGCCATTTCTATGGCCACGATAAGCATTCAACCCTATTCTTTAAACTTGATATCATCATGCTACCATACTTGTTTTTAATAAGATCTTTTGTTTCTATCGGTTCATATATTTTTCGTTGAGATGATAGTGTAGGTGGAGAGAATGGGTGCAGCTTAGAAAATTGAATACAAAATTTATAAATTGGAGAGAGAGTTAGCTGAAGCCAAGATGAAGCTTGCTCAGGCCAATGAGGCTATAAAAATCTTGTTAAAGAATTATTTGAAACAAAAGCTGAATTTAGGGCCGCACTTGAAGAAAGAGATCGACTAGTTGGCGAGAGCCACAATTCGATCGAGGAGAGTAGTTAGGTAGATTCTAAATGTATGCCATGACTTTTGTATAAATTTAAATAAAATTTCTTTGTTCCAGTTAATTTCTTCATTTCCTGATTATCATTCATATTGAGCTATTTTGTCCCATTTTATTTTGACAAGTATAATAAAACTTGTAAAAATAAATAAGTTGATAAAGACAAAAAATAAATAATTTAAATCATAACATAATCCAAATTATCATTCTTAATAGGTCTAAAATATTGATACTCATCATACTATAGGCATCTTAACCGACCATGGTTACTACAATTTGAGTCCTTGAGTTGGAGCTTGACTTTTCAAAGACAAATAGGTTACTTTGAAAAGGGGTTCCCCATCTTTGGAGTTCAGTATCTTCTCCTAGGGAATTTATTACCCATTTTCAGAGTTTGTTGTACGGCTAGAGGCTTTCTCCCTAGAAAAATGTCCCATTTTCGGGGTCAAATATCATAATTGTTTTCCTCCTTAGGGTTTTTCCATCTTTGGAGTTCATAGTAGGGGCCTAGTTGGCCGAAATCTGAGTCGAGGCTTAGACAACCGAAATCAAAATTAATGCCTGGACAACTGAAATTTAAGTTGAGGCCTATATAGGTTTAGGCCTAGACAACCAAAATTCAAGTTGAGGTCTGGACGACTGAAATCTGATGAGGTTTAAATGTATATGGGCATGTATATGATTGCTAAGGAAAAAACAGTTTTTTGAAAGATTCCCATCATTAGCTCATTGTTGATGTTTAAGACTCTGAGAAATTATAAGCCTTGGGCTTTGGGGCAGAAGTTCCAAGGTAGCTAGGTCATAAATTGCCAACATCTTGCACCCACCTTTTGTTCAAGAGTTTGATGAAGGCGTTTGAGGCAGTTTAGGTGCAGCTAGTTCTAACCATAGTGACCCGAGCCCTTGTAGTATCTTAAGATTTTTGCGCCAAGTCGACTTTCTTTGATGATTGAAGAATTTTCTCTCTTTAGTTTTAGTTCGAAACCTTGGCCAAGATTCTAGGAACAATCTCAAGTGTCGCTGCCCTAACCGCAAGTGGCCCGAATATAGCGATACACCTCTAGCTTTCTTGTTAGGGTATTGTCCTGATCTTTGATGAAGAAACCAAAGATTCTGAAGAATTCAATAGATTTAGAACAATTACTGAAAGAAAGAGAGTAGAGAGAGTTAGAGAGAAGAATGTAGAGAATTGTATTGAGCAAGAAAGAGAGAACAATCTAGATTACAATCAAAGAACTGCCTGTTTCCTTCACTTCCCTTCCCTTTTATTAGTTGACTAACTGCCGCTACTAACTAACTAACTGATAACTAACTATCTGTTTTTCTCCCCCGTGTCTATTTTTCCAAACTACACTAAACGACACCGTCTTGAACTGCTGTGCTGCTGAGTTCATGACAAATCCCTCCCCTTCAAACCGTCCTTGTCCTCAAGGATGAAACTCTGGGAACTGTTTCCTGATGAAATCCAAATCTTCCCACGTAGCTTCTTCTGGTCCGAGATTAACCCATTGAATAAGAACCTGTGAGACTGGTTGATTGTTTCTCATAATTGCTCTTCGTTTCAATACTAACTCAGGAGCAATATGAATCTGATCATCAGGCTCTAACAATGGAAGTGTAGTTCTGACTGGGTTATCTCCTATCTTCTTTTTGAGCATAGAGACATGGAAAACTGGATGAATCCGTGATCTTGGTGGCAGCTGCAATCTGTAAGCAGCTTCTCCTACTCTTGCTATCACCTGAAATGGTCCATAGTACTTGGAAGAAAGTTTTAACTGCTTCCTAAGATCCACAGACTGTTGCCTATAAGGCTGCAGTTTCAAATATACCCATTCTCCTACTTCCAAAGTTCTTTCAGTCCTCTTTCTGTCAGCAAAATATTTCATCCGACTTTGGGCCTTTTGAAGATGCTGATGTAACAACTGAATGAGAGCTTGTCTATCTCTGGCTAGATTTGTTGCAGCAGGTATTATCGAGTCCTCCAAAACTCCCAGAGGCAATTGTACTGGTTTGTATCCGTAAAGAGCTTCAAAAGGAGTCATATTAATGCTAGTATGATGGTTGGTATTATACCACCATTCAGCCATTGGCAACCATTTCTTCCAGTGTTGGGGTCTGTCAGCTGTCATACATCTTAGATAGGTTTCAAGGCATTGGTTTACTTTTTCGCTCTGGCCATCCGTTTGTGGATGATAAGCAGTACTATACTGCAATTTAGTTCCCAGTATTCTGAAAAGTTCTTGCCAAAACTTACTTGTGAAAAGTTTATCCCTATCAGAAACTATGGCTTCTGGCAAGCCATGTAGTCGAAAAATCTGATCCAAGAAGACTTTTGCTACACCTTCTGCAGAAAAAGGATGTTTTAATGCACAAAAATGGGCAAATTTTGTCAATCTATCCACCACCACCAGTATAGTATCACACTCTTCTGATAAGGGCAGGCTTTCAACAAAATCCATACTGATCTGTGACCAAGCTTGTTTCGGTATTGGAAGAGGCTGTAGCAACCCCGGATAGGGAACTAGTTCAGACTTGTTTTTCTGGCAGATATCACATCCTTGTACATGCTGAATAACAGACTTCTTCATTTGTGGTCAGAAAAAATAAGCCTTGACCCTCTGTAGGCTAGCCAATTGGCCAGAATGACCACCTAACGCAAAAGAGTGAAGTGTTTTTATAATCTGTTCTCTTACTTCTCCTCCACCTCCTATATACAATTTACCTTTGTACCTCAGAACCCCTTCGCTGAATTGGTACTCAGGATAATCCTGAGGTCTCATCGTGATCTTTTGAATTAACTCCTGACTTGTTGGATCATTTTCATAGCTCTTCAGTACATCTTGCATCCAATGTGGCACTAATCTAGTAACTGTACAGATGCCCATTTCTTCTTCTGTTTCACAGCCCCTCCTGGACAGTGCATCTGCAACTACATTCTGAGAGCCTTTTTTATAGATTATCTCATAATCCAATCCCAAGAGTTTCGTAAAGCATTTGTGCTGTAAGGTGGTTGTGAGTTTCTGTTCCAACAAATATTTTAGACTTTGATGGTCCGTTTTGATAATGAAATGGTATCCCACTAGATAATGTTTCCATCTGGTAACAGTCATAATAACAGCCAATAATTCCTTTTCATACACAGACAACCCCAAATTTTTAGGACTTAATGCTTTGCTAAGATAGGCAATGGGCTGACCTTCTTGCATAAGCACTGCTCCTATTCCCTTACTGCATGCATCAGTCTCCACAATGAACACTTTTGAAAAATCAGGAAGTCTGAGTACTGGTCTTGTACTCATAGCTCGTTTGAGTGTCTGGAATGCTTCTTCTGCCTTTTCATTCCAACAAAAAGCTTCCTTTTTCAAAAGATCAGTGAGAGGTCTACACATTATTCCATAGTTTTTTATGAATCTCCTGTAATATCCTGTAAGACCCAGAAATCTCCTCAAGGCTTTCACATTTGCAGGAACTGGCCATTCTAACATACCTTCTACTTTAGCAAAGTCCATCTCTACACCTTGTGAGGATATAATGTGGCCCAGATATTCTACCTTCGACTGAGCAAACATGCATTTTGACAGCTTTGCAAACAACCTATTAGACCTCAAAATTAATAGCACAGATTCTAAGTGTTTTATATGAGACTCCAAATCTGGACTATAAACTAGTATGTCATCGAAGAAAATTAAAACGAACTTTCTGAGATAGGGTTGAAAAATGCTATTCATAAGGGATTGGAAAGTGGCTGGAGCATTGGTTAAACCAAAAGGCATAACCAAGAACTCATAGTGCCCTTGGTGTGTTTGAAAAGCTGTTTTATGTATGTCAGCTGGTTTGACTCTAATTTGGTGGTAGCCTGACCTCAGGTCAATTTTGGAGTAGAACTTTGAACCATGCAGTTCATCTAAAAGTTCTTCTATATTGGGTATAGGATATTTATCTTTAATGGTTAACTCATTGAGGTGTCTAAAATCAACACAAAATCTCCAAGTACCTTCTTTCTTTTTGACAAGAAGAACTGGAGAAGCATAAGGGCTGTTACTATTTTGGATTATTCCTGTTTCTAACATTTCTTGAACTTGTTTCTCAATTTCTGTTTTTTTGTGAGTGGGGATACCTATATGGTCGTAATTTGAAGGGTTCTGCATTTGTTTTCAAGGGAATAGAATGATCGTGGTTCCTTTCTGGAGGTAAATTTTTAGGAGTCTCAAAGACATCAGAAAACTGTTGCATTAATTCAGAGATCTCAGTAGGAATGTTTACCTCAGTTGTTAATGCAGTTGAAGAAAAAACCTGGATCGAGCTGGTGTTTCTCCTCTTCTGTTCCACAAACTTTCTGACAGCCTTTCCCCTGATCAACTTCATAGTAGGTTGTTGAACCACCCCTTCTAACACCATTTCATTCCCTTCATTATACAGTTTAACCTTCATTTGCTTAAAATCGAATGTGATTGGACTGTACTGTGTCATCCAATCCACACCCAATATCATATCCCAACTACCTATATCCATTGTGATTAAAGGATAGATGAAAGAATACCCTTGAATTTCCCAAGTAACATCTGGACAATAGGAATCACTGGAAATGAGACTTCCATCTGCAATTGTGGCTCTTACCCATTCCATCTTCTTCTCACTTATTTCCAGCTCTGTTACTATCTTTCTATTCAAAAAACTGGTTGTACTCCCAGTGTCAATCAGTACAGACACTTCTCTTCCTTGGATTCTACCTTGTAACTTCAGAGTCTTCCTCTTTATCCATGTAGTTAAAGCATTTAGGGACACCTCTACCACTTGTCCTGGATGGCAGTCTTTTCATCTTGCTCACCGATGGCATCTAAGAACTCAGTTTCCTCCTCCTCCTCTGTCAGTATGAAATTTAGATGTTTCAACTTGCAGACATGTCCTGGAGAGTATCTGTCCCCACATCTGAAACACAGGTTGTGATTCCTTCTGTACTGAATTTCTTGTGGAGAGATTTTCTTGACTTCCACAGGAGGGTTTACCAAAGTTTTTGAGTTTCCTTTATACGAGTCCTTGACAGTATTGGTACTTGGAGGAAAATTCTTCGGGCTTACCCATCCTTCTCCAGTTTTATTCCAATTCTTGCTCTTTCGAATTCCCATCTCCAATTGCTGCTCCTGTAATTCTGCAATTTCCATAGCTTCCTGCAAAGTGGTAGGCTTGAACATTTTAATGACAGGTTTGATCTCCTCTCGGACCCCACTAATGAAACTTGAAACGAAATACTCTTCAGAAAGATGAGGATCTCGAATCAGCATGAGTGTGCTCAATTCTTCAAATCTCTCTTGGTATTCTTTGAGAGAGCCTAGTTGCTGCAGCTTGTTAAATTCTTCTACTTCATCTTGTGTCCCCTTCCCTGCAAATCTTTTACACAATCTTCCACCAAATTCTTCCCAATTGATTTTCTTGTTACTATTCTTGATACCTTGAAACCAAATCTCAGCTCGTCCTTCTAAATACATTTCAGCGATACTCATTTTCTGGTCTTCATTAATCTGATTGACCAGAAAGTACTTGTCACATTTCCTCAACCACTCTCTGGGTCTTTCTCCTTCAAAAACAGGCAATTCAACTTTGGGTCCCCAGAAGTAAGGCTTGTGATTTCTTTCCTTGTCTTCTTTTCCTTTCACATGAGGGTTCGATAGCAGAGGGGTTCGATCCATTCCTTGAAGATCGTCCCCATTGCTTCTTTCCTTGTTCAACGCTTGAAGGAATGCTGTGAGTTTGTTATCCATACTTGCCATGAACATCTCCATTTTTTGATCCATTTCCCCAAACTTTCCTTCCACTTTCGACTTGAATTCCTTCAATTCTGCTTGTATTTCTTCCACATTGCCTTGAACCCTCAATTCCAACTTCTTGAATTGATCATCCATGGCTTTCAAACGCGTCCCTTTTGCCATTGAATCCGAGGAACTGATGGCTCTGATACCACTTGTCCTGATCTTTGATGAAGAAACCAAAGATTCTGAAGAATTCAATAGATTTAGAACAATTACTGAAAGAAAGAGAGTAGAGAGAGTTAGAGAGAAGAATGTAGAGAATTGTATTGAGCAAGAAAGAGAGAACAATCTAGATTACAATCAAAGAACTGCCTGTTTCCTTCACTTCCCTTCCCTTTTATTAGTTGACTAACTGCCGCTACTAACTAACTAACTGATAACTAACTATCTGTTTTTCTCCCCCGTGTCTATTTTTCCAAACTACACTAAACGACACCGTCTTGAACTGCTGTGCTGCTGAGTTCATGACAGGTATCTTTCCCTAATGGCGAGTTTGACAGTCATTTAGAAGTCGGTCCTAGATGTATTGATCCTTGTTGATCAGGGACTTTATTCCTTCCTTCAGATTTGGAAATTTTCGATCTCATGATTGATGTCCTTGTAGTACACGCAGTAGAGGCTTGCATTCCTCTTTCCCTTTCTTTCCGTCATTTTCAAGGCAAGCCATCCCAAGCTTTGCAATCGCTTGACGGCTAGAATACTGGATCGACCAGTGTCTAGAGGTTTGTACTCTCGATTTGAGGTGAGTACTAGATTGCTGATTCGATTAAAGACACTGGTGATCTTCAGCTAGTCTAGCTAGGTTGCTGGTGGCCAATCAAGAGTCAGAGAACTAGTTGACGAGTTGATTAATCAATTTGGCTAGAAAGTTTATATTTCTTGATTTTAGCGCACAAAACCAATCGAAGGTGCTTTCTCTCAAGTAAATGGGTTAGGCACGACAAAAGACCTAGTCAGTGAGCCGATAAAAGCAAAGTGGGTCATAGTAAGGCATATCAAGCAACTTGATGCCTAACGGAAGAGAGTCATTATTGATTCGCGGTATAAAGGCATGCATCCGAAAGGACTCTTGGAGATACTTAAGTTAACGCCTTTGTGATGAATCGACATCATATTTTTGGGAGAATCCTTAGGAAGAAACTCTTAACATGGTCCCCTTAAAAAGTGGCCGATTTTTCTGCAGCCTCGAGTACTCATCTCTTGTGCAACTCCTCATAGTTGAAGTTCTCCTAGGTAACTTGAATGTGGAGTTTTCAAGCTGTTAGATGGACAGCTTAGGTTTTTCTTTTCCTTTTCACTTGAAGTACCTTCTCATCTGTTTGAAGAGGTCCAGGTTGGTTGTTGTGAATTCAACCATTTTGGAAAGGGCTTGCTCAACTCTTGATTGTTCATCACCTTACTCAGGGTTGTTCCCATGGCTTTGAGCATGATTCTTCGAAGAGTCTCAAATGGTAATGGCGGTGTACTTGCGTAGGAGCATTGCAAACATGTGCAAGTGGGATTACTTCTTAAGATGTTTCCCACAGATGACACCAATTGTGGTGATTGAAATTGAATTGTGCTAGATCACTTGGTATAATTTTGCTCCTCCGAAAGAAACCAACAACACAAAAAGTATTAGAAACTCATAGGGGATAATCTCCCAATGTGCCTCCAATATTTAAGTTAGTATACATCTGAGGTGGATGTTAAGAGAGATCAGAAGACTTATTGCAGGAGATAGTGTGCACGAAAATGCCTTACCTTTTTTAGAACAAGTGAGGAGTATTTATACCTCGAAGGTAGGAAAACTTGGAGTTGATGTCCTAACCCAGGCATCTTGGAAATTGATATCTTTAACCTCAAATTATAGGGTGGCTATTTCAAGTGTGAGCCAGTGTATGTAGAGAGGAGCTTGATATACGCAAGCACCTCGGTGGTGCGTATCTCGTCACTTGCAGGCACTTGTCATATCATGTTCAATCGTATTAGATAAGCCTTTATGATAGGATCTCAGTAGTTCTTTAGCTCAATGGCCTCAAGCTCAGCTTCGTCCATCTGAGGTCTCTCATGGCTTATGCAAGAGGGTTGAGATGGCCTTATTTGTAAGCTACGATCTAGGTTAGAATTACTTTGGTTACTTTGGCTGAGGTCAAGTTAATCACATGTGGAGAGAAACAAGTAAAGATGAGACTAAGACGTTTAGGGCGTTTGTTTGGTTTACGGACATGATAAGATGGAATGACTCATCTCAGGATTAATAATCCTTGGATAAGTCATTCTAGAATTCACAATTTTACTTGTCCCGTGTTTGGTTGGTAACGGATTTGGTAGGTTGAATCTTGGAATGAGTCATTTAAGCTTTGGCTGAAAACTGGATTATCATTTTATTAACTAAAGTGCAACTAAATTTGTGTAATTATATTTATTTGGTAATTCAAAATACATTTTAATAATATTCTAGGAATATAATATGCTAAAATATAAATATGGGAATCATATAATTTACTATTTTTATTTGGTAATTCTACAAATAATATTCAATTAGTATTATAATAATTGTCATATCAATAGTATAAATACAATAACTATAATAGACTAAGAATAAAAAAATAGTATTTTAAATAAATCAAAGTTTGTATTAAAGATTTGTTAGGTAGATTAGTTCTAGAGAGAATTTGAAAAGAAAGTAGATTAGTTTTGTTTGTGAGATAAGGATATGGTTAAATTTGTCTAATTTTTTTTTTATCCTAGGTACGCTTCATCCTAGGATAACTAATCCCAATCCCCTATGAGATTATTTTATCTTATGAATAAAATAATCCCCAGAAGGGATTGTGTTAGTTAGGTAGTATGATTAATACTGCTTAAAAAACCCAATCAAACATGGGATGATATGGGATTAGTTATCCAATCTCGTGTCATCCTATGAATCAAACGCACCCTTAAAGATTCAAGGTTTAAACAATTGTGGCTCAATGCAAATTAGACCGGAAATGGTGCGAAATTAGGCTTGCATGATTGTGACCCCATTTAGGACAAACTCACCATGTCATTGGGTAGTGTTGATTTGCAGCTTCTGCTATCCACAGCACTAATCTTTAAATCACCATATCTCATTAGTTTGTTATAAATGAGTCTATTCCAATTAGTTAAAAGCACTAATCCTTATAAATTATCTCTGAAATTTAAAATAAGCAACAAAGTTCCAAGCTTTATTCAAATGCATTATCATATGAAAATGTGTCATACTTCAAAATTTTAACGTTTCAAACATAAATTACGTAAAAGGAGATATATTTAATATTTTTTATTCTAAATTGTGATGGACATATTTTCTTGTTCTGAATTTTAAAGACATTTATGGTTCAAATACACTGCACATAAAAGTTTTTTTTACTAGTTTATGGTTCAATCATTGCGGGTCAACATCTTGAAGTTTCTAAAACATGTTCTTTTAGCTTTAAAGAAACGGTCCAATCTTCTTAAAACCTCAACTAAAATACTGGAGAAACGTAGAATTTATTCAAGACAAACCAGTACAGAGCAGTATACCAGTGTTTTAGCAGAAATCTAACTAGGTTGATAGATACATTTAACGAAATTTTTTATCAAACAATTTTATCTTCATTCATCTTATTTTTCTTTATTTTGCTTCTGGAAGGGTTCAAGTCAAACAATTTGTTGTATTAGCTGTTGGGCATGGAGGATGGCATCAGCCTAACTACCTCAGTTTTGATTTTCAATATGTATATATATAAAATTCTCCATCACTCGCTCCAGTTGTTCAATTATGGCATATTAAATTGCATAGACTATTTAGCAATTAATTGAAGTGGAGAGGGGACCAGATTGTCAATGTTGAATAATTGAGTCCATTGTACATTAAATTACACAGTTGACATATGAAAATTTTAATTCTACCGTCATTTCGATAAAAAGGAAGAGCAAACAAATCATGTTATTTTAAATTTTCTTTTCTTTTATTTGTCAATTGAATACAATATCAAAGTCATTTTGCGCATGCCACAAAATAGTTCACCTTTACCACTTGTAGAATTCGGTCTAATAATAGCAATAATATTTCAAGATGCAACTCTTAATTTATTCGTTTTAATTTAATTGACCAATCTATGAGTACCAAATCCATCTTAAATTAGATGAGTAAGACACCAACAAAAAAGAAAAATTAATATAAATAGTAATGCCAATAGTGCACTTAATTAGTTCAAGACGTGACACAGCATACAAGCTAATAGGACAAATAGATGTATTGAGATGGGACGCAATTTAGGTATAAAAAACTTCATTTTCTTCTTTCTCTGGCCGGTGAAGTCTGCCCAATTATGTTACTTGATTCGCAGGATGTCTTCATGCAAGAACTGCAGACCATACATCAATTGATGTTTATCCATCCTTAAATCTATGTGAGTACAATGAATTTTTCTTTGAAACAGGCTGAATACAATACAATAAGGTGCTCTTTATCCTTTTTATAATAGTCTGCTCGAGGAAACTTACCAAAGGGCTTATCCAAGGCTGCATTAAAGTTGATTGCAATCAGGCGTCATAATTCTAGAATTTAGATAATTTGTTTGTAAGTTGAAGTTTCAATTCTCAGCAGTTTGTCATAATCAACTTAAGAGCATATTTAAATGAATTACGTATGAAGTAAATATTTTTCGAAATAATGTAAAGCCAACTACGTATGAATTAAAATTCTGTTGTATTATAATCATAAACAGTTCAAGTTCTGAAATTGAATCAAATGCAAATATAATATATTCTATTTGGACAATGCTTATTAGTAGTTTGCACGGTTTGATTACTTGAAGTAAGTCTATATTCCACTAATCTAAACCAAAATATAGAAATGCAAAAATTTTGAACTGCATTTGATTTACTACTGCCCATAAACCGCGCATATTGTTTCACCAGTTTCATTGGTTTTCTCTTCAATGGGAAACTAGCACTTTCTGAATGTCACATTAAAAATCATTATGGACATACTCTTTGATATTCTACATAAAATTGTGCTTCCACAGATATTAAAGGCACAATCTAATTTAGGATAATGAATTACATCACAATCAAAATTTTATACATTTATGAATAAGAAAATTAAGCTTTATTTTTGAAATGATTTGATATTAATAACATCAATCAAGTTAAAAAAACTTTTGAGATGAGGGTTTTAGAAAGACATATATTTGTTTTGGTGGCATTAATCGCTTTCTTTGAAAATTAAGAACTCAATTTGAGCTGATAGTAACGCTTAATCAAAATGTTTGAACCGTGACAAAACTGATAGAGCCCCTATTTTGTTATTTCATTCCCAGTCTAATCTGGTTTTTGCGGCTTTCCAATATTTCAATGTTTGGTAGACTCCCAAAATTTAACAATAATAGTAGGGCTTCTTTTTTAAGTCTCCAACCACTTGCAAAAACTAATAATTCAGGGAGTGAGTATTGCGTGCACCACGCGTGCCACGTGGCGTGTCACGTGGTGCACTAGAACCAATCACACATCGCCAAATAATACAAGGTATGACCCACTATTACCACATGGCGATAAATTATTGGTTCTAGTACACCACGTGGCAATGCACGTGGTGTATTGTATACTTTTACTAATTCAGGAGGATGTATCAAAGTGAAGGTTGACAGATTGATGTGAACATTGGTGTGTCGTACTGAGTTGATGGCTTGATGCGTCAGTAGCAAAAATACGATAATAGTTTAAATGCTTCGTTTGAAAAACTAAATAGATGAGACATTAATGGTGGAGCCTGAATGTTGGAGGTTTATATATGTGTGTGTGTTTATATGTATATATATATGTGTGTGTGTGTGTATATATATATATATATATATATGTATGTATGTATGTGTATGTATGTGTGTATATGTATGTGTGTATGTATATATGTATATATGTATGTATGTATATGCGTGTATGTATATGTATGCATGTATATATACATACGTACATATATACAGATATATATATATATATATATATGTAAAAGCAAGTTTCAATAAATATATCCCTTTAATCCTTTATGAAACATTGGTCCTATACCATAAAATAATCAATTAATCAAGTTAGCTATTCAAATAAAATTAATTTAAAAAATGAATAAGATGGGTCTTACCTCAATATCACATTATAAAATGTGAAATTTCTGTATCATTGATAGTTGATGATCACAAACTCGACAGCAACTAAAAAATTTGGTAGAGCTGAGGCACATAATATGCTTTCTTTAAGATGATTCATGTCCCTACAGATTTAATTTCGGCGCAATACGTTACAATACGTCGCCTCTAGGATACAATAACCCAACACAAGTTTTGGCTTCTCTTTGATATGCACAATAAAGAAAAGCGCAGAAGCTTCGCACACACATTACTTTTGTCCAAAATTATAGTTATAAAATTTAGAAGAATTGTTGCGGGAATGATGATCTTCAGTTATTTCATAGCCTCTTATTTATTACCTAAAAATGCAAGAGTATTAACTGCGTAATAAAATATAATAATTAGAGAATTAAGTAAATAATTTCTGTTACTAATAGCACAACGCTCAAATTAATAGTAATAATAAAATGATTTTTATGACTGTTATTATTATTATTATTAATGCTCCATAGGTCAAATTTGAAATTGTAGTAATAATATTGCTATTATAACAATTATTAATACATCATAATGTGATCAAATATGACCTTTATGTCTTTTATGAAAATTTTTCATTTATGTAAAGAAAATATAACCGAAAAGCAATTAAATAATTCTATAATGTTTGTATTTTTATTAAAATATTCCAACAATCCCCCACTTATTTTAATAAAATATACAAAGAAAATAAATATTATTTGTTTTGAACAAAGTGAGAATGTCATGCATAATGAAAGTGGTATTGCCCTGAAGCCTTCACTTAGTATTTTATAATCCCAATACTAGAGTCGAAGTAGACTAAGCCTTGAAACTAAGACTGTTTTAAGGCATGTAAGATTATATCACACACATGATATTCAAGTGTTATATAAGCTTCTTAAGCCAGCACATTGCAGCTTTGTGCTTTATCCCAGTTTAATCAGCGCTCTAGAGAATTTGCCAAATTCTCGTAAGCTGCGGCCTTATTTCCACGCTCATATAGATGAGTCTATCAAGGATGTTCCCATGACCAAGATATCCCACTCATAAGAGTTATAGAACTCATTAAGAGATTTTAATAAATCTCAATCTCCACCAATCATCATAGGAACACATATGCACTTACACCATAGGGATAAGACATATTTACTTAAGATCCTGTGCACGCTTTCTTCCAAATCATTCTATGATTCATTTGTTTCCAAGCTAGTTCTTGGGATCTCTAATCCCCAAGTAGTTGTATCCTCATAGATGGTTCCAATTTATTATGTTTGGCTAAAGTCTCATCCCTCTTTATGTATCTCATATCTTTGTCTCAAGCTTGAGTTAATATACACCCAAATTATAATAACAAAGATACAAGTTTATTTTGCATTTAAATCATAATATTTTCATACTTCTCATGACAACACAATCATATTAATTCATTATTTTGTGAGAAAAACTCTTGTATAATTGACCAACAAATAATTAATATAGTCACTCTTTAGTGAAAAAATTTCTCACACAATTGCAACATTATATATAGGCAAAAATATTTCACCTCAAGTGAAATAACATTTTTCAATATTCTTTACTCCAATAGTCAGTAGTCTTACTATTAAGAATCATCAATTCGGATGACCAATAGTCTACTGCTAGGAGCTACTTATTTCTCAATATATCTAAATTATTTCTCAATGGCCAATAGTCTATTAACCTACTAGAAACCATTGTTATGATACTCCATATATTTTCTTTTTCACGAAAATCTAACGATTTGAACTCCAAAATATATACCACTCTCATTAATGAGTATTACTCTACACATGCTCAAAACAATAATAAATACAACCTTTTTTTATGAATCCATAATAAATAAATAAATAAATACATACCTGCAGTATTTCTCATAATTTTATGTTTTAATTGAGAACATACTGCAAATTATACTGTGGCGTTCTCATTTAGATTTAGCTCCATAAACCATAATAGATCTTACACAAGCTATAAATATGGTCATCAGCAAATGAAGTACACTAAGTACTTTTTTCTCTTTTATTATCATACATAGTCCATAGTTAAACCCAAGAAGTATATGCACCGTCATTTATAAGAACATAAATAATAGTTTTTTTTTCCTTCTCCTTGGAATTCAAACTCGAACCCATTACACAAAATAAAAAGCAAAAGTGATTATGAGACTGTACTTTTCTTGAGTTCGGCAACACATGAAATACATGCAAATGCATGCATATATCTACGCTCATATAAAAGTTTAAGTGATATCTTACCACTTGATATCTCATTACAAATTCCAGCCATTATGATCCAGGTAAGCCAAGAAATTGATAGCAAAATTAGTTATGCTATTTTCATCAAACTGGTCATTAGTGATGCAAAATGAGGGATATATGGATGCATTACCTTCCCTAAACAATTGTATCTATAGAAATGGGTAACGGATATCCTCAAGTAATTCACTTGTGCAATTTTACTGCCATTTGTATTATAAGTTATGACACGATGAAATATAGACAACAAAACTTTCATAAAAGTTTACAATTATCAATTTCAATGGATCTGTCCCTTGTCATGCTTTAGAAAGTGTTGCCATAATAGTTTGCTATGTTTGCAACCTTGTATTATCAAATTAAGTAAAATCAAGATATACCATACGGATCAACCAATTTCCAGTTTCTCTAAGTCCTCAAACTAAGAAAAATCCACATAGTTAAGATACTCCAAAGACAATATAATCATGGAAATAGCCCCCTATTTCTTACAATCTTAAAATATTTAATTGAACACATAGTGTATTTCTTCTTTTTTTTGTGTGCTATTATCACTCAACAATTAATTTAAATAGTGCATCAACGACCTTTGTTGTGTATTAATTGAAAAAAGAGGAAAATAAGACATTCAAAAGGATGGAGGCAATCTATACAATCTCTATGCACACAAATTGGATCATATTAATAAAGAGCAATTCCTTAAAGAGGGGTTATTTTCGAAAACACATTGACTTGGGGGTGGTTTTGACTGACGCTTCTATTTGAGTGAAAAGTGTATCGCTGAATGCGTTTCAATAATGCACACTAAGGGGGCGTTTGGTTCAAATTCCTCAATCACTATCACTATAAGGTATCATTAACCCTAGTATGAGTATGGATTTTGATGATTCCCCCCAACATGTTTGGTTTAATAATGGAATGGGTATGATTATAAAAATACTTGTTTGGTTTACTTAGAATGACTTTCAAGTAAATTTTAAAAATTTTAAATCTTTATTTATTATATACATATTTTTTAGATTTCTTATTTTGTATACATATTTTTTAGATTTCTTATTTTGTATCTTTTTAAAGAAAATTGCTAAAAAGATTTCTTCAATTTTAAATATAAGCATAATCTAATTTGAGTTTTATGCAAATGATAACCTTAAAAAAATCATTTTTATTGTATTAATAGAGAGTATTATATATCTTTGATTTTCGGTTCAATTTTTTATTAAAAAAATTTGAATTTAAAAAAATTACTTCAAATAATTTTTATAAAAATTTTATAAAGTACTAATAAAAAATATTCAAAATCAAAAGACAAAAGAGAGAGAGAGAGAGAGAGAGAGAGAGAGAGAGAGAGAGAGAGAGAGAGAGAGAGAGAGAGAGAGTATTGGGGGGGGGTGTGTAACTTAAAATATATGTATTTTTTAAGTGGGTGTGTTTTTGCCTTTAATCATAAGGGGTAATGGGTTTGATAGAATAGTATTTTAGGGGGAATCATTAACACCCTAATTAATCACTATCATTCCTATTGAATGATAGTGATAGCTGTTTAACAAACATCAACAATGGGTATCATTACTTATGATACCCATTCCCCTTCCTTGATTCCCCTAAACCAAACACCCCCTAATTTTTTTTTTGTTTTAAAACCACGGACTCGCGGATGGTGCAGGGAAGGTTGTCTTCAGCTGACAAGACACCCACTTGACTTTGACTGAACTAGCAAAATTTTAGGCAAAAGACCAATTGGAAATTGGGCGTGAAATCTATGTTTTCAGACTCGGACTGGGTTTTGACTCGGCCGAGGTTAGGGATTAGGGATCAATGAGTTCAATAGGAAATCGATTCAGAATCGAACTGGATGATGTCATAAGTATGTCATAGTTATATATATGTAAATATAGGTGTGTCTATATTATATATATATCTATTAATTTATAATATATATATTAATTTTGTCTTTTTTACAATTTAGTTATTAATCAAGAGTTAAGAAAGGTTAATAAGCCCAAAAGAAATCATAACTAGCCAAAAATATAAAAAAAATCCGGTTTTTTTTTAGTCAAAACTGATTTTTTACTGATCAAACCTGAATTTTGACCGATTTTTTTCAAATTCGGGTTTTACGAGTCACTAGGACCGGATGCCTGGCAGGTTCCCGGTTCGACTAGTTCGATTGGTTGGTCCAGTTCGAATTTCAAAAAATAGCAATGAATGCGTATCAACTTTTATTTCCCAACTTGTGAGACTGGCACCCAATCATTAGATTTGGCAGTCAACTACATTCTAATATGTTGGGGAATTGTGGAGGCCCACTTGTCAAGCAGAGTTTTGTGACAGTTCGGTATAAACTAGTATATACCCTTGCCAATATTGATGGATACATAGCCTGACTTGCATTGTGTAGATTATCGGGGTGAAAGCAACCAAGATAGGTTTGTTATGCACCGACCTTATATTGACATTTAGATGACACGACATGGCACAATATTGTCATTGAAAACGTACTAGCAGTTGATACTCGATATCTCTTTCTTGAGTTTCTTAACTGGTATCGAGAAAGGACATTACTCTATATCTCCAATCCAAGCCGTCGTCCTACTGATTTTCTTGACGGCTACCAGGGTGATACTTCTGCAAAGGAGTACGTGGTAAGTAACATTACAATTTATTTGTTGCTGATTATTTTTTAATTCATATTGTGCCTAACATACTATTAATTTTTTTTAGCAGTTTGATGCAGTGTCTCGCTTGTATCATATTTCTCTCAACTCCATAGAGGATGCTCATCCCGTGACTATTGAAGCTTGGACTATCTTGCTTAACTTTATAGCTACGACATTGCATACCATTGGACAGTTGAGTCGTCTTTCACTTCTACCTCTAGTTTTACTGGTTCATAATCTTGAGGAACGTGTCAAAACGGAAAGAGACGTTGACGTCGTGTTAGATCACCAAAGCCTACTATCTTTCTTGGATCTCAGTTACACGATCCTAGAGAGAAGGCATATCGCAGTAGCTTTGCTCGTCGTCACCATTCACCCTCTATGATAGTGTTCTGTTTCCTAGTTCAACTATTATTTTACTTTTTTCAGTTAGTCCTATACTGTTAAGATAGTCTTCTCAACCTCGCCTATTCATTTTCCAGACCTTACTTCATAGGTCGAGAACAATGCTCAATAATCTCAAGACGAAAATCAAGTTGTACTACGTTGAATTAATAGAATTTGTAAGCTTCCAGCATATGGCACTCATGGCAGATTGGGGGAACATTAGTAGTTCATTATTTGTAATTATTACAATTTTTGTACATATACTAATTTTTATACTATTATTTCTCATATATATTGCTTTTTATTCTGCTTAACATATCTAACACATTCTACACTCCTAAACCCTAACCTTTAATATTCGAAAACTAAGCAAAAAACAAAAACTAAACCCTAATACATCCCAGTTATACTAAACCCTAATTCAATCGCTAACCCTACAATCTAGTTATACCATACCCTTACATACCTTTAATATTAAAAAGTTATTAGGGTTTAACAAAATAAAATTAAGCAAATAACAAAACTAAAAAGCAAAAAACACATAACTAGGGTTTTAGAAAAAATTTAGGGTTAAATTCAAAAAAAATAAAATGGCTAGGGTTTTGGAAAAAAATAGTGTTAACTTTCAAAAAATTGGAAAAAGGGAAAAAAGGAAAAGGGCTTAAATGCACATTTGTTGAATGCACATTTCCAATGTACTTTTCTTTTTTTGAAACGGCCAACCCCGCGCATTACGCGTAGGTATTTTGCTAGGAAAAAAAAGGTTAATACGCATTCAGAGAACACACTTTTTTCTTAATAAACCACACGCAATGCATGAACACTATTTTATTTAAAAAAAAAATATAGATGAGTGCATTTGCTGAATGCACACTAGATAAAGCGCATTAAGGAAATGCGCAAACCCCACCCCATTAAACCCACAAAATTCACCACGCGTCAGAATTTTTTCTAACCAATTTGTCTATAATATTACGTCAGAGATGTTATATAAACTCTTGAACGTTATCCAATGTGGGACATTTAGGAGGCGTTTGGTTCAAATTCCTCAATCACTATCACTATAGGTATCATTAACCCTACTATGAGTATGGGTTTTGATGATTCCCCCCAACATGTTTGGTTTAATAATGGAATGAGTATCATTATAAGAATATTTGTTTGGTATATTGAAGGGGTATCATTATAAAAATATTTGTTTGGTATACTGAAATGACTTTCAAGTAAATTTTAAAATTCTTATTTATGATATACATATTTTTTAGATTTCTTATTTTGTATATTTGAAAAAAATTTAAAAAGATTTCTTCAATTTTAAATATAGTCATGCTCTAATTTGAGTTTTATGGAAATGATAATCTTAAAAAAAAGTCATTTTTATTATATTAACAGAGAGTATTATATATCTTTGATTTTCAATACAATTTTTTATAAAATTATTGAATGTAAAAAAAATTATTTAAAAGAATTTTTATAAAAAATTATTAAAAAGAATTTTTGTAAAAAAATTTATAAAGTACTAATAAAAAATATTCAAAATCAAAAGACGAGAGAGAGAGAGAGAGAGAGAGAGAGAGAGAGAGAGAGAGAGAGAGTATTGAGAGTGGGTAACTCAAAAGATATATATTTTTTAATGGGTGTGTTTTTGCCCTTAATAATAAGGGTTAATGGGTTTGATAGACTAGTATTTTGGGGGGAATCATTAACACCCCAATTAATCACTATCATTCCCATTAAATGATAGTGATAGTTGTTTAACAAACATCAACAATGGGTATCATTACTTGTGATACCCATTCCCCTCCTTGATTCCCCTAAACCAAACACCCCCTTAAGTGATTTAGACGTAGGTTCACGCCTAATGATCCAATGAATTACCAGCAGTAAAATGATCAAACTTATTTAATACAGCTTTTCTCCTTAGAATTGATTCATGCATCCTAAGCTAGCAAGTTGCCGCATTCAACCAAAAAACACTACTATTCAGTGCGACACTTGAAACACAAGTCTACCATCAATCTTACATCATCATGAACAAAAAGACATCACATGCTGCTGTCACTCTCTGTATTCAAACATCCTGAGATTTAACATTTAAATACCATCAGACCCAATAACACAATGCAAAAGAACAAACCTTCAATGGCTGATATCGGCTTTAGCCAAGTTATTTCTACAAAATACCGCAGTTTTTTTTGCAAGTCTTGTTCCTATATAGAACTATCAACTAGTTTCTTATCTTCTAGTTAGTTCCTACATGTCTGGCTGCATGGAGGCCTTCTTTTTAAGGAATAAATTTTCTAAAGGTCATTAAAAACATACCATCTAATAATTTAAATGTCTTTATTAATAGATAAATACCTTTTTGAATCCCAGATGCTTAGGAAAAGTCCATATCGTTACAAACCAAACAGATGAATAAATCATGTAAATAATCAAATATGCTTATCAGGAATACATTGCAGATTGAACAGAGGTTCGATTGATCTACAACTCTCCTACACTCATAGTGCCCAAGGCAATATTCAAGAAGTAAACAATCATGTAAAAGGGGAAAAAAAAAAATTTGACTTGTATGACTGCACGGTACATACTAGCCCATCAATCTTTTTTTTTTCAGCTTCCAAATTCAGCATTATTTAATTATAACCTGCAAGCAAAGGAATACCCAAACACAAAAGCTAAAGCTGAAATTATAGTTTAACATAAAGAGTAGCAGATTATTTGATATGCAAATCAGACAGATAGAAAAGTAGACAGTCAAGATATTTTTTTCTTTTTCTATTACACGTTGGGCTAATCATCTTAAAATTATTGGTCCTATACCACAAAATAATCAATTAATCAAGTTAACTATTCAAATAAAATTAATTTAAAAATGAATAAGATGGGACTTACCTCAATATCACATTATAAAATGTGAAAATTTTTGTACCATTAATTGTTGATGATCATGAACTTGGTAGCAACTAAAAAGTTCAGTAGAGCTAAGGCACATAGTACGCTCTCTTTAAGATGGTTCTCACCCTGCGGATTTAATTTCGATGCAATAGGTTACAATGCATTGCCTCCAAGATATAACAGCCTAACTCGAGCTGTGGCTTCTCTTTGATCTGCACAATCAAGAGAAGTGCAGAAGCTTCCCACACTCTTTATTTTTGTCAAAGCTATAGTTATATAATTTAGAAGAATTGTTGTGGGAAAGATGATTTTCAATTCTTTCATAGCCTTCTATTTATCGGCTAAAAATGTAAGAGTATTAATTGTGTAATAAAATACAATAATTAGAGAATTAAGTAAATAATAAATTTCTATTACAAAACATAATTTTATGAATTAATAGCACAATCCTCAAATAATAATAATAATAATAATAATAATAATAATATGATTGTTATGACTATTATTATTATTAATGCTCCATAACGGTCACATTTTTAATTGCCAGTAATAATATTGCCATTATAACAATTACAAATACACCATAATGTGGTCAAATATGACCTTTATGTCTTTTACGAAAATTCTTCATTTATGTAAAGGAAATGTAACCGAAAAAACAATTAAATAATTCTATAATGTTTGTTTTTTTATTAAAATACTCCAACATGAACTAAATAATCTCAAACATCAGAGATATGTAAACATGCAAATAAAATACTCTTCGAATGAATGAAGTCATTTACCTATTAGTAATTAATTAGTTCTTAATATAAATTCATCGTCAAAATTTTCTTCCTATTTGTGACATTTTTTTTTCATTTTTCTCTCCTTTTGTTTTTATCTTTCCCTTGCTATTCTTTTTCCTTAATTCTTCTCCTTCATCCTCCCCATCCCCATCTCAATCATCATCATTAAGGACCTCAATCTCTTCTTTCATTCCTCTGCTAATCTAACAGAGAAAATAAAGACGCATAGAGCATTAAGTCTAGAATAAATACATCATCTTTAAGTCTAGAATAAATAAATCATCTCAAGTAAATAAATGAATATATATAGGCATGTGGAGATAGAGAGGTTAGGTTGTTTCTAGTAGATGAATAGTTTGTTGCTAAACTTAATGTTTTGTTAATTTCTTTTATTTTCTACATCGGGTCGGCAGAGAAAGAAGGGGCGTGGTTTGGATCATTGGGGATATGGATGAGGATAGGCAGGAAAGAAGAGTGGGAAGAAGGAGATAAAGAAGGAAGAAAATAAAAAAGAACGTAAGAAAAGGAATTAAAAAATAAAGAAAAAAGAAAAACAAAATCGTCATAAATAGAAGGATAATTTTTACATGAATTCGTGTTAAAAAGTGATGTGAAAGTTAAAGAATTCAATATGTATAATTAAAAATTTGGTGAATAAACTGGCATTCATGAAAAAATTTGAGGACCTCTGAAGTAATTAGTCCAATACTATCTTCTAATTTGGTTATTTTTCTTTCTTAAATTTCATGTAAGGGTAAGACTTAGAAGAGAACAAAAGGAAGATGGCCCTCACTAATTTTGCTATTTGATTTAATAATGAATAAGGACTTTTCCAACCACAACTAGAGCGTTGAAAGTTTAGATCCTAAATATGCAACTGATGTTGATACTTTCGATTTTTTTCTGGTTATGCCGTTTTTCATATTCTTTACATCGTCCTTTTGGTTAATAGGCTTTAAAGTGCAAGATTTAGACGGTTTCTCTTTGAAATGCATGACGTATAGTGATGCCTAAATATCAACAAAAAGGAGTTAACAGCACACGTGTACTTTAGCCACACGAGGACTTAATATTCAACCCTAAGGCCATTTTGTAGCAATAGGACGCACCATCACTGGTTGTGATATTTCGGATTAATTTTTTTCTTTTCTTTTCTTTTCTTTTAAGGTAAATTTGGATTTTTTTTGGGTCAATTATCTGTGTTACTCTTGCTCCTTTTCTAATTTATTCTAGAAGAAGGCCCAATTAGAACTAGTGAACCAACGAAAACTAAATTATCATCAGACTATATGAGTACATTATCCACTCGTATAGATTTTTTATGATAGTCAATGTTTGAATCTTTACATATCTTTATCTCCCACCCCATAAGCACTTGAGTCTTTTTATGTAAATTTATTTGGAGAACCGAAAATGGGTCACTGGCTGGAATATCTTGATTTTGTAACTGGACCACCTACTGATGAACTAATGTTTTTTTGCACGAAAGAATTTAGTCGCATACATATTTTTATTTCGAAATACATATCTATATTTCATTAAGAAGCTGGATCAATTCGTACTAAACATGTCTACACTTTTACGGCCAAATACTAATGTGTACCTTTGAAATTTTGACAAACCCACATTAAAAGTATGTTATTTTAAATGATCTATCTTCCTATCAAATTCTAAAGGTAATATGGAATGCTGTGGTGGGAAGGAACAAGTTATACAAACAAAATTTTTAGAAACAAATCAACGAGTTGAAGAAACGAGAGAAAACTTTTAACTTTTATTAAATAATCAATAATAATAATAATAAATCTGTCTAAAAAGGAGACTAAAGAAGCCTTTTATAGTTCCAAATATAGTTTAAACCTATATTGAGAAGAACCCTAAGAGATGGATAAGCAAACAAAACACTAAAAAATGTAAAGTTCGTAAAAATCTTGCAAATCGGTGAAAAGCCCACTCACGGTTACTCTCTTACCGTGAGCCATAGGTGCCATAGCGTCAATCGCGGGCACGGCTAGCCATGTTGCTCTAAAAATCCATGTCGCTCTAAAAATCCATGTCGCGAACTCTGCATCAATCCTTTCCACTTGACAAAAATTCGACCTCAAGTTAATGCCAAAATGTGGGTATAATGGCTCCTCCAAGCGTGTATGACCTTCCAACTATGTTTGTTCTTCTTTAGTAATCCCAAAAGTTCCTTTTATTTGCTTGTAGCCATGAGTAATCTACATCTAAATTTTGATCTCAATTTTGAACACCAAATGAGGGATGCTTGATTGAATGTTTCCTATGCTTTCTTGTGATGATTTGAACCACTTGAATCCTCCAAGATGTATGAATAAATAAGACACTTTGGTGATACTTGAGTGATACAAATCGTGGTTATTGGATTCGTATCAAAGTCCCCCTCTTCAAAAGATCCATCTCAAATCGTAATCTAAGGTAGGTAATAATGATGGTACGATATTCAAAGATGACTCTTCAATACTCAGGATAAGTTGATTGGTCTCTTCTATGTCGGCATCAAAAGAATCCTCCCTTAGTGATTCGTGGTGTATCAATTTCTATCTCAACCATCTTCTTTGGTGTCAAATCTTCACTAGGCTGTCGAATTTTATGAACCCATGGATTTGGGTATGCAAGATAGCACTCTTTGTAGGCTGAGTTCTACAAAGTAGTAATAGATCTTGATGGCTAAATCATCGTTTGTGGACTAATCCCGCATCGTGATAACCTCTCCAATCTCGATCGGGTACTTGATCCTGACGGTCAAATTGTTGCTCTTGGGCAAATCTCCTGCCTTGATAATTTCTTCCATCACGATCTCTCCTGCTTTGAAAGCCAATCCCTTTTAATAACTCGACTATCTCGTCAAGTTTTCCATCTATGTGATCAAAACTATTGTGTATTGCTTATAATTAGGCATATACAGTAAAAACCTCGACTCCATCAATGGGATTAATATCACGATTTCTACCAGTGGTCATCCCAGAAGAAGCTTGCTTTGATACCAATTGATACGAAATACGTGGTCGGAATGAATAAGTTACACAAACAAAATTTTGAGAAATGAATAAACGATTTGAAGAAAGGAGAGAAAACTCTCAACTATTATTAAAACCAAGAAGAATAATAATAAATCTATCTAAAAAGGAGGCTAAAGAAGCTTTTTATAGTCCCAAAGGTGATCTAAACCCATATTGAGAAAAATCTTAAGAGTTATAATTAGATAAGAAAATAAAACATTAAAGAATGTAAAGCTCATAAAAACTCCGCAGACGAGCCACGGTTCTGTTAAACCAGCCGCGGAAAGCCTACCTGCGGCTGGCCACCACGAGTTTGGCATCAAAAGGTGAGTAGAATATTGAAACTATTAGAGTGAAAAGGTATCCTAATATTGCTTTAATTGTAGATAACAGTAGTATCTTTCATGATTGTGATTAAATAATTAACAAGTGGCTTCTTAAAACATAATATATAAGATCAATATGATTTCAATATATATATGGCAACTTAAGTGACCTAAAAAATTTATCAGGTGGTGCAATATAAGGGCTAAATAAAGTACACTCCCTTGACGTTGTGGATATTTCGCAGTTTGTCCTCTAATGCTATTCTAGTGCCAACTTTAGTCTTTTAGCTAATGGTCTATGTTAACAACTAATCAATAATGCTTAGAATATTCCGTAGTAAAAAGACATTATTACGTCTTAAGTTATAAATTGATAAACAAAAATATCTACGAGAAGTTGGACAAAACTTGAGAAAACCTTGATAATGAAAGGAAAACTATTGCTGTTTATCTCTCTCTCTCTCACACACACGTGTATGTGTATCTGAAACTAAACATCAAAGGTTCTACAGATTGAGGAAAACTGGAGCAATAGAATGGTATATAGTTCATTGAGATTTGAGTCATGTTTTATTATTCTTTTTAAAATTCAATATTTTGGAAACTTATTTTTGCCAAAAAATTCTCAACCGAATTTGCTAAAAAAAAAAAAAAAAGATAGAGAATGGAGGAAAAGAACAATAGCACATGTGGGAGTGAGAAAATAATAGAAAACTACTGGAGTTGTGCTTCTAATAAAAGAGGCAAAAGAATAATTTTGTCCAAAATCTGTAACGGTTAAATATGGGGATAGTTTTGGAATTTTGACAGCCGTCAATTGTCAGGGACCTCAGGGTGGGCTAGTGGAGGGATTAGTGTAGCACGAAAAGGATGTGAGGGACAAAAGAGCAATTATACTAAACTTTTAAGGTAATTTAGTGCAATTAATCTTTTGGGCAAATTTGTCTTTCTAACAAAATTAACGGTTTGACTATGATTGTTAGTCAGAATATCAAAGGGACATTAGAGTAAAAACTGCAAATATCAAGGTTAATAAATAGGAAAACATTTTGCAAAGGGCATCCTAGAAAGATTTATTAATAAAATCGTACAATTTGACTATTTATTCCAGAGTCATGCGTGCTCCCTTTTCGCGGTTTTTATTGATTAATATAATCATATTTATCTATATCATATAAAACAAAATTAGCCATAAAAGATTATTTAATCATAATAGTGTATATATCTTTGTGTATGTATGTATGTGTGTATGTATAAGTATAAATATGTATTATATATTTATAATTTTTTTGTACACCCTATTACGTATTTTGCTAGCTACTTTTTCAATCTCATATATACATATGTATAATATATTTATAATTTTTTTGTACACCCTACTACGTATTTTGCTTGCTACTTTTTCAATCTCATATATATAGTACTTCAATCGCATTAAAATTTGATATACACAAAGATTAAGAGAATTGAATTAATATACTAGTGTATTTTTCAAAATTTGAGCATAGTAAAAAAATTATCCAATTGTAAGTGTATATAAACCTACTCATAGAATAAGATAATTATTCTTCTTCTAATTATTTGCTGGCAACCCTACCTCCCCCACCAATGCAGTGTATCTATTGGTGAAGACAAATATTGAGAACTCAAATCCTACTTTTAGGGAGTCAAAAATTGCGTGTGGTATTGTAATGTAGCATTAATTTTTCTTGAATGCTTACGTGCTTTTGCTTCTCTCAATTGTTTATCTTTTTGTAGATAAACAACAGAAAATTTCATCAAGAAATAACTAAAATATGAGCCAGAAGAGTCAGAAAGATTCCCACCACGCAATTTGATCAGAGACTGATTTCGCATGTCAACCAAAATGTACGAGCGGTGCCGGATCTTCCAACGCAAAACAAATCACATGAACCCAAATAGCCCAGCCACAAAAGAAAAAAAAAAAAAAAAAACGCTTCAAACCTCCTTTGATCCGCTCTTATATAGTTGGCACCTATATCAATTTATGATATTTTTGAAAAACTCACAAACTTTGTAAATTATTTTAATGAATGTATATATAAATTAATACATGTAGGGACAGAGAAATAAATGATTTTTCGGAAGAGAGGATTTGAAATAGCAAAAATGATCCTCATCTCAAGCTAATATCGCGCAAATAACAGTGCCAGCCACTTGCCTAAGTTTTCCATTTGTTTTTAGTTAGGCTTTTTTCAAAACCATTTTTCACTTTTATTTAGAAGAATCGCAAAATTCGGTACATGAGGTACTTCGTAAATGCACTTTTGTCGTCGCTGAAAATTTCTCTGTCTCAAGTTGATAATTTACAATTTTCCCCACCTTTAGGGTCGTTTATGATATAATTAAGTGAGGTAAAGAAATGATATTTCAAGAAAATTACTTCCTTGCATTTGTTTATTTTAGAGAACAAACAAGAATGCTTTAGAAAAGATTAAATATGAATATTGTGAAAATTAAAAATGAAAACTTTGATACATACAAACGTTATAATTTTCCGTTTCTTGTTTGATTAAAAAAAAAATTTCTCATTTCAAGTTAAAAAAAAAAATACTATAAACTCATTAAGTGCCTTTCCACACCTCCTCATGCCATACCCGTTATCATTTCCTCTAGTATGTGATCATTACAAAAAAATAGTTCCATCTGAATGGACCAAAATAGACGAAAAAACAAAGTTCCAATAATTAAGGAGGCGTTTGGTTTACATTCTTCAATTACTATCACTATGGGTATCATTAACCGTACTATGAGTATGAGTTTTGACGAATCCTCCTAACAACTGTTTGGTTTAGTAATGAAATGAGTATCATTCCCTCTAAAAGGGTTAATGTGTTTGAGAGTAGTATTTTGAAAAAATCATAGAGATTCCAATCAATCATTTTCATTTCGATTGAATGATAATGACAATTATTTTTCAAATATTAACTATAGGTGCCATTACTATTCATACTCATTCTTGTCTTGATTTCCCTAAACCAAACACCCTAAGATAAAAATGTTAACAAAACACTTAAATTAGCTTCAAATCAATTCCATGACAACTCACATTATATGGCATTGTTTCACCAGAAACATACTAAAGTTCATGATATAATAACCAATTGTTTTTTTTTCTTGTCAAAAAGTCAATTGACATATAACAACCAATTGTTGCGTGAAGCAAATAACAAATAATTGTTTAGCACGTACTTTTTAGAATTTTTTTCCCAGTATTATGATTTTCTAATGAGAACATGGAATTCCAGCTATATTATGCGACTTTTTTTTTTTTAAGAAATACGAGGATTTCCCTGGATCTTTAACGTGAATTAAAAATTCAACCTTCCTTTCGTGAACTGTCATGTTTTATAAAGCTCAAAATTATTAATCCTAGGATTCACTTTGGCTCATTTTATTTTATTTTATTTTTTTTGTAGTACTTTGGAACTCATCTCCAGCTTAATTTTACAATTTCTTTTAAGCTTACGAGTTTAACATTATTACGCAATTTTCCTTGATAAGTTAAATTATCTGGTGATGAAAGTGCTAATCTAGTCGGCTTAGATCTATGGACCTTAAATCATTTTAATAAACCCCATGATTAGGTCATAAGTTATGTCCTGATTAGATCCAAGTCATATCATGGCCAGCTTGTCTTGTTTTCGATGAAATCTCAGTTTTTAAGATCCCTCTCTTAGGGAGAAGTCATGTTCCCTAACCCTTTATTCGGCCTTTCAAAAAGTTGAATCCAGGGCAAATTAGGTCATGATTTATGATGTGGAAATGATCAACTTGTCTTGAAATTTGATGAAATCAAGCAACATTCTTTTTTGCAATTTTCGGTTTACAAAATATTGGGAAAAATCGAAAGGAACATTTAGTTGTTTGATTTGTAATGATTTCTTAAATTTGTTTTAATACCAAATCTATATCAAAGTGTAATTCACGTTTTGACTTATATTTTCGGTTTTCCGATATTCACATGATGTATAAAATTAGTATTGAAATGTCATACTTGACTATAATTATAGGTTTTCTATTCTATGTGTTCTCGAGGCACAGGATGAGAGGTGGAACTTATCCTTTTTTTTTTTTTTTTTTTTTTGCGAAAGGATAAATTTTTTGAAAGAGTGTCTATTGTTCAAGGTTGGATGATAATTTTAGAGTTTTAATATTGAACACACTCCTTTATGTGGTGTTTTATCATGTGACCTTAAAATACAATGTAGAATAACCAATGACTATATAGTATTCATTAAAAATTAGTATTTATATTCTAATCATCACCGAAGTAAAAAACTGTTGATCGAATTGAATTTACCAAACAATAATTCAATGTAACTCCCGTTTTTTTTTTTTTTTCTCACAACAATGCTCTTAGTTTGACATGCGAATTTCCTCTAAAAATAATCGAGATACGCTGGATTTAATCCCTCCTATTTCTCTCACTTTTTTTTTCCCTTCCAGTTGCATGAATACACTACCACAGTCAAATAATCATCTCTTCTAATTTAGGTCGCGTTTGGTAAGAAAGTTTTGGAATCAAGAATGGGAACGAAATCCATAATTGTTGTTTGGTACTTGGGTTTTGGAATTAGGAATCAAAATGGAATCTCAAAATTTTGAATTTCACTAAACCCAACCAAATTGGTGGGTTTTGGTGAAAACCCACCAACGATTCCTGGAATGGATGTCACATGGACCATTCAAACGTCCAAAAATATAATCGAATATTGTCTGCATCAATTCTAGGCATATGCGGTCATCCGCATTCCTCGTCCGCACATGATCAATTGGATTATCCACTTTGCAGCTGCTGCGTCTACATGCTCATTTGGTTGAGTGAATATGATTCCGATTCTCAACAAACCAAACAGTAATTATAATAATAATATCCATTTTGAGTACTGAACCAAAAATATATATTAGAATAGATGGCTTCATTCTAAACTTAATGATTCTGATTCGATTTCCGGTTGCAAACCGAACGCGACCCTAGTAAGCGAAGCTCCATTTGTAATCCAAGGCCCTGCACCTTTAATCTTTGCATTCAGTATCTTTAAAACAAAATAGAAATTAAACCACTAATTTACATAGTATAGTTTGAATAGTAGTAAAATTTGAACAAGGAATTAGCCTTTTATTTCCAAATGGATATCCCACGATTGATCTTGTCAACTAATGCACAAGAATTTGTTATTTTGACACAAATATGGGCAGAAATGGTAAATTGGGCATAAATTTAATTTTTTAGAATATCAGCTGTGCAAACTATGAGTTTACATATGTAATCATAAGATTAAAAGAGGTTTAAGAGTTAATTGTCTTAATAAGCTACAGCAACGTTTAATTCGAGCCAAAAAATATACAAGACAAAAATCTTAAGGTCAAAATATATACAATTAAAGTTATAGTACGACTTTTTTAAAGTATACTAGACTTTGTCTTTTACATAAAGACGAAATTCAAAGGCTGGAGTGCTTCGATGGAGTGCTTCGAAACAAACTTGAATAACTTAGATTATAAAGCCATTAAACAATCGGGGAATATGGTCTATATAATTGTCAACTCTCATTATTATGGCGACAATAATAACATACAAAGGGCCCTTAAAGAGATATCACCTACTCTGGTTGTGAGTTCGGTGCGAATAAGTTAGTTGGAACCCACATCGAACTTGATGTGTTATATTTAGTTGGACAATTTAGTGGCAGTTCGGTTAACATTTCTTAATCATTATCATTACGAGTATCATTAACTCTATTAATTCAATTTAGTGACATGAATTAATTACTTTCATTTCGATTGAATGATAATAATAATTATTTTTAAATATTAACAATGGACGTTATTACTATTCATACCCATTCCCCTCCTTGATTCCCCGAAACCAAACACTCCTTTAAGATTTGTTCTCAACAATTTTATTCTATATGTTTTTAACTTTTGACTTTTGAAAAATTTATGTGATATTTTAAATTGTTTTTTTTTTTTAACATTGCTCTTGGATTTTTTAAGCTAAAATTAAGAGCAATTGATTTTTAATTTTTTTATAAAAATTAGAATTTATTAAGAACAAGCTCTTAGCTCAGACTGAATTTCGAGATTAATTCGATCCCACGTTTATTTGGTTCCATTTGGGATCAGGAGCTCAATTCATATTTTTAATCTTTATTTTTTTTTTGGTTTCTTAAGTTATATTTAAAGCTCTTTTTTTCCCCCAAAAACTCCTATGTGAACCCTCAAATTGGGTGAATAATTTTCAAATAAACCATATAGTTGAATACATTGCATATTTAACAAACGTATAACCAGGGGAGTTGCACTCCCTAGACAAGTTACAATGTAATGGGATCTGTCCCTCCAACAAATCCAAAAAAAAAAAAAAAAAAAAAAAACGTATAACCCATTCCCTATACGACAGGAAAAAAAACAAAAACGTATATGAGCTCAATATATAATTATTCAAAATGAGCTCAAAAACTGAACTCAATATTAAATTTTGAGCTTCAAAATAACACAAACTGTTCAATAAAACTTCAATCAATTCTATGTGCAACTTGTAATTAATTCAGCTAGTTAAGGTGCTCCTCTGGCCAAGGTTCGGATTTCAAATGCCAGCGTTGACTATTTAGTTGTGAGGGTGTGTGAGTTTGCCAGGTTATATTGTATTGGGAGATTTGTAATCCACGCCACACAGCCAAGGAGCCCAGACATTATTACGTGAATATTCGTTTTTTTTTTTAATTAAAATTTTCCTTACTCGCCAAAATACTAAACAATTTGTCAGTCAGGGATGCGTTCTTGTCGCTTCCGTCAGTTTCACAGTCGTCAAGAAGCAAAAAGATTCCTGAAAACCTTCTACTTTTTAGTGATAAAATTACAAAAAACAAAAGAACTTTGCAGGGTGGATACTTAAACAAATATAAATAAAGTTGAGGATGGTTGTAGCATTTCCAGAAATTTATTGTCCTTTTCATCCCCTTTCTGTTTCTCTCTTGCATCTCTTGCATCACTCCTCTACCTTCTCTCCCTTCTCTGGTATACAGGTAAGTCTGGGACAGTAGAAAGTTTGTTAACTTGCATTGCTTTATACTACATTTTTTATGTATACATTACTTTTTTTTTCCTCTATTTTCACTGGTTCTCTCTAATTGGTCAAATATTTCTTTGTTTGATTTGGACAGCAGGAAGAATTATTTAAGCTCACTCACCACACACTATCTTTCCTCGCACCAATATTGCTTCTTCCTGCTTCTTCAGAGTTGTTTCCCTGTGAAGTTCCTTCAACTCTCTCTCTCTCTCTCTTTCAACTTTCGTATCTTCATTTGCTCCTTCTTGGTACATTGGAAACATTTCTTCCTTTGTGTTATCTTCTGTTTGGTCTGAATTAATGTAATCTGTGAAGTTCATATATAAAGTTTCTATCTTTCTTGAACTTCAATTATCTTGTTCTCATAAAGGTTTGTCCTATATATTGTGAAAAAAGGAATGCCCATTTGGTTTAAACTGATTTAGAATCATCTCTTTCTGAATCTGAATCATGGGTTGTCGTTAATTTTTCGAGGTTTTTAAGGTTTTAATTGTGATCTTGGAATGAGCATTTTCTTGAAATTGTTTTAACCCAATCAATTTCACTTAAAATATGGGTTGTCGCTAAATTTTTGTTGTCAATCCCAAACTCTTCAAAACTCCTCTTATAAGGTAAAACCAAGTCTTGCTGCATACATTCTGACCATGTAATTGAACATTAAGCTTCAGTCAGATTCTGTTTTTCTAGTTCGATTGTATCTTGATTAGTAAAAAGATAGGACGTTGGTGTAATATGTAAGGAAGGTCTTAAGTTAATGGATCTGAGTTTTGTCGAAGTCAACCCTTAGTTGAGATCTCAGAAGATGGAAGGACTTTCTTTCAATCGTTAGTCTCGATTTTTGGTCAATCACGAATCCATTTCGCTAATAACTCTGTGATTTTCACTTGGTAATGGAAAGGTAGACTAGTATTTCTGTCTGACAGAGAATTCATAGAGTAACCAATTCTTTTGTTCTTTCACTAAATTGACAAACTCTATTCTTTGTAAATTAGCTAGGATGTAAAATTCCTGCATTTTATACAGTTAATCATGGACTTTATTGAAGGTCTAGTGTACTAGAAAGATAACTAAACTGAAGATTAATGATCAAGTAGCCAAGTAGCTATTGTCTTCCTGCCCAAACTTCTGTTTTCTTAGCCTGTATAAATCAAGCTGTGGTGATATTAGCCTCTGGAGTCCTTCAAAAGTTCAGTGTCTCTTTGTTAGTCATTTGTCTAGAAAATAGAGTGGGGAAAAAAGATTTCCAAGCGATTTGCAGCTTATTATCATGGAAGAAACATTCGTTCCATTCCGTGGAATCAAGAATGATCTTAAAGGAAGGCTTCTATGCTACAAGCAGGACTGGACGGGTGGAATTCGAGCAGGTATCAGGTATGTGGTAACCTTCTATAATAAAATGTTGATAGTATGGATGACTTTGTCCTATGCTTGGAGAGTTTTGATCAATGAGAAAATTTTGGATTTAGTGCTCTTACCGTCAGCCTAAGTTATGTTGGTGTCAAACATGCAAACTGACTGTTGCACTTACCAGTCTTTCCTGTATTCACCTGTGCCTAAAATATCATTGTTGCATTTATTTGAAGGATCCTGGCTCCAACCACGTACATATTCTTTGCATCTGCTATTCCAGTTATATCTTTCGGGGAGCAATTGGAAAGGAATACCGGTAAGGCATATTCCTTTTTATTTTTTATTTTTTTAACTTTTTAAATTTAAATTCTAGCACTATTATTCTGGTAATAATCTTGGTTAATTCTTTGGTGGCTTATTCACTTGTATGTCTCATCCCTGTTTTTTACCTATTGCAGATGGATCCTTAACTGCAGTGCAAACTCTTGCATCAACGGCACTTTGCGGAGTGGTCCACTCAATTGTTGGTGGACAACCGCTGCTTATACTAGGTGTGGCCGAGCCAACAGTGTTGATGTACACTTTTATGTACAATTTTGCAAAAGATCGAAAGGATTTGGGACATAAGCTCTTTTTAGCCTGGACTGGATGGTAACTTCTGAATACATCATAGAGCTGAACTTATGCATCTGGTGGTGTTCACTCAAATTTCTAATACTTCTATGTACAGGGTTTGTGTGTGGACTGCCCTTTTGCTGTTCTTGCTGGCCGTTTTAGGCGCATGCTCTATTATAAATAGATTCACACGCCTGGCTGGTGAATTGTTTGGTCTTCTAATTGCAATGCTCTTTATGCAGCAGGCTATTCGGGTGAGCTGAATTTCAATCTTTAGCATATATATCTTTCCCTTCTTCTTCGGTAGAAGAACTAGATCCCCGAGAGCCTTATATGAAGAGCAAAACATCACCTTGGTCATCAATTAGTTTTCATGGCGGAGTTTCATGCAACAATCTGATTTTCCAGAAAGTCTGCTAAAATTGACTTCAGCGAACTGTATAATTTCGCTTATTCTTCTTGAGGCTCTTATCAAATGACACCATTGCTTGATTCAATGGTCAGGCACTTGGGAGGCACCACTAAAATCCAACCCCACTCCCAAAAGTAGTGACAGCAACAACACAGGAAAATTAGATTCTACTGACATCTTCGGTGCCTTCAGGAAAATTAGATTCTACTGGCATCTTCGGGGCCTTCAGTAACTGTAGTTTCTCACATATGACGTAATTCTTCAAAGCCTTCAGTCAGTTTCTCATATATGGCATAATTCTTTCAAAAGATGACCTAGCTTTCAAGGTTTCCATTGTTTTCTTTTCTAATTTTACTATAGTTTATACTATATGATGCAACTCTTTCAGATTAAGACCTATCTTCGTTCTCTGCAGATTCTTTGCTCAGAAAAGAAATGTCCTGTTTAAAATCAGTAGTGGTCTTCCTTGGTTTAGTATTATTCAGTGCGAAACTCAAACTTATTTATGCTAAATCGTATAATATAGGGAGTTGTGGAGGAATTTGGGATACCTCAAAGAGAAAATCCAAAACAGACTGCACTTATACCCTCGTGGCGCTTCGGGAATGGAATGTTTGCATTGGTTCTGTCATTTGGGCTTCTGCTTACTGCATTGAAGAGCCGGAAAGCAAGATCCTGGCGGTATGGAACAGGTGTGTGATTTTTCTTGACCTACTTGATTTCAAAAAAGAAAAGGAATTTTTGTATTTACTAGACTATCACTTTTTTTTTTATTGTTTAAAAATTTGACAATTAGTTTGTGTATGTGTGTCTGAGAATTACCTCCTCCTCATGTAATTTTTTTCCTTTCCAGTAGTTACAAGAAAGAATTTATTTTCTGATTTTTCTGGCTCTTGAATATGGTTTGAAAGGTTCACTACGAGGATTTATAGCTGACTATGGCGTCCCACTTATGGTGCTTGTATGGACTGCTGTGTCCTATATACCTGTAAACAGTGTTCCACGAGGAATACCAAGGCGGCTTTTCAGTCCAAATCCATGGTCTCCTGGCGCATATTCAAATTGGACAGTTATCAAGGTTATTTACTATACTACACGTCCACAGTTAAAAAGTGTTTCACTTATGCTATCACTCAGGCAGGGAAAGAAATAAACCTAGTACTATAAAAACATGTGTATTAATTTTTGTGGTCATGAAATAAATCCTCTGCACTTACTCTTATTTTTTATCTGATTCTGTTATCTGAGGGCTTTCCTGTTTGCATTTGCACAGGACATGGTACATGTTCCTCCATTGTATATTGTTGGAGCGTTTATTCCTGCCACGATGATTGCTGTACTTTACTATTTTGATCACAGCGTGGCATCTCAACTTGCCCAACAAAAGGAGTTCAATCTAAAGAAGCCTGCTTCATATCACTACGATCTTCTTTTGTTGGGTTTCTTGGTAAACGAACTCCAGAATTCCCTCTTACAACTTAATATTGTTTTGAAAAAGTTTCAATTATTGGTAAACTGGAATATTGATCATGAGAATCAACGGTGCAGTGTCTTTTTCTGATTCTAAGTTGTCCCATGTCCAGGTCATAGTATGTGGTCTTATTGGTATTCCTCCTTCCAATGGTGTCATTCCACAATCTCCAATGCATACGAAAAGCTTGGCAACTCTGAAACATCAGGTAAAACAGATAACAAAAATACAGTTTTTAATATCATGCATGCATGTTGCAAAATTCCTACCATCTGTAGCCATTGCTAAGGAATCTGCTGATTCTGTTTCTGCAGCATCAAATAGATAAGAATTTCATTGTTTAACTTACAGATTTGTAGACTTAAGCAGAAATATTTTATTGTACCTGATTGAACAACAGGAAATATCTGAAAAAAATGACTCTTTAAGCACCAGATGGACTTTTTGTCTATTTATATTGTTCTCTTAGTAGTTTTGGTTGTATTTAGCCAACAAACTACTATATTTAGGCCAGGCTATACCTATTTTTTAGAGCATATCTTCAGACTATAACATCTATTTCATGTTTTTCTATTTGAAACAGCTTCTCCGAAATAAACTTGTATCAACAGCTCGACAAAGCATGCGTAAAAATGCGAATCTCGGTCAATTATACAGTAGTATGCGAGAAGCTTACAATGAAATGCAAACCCCACTTGTCTTCCAAACTCCACCAGCTCTGGTAAATGGTTTTTTCAGCTATAACTTTTGGAAAGTTTATGCATAAAATTCGCTTGCCTATTTTATTAATGACTATTGGGCTTTTCATTACAGGGACTAAAAGAGCTCAAGGACTCCACAGTTCAACGAGCCTCAAGCACAGGTTACATTGATGCACCGGTTGATGAAACTGTGTTTGATGTGGACAAGGATATAGATGATCTTTTGCCTGTGGAAGTCAAAGAACAACGTCTCAGCAATCTACTTCAGGCTTTAATGGTTGGTGCTTGTGTTGCTGCTATGCCTTTGTTGAAAAAGATTCCTACTTCTGTTCTCTGGGGCTACTTCGCTTTCATGGCAATTGAAAGCTTGCCTGGAAACCAATTTTGGGAGAGGATTTTATATCTTTTCACTGCTCCAAGTAGAAGATACAAGTAAGTCTTTATATGCATAGTGAGCTCAAAAAAAAAAAAAAAAGAAATGCATAGTGAGAATTTGTCACTGTGTATGTATTGTTTTAAAATCAGTTGGGCCAATTCTCCAATTAATAAAAGGTCTTCCAGAAGGTAGATTTTTTTTAGTGTCACATTGGGGATTTTTCCTAAGCTTGTTGCCATGTTCTTAAGATTCTAAATTATAAATTTTGGGAAAGTCCTGATGAATCATGACATTTGTTTCAATTATCAAGCTCTTGAAACTGTTTTGTGCAATATGTAATGGAACTGTCTCTCTTTCTTACTCCACAAAGTTGCTTCCATTATTTACTGTTTCAGGGTGCTGGAAAAATATCATGTAACATTTATTGAGACAGTTCCTTTCAGAACAATTGCCACCTTCACCGTCTTTCAGACAGTTTACCTGCTCCTATGTTTTGGCATAACATGGATACCAATAGCTGGTGTCCTTTTTCCATTATTGATTATGCTTCTAGTCCCCGTCCGGCAGTACATGCTCCCCAAGTTTTTCAAGGGAGTGCATCTTCAAGACTTGGATGCTGCGGAATATGAGGAAGCCCCTGCAATGCCTTACAATATATCTTTTGAAGTAAGCTGCTATAACAGTTCTCTAATAAGTCTGCTGCTATTGAATTTGGGCTTCTTTTAGATATTTCCCTGTTGCACAACTAACAGATTATCAACAAGTTGGAATTTGTGCCAGAATAGGGTTCTGGTAGGCTTATCGCTTATATTCAAATTATGCATGGGTATCAGTTCAATGTGCTGTAATCTGGGACATATTCAGATTCTGCATAGACATTTGATCATAGTCTCGTCCTCCCATTCTTTTGTTTTTTATACACTTGCATTTGATCATAATCACATCTCCCCATCTTTGGCTTCTATACACTTGCAGGGTCAAGATGGTCAAGCAAGAACTTCTCACATTGATAGTGGTGAAATACTTGATGAAATGGTCACAAGAAGCCGTGGTGAGATCCGGCACTCATGTAGCCCAAGGGTAACTAGTTCAACTCCAGGTTCGGTAGAGGATTTAAAGACAGTGTACAGCCCACGGGGTTTGTCACATAGGGCATATAGCCCACGGGTGGATGACCTAAGGGCAGAAAGAAGTCCCAGAAAGACTCCAAAAGGACTTGAAATAAGACAAACACCCAGTCCTGGTCCATCTATTCTTGGTCAAAGCAGTACTGGTTCTTCTTTGGCGAAGTAAATTAACTTTGTTATTCTGGTGAGTTGGAGTCCCCAGTTGTTCTTGAAAATTCTAGTTAGAATCATAAGTGGCGCTTGAGAGGTCTTTTGTGAAGGTTATAAAGTGTAGTGCTTGTGGTATGTGTGTTTCTATTGCTAACTTATGAGGAGTGTTTTTGTTGTTTGTCTGTTCTACTCTTTCTTGTCTCAAATAGTCTGGGAAGTGGACAAAGCTATGTTGATGAAGAGATATTTATTCATTTCCAATCTATATATAGTGTTTTCTCTTTTAATTCAATCTTAAGTTGCAATTGACCACAGAAGAGAGGTATGTGGTGATTATGCTACAAAGTGGTACAGCAATCTGAAATTATAGTTATTGTTGCCTTGGCTAATGCATGTGAATTTCAACAGCTAGTTCTTGTTAGTGAATCTTGTCTGCAAAATTTGACATTTATGTGGTTTGCTTGATCCTTTTTGGAGAAAAAGTTCAAGACCAAATTGGCTGAAGAGGAAAGTACTACAACCTGAAAATTTATATTGGAATGTGAAGTGGGAGAACAATTGTTTTTACCTTTAGCTGGTTCAAGCGTGCCTTAGAAGAGCTAATTTAGACATCCGTAGTTAACTTTCTAATTTAGGTGATAAAATGATCTACATTTTTTGAGTAGATCTCGCATCATCCAAGTATAATTCGCTGTTTAATATGAGTAAAAAGTGGTCCTCTTAGAAGCAAAGAAGTAAAAGAATTGCCAAACGTAAAAAAAAAGATGAAGAAAGCTTCAAGATGTGAAATTCCAGGGGCCATAATTGACTTAGGCTGAAACTAGTTCTCTCACTCCCAGTATTTTTTTACCTATCATTGTCAAGGCAAACAAACATTATGCTTGCAGCTGCAAGGAAACTAGAGAACAGGGAAATCCTAGCTTAAGGGGAGTTTTTCCTTTTTCTGATCCTTTTTTTTTTCATGTGGAGGTTTACTTTGTTTTTTTTTTTTTGGGGTGGGGGGGGGGGGGGGGGGGGATGAGTGGAGAATTTTTTTTGTATTTTTCATGCAGATGACGGGATAAATTGAGAATTCCTACGCTTCTTTTGTCTACTTTCTTGAAATAAATTGCATGTTGTAGCCTCATAGGATCAGTGGTCAACCTAACTTCCAGTTGCTGCTCAATGATCAATTGTGGTTGACATTAACATTTGTCATGTTGGAAATTAGCAGCTACTGAAGTTGGCTGATACTAGCCTAATGTGGTGGAGTTTAAACTTCAAATTTAAAATCTGATCGCCCCTTCCTGATGTACTGAACCTGCCAGCAATGTGGGAGCTATGTGTGAATAGTAAAGCATTTCTGCATAATTTGAGTTTGCAGTTCAGTCGCACAGTTTATTTGCATAAGATGGTTCATCTCTTTTTGTTAAACATGCGTGATGTGCAGTGATTGTTAATCTCACTAGAAACACCCTTAATACTATGATTGAACTGCCTTGTATACCATGTGTAGAGTCTACATTCCAATTGAACTTCTTTTAAAGCCTTTTACCTTATGATGGATATTTCAAATCTTATATCTAGCTAATGATGGGATTTGTCTCCTGTTATAACTGGACATAGTTTGAACTCTCTAGGACTCGAATACTTTGATGAAGATCTTGTAATGCATTCTTTAGTTGAGTTAGATGCCAATATCCTATTCTACCTACTGCTTCAGTAATGCATGAATAAATCATGCCTTGTTCACCTGCTAAAGGTGATGAGCGTATCCTCCTTTACCTATCATTGAGAGCATTGGTGTTGAAATCAGATGCATGGTATATTGCTTTCTCTGGTCTTTAGTGAAGAGCACTCACTTGGAGATAATGTACCTTGCACATGAAAAAGGTTACTTTTTGAAATGTCTTGTTGGGTTATTATGCATAGGTCAAATCCATTTCAGCTGAATATGGAGACATAGTTTTGGAGCAGGGGTAAGAGAATCTTTTCTGCAAAGGCTTAAACAAAGCAACTTGCTTGCTTTTCTTTTGCTTGTACTTTTCAATATTACCAGCAAAGAGTGGTGCTGATCATTCCTTTTTATTCAGTAATCCTCGCATCTTGTTTACTACCACATTAAACTTTCTCAACTTGGAGGAAAGTAGCACTGTGCAGTTGTTTAGTTTTATGCTGAATGGATACGTGGATTGAACTTGAAAATTTTATCTCAATGCAGCGATATTTCCTATTTGTTGAATGGTCATTAAGGTTTGATGCAGAAGTCTCCTATCAACTGCATCCTTAACCAATCACTTGTTGTAGTTGGTTCATCTGTATAATAGATTGCTCCAACTCTTTGCTCAATCAAAGTCTGCTACATTTGCTGCAATTCTCAGTAGCTCATTTTATGCACCTTTATATTGCTTTAATAAAAAAGTGACCCTTGTTTCCCCCCTTCCAACGGATATCTGTATTTTACTGTTCTGTCACCTGAAATCTATATCAAGTGCCATCATAAAGGTATTATGACCTGTGATGCATGCAGTACAGTAGCTAACTCCATCGGAAAGACAAGCAAAGGATGTTAAGATTATGTTGGGAAATGGCTTGGACTTCTACTGGTAATTTGGCCAACTTGCTAGGTACATGATTTAGTGGAGAACATACAACTTTCCACTATCTTGTTTTATTGCTACTGGGAAGTTATGATATGGAGACGCATTCCTGCATTTTGCTTACCTAATTTGATTAGAAAAGTAAGTGGGCAACGGACCCATGATCTGAAAGCCCGCTGAATAGATAATGCAATGACCAGATTTTCCTTTTACCTTCACTTGAAGTAGGGCTTTCTTATTTTGGTGACAGAGACAGGAGACAGAAAAGGGTATATACCACTTAGCAAAGGGAGGGATTTCTAATTTTACAATATATATATATATATATATATATATATATATATATATATATATGGTTGTTCCATATCTTTGAACGTGTTTATTGGTAGTTCAAGAACCGAATTATCCCTAAAGAAAATAAAATATAGGTGTTGTACTTTTTAAATCACTCAAGTGATCTCATATTATTAGCATCTCTCGGGATATTAACTCGGATAGAATGGACTGCAATGGTACTTTATGATAGGTGATCTTTACTTGCTTTCTAAAAGGTTTTATAAAGCTTCCAGCTTATCATAGTTTAATGTTGGTGCTTTTAACCTATTTTAATATCAAGATAAAGAAGGGCGAAGAAAAAGGGAAGAATTTTTTTTTTTTAATTTCTATGTATACATAAAACTGAAGAGACTAACGTGTGTTGCACTGTATTTGCTTTGTTATTTAGTTTAGAACTAAGAAGGGTAGGGATTGGGAACAAATAGAGGCTCGAACGGTTAAAACTTTATGACTCCACCCCAGAGGTCGGGAGTTCGAATCCTACCAATGCTAACTTTCCCTTCCCCATGTAATAATGTAGGTTTAATTAAAAAAAAAAAAGAAAGGTAGGGAATGGGAAGGGGATATATAAGGGAAATATGTAAATGAAGTAAAATATATTATGGCCTTGCATCTGCATGTTCTTTTATTTTATGAATTTTTAAACAGATTTAACTTTAATTCTGTCATTTCTGCACATTGTATTCTTAAATCCTTCGATTCAGAGATGAGCAGAAGGTGGGCTATAAAGAAAAAGGGTGCCTCAATAATTGTCTAACGAAATTGTATCGAACAATTTCTATGAAGTAAGATGTGTATCAATCATTGCACAAGTAACACTAGGAAAACCCTGCGTACCAAAAACTAACACTTAGTTTGGATGGAAGGAAATCAATAAAAAAGAATGGAATTATATCAATTCTTTTGTTTGGAAATAAAGGGGGGAGAGAAAAGAAAGGATATGATATCTTTTGTTTGAGAGTAAAATGGTGAAAGAAAATAAAGGAAATGAGAAGAAAATCTTCCTTTTTTTCTATTATGAGATCTAGAAATAACTATGGCTCTACATGTATCACATTACGTCATTAGAACGCAACATCATCATCTAGTCACTATTTCATTTCGGATTATTCTTATGCTTCGACATGATTGGTCGGACTTTGACATCCATCACTTATAGTACTTTAGCTAGATTTCGGATAACGATTAGCAACTCATCTCACCCATCTACCTTGGAAGAGACTACTGAGCTACCTTATATGGTGTGATATCCTACCTAATCATCTAATATGCCAAGTTATCTACAAACAATGCAACTTTTTCTTCAACCCTTACATGCATAGAGTAAACTAACTCTCCATTTTCTTGCAACTATAATAAAGTCTAGCAATTGCATTCCTTGTCAGTCTCAAGTTATCTACACATCTCGTGTCACTAAAATGGATAAGCATATTGAGATTTTTATTTTGATCTTCTATTTGTCACTGTTGCTATAACTTACTATGCTTCTTCTACATGAATATTTAAATGGTGATAATATATATAGATTACAAAATAATTTCCTCCATCTTCACACACATTATTCATTGTTCTCATAATATCTATTGGTTGATGCAATCACTAAAATGAAACAAAGAAAGTAATTTAAAAGAAATGCGTGGGTAATAATGACGATAAATACGATAGAATTACAACAACAAAATAGTACTAAAGTATCAAAGCAAAATTTTAGGCAAACGGGATTAGATTCCACAATGTTAGAATTTTGGGTCCTTGTTGCAAACAAGATCAAGTTCAGAATCATGCTATGCTGGACGAATAGATTGGGTTTGGACTTGAGACCACTGAATCCAATCAAAATAAAATGGATGACAGCTCCATATTGCTTCTAAAACAAATGCCAATCTATTAATGTAGTTTGATATTGAGATCTTTTCTAGCATCCTATGCAATTACAAGTATTGTTGGCTTGAACTCCTTAACAATTCTCATTTGTTTAATATATTTATTTTAATCTTTATGAAAATCAGAACTATGAAAAAGTAGACTCACTTTATGTTGTATAGTGTCTCATTTTTTAGCTCAAACAATTTTAGATCATCTCTAGAAATAATTTCCTATAATAGTATTTACAGTTGAAAAAATTTAGCCATACATTCATAAATAATTTTCTAGGTTCGTAGATGGGCAAAGGTTGTTTATTTGGAAAAAATAACGTAGTTTTTGTTATAATTTTTTTTAAAAATATCTTTATATATTCATACTTTTTTTTCTCCAAAATTTTATATAAAATATGAAATAAATCCATAAATTTCCATCTTTATAAATCTTGTCTTTAAAGTCTAAAATCTTAATTTCTACCACTATTATTAAGTCAGTTTCGATACATGAGACCAAAATTTAGAAGCCTGTATAGATTATGAAATCTAGATTGTTATTTGTGAGAATATTCGTGGTTAGATTCATGAATTTTTGGAATTTAATTTTTGCTCTTGAACATGAGATTGAAAATTTATTCTTGACAGCTACCGAAGGCATTTTCTTAGAGAAGGACACAATGGAACTACTATGTGCAGTCTCCATTTAAGTCGAATTTTAGCAGCAGACATTTTTATGGTGATGTTAGGGTTTCAATTGGAGAAGTAGGAGTAGAAAGAGGAGGAAGTATATGAGTTGAAGGGTTTAGGTGGGAGGCATTTTAAAACTTTTATTGCTTATTTCTATTGACAGCATTTTGAAACAAGAATCAACATCTGTTTCTAAAAATGGGGCCATTTTATTATGATTTTCTCAATTTGAAGGGACATTTTTTTAATTTGGCCAAACCTCAGGTCTATTCGTAGTTTGGCTTAAAGTTTAGGGGAAGTTAATATAATTAGGCCTTTTTAGTCTGCAAGAAAGTAAAGTTGACTTGGGATACGATTTCTTATTAGAATATAAATATATGAAAAGATATTTCTTTATTATGTTTTGATATTTTTAATAATTTTGATAGGAAAAAGTTATGTAGATTCTAATTTCTCGTTTGGTTTAGAATAATATAATAGAAAAAATAATACATATGCTCACCAAATTTTAGAAATATCCTTAAAATCATACTATGAAAAAAATATGTATTCAATAATTTTACTTTATAATGTAAGCCTAAATTAAGATATAAATTAGTAAACATTGGATTTTGTTTTTTGTTTTCTCAACCTAGGATTTTAATTTTATTTAATAGAATAAATAATGAGTAAACAATAAATCATGTAAAAAGTAGCAAAATAAAAGTTTTCTTTTTTTGTATAAAAAAGGTAGCAAATAACAGTTGACAAGGGAGAGAGTATCTATTATAAAAATAATATTGATGCTTGATTTTTGCGTCAGAGAGAGAGAGAGAGGGAGAGTGTGTGTGTGTGTGTGTGTTAAGAGTTAAAGTATCTAGTCATTATCTTTAGATTAAAATGTAAGGACACCTTCCAATTAAATTTTATTGGTCTATCTATTTATTTACTTACTTATTGGTGTTGAATCAAATTTTACATGATTAATTAAGTTACAAATTGGTGAAACTAAAAGGAAATAGAACGCTAGAAATTTGAGGTGTGAATTTGAACTTGAGCTAGCTTTTCTTTAAGAAAATTGGGACATGAAACTAGCAGATCAAGCTTGAACCTCAACGTTAACCATTACAAGACTCAGCTAAGTAAGAAAGAAAACAAAGCAAAGGAAAGGGAAAGCTATGAGGATGGATGAGAAAGAAAAGTTTGAAGAAAAACTGAAAAATTGAGCTAGAAAATGTTAGCTTGAGGTGCATTTTTGAGGCAGTTGATGGTGAGACAACTAGGTGAAACAAATACCTCAATACCTGCCAATACAAGTCTTTGTTGAGTAAAGAAAACAAAGAAAGTAAAAGAGAGAGAAGCTATACTTGGCGAGCGAGAAAGGAGGAAAACAACTTGAGCAAAGCTAGAAAAAACTTGAACAACAACTAGAATTTTAGGAGAGAAATTTGAAGCTTTGAGATTTGAAGAAGACTGAAGGCTTAATTTGACAAGTTGAACTAGTATCCCTACATCCAATACTAACCTAAGAATCCCTGGTGGTGGAAGATTTGAAGACCAAGAGAAACACAATCGAAACCACGAAGAGCTGTGAGAAAGAAGTTGAACACAGCTAGGTTTTATAATTAAAACTATGAGATTTATGGTTAAAGATGCTTCAACATGAGTGTCGCGTCCAAAATCAATGCACGGGTCGGGTCCGTGACTGTCGCGTCCCAAAAGAGGCGATTCGGTCCGGTAACCCTTTCCGAAAAGAAGGTTTTTTGAAAAATTGTGCGTGTGTGAGAAAAATCGAGTTTTTATTGAAAAAGTGTTATTTGGGAAAATTGATAAAATAAAATAAGGTCGGGACTAAAAAGTGTGACAATTTTGACTAACTAATTTTGAAAAAGGGTTTTATTTTAGAAAAATAGAGTCACCACTTAGTATTGAGTTAAGGTGTACCAAGTCACCCAAAAAACAAAACAAAATAAAAAATTTAGAAAAAAAATTTTAAAAAACCTTTTCCGATTCCAGTCTATGAAAAACGAGAGAAGAAGGCATGGGAGTCACATTTGAAGAAAGGAAGGCAAAGGCTCTCGCCTAAGGCATCCTTTTCATCTAGTCGAAACTAGTTGCGAGGTTTAATTAAATTTTCCTAAGCTAACCCTGAATTCTATTGTCTTTGGATATGTCTATATGAATGCAGATCTTAAATTTAAATGTGACTATCGGGAGGGTCTAAATGTCCTATTTAGTCTTGGTCGGAATTATCGCATTAATTGTGAAACCCGAGTCGAGACCTCAAGAGAGTCACAAGTGTAAAATGCAAAGTGCAATGCAAAAAAGAAACGAAAAATAGTAATATAGGTAATAAGTGATTGAAGAGAGGGGGAAATGCAACATAATAGGTACGGAGGACTAATAACTCGTGACTGATATTTTTCTACTCACGGAGGGGAGAACATCCTATCCATCCACCGTTTGTTGCGTAAGTAGACAACTATTTCTAGTTAGAGCACACAAAATGACTTAACTTCTAAGTGAAATGCAACCTAAATGTCATGCATTGTCAAATGTTAAAAATAGATAATAATAATAATAATAATAATAATATACCAAAATATCATGCAAATATGGAAAACTCTAAAAGGGAGAATGTGTGGTGAAATGCGATGAAATGCACACAAGTGAAACTATCACTAAAATGGCCTAAGGGTCTAGCATTGGACTAGCCCTTTCTAAAAATTCCTACTAGCGTTGGACTAGCGAGGAAACGAGAAAAACCACAACTAGCGTTGGACTAGCGTGGCGACAGAATAATTAAGCATGGATCAAAATAATAAACATAATATTGAAAGCTAATAAACATATAAATACACATGAAAGCACAGAGGAGCATGTAACACATAGGCATAATATCTGGATGCAAAATCTTAAGGAAAGCAGTAAAACATATAAGCACACAAGTACACCAAAACACATAAGCCTTAACTATTACACCAGGGGATTAGCTACAATTTTTAGGAAAAAAAAGTAAAAACAACCAATCTATTATACTTGCTATCTAAAATACAAAATTTTGTTAAGGTATGAGAAAAATAATCTAACTATTATATAGACTAGCTAAATACAAAAGATATGCTAAAATAAAGAAAATTGCAATCTATCTATTACATTGTTGTCCAAATAATAAAATTTGAAACTAAATAACATAAAGTAAATAAATATGCAAAAAGTGCATAAAATAAGAAAACACATGAAGAAAAGGCATAAAAGTCACATAGGAGCATATTGGAACACATAAAGGAGCAATTAAAAAAAATAACGAAAATACCTCTTTTCGAAGACCCGGTACAAATACTAATCAAAATGAACAAACAAGTCAAGGTACCTCGGTATAAACAAAGAAAGCCTAAAATATATAAGTATTGACAAATTAGGCTAAGAATGTAAAGTCTAGCAACTAAGGGGACTAAAAATATATTTTCATAAAGCTTAAGGGATAAAATTAAAAAATCTAACTAATGAAGGGGCAAACTCAAAATTTTACACAAGTCTAAGGGGCAAAATGCAAATTAGAGTGAAGTTGTGGAAGCAAAATAGTAAATTCAGCAGAGTCAAGGCATAATTGCAACTAGCTAAATTAACTAGCTAAATTAATTAAGCAAACTTAATTAATTAATTAAATCAAAACTAAATAACGAAGAACATAATCCAGATAAGATGAATAGAGGGAAATTACTCTGCAAAACAACAAGTAAACAAACGCCCCCTAATTTCCTAATTATCATTCTTTCTTCTTCCAAGAACAGAAATCTCCCCTTCTCTCTCTCATCGTTCATTCTCTCTTGTGGCTCTCTCTCTCTCTCTCTCTCTCTCTCTCTCTCTCTCTCTCTCTCTCTCTCTCGCTCCTTTGTTTCTTTCTCTTTTTTTGATTTCTCTCTTACCTTACTCTTTCTGCTTCTTCCTCTCTCTTCTTTCATTCTCCAACTTTTCTTTCTTTATGAAATCTACTCTCTCTCTCTCTGGTCTACTCTCTGTTTCTCTTCTTCCTGCTAGTCACTCCCTCTTGTTAGTGTATGCTCTAAAACCAAGATGGTTTATGGTGTTTTGTATTACACTTATTTATGTTATATTTATCCATGTGGTATTTTTCTTTATCATCTATTCTTGTATTTCCATGTTACGTGTTTGATTGATAAAGTCCTTAGAATATTGACTGTGTATTAGAGATTGTAAGGGTTACAATTATGAGACTCTAATACATCAAGTCATATTCTTAAATATCCCTAGTCATAGTATTAATGAGATTGGACATCATTAATACGGATAGACTAGCACATACTTTGCCTCTACTTATGGTAAGTAGTAGTTGATCTCATTGACTATGGTGTGCGTGACACTTAAGTTGGTATGTGGATGCTTGTTTGAGAACAAGTTCATTGGATTGATCCGCCAAGAGTTTTCAACTATAGTGCCAATGGTTGAACTCTTAATGGCAATAGTGTAAGTGATCCTTTGACTTGAGATTACCATAGTTTCTTGAGTGTGGATTGCTATACTTTGACTCTATTCCTCGGTACCCGTAAAAGGGTAGCCCATAGGTTAGAGATTGGGTATAATTTGAAGCATGGAAAGATAGTGAGTAATCGATATAGGATTCACCACTCCTTAATAGTAGAGTATATCCCTTTATGGCCACTTATTGAAAATATTAACTCATAAATCTTCTGCAGAAGTGATAGTATGACTTGGAAGTAGTTCCAAGATTATACATCATGGAGAGTTATATTTCTGGAACAAGAGAATATAAATTAGTTTTTTAAAAGTATGCACTATACTTTTAGACTAATTGGGATATAGTGTGGTGAAAGGATATTAATTACATGGTAACATTGTCATTGAAGGGTATGGTCTACCATATGACTTTCCTATTCACTTGGGTGGTCATGATGCATTGCTAGACACCACTCATGATCTATAAGTATGAATTGATTAATTAGTGAATTAATTTATGAGATAGATTAACTTAAAGGACTTGTTTATAAATATTCTAAGTCTTGCAGGAAATTAGTTTCCTAAAAGAAATAAAGTAACTAATTGGTTTCCTTATGGAATAGATTTCGTAAAGGAGAAGGATTAGCTTAAAGTAAGTTGCCTAAACCTTCTTGGTTTCCAATTAGCTTTATTTCGTAAAAGACTAGAATACTTCCTCTATAAATAGATTCATGCTTTGACTCTTGAATTATTATTGCAACACAAAAGAAAAACTAGTGAGAGAAAAATTGAAAGAAAGAAACACGCCTCTTCTTCTCTCTCTAGGCTCTCTCTCTCTCTCTCTCTCCTAATTGTTAGGTTTTTCTTCTTCTTGTGTTCTAAATAATTCAAGGGAGCTAGCACTCAAAAGTCAAAGCAAGCAAGCCTACAAGGTTCCCAAAGAAGTTGTTCGTATGGATATCATTAGAGGCTCTACGCTTGGAGGGCTTTTCGTGGTAGATCAAACATTTTCTTCGAAGGATCTTTGCCTAGTAGCATAGAAATCTTCTATGTGTAAGGTAATCTTCATGCAAACCCCCTTGTTAATCATATAAATATGTCAAAGAGATCCATAGTTAAGGTAATAAATTTTTATTTTTCCGCTGCGTTACCTATGCTATTACCTTACACCTCTATTTTTCGTTTTCACTCTTCTTTCCTTCGTTTAACTCTCTTTTCTCTCTGCTCAGTCTCCTTTTCTTTATCCATATCTCTAATTTCGTTTGCTCTCTGTTCTGTTTCGCTCTCTCCCTCGTTTCCTTCTCTTTTTTTATATGGTAAGAGGTTGAAGTGGTTTCAAATTTGAGGCCGAAAATGGTGGCATTGGGGGTGTGCAGATTATGGGTCTTAGGGTTGTTTTCCGATGGCGATTGCGATGAACAAGTGGTTGATTTGGATGATTTGGTCTGTTGACTATGGTTGGAATTTGGTGGTTAACTGTGGGTGGTTTTGGGTTATTAGGTGCTGAGGAAGGGACGGATTTGGTGGTGGAGCTAGGTGTGATGGCGAGCATTGGTGATAATGGGCTTGCTATGCGACAGTGATGGGTAGCTGTCTGAGGTCAGTTATGGTTCTGATTTAAAGGGACAATGGAGGTGTGTGCGGTTGTGCATATGTTGCTGATGGTGAGTGGTTTCAGAGGACTATTCTGGTGGTGTTTGTGACTGCTGGGCAGAGGAGATTGTGCTTGGCAATGGTGATGAAGGCTTTGTATGGTGGAGTTTGGCTTTTATTTGGTGATGGTTGTGACTGTGGGATTGACGTTGGTGGTTTGAGTGATGCTGCCTAATGAGATTGATTGAGAGCTTGACTGTGGTTTTTTTTTTTTTAGTGGATGGAACTTGGGCTTGATTGTGACTGAGGTTTCAGTGAGTGAAATTGCCAATTTTGGGATTAATCGTGGTGGACTAGTTGTAATAGTTTTTGCAAGTTGATTTTGGTGAATTTGGAGGTTGGGTATGTTGCAATTTGAGGGCTGGTTGTGATGGTTTACCACGATCAGTTGTGAATTTGAGGGCCGGTTGTGAATTTGAGGACTGATCGTGATGGTTTGCAACGGTGGGAGAAGAAGAGAAAAATCCCAAAGACAAAAACCCCCAAAAAAGAAAGAAGTAAAGAAAAACAAGCAAAAATAGAAAAATCTTAAAATATTTAGGAACGAAAGGAAAGAGAAACCCTAAAAAAATCAACAACAACAACAAATAATTTTGTAAATGGACTGTTAGGGCTTAAGATGTTACTTTTGTGAAGTCTTGAGTGAGTTGAGTGATTGGACTCTCTCTTTTCTTGTTGAATCTTCTTGAGGTGTTCTTGATTTTTTTTTCTTTTTGATCCTACTAGGTATAAAAGTAGTGTTATAGTGTGTGGGTAGAGATTAATGTATGAAAAAATATATTCTATGTGAAAGAGTAGTGTTATGATTTTCTAATTAAGTCTTCTATTTTTATTTTTTAAGGGGGTATTTATAGAGTTTAGTAGTTTTGGCCTCCAAAAATATTCTAAAATAACCAAAATGCCATTAGCAATAAAGTCCTAACTTTACCCTAAAAAAATATTTTTTACACACACAAAAAATCAAAATTAATACAAAAATGATAATGAACTCCAAAATTTGTCAAAAAAAATTCAAAATAAATGTCAAAATCTAAAAAATAAAGATTAGAGCTTAAAATTGGCTAAAAATGCGTTTGAAGCGTGAAATGACTATTTTACCCCTATAATGACAAAATAAACAGAAAAATAGCTATTGGCTTTAAAAAAATGGCCAAAAATTAAAAATAAGCTTAAAATCCTAGAAAATAAATTTGGAACTAAAAAATTGGTAAAAAATATATTTAGGATACGAAATGACTATTTTACCCTTAGACAAACGAAAATATACAGAAAAATAGCTATTAGTTTCAAAAAATTACAAAAAATTAAAGATAAGCTTAAAACCCTAGGAAATGAATTTAGAACTCAAAATTGGTGAAAAATACGTTTAGAATGTGAAATGACTATTTTGTCCCTGAACGTGGTATTTACAGAAAAAATAACAATCATTCTCGAAAAATAAAAAAATTTAGAAACATACTTAAAAGTTTGAAAAATAAATTTTGAACTTGAAATGAGCAAAAATAGTGTTTACGGGACGAAATGAACATTTTGCCCCTGTGCTAGCGAATACAGAAAAATACCAATTAAATTTGAAAAAATATAAAAATTAAAACATACATATGAAAGTACAAAAATATAAATTTAAAAATCTAAAACTAATAAAAAAATATTTACAGCTAAAAATTACTATTTTTTCCCCCGAGATTGTTAATTTTGCCCCTTTTTGCTAAAAAATCAGATTTGACTATGGAATTAGAAAAGAAAGGCCCCCAATGTTGAAAAAATAAATAGTATATCAAAATTTGGTATCTACAGTTTGCCTCTCTTTGTTGGGAATCTTGCAGAGATTTCAGACAAAGATGTAGACAATATCAAATTTTGACTCACCTAAATGTAAAAACAAATACCAATGTAAATTAAAATACCTAAACATGCGTAGTATGAGAATATGCTGAGATGTAAACCAATGAACAAATGAACATAGAAAACATGCGACTGAGTTCTCTAGGAGCTGTTTACATATCCCGGTAAAGAGAATCAGGTCAAACGTAATTCAGATGCAAGTGAACTATGGATGCGAAACACAACTGCAAATGGTAACACAAGAATTCAAACTTTTCAAAACTTGTGGTCGAAATAGAGAAGGAACTATAACATTTGAATTGCTAAACAAAGATAACATAAAGCGGTAAAAATTGCAAAACAAAATAAAGTGCTTAAACTAATAGACAAAAAATAAGTCTAGGCTACTAGATGAAATAAATATTGATAAGTTAAATGCAATGTCTGGGTTGTTAGACTTGAAAAAGTAAATAAACATATGCCGTTCATGCTGCAAAATAGATGCATGACCTTGAGCTACCAAGGTTGATGAATTCAAAGTTAGACTGCCAACTTGAAATGTAAATAACGTATGTCGTTCAGGTTGCTAAACGGATACATAATTTTGGGCTGTCAAGATTGATGAATGCAATGCAAGGTCTGGGCTGCCAGACTTGAAATGTAAACTGATGCTGACCAAGCTGTTGGACAAATGCATGACCTTAGGCTGCCAAGATTAATGAATACAAAGTTGGACTGCCAACTTGAAAGTATAAATAAATGATTCTAAGCTATTAAGAATCGTAAAATGCAATGCAAGGTCTGGGCTACCAGATTTGGAAATGTAAATAAACGAATGTCGACCAGGTTACTGGACGGATACATGACCTTGGGCTGCCAAAGTTGATGAATATAAAATTTGGGCTGCCAAACTTGAAATGTAAATAAACAGATGTCGACCAGGCTGCCGGATGGATGCATGACCTAGGGCTGCCAATGTTGATGAATGCAAAGTTGGGCTGTCAACTTGAAATGTAAATAACAGATACTGACCAGGCTGTTGGATGGATGCATGACCTTGGGCTACCAAGATTGATGAATATAAGGTTTGGGATGCCAAACTTGAAATGTAAATAACTAATGCCGTTTAGGCTGCTGAACGGATGCATAACCTTAAGCTGCCAAAGTTGATGAATGCAAAATTTGGGTTGCTAAACTTGAAATATAAACAAACAGATGCTGACTGAGCTGCTTGACAGATGCATGACTTTGAGCTGCCAATATTGATGAATGTAAAGTTTGGCTATCAACTTGAAATATAAATGAATGATCTTGGGCTATCAAGAATTATAAAATGCAATGCAAAGTTTAGACTGTCAGACTTAGAAATATAAATAAACAGATGCTGACCAACCTGCTAGATGGATGCATGATTTTGGGCTATTAAGGTTGATGAATGTAAAGTTTGACTGCCAACTTGAAATGTAAATAGCAAATGTCAACCAGGCTGTTAGACGAATGAATGACCTTAGGTTGCCAAGGTTGATTAATACAAAGTTAGACTGCCAACTTGAAATGTAAATAATAGATGTCGACCAAGCTACTAGACGGATGCATGACCTTGAACTGCCAAGGTTGATGAATGCAAAGTTTGGGGTGCCAAACTTGAAATGTAAATAACAGATGCCGACCAGATAGTTGGACGGAATAAATTCATAAAAGTAAATTCAAAACATAGGAAACTTCAAGACACTATCAAGCGTTGGATTTATAATCATTTAGGAAAAAACAACAAAAATTTTCAATTTTTTTTGCCCCAGTGTTTGGCATTAAATCACCTTTTTCAAGATTAAGAACTGTGTAAAGTATCAAAATTCATTTGAATGAATTTATCTAAAAATATTGCCCTTAGTATAAATGACATGTAATTAATTTGAAGTCCTATATTTTCTGAAGTCTTGTTCAATTATAAAACATCAAAATCACTTTTTAGTCGAAATAATTTTTCTAACAAAAAATTTGCCCTAGTATCTATCTAAAATCCACTTTAAAACTACATTTCGTCCCAATTTGATCATTATTGACTGCGAAAAAAAAATTGCCCCAGTTTATGTCTTTGATGGGGACATCAAGCAGTGATAGCAAGATCCTACATACAAAAGAAGAAAAACAACTACAATTGCGATATGATACCACCACATAACGATCCCTTGACTCCACTAGTGCATATAAACATGAGAATTGCCATCCCTAATAACTGATACAGTCTATTGCTTTAATCTCTGCAACTTTCCGGATTCATAGATTCTGGTTCTCAATTCAAATCAGATGCCCACATAATCCTTCCATTCATGTATACTTCTGACTTCTGATAAATTTAGGATTGTTTTTGCTTTTATTCCCAAATTATAACAAATTAAACGTCAAATTTTTAAAACATGAATTAGTCAGAAAAATGCTTCACAAGAGGTAATCCAAAACGAAATTCTGCCTAGCAAATATTATTTCAAATAAAATGCATGAAACTTTTGATTAAAAAAACCACAGAATAAATTATTACACTTGGTTGAAAATGAATTTTTAGGCGACAGGTCTGAAACATCTGCTACTTTGATACTTTGGATGTCGCTCCACTCGAACTTCCAAGATTGCTACCAGATAATCAATACAGAAGAAAAACCTCAAGTAACTATGGTAGCCAGCTTCTGTGAAGAATTCCGCATTCCATGTAGACATATCCTTACTTCCTTGGTTGTGAACCTTTAGCTGTAGTTAACCGCCCTCAGCGCCTTTTCGGGTTTTCATCGAGGTTTCCCCCACCCATTTTATTTCTTTCTTTTTCTTCTTTTTTTCTTTCTTTTTTTTCTCTTTTTTTTTCTTTTTTTTAGAGGCGTCCTTTCGAGTTTTCGTCTTTGTAGAGAGATAGAAGCAAGCAACATTCAAGTTCTGAGCAGTCATCCCTATTTCATAAAATCATACTGGTATTAAAATGTTTGACATCAATAAGACAATCCTCCCTCAATTAATTAGGGATAGATATATCAACATCATATGCCATATTGATTTACAAATTTTTATTTCAAAATTATCACAAAATAAAGACGAAAGTCGGTAACATTCTTGACTTTTGGAATGGGGTAAGGTAAAGTGTTCGAAAGGTTAATACTGGAAAACAGAATTCATGAAAGGGTTGATTATCTTGAAGTCACATTTTCAGGATGACTTATCCCAACTTTTATTCCTTGCCTTTTGGAACTCTCTTTTCTTCTTTCTTTATTTCTTTTTTAATTTTAAATTTGCCCCAGTTTAATCATTTTCTCGTGGGATTTTCCTTTTGTATCATTTTTATTTTTCACTTCTTTTCTTTTTTCTCTCTTTTTTTTTTGAAACAAACAAAAAAAATAAAATTTACCTTAGTGTGGGGTACAACCATCAAGTGGTTTATGAAACAAAAATTAGAATTTTTGAAAGTTCAAAAGGAAAAACTAGGAAAATAAAGTGTTTTATTGGAAAGGAAAGAAGGTCCACTTTTAACCCGTCTTCTTTTTGCAATAAATTTTTAAAGAAAACTTACTAATCAAATGTAAAACTTTTTATACCGTATTTGTATTGATGATCTGGGGAAAGACTTGACCATCCATTTCTATCAGAACAAGACCTCCACCTGATAACACCTTCTTGACAATGAATGGACCTTGCCAATTCGAAGTGAATTTTCCTTTTGGCTTCTCTTGAACCGGGAGAATTCGCTTTAGAACTTTGTCTTCTATTTTGAATTAGCGAGGTTTGATCTTATTTTGATAAGCACGTGCCATTTGTTTCTAGTAGCACTGTCCATGGCAAACAGCATTCAAACGCTTTTCTTCAATCAACGAGGCACTCCCTAATCCATTTAGCTTCATCCAACTAGGCCTCCATCAATATACGCAGGGAAGGAATCTCTTCTTCTACCGATAAAACTGATTCCATTCCGTACATAAGGGCATAAGGAGTTAACCCTGTAGAAGTCCTAATAGTAGTCTTGTATGCCAAGAGTGCGTAGGACAACTTTTCATGTCAATCTCGATATGTTTCAGTCATCTTATGAATAATTTTCTTCAAATTCTTATTGGCGACTTCTACAGCTCTGTTTATCTCAGGTCTGTATATTGCAGAGTTTCAGTGTTTGATTCTAAACTGTTTACACAACCCATCTACTATGTCATTATTGAGATTCTTTGTATTGTCGGTGATTAACGTCTTCGGCACTCCAAAATGGCAAATGATGTGATTCTTTAGAAAATCAGTCACAACTTTCTTAGTCACGTGTTTATAAGACTCAGCTTCAACCCACTTCTATTGCCACCAAGATAAATCGATATCCATTCAAAGTTAGAGGATCAATGGCTCCAATTGCATCCATTTCTCACATCGAGCATGGCCAAGGAGCAGTCATACTGTGGAGTTCTGAAAAAGGGACATGTATTACATCACTATGCATTTGACATTTAACGCACTGTTTAACGAACAAAACATAGTCATGCTCCATAGTAAGTCAAAAATATCATGTTCTCTTGATCTTCTTGGCCAATAAGTATTCATTCATCTATGGTCCACACACACCACTATGTACCTCCTTCATCAAATATTCAGCTTCTTTCTCGTCGACAAATCTCAAGAGACCCAAATCATTTGACATTTTGTATGGAACTTTTACATTCAGGAAAAACCTTATGTCCTTCGAAAAAAATTCTTAGATACTATATGGCACTTGGGGATAAAATTCATTCCTTAGATATTCCTTCAAATCATGAAGTCAGGTAAGACTATCAGGTTCTGGCTAGATACGCAAATAGTGGGTCGGCTCCTATTGAAGCTGGATTTAGATAGGCTCAATCAGTAATTCATTCGGGTGTTTAATCAGGAAAAATATCGTAGCTAGATCATTTGTAAAGATATTACGAGTTCGTAGAATATGTCGAAACTCTGGACTCTTGAATTTAGAAGCTAAATTAAGTAGGTTACAATGATACAAAATGATTTTAGAATCCTGAATCGCCTAATGTTTAAGCGTTTCATATTCGGTCATGTTATTGATACAAGGAAAACATAATTTGGTAATTACATGATAATGCTTCCTTTCAGGTGAAACCAGAACTGTCCCAATCCCGGCCCCGAAAGAATTCGAAGCGCCATCAAAAAATAATCTCTACTTTGTATACTACTCAGTTATTTCTTCAACTACCCCAATAAACAAAATCTCTTTGTCGAAGAAGTAAGTGTTAAGTGGTTGACAATCATCATCTCTCAGATTTTTTGCCAAGTGATCTGTTATGGCTTATCCTTTTACTGCCTTTTGTGTGGTGAAAATAATGTCGAACTCTGAAAGGATCATTTGCTATTTGGCCATGCATCCGGTGGATATCGATTTTTTCAACAGATATCTTAAGGGATCAAAACGGGAAATGAGGTAGGTGGTATGATCGAGAAGATAGTGACTGAGTTTCTGAATAGCCCAAACTAGTGCACAATACAACCTTTTTCAAGAATGACTAATTTGCCTCATATATATATAAAGAAAGGTTCATTTTAGGGCCCTATTTCGAAATGAAAACTAAGCAAAAACAATTCTAAATTTATCGAAACTCCCTTCGCATAGAAAGGTAATCGGCAATCCAATTATTCAATGCCTTTTCCTCAATTTCATCGAAACCAGCGATATCAGATGCTTCTTCAGTGTCAGTCATTCCAATTAACAAGCGGCTCACCCCTTCTTCAATATCATTGTCCTTATTGCAGACTTCAGAAATGATAACATCAGATGACCTCAGAAAGTTGTGATAGAGTGGGGGATATAAAACGGAACCTGTTGTCCTTCCTTCTCAACCCTCTTCTTCTCTTTCATTTCTCTTATATCCTTACCTGTTGGGTGAAAATCAAGCCCAAAGTTATCGTTTTGTTCAACCAGCTGAATGGGTTCTACAACTCCTTGTAGCATTTTTCAAATGCTCTTCCCTGGTTGGTAATTTGCTCTGATTAGTTCTTTGGTAATCATAATACTGGCATTAGGTAACATCGGCTCAACAGGCAATTTTTCTTCAAGAATCCAGTTGACTGATACAATGTCGGAAGCACAAAAGCCCAGATTAAGTGGTGAATTATTCTTTGTCTTTTCGGAAGACCCGCGATTTATCTCCATAGTGCAGTCATTCTCAGCAAAAACGGTAATTTATTTGTCATCCATGATAAATTTCACCATTTGATGCAAGGACGATGGTATTAATCCCGAAGAATAAATCCTTGATCACCCACGCAGTACATTATAAATTTCTAAAAAATTTATAATATGACAAGTAACTTGGTATTGGGCTGGACCCATTTCAAGCACTATATCGATCTCCCCATGGTCTCCTTCTTTGATCCATCAAATCTTCTGACTATTGTCGGCGACTGGCGGACTTGTGACAACGGGTATCCCAACTTCTACAAAGTGCTCCAAGGACAAATGTTCAAAGCAGATCCATTATTAATCAAAACTCTTGGTAGATGTTTTCCATTACATCGCACAGACATGTACAGAGCTTTGTTGTGCTCTTTCCTTTTGGGTGTCAACTCATCTTCGAAAAATGTGATCTAATTGGATGCCAAAGTACTTCCTACTATTTCGGTCAATTTTTCAGTGGGAATGTACTTGGAAACATGTGACTCATTAAGAACTTTCAAAACGGCATCCCGATACAGCTCGGATGTTAACAGGAGGTTTAGAATCGTAATCTATGTTGGCATTTGATTCAACTGTTCTACTACTTTGTATTTACTTCGCTTTAAAATTCTCAGAAAGTTTTCAGTATCACTCTTATTGACTGGCGATTTAGGGAATAGTGTGCTCTCCTTCCCTTTAGTCGGGACAATAATCTTTGGTTTAGCTATCACTCTTCCGAACCTCATAACTGTAGATATGTCACCATTAAGTTCGAAGTTTCTATTGTTTCAGGGCACTTGTTGTAGGTCCTCAATTGGCAACTGTTCCGGTATGTCGATAAATTCTGGTTCTGAGATTTCCAATTCAAAAGGTGAAACATCTAAGACAAATGGCTAACTTGACGAACTGGCGGCTGATAGGACTTCTTCCAACACAATCAGCTCTTTTGGTTGGGTTACGGATGATGCCAACTTTTCGATAAAGATGGCATTCGTATATTGATTCACAAATTCTTTTTCTGACAATATCATTCTAGCTCGCCTGTCGTCTCTATCAGTGACACCCACCATCTCTTCAATTGCGATTATTATCTCAAAAAGGTCAGCAAACTCTTTATCCAAAGGAATCATCCTAATGGAAGACCCATATTGAGGTAAAGGATTGTTATCTACATTTGGCGCATGTCATCTCCCTCTTCTCAACACTATTTCCCAATCGTTAATTATATCCTGAATTTTGTATTTCAAAACCCAACAATTAGCTGTGAGGTGCCCCCAACTCCTCGAATGATAAGCATAGATGGCCTGATGATCATAGTCATGGGGCAACTTGTTAGGAAAAGTTTTTTGCAGTATTATGCCAATCTTGCTCGCTACTCTCAATTACTCATAGATCTGGTCCAAAAGGCGATCAAGGGGACTGAAAGCCATAGGCCATCTTTGTAAAGGGTTCACCGAATCCGTAACATTTTGAGATTGGTTGGATGGAGCATAATTATTAGGGTAAATGGGTCTCTAGCGATTCTACATGGGCAGACAAAAGTTATTTTGTTATGCAGATCGAGGATTTTAGAATATGGGTTGTGCGTTTGAATAGAATGGTTAGACGTTTGTTGGTTTGGTTTGAGTATTAAAGATGGATTGAGGGTATTAAGGATAAAAATGTGGTAAAGGTATCGAATGGAGGTACTGTGGGTATTGAGCCTGGTAGTTTGATTGGTTGTTGTATCTGGGCTTGGAGTTTGGACCTTAATTGATGACAAAAGCTATCTCTCCTTCTATCTTCTCAGGTTTATTCTCGGTTGCCTTCTTCATATTGTTGCTATTTTACAAAGACTCAACTTGCATCTTTACAGTTGCTATATCAACCACTTTTTCCTTTTTTACACCTCTTTCAATGGCTTCTGCTCGCTCGATAACCTGCGCAAAAGACTTTCCAATAAAACCTACAATGGCCTGGTAGTATGGTAGATCCTGGGCATCGATAAACAGTTTAACCATTTCGTTCTTATCAATTGGCTGGCTTGATTTGTCTGCCACACTTCACCACCTTTGACCATAAGCAACATAACTTTCAGAAGGTTTCTTCTTTAGCTCCACCAAGGAGAATCTATCAGGTACCAGATCACAGTTGAACTCGTACTGCTCCAAACTTTCATAGAAACAACCTCATTGGCAACTTTTCATTTCCAGTTGATTTTTTCAATTTGTTACAGAACATTTTAAGGTACACCACAGGGTCCCCACTACCAATATTATATTTGAAAAATTCTGAAACTTTAAATTTTGGTGGTAATTGGGTGTCTGAAAACATGCAGAAATCCTCATAGTCCAATCCTCCATATCTGTCGAATCCCTGACTTTCGTTGATAAAATCGTCAAACCTATCCAACCTTCTTAACAAAGCCTTTTCTATCATGCTTGAATTTTTCTCTCTAGTGTAAGGCTCTACGTCTGCTCCTCCCTAAAACTCAGGATCTAGCACAAATTGGCTCGTAGTGTGGGCTGGTCGGGGTTGGTTGTTCAAAGTGAATGGGTGGTTTGTTGGGGGTTTTAGGGTTGGTCCAGAGGGTTTTGGATATGTCTAGGGTTGGAAGGAATTTGAATAGGCATTAGGGTATTCTAAATTGTTAGAAGTGGAGGAGGCATCTGAGTATTTTGGGTATCAAGGGGTTAAGTCTGCTGGACAATCAGAGCAGTGTGGTTCATAGCTGGTGTATTTTCACCTGTATTGGGTCGGGTTTGCACAGTTTCTTGAGCGATCAGTACGTTCAAAGTAGAGTCACCATTCATGTTGCTAATGAAATGTGTGATAATTTGGCTGTGGGAGGACACCTCCTGAGTCATGTCATTCATTTTGGCCAACATTTTATTCATCTAGACCCTTAGTGCTATCATATCAGATACCTGATTTCCTGTAGACACTTCGAGAGATTCCAGATGATTACTCATGTTTATATGCAATAGTCTGGCGTGAGACCGCATGTAAATGGGACTTCGGTGAAAAGAAGTTATGATTTAAACTACCTGCAATGTACATCAGAAAGGGAGGTGATTCAGTCATCCTTTCATTATTAACACTGTCAATTTTATTATTCAAAATGAAAAGGAAAAAGACTAAAGTTAGCAACTGCATAAATAACTCGGATACATGTCCTAGGTAGACCCTTGTTATGCTAAGAGTAGGCCTAACATGAAATGTAATCCTTTTGAGTGAAACCCCCCTTTTAGTATCGAAATATGAAGGAATTTGTATTCCAAAAGAAATAGTCTTTTTATTACTTCAATCCACTTCTGTACAACTTGTGCATTAAAGAAAGCATTTCACTAGTTTTAATATTAATCCCATACGGTTCAGCAATGGAATACATCATTCTGTTAAATCCTCTACACAATCTAAAACTTTCTTCAACTGGTCTTTCAAGTGTTGAGCCTTGCTATAGTCTGGCTCTCAAGAGTATCGGTTCATTGTGTGGTTGATGTCATCTTTGAATTCCAAACATTTTCTTATCTTTTCTCACAACTCTTGTTTGGCTTCTGTGTAAAGTTGTTTGATAGATTCATATGCCTCTTTGTTCTCCTTAGAGCTCTACTTCTCTTGTATCAATTTACGATCCTTCATATCTAGTAGGATTCTCAATCGAACAATCTCCTCGATAGGATCAATGGTAGCTTGTTTCTCTGGATGTCTTTTATTCTTAAGCCAATTATCATATCCAAGAGTAGTTTTTGGAGAAAACTTAGTTTTCAGGTCAAAAGGAATGTCTTGATCCGTGAAACGACTTCCCAATGCTTCTGCAATTTTTGACTTTTTTAGAATATTCTCATGACAGATCCCGTACTGAAAAACAACATGAGAATCATCAATTTGTAGTTTGGAGAAATTCCCTGGATGCGCCCAAATTGGCAGAGGATTCTTTGAGGTATGTAAGGTGCGATCCCATTGCTACCCAATAGTGGTATGAATTTCCTTCGAAAATATTGCAACACCGATTTATGACATTCAGTCCAGTCCAAAATCTAGCAGATATCTTCCTTACTCAACGTGCTGAAAAACTCCAAGTATCCTTTGGCATCTTTTGATCGATTTGCTTGGTCCATTCTTCCGTTGTGAGATTGAACCCAATTCATATCCTTTAAAACAAGTCCTGACCATACTATTGATCTTCGATAGAGGTGTTTCATGGCCTAGACTTGAAGTATAATGCTAAGATCATAAAAGAAATCGGGCTTCTTCTTGCATTTGGTGCATGCAACAAAGATGTCTACCACAATAGTTGGAACTATGGTGAGATCACGCCCGTCGACCCCATGAAAAAGCTTAGACATCATCTTCATGATTCTTATGTTCACCTTGTCATTTGGCCTTGAAAAGAGGAAAATCCAAACTAGTACGTAACCATAGACACAAATCCGTCTCTGAAACCATGCATCCTCAATGTTGATAAAGAAGTCCTTTTGTTGTGCGACGAAACATCCTCTTGAACCAAAATAATGATACAAATGTTTGATTTCTATTAACTCGCTTGCATCAAACCAACTAATATTGATTCTCTCCAGCCTGTAAAATTACTAAGTTCTTTTTTGTCACTCATAGTTGGAAATATCAGACTTTTTCCAGTCCTAAAACCCGACTATTTTTTCCAGAGTAATCGTCATCTCATAGTCGCCAAACTTAAACACTGAATGCTCGGGGTCCCAAACTTGCACTAGGGCGTTAATAATTGCTTTGTTAGGCTCTACATCAATCAGATATGCCAGATGTCCCAAGTACTGTGATACCAGATTTCGCTCCAAAGGGTGTGTAGTGTTTCTTCAATTTTTGAGTAGTTGGGAGATTTTTTTTGATTTATTGATTTTGCACAAGCTACCTATTCTGATTACAAAGAAAGTTATCATCAGACTACCTTACTTAAGGTTTCACCCACTAAGATTTACTAAAATTTAAATGTGATATTCCCATAGAGCAGGTTATGTACCCAAGGATAACAAGGTTGGCTTATTCCTAAAATGGGATTCTCTAAGTGGCATTCCCTCTAGAACTTACACATGATGTCAGTTTATTAAAGTAAATAAATGTGCAATTATTGTAATATGACCTAATAGGAGCCCCTCTTAACGCTAGGGTTAGCCTAGAAATAACATGTCATGCATACTTTATTGTAGTAAACTGGAATTTAAACATGCAATATTCTGTCTAAGATGGGCAGTTTCCTCTAAAAGAGTATCGTGCCAGAACTCTTATTCCTAAGATTGTAAATGCATTAAAAAAACATGAAAGAAATTTCGTTAGTTTATTCAATAAATAACAAATAACACATCGACATAACAAATTGCAGTAAACAAGAAAGCAAGTGAAAGAAATGGGTGGATCCCTTTCTCTCGTGCCTGGTGTGCCTAATAGGGTAAGGCTTACTCTATCTTAGGCTTATTCTACATGAATGCATGAGGTTAGACTCACTAATGCATCTAGACTCTATAAGACTTCGGCTCCCGAATCTTCAGATTGAGGGAACCAAAAAGTAACAAGTCCGTCAATTTCAAGAATCCCAAGTTGGTGATTCGAGTGATCCCTTAGACACCTCTACATGCATAAATGCAATGACCGTATATCTAGGCGGATCGATCTTAATTTCTAAAGGGATAGGTGGGTGGCAACTACCAACAAGAGAAAAAAGGGTAAAAATATATTGAATGCACGCATGGAATGTTTCTTATGAGAGGAGGGAATATAATGCTAATACGCATGGGCTCTAAGAGTAACTAACTCCCTCTCCAAATGCAAGCACGGTCGAATAACAAAGATAATTAAACCATACATCACATAGACAAGAGACGAGGTGTATGAAATGCAAAAAACAAAACCTAAAAACTTAAAAAATAAAAATACAATCGTAACATTCAAACGTGATGGAATAGAAGGGCTAAAGAAGGAAAAAGTGATTAAACCTAGTGCTCGGACCCACTAGTGATTCCTAATGGAGTTGCCAAAATCTGTCATGTCCAAAATTGATGCACGGGTCAGGTCCGTAATTGTCACGCTCGAAAAGAGGAGGTTCGGTCCGGTGACCCTTTCCGAAAAGAAGATTTTTTGAAAAATTGTTCGTGTGTGATAAAAATCGAATTTTTATTGAAAAAGTGTTATTTCAGAAAAATGATAAAAATAAAATAAGGCCGAGACTAAAAAGTGCGACAGTTTTGGCCAACTAATTTTGAAAAAGAATTTTATTTTAGAAAAATAGAGTCGCCACTTGGTGTTGAATTAGGGTGTACCAAGTCACCCAAAAAATAAAACAAAATAAAAATTTAGAAAAAATTTAAAAAATTATTTTCCAACTCCGGTCTACAAAAAACAAAAGAAGAAGGTCTGGGAGTTACATTTGAAGAATGGGAAGGCAAAGGCTCGCTCGTAAGGCACCTTTTCTATCTAACCGAAACTAGTTGTAAGATTTAATCAAATTTTCCTAAGCTAACCCTGAAGTCTATCGCATTTGGATGTGTCTATATGAATGTAGATCCTAAATTTAAATATGACTATCTAGAGGGTCTAAATGTCCCGTCGAGACTTGGTCGGGATTATAGCATTAATTGCGAAATTCGAGTCGAGACCTCGAGGGAGTCACGAGTGTAAAATGCAAAGTGCGATGCAAAAAGAAAAGAAAAATAGTAATATAGGTAATAAGTGATCGAATAGAGGGGGAAATTCAATATAATGGGTACGGAGGACTAATAACTCGTGACTAATATTTTTCTATTCACGGAGAGAAGAATGACTTGTAAATCCACCGTTTCCCACGTAAGTAGACAATTATTTTTAGTCAGAGCACACAAAATGACTTAACTTCTGAGTGAAATGCAGCTTAAATGTCATGGATTGTCGAATATTAAAAATAGATTATAATAATAATAACAATAAAAATAGACCAAAAAATCATGCAAATATGAAAAATTCTAAAAAGGAGAATGTGTGGTGAAATGTGATGAAATGCACACGAGTGAAACTATTATTAAAATAGCCTAAAAGTCTAGTATTGGACTAGTCCTTTCTAAAAATTTTCACTAGCGTTGGACTAGCGAAAAAACGAGAAAAACCACAACTAGTGTTGGACTAGCGTGGTGACAAAATAATTAAGCACAAATCAAAATAATAAACATAATATCGAAAGCAAATAAATATATAAAGACACATGAAAGCACGGAGAAGCATGTAACACGTAAGCATAATATCTGGATGTAAAATCCTAAGGAAAGCAGTAAAACATAGAAGCACACAAAGGCACATAAGTCTTAACTATTACACTGGGGGATTAGCTACAATTTTTAAGGAGAAAAAGTAAAAAGTATCTATTACACTTGCTATTTAAAATACAAAATTTTGTAAAGGTATGAGAAAAATAATTTAACTATTACATCGACTAGATAAATACAAAAGATATGCTAAAATAAAGGAAATTGCGATCTATCTATTACATTGTTGTCCAAATAATAAAATTCGAAACTAAATAACATAAAATAAATAAATATGCAAAAAGTGCATAAAATAAGAAAACACATGAAGAAAAGGCATAAAAGTCACATAGGAGCATATTGGAACACATAAAGGAGCAATTAAAAAAAACGAAAATACCTCTTTTCGAATACCCAGTACAAATACTAATCAAAATAAACAAACAAGTTAAGGTATCTCGATATAAACAAACAAAACCTAAAATATATAAGTATTGACAAATTAGGCTAAGAATGTAAAGTCTAGCAACTAAGGGGACTAAAAATAAATTTTCATGAAGCTTGAGGGATAAAATTAAAAAATCTAACTAATGAAGGGGCAAAATTGAAATTTTACACAAGTCTAAGGGGCAAAATGCAAATTGGAGTGAAGTTGGGGAAGCAAAATAGTAAATTCAGCAGAGTCAAGGCATAACTGCAACTAATTAAAGATTTAATTGAAAGACTAAACTTGGGGGGTCAATTTTGTAATTATGAGGGACTTAATTGCACAAAATGAAATCTTCATGAGGAGAATAAACTACCTAAGCATTCTAAAGGGGCTAAAAGTTAAATATCTATTTCTATAAAATAATTAGAAAAAATAATAGCAAAACAAAAACTAAATTAACTAGCTAAATTAGTTGAGTAAACTTAATTAATTAATTAAATCAAAACTAAATAACGAAGAACATAATCCAAATCAGATGAATAGAGGGAAATTACTCTGTAAAACAACAAGTAAACAAACACCCCCAAATTTCCCAATTATCATTCTTTCTTCTTCCAAGAACAGCAATCTCCCCTTCTCTCTCTCATCGTTCATTCTCTCTTTTGGCTCTCTCTCTCTCTCTCTCTCTCTCTCCCTCGCTCTCGCTCTTTTGTTTCTCTCTCTTTTTCTAATTTCTCTCTTACCTTACTCTTTCTACTTCTTCCTCTCTCTTCTTTCATTCTCCAGTTTTTCTTTCTTTTTGAAATCTGCTCTCTCTCTATCTCTCTCTCTCTAGTCTACTCTCTGTTTCTCTTCTTCCTGCCAGTCACTCTCTTTATTTTTCTTTTTCACTTTCTTTCCTTCGTTTAACTCTCTTTTCTTTCTGCTCAGTCTCCTTTTCTTTATCCATCTCTCTGATTTCGTTTGCTCTCTGTTCTGTCTCGCTCTCTCTCTTGTTTCCTTCTCTTTTTTTAGACAATAATGGGTTGAAGTGGTTTTAGATTTGAGGTCGAAGATGGTGGAATTGGGGGTGTGCAGATTATGGGTCTTGGGGTTGTTTTTCGATGGCGATTGCGATGAACAAGTGATTGATTTGGATGATTTCGTTTGTTGACTATGGCTAGAATTTGGTGGTTAACTATGGGTGGTTTTGGGTTATTAGGTGTTGATGGACGGGCAGATTTGGTGGTGGAGCTAGGTGTGATGGCGAACATTAGTGATGAAAGGATTGCTATGCGACGGTGTTGAGTGGCTGTCTGAGGTCAATTGTGGTTCTGATTTAAAGGGACAGTGGAGGTGTGTGTGGCTATGCATATGTTGCTGATGGTGAGTGGTTTCAAAGGGCTGTGACTACTAGATAGACGAGATTGTGCCTAGTAATGGTGATGGAGGCTTTGTATGGTGGATTTTGGCTTTTATTTGGTGATGGTTGTGACTGTGGGACTGACGTTGGTGGTTTGAGTGATGGTGCCTGGTGAGATTGATTGAGAGCTTGAATGTGCTTTTTTTTTTTGTGGATGGAACTTGGGCTTGATTGTGACTGAGGTTTCAATGAGTGAAATTGCCAATTTTGGGACTGATCGTGATGGATTGGCTGTAATTGTTTTTGCAGGTTGATTTTGGTGAGTTTGTAGGTTGAGTATGTTGCAATTTGAGGGCTGGTTATGATGGTTTACCAATGGTAATTGATCTGGGACTACTTGTGTTGAATTGTGGGTGGCGATAAGTGGCTTGGGTGGTGGAATTTGACTTGGGTTTGAGAGACGGTGGAGGTTCTTAGTGGCATGGGCTAAAGCTAGTGGTTGGAGACTAACGAGGGTGACAATAATAGGATGGCTAGCCAGGTGATTATTTGGTGAACTGGAGTGGGTTTTGGGGGAGCTAATTGGTGGTGATGGAAAGAGTTGTTAGGTGGCAGTGGAGTGATTGAGTTGCTAAATTGGAGCTGGCCTTGGACGATTAGAGTTGAAGATTGGTGGTCTTGTGACTGCCTGTTGATGGTTTATGATTGTGTCTATTTCTTTTAGCTTTTCTTGCAGGTTGTCTGTGATTTGGGATTTGCCTGTAGTGAGGATTTGACTGTCTGGTGGGGTTCTGGTGGTGATTATTGGGGTTGTCCGATAGTGATGGAGGAGTAGGTGGTTAGATGAAGTGATTGGAATTCAATGGGGAAGAAATAGACAAAGGTGATGGGTTGGGACAGTAGTTCTTGTGTAGTTGTTTCAAACTGATTGAGGTTGTTTTGGTTGATTGTTGTGTGTTTATTGAGGGAGTGAGAGACAGCTACTTGCTGTGATAGGGATGGTGGCTATTTTTGAGTGGGCTAATGGTGACGATGAGATTATGGGATGTCCAGTTGGGTGGTGTGGTAGTGAAGGTGGAACAGGGGAGGTTTTGTTACTATGATTGGTGGTTTAAGGAGTGATGGTAGAGAGGTTGGGTTTGTGCCCTGTCTGGTGGTTAGGAATTGGCTGGTGGGGCTTATGGTTCCATGTGGTGACTTGTTTGGGAGCTGCTGGAGTCTGTGATTTTGGTGGAGAAAATAGTTCGATGGGAATGGTAGTGGTGGTTGGAGTTGAGGCTTGGTTGGTGAAGTTGTTCAGGAGAGAATGTCTGGGGATGGGGCTGCTTGGGCTGTGTTGTGGATGTTCCTGGTGGTCAGTTGGTGGTGAGGTGGTGGAGAAGATGGAAGAGGAGATGGTAGAAGAAGAAGAAGAAAGGTGGTTGAGGGAGGAATGATGAAGGGAGGAAAGAAGGGACGGTGGAGGTTGAACGGTGGGAGAAGAAGAGAGAAACCCCAGAGACAAAAACCCCCAAAAAAGAAAGAAGTAAAGAAAAATAAGCCAAAATAAAAAAAATCCTAAAAATTTCAACAACAAAAGGAAAGAGAACCCCTAAAAAAATCAACAACAACAACAAATAATTTTGCAAATGGACTGTTGGGGCTTAAGATGTTACCTTTGTGAAGTCTTGAGTAAGTTGAGTGATTGGACTTTCTCTTTTCTTGTTGAATCTTCTTGAGTTGTTCTTGATTTTTTTTCCTTTTTAATCCTACTAGGTGTAAAAGTAGTGTGTTAGTGAGTGTGTGTGTAGATTCTATTGTGTGAAATCTTAGTGTGTCAGTGTGTGGGTAGAGATTAATGTGTAAAAAAGTAGTGTTATGATTTTCTAATTAAATCTTATTTTTTTATTTTTTAAGGGAGTATTTATAGAGCCTAATGGTCTTTGCCTCTAAGAATACCTCAAAATAATCAAAATGTCACTAGCAATAAAGTTCTAATTTTACCCTAAAAAAATATTTTTGACACACACAAAAAATTAAAATTAACACAAAAATGACAATGAACTCTAAAATTTGCCAAAAAAATTCAAAACTGATTTCAAAATCTAAAAAATAAAGATTAGAGCTTAAAATTGGCTAAAAATACGTTCGGAGTGTGAAATGACTATTTTGCCCTTGTAATGACAAAATAAATAGAAAAATAGCTATTGGCCTTGAAAAAATTGTCAAAAAGTAAAAAATAAGCTTAAAATCCTAAAAACTGAATTTAAAACTCAAAAATTGGTAAAAAAAAAATTCAGGGTGCGAAATAACTATTTTACTCCTGGACAAACAAAAATACATAGAAAAATAGTTATTGGTCTCAAAAAATTACCAAAAATTAAAGATAAGCTTAAAACCCTAGGATATGAATTTAGGACTAAAAAATTGATGAAAAGTGCGTTTGAAATGTAAAATAACTATTTTGCCCCTGAACGCAATATTTACAGAAAAAATAGCAATCATCCCCAAAAAAGTCAAGAAAATTTAGAAACATGCTTAAAAGTTTGAAAAATAAATTTTAAACTTGAAATGAGCAAAAATAGTATTCGCAGGGCGAAATGATAATTTTGCCCCTGTGTTGGCGAAATACAAAAAAATACCAGTTAAATCTAGAAAAATCATAGAAATTAAAAAATATGTATGAAAGCACAAAATATAAACTTAAAATCCCAAAACTAATGAAAAAATATTTGCAGCTAAAAATTACTCTTTTGCCCCCCCAGTCGAGATTGTTGATTTTGTCCCTTTTTGCTAAAAATCGTATTTGACTATGGAACTAGAAAAGAAAGGCCTCCAATATTGGAAAAATAAATGGTGTGTCAAAATTTGGTATCTACAATGAGCAAAATTTGGTAAACAGTTAGCCTTAAGCAATCCTGAATAATTGGCCATAATTTGGTATAGGATGGTTGGAATTGAGTGCCACTTATTGCTTTAGAAACTAGATTCAATGTCTTTTCAAATGGTATATAAAATTCATTCTAGTTCTGCTTCATTATGTATTGATACCAGTAAACTAGAAAACTTGAGTAGAAAATTATTTTAGCAGAGCCTAAATTTGGAAAATCAGCTAAATTGCAAATCAATTTTGAACTAAGTATGTTCCAAATTTTGTTCTAAAAATTTGTTGTATTCTGAGTCTAGTTTGTAATGGTACCAAGTTTATGATTTTCTTATAGATATAACTTGAGTTATGCTCATTTGAATGAATCTAGCGCACGAATCCATGGATGGATCCGTAGGTTTATGATGGCAGATTCCCACCTGTGGATTCTCCCTGGACTAATCTGGTTAGAATCTACGACCTTAGATCCGTGACCCTAGAACCATATATATATATATATATATATATATATATATATATATAGTGTGCGCACACACACATATATCAATAAATGGATTACACACACACCTATATCCATAAATGGATTAGTGCCTAAGTAGAAATGAATAAAGTTTATTACTGAAACTTAAATCTAATTCTTAAGGTATTGATTATTATAGGGTCGCCCAGTGGTTGACTTTCAAAACAACACAAGAGATTATGCCAAGATTTTGAGCAAAGCTTGTGAGTATCTTAAACTCATTTTTATTTACAGATTACTATATAAATTGTGTGATTTCTTGTTGGTACTTGAAATTGAAAGATGTCCGATGGCGAAAATGTGAATGATTTGCCGCAATAATTGTGAAACCCTTTGTTCAATTGATGAGTTTGCTGCTTATTGTAAATTGATATTGTAGACACCAAATTTTGAAGCACCATTTATAAAAAGCATGTATTTTACTTCATTTGGAGATATTTTTAGTTTTCAGGCTAATTGTAATTTTTTATATGTATTGTGACTAAATAGTTATATCAGGGGCAAAATAGTGATTTCACCATGTAAATATTATTTTATTTTAATTTATTTTTTAAATACATAATTTTACTATTTTTATCATTATTTCTAATTTTAATGATTTTTCGGAGTCATTTAGTATTTATTTAAAATTTTAGTATTTTTTAACTTAATGGCACATTTCCCAATGCACTCTTTTTATGAAAATTTTCAAGTGAAAAATTTTATATGCACATTTTATATATTCATAAATTTTCTGTATAAATTTTATGATTTTTAGAGATTGTTTGGTAATTATTTCAATATTTGATCTTTTTTCTATTAATAGCACGTTTTTCAATGTTATATTAATTTTGAACTTTAGGGTGAATTTCATTTATTTATTCCTATAATGCTAAATTCTAGTATTTTCTTATTAATTTTAGGGAGTCCAAGTGTCTTTTATTTTATTTCATTTGTTTTTTTTCCTTTATTTTCTTTACAAATTTCTTCCTTTTATTAAATAAAAAAAAGAGAAGAATAGTAGCAACGTTGATTGCTGTTGTTTGCTTTCTCCTATGGCTGCTAGCAGCCATAACAAAACAGCTTCCAATGGCCATATTCTAGCCACCCTATTTACCAACTCCATCTCTCAGCTAGTCCTCTCATCATCACATTTCAATTCATTCACATCACACTCCCTATTTGCACTCAATCTACCAGATTTTAGGGGATTGTTTTGTTGATTCATCAAATCACATAGTGCACACACAATCCCTTCCTCCTCTGTTTTTCCCTCATTCGGCTCCCTCAATACATAGACAACATAGACACTTGCATTCTCTTTCGACTCACTCACTGGCACACACATTCACTCTTGCATTATCTCCCTCCCTACCCTCATTCACAACACACACGCATAACTCACAATTGACTCTATCAGCTTTCCTTCACTTCAAACTACACTTCACACAATAAACTCACCAATTCACTCACAGCAGCCAGAGACACTCACACTCCCTCTTAGCCTTGCTTCCACTAGCATACACACACAACTCTCCCTGTTTTCTTTTCCCTCAATCCACCAGAAAAACAAACAAACAATACACCTGGACACTCACAACACTCGACCTCACCACATTACACACATATGCACAAAAACACCTCTCACGACCCCCCTCATAACACACCTACACAAAAATATTTTATGCACACCAAGCACAAACACATACACCACAATTCCAGTCCACCTGCAAAATTAAGCACACAAGAAGCACACACTCATCATCTTGACAAACAACACACGACTCACACACATTCATTTGCACATATTCACACATAACATACACACACACATCACGCAGTAGTCAGCCCACACACACACACACACATCCCAGTTCTAGCACACACATGCCCAAATTGCAGCCATAACCACCACCCAAACCAACCCACAACCTCTATCAGAGTGCTAGTTCTGCCCATCTACCATCGCCAGCAGCTGCCAATCCTCCATGTCCAGCCTTCTCCATACACCGCCGGTCAAATAGTCACTGGACATCCACCATCACGCCGCTATCCCCCTTGATTGGAAAGATAAAATCCCCACCCCTTCTTCAATTTCTTTTGTTGATTATTGGGGCAAGTCAGGGGACTATATGTGAAGAACTCGACCGAAGTGAAAGTGAGGTAGGGAGAAATAGAGAGAAAAAGAGAGACAGAGAGGGATAGCCAAAGAGAGGGAGAGATAGAGAGAACAAAGGAGGAAAGAGAGAAAGCAAAGAGTAGAAAGAGATCCAGAAAGACAGAACATAGAAATCGGTTGGGGAAAGAAGAAAGAAGAAGAGAGAAATAGGAGAAAAAGAGAAGAAAAAAATGAAATGACGTAGTTTTGACGTAGTTTAAGTCAAAACTACGTCGTTTTGGATTGTTCGCTTTTATAATTATTTTATCATCACCACCCTTATTTGCCTTTAAGCCCTTAGGATTTTGTCAGATTCTTATTGTGTCCTGAACATTTTTAATTCGCTGCCTTTAAGTCCTTAATGTTTATAGATTTGCCTTTAGATTTTATTTTCCTTTCAATTATATCCAGAACAATTGCAACTTGGTTTAAACTTGCTAGAAATTATATTTTGTCCCCTTTGCTTGTCTAAAATTATAATTTTACCCCTATGTTTTGTGTGAATTACATTTTTACCCTTAAATGTGCTGGAAATTGCATTTTCACCCTGAATGTTGCTGTAAATTACATTTCTACCCTCCAATGTTGCTAGAATTTATATTTTTGCCCTCCAAGTAGCTAGAATTTGCATTTTAGCCCTTGAGTGTTTGCTAAAATTGCATTTTTCACTCTTGAATGTTGCTGGAATTTGCATTTTTGCCCCCAACCTTGCTGAAATTGTATTTTTTTTGTTAATTGTTGCTGTAAATTATGTATTATCCCATTGGCTTGCTGTAATTTACATATTTGGCTTTTAAACTTGTTGGAAATTTTAATTTTTGTCATTATGCTTGCTGGAAATTATATCTCAGACTTTAAATTTGTTGTAAATTATATTATTACTTTAACTATGGTTTGAAATTATAATTTTACCTTTTAGTTTGTTATAAATTACATTTTTACTCTAGAATGTTGCCTAAATTTTCACTTTTAACCGAAAACCTTGGAACATTTTTATTTTTGCCAAAAAAAAAGGATTTAATTAAGTCCTCAAGGCTTTTAATTATTTCTTTTCATATTTTTTATTTTTATTTTATTAAATTTATAATTAATGTTCCAAAATTTGGTCTTTTATCTAATTAATGCTCAAATTAGTTTCTTTATTTCTCTTTTAGTTATTTTGGTAATTCTTATTTGTGTGTTAAAATCTTAATTATGTATTATTGTATTTTATTTTTTATTATTTTTATTTTTTAACTAAACAATTTTAATTTTTTTCTAAATATTTAATTATTGATTTTTTTAAAAATTTTTGTTTATTTTTGCAGTAATTGTTTTGAGCATGTCTATAGTGATTAATATGAAATTATTTAATTAATAGTTTATTTATTTAAATAATGGTATCTTAATATGTTTGTTCATGTTGTTAGCATTTATACCTAGTTTACGAATGGGAGGTACCTCAATTACCCTTTCAATGTCTCTTTATATGCTCCTACGTGTTCCTATGTGTATTTCTATGTATTTTTTTATGTATCTCTTTGTGTTTATTATTATTTTTCATGTGTGAGCATTTATTTATTTACGTCATGTTATTTATTTGAATTTAATTTTAATTATTCAAAGAAATGTAATAGATAGGTAATATTCTATTTAACAAAAAATTTTATATTTAGATAGATAATGTAATAGATAGTTTATATTTTTATCTATTTAACAAAAGCTTATGTATTTTAGATAGAAAATGTAATAGATAAGTTAGATAGGTCATCTCTTATCTTTTTCCATTTTTAGATTGTAATTACGCTTCTCCGGTGTAATAGTTAGGAGTTTTGTGCACTGTGTGCTATGTGCTTATGTGTTTTATTCGCTTTCCCTAGGACTTTGCATCTAGAATATCATGCTTATGTGCTATGTGCTCCTATGTGCTATTATCTGCTTATATGTGATTATCGCTTTAATTTATGTTTTATTTATTTATTTACTTGCTTTATTATGATATATGTATATCGTTGCCACCTAGTCCAACGCTAGTTATGGTTAATTTCGATTTCTTCGCTAGTCCAATGCTAGCGGAGAATTTCTAGAAAATTGGCTAATCCAACGCTAGACTCTTAGGTCATTTAGTGTTAGATCACTCCTCGTGTGCATTTCATATCATTTCACACATTTTTTTTTAGCCTTTTTCATATTTGCATGATTTTTGGTATATATTTTATTATTATTATTATTATCTATTTTTAGCATCCGACAATGTATGACATTTAGGTTACATTTCACTTAGAATCTTAGGTCATTTTGTGTGTGATTCAACTAGAAATAGTCATCTACTTACATGGGAAGCGGTGGATCAACAAGCCGTTCCTCCCTCTGTGAGTATAGAAAGTTATATTTCGGGAACAAGAAATCATTAATTAGTCATTTAAAGAGTGCACACTACACTCTTGGACTATTTGGGATATAGTGTGGTGAAAGGATATTAATTACACGGTAATATTGTCATTGATAGGTGTAGTCTACCATATGACTTTCCTATTCACTTGGGTGGTCATGATGCATTGCTAGACGCCACTCATGATCTATAAGTGCAAATTAATTAATTAGTGAATTAATGATAAATTAAAGTGTTAATTTATCTAGCTCTTCATTAATTAATTAATGAGTTATAATTGTACTTATTGCCAACGTGAATGGAACCTAATGGGTCACACACAATAAGAACATGGTCTTTGGGTTAAATTGCTATTAAGATAAGTATATGATACTTATGGGGTTAATTTATGTGATAAATTAACTTAAAGGACTTATTTATAAATATTCTAAGTCTTGATGGAAATTAGTTTCCTAAAAGGAATTAAGAAGCTATTTGGTTTCCTTTTGGAATAGGTTTCCTAAAGGAATAGGATTAGCTTAAGGCAAGCTTCCTAAACCTTCTTGGTTTCCAATTGCTCTTGTTTCCTTAAAGACTATGATACTACATTTATAAATAAGTCCGTGCCTTGACTCTAGAAAGATTGACGAAACATAACACAAAATCTAGAGAGAGAAAAATTGAGAGCATGTGAGGCGTTTCTCTTCCCAAGAAAAACGCCGCCTCTCTTCTTCCTAATAGTTAGGGTTTCTTTCTTCTTCTTGTGTTCTTCATGAATCATTCAAGGGAGCTAGCACTCAAAAGGCAAGGCAAGCAAGTCCAAAGGTTCCTAAAGATCGTGTTCGTGTGGATACCGTTGGAGGCTCGACACTTGGAGGGCTTTTCATGGTAGATCAACACCTTCATCGAATAGGATCTTGCCCTTTGAAGCATAGAAACCTTCTATGCTTGAGGTATTTGTGCTAAACACCCTTTAATTATATAGATTACATCAAAGAGATCCATGGCTAAGGTAATAAATTTTTAAATTTTTCGCTGCGTTTCTCCCTTTATTACCTAACAGTGGCATCAGAGCCTACTTTGATTATATCTATATGATTTGTATTTATTTAATTGTCATAAATATGGATGGTTTGTTCTTGATGAATTATGTCTCAAAATTGTTTTAGAAAAATCAAGAGTTTGATTTTTAAGATAAGTTCTTAATTGTTTTAAAGTGTTTTAAATAATTAAGATGAGTTCTTAAGGTTGTATTTATGGTTTCTAGACTAATTTTAAGTGCTAAAAGGGTTTTAACACGTCTTGGTTCAAAAGAGTTTTGAAAAACATCAAGAAAAATCATTTTTCGCAAGTTGCAGAAGGCCAACCATGGGCTGAGCTGTGGGTGTTTGCCCACGGCTAAACCCACGGCTAAGAGATCGCATTTTTCAAAGTCTGAGCCGTGGGCTCAGCAGTGGGCACTTTGCTCACGACTCAACCTGCGGCTCATGAGCCATGGGTGATTTACCCACGTCTGGCACCCACAGCTCAAGTCTGTCCGCGAGCCATGGGCACGAGCTGCGAGTAGTGTACCCACGGCTCAAGGCAGAACCCTTGCGAGAAAATTTTGATTTTTTGGAAAAATGTGTTTGTGTGTAAATTTTTGTGAAAAACTCTTTCTGATTTTAATTGTTAAAATTTGGAAGTTGATTTTAGAAAAACTCTTCCCAATTTTTAAGTGTTAAAATTTGGAAAGACAATTTTGGAAACGATAAACCTTCTTTAGCATTTTTGAGACAAATAATCCAAGGATATTAATCTAATTTGATTAGACCATGTGATTTATGATTTGAATTAAATAAAAGTTTATATTATTTAATTTTTAAATAATGTGATGACGTGGTGGATGATTATGGACTATAACCAATGTGATTGAATGGTTAAATTTTCTTATGGGTGGCTTGTATTGGTTTTTAAAATAGGACATGCGTGTCCTGCCTTCTTTATTATTCTCATGTAATTCTCTTCTCACCTAACTCCCCTCGAATGTAACTCGAGGTTTCTTTGTCAATACATGTAATGTACATTGTGTATGTTAGAGTTATGTTTTAATTTTCTAAATTGTTTAGAATAGAATTACATGTGTAATGTACAAAGAAGATGGAAATGGAACCAAGGAGCAACCACGGAGGCTCATCAAGAGTTGAAGACCTCCCAAGGAATGCATCAAGGAGTTGATCACATCCCTTAGGAATTTGACCGTATATTTTCCTTAAGGCTCGAGGAAAATATCTTAGTAACGTCCATAATCATCCACGGTTTATTATGCATGTTTTTATTTTATATGTCGATATATTTTAACTACATGCTATGATGAGACTATATATTGTATAATTAAAATAAAATCCCTCAAATAAAATATTAAGTCACTAGCCTTCTATTATTGTAGTAAAAATCATAGTTCTTACTAAGTGTTGACACGTTGGCCTCCGTCAAGGTCACCTTACCTAGAGCATGTTTTTTTTTTTTACTATGAGATATGATCTCCAAATAATGGGTCTGACTTAACAAAAATGCTTAACTTGTTGGTCTCCATCAAGGTTATGGTGTTTTTGAGGCGATATCAAGTCAATACATATAAGTTGCCTTCCATTATTATAGCAAAAACGAAGAGTTTCTATTAAGTGTTGACACGTTGGCCTCCGTCAAGGTCACCTTGCTCGAAATATGTTCTTGCTATAAGATGTGATCTCTGAATAATGGGTATGACTTAACAAAAATACATAACGAGTTTGGCCTCCGTCAATGTTATGATATTTTTGAGGCAATGTTGGGAAACACATAAGATGTGAATATCAAGAGTTGATACCCAACTATCTAGGAGTCACAAGAGTTGTGATTGATAAAAGTTATCTACCTAATAGAAGTTACCTTTGGGGCCTTGGCCTCCATCAAACCCAAAGTTAATTAGATGGGATCCTAGCCCACTAGGAATCTCCAATGGATTCCCGAATCAATAGATTGAGGGTTATTGATTTGAAGTAAAATAGTGGGAGCAAACCAAATAAATTCAAAACCCACATTTTTTGTTTGCAATTATAACATGAAACAAATACTTGTACTATCTTTTCACTTGTCGTAGAATGAATGTACACATGAACACACTTATCACCCTATATCTCCATTTATATACGATTTTCTTGGACTAGTGTAAGACTTGAGAATAGTTCTTAAGTACAATTGGCTATGTCCTTGATACCCACTTCCACTTGTCCTATAAAGACAATTATAGTTAGGAAATAATGTGCATACAAGATGCATAAAAGATGATAATGATATTGCTACTTATATCATAATGTCATCTATACTTCCTAAGCTATAAAAGTAGCATAAATTGATAGATCTTTTTGTCTGTGATTGTTCATCTCAAAGAGTTATTAGTACACAATCTAGGACCATTAGATATGAGATACCTAAAGAGTAATCTCTCAAGGAAGAAAGGAGCACTTTATTGCTTGTCAAGGGGAAACCCAAGTGTGGTTTTAAGAAGATCCAAGTAGCTATGATAAAGCATAAAGGTGTGATAAAAAAGACAAGTCTAAGGGCACATGTTCCCAATTCTATTGGAAAGGAAATTGTAAGGCTCGTTTCAATACTAAGAAGTTAAAGAGGCTTAGTGAAGCTTCTACTTCTAAGTATGTTTATATTTGAGATAAATTCATCTACTAATTAAGACTATTGGGTATAAGATACTAGATTTGGATCCTATATTTGCAAAAATGTGCAAGGTCTTAAAGCATTGTAGAAAATAAGCAAAGAGAAAGTCAAACTATGTGTAATGAATGGAGCAAGAGTTGCTACACTAGCCATAGAGACTTATACACTTTTTACCAACTGGGCTTGTTCTAGAATTGAAAACATTGTTATTATGTTGTGATACTTACAAAAGAATATGAAATCAATTCACATTAAATGTGAAAAGATTTACCATTACAAAAGGAGAATATATATTATTCTTTTACGTAATGGTGTTCTTTGTGGTATTGGATCATTAATACAAAGTTTTACAAATCCTAAACCTTGATAAGTCCATTCTCAAACATAGACAAAAACTTAAAATTTTGAAACAACTATCCTTCTGGCATTATAGACTTGGTCATGAGAATAAGAAACGCACTTCCAAGTTACATAATAATTGTGTACTTGGACTCATTCAATTATGAATTGATTGAGACATGTGATTCTTATTTACTTTGAGAGATGATCAAAACACATTTTATCATAAAAGGTGAATGTGCTAGTGATCTTCATAGGGCTTCAACATATAGATGTTTTGGCCCAATGTCGATCAATGCTAGAAGTTGTTTATCATACTTCATCACTTTCATGAATGATCATATGCGATTTGATTATGTGTATCATATGATACATACATCCGTGGCCTTTGAAGTGTTCAAAGTCATTAGAATTGAAGTCAGAAAAACAAGTTGACAAGAGTATTAAAATACTAAAGATTTGATTTACATGGATAATATTCAATGTCAAGTGTTTCAAAATAATTAAAGAAGAATGTGATTCTTTCTCAATGGTCTCCACTTGACACACCATTGTTGATGATATGTGAAAGAGGAGAAGTTGTACCCTATGAGATATGGCGCAAACTATGATGAGCCATACTACAAGTCCTAACCTCATTTTAGGGGTTCTTATCTTAGACGCCAACTCCTATACATTCAACCATATTCCGACAAATGTCTATTTGTGGGGTATCCTTGTGAAAACAATAGATACCACTTCTATAAATCCCTTGAGAAAAATGTTTGTCTCAAGAAATGTCTTTTTCTAGAAAAATAGTTTATTCTTAAAAGAGACAGTGGGAGTAAGATAGAATTTGAAAAGGTTCAAGAACCATGAATTGACAAAGGTCAATAGATAGAACTAGAGCTTATGCCACATGTTGATGAGGCGCAACGGAAACTCAAAATACACAAGATTTTCAAAAGACTGGTAGAGTGCGTTATACTGTTGAGAAATATAGATTTCTCACATATGAGATATATAGTTTTCTCATTAGAAAGAGCAATAATGTACTAGTCATATATGATGACAAACCTACTAGTCACAAAGAGGTTTTCTCTAATATAGACTCCTTGACATGGCAAGATGCCATAAAATCCAAAATGGATTCCATGTACAAGAATAAGGTGTAGACCTTGCTCGAATCACCTAAAGGGATAAAACCCATAGGGCGCAAGTAGGTCTTTATGAGAAAGACTAACATGGATGGTAACGTAGTTACCTATAAAGCAAGGTTAATGGAAAAAGGATTCAATTCGAGGGATTGACTTTGAAAGAAACCTTTTCATCAATAGCCATGATTAAATCCATTTAAGATTTTATTTGCAATAGCTTTAAGGGCTCATTCATGGATTCTTGCAAGTGTCAAGGTGTTAGAGCATTTGTTTTGATAAGATAATCAAAAAGTTTGGATTTTCTTGAAAACAAAGACAAGCTTTGTGTAAATGTAAAGTTGAGTGGGAGTATTGTCATTTTCTTGATACTATATGTGGATGACATATCGTTGATGGAAACAACATACTTTAAAAGTAAAGATATGGTTGTCCAAGAATTTCTTAATAAAGGAAAGGCGATCTCTAATCTGGGAATTAAGATCTATATAGATAGATTAAGAGATTGCTTGGTCTCCCTAGATCCAAGTACTTAGGCTAGATGCTAAAGGGTTTAGCATAGTGTAATCGAAGAAGGGGTTTTACCTATGTGATAAGATATTACTCTTTCGAGAGACATGTGCCTTTGACACTTGTTGAGATTGATAGCATTAATACATCCCGTATGTTTTTACAATGGATTCTATTTTGTATGCTATCCTATGTATGAGACCCGATGTCTCCTTGCTTTAAGTGTTACAAGCAATTCTAATAAGTGTCACTAGATGGTTATTCTTAAATACTCGAGTAGCACTAAAAGACTATTCTTGACTATGGAGATCACACTTAGGAAGTGTGTGGATTTAAAGATACAAACTTTTAATCCAATAGGGATGATAAGCAAATCATGTGATGAATTGGTGTTCACGTTGAATTGTAGTAGATAAAAACGTTTTATGATAGACACTACAACATATTTTACAACAAAGGCGAGTACATGGTAGCTTTAGAAGTTATTATGGATCAAGGGATTCTTTGTTGAACAAAGAAAAGTTCCTTCCATTGTTTTATGAAAACAATTGTGCCATCGCTTAATTAAGGAACTAAAATCTCATCCATGATCCTAAAATGTAGGTTCGTGCCACCATCTATTTGTGGAAATAGTTTGGTACAAATGATGAAAAGATAGAGGAAGTTTCCACAATGTAAGTGTCACTAATCCTTTCACCATGGCCTTGTCCTAGAATAGGCATGATAGTCATGCTCATGGCCTAAATCCTATAGGTGATTGGTTTTAGTGCAAGTGGGAGTTTGTTAGTGTATGCCCTAAAACCAAGTTGGTTTTTGAGATTTTTATTACGCTTATTTTGTGTTATACTTATATATGTGGCATTTTCGTTGTCATTTAATACTTGTTATTAATATTACTTGTTTATTTGATAAAGTCCATAGAATATTAACTGTGTATAAGAGATTGTAAGAGTTGTAATGATGAGACTCTTATTACACATAAAGTTATATTCTTAAATATCCCTAGTCGTAGTATTAATGAGATTGGACATCATTAATATGGGAAGACTAGCACATACTTTGCCTCTACTTAAGGTAAGTAGTAGTTGATTTCGTTAACTATGGTGTGCGACACCTAAGCTGGTATGTGGATGCTTGTTAGAGAACAAGTTCATTGGATTGATCCACCAAGAGTTAATATTCATAGTGCTAATAAATTATACTCTTAATGGCAATGGTGTAAGTGATCCTTAGACTTGAGATTACCATGGTATCTTGAGTGTGAATTGCTATGCTTTGACTCTATTGCTCGGTGCTCGTAAAAGAGTTGCCCATACGATAGAGATTGGGTATAGTATGAAGCATGGAAGGATAGTGAGTAATCGATATAGGATTTACCACTCCTTATTATAGGAGAGTATATCCCACATTGACCACTTGTTGAAATATAACTTAAAGAATCTTTTGCGCAAAAGTGAAAGTATGACTTGAAAGAGTTTCAGGGTTATACTTTTATGGAAAGTTATATTTCGGGAATAAGAAATCATTAATTAGTCATTTAAAGAGTGCACACTACACTCTTGGACTATTTGGGATATAGTGTAGTGAAAGGATATTAATTACACGGTAACATTGTCATTGATAGGTGTAGTCTACCATATGACTTTCCTATTCACTTGGGTGGTCATGATGCATTGCTAGACGCCACTCATGATCTATAAGTGCAAATTAATTAATTAGTGAATTAATAATAAATTAAAGTGTTAATTTATCTAGCTCTTAATTAATTAATTAATGAGTTATAATTGTACTTATTGCCAACGTGAATGGAACCTAATGGGTCACACACAATAAGAACATGGTCTTTGGGTTAAATTATTATTAAGATAAGTATATGATACTTATGGGGTTAATTTATGTGATAAATTAACTTAAAAGACTTATTTATAAATATTCTAAGTCTTGATGGAAATTAGTTTCCTAAAAGGAATTAAGAAGCTATTTGGTTTCCTTTTGAAATAAGTTTCCTAAAGGAATAGGATTAGCTTAAAGTAAGCTTCCTAAACCTTCTTGATTTCCAATTGCTCTTGTTTCCTTAAAGACTAGAATACTACATTTATAAATAAGTCCGTGCCTTGACTCTAGAAAGATTGATGAAACATAACACAAAATCTAGAGAGAGAAAAATTGAGAGCATGTGAGGCGTTTCTCTTCCCAAGAAAAACGCCGCCTCTCTTCTTCCTAATAGTTAGGGTTTCTTTCTTCTTCTTGTGTTCTTCATGAATCATTCAAGGGAACTAGCACTCAAAAGGCAAGGCAAGCAAGCCCAAAGGTTCCTAAAGATCGTGTTCGTGTGGATACCGTTGGAGGCTCGACACTTGGAGGGCTTTTCATGGTAGATCAACACCTTCATCGAATAGGATCTTGCCCATTGAAGCATAAAAACCTTCTATGCTTGAGATATTTGTGCTAAACACCCTTTAATCGTATAGATTACATCAAAAAGATCCATGGTTAAGGTAATAAATTTTTAAATTTTTCGCTGCGTTTCTCCCTTTATAACCTAACACCCAAGTAGGCAAATTTTTTGCACAGTTCATATTTATCCTTTTTTTCAAAGAAATTAATACGTCATTTTTTTCGTATCCCCCACCCTCTCATCTCACTTTACACAGAAAGTGATTTGAAAATATATTTCATCACACTTTAAACTGATATTTTGACTTATAGGTTCCTAAATAAAGTCATGATTTTTTTTTGTTTTATTGTAATGTTGTGTCCTGTGACTTCATGGAGACTCAATTTTTTAATCAAATAAATTTGAAGTCAAAAATTTCTTTTGTACAGTTCACGACCCATCTTTCTCAAAGAAGTTCTACATTATTTTTCAAATTTTGCATTTTCGCTTATTCTAACCTGCTTTAATAAACTAGCATCATACATAAACCCTAGAGGGAATGCCATTTTGGAAATCCCATTATAGGATAACCGTCCTTTTGTCTTGGGTACATAACCCTAAACAGACATGCACGTTTAAATTTCAGTAAATCCTGGTGGGTGAAACCCTAGGTAAGATGATCTGACACAGTCATATTTTTGCACTAGAATAAATAGCCCACGACGTATCAAGCAAATGTTAACAGTCCCGCCCGAAATCCGAAAGTGACCGAGGCTCCTCCTACCTAGTGAGATTAACCAAGTAGCAGCATTTTTAAAACCCATTGGTAACTTTAAGAAAATAAAGACAAACAGATATTTGGTATAAGTTTTGATTCATCTGTGGGACCCTGATTGTTCAGTATTTAGGATTAAAGACAAGGAATTGACCATTATAGTTAAAGAGGTAGCCGGCCTACTTAATTTGCTAGTGGAACGGACGATCATGATCTTTCCATCTGTTTCTTGAAAAGTCGAGTTCTGCCGTTTCACAGGATTAAAGTAGTAAGCACTACAAGGTTCATATCAGAGTATAAGTGTGAAATTCTTGTTTGATAGGTTTGCAGATAAGGACGGATTTGACAAATATTCAGGGGACTTCACACTTGCATCCAAGACAGCATGGGCATACAAGAGATTTTGGATGTATGGGTTTGTCATGGCAGGAACTTACCTATTTCCAAGAGAGGACAAGAAGATCAGTTTTAAGATAATTAAGCTCATGTCCAATCTTTTTTCTGGAATCAGAGGTCAAAGGACTTCCATAATGCCAACTGTGTTAGCCGATATATTCACTGCCTGCACCAATTGCCAGAGAAGAACAAATTTCTTTCATGCATCCAACAGGATTTTGCACATTTGGGTAATGGAACACTTCAAGAGTCACTCGTCTATTCTCAACAATTTGCCATTAATCGAGTATAATTGGATAGTCACACATCACAGAAGGGTTGATGGAAATAGCCCAATGAGAACAGTATCAGTATGCCTAGATTTTCTGATGACGATACCAGATCAAAAGATTCGGTGAGTTTTGGACTGGATGGATTGTATCAAACTAGCTCTCTGCACCAATTTAGCTGACTTCGTACCTTTGCTGAGAACTTAAGGTATCGCAGCTTGCACTCTAAAAAGGTTTCTTCGACAGATGGGGCGTATATAAGGGTTACCACCGACACTTGATTTAGCGGATTTTCTTATCATCTTTGACAAAGGTATTTGTTCCAGCAACATCCCTAGAAGATCAGAACTTGTGAAAGCACGAGAAAGTCAATATACAGATCGAAATCTCCTGTTCGATATGAAGAACAAGAGTATCCCTGTAACTACTCTGCAATATGACGAGTGGCTTGAGAATCAGAGCCATCTAAAAGAACAAGCCATCATTGACCCCATCGAGGAAATCGTTCATTTGAGAGCCATATTAGAAACCAAAGATCGTGAATTAATACAAGCAAAGTAGAATTCTGAGAAGAACAAGGAGGCATATGAATCTTTCAAACAACTTTATACAGAAGCGAAACAGGAATTACGAGAGAAGAAAAGGAAATGTTTGGAGCTGAAGGATGACATCAACCATACGATGAACAGGTACTCTTGGGAGCCAGATTGCAACAAAGCTCAACGCCTAGAGGACCAATTGAAGAGAGTTTTAGATTGTGTAGAAGAGTTGACAGAATGATGTACTATTTTGTTTCACTGTATCTGATGGCAGTAAAAGTAGTGAAATATTTTCTCTTAATGCTCAAATGTTACGAAAGTTGACTAAATTACCAAGCCGAAATTCTTCTTGCTCCAATATTGAAAGAGGGGTCTCACCCTAAAGGATTGCATCTCATACTAGATTTACCATTGACATAATAAGAACACCCCCTAGGACATGCATCCGAACCATTTATATACTTGCTAATTTTAGTCTTTTTCTTTTTCTTTGTGATAATAAAATTGACAGTGACACTGATGATGGGACGACTAAACCTTCTTTCTTTCTGATGTATATTTCAGATACTTGTAAAACATAACTTCCTTTCACCGAAACCCCATTCGTACGCGGTCTCGTATTAGACAGTTACATATAAACATGAGTGTTCCTACTGAATCATTCGAAGGACTTATTGGAAATCAATCTTCAGAATTAACAGCATTAAAGGTTCAGATGGATGAGATATTGACTAAAATGAATAATATGACCTATGAAGCATTTTCTCATAACCAAATTATTGTTCACTTTAGCAGTAACATGAACAATAACTGCTCTACTTATACTGTACCCATCACTTGGGAACTTCCGCAACCCCAATCTGATGTGAGCTGAAATGCCCCAAATGCAAACACAATATCTTAGCTATTTCAGTGCAAACTCTATTCCTCAATACCCAAAACACCCAAATGCCTCCTCCACCTCCAAATACTCAAAACTCTCAAATACTCATTCCAGTTCCACCCAGCCCTAGACACACCCAAAATACTCTGAACCAACCCCAATACCCCCAACAAGCCAACCATTTTCCTCTGAACACTCTACCACCACCGATCCTCAATACAAATCAGTTGATGCTAGACCCTAGATATCAAGTAGGAGTGGATCTGTAGCCTTATAATAGAGATGAGAATCTAAGCATGATAGAAAAAGTCCTGTGACGAAGATTAGATAGGTTCGATGACTTCATCAAATAAAGCCAATGATTAGATCGGTACGGTGGTTTGAACTATGATGATTTCTGTATGTTTCCTGATACTCAGTTACCTCCAAAGTTCAAGGTAGCAGAATTTTCTAAATACAACGATGCTGGCGACCCCATATTGCACATTAAGATGTTCTGTAACAAGTTAGGCAAACTGATCGGGGATGAGAAATTATCAATGAGGTTATTTGAGGAGAGTTTAAAGAAGGATGCATTAGAATGGTATTTAAAATTAGATTTTTTAAAATCTGAAACTGGACTGACCTCTCCACAGCATTTATCAAACAGTATGAGTTCAATTGAGATTTGGTACTAGATAGATTTTTCCAGGTAGAATTGAAGAAAAAATCTGCAGAAAGTTATGTAGCTTATGGGCAGCGTTGGCGGAGTGTGACGGCTAAAGTAAATCTGCAAATTAATGAGAATAAAATGGTAAAATTATTTATCGATGCCCAAGACCTGCCTTACTACTAGGCTGTCGTAAGCTCAATTGAAAAGACCTTTGCCCAAGTTATTGAGCAGGTAGAAGCTATTAAAAGAGGGGTAAAGAAAAGAAAGGTAGTGGACATGGCTGCTATGCAGTTGCAAGTTGAATCGTTACAAAATGGTAACAATCTGAAGAAAACAGTTAGGAAAAAGCCTGAGAAAATAGAAGAGGAAATATCTTTTGTAATAAATCAAGGCCTAAGTCTCAACCCCAGGTTTCAAAACAAGTCAAATTATCATTCTCAATACCCACGATACCTTCAGTCGGTACATCTGTCACCTATTTATCCCCAATACCCTCAATCTATTTTTAACACCCAAGCCCAACCAACAAATATCCACCATTTTACCCAAATACCCAACCCATGTTCCAAAACCCTCGAGCCACACAAAATAACTTTTATCCACCCATGCAGAACCGCCCGTAGCCTACTTACCCTGACAATTATACTCTACCCAATCAACCTCAAAATACAATCGGTCCGGCGACCCCTCCACAGAGATGGCCTAGGGCTTTCACTCCCCTTGGTTGTCCTTTGGACCAAATATATGACCAATTAGAGCAACAAGCAAGATTAGCACAATACCACAGAAAATGTTTCTTAATGGGTTACCCCTCAACTATGATCATCAAGACGTCTGTACTTACCATTCGGGAGGTCAGGGCACCCCATAGTTAACTGTTGGGTTTTGAAGCACAAAATTCAGAACATGATTGACGATGAGGAGATAGTATTGAGAAGAGGGAGAGGATAGGCTCCAAATGTGGATAACAATCCTTTGCCTCATCATGGGTCTACTGTTAGGATGATTACTTTGGATGAAGAGTTTGATGACCCTTTTGAGATGATAGTTGCGATTGAAGAGATAGTGGGCGTTACTGATAGGGATGACAGACGAGTTAGAATGATGTTATTAGGAAAGGAATTCATGAGTTAGTATATGGATGACATTTTTGCCAAAAATTTGACATCACCTGTAACCCAACCAAAAGAATTGATTTTGTTAGAAGAAGTACTGTCAGTCACCAACTCATCAAGCCAGCCAATTATCCTAGATGTTTCACTATTTGAGTTGAAAATTTAAGAACCAAAAATCATTAATATGCCAGATAAAATGCCAACTGAAGATTTACAAAGAGTGCCCTGGAATTACGGAAGCTCTGAACTGAATAATAATGTCTCTGCAATTATGAGATTTGGGAGAGTGCTTGTTGAACCAGAGATTGTTGTTCCAGCTAAGGGAAAGGAGAGCACACTATCCCCTAAACCGCCAGTCAATGAGAAAAAAATTGAAAGATTTTTGAAGATTTTGAAAAAGACTGAGTATAATATGGTGGAGTAGTTGAGTCGCATGCCAACACAAATTTCAATTTTAAATCTTTTATTGACATCTGAACTGCATCGAAAGGCTCTTTTAAAAGTTTTGAATGAGTTTTAAGTTCCCAAAAACATTTCTAGTGAGAAGTTAACCGAGATAGTAAAAAATATTTTGACATCAAATCAAATTGTCTTTTCTGAAGACGAGTTGACTCTTGAGGGCATAACAAAGGCTTTATACATTTCTGTAAGGTGTAATTAAAAATACTTGCTCAGAGTTTTGATTGACAACGGATTCGCATTGAACATCTGCCCATAAAACACTTTGCAAAAGTTAGGATATTTATGGTCGCAAGTTCGTCAATCACTGACCGTTGTTAGAGAATTTGAAAGTTCGAGAAAGCAAAACTATGGAAGAGATTGATTTGGTGCTCGAGATGGGTCCAACTCAATATCAGGTTATCTACCAGGTCATGAACTTTTTCGGGATATACAATATTTTGTTAAGGCAACCATGGATTCATTCTTCCAGGTCAGTGCCATCATCTCTGCATCAAATAGTAAAATTCATTATAGATGATAGATTAATTACTATTTTTGCTGAGGATGATTGCACCATGATAGTAAATCGGGGTATGCTGAAAAAGCGAAGGACGAGTTATCACTTGATCGGGGATTCCGTGCTTCAGATGTCGAATATGTTAACTGGATTCTAGAAAGAAAGCCACCTGTTCAGGCATTATTGCCTAACACCAGTATCATGATAGTTAAGGAGTTGATTAGGGTAGACTACCAACCAAAGAAGGGTATTAGAAAGATGCTGTAAGGAATTACAAAACGTATTCAGCTGCATGAACAGAAAAATACCTTTGGGTTTGGTTTTCACCCAATTGGTAAGGATTTAAAGGAAATGAGATAGAAGAAGAGAGATGAAAAGGAAGGAGGGCAGGTTTCACTTTATATTCCCCCACTATATCACAGTTTCTCAAGGTCATCAAAGATCATTATTTCTGAAATATGCAATGAGGACTATGATATTGAAGAAGGGATGAGCCGTCTTTTTATTAGAATGAGTGGTACAAGGGGATCGTCTGTTGCTACTAACTTTAAGGAAATCAAGAAAGAATTATTGAACAATTGGACATCTGATTATCTCCCTGTTCGGAGGGAGTTTCAGTAAATTTGGGATTGTCTTTTGTTCAAAATTCATTTCTAAATGGAGCCATGAAATGAATTACTTTCTCAAAATTTATTTTGGTGTTAGGCTCTGACTTTCTTGCATTAACTTTTGAAAGAAACTATTCTCAATTTTTTTGTATATCGAGAAAGTTTTTTGTCAAAATCTTAAAATAGTTTTTATCTTTTTTCAAAAGCTAATGCTAGCTTATGATTATAAATATCTTCTTTTGAAAAATGTAAACTTTCATTCAGTAAATTAAAAATTTATTTATTTATGTTTTATTTATTTATGTTTGCATATTTTTGTTTCATTTTCAGATGTCCAAAAATAACTGCCTATGATCCTTTGGATGTCACTTTGTTTGAAACTGATAAGTTTAACTTCGATATCTCTCTAAATTCTGAAATAATGCAAACCCTTAATAAGAGTAAAAGCGATATCGAAGAAGATTATGACTCCGTATTTAAGAATCTTGAACAATACGAAAAAAAAATCCAAACATAACTTGGAAGAAACAGTAACTATCAATATTGGCATTGAGACAGAAGTTAAAGAAGTTAAAATCAGTGTTCATTTAAACAAGAGGCAAAGAAAAGAGATGATTGAATTTCTCACACTGTTCCAGGATGTATTCGCATGGTCCTATGATGATATGCTTGGGTTTCCACAGACATAGTAGTTCACAGATTGCCTACGGATCCAAACTTTTCCTCCAGTAAAGCAAAAACCTCGCAAATTTAAACCAGAAATGAGCCTCAAAATTAAAGAGCAGATAGTCAAGCAATTCAATGCCCAAATCATTATTGTGTCTCACTATCCTATTTGGCTATCGAACATGGTTTCGGATTCCTCAAAAAGTTAGGAGAAGTGCGAGTTTGTGTGGATTATCGAGATTTAAACAAAGTCCAGTCCAAAAGATGATTTTTCTTTGCCTAACATTCACATCCTATTGGACAATACTGCTGGACATGAAATGGATTCATTTATTGATTATTTTGCTAGATATCATCAACTTTTGGTCAGCAGAGGAAGATAGGAAAAAGAAGCATTCATGACTCCGTGGGGAACATTCTGTTACAGAGTTATGCCCTTCGGACTTGAAAAATGCTGAGGCTACCTATCAAAGGATTATGACTACACTGTTTCATGACATGATACACAAGGAGATAGAAGTTTACGTAGGATGACATTATAGTCAAGTCCAAAAGAGCTGAGGATCACTTGGTAGATTTGAGAAAGTTGTTTGAAAGATTAAGAAGGTATAATCTGAAATTGAATACCTGCAAAATGTGCTTTCGGGTCTCCTTGCTGGCAAGTTACTGAGGTTTCATTGTTAGTAAGAAGGGTATTGAGATAGATCCCACCAAGATAAAGGCTATACGGAAAATGTCAATCCCAAAGACACAGAAAGATGTGAAGAGTTTCTTAGGGAAGCTTAATTTCATTGGCAGATTTATTGCTCAGTTGACTCTCACTTGTGAGCCCCTGTTTAAGCTGCTAAGAAAGAATGCCTCAATGGATTGGAATGGAGATTGTTAGCGGGCTTTTGATAAAATTATAGATTATCTGTTGAATCCTCCTGTCTTAGTATCGCCAAAGCCAGGTCGACCACTTATCATGTATCTCTCAGTGTTAGATAGAGCTATGGGTTGTGTTCTCGGTCAGCATGATAATTCAGGCAAAAAGGAGCAAGGCAATCTATTATCTGAGCAAAAAATTTACTGCCTATGAGGTAAATTATTCATTTTTGGAAAGATTGTGTTGTGTATTGGTTTGAGCTGCTCAAAAATTGAGACATTATCTCCTTGACCATACCACCTATCTCATATCTCGATCAGATCCAGTTGAGGTACTTGCTTGAGAAGCCAATGCCCACTAGGACACATGGCCAAGTGGCAGATGATTCTCAGTGAATTCGATATTGTGTTCACAACTCAAAAAGCAGTCAAGAGTCAAGTAATTGCTGATCATCTAGCAGAGAACCCTTTGGAAAATGATTATGAGCCCTTGAATACCTATTTTCCTGATGAAGATATTTTGTTTGTGGGGACAGGCTGAGGATATTAATGAAGAATCTTTAGGATGGAGATTGTTCTTTGATGGTGCTTCAAACTCTTTTGGGGCTGAAATTGGGACAGTCTTAGTGTTACTTGAAGAAAAACATTACCCTGGTATTGCTAAACTGAAGTTTTCCTGCACTAAAAACATGGCAGAGTACAAAGTTTGCATTCTTGGTTTAAAAATGGCATTAGATATGTATATCAAGGATTTGACAGCGTTCAGTGATTCTAATTTACTAATCCATCAAACATTAAGAAAATGGATGACTCGAGATTCTAAAATAATTTCATATCATTGTTGTTTACTCACCTTGGCTCGACAATTCAAAACTTTGAAATTCACGCATATCGTGCGTACCCGAAATGTCTTTGCAAATGCCTTAACAATTTTATCTTTCATGATCTCTCATTCTGATGGTATTGTGATTAAACCCATTTTTATCAAGATTTAAGAGGAACCAGCGCACTACCTGTGCATTAAGCAGGAACCTGATGGCCTTCCCTGGTTTCATGATTTGAAAGAATATTTGAAAAATGGGTCTTATCCTCCAGGTGCCAATACAGCGGCTAAGAATTTGCTTCGAAGGATTTCTATGAGATTTTTCTTGAACGGGGAAATTATATACAAAAGGTCAAGCGATTTGGGTTTATTGAGATGCGTCGATGAGAAGGAAGTTGAGTATTTGATGAAGGAGATACATGGTGGCATATGTGGGCCACATATGAACGGACACTTATTGGCAAAGAAAATCATGAGGACAGGATATTTCTGGCTCACCATGGAGCATGACTGTGTTGAGTTCGTCAAAAAGTGCGTTAAATGTTAAATGCATGGTGATGTGATGCACGCACCTCATTCGGAGCTTCATAGTATGACTGCTCCTTGGCCTTGTTCAATGTGGGGAATGGATGTGATTGGAGTTATTGATCCTCCCACTTCAAATGGTCAGCGATTTATCTTGGTGGCAATAGAGTATTTCACTAAATGAGTTGAGGTCGAGTCTTACAGGCACGTGACTAAGAAAGTGGTAGCTGATTTTTTGAGAAATCATATTATCTGTCGTTTTAGGATACCAGAGACGTTGATCACGGATAACGCGAAGAATCTCAATAACGACATTGTGGATAGGTTGTGTGAACAGTTCAAAATCAAGCATTGAAACTCTGTCATCTATAGACCATAGATGAATGGAGCTGTAGAGGCTGCCAATAGGAATTAAAAGAAGATCATTCGAAAGATGACTGACACGCATCGAGATTGGCATGAGAAGTTGCCTTATGCATTGTTGGCATACAGAACCATTATAAGAACTTCTATTGGGACGACTCCATATTCTTTTATGTATGGGATGGAAACGGTGTTGCCAGCGGAAATTGAGATTCCTTCTCTGCGTATATTGATAGAAGCCCAGTTAGAAGAAGCTAAATGGGTTAAGCAACATCATGAGCAGTTGGTATTGATTGATGAAAAGCGGTTGAATCCCGTTTGCCATGGACAGTATTACCAAAGACTAATGGCTGTGCTTATCAAAAGAAGGTTAAACCTCGCCAATTCGAAATAGGAAACAAAGTTCTGAAGCGAATCCTTTCAATTCAGGAGGAGGCAAAAGGGAAATTCGTTCCAAATTGGCAAGATCCATTCATTGTAAAAAAAGTATTATCAAGAGGAGGTCTTGTCCTAGCCGAAATGGATGGTCAGGTCTTTCCCCAAATCATTAATTCAATTATGGTAAAAAAAAATTTTATATTTGATTTTGTAAATTTTCTTTCAAAAAATTTTATTGCAAGAAGAAGATAGGTCAAAGGTGGGCCTTTTTTCTTTTTCATAAAACATTTTCTTCCACTCGTTGTCCTCTTTGAGCTTTCAGAATTTATAATTTTCGTTTGACCACCTACTTGAAGGTCACATCCTACACTGAGGCAACTTTTGTACTGAATTTATCCCACCCTTAAGCAATTTCTTTGCCTTGATCTTACCCCATACTGGGGCAAAAAAAAATTTTCGTTTTGTTAGTTTTTCTCAAAAAAAAAAAAAAAAAAAAAAAGAAAAGTAAGTAAAAAAAAACTGGGGCAAATTTAGTTTAGGATATGAAAAGAGAGCCCTAAAAGCAAGTAGTAAAGTTGTGATGAATTTTCTTAAGGAAAAGAAAGATTGGCAAATATTGGGATAAACCTTTGCAAATGTGACATCAAGTTAATTAAACCTCTCATAAATTCTGATTTCCAAGCTTGACGTTTTTGACACCTCACCTGACCCCATTACAAAAGTCGAGAATGTTACCAACCTCCATCTTTATCTTGCAATCATTTTTTAAAAATAAAAAGGGCATATGATGTTAATATATCTATCCCGAATCATCAAGGGAAGATTGCCTTATTGATGTCAAATGTTTTTCAAATACTAGTTTGTTTTAATGAGAAGGGGAACGATTGTTCAGGATTTAAATGTTGTTTGCTCTCATCCTACTCCACAAAAGCGAAAACCAAAAAGGGCGCCTCAAAAAAAAAGAAAGAAAAGAAAAAAAAACCAAAAAAAAAAGAGAAGAAAAGAAAGAAAAAAAAATGGGTGGGGGGAAACCGCAATGAAAACCCAAAAGGGCGTTATGGTTGGGAATTACAGTTAAAGGCTCACAAGGGAAAAAGTCATGCATAGTGGCATTTGAATTCTTTTGGAAGCTGGTGACTATAGTTACTTGAGGTTTTTCTTCAGTATTGATCATTTTGTGACAATCTCGGAGTTCAAATAGGATAACATCTAAAGGATCAAAATGGCAGATGTTTCAGAGTTATCTTCCGAAAATTCATTTCTCCAACCAAGCGTAACAGTTTTTATTTATTATTTATTTATTTATTTTTCTCTAATTAGGAGTTGCACGCACTTAATTTGAAATAATATTTACTGTACAAAATGTTCATACATTACTGCATATGAAATATTTTTGGCAAATTTATGTTTTTGAAATTTGACGTTTGTTTCATTTCTATTGGAATAAAAGGCAAAAACAATCTTAAATTTATTGAAAGTTGAAAGTATACATTGATTGAATGATTATTTGGGAATATTTGAACTGAGGCGTGCATCAGAGTCTATTGAATTTGGAAAACTTACAAAAAAGTAAAGCAAGAAGTCGTATCAAAGATTCAAAAGGGCAATACTCATGTTTATATGTGCCAGTAGAGTAAAGGGATTGTCAAGTGGTGGCATCACTTTTGGCAATTATAGCTGTCTTCTCTGTTTTGCAAATGAAGTTACATCACCATCATTAAAGGTCTTCATCGAAGATACAAAACTGGGGCAAATATATATATATGTGTGTGTGTGTGTGTGTATTTTAACGATGATTAAAGGCAAGCATTCAATTCAAATACTGATTTCAAAAATTGACACTGGAGTAAATTTTTTTTAAAAAACTGATTTTTCATGGATTCTGATGCCTTGAATTTAAGGCAAAATGTTGGGTGAGACTGATTTACACTGGGGCAAATTGAAAAGTGGATAACAAATTGATTTCATTTGATTACTGGGACAAAATTTTCTTTTTTTTTTTAAAAAAAGATTGATTGCAAATAGATTTTCATGTTATACAGGTCTCAAGTTTGAAAAATATGATTTCGAATTAATTTGATTCCATGCACTGGGGTAAAATTTAAAAAAAAATTTTTTTTTTTTACGGTTTTGTTGATTTGGATGCAACGTATAACAATTGTTTTTAAGTTTTTCTATGTCATTATTTTCTCTATGCATCTGTCTAGCAGCCTGGTCGACATCTGTTTATTTATGTTTGCAAGTCTAGCAGCTCAGACCTTGCATTGCATCCTATGATTCCTGACAGTCTAAGATCATTCGTTTATATTTCTAAGTTGGCAACCCAACTTTGTATTCATCAACCTTGGCAACCCAAGATCATGCATCCGTTCAGCAGTCTAGTCGGCATCTGTTTATTTATGTCTTCAAGTCTGGCAGCCCAAACCTTATATTGCATTCTATGATTCCTAACAGCCCAAGATTATTCATTTATATTTCTAAGTTGGCAATCCAACTTTGTACTCATTAACTTTGACGGCCCAAGATCATGCATCCGTCCAGCAAACTGGTTGGCATCTGTTTATTTATGTCTTCAAGTCTGGCAGCTCATACGTTGCATTGCATTCTATGATTACGGGCAGCCCAAAATCATTCATTTATATTTTTAAGTTGGCAACCCAACTTTGTATTCATCAATCTTGGCAGTCTAAGGTCATGCATCCGTCCAGCAACCTGATCTGCATCTGTTTATTTACATTTGCAAGTCTGGCAACCCAGACCTTGCATTGTATTTTTATGATTCTTGGCAGCCCAGGATCATTCGTTTATATTTTCAGGTTGGCAGCCCAACTTTGCATTCATCAACCTTTGTAGCCCAATGTCATGCATCCGTCCAGCAGTTTGGTCAGCATCTGTTTATTTATATTTTCAAATATGGCAGCCCAAACCTTGCATTGCATTTTATGATTCCTGGCAACCCAAGATCATTCATTTATATTTCTAAGTTGGCAACCCAACTTTATATTCATCAACCTTGGCAGCCCAAGGCCATGCATCCGTCCAGCAACCTGGTCGGCATTTGTTTATTTATGTCTTCAAATTTGACAGCCTAGACCTTGCATTACATTATATGATTCCTGGCAATCCAAGATCATTCATTTATATTTCTAAGTTGGCAACCCAACTTTGTACTCATCAACTTTGACAGCCCAAAGTCATGCATCTGTCCAGTAGCCTGGTCGGCATCTGTTTATTTATGTCTTCAAGTCAGGCAACCCAGACCTTGCATTGCATTCTATGATTCCTGGCAGCTCAGGATCATTCATTTATATTTTTAAGTTGGCAACCCAACTTTGTATTCATCAATCTTGGCAATCCAAGGTCATGCATCCGTCTAGTAGCCTGGTCGGCGCCTGTTTATTTACATTTTTCAAGTCTGGTAGTCCAAACATTGCATCTAGCTTATCAATATTTATTTTGTCCAATAGTCTGAACTTATTTTTGTCTATTAGTTTAAGCACTTTATTAGGTCTTACAGTCTTTACTGCTTTATGTTATCTTTGTTCAGCAGTTCGAATGCTGCATTTCCTTCTCAATTTTGATCACAAAAAAAGAGAAAAAAATTTGAATTCTTATGTTACCATTTGCAGTTGTGTTATCATTCACGTCAACAGTTCACTTGCATCCGAACTACGTTTTGACCTGATTCCCCTAGATGGGATACGTAAGTAGCTCCTAATGAGTTCGGTCAACTCTTTTATTTGCATTGGCACGTTGTGTTCATAGTTCATCGATTTAAACTACATTTGACCTGATTTCTTTCATTGGGATACGTAGGCAGCTCCTAGAGAGCCTGGTCATTCCTTTTACATTTCATACATTCATCTTTACAGAGGTCATTGTGATTGTGCTTCATATGTAAGTGAGTCAAAATTTGGTTTCGTCTACGTTTTTGTCTGGAAGTTATAGACATCAAATTTTGACACACCCTTTATAAAAAAGATGTCTTTTACTTCATTTGGGGATATTTTTAATTTTTGAGGGCTAATTGTAATTTTTTATATATATTATGACTAAATAGTTGTATCAGGGGCAAAATAGTAATTTCACCATGTAAATATTATTTTATTTTAATTTATTTTTAAAATACATAATTTTACTATTTTTATCATTATTTCTAATTCTAATAATTTTTCGGAGTCATTTAGTATTTATTTAAAATTTTAGTATTTTTTAACTTAATAGCACATTTTCAATGCACTCTTTTTATGAGAATTTTCAAGTGAAAAATTTCATATGCACATTTTATATATTCATAAATTTTATGTATAAATTTCATGATTTTTAGAGATTGTTTGATATTTATTTTAATATTTTATCTTTTTTCTATTAATAGCACGTTTTTCAATGTTATATTAATTTTGAACTTTATGGTGAATTTCATTTATTTATTCCTATAATGCTAAATTTTAGTATTTTCTTATTAATTTTAGGGAGTCCAAGTGTCTTTTATTTTATTTCATTTGTTTTTTTCCTTTATTTTCCTTACAAATTTCTTCCTTTTATTAAATAAAAAAAAGAAGAGAAGAACAACAATAACGTTGATTGCTGCTGTTTGCTTTATGCTATGGTTGCTAGTAGCCATATCAAAACAGCTTCCAATGGCCATATTCCAGCCACCCTATTTACCAACTCCATCTCCCAGCTACTTCTCTTATCAGCATATTTCAATTCATTCACATCACTCCCTATTTGCACTCAATCTACCAGATTTTAGGGGATTGTTTTGTTGATTCATCAAATCACATAGTGCATACACAATCCCTTCCTCCTCCGTTTTTCCCTCATTCGGCTCCCTCAATACACAGAAAACACAGACAATTGCACTCTCTTTTGGCTCACTCACTGGTACACACATTCACTCTTGCATTATCTCCCTCCCTATCCTCATTCACAACACACATGCATAACTCACAACTGACTCTATCAGCTTTCCTTCACTTCAGACTACACTTCACACAATAAACTCACCAATTCACTCACAGCAGCCAGAGACAGTCACACTCCCTCTTAGCCTTGCTTCCACTAGCATACACACCCAACTCTCCTCGTCTGCTTTTCCCTCAATCCACCAGAAAAACAGACAAACAATACACCTGGACACTCACAACACTCGACCTCACCACATTACACATATCTACACAAAAACACCTCTCACGACCCCCTCATAACACACCTGCACAAAAACATTTTATGCACACCAAGCACAAACACATACACCACAATTCCAGTCCACCTGCAAAATTAAGCACGCAAGAAACACACACTCATCATCTTGACAAACAACACACGACTCACACACATTCATTTGCACACATTCACACATAGCATACACACACACATCACGCAGTAGTTAGCCCACACACACACACATCCCAGTTCTAGCACACACATGCCCAAATTACAGCCATAACCGCCACCTAAACCAACCCACAACCTCTATTAGAGTGCTAGCTCCACCCATCTACCGCCGCCAGTAGCTACCAATCCTCCATGTCCAGCCTTCTTCATACACCGCTTGTCAAATAGTCACTGGACATCCACCATCACGCCACTATCCCCTTCGATTGGAAAGGTAAAATCCCCACCCCTCCTTCAATTTCTTTTGTTGATTATTGGGGCAAGTCAGGGGAATATATGTGAAGAACCCGACTAAAGTGAAAGTGAGGTAGGGAGAAATAGAGAGAAAGAGAGAGATAGAGAGGGATAGCGAGAGAGAGAGAGAGAGAGAGAGAGAGAGAGAGAGAGAGATAGAGAGAACAAAGGAGGAAAGAGAGAAAGCAAAGAGTAGAATGAGATCCAGAAAGAGAGAACAGAGAAATCAGTTGGGGAAAGAAGAAAGAAAGAAGAAAGAAAGAGGAAAGAAAGAGGAAGAGAGAAATAGGAGAAAAAGAGAAGAAAAAAATGAAACGACGTAGTTTTGACTTAGTTTTAGTCAAAAATATGTCATTTTGGATTGTTCCCTTTTATAATTATTTTATCATCACCACCCTTATTTGCCTTTAAGTCCTTAGGATTTCGTCAGATTCTTATTGTGCCTTGAACATTTTTAATTCGCTGCCTTTAAGTCCATAATGTTTATAGATTTGCCTTTAGATTTTATTTTCCTTTCAATTATATCCAGAACAATTGTAATTTGGTTTAAACTTGCTAGAAATTATATTTTGTCCCCTTTTGCTTGTCTAAAAATACAATTTTTCCCCTATGTTTTGTGCGAATTACATTTTTACCCTTAAATGTGTTCGAAATTGCATTTTCACCCTAAATGTTGTTGTAAATTACATTTCTACACTCCAATGTTGTTGGAATTTATATTTTTGCCCTCCAAGTAGCTAGAACTTGCATTTTAGCCCTTGAGTGTTTGCTAAAATTGCATTTTTCACTCTTGAATGTTGCTGAAATTTGTATTTTTGCCCCCCAACCTTGCTAAAATTGCATTTTTTTTGTTAACTGTTGCTGTAAATTATGTATTATCCCATTGGCTTGTTGTAATTTACATGTTTGGCTTTTAAACTTGCTGAAAATTTTAATTTTTGTCATTATGCTTGCTGAAAATTATATCTGAGACTTTAAATTTGTTGTAAATTATATTATTACCTTAACTATGGTTTGAAATTATAATTTTACCTTTTAGTTTGTTGTAAATTACATTTTTACTCTAGAATGTTGCCTAAATTTTCACTTTTAACCCAAAATCTTGGAACATTTCTATTTTTGCCAAAAAAAAGGATTTAATTAAGTCCTCAAGGATTTTAATTATTTCTTTTCATATTTTTATTTTTATTTTATTAAATTTATAATTAATGTTCCAAAATTCGGTCTTTTATCTAATTAATGCTCAAATTAGTTTCTTTATTTGTCTTTTAGTTATTTTGGTAACTCTTATTTGTGTGTTAATAGCTTAATTATGTATTATTGTAATTTATTTTTTATTATTTTTATTATTTTTACTTTTTTAACTAAACAATTTTCATTTTTTCTAAATATTTAATTATTGCATTTTTTTAAATTTTTGTTTATTTTTGCGGTAATTGTTTTGAACTATTGTGGCAAGTCTATAGTGATTAATATAAAATTATTTAATTAATAGTTTATTTATTTAAATAATGGTATCTTAATATGTTTGTTCATGTTGTTAGCATTTATACCGAGTTTACGAATGGGAGGTACCTCTATTACCCTTTCAATGTCTCTTTATATGCTCCTACGTGCTCCTATGTATTTTTCTATGTGTTTTTTTTGTGTATCTCTTTGTGTTTATTATTTTTATTCATGTGTGACCATTTATTCAGTTTCGTCATGTTATTTATTTGAATTTAATTTTAATTATTCAAAGAATGTAATAGATAAGTAATATTCTATTTAACAAAAATTTTGTATTTAGATAGATAATGTAATAGATAGTTTATATTTTTATCTATTTAACAAAAGATTATGTATTTTAGATAGAAAATGTAATAGATAGGTTAGATAGCTCATCTCTTAGCTTTTTTCATTTTTAGATTGTAATTAGGATTCCTCTTTAGACACCAAATTTTGACACATCATTTATTTTCAAACATTGGAGGGCATATTTGCATTTTTTCTAGCCAAATTTTAATTTTTCAATAATCCAGGGGCAAAATAGTAATTTTATCTGTAAATAATTTTTATCATCTTTTGGGGGTTTTAAAATTCATATTTTACTTTCATGTAAAATTGTTGATTTTTTTTATGATTTTTTTTAATTTAATTGGTATTCTTTTATATTTTTACTAGCACAAGAGCAAAATGGTAATTTCACCTCGCGAACACCATTTTGGCTCATTTTTAGTTCCAAATTAATTTTTCTAATTCTTTAAGCATGTTTATAATTTTTTTTTATTTTTTGAAAGACGATTGCTATTTTTTCTGTGAATTTTCATTGCCCAAGGGTAAAATCGTTATTTTACAGTTTAAATTCATTTTTCATCAAATTTTGAGTCATAATTGCATTTTTTAGTGTTTTAAGCTAATTTTTAATTTTTGGTAATTTTGTGAGCTCAATAGCTATTTTTCTACAAATTTTCATTGTCCAAGGGCAAAATCGTTATTTTACAGTTTAAACTCATTGTTTGTTAATTTTGAGTCATAAATGCATTTTCTAGTGTTTTAAGCTTATTTTTAATTTTTGATAATTTTTTGAGGTCAATAGCTATTATCTGTGAATTTTCATTGTCCAAGGGCAAAATCGTCATTTTACAGTTTAAATTTATTTTTTGTCAATTTTGTGTCATAAAAGCATTTTCTAGTGTTTTAAGCTTATTTTTTAATTTTTGGTAATTTTTTGAGGCTAATATCTATTTTTTGTGTATTTTCATTGTCTCCGAGCAAAATCGTCATTTCACACCCCGAACGCGTTTTTATCAGTTTTGAAACTCTAGTTTTTATTTTTGAAATCTACTTTGAATTCTTTTTGAAAATTTTAGAGATTTTTGTCATTTCTCTGTATTAATTTTTAATTTTGGGGTTAAAAAATATTTTTTTTAAATAAAATTAGTATTTTTTACTGATGGCATTTTCGTTATTTTATTGCATTCTTGGTCAACAAGACAAGTGACCTATAAATACCCCTTTTCTTCAACCAAAAGAAGGGAGAAAGATTGGAAAACCCTAAACACACATTTTTTTTTATCTATTAGGGATCAAATCACACATTTTTTCACCTACAAAACACACACTTGCCGTCATCTCCATTTTCCATCTACTATTCATCACCTCTGCAGTTTTTGACCACTGTTCATCTTCATATTAGTTTCAAGCTTCAAAAAGATAATTTCTTAGTACTTTCTCTTTGTTTTTGATCTATTTTTTTATTTGTCTGGGTAAATCTGATTATGTGTTCAATTATGTGTTTAGTTGTTTGAAATTTTGATTTAGATTTTTCTTGGATTTTTCTTCTATTATTGGGTTCTGTTTTCCTTGATTCTCGCCTGTTTTCCTTTCTGTTTTTTTTTTTTAATCTTTGCTTATGATATTCTGGGTTTGAGAATTTCTTCTATAAATTTATCACCTTTGTTTCCCTTGCTTCAACCGCCACCTCACCACCGTCTACCACCACCTGAGCCACCAAGAACGAACCCAGAATCATTATCCCTTCCTTCGTCAGCCTTCACTCCATCAAACGAAACTGGCCAAAAGCCCACCACAGTAAGCCTTCCCTGTTACAATGAACCTCAATTCCCACAACCATCAGTAACATCAATGCCATCTCTCCCAACCCTCAAACCCCAGAATCTATCACCTGCTCACCAAGAACCAACCACAAACAGTAGCCACGACAGCCTGCAAACAGAATCATCAACATACAAAATTACCAAAATTTCCAAAATCACATCTCTCACTATCCCAAAACCATCAGACAACACAAGGATTTCAATTGCATGCGCACACAATCACTCACATGCGCACAATCAATTGCATACAATCACACACAGATTTACACGCACATAGAACACACAGATACACAAGTACAAACACATCACACGAGCAATAAATCATCACCAAATTGACCCAACAACTCACCACACCTGGCCTTAAACTACCCCTACCCACACACAATCAGCCCCAAATTCAGTCAAAGGCCATTCCCAAAACCTGTAGAGAGAACAAACAAAATCACCATCGAAGCAATTACCCTCCACCGTAACCTCCATCGCCACCCAGTTCCATCCCCATCGAGCCACCTCCCAACCTCAAATCATCACCTAGAAATCATCCAAGTCAGCCTCCCAAAAACATCAATTTCACCAAACCAAATCTCCAAAGATCCTCCAAATGTAATTACCAGCAGCCCCTCCCTCAACTGCCATAATTTCCCAATTCGAAGAAGGGGTAGCTGGAGAGAGAAAACAGAAATCGAGCTGGAGAAAGAGAGGGAGACAGAGAGAGAGCTGGAAAACCAAAGGGGAGAATAGAGAAGAATAAAACAGGAAGAGAAAGAGGAGAGAGTGAGACACAGAAAGGAAGGTGAGAGAGAATAGCGCCGGAGAAAAGGGAAAAACAGAGGGGCAATTGGAAAAAGCAAGAGAAAAACAAAGAGAGAAAATAGGAGCGACAGAGGGATGAGAGGGAAGAGAAAAATCTGATGGAGAAAGAGCTGGAATTGAAGAGAGAAAAATAGAGCAGTGAGAGAGAGACGATGAGAGAAACTGGGAGAAGAGAGTGAGTGAATTTGGAGGGTCCGAAAGAGGTGTGGGTGATTGGGGGGTGTGGGTTATCTATTTTCTGGCATTCGTTTTGTTTTGGTGTTGATTAATTAAAAGGAAATTAGGAGAATGAGATTTAGTATTTTGGTGTTGTTTTGTTTTCAGTTTATTTATTTACTTAATTTCTCTTGAAGTTATCTCTAATTTTACTAATTTAGTTCTATTTTAGCTAGTTAGCTTGAGTGATCCAGTTAATTTTAATTAATCAAGTTAACTCAATTTAGTTTGTTTTTTTTCATTTTTCATTTTTAGTTATCCCGTTATAAAAGTACATATCTAGGTCCTAGTCCCCATTATCATTGTAAATATTAGTTACTACACGTTTGCTTTTTTTTTTTTTTGGGTTTTTGTATACTTGACTCTAGAATTTTACTTCTTTAATTAAGTCCTAAATACTTGTATTTTGGTCAATTCAATATGCTAAAATTTATGTTTTGCTTTCTCATTTACTTAGTTTTAATTTATAATTGTACCCCCTGCTTAATTAAATTTATTATTTGGCCTAATTTGCTTTCAAGCCCTTTTAATAGAATTGGCATTTTGCCCTCAATTTGATTAAAGTTTGGTATTCTTGTGATTTATTAAAATAGTGGTACCTTAACGTGTGTGTTCATTTTTAAGCGTTAGTACCAGATCTCCAAGAGGTATCCCGACTCCTTATTATTTTCCTCTCTATGTGCTCCAATATACTTCAATGTGATTTTATGCATTATTTATTATTATTTGTTTATTTCTTATTTTTACATACTTTTGCGTATTTACGTATTTAATTTATTTAATTTTAAATTTCTTTTATTATTTTGGAAAATACAATATTTTGTATTTAGTTAATCAATGTAATGGTTAGATTATTTTTCTCATATTTTAGCAAAATTGTGTAATTAGATAAAAAGTGTAATAGATAGGGTATTTTTAATTTTTTCCCTTTTTAATTGTAAATTAAGCCCCCAATGTAATAGTTAGGTTTATTTGCTTTTGCATGCTTACGTGCTTATTTGTTTTACTATTTTCATTAGGATTTAGCATCTAGATATTATGCTTATGTGTTATGTGCTCCTACTTGACTTTATATGTCTTTATATGTTTAATTTGTTTATAATTCATGCTTTAATATTTAATTCGTGATTTATGGTATTCCGTCACCACACTAATTCAACGCTAGTTGTAGTTTCATTCTTTTCCTGCTAGTCCAACGCTAGTGGAATTTTTAGAATGGGCTAGCCTAACGCTAGACCCTCCGGACATTTTAGTGTTAGGTGCATTCGTGTGCATTTCACATTTCACACACTTTTAGTTTTCTTTCCACTTGGCATGATTTTATTATTATTATTATTATTATTATTATTATTATTATTATTATTTTGACACATTTTTAAAATGCATAACATTTAGGTTGCATCTTACTTAGAAATTAGGACATTTGTGTGATTCGACTAGAAATAGTCGTCTACTCACGTGGGGAGCGGTGACATACAGGCCCTTCCCCCCTCCGTGAGTAGAAACACCCAGTCACGAGTTATTAGTCCCCCGTACCCGTCATGTTGCATACCTACCTTCTTTTTTCACTTACTATATATTATTATTTTCTTTTCTTTTTGCATCACATTTTGCATAAAAATTCATGACTCCTCGAGGTGTCGACTCGGGTTTTGCAATTAATGTGATAATTCCGATCAAGTCTCGACAGAACATTTTGACCCTCTCGATACTCACATTTAGAGTTAGAATTTGCATTCATTTAGATACATCCGAACGTGATAGAACTTAGGGTTAATTTAGGAAATTTTGATTAAACCTCGCAACTAGCCTCGGCTAGGTTGAAAGGGTGCCTTAGGCGCAAGCCTTTGCCTTCCCTTTCTTCAAATGTGACTCCCAGACCTTTCTCTCATTTTTCGTAAACCGGAGTCGGAAAAAAGGGTTTTAAATAATTTTTCTAAAATTTTAATTTGTTTTGTTTAAAAACGATTTTTTCCGGGTGACTTGGTACAACCCTAACTTAGTACCAAGTGGCGACTCCATTTAAAAAAATAAAACCCTTTTTCAAAATTAATTGGCCAAAACTGTCGCACATTTTGTCCCGGCCTTATTTTCTTTAAAATACCATTTTTTCTAAAAGCACTTTTTTACTAAAAACTCGATTTTTATCACACATGCATGTTTTAAAAAAAAAAACTTTATTTTCGAAAGGGTCTCTAACTGGACCGTCTCTTCGGGACGTGACAGTCACGACCCACACCAGTACCCTTTCTTATGATTTTTAGGACGCGACAGGATTTTGGTGACTCCACTGGGGATCACTAGTGAGTCTGAGCACTAGGCTTAATCACCTTTTTCCTTATTTAACCCTTCTATTATATCGCGTTTGGATATTAGGATTGCATTTTTTCTTTTCTAGGTTTTTAAGTTTTTCTTTTGCATCTCACACACTCCTCGTCTCTCCGTTACTTATGTGATGTATGTTTCATTTACATTTACTTTATTCGATCGTGCTTGCATTTGGGGAAGGGGTTAGTTACCCTTATAGCCCACGTGTGTTAGTTTTACATTCCTCTTCTCATAAGGAACACTCCATATGTGCATTCGATGTTTTTTATCCTTTTCTCTTTTGGTGGTTGTCACCCATCTGTCCTGATTAGGAATAGGATTGATCTATTTAAGCATGTAAGCAGGGCACGATGTGCTCGTAATCATGTTTGGGAGATCACCCGAACTCTCGGCTTAAGTCCATAAGTTTAGAGATTCGAGGACTTTTAAGATCCACTTGGACATGTAGCCGGGGCACAGATGTGCACGTAGCAGTGTCTGGGGGATCGCTTGAGCCACCGACCAAGGGCTTTGGGATTGATGACCCTTACCCGTAGGTCTGAAAGCTTGGGAACCGATAGCCTTAATCGAGTCTAAATACATTAGTGAGCCTACCCTCATGCATCCATGTAGAATAACCTAGAGTAGAGTCAGCCTTATCCTGTCAGGTACACTAAGGCACGAGAGGAGGGAACCAATCTCATTTATTTTTCCTTGTCATGCCATCTATGTGTATTATTTATTTTTGCCAATATGTTATGTGATATTTGTTGAATAAACTAACGTAATTTCTTTCCTTTATGATTGCATTCACATCCATAGAATAAAGAGCCCTGGCACGGTACTCTTGTAGGGAAACTAACCCATTTTCTGTATAAGTATATTTTATCGTCTTGCCAATTCATTGTTTTGAGACATATATAAATTTTTGTGATTTTACGAACCAAAATACCCGAGGGTCCATAATTGTAATTTCTATGAACCCACAAAAAAAAATTATATTTTTTGTTAAGATTTCAACCTCGGGTTTTTCTTCTAAAAGCATTTTATGGTACATGACATATTTTTTCAAAGTCAAACGCATAATTTTGAAATCAATAACCCTTTGTATAGTTCATAACTCGTTTTCTTCAAATAAAGTCATGCACCATTTAATTGGATTAAATTTTTATGACAAATTTTTCAAATTTTTGCATATTGTATCATGCTTTAATAAACTGTCATCATGCATTAGCCTTAGAAGGGGACGCCATTTAGGGAACCCCATGGTAGGAATAAGCCAACCTTGCTTCCCGTGGGTACATAACCCTTTTCAGGGAAATTGCACGTTTACATTTCTGTAAAACTCGAGAAGTAGGGCCTGTAGGTAAGGTATCTGACATGGTGATGTGCATCAGATGGACAGTCCCCGACGCATCTATCGGATGTTAGCAGTCCTACCAGAAGTCAAGAAATGGCCGACACTTCTCTCCTTCAGTGAAATCAATCAAGTGATAGCTTTTCTAGGACCCGTTGGTGACTTTAAAGACATAGAGGTAGATAAGCGCCTGGTAGAAGCTTTGGTTCACCTATGGGATTCTAACTGCTCAACATTTGGGATTAGAAATCGAGAGATGACTATTACTGTCGAGGAGGTCGCTGAATTGTTAAATTTGACAACAGAACATACAATACCAGTGTTTCCAACCATTTCAGGAAAAATCGAATTCTGTCATTTTGCTGGGATAAAGGAATCCGTAATGCAAGGATCAAATCATAGCATAGATGTGAAATTTCTATTCGATCGGTTCGTAGTAAAAGATAAGTTTGACCGACACGTGGAGGACTTCACATTTGTATCCAAGATGATATGGGAGTATAAGAGACCGATGGTATCTGGGTTCGTGATGGCCGGTATTTATTTTTTCTCTAGGAGAGACAAAAAGATCGAGTTCAAGACCACCAAACTTATGACTGATTTACTTTTCGGGATTGAAGGCTGAAGAGTATCCATAGTATCAACTGTATTGGTAGATATATTTGTCTCGTGTACAAATTGTCAAAGAGAGAAAAGTTTCTTTCATAAATCAAATTAGATTTTATACATATGGGCTATGGAACACTTCAAGAGCTGCTCACCCACTCTTAATAGTCTGTCATTGGTTGGATATAACTAAATAGTCACTCATCACAAGAGGATTGATAAGAACGACAGACTGATGAATGCATCTGATTATTTGGGTTTCTTAGAGGCATTGCCAGACCAGAAGGTCAGATGAGTATTGGATTGGACCGATTGTCTAAATCCAGCTCTACGTACCAAGTCGTCAGACTTCATACCTTTGTTAGGGACTCAGGGTACTACTGCTTACACACCGAAAAGGTTTCTCAGACAGTTTCGACGCATTCAAGGTTTGCCACACACGCCAAATCTAGCTAGTTTCACCATCAGTTTCGATAAAGGGGTTTGCTCGACCCTATTCCAATGAAAGACCCAAATCATTCAGGCTTGGGGCACACTGTCCAATGATGACAACATTATCTATGATCCACAGTCTAAGCAAAAGGGTTTGGTGACCCCTCAAGTACGAAGATTGGTTTCAGAGTCGCAAAGAGAATAGACCCCAAGTAGCACAATCCGAAGAGGTAAGGAAATTAATGGCTATCATCGAGGCGAAAGGATAAGGAAAACTTAGCAATTGAGGCAATCAGTGGAACGGAGCAAGGAGATGGCAGAACAGAACAAAGAGTTGTATGAAGATGCTAGAGAGAAGAACCAAGGAGCTAAAGAGAAAATGCAGTGAATTGTACGATCAAGCGGAACGCATGAAGAACCCGTACTTTAGAGAATCAAAAGATGCTATGATAGATAGGTTGAAGAAGTTTAATGATCTTGTACAAAGTTGTCTTCGAGAGATGATGTAGACAATGTATTTAAACTTTGACTTTATCAATGAAAGTGTTTGTTTCAAGACATTATGTTCAAAACACAAGTTTGGTATACAGGCTCTACTTCGAGAGTGTTGCATCATGCTTAGGCTTACTCTTGGCATAATAAGGGCTCTCCCCTTAGGACATGCATTGAAATTATTTATACACTTACTAATTTCAGTATTTTTTTTTCTTTTTTGAACAATAAATTTTGACAGTACCAATAATGAAAGGACGGCTGAATCAGTTTCCTCTCCAATATGTATTTCAGGTACTTTGAATCATAACTTCTTTTCATAGAAGTCTCATTCAGACGCGGTCCCGTACTCGCCAATTGTAAAGTCGTATAAATATGACTTCCAATCCAGATATTTCAGAAAGAACGACTCAAGAAATGTCAGTGGATTTCTCTGTACTAAGGGCTCAGCTGAGCGAAAGTATTGGGCAAATTTAAGGATTTGAGTGCAAAAATGGCATCACAGAGGTGTGTCATCGACCAACCTGGTTGCAAATAGCAGTGGTGGTGCCCCGAACAATCTAGTGCCGGTAGTTAACCATTCTCCTAAATAGGTTAACCAATTGCCTTTTTGCGTCTAATGTGCAAGTCACTTCCCTCTCACCTTTTACCAATCCGATTGAAGGACCCTCTACTCACGTCAATCCTGACCTACTGCCTGTGCGCCTAAACTTTGTTCAAATGAACCTACCCAACTATCCACTTCCTCAGTCTCACCCACAAATCAACCCAAATATCCCACCTAATTTTCAAGTACCTCACAACTACGTAGTAGAACTTTTGTGTGGGATATCGCTTCTCAAGGAAGGCCGGCTATAGGTGAAATTGCCATACCTGTGGACAAGGATTTGATTAAGAGATTAGATCAGTTTGAGGATTTTATGAAAAAAAATCAAGAGCTAAACAAGCATGGAGGATTGGGTTACGATGATCTTTGTCTATTTCTAGATGTTCAATTACCGTTGGGTTTTAAGGCTCCCAAATTTACTAAGTATGATGGAACTAACAATCCAAGACGCATCTCAAGATGTTCGCTAACAAGTTTGGCAAACCAGTTGATGATGAAAATTTACCCATGCGCTTATTCCCTGAGAGTTTAGGAAGGAGATGCGTTGGACTGGTATTCCAATCTGAAACCTCAAGAAATCAGAACCTGATTGGACTTGTCAACAGCTTTTGTGAAGCAATATGAGTTTAACTTGCAAGTTGGCACCAACGCGAACTACCTGGAGAGTACAAGAGGAAACCTTTCAGAAGGATCATAAGACCTATGCTAAACGTTGGAGAAAGCTGACTGCTAAGTGGAACCTCCCTATGAACGAAGAGGAGATCGTTCGTACTTTCATTAAGGCTCATGATCCGCTGTATTTTGAGGAGATCTTTCGTATGACTGGAAGTTCATTTGCTGCCATCATCAACAAACTGGAAGAATACGATGAGTTTGTCAAAGCAGGCAAAATAGTCAACGTGACAGCTTTTGAAACTGCAATTGGAAGCACTACAAAACTCAGAATCAAAACAACAATAGTAAGAAGCTCCAATTCAAGAAGAAAGAAAGAGAAATTGTCTTTGTTTGGGATCAAGGCCCATCATTTAAACCTAGAACCTAGAACTATTCTTTATACACGACTCCTTACCTATAACATTCCAACCCATAGCCTGTTTACCACACCAACACCTAGCCTCATACCCAACATATGTTGCAAAATTCTCGACTAGTATTCCAAAACAACTCTCGACCACCCATGCAAATCCGCCTAAGGCCTGCTTACCCTAATAACTATACTCCACCCAATCAATTTCAAAATGCTGCTGGTGTAGTATACCCATCACAAAAATGGCTTAGGACCTTCACTTCCCTTGGCCGTCCCCTTAATCAAATATATGAACAATTAAGAGCAACAAGTAAAATTGGCACAATTTCTCAGAAAATCTTTTCCAATAGGTTACCTCATGACTATAATCATCAAGCCATCTGTGCCTATCATTCAGGGAGTCGAGGGCATCCTACGGCTAATTGTTGGGCCTTGAAGCATAAAATTCAAGACATGATTGATGATGGGAGAGATTGTGTTGAGGAGAGGAAGAGGACAAGCTCCAAATGTTGATAACAATCCTTTGCCGCAACATGGGCCAACTATCGGATGATAACCTTGGATGAAGAATTCACTGATCCTACAGAGTTGATAGTCTCGATTGAAGAAATGGTAGGGAGTTACTGAAGCTGAATTACAGGCGAGCTAGAATGGTACTGTTCTGGAAATGAATTCATGAACGAGCATATGGAAGATATTTTTGCAGGGAGAGTAGAATCACCGATAATCCAACCAAACAAGCCAGCTGTTTTGGACAAAATGTTGTCGAACCCCTAGTTCTTCAAATCAACCATTTGTGTTGGATGTTCAGCCATTTGAATTGGAAAGTTCCAGAACCAGAAATCATCGATCTACCTAGAACAATTACCAATTAAGGATTTACAGCAAGTGCTAGTGAATTATGAAGACAGTGAATTTAATGATGACATTTCTGCAATCATGAGTTCAGGAAGAATAATTGCTGAACCGGAAGTTGTTGTCTTGGCTAAAAGAAAAGCGAGCACGTTGCTCCTCAAACCACCAGTTAGCGAAAAAGAAGCTGAATATTTTTTTAAAATCTTAAAAGAAGTGAGTATAAGGTGGTAGAATAGTTGAGTTTCATGTCAGCACAGATTTCAATTCTTAACCTCTTGCTGACATCTGAAATGCACCGAGATGCCCTTTTGAAAGTCCTTAATGAATCTCATGTGCCCAAAGACATTCTTACTAAAAAGTTAGCCGGAATAGTGAGCAATGTCTTGACATCTAATCAGATTACTTTTTCTGAAGATGAGTTGACTTCTGAAGGAAAGGGACACAACAAGGCTTTGTATATATCGGTGAGATGTAATGGGAAGTACTTATCCAGGGTTTTGATCGACAATAGATCTGCTTTGAACATCTGTCTGTGGAGTATGTTACAAAAGTTAGGGTATCTGCAATCACAAGTTCGCCAATCTCCGACCATTGTCAAAGGGTTTGATAGCTCAAAGAAAGAGACCATGGGTAAGATTGATCTAGTGCTCGAAATGGGTCCTGCCCAGTATTAAATTATTTGTCAGGTCATGAATTTTTCAAGAATATACAATATGTTGTTGGGGCGACAATGAATTTATTTTTCGGCATCAATACTGTCATCCCTGCATCAGATGGTGAAATTCATCATGGATGACAAGCAAATTACTGTGTTCGCTGAAGATGATTGTACTATGATGGTAAATCGCGGATCTTCTAAAAAAGCAAAAGATAAATCACCTCTTGATCAAGAATTTTGCGCTACTGATATTATGTCTGTTAATTGAATTCCTGAAAGAAAGTCCCTTGTTGAGCTATTGCTGCCAAACACCAGTATTATAATTGCTAAGGAATTGATCAGGGCAGATTATCAATCGGGAAGAGGCATTGAAAAACTGTTACAAGGAGTCGTGGAGCCTATTCAGTTGATTGAGTAGAGAGATACTTTTGGGTTTGGTTTTCACCCAATAGGTAAAAATGTAAAGGAAATGAAAGAAAAGAAGAAAACTGAAAAGGAAAGAAAACAGGTTCCGCTTTATATCCCTCCACTGTATCACAGTTTCTAAAAGTCATTTGGTGTTGTCATTTCTGAAAACTACTATGAGGAAGAGGATGTCAAGAAAGGGATGAGTCGCCTTTTTATTGAAATGATTGGTATAAAGGAAGCATTTGATACTATGGGTTTTGAAGAAATTGAGGAAGGAGCATTGAACAACTGGATTACCGATTACCTCCCTGTGCGAAGGAAGTTTCGGTAAATTTGAGATTATTTTTGCTTAGTATTCATTTCTAGACAGGGCCCTAAAATGAACCTGTCTTTATATTATATTGTTAGAGTTAAGCTCATATCATGTCTTACATCTACTTTTCAATTAAAATAGTTTTTAAACTTTTTCTGTTTTAGGTTTGAACTGTATCTTTATGTTTTTCCAGAAGGATACTACCACACTTGTGTGGTTGTACATAATTCACTTTTTTTTTAAGAAATGCATTCTGAATTTAATGAAATGAATATTGTGCCTTTTTGTCTGTTCATTTATACTTTTTTATTTTTATTTTTCAGATGGACGAAAATAACTGCTTATGATCCTTTGGATGTCATTTTATTTGAAATCGATGAATGTCATTTTGATATCTCTTTGAATTCTGAAATAATGCAAACTGTTGATGAGAATGAGAGTGATATTGAAGAAGATTATGATTTTGTATTCAAGAATCTTAAACAATACGAATAAAAACCCAAGCCAAACTTGAAAAAAACAGAAACCATTAATATTAGTATTGAGACAGAAGTGAAAGAAATTAAAATCAGTGTACACTTAAACAAGAAGCAAAGAAAAGAGATGATTGAATTCCTCACGATATTTCAAGATATATTCGCATGGTCTTATGATAATATGCCTAGGGTATCCACAGACATAGTAGTGCACAGATTACTCACTGATCCAAACTTTCCTCCAATAAAACAAAAATCTCGTAAAATTCAAACTTGAAATGAGCCTTAAGATTAAGGAGCAAATAGTCAAGCAGTTCAATGCCAAAATCATTATTGTGTCTCACTATTCCATTTGGCTATCAAATATGGTCCCGGTTCTAAAAAAGTAGGAGAAGTGCGAGTTTGCGTGGATTATCGGACTTAAACAAAGCTAAGTCCAAAAGATGATTTTCCTTTGCCTAATATTCACATTCTATTGGATAACACAGCAGGACATGAAATGGACTCATTCATTGATTGTTTTGATTAGATATCATCAACTCTTGGTAGCAGAAGAGGATAGGGAGAAGACAGCATTTATCACCCCATAGGGGCACATTTTGTTACAGAGTCATGCCTTTCGGATTGAAAAACTGCTAGAGCACTTATCAAAGGATTATGACTACGTTGTTCCACGACATGATTCACAAGGAAGATAGAAATTTATGTGGATGACATCATAGTCAAGTCAAAGAGGTCCGAGAGTCATTTGGTGGATTTGAAAAAATTGTTTGAGAGATTAAGGAAGTAAAATTTGAGATTAAATCCTGCAAAATGTACTTTCGGGTCTCTTGCGGCAAGTTATTGGGTTTCATTGTTAACAAGAAAGGTATTGAAATAGATTCCACAAAGATGAAAGCCATACGGGATATGCCAATTTCAAAAACGCAAAAAGATGTGAAAAGTTTCTTGAGAAAGATTAATTTCATTGGCAAATTCATTGCTCAACTAACCCTCACTTGTGATCACTGTTTAAGTTATTAAGGAAGAATGCTCTAATAGATTGGAATGAAGGTTACCAGCAAGCTTTTGATAAGATTAAGGATTATCTGTTGAATCCTCCTGTCTTAGTGTCACCAAAGCCAGGCCGACCACTTATCATGTATCTTTCAGTACTAGACGGAACAATAGGTTGTGTTTTGGGCCAACATGATGATTCAGGGATAAAAAAGCAGGCAATATATTATTTGAGCAAGAAATTCATGGCTTATGAGATGAATTATTCATTCTTAGAAAGGTTGTGTTGTGCATTAGCTTGGGCTACTTAAAAGTTTAGGCACTATCTTCTTGATCAAACCACTTATCTCATTTTCCATTCTGATCCTTTAAGATATTTGTTGGAAAAATCGATGTCCACTGGACACATGGTCAAATGGAAAATGATTCTTTTGGAGTTTGACATTGTCTTCACCACACAAAAGGCAGTAAAAGGACAGGCCATAGTAGATCACTTGGTAAAAAATCTCATAGAAGATGATTATCAGCCACTCAATACTTACTTTCCTGACGAAGAGATCCTGTTCATTGGCGCAATTGAAGACATGAATGAGTAACATACAGAGTAGAGATTATTCTTTGATGCGTTTCGAATTCGTTCGGAGTCGAGATTGGAGCCGTTTTGGTATTACCGGAAGGGAAGCATTATCCTACAACTGCCAAATTATGTTTTTCCTGTACTAATAGCATGACCGAGTATGAAACTTGTATTCTAAGGTTGATGATGGCTTTGGAGATGGAGATTAAGGATTTGATAGTATTCAGTGATTCAGACTTGCTAGTGCATCAGACGCTTAAACATTGGTGACTCGGGATTTCAAAATCATTTTGTATCATTGCAATCTGCTCAATTTAGCTTCTAAATTCAAGAGTCTAAAATTTCGGCATATTTCGCGAACTCGTAATGTCTTTGCAGATGGTTTAGTCACGGTATCTTCTATGATTAAACACCCCGATGAATTGATGATTGAGCCTATCCAAATTCATCGTCAAGAGAAATCGGCCCACTGTTTGAGCATCGAACCGGAACCTGACAATTTTCCCTGGTTTCATAATTTGAAGGAATATTTGAAGAACGAATTTTATCCTCCAGGTGCCAGTACAGTGTCTAAGAATTTTTTTCAAAAAATGTCTACAAGATTTTTTCTAAATAGAGAAGTTTTATACAAAAAGTCAAGTGATTTGTGACTCCTGAGATGCGTTGACGAGAAAGAAGGTGAGTGTTTGATGAAAGAAGTACATAGTAGTGTATGCGAACCGCATATGAATGAACACTTGCTGGCCAAAAAGATCATGAGAACAGGATATTTTTGGCTCACCATGGAGCACGACAATGTTGTATTCATCAGAAAGTGCATTAAATGTCAAGTGCATAATGATGTAATACACGCCCCTACTTCGGAACTTCACAGTATGACTACTCCTTGGCTGTGCTCAATGTGGGAAATGGATGTGATTGGAGTCATTGATCCTCCAGCTTCAAATGGGCATAAATTCATCTTGGTGGTGATTGAGTATTTCATCAAGTGGGTAGAAGCAAAATCTTACAAGCAAGTGACCAAAAAGGTGGTAACATATTTTCTTAAAAATCATATCATTTGTCGTTTTGGCATGCCCAAAACTTTAATAACTGACAATGCAAGGAATCTCAATAATGATATGGTAGATGGATTGTATAGCCTATTCAAGATCAAGCATAGAAACTCTGCTATCTACAGACCTAAGGCTAATGGTGCTGTTGAAGCTACTAATAAGAATTTGAAGAAAATTGTTCGAAAGATGATTGATACTCATCGAGATTGGCACGAAAAGTTACCCTTTGCACTTTTGGCCTATAGAACAGCAATTAGAACTTCAATAGAGGCAACTCCTTATTCTCTTATGTATAGAATGGAGGCAGTTTTACTTGCAGAGGTAGAAATTCCTTCTTTACGCGTTTTGATGGAAACCCAATTGGAAGAGGCCGAATGGTTAAGGGAACGCCAGCGAACAGTTGGCACACATTGATGAGAAGAGATTAAACGCTGTTTGTCATGGACAATGTTACCAACGACGAATGGCTCGTGCTTATAATAAAAAAGTCAAGTCGCGACTATTTAAGGTGGGGGATAAAGTCTTGAAACGGATTCTTCCAAATCAAGAAGAGGCTAAGGGCAAATTTGTCCCAAATTGGCAAGGTCCATTTATTGTGAAAAATGTACTATCAGGAGGAGGCCTTATTCTGGCGGAAATGGATGGACAAGTGTTTCCTCAGATCATCAATTCAGATATGGTGAAAAAATTTTACATTTGATTAGCAAGTTTTCTTGTAAAAATATTACAAAAGAGGACGGGTCAAAGGCAGGCCTTCTTTCTTTTTCTAAAACATTTTCTTCCCCTAGTTTTTCCCTTTTGAGCCTTTAGAATCTATAAATTTCGTTTCATAACCCACTTGATGGTCGCACCTCATACTGGGACAAATTTTATTTTTTTGATTAACTATTGGTTTAAAAAAAAAAAGCAAAGAAAAGAAAAGAAGAGAAAAGAGTAAAAATGATATAAAAAAAAAACCCACGAGAAAGTGATAAACTAGGGCAAATTAAAAAAAAAAAAAAGAGGGGAGAGAAAGAAGAAAGAGAATCCCAAAAAGTCAAGGAATAAATTCGGGATGAGTCATTCTAAAAATGCGACCTCAAGATGATCAACCTTCTTTACAAATTCTGCTTTCTAACCTTAACCTTTCGAGTACCTTACCTGACCCCGTTACAAAAGCCGAGAATGTTACCGACCTCCGTCTTTATTTTGTGATAATTTTTAAAATAAAAATTTACAAATCAAATAGGCATATGATGTTAATATATCTATCCCTAATCAATGAAGGGAGGATTGTCTTACTGATATCAAATATTTTAATACCAAGTCTGATTTTATGAAAAGGGAGACGACTGATCAAGACCTGAATGTTGCTTGCTTTCTTTTTCCTCTCTAAAGCTGAAAACCCAAAAGGGCGCCTAAAAAAAAAGGTGAAAACTCGAAAGGGCGCCTGAAAAAAAAAAAAAAAAGAAAAAATAAAATGGGAGAGGGAAACCTCGGCGAAAACCGAAAAGGGCGCTGAGGTCGGGTGATTACGGATAAAGGCTCACAGGTGAGGAAATAAGATATCTGTGCATGGAACGTGGAGTTCTTCAAGGAAGCTGGTGACCATGGTTACTTGAGATTTTTCTTATGTATTGATCATTTTGTGGCAATTATGGAAGTTCAAGTGGAATGACATCCAAAGGATCAAAATAGCAGACTGTTTCAGAGCTGTCGCCCAAAAATTCATTTTTCAATAAAGCGTAACAATTTATTTTTTATTTTATCATTAAAATCGAAAGTTTCACGCATTTTATTTTGAAATAATATTTATGGTATAGGATTTCCTGTACCATACTGCATGTAAAGTATTTCCTCACTGATTTATGATTGAAAATTAGTTGTTTGATTTGTTTGAATTTAGAATAAAAGTAATGGCAATCATAAATTTATCAGAAAGTCCGTAGTACACAGGGAGGAAAGACAATATGGATATATGATTGAAACCATGAACCAGAATCTGTTGGAATCGAAAATTGACAGAAAGTGAAACATGAGACGGCTATCAACTTTTAGAGATGGCAATTCTCATGTTTATACGTGCTAGCGGAGTAAAGGACCGCCATGTGGTGGCAATATATTGCAATGTAGCCGCTTGTTTTCTTTTGCAGGTAGGAGCGCGCTACTATCACTTGAGGCCTTCATCAAGGATGAAAACTAGAATAATTCCTTTTAGTTATTGATGGTTTGGTCAGTAGCACAGTTCAATTTAAAGATTGTATTCAAATTAACACTAGGGCAAAAAAAAATTTAGAAAAAATTTTGATTCTTTTGAGATTAATTTTTTATGCTGTGGGATTAGGGCAAAATATTGTGAAAAGCTGATTTATACTGGGGCAATTTTGAAAAGTGAATTTCAAAATGATTTCACTTAATTCATACAAGGGCAAATCTTCTCTTTTCAAAAAGATTGATTTCGAAAAGATTTTAATGTTTTCACATAGATCCAAATTATTGAAATGGGCGATTTTCAAATTAGTGAGAAATTGATACTGGGGCAAATTTTATTTTTATCAATTGTTGGTAAAAAAAAAAGTCAAAATCAATTAAAAAAAAAGAGAGTAAAATTGAATGCTTTTGGTTGAGTTTTTCTAAGCCTGCATTTAGTTTATGAATTTATTTTGTCTAGCAGCCTAGACTCGTTTTTTGTTCATTTTAGTCTGATAGCCCAAACTCTGCATTTTAGTTTATGAATTTATTTTGCTCAACAGCCTGGGCACCGCTTTCTGCATCTTAGTTTGTGAATTTATTTTGTCCAGCAGCCTAGACTCTCTTTCTGTCCATTTTAGTCTGGCATCCCAAACTCTGCATTTAGTTGATGAATTTATTTTGTCCAACAGCCTGGGCACTGCTTTCTACATCTTAGTTTATGAATTTATTTTGTCCAGCAGCTTGGACGCACTTTCTATTCATTTTAGTCTGGCAACCCAGACTCTGTATTTAGTTTATGAATTTATTTTGTCTAGCAGCCTGTCCTCGCTTTCCGTTCATATTAGTCTGGCAACCCAGACTCTGCATTTAGATTATGAATTTATTTTGTCCAGCAGCCTGAACCTGCTTTCTATTCATTTTAGTCTAGCAGCCTAGACTTGCATTTAGTTTATGAATTTATTTTGTCCAGCAGCCTGGACCCGCTTTCTGTTCATTTTAGTCTAGCAGTCCAGACTCTGCATTTCATTTTATCATGGCAGCCCATGAAAGTTGCATTTATTTGGTCCGGCATCCTGGACTTGCTTTAGGTTATTTTAGTTTAGAAATTCAAATATTGCACTTCTTTCTTTGTTTTGCTCACAAGTTTTGAAAAGTTTGGATTCTTGTGTTACCTTTTTATACTTGTGTTTCACATCCATAGTTCACTTGTTCTAAACTACGTTTGACCTGATTTCCTTCATTGGGATACGTAGGCAGCTCTTGGGGAGCTCAGTCACATTTTATATATATATATATATATATATATGTTCTCTGGTCATTAGTTACATCTCATTACATTTATGCATTATGCATGACTAGATATTTTGTTTACACCAATGTCTGTTTTCACATTTGGGTGAGTCAAAATTTGGTGTTGTCTACGTCTTTGTCTAAAATCTCTACGAGATTCCCGACAAAGAGGGGCAAACTATAGACACCTAATTTTGATATATCATTTATTTTCAAACATTAGGGGGCATATTTGCATTTTTTTTAGCCAAATTTTAATTTTTCAATAATTTGAGGGCAAAATAGTAATTTTGTCTGTAAATATTTTTTATCAACTTTTTGGGGGTTTTAAAATTCATATTTTACTTTCATGTAAAATTGTTGATTTTTTTATTATTTTTTTGGATTTCATTGGTATTCTTTTATATTTTTACTAGCACAAGGGCAAAATGGTAATTTCACCTCGCAAACACCATTTTAGCTCATTTTTAGTTCCAAATTCATTTTTCTAATTCTTTAAGCATGTTTCTAAATTTTCTTGATGTTTTCGAAAACGATTGCAATTTTTCTGTGAATTTTCATTGTCCAAGAGCAAAATCGTTATTTTACAGTTTAAATTCATTTTTCATCAAATTTTGAGTCATAAATGCGTTTTTTAGTGTTTTAAGCTCATTTTTAATTTTTGATAATTTTTTGAGGTCAATAGCTATTTTTTTGTAAATTTTTATTGTCCAAAGGCAAAATCGTTATTTTACAATTTAAACTCATTTTTTGTTAATTTTGAGGCATAAATGCATTTTCTAGTGTTTTAAACTTATTTTTAATTTTTGATAATTTTTTGAAGTCAATAGCTATTTTCTATGAATTTTCTGTGAATTTTCATTGTCTAAGGGCAAAATCATCATTTTACAATTTAAATTCATTTTTTGTCAATTTTGTGTCATAAATGCATTTTCTAGTATTTTAAGCTTATTTTTTAATTTTTGGTAATTTTTTTAGGCTAATATCTATTTTTTTGTGTATTTTCGTTGTCTAGGGGCAAAATTGTCATTTTACACCCCAAGCGCGTTTTTATCAGCTTTAAGCTCTAGCTTTTATTTTTAAAATCTACTTTGAATTATTTTTGAAAATTTTGGAGATTTTTTCATTTCTCTGTATTAATTTTTAATTTTGGGGTTAAAAAATATTTTTTTAAAATAAAATTAGTATTTTTTACCAGTGACGTTTTCGTTATTTTATAGCATTCTTGGTCAACAAGACAAATGGCCTATAAATACCACTTTTAATCAGAAAAAAAGAAGGGAGAAAGATTGGAAAACCCTAAACACATATTTTTTTTATCTATTAGGGATCAAATCACACATTTTTTCACCTACAAAACACACACTTGCCATCGTCTCCATTTTCCATCTACTGTTCATCACCTCTGCAGTTTCTGACCACTGTTCATCTTTATATTAGTTTCAAGCTTAATTTTTTAGTACTTTCTCTTTGTTTTTGATCCATTTCTTTAGTTGTCTGGGTAAATCTGATTATGTGTTCAATTATGTGTTTAGTTGTTTGAAATTTTGATTTAGATTTTTCTTGGATTTTTCTTCTGTTATTGGGTTCTGTTTTCCTTGATTCTTGCCTGTTTCCCTTTCTGTTTTTTTTTTAATCTTTGCTGATGATATTCTAGGTTTGAGAATTTCTCCCTTTTTAATTGTAAATTAAGCCCCCGATGTAATAGTTAGGTTTATTTGCTTTTGCATGCTTACGTGCTTATTTGTTTTATCGTTTTCATTAGGATTTTGCATCTAAATATTATGCTTATGTGTTATGTGCTCTTACTTGACTTTATATGTCTTTATATGTTTAATTTGCTTTTAATTCACGCTTTAATATTTAATTTGTGATTTATGGTATTCTGTTACCACACTAGTCCAACGCTAATTGTGGCTTCATTCTTTTTCCGCTAGTCCAACGCTAGTGGAATTTTTAGAATGAGCTAGCCCAACACTAGACCCTTAGGACATTTTAGTGTTAGATGCATTCATATGCATTTCACATTTCACACACTTTTAGTTTTCTTTCCACTTGGCATGATTTTATTATTATTATTTTTTTTTTTTTTTATTTATTATTATTATTATCATTACTATTATTATTATTATTTTGACACATTTTTAAAATGCATGACATCTAGGTTGCATCTCACTTAGAAATTATAACATTTGTGTGATTCGACTAGAAATAGTCGTCTACTCACGTGCAGAGCGGTGGCGTACAGGCCGTTCCCCCCTTCGTAAGTAGAAACATCCAGTCACGAGTTATTAGTCTCTTGTACCCGTCATGTTGCAAACTCACCTTCTTTTTTCACTTACTATATATTATTGTTTTCTTTTCTTTTTACATCACATTTTGCATAAAAACTCGTGACTCCCTCAAGATGTCGACTCGGGTTTCGCAATTAATGCGATAATTCCGATCAGGTCTCGACGGAACATTTTGACCTTCGATACTTACATTTAGACATAGGATTTGCATTCATATAGATATATCTAAACGCAATAGAACTTAGGGTTAAATTAGGAAATTTTTTATTAAACCTCACAACTAGCCTCGGCTAGGTAAAAAGGGTGCCTTAGGCGCAAGCTTTTGCCTTCCCTTTCTTCAAATGTGACTCCCAAACCTTTTTCTCTCGTTTTTCGTAGACCAAAGTCAGAAAAGGGTTTTAAATGATTTTATAAATTTTTATTTTTAGTTTTGTTAAACGATTTTTGGGTGACTTGGTACACCCTAATTCAGTACCAAGTGACGACTCCATTTTTTAAAATAAAACCCTTTTTCAAAAATTAGTTGGCCAAAACTATCGCATTTTTTTAGTCTCGGCCTTATTTTTATTATTTTTCTTAAATAACACTTTTTCAATAAAAAATTAATTTTTTACACATGCACACGATTTTTTCCAAAACTTGCTTTTTGAAAAAGGGTCTCGGACCGAACTATCTTTTCGGGACGCGACAGTCACGACCCACACTAGTACCCTTTCTTACGATTTTTAGGATGCGACATCCCCGGTGTAATAGTTAGAGCTTTTGTGTGCTATGTGTGCTATGTGCTTATGTGTTTTATTTGCTTTCCCTTGGACTTTGCATCTAGAATATCATGCTTATGTGCTATGTGCTTCTATGTGCCATTATCTGCTTATATGTAATTATCGCTTTAATTTATGTTTTATTTATTTATTTACTTGCTTTATTATGATATATGTATATTGTTGCCACACTAGTCCAACGCTAGTTGTGGTTAGTTTTGGTTTCTTCGCTAGTCCAATGCTAGCGGAGAATTTCCAAAAAATGGGCTAGTCCGATGCTAGACCCTTAGGTTATTTAGTGTTAGATCACTCCTCATGTGCATTTCATATTATTTCACACACTTTTTTAAGCCTTTTTCATATTTGCATAATTTTTGGTATACATTTTATTATTATTATTATTATTATTATTATTATTATTATTATTATTATTATTATTATTATTATTTATTTTTAGCATTCGATAATGTATAACATTTAGGTTACATTTCATTTAGAATCTTAGGTCATTTTGTGTGTGATTCGACTAGAAATAATCATGTACTTACATGGGAAGCGGTGGATCAACAAGCCGTTCCCCCCTTCTTGAGTAGGAATAGTTAGTCACGAGTTTATTAGTCCCCCGTACCCATTATGTTGCATCCTCACTTTTTTTGTTCACTTACTATCTATATTACTATTTTCCTTTTCTTTTTGCATTCCATTTTGCATCTACACTCGTGACTCCATCAAGGTTTAGATTTGGGTTTCGCAATTAATGCGATAATCTTGACCAAACCTCAATGGAACATTTTGTCCCTTAACGATATCTATTTTTAGGACTAGATTTGCATTCATATAGTTACATTCAAATGTGATAAACCTTAGGGTTATATTAGGAAAATTTTAACTAAATCTCGCAACTAGTTTCGGCTAGGTTGAAAGGGTACCTTAGGCGCGAGCCTTTGCTTTCCCTTTCTTCAACTGTGACTTCCGAACCTTTTTCTCTTGTTTTCAAAGACCTGGAGTTGTCTAAAAGGGTTTTCTCATTTTCTTACGTTTTTCTCAAAAATGTTTTTCCAAAGAAATCATTCCTGATTTTTTTTACCTTTTGTAATAAAACGTTTTCTGGTGACTTGGTACACTAAAACTCAATGCCAAGTGGTGGCTCCTATTTTTTTTTATAAAAAAAACCCTTTTAGACTCTATTTTCGGGCCCAAAACTGTCGCATTTTCAAAGTCCCATTCTAGGTCCTTTTTCTTTTGTTTTGCTTTATTTTCAAAAACTAAAACTATTTTCTAAAAATTATTCTAAAAAAAAAAAATTCTTTTCGTTTTGTTTTTAATAAAGTATTTTTTCAAAAATTGCATTTTTGTCAAACCACACCCTTTTTTCCACCTACCTTTTCTTTTTTCCAAAATAAAACATTTTTCAAAAATCATTTTTTACAAAATCTACACTCTTTTTCCAACAAAACATATCTTTTTTCCTCTTTTGAAAAAATGGGGCGTGACAGATATTGGTGTGTTTACTTAGTAATCTTTGTTTTTATGGGAGATTCGAAAGCTTGAGGGTGTGTCGTGAATTAGCGTGTTTACTTGATACCTTTGCTTTTATGGGAGATTTATAGGCTTGGGGGTGTGTGTCATGACTTTGCGTGTTTACTTGGCACCCTTTGCATTTACGGGAGATTTGTAAGGTTAATGGTGTGTGTCGTGAATTAGCATGCTTAATTGTCATGATAATGGCATATGATACTGACATGATATTGTCACGTTGGTAATATGAACTGAAAAGAGCTTCTCAAGGAGTGCTTCTGTATCCATCATTGAATTATGTGCTTCATTGTTGTAATTGCTTATTTCTCATCTGTATATTTTTTTTACTATTTACATGATTAAAATAAATGCATTTAGTAAACTTTCACTTGGTTTTGAAAGTAGATATCATTGGACATAAATCTCATCTCACTTTTCAGCTTATCTTTCCTTATAGGCATTTAACCGACAAGGAAAAAGGCAAAAAGTGAGGAATGGTTTTCTTGTTTAGCATTAGCTGTAGGATGGCAAAAATGGTTCAACAATATATATATATGTATATATATATATATATATATATATATATATGCTTTTGGTTAATGTATGTAAATTCTAAGTTTGATTATATTTCTTGTAAATGGCTGCTTGCAAGTGAGACCTAATGAGAGGTGGGCAAGCACCCCGATTAGGGTTTGGAAGTAGCCTTGTTTAGGGGCGTATCAAAGCTCAGTTTGGATGCTGTGTCTAGGTTTAAGAATGGTGGATATGTTAGATACTAGTTCATTCTTGGGACTAGCCAATCCCAGCTATGAATTGATATAATCTCAATTCTAGTGCCTAAATACCAAGGTGAACGTGTTTGGGAATGGGACTTATTTGATTATAAATTTTGCGTTACATGTAAGACCTCATCAAACTCAAAAGATAACTCTAAGTATATTTACACAAATTTATAATTGTGGTTGAGGGTCATGGTCAGAGAAGGAAACCAAGCACCAAACAACACTGAAAGGCTGCATATTGTCTACTAGGAAGGGGTCGGGTAGCCAGTGAAACTTTTTGCCTTTATGAGATCAGGGATAATAAGTGCTTTGATTAGAAGACTTACTTTTATCTGGTTCATTTGGTTTTAGCCGCTGTAAACGAGAGAAAAAGGTTGGCTCAAGAAAGTGTGGCTTTCAAAGACTTGAGAAACTGAGGCAGTTAGTGATGGAACTATGTCATATTATTAGGGAGTTAGAGGCTAATTTACAAGGAGAGAGTGACATAAGACCTGAAGAATGACAGATGGAGCTAGATCTGAATAAATGAGATGGACCGGCCTAAAATGGACTCGAGTGTTGACTTCGTAATTGGATGAGTTTAGCTTGTAAGGGCTAATCTTTGAAGAAATGATGCTGGCTTTTGGTTTGTTGTTTTTGAGTTATACAAATTAGAATAGCGTTTAACTGTGCTTATTTGTTATAACTGCTTGCTGCTTAAGTGTATATCTTTCGACTATTTACTCAACTAAAATAAATGCTTCTCACAAAATTTTACTTGGTTTTGGAAATGGACTTCACTGAGCATAAAAGCTCATCCTACATTTTAGCTTTTTTTCCTTACAAGTTTTTAACCGATGGGAACAAATACAAATAGTGAGGAGATGGTTTTCTTTTGTTTAGTAGTAGCTATAGGATAGATGCATATTGGGCCAAGATGGCTCGAACAATTTGTATACTTTGGGTTAATATATGTAAATTCTAAGTTTGACTGTCTTCTTGTAAGTAACTACCTGTAAGTGAGACTTAGTGAAAATTAGGTAGGTGTCCCGATCAACGTTTGGGAGTAGACCTTGTTTTGGGGTGTCACATAAAATTCTGAGAAAAGTAATCACAATACTAGTAGAGTGTGAGGATTTTAAATTCTTGGTCTGTGAACCTACTTTGTATATTTTAAATAATATTTTTACTCTCCTAGTAAGTTAAAAATGAACCAAACACTAGAAATTATATTTTAAAAAATCATTTTCCTAAAAAATAATTATTGCCAACTAAATAAGGCTATAATGCCAAGAGAATATAAGTATGTTTTGAATTGAGTTCCAAGAAAAGGATAGAAAAAGAATATGAAAAGGTATTTAAAAAGGCCAGACAAACTCATAAGAAAATAGATAAAACAAAATTCCACCCCGATAAAATAGAACAAACTCCCAGTATTTAGCAAAGTGAAGTCATCATTTAAAAAGAGAACTTGAAATAAGGTTTACACCAAGAATAATCTTTTCAAAATTTTACAATTAAATAGAGAAGTTATACATTTTTTGAGGACTCTGTAGTCCCGATTCATCTTGGTTTTGATGATTAACAAACTAATGATAATGTATACTAATGTTTTTTCAAGGTGTACCTACAATGAAATTGATTAGGAATAAAAAAGAAGTTCAAATGCCAAGTCTGGAAAGTAACGGACAACCTAACAGACGTCCGCACCTCCAACAAAATATCATTATACAACTTCTCGGAGGTAGTGGACGACCAAGATGACAAGTGGACATCCGATTCCCTTCAAAGCAGATGTTTACAACATAAATTTTGTATTTAACAGCTAGTTTCTGTATAATTTTATATTCAACCTTAGAGCTCTATTTTAGCTATTTTTCACCCCCTATAAATACCTAATTGTGCAGAATGATTAATAACCTTTTACCTACTTAGTTTATCAATGTTTTAAGAGTGATTTTGAGGGAAAATACTCGTGTGAATGTGTGTTTGTAGTTCTAGGTAAAGTAGTTAGTTAGAATTGTGAGAGCTTTTCTAAGTATGGGTGAAAGCTATCAGGTGTAGCAAAGTCTAGGCAGTTTTATATAAAACTCTTGGCTAGTTTCGGTAGAATTTAGTGTGATCTTCCATTTTTTATGTGTTGGTTAGCTTCATTAACTTGAAATAAAGAAGCTCATAGTGGATTAAAATTTTAAGTTATTGAACTTGGGAGTGGATGTAGGTATCGAGTTTCGTACAGAACAACTATAAAAATTCCAGTGTGTTCTTTATATTCTTTATTTTATTCTTTTTGTTATTTTGAGCTTTGCACTTGTTTACCTTTAATATTATTATTGCAAGTTTGTTTATTTTTTTATTAGATGCATTATTTTTGGGTCCAACATTTTCTTTTTATGATAATATGTAATCTATATTTGCTGTTACTATATAACGATGGTTAACTACCAAAGCCTCGCAAAAGCAGTGTTAATGTTCAAAATTACTCCAAAAGTCAAGGGATGAAGAAATGAGATTCGGAGGCCCACATTTCAAATCTAGAGGAACATGTTGACAAGTGAGAGTATATGAATTGTTTGGTAGAGATTAATTGGGCAATTTTGCTAGGTTGGCATGAAATTTGAAATCAAATTCAAAATAAATATAATTATGCTAGACCTCTATGGATGACAGACTACAAACAAAAAATGAAAACGAAATAGAAAAAGAAATAAAGACACCATACATCAACAAAACGAGGTGGGTATTAGGTGCACCATGCATGTCATGTGATATTTCACGTGATACACTAAAACCAATCATAAATTGCCAAATAATATAAGGTGTAACCCACTATCACTACGTGGCAATAAATGACTAGTTCTAGTGTGGTAATGCACGTGATACATATAATACTTTTCCAACACAACTAACTCTATGCTTAACTTTTAGTTTATTCTTACTTTACGCTTTCAATTGTAGTAGTAGATGGTTGCTTATATTTTACAACATGGTTGTTGGATACTCTTGATCTTCTTCTCGGATTTTATAGACAACTCTTTGCTTACATACTAGTGAATCAACTTGTTCAATATGCTTCCTTTTCAAAACTAGTTGATAAGAACATATTTTCTTAAGTATTGTAAATCTTGATTTTACATTATTAGTGTGCATTCATTTGCTATTAGTTTTTTCCTTTTATTTCGCTATGCAATCTGGATCACAACGATTTGAATCCTCTCGGTTGAAGTTGAAGAATCGAAACTCAATTCAGTCCTTTGATCATTCTCATGGACAGGCTCCAATTTGACTATTGTTAGGTAAATTTTTTTGTACAAATAGAGGATTTTCACTCAATTTTATGACAAAGAAAGAACAATAGTAAATTTTTTTTCCCAGTGACTAACCAAATTCCCTTTTTCTCTAACAACATCCAATGAACTATGCTCCTAATTTTTTTAAGGATAGTACTTAGTTGAACAACCTCCATGTTTATAAGCACTATTTTCTTTGATCACATTGATATTCTTTCACCTTCAGAGAAAGTCTATGTAATACTAGGGACTTTGAAGGGCATTTTTGTAATTTGGCTTATTGGGTGAAGATGTAATTTGCAAACTAAAGAGGAACTTGATTGTGGTTTAAGACAAATTTTTTTTGGGCTAAAAGACTTAGGGCAATTTCTTCTTCCGCATTTCTTTTCTTCTCCTTCCACAAATGGCTCTCTATGTTTCTCTCTCTCTCTAAAATCTCTCTGTTCTTCCTTGATGATGAAAGTGAAGAACCTCATTCTCGAGAGGAAGCAAGTAGGGGAAACCATGAGGTTTTAACCCAACCTCTTACCCAAGGTATTTTTCCCATATCCTACTCTACATTTCTTGGGTCTTTGCTTATACTAGTGAGTAATGTAATTAATGGGTGATTAAAGAAACTTTTAGAGTTGTGATGCTTTAATGACTGCTATGTGTTAGTAATGAGTGTGTGTGTGAGTTGAATGGTTAATTTTTCTATGATGCATGTTGGGTGAAGAACATTTGAGGGTTTGATGTTTGATTTGTGATTGATGTGGTTTATTGAGTATAAAGTGGTGTTTTCCTAACCTATTTTGCCATTCTTGAGTTAGATTAATTGTTGGAATGTGTTGGATGAAGATGGAGTGTGTTGGCTGTGAATAGATGAGTTGCAGGCTTGTATGTGGTAGTTTTTGGTACTAGTCGCAGCACTAGCCACGCCACGGATGGCACTGCATTGGAATAAGAAAACTTTTTGACTATGGCCATGGCGGTGTTGTCCTCGCCGTGACTAGATCTGCGGATCATGAGCAAGCCCAGCCGCAGCTCAGTCCCTTCCCACCTGTGGCTTAGGTTCTACTGAGATCCACGGGTGAGCTTTTTGTGATTCGCGAGTGCGGATCAGCCTACTCCCACCCATGGATCAACTGTTAAACACCTCCTTTGCTCTGTTTTACATTTTAAGTCTAGAATTAAGTCCCAATTATGATTTCTTGATAGAATTAGTGTATAATTGATTGTTTAATTGTATGTTTTAGGCGAAAACGGTGATCATCCAAATTCAGATTATTTGAATTAGCTTGGATCGAGGTAAGTTGTACTTGAATCACTTGCATTCTGAAAATGATATTGATAAACTTAATGTTATAAAAGGTTATTTGTTCAATGGCTTGAGTTTGGATATGTTATTGTTTCTAATATGAATTGAATATACATAGTATCAAATCCTTGTTTGAATAATGAATTGCTTGACCTCTTGGGTGAATTGACTTATGACGGGACTAGTTTCTTAAATTGATGATGGTGATATGATCTTTGAACTGCACAAACCGGGTGATAGTTAGTGTTGCACCGAACCAACTTGATGATAGTTGATTTTGAACCATGTTATCCGAGTTGTAGTAAACAACTGGATATCTAGAGTCATTAGTCGAATTACTTCTTGAGCTGATTGTGTTTTTGTGTCATTTGGTTATATGATATGCGAATTGTAACGAATATGAATTGACCACGTATATTTTATGACTTATGTGACCAAATATGTTGTCAATGGAATGTAAATTTACGTTAACAATCTCAAGACACACAGAGATACTTTACTACTTACTGGGTGATTTTGTCACTCACTCTTATGTTTTGACTCGCAGAAGATGATTTTATAGAGGAGCATTGGACTAACTCGCGGGTCACTTGACTTGATGTTTTGATATTGGGATTGTAGTAGTAGTAGATTTTGTTTTATGATTGTCCAGACTATAACATGTATAAGTTACGACATATTTGAGATTCTAGTTATTGAAATAGATGGTTGAACTTGTAACTTAAGGGTGAATGCTGTTGTATGGATGAAATGATATTTTGGGTGAATGTTTATGTATCTAATTATGTGGTATTTGGATTAGTTGTTGTTTGATTGATTAATCTTGTGTTTTAGCTTAGTTTATGGCATAGCGAGTCCCACGTCTCGGCGTACAGGGCATGACAATCTATATATATTTCACATAATTTAATAGTACCATGAAGGGTAATTACATGTAATATTAAAGAACTTAAGCTATTGCTAAGCATGTATTGCGTAACTTAAGTGTATTCTTATTTCCTCTCTTATTTCTCTGATTTTAGGACCTATTCTCAATAGTATTTTTTTTTCTTGATTTTAGTCCTGATTTTTGAAAAATCTATTTTATAATGTTCTCAACTACTTTTTTTACTATGTTTTTGGATGTTTTAAGCTAAAATTAGGAGTACCTAATTTTTAATTTTTTTTAAAAAAATTAGTTTTTATAAAAATAAAAAACCTTTGAGAACAGGCCCTTACTTTAATTTCTTATTTCCTCTTTTACTTTTCTAATTTCCTATTTCCACTTTAGTTTTCCCTACTTCTTGTTCCTTATATTTCCTTAAAATTTTCATGTGATTTTATCCTATCATGAAAAAATCTAATATGTCATGATATTTCACTTGAAAGAACCAAACAAACCCAAACATATCTATGTAACGAAACGCGTTTTAAGTTTCTCGTTGCAATTGTCCACACTAATTGCGTTCAATATAATAGAATTTTATATACAAAATGTTCATAACTTAGATCTAAATTTTACTTGTGACTTTAAAAAATATAAATAGACCTACAATACAATTATATACATGTAAGTAAAATATACTTTTATATGTACACACAGTTCTATATGTATACTTTGTTTGGGCTGAGATTTTAATAGGTAAATCAGACTTGATTTTCGGGTCCAACATGAACTGAGACCAGCCCCTGCACTTAAATGGCTGTGCGAGCTAGGGCTAGTCCAACCCAATTGACAGTCATAATAAGTGTAGGCCGTCAGAGGGATGTTAATGTAATTTTGTAAACCTTGAGGTAGCATTATATGCATATATCACAAAACTCAGGGGCGGTTATTCTAATTGCCATTTTTCATCCTCTCTTTTCCAATTTTCCTTTCTCATTCCCCTCCTGCATTGCCAAACGTACAATCTAAGCCGAGAGATTCTGTGAGAAAATGAGGCCTCAGATAGTACTATTTGGGGACTCAATAACAGAACAATCCTTCAGATCAGGTGGATGGGGTGCTGCTCTTGCTGACACTTATTCCCGCAAGGTTCTTTCTTGTTCCTTTATTTTGACAAAAAACTTTTTCCCTCTGATCATTGCATATATGTGGTGCTAATTCATTCATTCAAGCAATTCGGTATAATCGTTTGCTTTGATTTTGACATGTAAAGGCTGATATAGTGAACCGTGGTTTCGGTGGATACAACACTAGGTGGGCTTTATTCTTGCTCCATCACCTTTTCCCTCTGGTAATTTCCTAATCATGATTTAATTTCCTCCCATGATTTAGTAATATCTTTGTTGCTACATTTGTTCCAGTCTTGTTAATTTTACTTCTCTTTGTCATATCCTTGATGGGTTGTGATCAATTTTTGTTTTTCTTGGATTTTACTTCTCTTTGATCAAACTACGAGATGAAAACTAGTCTGGAGTGGTAGATTGAGCCCGTTAATTAAGTTTACAGTAGGATTATAGTTGCTTACACATGCCTTTTTCTTGTAAAATTGTTTCACTAATGTCATTTGGGTTGCCCTTGACAGACCTGTATTGATTCATGGAAACCACGTAAAAATGTATGTGGAAAGCTATGGTAATTTTTATGGGATTTGATTAGCTCTATTAAGCATTCGGTGATTGATAGTTGGCTGTGTGCAGAAGTGCAAAGGGGTAATGCATTTTAAATAAAAGTTAAGGCTGAAAAATGACAGTTGAAGAAACCTTTAAGATACAAGATGAAATAAATCGTAGAAATTGTAACATATTTTTGTTTTATGTTTGAATTGAACTATTAGATAACCTTCGTATGGGTTTCTTTTCATGAAATATTGAGTGAATTATCCAAAAGACTTAACACTTTACAAATGACAAGATGTGTTTGATGAAAAATAAAATTTTGTACTTTATTTTGGGGTGTTCTTTTTTTCTTTTGTGGGTTTTTTTTTTGGGGGGGGGGGGGGGGGGGGCTTATTTTGAAGGAAAACAATGTGGTTTTATGGATTTAAAACAATTTAGATGGTATATTTATGACGTGGTGATATAGAAAATGGAACCAAACTGATAGCAATGATCTTTGCGATTTGAATTCTTGTGGAAAGAAATTTTTTTTGGATTTAGGTGATCCATGGATTGCTTTAGGCTTGAAAAGCAAAATTAAATCAAATTTGGTAGCTAAGGTCTGACTTTAGGCTTACTCACGGAAATTTAGTCCGATTGATTTCTAATACACATATAAATATTCTTAAAAAGAATAAATTGATGGATAAAATAATTTTGAAGGACAAATTCAACTGTTTAGGTTTTCTAGATACAATTGATTTGTTTCTTGCTTCTATGGTCAAATTTTTTAGGCAAGTTCTGTTTTTCAGATTCTGAATTAATATGTTCAGTTTAGTCTGTTTATTTAATGTTGCCAAGTGAATTTAAAGATGGGTAGATGTAGGATGTACATTGATTTGTTAGCATAGTCTTTTACTAGGTAATATTAGGTCTTTGTGTCTTTAAAGTGAGGTTATTTTAAAGTATGGCTTTTTTGAAAACCCTACTAATTAGCAGATCTTAACTTTCACAAAGTACTAACTATATTGTTTGTAGAAGAATTTAGGCTTTGACTAACTCCTCTCTCCTGATGTTTCATCCAGTTATATATTGTTTCTGTCCAGCACTAAGTAGGGGTGGCAATTTCTGACACGACCCGAAAACCCGACATGAACCTAACACGAAAATAGCAAGTTTGGGTTGGGGTTTTTGGGTTTGCGGGTTCGCAGGTCGGACCCGACTGACCTGAGAAAAAAACAGGTCGGGTTCGGGTCGACCTAGGTCGGGTTCGAGTCGACCCGCGAACCCGAAAAATAAAAATAAAAATAAAAAAATAAAAAAATAAACACAACAACAACAACAACTCTAACATTTTGTAGCTTTGTTTCATCCATTCACATTCAAACATAACAAATTTCACTCATTAGATAATTAATCAAGTAAATTGTAAGAAAAAGTAAGAATTTTACCTAGATTTATGAAGAGTAAATTGTAAGAGGAGTTAAATGTATGTTAATGAGTGACTTTAATATTAATGTGTGTAAAAAATGCGTTTGATCATTTTTTTTGTATGTGTTTTAATTTTTTTTTCTTTGCTCTTTTCTTCTTATTCTTCTTCTTTCTTTTTTTTTTTTTTAAGGTCGGCGGGTCGACCCGCCATCCTGTTTCGGGTCGTGTTTGAGTTGGCTATTTTCGGGTTGGCGGATCGGGTTCGGGTTGATAGGTTGGTTGTTATATTTGGGTCTCAACCCGACCTGCCAACCCGACCCGTTGCCACCCCTAGCACTAAGTACTGGTCCTTGATATGAGATCAAATTTTGAAGCTTGTGAAGTTCTTTGTGTTTTTAGTTTGATTACACTGGATTTTGAGTGGCCTGGGTGAGTCTAAAAAATGTGTAAATCCTAATTCATTTTCTTTGTGTCCTATATTAAATTACTTCCTTCTTTTTTGAGCATAAATGCTTTTCAAATCTAAAATGGTTAGGATGAATCTAACTAACTTTTAGACTGTGGAAAGTCTACATCTACTGTTAACAATATTCTTACTCGAAGAGCTCCACCTGGTTCTTTTGGATTATGGAAAGTCTACAATTGGCTCCATTGATATGCTGTTGCACATAACTCTGTCCATTCTTTTCCCTTTGTTGATGTTGGGTTTGTTTTTATATCAATCTAGTAATATCCAGGCTCTGAACAATCTTCTGTTTCTCTTGTCGTCTTTTGAACTTTTTAACCCAGTCCTTAGTCAATTATCTTCCATATCTGGCAATCTCTTTTTATGTGTCTGTGGAATTACCATATATATTTTAATTTAGTGATTTGTTTCCTAATAAAGAGATTTGGTCATTGACTAATTCTCATTTAATTAGTTTCTTATTTTAGTGGAATTCCTGATTTGAAGGGATTCTTTCCTGATTTTGTGGACTGGAATGACAGTCTCTTTGGTATATGTATCTCTTGTTATTCATCTCAAAAATAAGAAGAATAATTTCTTCTCTCTGAAATTTCACATGGTATCAGAGCCTCCATTCCAATTCGTCTCTGAAAACCTAAATCTGTGAAATTCATTCTTCATTTTCATTCCTCCTTCAATTTCATTCAGCATGACAAAATTTGGAGCAGCATTTCAAACCTCCTCTTCTGAGGTCACTTCAAAATCTGAAGGAACAACAATTGCTGCTCATGTCAACACAGATTCCGGATCAATTCTGATCACTAGTCATAAGTTAAATGGACAAAATTACCTTCAATGGTCTCAGTCCGTGTTGATGTTTATTTCTGGAAAAGGTAAGGACGAATATCTCACTGGGGAAATTGAAATTCCAGATAAAGCAGATCCAAAATTTAGGCAGTGGAAGAGTGACAACCATATGATCATGTCATGGTTAATCAATTCCATGAACAGTGATATAGGTGAAAACTTTCTTCTCTATTGCACAGCAAAGGAAATATGGGATGCAGCAAAAGAGACATATTCCAGTTCTGAAAATACAGCAGAACTGTTCCAGATTGAGGCCATCGTGCATGATTTTCGCCAAGAGAATCTCTCAGTCACACGATATTTCAACACCCTAACACGTTACTGGCAAGCAACTTGATATGTTTGACACTCATACTTGGAAGTGTGCAGATGATGCAGCCACTTACAAGAAAATTGTGGAGCAAAAAAGGATCTTCAAATTTTTATTGGGACTCAACAAGGAGTTAGATGAAGTTAGGGGACGAATTATGGGCACCAAACCACTACCAAGCCTTAGAGAAGTGTTTTCCGAGGTTCGACGTGAAGAAAGCAGGAGAAAAGTGATGATGGGATCTCAAGATGTGGCAGTGAATAGTCCACTGCTTGATGGTTCTGCACTTGCAGTCCGAGGAACCAACTTCAAGGCCAATGAAAATCGACAACAACGAGGAAGGCCTTGGTGCGAACATTGTCGCAAGCCAGGACATTCAAAGGAAACTTGCTGGAAGATCCATGGAAAACCTGCTGATTGGAAGCCAAACAAGTCAAACCGGGATAAAGAAAGCCGTGCCAATGCTGTTTCATCAGTTGAGGAGAAAACACCAAGTGAAACAGGTGGATTTAGCAAAGAACAAATAGAGATGCTGCAGAAAATGATTAGCCACAATCTCTTGCAATCCACCAGTCAACCTCAAGCAACAAGTATGATGGCTCATCGAGGTAATTTTCCTGTTGCCCTTATGACTAGCAGGGACCAAAATGGATCTTGGATTGTAGATTCCGGAGCATCTGATCACATGACAGGAGATGCAACTCTCCTACATAATTACAGACCTCAAAAGGGTAACTCTTCAGTTCGTATTGCAGATGGTTCTCTCTCCATGGTCTTGGGAATAGGATCTGCTTACTTAACAGATGATATTGTTCTCTCCTCTGTTCTTCATGTTCAAAATTTAGACTGTAATTTACTCTCTGTTAGAAAGTTGAGCCAAGATCTTAATTGTGTTGCTAAATTTTTCCCATACTTGTGTGAATTTCAGGAGATGGAATCGGGGAAGATGATTGGCAATGCTGAGTTGGTGTCAGATCTCTACCTATTCAAAACCAATAATCTTCCAAGTAGACAAGCTGGTCACTCAAGTTGCAAAATGTCCTCTACCATGTCAAAAAGTCAGTCATCATGTCATTTATATTCCTCCATTTTCAATTCTAGTGTCAATAATGTGGATGAAGTTATGCTTTGGCATCTTCGCCTAGGCCATCCCAATTTTGTGTATTTAGAAAAGATGTTTCCTCAATTGTTCATCAATAAAAATCCAAGTTCTTTTCACTGTGAAATTTGTCAGTTTGCTAAACATACACGAGCAAATTTTCCTTCAATTCCTCACTTACCTACCCGTCCATTTACCATGATTCATAGTGATAGTGTGGGGTGCATCAAGAATTAAAAGTCTCACTGGTGCTCGGTGGTTTGTGTCATTTGTGGATGATCACACTCGTCTTACTTGGATATTTCTCATGAAAGAAAAATCTGAAGTTAGTCACATCTTTCAGAAATTTCACATGATGGTTCAAAATCAATTCAATGCTCAGATACAAATTTTTAAAACTGACAATGCCAGGGAATACTTCAAGTCCCATCTTGAATCATATCTTTCACATCATGGCATAATTCATACCAGCTCATGTGTAGATACTCCTCAGCAAAACGGAGTAGCCGAAAGGAAAAATCGCCATCTTCTTGAGGTAGCTAGAGCACTTCTATTCACAACTAATATGCCTAAATATTTTTGGGGTGAGGCAGTTCTCACTGCTGCGTACCTAATAAATAGAATGCCCTCTAAAGTTCACAAATTTCAAAGCCCTTATCATGTTCTTCTGAAAACCTATCCTCATACCAAATTCATCTCCTCAGACATCCCTACAAGAGTTTTTGGGTGTTCGGCATTTGTTCATAATAACTCCCCAAATCGAACCAAATTAGATCCCAAGTCTATCAAATGTGTCTTTCTAGGTTATTCTTCCAACCAAAAGGGTTACAAATGCTACTCTCCTAGTTACAAAAAGGGTCTACAATTCAATGGATGTCACTTTCTTTGAACATGAGCCTTACTATTCAAAATCTGACATTCAGGGGGAGAATATGAGGGAATCTCAATTTTGGAATGAGCTTCTCATCAAAGAGTCAACTCAAACTCAGGACACAACTCAACCTCAATCTACATCTCAACCTCTAGTCCTTCTTCCCTCTGACTTAGACACTACACCAAAATCCAATTTCGAGCATTCATCACCTGATAATCCAACCTCAAATCACAGGTCTGTGCAACTTGAATCTTCCCAGCTTCGTGTCTATACCAGGAAGAAAAAGAATAACAAGGAGACTGAAAGATCTCATACCTCTCGCGCATTGTCATGACTCTGACCCAAATTCTAATGCTCCTCAAGTTCACTCAGGTGAGTCCAATCATCCTCATGAATTAATTGTTCCAGAAATTGATGATGTTGATGTCCCTATTGCACTAAGGAAGGGTGTAAGATCCTGTACCAAACATCCAATTGGAAATTTTGTGAGCTATGACTCTCTTTCTCCAACATACAAGGCATTTATTACTTTCTCTTGACAGTGTACACATTCCAAAGACTATTCATGAGGCTCTCAAACATCCAGGGTGGCAGAAAGCTGTCCATGAGGAAATCACAGCACTTGAAAAGAATGGAACATGGGTGATTACAGATTTACCTATGGGAAAAAGGCCAGTAGGTTGCAGGTGGATCTTTACCATCAAACACAAAGCAGATGGAAGCATTGAAAGGCTGAAAGCGTGTCTAGTTGCTAAGGGATTTACACAGTCCTATGGTATTGACTATCAAGAAACATTTGCTCCAGTTGCTAAGCTTAATACCATCCGAGTTCTTCTTTCAATTGCAGCAAATTGTGACTGGTCATTACATCAACTAGACGTTAAAAATGCATTTCTAAATGGCAACCTCGAAGAAGAAGTTTATATGGAAGTGCCACCTGGAATAGAAAATTCTCATACCAAAAACAAGGTGTGTAGACTACAAAAGTCCCTCTATGGACTCAAACAGTCTCCTCGAGCATGGTTTGACAGGTTTGCGAAGTTTATAATCAAATGTGGGTATAAACAATGCCAATCAGATCATACCTTGTTTGTCAAGTTTTCAGCTAAGAAGAAAATTGCTATTTTGATTGTGTACGTTGATGATATTATTCTTACTGGTGATTTTGAGGAAGAATTACAGGTCTTAAAACAACATCTGGCCCGGGAATTTGAGGTTAAGGATCTTGGTAATCTAAAGTACTTCCTCGGCATGGAAGTAGCAAGGTCAAGAGAAGGTATTGCAGTGACTCAACGAAAATACATATTGGATTTGTTGAAGGAAACAAGAATGCTTGGCTGTAAACCAGCAGAATCACCCATGGATCCAAGCAAAAAGATAGGTGCAGAATCAGAAGGTATGCCCGTGGACAGGGGGAGATACCAACGACTTGTTGGGAGATTAATTTATCTCTCCCACACTCGTCCAGACATTGGATTTGCTGTTAGTTTAGTAAGTCAATTTATGAACAATCCAACAGGGGAGCATATGGAGGCTGTGTATAGGATACTGAGATATCTGAAGTTGACACCTGGGAAAGGATTATTATTTAAGAAGAATAACAAAAGGGAGATTGATGTCTATACTGATGCTGACCATGCAGGGAATCTACTAGATAGACGCTCAACTTCTGGTTACTGTTCATATGTCTGGGGAAACCTTGTTACATGGAGAAGTAAGAAACAATCAGTTGTCTCACGGAGTAGTGCAGAATCCGAGCTAAGATCACTAGCATTGGGGATTTGTGAAGGTATCTGGATTCAAAGATTACTTAGTGAATTGGGAATGGCAGACAAACAACCGATCCGGTTATTTTGTGATAACCAGGCAGCGATCAACATTGCTAAAAACCCAATTCATCATGATAGGACTAAGCATGTTGAGATTGATCGCCATTTCATCCTGGAGAAGATCGAAAATGGAATTGTTCAAATTGTTTACATCTCTACTCAACATCAAACTGCTGACATCCTCACCAAAGCACTTCCAAGAACCAGATTTGAAGAATTGAGTTGCAAGCTGGGAATGTACAATTTGTACAACCCAGCTTGAGGGGGAGTGTGGAATTACCATATATATTTTAATTTAGTGATTTGTTTCCTAATAAAGAGATTTGGTCATTGACTAATTCTCATTTAATTAGTTTCTTATTTTAGTGGAATTCCTGATTTGAAGGGATTCTTTCCTTATTTTGTGGACTTGAATGACAGTCTCTTTGGTATATGTATCTCTTATTATTCATCTCCAAAATAAGAAGAATAATTTCTTCTCTCTGAAATTTCACAGTGTCTTTTCTATTGAATACTCAAGTCTCAGGGACAGTTATTTCAGTAGTGTCTGACATCGTTGCTTTCGTGTATCCAATCATTTATTTTGGCACAACTGAATTCATGTTGTTTCACATGATTTGGTATTCTTCCCAGTTTATTTGTGGGTTCAATTTATATAATGACACTTCACAACTGTTGTTTGAGATAACCATTATCATTTGAAATCCCCTAATTGATTCCATTCTATGCATGAAGCTCTTGAAACTATCAAGATCTATAAACTTTGACTTGATGGATATCTTTTATGGAACTACTAATGAAAGTGCATTGGATCCATTTTTTCTAGGGATATTTCTATAATCAATCATGTCCAATAATTTATGCCCTGAGGCTGTTCCATAAAAATATTTGATCTTCTTATCCAAGTATATGTTCTTCCATATAATTTTGAGCTTAAGATGGTGGCTTGTAATTCTTATTTGAAGGGATCTGCAACACCTCCTGTTGCTGCCACCATATTCTTTGGCGCAAATGATGCAGCTCTTTCAGGAAGAACAAGTGAAAGGCAGCATGTACCAGTTGATGAGTACAAGGAGAATCTTCAAAGAATGGTTCAACACCTTAAGGTTCAAAGCTTTTATTTTTATGTATATACATTTAATAATTTTAATCCATATTGTTTCACAATCTATACATTATTTTAAAATAATAGGGTTTTTTTTTTTTCCTTTAATGTTTCTTTTGGAACTGGATATGTAAAATCAAATGTTAGAAGTGTATCTTCTTTATTTATTATGCTGTGTGTATTGTTTATAAACAATTAACACCAAAGAAAAGCTTGGGATTTCTCTAATATTGAGAAAATTGAAATACATTTATGTTAATTTTGTGCTAGTAATATCCAATAATGAGATGCATAAAAATATTTACATTATGGGTTTAACATACAGGCCTGATGTTAGTATGAGATGATTTTGTTAACAACAATCAAGGTGACAAGCTAGCGAATTCAGAAATGCTAGCAGTGAATAATACTTAGTTGAATTGCTTTTCTATGAGCAATTTTTTAACTTTGGATTAAATTGTGTGGCTTAATTCAACATGGATCGAGTATTTGGAACATGACTTTCAGGAAGTGACGTCAAGTGATTGTGAGGAAACTATTTACAATTGATTCCCATGGGACAAGCATAAGAATTGTGGAACTGATTGAGAATTACATCTTTTTACGTTACATCTGATGGTCGATTAAATTTAACCCATGGCTTGCTGGCCACAAGACCAACCACTCAACTGTAAAAACTGTCAACTGAATCCGCTAGTTCCGCCCTGCCCCTTATGATATAATCTCCCATGATGGTGGTCTCTGATAACAAATGTTAGCTACACGTAAGAAGATTGTATTTTGACCACTTTCATTTGCACCAATTTCTAGTAATTTAAGATCCATACCTACAGAATTTGATTGTGATGGTAACTTACCAAGTCAAATCTAGGCACAAATGTTGAACATTTTATGAGTAGGTGGATCATCTAAAATTTATCTTGTGCATGTAATAATTAGTTTTAGGCTTAGCATATTGTGTTAGGTTTATCTCTACCAGACAATTAAGTATTTGACAGAATGTTATGATAATACATTTAATGATCTTAAAGCAGCTAAAAGGCTATAAAAAAGGAGACCAAGGATGGATTTTCTTAGTTGTACCGTATAGTTTTCCCCATCTTAGAATCAATATGTTGGTATCAGGACCTTTTTGCAAGACAATACATTATTCTGATCTACTTTCTTTAAAATGTTCTTAAATGATTTGAAAGAAAAAACTACTGTTAAAAACTGTGTTAATGCCAATACAGAAAAGAACTTAAAAAAAGGAAGGCAGGGCAGGTTATTGGGTTGGTTGGTTATCCATTTTGACTCATGCCATTGAGATCCCATTAAGTAAAACTGGCAGGCTGCCCTTTGACCTATTCTTGGACAATCCAGGCAAAACCCTTCCATCTATACAATAATGTAAACAACCATGTTACTTGCTTCCCTTAAATAGAATGCTGCTTTTATTTATGTTTCACTCTCCATGCTTGTCTAAGGCTGCAATACAATGCTTCTTGTCTCAAGTCTATTTTGAAGTTTTGCTGACGCACAGAATGGTTTAAGCACCTTCCGAATCTTTTGGTGCACATCTAATTGTTTTAAAAGAATGATTATAGGAATGCTCCCCTACTGTGTTAATTGTGATGATTACTCCTCCACCAGTCGATGAAGAAGGGCGCAAAGAATATGCAAGGTATGATACGTTTTTCTTTACGTAAAATAATGAAAATTTCCAGAAGTTTATGGTAGTGGGGAAATACATTATATGTACAGATTTTGTTGCCTTTCCAAAGAACTAATATGCAATTATTTATTGTTAGCTGTAAAGCATAACAAGATAACAGAAAGCTGTGTTTCTATGGAATTTTTACCTGGAATCATTTCCCTTCCTTTCAAAGATAATACTTTCTAATGATAATTTTTTAAGCAGGTCTCTATATGGTGAGAAGGCAATGACATTGCCAGAGAGAACCAATGAAACAACTGGAATTTATGCGGAGAAATGTGTTGAATTAGCCAAGGAACTAGATCTACCTTCTGTCAATCTTTGGTCCAAGATGCAAGAAACAGAGGGATGGCAGAAAAAATTCTTAAGGTAAGTTGTAAAGTTCTGTAACATTGTCTTTTTAAAGGCACAATGTTATTGATATTACTAGGAGAGTAGTAAGTAACATGGAGTTCACCTAATGATATGCCTTCTTGTAGGATTTTTTGCCATAATGATAATGGTACTGTGTACAAAGCGGTAGGATCTATACAACATTAAAGATAGCCTTTAGGTGGAAATTTGAAAAGCTTTAAACCGATTGATTTACAATATATAAAGATTTTGATTTCCTAGGGAATTGCACGAAAATCACCTTAGATTTGAAGTCTCAAGTAACTCCACTCCTTCAGTCTTGCCTAATGCACATTGAGTTGTTACTTCTGAGATTCTGGGAAGGTACTTAACCTAAGCTGCAATATATTGTTATGCATAGTGATACAAATCCATATAACACATTGCAATGATCATTGCATCACTTTTCATTAAGCTGTCTGTATCACTAGAATGCGTGCACGCTGGTGCAGTGGGGACAGAAAAGAGCATCCAATGGCTGCATCAAATGCTCAACCTTTTTCACTTTTGTCATTTTCTTCTGGATTGGGGTCGAGCGAAATTTTAGATATATGGAGTGTGCAATCTATAAACTCCTAGGACTGAATTGATTGTTCTCGACAATATACTATTATCTTATGAAATTAGCAAAGGGTTGCACGTGTCATTTTTTTTTTTTCTTTTTGCTGGAAAAGAAGCTCCAGGAAGTGGGGCCAATGTAATACAAGAATTAACTGAGGACCAAAATGCACATTTTAAACTTCAGGACTGATTGTGAGACCTTTGAGATACTTTAAGGACTATCTGACAATTTTCCCAGAAAAGAATTCTGGTTAGGAGAATATGATACAATTAAGGGGATGTGAAATTTTTGTGGACAAAAGCACTAAAGCTAAAATAAAACATGGTTCCAACACCTGTGAAATGTTTGTAACGATATTTTATAAAAGCTCGATTTTTGCCCTGCCCAAAAATTTTCAAGGTAAGTCACATACCTCTATAATGACTTTTCATACGAACCAAGTTGAGAAGCAGAGATTAATATTTAGACACCCTATTATTCTGCTTCCAAACAACCCAAAAATGCAAACTAGCACATTGCTATAGACTTTTCCCCGTTGTTCTCTTGCCAAAACCCAAAAGTTTATTTTGCACAAAATTTCTTACAATGAATCCACTTTTAAAAATAAAAAACTGAATAAATTTTTCCCAAACCTTCCTAGCCATGGGATAATGAAGAAGCATATTGTGTTATCTGTAGACTTGCATACAGAGCATATCTTTACGCTAGAAACTTTATAAATACCTGCAGCAGGTGGAAGTGGAGATTAGTTTTTACATTATTCAGTTTAAGGAATTTGAGGGTAACTATCAATATGAAGAGAAAAAAAAAAGTATTTGGAAGAGTGGAACTATAATGTGTATCTAACCATGGTTTAGAGTCCAGCCTTCATCGAGTATTGAATTAGATAAGGAGATTCAGCAGATGAATAATTTGTTCAATTCTATGGGACCCTATCTAGTAGGTTTCTGCATAGGTTTAAATCCTAGGAAGTAAACCACATGCGAGGTATAAAAGATGAGGTTCAGTCATTATGAAGATTGGACAGTCTATATAAATTTACCAAGGAAGCAAAAAGAGAAGGCATCTCTTGTCCAACAAAAAGAGAGAAACTGGAGCAATCTTATCTCATAAAAATGGGTAAACGAAACATATTAGATACCAACGAATTGAACCTGGAAGTGCTGAACTTTACTAGAGTCCACAACCACTGACCTCAACTACTAGATAATAGACGTCATCACTTTCAGCATAGGCTCAGAACAAAACACAAAAAATTATCTTATGAGCAACTGCAAAAACTACAAGCAAAATGTAATCACTCCATATCATACAAAAATCTGAATCATTATATCATATTTGTGAATATGTTTGTCACTAAAATATATACAAATACATGAGAGGTTATGTTTTGTTTGTTTATTCAACCCAAGTTGGAAAGAGTTTTTTGTTATTTACACTAGAATTTAGCAAGTAATTCAGAGAGAAGACTTTATTTTTAAAAGGGACTTCAAGAGAAGTTTGACTTTTATGTTGGGCAAAAATTTAATTTCTCAAATCCTCATGGTTCAAACCCTTTACCGGTCAAAGAGATTTTAGTGAAAAATTGTCGTTGGAAATATCTTTAATTTTCCAAATTTTTAAAATGTGAATGCTCTTCCCTCCCTACCACTGGAGCACCAGTTTCAATATAACATTGAGAGAGAGAGAGAGAGAGAGAGAGATGTGTTATTAGTGGTGGGATGCGAAATAGCTGACTGAAGTGGTGTTTGCTTTTAACAAATGCATACTGTCCTTATATTTTGCATCCTAAACTGTGTCAGTGATTGGACAACACCAAGGAACAGTTTTGGGGCAAAAGCTGCTATCATATGCATATATTGAATTTTCAGTTTCATCCTTAATAATGTTTCACATTAATAAGTATCTCCTTCATTAGAACTCATTATTTTTCGCACTTGTGTTATCTGTCTCTCTTGCTTTCCAAAATATAGACTTAAATTTATTCACTTATGAAATTCTTAGATTTCAATGTTTAAAATTTCTCGGGAGATAAGAAATTATAGTTCAGGCAAAGTAGTCAAAAGAATAATTCTGTGGTAGTACAAATATAACAAAATTCTGTGCAAGGATAACTGGCATTTGATCTAAAATCACAGTTGGACAGAAGGTCTCAAAACACAAACCAATTAATCTTTTAACATTCACATTCCAAAAAATCAATTGGGTTCTAATCATATTCTCTAGATTTTTATCTGGAAAAATGCTGCACCAAACTGATCATTGCTGGACAAATCCTGGTTGAAAGTGGGTGGAAAACAGAAGAGAGAAAGGTGCGTTTTCTGATCTGGCTTTTATGCAATGAAAGGGAGAATAGTGGTGGTAATGGTGGAAGTAATGGATGATCCTATTGGTAGGTTGATTGAGTTGATAGGTGAAGAAGTGGTAGAATTTGAGGATGTATTTTCCCTTTTTATACTTGTGTTTTTATGTGTTGACAGTTGCCTCTCAAGGTTGTCAGGAATTGGTTTAGGATACCATGTACAACTCACACGTCTTATTCTATCAAGAAGTATAACAGATCACTTATTATTAGTTTTATTTGGCTTTTGTAAAATTGTATATGGTTGAGTGCAATCTGTGATGGTTACCACTGAGGGCTTGAGAGGATTTTGTTATTATTTGTTGTATTCTAGATGCATATGTGCACTTACTAATTCAAGACCGCACACTCACGCACACACCCACACACATGCAGAGGTATGAGAAATTCTAGGTTTTCTGGGCTTGAAGTATATCTGGACAAAATGATGTTTGTTTATCTTGCATCAAATCTTCTGAGAAGTGAAGACGGAGAAACAAGTCACTCCTAGCGGTAGCTGTATAGCTGTCTATCATGTTGAACGATGCATTCCTGTTTCCTACATCTGACTTATAAAATTGTTAGGCCTTTAATCTGAGCTTAACTTTGATAACATAAAAAGCATCAGATTTCATCTACCCTTTTTTTGCTAATTTCAGTGATGGTCTGCACCTGACAAAAGAAGGCAATGCAGTTGTCTACCAAGAAGTTGTGAGAGCTTTTAGTGAAGCGTGGCTCCCTGCCTCTAAGATGCCCTATGATTTTCCACACCACTCAGAAATTGATCCGGCAAACCCTGGCAAAGCCTTCCAGCAACAATGCTTGGGAGTGTAAGATTTTGTCTAACAAAATTTACTCAAGTTTCAGCTTCTTCAGTCTTTTTTATTTCTGTGGGATCACTTTCCTGTGTTTATTGTTGAAACATATTAGATTAGAAATAATCTATATTCTTGAAACATTATGGAGTTATCAATTAATTAAAATAGGGTCACCATTCATACATTGCCAATATTGCGTGTGCTGTGTGTTGCAATTGGCATTTTGGTGCTGGGACTCCAATGTTGAAGCTACTATCTTAATTGGAAATTAATGATATCATATTATATCCTATTGTGCCAAGGGGATTGCGATTCTAAATTTAATTTTCGACATTATCCTTGACTCCTTCAAAATAAAAAACGTTGTACTTCTGTAAATTTTCTTTTAATCATATCTTGGTCCAAGAAGTTTTGTTGCTTCCCACCAAATAAAAAATCATAAAATCATCATATAAAAAGAAAAAGATAAATTAATTTTATCAAATAAAGACAAATGTGGCGCTTAAATGTGACTATATGACGAGATAATAACTAATATTCCTAGACAAATAATCTAGTTTAGGGTTCTAAAGGAAACAAGATTGGAGTTGCGTGTGAAGTACATTACAACACTAATTCTAGCTTGAGTTCCAACGTCTCGTAGCCCTTAAAAACATGCCTATTAGGTATTTGTTAAATGCTCATTCCGACTCATATAATCCTGATGTTCCTTTGTCTTTCCTCCAATACATAATGCAGTATAAAAAGCTTCCGATCCAATTTAGAGCATCAATGAGGATTGAAACAACAGGCAAACTGCTTTTACTCTCCGATTTTGCAATTTTGCAACTTCAATAAGATGGAGCAACAACATATAATCAGTTAAAAACTGGACTATAGATTTCCCTGCTTTGTATCTATAATGTATATTTCTGTCAACTAATGAATAACTTTAAAATTTTGATTTTTTTCATCTTATATTTCTCCATTTCTCATGCTTTGGTAGTAAATTTTGGGACTCGTATATTCAATGCTTGCTGGAAGTACACCACTGGTCAATCACAGTTCCTTTCATGAAATTCTATGTTCAACTAAAGAACACACACAATTGAACGCTAAAGTTATAGGTTTGCTTTATTCTGCTCCTGTTTCGTTTTCCCTAACCTCTTCTCAAACTTATTAACAACTACATGGAACATCCTCTTGCTTCATCTATCAAAAGTCTATGGAGGAGGCCATGGGAAAACCAGTTAGTGTTTTGAGAGAAAGGTAATATATGAAAATGCTGCTAACTGGGATTGATTTCTATTTCTTGGGAAATATTTGTGTGGTGTATGATTTATACTTCTATAAAACCTTCGCTGAAAATACTGGCTTCTTAAAAGAACTGTTAAAAATTTTTAGAAATATTGTCATTATCTTCACATAAAAGTTCATAACATGGAAGGTCATAAAATCTAGGACAAGGGCAATTTGCCAAAACTAAGTAAATAATATCTAAGTTTTTCCAAAAACTAGAGAGGGTATAAATATTTATATTTACAATCTCTGTATTATCAATTCTTTCTTTGGCACTTCAATGTTATGTACTTCATTTAGCATATTCCAATATTCCATTCATCAAAATCTGTAATGGTATAGAGAGTAATATTCTTTCTGACTAATTTTTAAGTTTTCTCTTTTTTCCCCCCTTTTGAATCAACGTGCCCGACAATGCTAGTGCATTTCTGGAGTCGATAAGAGCACTAATCAAATGAGATACTGGCGTAACCCAAGGTAAAAGGCTAAAACATGAAAATTACTTTCTTCGCTGTTGTGTCCAAAATTGATAAGACTTGGAATTGGAACTAATTGACAATACTAAAATTTTGCATTTACCTAATTATTTCTTTATATATATATATATATATATATATATATATATATATATATATATATATATATATATATAGACAACAGAAGACGAGGAGAAATCACCGCCCCAGGCGATTGGGATGCCATTTCCATCCCTAGTGATATAGAGATTCTTGTAGGGGTGTTTAGTTTAGGAGAATCAGGTAGGGAAATAAGTTTCAATAGTAATAACACTTATTGTTGATGCTTGAAAAATAACTATGACTATCTTTCAATCGAAATAAAAGTGAATAACTAGGGTACTCTGATTTCCTTCATAATTTTATTCTACCAAATTCATTAACCTTTTTTTTTTTTTGGAGAATGGTGCACATTCTATTATTAAACCAAACACATCAACTCACACTCATAATGGAGTTAATGATATTCACAATAATAATGATTGAGGAATTTGAACCAAACACTCCATAATTGTTTGCCTTTTTATTAATTCATTCTTGACGCAAAACTAGAATTTGAGACATTTGTCAATTGGCACAGTTGAAAAGCTTAATTATGACCACCACAGTGTCCATTTTTTTCAAGATGTAAAGCTTTACCTAATTATTGTTTTGTTATAATATTCTTTTACATCTTGTCCTTTTTTGGCTATTTTTTTATTTTTATTTGTTTATTTAAAATACAAGTTCATGAATAATTTGAGTTCCCAGTAAAGAATATTACCACTTTTAATGTGTTCTTGTCCCTCAGAAGATTCTGTAGATAAGTTACTTCAAAGTTGTAATTCGTGGCTTCCTGTTTGATTCGGTCAAACGAGCATAATCAATGACAAACAAAACACTTGACGTTAAAAAGTGGCCTTACAGATTAAGACCTCTTAAACTAATATTTTCATAATTAATTTATTTAAATGGTAAGTAGTTAAGGGAAATTAATTTTAAGCAGAGAGAGAGAAATAAAGAGAGAGGTTTCAGTTACCAAATTCAATTACTCATTTAATATGCCTGGTCATCAATTCTTTATGGACATTTTATCCTGTTAGTAAATTTCTTGGCAAGCAATAAAATTCTTTACACCTGTTTTCAGAAACCTGCTTGTTATTTACCCACGAAGTGCCATGAATTTAATAATGGTATATTTATGTCGATTTGGATTAAAATTATTCCTATATTTGGAACAAGTGAAAACCCTCCAGGGTTTGGTCAAGTTCTTCACATGTTCTTTTAGCTGCTCTAAAAAATTAATACATGCCACTACCTTTTTCCTTATCTTCATTGGATTTGATTCTAAATATAATTAAGTGCGAACATTTTTTGTTTTAGTCAAATATGCTCTTAGTGGAACAACATATATATGTTTGTCGATTGAATTAGGATTGAGTAAAAATTTTGCTTTTTAGTTTATAAAATTTTTGTTACTGTTTCTAGCTCAAAATATTTCAAATGGTGGTGGTAAAGAAGCACAGAAATCAAATGGGGAACAGAAAAGAAGAATCAGCTATCATGCATCAACCCCTCTGCTACCAATCCAATGACATTTCTTCCTTGCTTCCCCACAAGAGAATTTTGGAAAGAGAAGTCCTTATCCCATGGAATACTAAACTTCTTTTGTTAAAGAATCTGTCTAAAAATAAGTAGGAGCAATAAATGAAAGAGTGTATTTAAATGAAAATTTGTGTGTATTTAAGGAGTCCATAATCCACATGTTAGAAAAATCCTTTGTTAAAAACTCATGGTTTAAATTGCTTAATTACTCGGCTAAGGCACATTGAATAGTTTTAAAACTACAATTAAACAAGTTCATAATCGTCATTTTGTGGACAAATTGGACATTTAAGGTCATATCGAGTTAGTTGCCAAGATATTGTGATGCACTGTCAATTAATTTCAGTCAAATAACACGTTCCAAAACACTAGCCTTGTTAATCAGTCTTTACACTAACTTTTCCAACATATTTACCTCAAAGCTCACACCATAAAAATCCATTAATCCAAAAAATTTAATCCAAAGTAACATAGTTAAAAAAATTAAACAAACAAGTGGCATTCAAATAGGAAGAATATTCAACGAGTTTCTAACAACTACGTCAAATTTCCTTCATTCTCTCTTTTTTTTTTTTTTTATAAACCTATTACATTGGGGAAGGAAATTTGGTATTGGTGGGATTCGAACCTTTACCATATATCACAGAACAGTCACACACGTGTGGAACAAAAATAATTTGTTTATCTCTTTCTATTGGTACATAGTTTATCCAGACTTTGGAATATAATTAAAGCTCAATCTTAGGCAATGGCAACCATTAGATTAACCTATTTATCAACGGCTCCTGTTAGATACAAATTGCAATAAATAGCACGTTGTCCTTACCTACGTAGTTAAGGTAAGGAGATTAGAGAAAGAAAGCAACCAAATTTATCCATTTCAAGTTCTTCCTAGTCCTTCTCTAATGGAGTTTAGCACAAAATGTAGCCATGAACCTGGCCATCAACCTTTTGCTTTGCCAAACAACTTCTTGAAACCTGAAATTGACAAAGAATTTTGCATGGATACTTATCAATCAAAAGGGTTTCTCCAAGATTTTCAACACCTTGATCACTTATCTTTAACTGATTCATCTTTCAATCCTGACTTAGGCATTCAAACATCTGGTTTTGATCCTTTTGATCCCTTCTATAATGGATCTTCGATGATAGATTTCGACTTTTTAGAGTTTAAGCCATTTGAAGAAAATGAGAGCAATGATAAATTAGTCGTGAACAATTTTGAAGGTGGTGGCATCTTCAAATCTGATACAAAGGAAACTCCATTAATGAAAGTAAATTCGTCCCTCATCCCATTGAACCATAGAGAAGTTAAGCCCTTAAATTTTTCTGTCCAAGATGAGAGCTCTTGCATAACTGCTGACAATGGTACAACAAGAAATAACAGAATTTCCAATAATGGTGCATCTTCTTCGACAAATAGACCGGGGAGAGGTCAAAAAAAGCCTAAATCAGCCAAGGGGCAATGGACCATTGAAGAAGATAGGTAACTGAAATTTTAAATTGATATGTGAATTTTGGAAGTTTTCTTGTACCATTTATTAGGGTTTTTGTGGCTTTTCTAAGAAGCTAGTCTTTTCTTTCTTTATTTATTCTTTTATGAAGCTGGTCTTTGCGTTTTGGAAGTTTGCGGTCATGATAACTGTAGTTCTGTTTATGTATGAACAGACTTTTAGTCCATCTGGTTGAGAAATTTGGAGTGAGAAAATGGTCTCATATTGCTCAGATGCTGAAAGGGAGGATTGGCAAGCAGTGTAGAGAAAGATGGCACAACCATCTGAGGCCTGATATCAAGGTTTGCATCTATATTTATTTCTCAATTAACTATAAACTTGCTCAAGACATGTACATTTGTATGCATATTCTTCCATTAGATGATCTGTAATGGAAACACACATATAAGATAGCCATACATATTTCTCTTGCCAGTGAGTTCACTCTCATATTTGATCTGGACATCCAATTGAATATTCTTTTTCCTGCTATATTAGCTTCACATCAACTTACAGGAAAAAGATTCAATTAATTTTGAGGAGTTTCAGATATGATGAATAGCCTCTTCAGAAGGGTAAAAATGTTGGATCCATGACACACTTGTACAAAAAGAATTCATTAGTAATTGTATCACATAAATCAATGTCGGCCCGTGTAAATGCTAGAAGAAAGTTCTTCAATCGTATCCTTTGCAAAACTATAAAGAATTCATTAGTAATTGTGTTACACAAATCAATGTCGGCTCACGTAAAACGATAAGTAAGAATTTTTCAACTATTTATACCAAACGAATATTACTACGTGTACAAATATCACAACTGCTCATAATTCAATATATATTTTGTCAAATGATGTTTGAAAATCCAAAACTAGCAAATTTAAAGCTCCAATTAAAAAAAGAAATAGGTGGTTACTTTATTTTCTACATTAGTTCCAGCCATACCCAACCACATCAAATTTTACATTATAAAAAAAAATACTTTTTACAAGCTTGACATTCTCTAATCCCACAAATTGTTGTAACATTTGATTTTGCAGAAATTTGGCATTCTTTAAGTGTGAACGCAATCTTATTTTTCTTTTTTGCCAAATCAAAGTTTGACACAACATAACTATCTACATGTATAATTCATACAGCTGTTTTTTTGTAATTGTTCTTTTTTTCTGGTCACAAAATTTTTTCCATATACTAGCCTAAATTAGTTTTTATTACTCTTAAACATTTTTTCCGTATCTATGAAATTGAAGAAAAATTTAAATTTTAGGATAATGACTCCAATAGTCCCTTAACTTTTGCCCATCCTCTTATTTCGTCCCTCTACTTTTAAAAAATAATAAACAAAAATTTTAAAAAAGTTTGCCCCTTCCAGAAATGAACAACTATGCCAATTTTCCAATTAAGTGTTTCAGATAAATAATTGACTAACAAACAAAAAATAATAAAACTACTCCATCAACCAATTTTATTCAATTGTACATTGTATTATATAATATTGTTAAGAATATTATCATTCTATTACATGTCAAATTAGTTGAGTTCTAATGAAAATTTTAGTGGGAAAAAATTAACAATGTAGAGAATAAGTATAAAATAAGCATCAAAGGAAAAAAGGCAAAATTAAATAAAATACAAAAATAATAATTTATTTATTGTTTTGTCATCTTTTATTTTCAAAGTTTACCGAAAACTGCTATACTCTTGAGTATTCAAAGATATTAGACTGACCAAATTAAAAAGTAATATAAATTATTCTTTTCTTAAAGTTTTTTCATTCATAGCTACAGTTACTATTACTATTTAATTTTAGATTTTAAGTGAAATAACATTGATGATACTCATTTGATGGTAATATTAATAAAAGAAAAAAATTGTAAACATAAAGCATTACTATTTTTTATTTATTAAAGAGTACTTTTGTCATTTTTTAATTTGTCTAAATCATTAGCGTGGAACTGTTGTTGTTTTCTATTACTTAAATTAGTTAACGATTAAATATCTTACAAAACTATTAAAACTGACTTATATGCTTTGTTTAAACTTAATGATTTGAAACAAATGTTAAACCAAACCCCAGGGGATAAAATGAAAATTTCTACACTTAGATTTGACGGGAAAGGACCATTCAGAATGAAATTTATGTTTGGGGACTTGATAGGATCTTTTAAAAGGTTAAGGAAAAGGATGAAAAAAGTTTAGGGACTGGTGGAGTCATTTGCCATAAAATTTTATTTGGACTAAATTGTCTTGAAATTCTAGTGAAAGAATTTGTTGGTAAAACTTTTTGATAATTCTAGTGTAGAAAATTTTTTTTATTCGTTCCATAGCTTAGGGTGAAAATCTAACCTAAAAAAGATTTAAACCAAATCAGATAACTAGGTTCTTTAATTTATTTCTTGCTTTAGTTAATTCATTTTCAATTATTATTCAGAAGGATATATGGACTGAGGAGGAAGATAGGATCTTGATCGAAACTCATGTTGAAATCGGGAACAAATGGGCAGAAATTGCCAAAAGATTACCAGGAAGAACTGAGAACTCCATCAAGAACCACTGGAATGCAACCAAAAGGAGGCAATTCTCAAGGCGAAAATGTCGCACAAAATGGCCAAAGCCCAGCTCTCTTTTGCAAAACTACATAAAGAGCTTAAATTTCAAGAAAGGAAACAATCGCAAACGAAATGCTTCAGCCAGTCATAATGCAACCATCAATGATCTTACAGAAAATGCACCATCCAATCAAGAGATAATAATGGAGTTATGCAGCGATCAACTAGTTCCAGACTATGATTTCAGTGAGGTCCCTGAATTTCCATTGGATGAAAAATTGTTTGAAGGGAGTAGCATTGATAAACTCAATGATGGTAGCCACAATGGTCCTCTAATTCTTGATGACAAAGGCTTTTGCTCGGAGATTCCATGTAATATTCCTCCATTGATGCCACTTGAAGTAAAGAAAGAGCTTGACCTGATGGAGATGATCTCCCATGTCAATCTATAAGCAAGTAACAAAATACGTTTATCGGTATCTAAATTATAGGGTTCAAATCTTACCATTCCATTCTCGCTTCACCTCCCTATCTTTGGCTTTTTAAACAAGGTACTGAACAACTATTGGCTTGCAGTTTTACTGATACTTTTTTCTTGGACTGTCAGCATATATAAACTGGATTATAAACTTCCTATATGAGCATGTGAATAGTATATTGATCGTCTTTCCATTTATGTTTCTCTTCATTATTCTATGTAAAAAATACATTGATAATCTTATTTGGTGTCTTTCTTCAGACTGTGATCACCATGAATAAATTATGAACCTTTGACATGGCGGAGTTAATGGTCTCTACTATTGCAAGAGTGACCATCTAACCATTAAATCTTTGGCTTCTAAGCTTATGTCATCCTTCATCTATACACTGTATATGCTTAGGTTTTAATTCGGTTCATCAAAGGCAGAAAAATCATACATGAGTTCGGTTCACAAGTTCACCTGTGGATCTCGTGGTCTAAAACAAAGCTACATAAATATTCTTACATTACTGTTTTTCTTCAGCATACATCATTGTGCTTATGTGGTACTTTTTTACACCACGAGAACCACAAGTGAGACTATGGACCTGGTCCACCCAAGAATTTCACGTTTAAAGCTATATTCTCTACCAGAAAACTTTAGGTTACAGAGCCTTGAGATTATTGAACTTTTTCAAGAAGTTCTATTTAGTTCCTTAAAAAAAAAAAGTTCTATTTAGTTCTCAAATATTATAAAATCTTACTGGATCATCAAACTTTGTTAAAGAATTGACTTATTTCCGTGGCATCAAGGTTTTAAGTCAAAATCCATTGCCTTGTTCTACAATTATCACAAGGAATTTCCTAAAAGTAATGTTAGATTAAGACATCATGGACGGTTTTTCCTAAAGATACAAGAGCATTGATGTTGAAGATCAAGGCAAACGTTTGGATCATTCCCTGGTTACCTTCCATGTTTCGGTCTCATTTAGTTTGGCTCCGCCTGTTTGTACAAAACTCAATATAGTCCTCCACATGTTATATTTGACAAAGTGTTCTTAACTTTTATCTAAAAGTCCTCAATTTTGTATGATTTTGAAGAAGAGAAAAACGGGGTTAAAATTGTAAAAGTGAAGAAAAGACATGTACTAGTACAAGAGGATATAACAAAACGCATTGGATCGGAGACTAAATTCTTAGTTAAAAAACGCAAACGACTAAAAATACAAATTTCAGGAATTAACAAACAGGAAATGAGACAAAACTTAGGTAACATACCGAAAGAAGAAAACCTGTACCTTCTTTATTATTCGCAAAATTGCTAGGCTCGTGCTCAAATTTAAAAAAAAAAAAACTAAATAGATATATCAGCTAAATTCGATGTATAATTGAAATTGGAAATGAGTAAGAGTTGGATTATGATCACCACGATGAAGATTGGACTTTGTGTGAACCAAATCAAGTTGTAGCAACTAGTGTAATCAATTCCCGCGTGCTAGCAAAATGAATCATGTAAATTAAATGTTTCCGAAGTTGTTATCCTCTCAAAACACCTTGTTTCGATCCTCCAAAATTTCTCTATGATATAGGGATAAATTTCATTTTGGTCTTTTAAAGTGATTCAAAATCTCAATTTGATCCTCTAAAGTAGCGAAGTATCTCAATTTGTCCATTAAATTGTAAAAGTTTCGTATTGTTCCTTCCAAATAGAACAAAATTTCAATTTGGTCCATCAAACTAAAAAATTTTCACTTTGGTCCTTCGTATTGAGAATGCTATTCCAAGTATGTCCTCAACTTAATGTATTAAAAGCATTAGTGGCTGTTTTGTAGGAGGATTTAGCTGCAAAAGGAAGAAAATAATTGAAGTTAGTTTAGTTGTTCAACTAAAAAAATTTATTTTTCTTCAATAATAAAGGTACGATATTTTGTTAGTTATTTGTAATTTCAATATCCCACAATTGTGGAGGTTTTATCAGTGAAAAAATGTGTACTAATTTAACGCAACAAAATTTTTTTTATTTTATTATAATCACTAGGCAAACTTCTAGTACTGTGATGAAAAACCTTGCTTAGTTTTCATTTTTTTTTTTTTTTTTTTTTTGTAGTTGTATATATAGTAGTTACTCAACCGCTAATATAATAAGCTTATTAGACCAATTTGATTTTTTTCCCCCTGATGAGACTTAAATTGGGATTTTGGACCACTGGAAGACCAAAATGAAATTAACTCTAAAACTTGACCAACAGAAAAAGCACTTTTGTTTTAAATGTGCAGAGAACCACCGAAACAGATAGCACCGACCACAAATCAGGAGAGCCACAGTTTCTTTAATCCATGTGATCCTACATTGACTCCATACCCGATTCCACTAGCGAATCTTGAAGGGTAATAAAAATCACATGGGCAATGATGCATGCTGTCGTAACAGTATGATCTGAAAACACTTAAGTGACCCTTACTCGGATTACGACCCATGAGTGAGACCTATTCATTCAAAAATTTTCCTATTTCTCACCCTCCCACCCAAGCAACCAAACAAAAAAGGAGAGGGAGGGGGAGGAGGAGGAGGAGTAAGAGAGAGGGGGGGGGGGGGGGGGGGGGGGGGGAGGAACGTATCCACTTGAACTTGGGAAGAAGGAACACAAATTCTACATTAAAGGCGTTATCAATTACATCTTAAAACAAAATATGAGGAATTCTTGCTCAATCAGACCATTGCATCTGCAGTCAGGATCTAATTAATATCCAGCAAAAGAATACACCAGTCTCCCCGCAAGCAAATGAACATAATGAAATAGCTGCAAAAATCTGAAAAAATTCCTGCCTAACACATCTGACCATATTCATGCTGTTGATTTCTCATCTAAAGACAACATTTACCACCAAAATTTCTCAGTGCAAACTTCAAGCTGTTTTTGGCTTGGGCTTAATGCGCTTAACCCTTGAATACAGGAATACTCCCGCAAGAGCAATCCCGGTGCCTACAAAATAGTGAAAGGTCTTCATGAGTAAATCAAACATATACCCAATAAAACCAAAAGGGTCTATGTATTAGCTACTTTAATTCAACAGCATGGAGTGGGAAGTGGGGAGTGGGGAACGGCAACAGAGGCAGATAGATGAGAATTGTTATGTATGATTTCCTTTATCATCTTCATTCAGCAGAGTCGAAAGAGTAAGCAGCCATACCCAAGGCATTAATAGACGAAACAGGTGTGCGGAAGAATATAACAGAAGTCACAATCACCACAACACGCTTCACACAGTTGCCCACAGAATGGGTTACAGGAGATACCCTCTGCAATATCATGTACGAAACCTGCACCACAAGCTCTTGTAAGCAACACAGAAATAAACTAGTGCAATAGACAGTAAAACAAATATATAAAAATACAAATAGATGAACTTTATGACATAAATCTAAAGATTATCCTTAAATGACTAATCATAGATCTCTGGAGGCTTTGAACATATCAGTCAGCAGAACTGATTGCAGGCTGAAGTCTTCTTCCAAAACTTCGAGTTCTCTGCAAGCAGACATTCTGAGTTCATGTAAGAGTTGGAATCCCCCATTCTTCTCCTTGGATCGGATCTGGACGTCGCTATATTGTTCCTCACACTTCATTTCTATTTTCTTATTAGGGAAGGATGCGTGTTTAAATGGAAACTAGAGACAATACCAATCTCGTAGCAAAGTTCAATGACAGATATCTGAACTATTGTGATGGTATATTTTTGGCCACTCAACTATACTTAGGATCAATTTGGCCGCTACTCAACTATACTTAGGATCAGTTTGCCCACTGAAGTTTAAGTCCTTGAGACCTAAACTTCTAGACACAACTATACTTGATTCTTATTCTTCTTCTTCCTCCTCCTCGAGGATTAGATTTTGGCCATACTTAAAATCAATTTGGCCACAAGACAAAAACTTTTAGACTCAACTACACTTGATTCCTTGCTTCTTCTTCTTCTTCCCTTGCTTCTCATTCAAAAATCCAAATTTGTACCCCTTTCACCATCTCTGAAGAAGCTCTGTTCAAATTCTCTGACCAAGGATTCATTCTTATTCTGTTTTTGGAATCTAACAAACAAACAGAAAATCAGCCAACAAAGTCTCTCTCTCTCTCTCTCTCTCTCTCTCCCTCCCTCTCAACCCCCCTGGCGGTGCAAAGGCATTTCGACTGCAAGTAAAGAAATAAGTTAGCCTCCATTACTCCCTCCACACGCAAAAGAGCAAAAGAATTTTAAGTCATAAGTTTATCCAGCCAATTCTGAAAAATTCTCTTGCGAAGAAAACCTGGAATTGGAAATTAACTCATGGATTTTTGTGTGTGCTAAGCCTGTTCAGCTGGGTGGGTTGGGATACTTTGTTGGAGAAATAATGGCAATGGAAATTCAGGACAATACTTCTAATTTGACAGAGGAAGGTGGAGAGAAGGTGAACTGGCAGTGGGACCAGACAATGGCAGGTTGGGAAGTCAAATTGCAGAAATGAAACATAAAAATAAAAGATAAATAAAAAGAGAAACGATTCTTCATAAATTTTGACAAATGCACATAAGTGCCCCTGAAGTTAACAGAAGATGGAGGACTAATGGGTGATATTAATGGTAGTACCAAAACTTTATGTTTTTTGTAGTTCAATGGGCAATTTGAAACTAAAAATAGTTGAGTGACTAAAACTGTACCAATGGCAACAGTTTAGTTGCCTTACCACTAAGGTTTTTCACCCTGATCTCAATGTCTGTTAATTCTAGAACCCAAAATAGGCAGCATCCTATCTTCTCCATCTGGATTTTAGAACCTATCAAATTTACAAAGCCATTCATTCCAATAGATATCTTCAATTCACCAAACAGGATAACATCTGAATGGAAATTTTCATGCTGCCTAGCAACCAATTCTTGTTTCGTTCCAACCTTTCTCTACTCTCACTTTTCTCTTTCTGTAACTTTGATCTCCAGCTTACCACTTGTAGCCACCCAGACAGCATGTTATTAAATTGGACTTGCATATTTCATTCAATCAATCTAGAGGACATCATACAATTTTGAGATACAAGTCAATCAATTTAACAAGCATGATTCATCAGCAACACGGGGTTACACGTACCTGTGTTCTCACAAAAAATAACAAATCTAACTTAGGAAATTCTGAATACCACTAAAAAATTCAAAACCAAGGTGTCCTGCAGAGGTTAACCGTCCAAAAGACAAGAGAGCAAACCCTCACCATTTTGTTGAATTATTTTTCTCTGACTAATAATGTTACTTCATCTCAAATCTAACTATTTAGTGCTTTCTCTGGTGTGATATACAGTCATAGCTATCAACAACATAGGCAGAGGTAACCATAAGAGTGTGAACCATGGACTAACCCATATAATACCTCATTATACTGACTAGAGATCAAAACCTCGTGGTTTCTAGTCCGAGAGCCTAACCACTAAATTAGGGGATTGTTGCCACTCTAGTTCATTGCATCTCAAAGTCCACCAAAAAAATTGAGCAACGTGATTGAAAACACAGGCATGCCAATCAGAATCAAGATTATTTTAGAAACCTTTTTTATGTACTTTTGAACAATTGCACGAGTAATCCAAAAGAAGATTTATGCATTACCCATTATGGAGTTCTGAAATGGCTAAACACGAAAATATATACCACAACTTGCTTAAACTTAACAGAAGAGCAATGTGAGATCTTTTAAGAACAAGATTTTGTTTGAAATTGCTATCTAGAAATCATATCCTCGTCTTTAAAATTCTTCATAACAGTTTTTTTTTTTTTAAACAATAAATATGATGCAGCATTTCTGGTATACTTTTTTCTATGGACATCACTAAACCATGTAGAGATTAGTTCACAAACCACATGAATTAAAAACATCTCCAGTCCAAAATTGCATTTTCAAAATATCCAGCTAAATGACATACAAATTATACCCAAAAATACTTTAGCCCTCACACCACACCTCTTATAATATACACATTCTCTAATTTTAGTTTAACAAAATTGTAAATAGGTTCCTCATAATGCTTCTCAAATGCAGCATAAGATGTGGACTATGTCCATGACAGTAAACAAATTAAAAGAATGATGAGGTAAACCTTCCAACAAAGGCCTGCTTACATGCTCTCTCTCTCCCCCTCCCCCCCCCCCCCACCCGCCTCTCTCCTCCTCCTCTTCTCCTTTAAACATTCTCATTTTAGAATTCCTTGGTCAACCTGTTGCCAAGTAAAAGTCTAGCTACACATTTAATAGGTCAGATCCAGCAATAAGGAAAAACAAGAGGCAACCAAACATATATCTGCTTTTGCTCAGAACTAGCCAGAGAATTTTTTATAGTCTCAGCTTTTTATACAGAAACTTCTTCAGCGTAAGTCACATCTAAAGAGAAGCATAAATGCCCCATGACCTTCAATCATTCTAAAATAAATAGTTATCCCAAAATGTTCATGTTATGCAAATTAGCATTTCTAGAGTTTGATTTCACAAGGACCAATACAGCTTGGTTCACACTCCTTTAATTCTAGTTGAAATCAATCCACAGTTGCAATAAATCACATGCCACAAACATAGATCAGAAGAAAACAGTTTCAACAACATGAATAGGTTGATATCAATCTAAAGTATAACATGTCTCATAAACAATAAACATCACAAAATCCATGCAACATGCAGAATTGAACTAGAAAAGCAAAAGAGCTACTAAAAAATTGTCTCCAGAGAACGGGAGGCAAAGCAGAAAGTAGAAGAATAGCTGTCTTTGATTTCATTACTCCCTCAATAAATGCTAGATACAAGTACCAAATTCTGCATTCGAAATCTCCAGAATTAACAAAACCAAATATAAGATTCAGAAACATAATTGTATTTCTTCTTTCAACAAAGAAAATTAACATGAGAATCGAGACCTGCCTAGTGTTTAAATAGCAGAACAGTTAGAATGCATACCTGTTGATACGCATGGAAGCACAGAGCAGCTAGCAGAGATCTAGTGTAAACCTGCTTGACATTCAACTCCTGGCAAACCAAACAAATTCCAGTTTGAGCATGAATACAAACTGCTACCAACAATAAAAAGGACAAATGTTGCAAATTTCACAAGAAACAATCACTAGGAATTTCTGCGCATGGTGATTACTCACAGCAGCTTGTAGGAATGATGGAGTGAACTTGACACCTTCCATGAAAATAGCAGCAGGAGCCAACAAGAAGAAGGACATAATTGTAATTATGGAAAATAGAGTGATGTTATCCAAAGATTCCTGCAAGAAAACAAGCTGTGAATTATTCTCTAATTTAGAGAAAATGGCTTATACAAATAAGAATTTCTAGCTTTCATTCTAAATTAATCCAAAAACAAATTCAAGCACATCCGTCATCACATCGATATATATGGTTTCCGCAAGGAATTTTTCCCTAGGACCTACAATAGGCATACCTCCTTCTTGACCATAAACTTCTTGCTAAGTACATTTCGAGATTGATTGGTTAAGTTTGACGCCATTGCACTCCAAAACCCAGCCCTTTTAACAAGTACAGCAAAAATAATAAATCAGAATACTTAAAATAGTGGTATTTATTTTAGGAAAGCTGAATGCAGGAGAAATGCATCAGTGCAAATGAATCAACATTTCTTACCAATTAAAGGAAGCCTCAGTCATTGATGCCAGTGCTACTCCACCAACAATTGGCAAAAGAGACGAGACTACCCATACTGTAGGCATCTACATGAGCAGGAGAAGTATATTAGAAAACGTAACCAAAGAATAATAAATACAAATTAATGACCCAATGGCTAATGTTGACCATCAAACTTCTGTACTTCACAAAACAGTGATTCATGTTCAACAACATTTTGATAGGATAAGTCCAAGACAGGAAAGAAACAACTCTCGAAAATTCATCAAACGGTCATGCTCAAACAGCTTGAGAAAATCCATGAAATGAAAACCACAAAAGAAACAGGTAAATTGAAGCAACTAAAAATCATTTAAAAGCACCTCTCCTAAAAACATGGCAGAGAGGACCACAGAGAAGAACGGCTCCATAGCTTTAATTGTGTGAGTGAATGAAACCGCAACTTTTCCAAGACTCATATTGGTAAAAAGATTGCCCAACACGTGAACCACTGCCAATGGTAGGATTGCAACAAGCTGCCATATAAATCAGAACCTACATCAGTAATTGACCAAATATAGAAAAAACAAATCAAGTCCTATACCAGCAACATACTACCTGTCCTCCAGTGATCTTGGGCCGTTTGTAGAGGTTGAACATCCACATGAACGTAACAAGGACTGTCCCAACAGCAAATTGAGCCACAGTAACAGTTACTGGGTATGGGTAAACTTTCAGGACCTACGAAAGAAACAGCAACTTTAAACTATGCTTTTAACCTTCGACTTTCAGGAATTTAAACAACAAAACTTCAATAAGCAGTCCTCATGTATACAGCACATATTGCCCATCATTCATTGCACCAAAAACCGAGGAAAAAAGGAATAATCAATTATAGCTAAAACTTAATCAAAAAAGATGAACGCAAAGGCCAGTTTAAATGGTAAAAGTTGAAGTAATCGTATAAAAAACTTTGGCAAATCCTTATCAATTAACTAAAACTAAGAACTGTAGACTTATTTCCACTTGCTTCTGTTCCAGCATTAACCATTCTTCACTGTAATATGAGCAAAAACCTTCAAGATAGTAATATTTCCTACGTAAGTACTAATCTTTCATTTTTAATACCCAAATCCAACAAAATTAATGCAGCAAGTCCTGGATCTATATTGGTTGTAGAAACTAGACAAGATAGGCAATTTACAGCAAAAGTAGAATTCTTTCCACAACTTACAGCCAAAGTAGGATTCTTTTTAGACAATTAAACACCATATAAATCCCATCAATTTGCATGTACCCAAAAACAATTTATTTCTTCACTAAAAAAAATAAAATCACGCCACAAAATAGAAAACACTGGAGATCTTACCATGCAGCCATGCATTTCACAATCACAAAAACCACATATTAAATTTGCATCCCAAAATCAGATCAAACTAACATAGACAACAATAAAATGCTACCTAAAAATATAAATAAAAACAAAAAAGAAAAAAATTTAGAAAAGAATAGAAAAAGAGTTTAACCTGTTTATTATAGATATTGAAGTAGATATTAAAAAGGTACCAAAACCCAAAAAGAGTTCCAAGCACCAAAGTATCCCCCAGAGGTTTTCCTTGGGGCTTTTCACCCGCTGTTTCTGGCACGGAAGTGGCCCGAACCTTTACCCCTTCATCCGATTCGGGCTGAGGTGGGCCCGAAATCCATCCTGTGCGTATCGGATTTACCGAGGACGAATCTGAAGAACATTTAATCGGTGAAATAAGCTTGCGAGGCGATCTAAGCGGGTTGAAATGGAGGGAGGGGACTCGAGGAAGGGAGACGGAATTGAATTTGCGGGCGGAACTGGGAATTGAATTGGTTTTCTTGGGGAGGGAAATTGAAGGGGAGAATGAGATTGCTGTGCTCTGCATTTTGGGAGATTTTTGGATCAAGAATGAGAGAGAGAGAGAGAGAGAGAGAGAGAGAGAGAGAGAGAGAGTATAAATGGAGGTGGTGGGAGGGGGAAGAACGTTGAAAGCTCCGCCCTAAAGAAATCGTGGAGGCGGCTTTGGTGACGGTTGGGAAGTGAAGGCTGGCAGAAAAGGAGAAAGTTGGGTATATACTCAGTACAATTTTGGTTTTTTTTTTTTTTTTTCTTTTCTTTTCTTTTTTTTTTTTATATTTTGAATTGTTGGAGTGGAACTCGCACAATTGCCCCTAAACTATGGGGCATGTTTCATATTAGTACGTTTAACAAAGTTCTATCGCATTTTGGCCCCGAAACGTTTTTATTATTTTGGAAAACTAAACTACATATCTTGATTGGTTATAATTTAGTTCATGGCTTTTAGCTTTACTTGGAACGGTTTTAGGGCATTAGCTGGCAATTGCAAGAGGAGGCTTTAAGATGGTAAGTATCAGTACAGATCCTCTATTTAATTTTTTTTGCGTCTAATTGTGTTTAATATAAATTACGTCGTATTAATGTGAAATTATATAAAACTATGTTACTCCATTTAGTGATATAACATAGTTTTATAGTGATACGGCGAAGTTTTATGTTAGATATGATTAGACACTAAAAAAATTGGACAAAGGATCATATCCAGGTAAGTATGAGATGAAAGAAATATGGGGTCTAGAAGGACTTTATCAATTAATACTTCTTATTGCCTTGCAAATACAATTTACTTTCGATATCATTTTAAAGTTTGTAAAAATGATTTTAAAATAGGTTTGGCTAACTAGTGCTTTGTTAAGAGAAGTCTCGAGTGTTAATTTTTAAGATTAAATTGGAAAAGTAATGTTAGGAGAGAATTAAATGTGCGCATGTGCATTCAAATGGTAAAATTGGTGTAAATTGAGTGTTCCAGTCTGTGTCCACTGCGGGCATGTTAAAAAATCCTTTAAAATGTTAATGCTACATTTAGATTGGATTTTTTAAATAGTTATTGTAGTAATCACTTGTGAAAAAAAAAAAAACTAAATACCTCTAGGGTGAATTGAATTTTATTTAGCACAATTGTTTTAATATAATTTGTACGAAAATAGTACGATGAATTAGTCAATCAAGATTCCCATATTAATTGGCTGATTGGCTCCCACTTAGACCAGAGATTTGATAAGATGCTTACCATATTATCCCTAACTTGATTATGTTAGACAATCCCTTAATTGGAGAACTTGTAATTAGTCTATTATTAGAGTATAAAAATTTAAAAACTATGGTATCAACTCCTACCCAAAAAAAAAAAAAAAGAAAATAAAAATTGTGGTGCCAACTCCTACCTCAAAAAAAAAAAAGAATTGTGGAATAAACTGTTTTTGTTTGTATATGACTTAAAGATGTGTGGAAAGCATGCTCCATACTAGTGCCTGCCTCTACAGAAAAAACATTCACGCAATACACATCCCTTTTCACTTTGGCAAAAGTTTGATGCAATTCTTGAACTTTTAATTAATTGAGCCTCGAATTTTTTATTACTTGTGAACGGAAATGGATGTGTGAACCTCGATAGTTTAGGTAAGGGAAACAAATTTAGGACATCTCAAAAGGAAAGCATGGAAGTTTATCAATCTAATGAAAGAAATATGCATCCAAATCATAATTCTATTTATTATCTGTATCAGTATCAAATTTTAGCTATTTTTTGAACTTATTGTAATTATATAGTACTTAAGGGTGGGTGGCTGTGTGTGGGTGTGGGTGTGGGGGGTTTTGTGTGTGTCTGTGCGTGTGTCTATATATATATGGGTGGAAGTAGACAAGTACAATTTCCAAACATTACTAGAGGGGGCAAAATGAATAAAATTGTGGTTCAAGAGACAATAAGAAATAGGCCACTGATTTCAGGGGCACATGTCTAAATTTATCCTTGCACTTTCGTGCAGCTGGGTTGGGGCAGGGTTGGTGGACAGACTCTGAGAGAAGGATGGTTGGTTAGGTAAGTGCAACCAACAAGAAAAACAAGAAAAAACATCGTTCTTTACTTTTTTATAAATAATTGCAAAAGAGAACTACTAACAAGAGAATGGCAATTTAATCGGTAAGACACTTCACTTGATATTTATATAAATCCTGAGTTCAAGTCACCAAGGAATATGCGAAGTTTTATTTTTGATCCTCCTTGAAACAAAAAAAATAAATAGAAAAAGAGAATATTCACAATTAAAAAATCCTCTTAAATACAAGATTATAATTGCAACTTTATTATTGATCCTCCTTAGAAAAATAAAATAAAAAAGAGAATACTTCACGAAGGAATATGTGAAGTTTTATTTTTTATCCTCCTTGAAACAAAAAATAAAATAAAATAGAAAAAGAGAATATTCACAATTAAAAAAAATCCTCCTAAATACAAAATTATAATTGCAACTTTATTATTCATCCTCCTTTAAAAAATAAAATAAAAAATAGAATATTTGCAGTAAAAAAAAATCCTCCAAAACACAAAATTATAATTGCAACTCTACATTGATCCTCTTTAAAACAAGGAAAAAATAAAATAAAAAAAGAGAATATTCACTGTTAAAAAAAATTCTCCTAAACACAAAATATAATTGCAACTCTACAGTTGATCCTCTTTAAAACAAGGAAAAAAATAAAATAAAAAAGTGAATATTCACAGTTTAAAAAAATCATCCTAAACACAAAATTATAATTGCGACTATTTTTCTGACTGAAGGCATTGATGCAAGTCCACTTTGCTTCACATTTATTGCTTTTAATGCATCTTTTGCCATAATAATGCGGTCAAAGCACTAAACTTACTCAATTATACATCGAAATATATATTTTATTCTCTCATTTTTTTATTTTTTTTGGGTAGGCATTCAATCCTCTTCTCGATTTTTTGATAAATGATCCATGATTCTAATGAACTTTGTTATATTCTTTGAAACATAAATTATATTATTTTTACTTACGTTCTACTAAAATTTTTTATATTGCATAAAATACAAACTGTACTATTTTTACAAAAATAAAATTCAGAAGAGAAAGGATAAATAACTTAAATTGTGATCATTGATCCCATCCAAGGGAGACAACGTTATTTTTCCCAAAAAAAAAAAAGATATTCGATATTGTGGAAAGTTTTATCCCTATGAAGGGTAGGTTGTGGACAGTTTTTTGACAAAAAAAAAAAATGAACGGTAGGTTGTTACGTATTCGCTCATCTTGCTACAGAAAACGCCACTTCCCACCAACCTAGGAGCTTCTTCAGTCGAGTGGAACTTTCCAAATTGAGATAGGAAATGATGAAAATTCAAACTTAACTAATGAGTTTTGCACGAACACAAAATGGAGGGTTTACAAAAACCCAAAACTGAAAATATGTTTGTATCCGCTACTTTCTTGGCATAATCAAAAATTGTGTCGCAGTTCACTTTTTTAGCATAATTACGGATTTGGTGAACGTTAACTGAAATGTTGTTGTACACATAAAGTTGACAGATATGAATATACTTTAGGGTTTTTAATTTCTTTTATGGTGCTTCCAAAAATACCGCGTCAGACAAGTTTAAATTTTCAACTTATTTCCTTGTATATTATTAGTAGAGGTGTAAACGAATCGAATTACTTGTGAGCAATTTGGTCAAAAGTTCAACTCGAATTTGATGTTAACAGAATTGAGCCGAACTTGAGTAGCTCGAGTCGATTATCGATTTGAGTTCAAGCACCTATATATTTGGTTTGTGAGCTCGTCAAGCTATCAAGTATTTATATATTTCTCTCTCTCTCTCTCTCTCTCTCTCTCTCTCTCTCTCTCTCTCTCTCTCTCTCAATATATATATATATATATAATGTTTGTACTCTTTCAATAAATTATATCTTTTACATTTCATAACTTTGAATAGTAAAAGGCAATTTCATCATTTTAATAATTTGAAATAAAAAATTAAAATTTTTCAGAAGTTTTAGTGTTCAACTTAAGTTTGATTTAAGTTTGAATTCGAACTCGAGTATCAATTAGATCAAGCTCAAGGGCAATTGTAAGTTCGAATAGTTCAAACTCAAACTCGAGTATACTTGGCCAAGTTTCAAGTCGAGATTAAACAAGGTGATATCAAATTCGAACTTAAGTATGAATAGAGTAGAACGCAAGGTCAATAACAAATTCAAATAGTTTGAACTTGAATTCAAATATATCTATTAAGGTTTCAAGTTGAGTTTAAATATAATGATATTCGACATTGACTCGATTCGTTGTACCCTAGTTGATCCCGTGCATACCAATGAGTTAATGAACGACACCTATACGGACGTTTCAAAGGGAATGCTTTTGGAGTGATGGTTTCAATCCCTAAGCTGATGTCTCGCTGTACCTTTACAAATAATGCAAAACACGATTGCACTTATTTAAGTACTTTGTCTTTTTGCCATGTTGTTAATCATGCTTTGTCGTACCATAGATGAGAAAGACATTTTCATAAGAACAAATATAACTAATCCTGGGTGTTATAATTAAATTTTCACCCGATTTCATTAATATAATTTACCCGTATGATTTTAATTTTAATTGACCAAACAAGAAGGAACAAATTTGGATAATATTTAACTTGGAGATTGCACCTATGTACCAGTTATCGAGATCAAACCTTACGCAGATCGAGTGAATTAAAACTCAGTTGTGTTTTAAATTTTTGTATTTTGGGATTAATTGGGTAAAACAAAATTATTTTAAACGGCTAACTTTAATTTAACCCATTTTTAATTAAGTAGAAATTTAATTGATGAAAATTCCATAATCTTTTCTCGAGATGCTTGTAATTTTTGCAGCTAAACTATTTTGGAAGGTTTTCTATGTATCCGAGTTGGAATCAAGCCAAACGAATTCCAAGTGAACAATAAATTTTCTTTAAATCAAAATATTTAGCATTTTTACAAGTTTGGCCATTAAAGGCAAAAGTATATTAAACGATTTCAGGAAGTGGTTTAAATATTTAATTAATATTGGAGTGCCATAAAAGACTTTAATTTTATTTAATTTTTAAACCTTGAAATGCAAAAATGATCATTAGAGCCAAATTTAATTTATTTAATTTGAATTGCACGATTGGCAAAAAGTGGGGTTTAGTGCCATTTTAATTTTAATGTAATATTTAGGTATTGAAAGACAACAGCGGGCGTTAGAGCCAATTTAATTTGAGTTAACGGACACTACCATTTTATTTTAGTTTGGTTTTTAAAATATCGTAAAAGACCAAGTGTGTACGGTGACCATTTTGTGGAACAAAACTAATTTTGGCACGAGATGTCATTTTGTGGCAGGAGGCAGTTTTATGGTACAAGTGTTAAAATTTTAAGGCACTAGGATCATTTTGTGGCAATCGAGGTTGATTTAGGACAAAATGGCACCTTGGACTATAAAAGGCCAAGTTTTAGGGCACTAAGGCTATCTGGGGACACAAGACCCATTTAGAAAATGAGGACTAAATTTTTGGGCATTAGGACCATGAAAATTTTTCAAATAGATCCAGTTTACAATTTTATCTGTGGATTTTATAGTTTAAAATAAAATTATATAAATATCATTATACTACTTTTTTATGTTAGCGTGATCATTATACTCACGTGACACTTTTTTAAATCACAAAGTCTACACTTAAGAATCTCGGTTAATCTAAGAATCTCCCACTTAAGACCAGTGTGTATGATGAGACCAATCATAGATATGAGGGTCGAGTTTTAAGGCACTAGGACTAAGTTTTTTAGCCACTAAGTCTACTTTTTAACAATCGGATACTAATTTTGGATATAATGATACTTTGGAGCACCAACACCCTGTGTGAAAACCATGATGTGGCAGTAGAACAATTAAGCACACGAGAGCCAAGTTTTAAAGCGCTAGTGTCATTTTATAACATCATAATAATTTTGAGCACGATAGCCAAATTTTAGAATACTGGAGTCATTTTGTGACATCAACAAAGGACCAACGAGAGAGGGAGGAAAAAAAAAAAGCGACAACGTGGCTAAGTTTTCTTTTACGCGTATCGCTAGCTAGCCAATGGAGGTTCTTGTTCTGGTTTTGGCTTGATTTGCAATATCAATTGGCCATGACAACATGGTGGAATCCCTTTCCAAATTATAAGATTTTGTTTGATAGATTCCTAGTTTATTTCCAATCACAGATGCATCATCACGTGAAGAAAAGACAAATTCCATCAGAGAAAGGGGGAAAAGGAGTGGCAACATTTCACTCTTTTTTCCTCCTCTGTCCCTTTTTTCTCTTTTTTTGGGGTTCTTTGTTTTTTGTTGTGGGTATTTGGATAGTGGGTTTTTGGGTTTTTTGGTGCTGGGTTGTTGTTTGGGGCCGGGGGGGGGGGGGGGGGGGGTGGCTGAGGGATGCTTCACTATTATTGTTGGCGTCAAAAGTACACATCCTTGACTAGAGCCACTTACTTTAATTTTTCGTCTTTTTTTATTTTATTTTATTTTGCTATTAACAGAAACTTAACTTGTAGAAGTTATTTGCTGACTCACCTATGATTGTTGATTCATTCAAAAGGACCACTTATGGAATGAATCTTCAACCTTGAGAGACCGCATCAAAACCTAGAATTACCACCTTAGTTTGATTGTTTCGTAGGATTCTTTCATTATATTATAAAAACTTACCTATAGAAAAATTGTAAGATTTATTATAATTGATCATGGTTCTTAATGAAAAATGGAAATTAATTGATCTAGTTAATTATTGCTTAAATCAATTAATCTTCAAGAAAAGTAATCATATTTTCATGACACATCAACGAGTGAGTATTGCGTGCACCACGCGCAGCCACGTGGCGTGCCACGTGGTGCACTAGAACCAATCACACATCGCCAAATAATACAAGGTATGACCCACCATTGTCACATGAGCGATAAATTATTGGTTCTAGTACACCACGTGGCAATGCACGTGGTGTATTGTATACTTTTCCCACATCAACACCAATGCAGATTCCTTGAAATCAACTGTCATGTTGGTGTGGGTCCCCATTTCGTTTTTTCGTAGTCATTTGGAATATCCTTACTCCTCCTTAGTCATGACTCCGCACAAAAGGTGGGGAGAACTTAGTGGCATTAGTGTCAATTACATCTGATTACACAGCTAGAGTAAATTTTTCTTATTTAGTAAATTATTAAATAATGAATACAAAAAAGTAAATTATTAAATAATAAATAATGAAAATTGCTATATTTTTGTAGTGTAATATAATTAATAATGCGATGTTATGTGATGTACATTCATCAACTAATATTTTTTTGGTTACATTTGCATAATAAATTATTGTATACATATTATGCCAACCCACTTGTAAGAAGAGATTTGACAAAATTTTCAAACATAAATTATGAAAACCAAACACACCATGCAGTTAAGGTTATTGGGCGATTGTATTGTGGACTCCTCATAAAGATTCCTATGAGAAGCGAATTTACAACTTCACTTGTACATCTTGTGTTTTAAAGGAAGAATTATATAAATATAGCGATGTATATTAATATAAGAAAATAAAATAAGAATACTTATGTAATTTTTTTTTAGATCATAAGGTCCACAAGCAGGTCACGCGACCTGATCCATGTAAGAATTTTTCATAAAAAACCAGTGGGTGTCTATCATTAACTACCACTTTACCACACCTATATGTCTTGCAAGATTTAGGGTTCAAGGGTTCATGAGGTTTGTCCATACTAAGAATTTGAACGAAACCGTGTGCATTTTTTGGGTGGCTCTCGAAGACAAGTGAAATCAAGATTATTTTTTGTACATGTTTTTATTTTTTGGTTTTTCAGGAGTTGAGTTAGTCAAAGCATAAAGAAACTCAACTACTATGCAACTTCTTCCAAATAATAACGAGCATCATATATATACATGTGTGTATATATGTATGTGTGTGTATACATATATGTATATGTATATTTATATGTACTGGAATTGGGAATTGGAAGCTGAATATCCATCTCAATAAGAACACAAGAGAACAAATACCAAAAATGCCATGCTCTGCTTCTCAACTAGTGGTAGGAGTTCAGCCTAATTTAAGATCTATTTGGAAATTTTTTCTTATAACTTCCTAACTCATTCAATTCTGATAACGAGTGCATTTTCTGTATTAGAATTTTAATGCACTTTTTTCTCAACTTAGAGGTTGGAGTTCATCCTAATTTTAGATTTATTTGACTGTTTTTTTTTAACTTCCTATCTCATTCAATTATGACACTTGTATATATTTTCTTTATTGAATTTGCCCACTCCATCAAAGATCCAAGGTCTTAACCGTTATTACATCACGGACATAATTCTATATTAAATAGCATAAATTCTACAGTAGATGGTACAATGACATTTTTTAGAAATTATTTTAGATGACATTTTTTGAAATGTAAATTTTGTACAATTTTTGTATTCTTGTTTAAATCATCATTAAATTATAATTTTTCGCATTGAAACTGTTAGGCCCCATTCCCCTTCATAACATGGAATTCCCAATTAAAGGCAAAGCAATGAAAATCTCGATATTTCAAGTACTCACATCGGCTCATGAAGCAAATATGTGAAGCACGAGTAAACTACAAATTTCTTAGAGAGAGAGAGAGAGAGAGCAGCCTGCTACTAGAATTTAACACTTTCAGAGTTACACCAAAACAGAAATACGAAATGAATCTAGTACATTAACGAACATTAGCAAACAAACTGGACCTGTCCGTGAACGATCAAACACCATAAAAAAAAAGGGTACGGATTACTCTATTAAGATTACATGCTTAAAAAAAAAATTATCATTTTTTATTAACTTTGATTCTGCGTCACCGTATCTATCGTTGTCCTTTGAAACAATACAACGTTTGAAATACCAAAAATTCACTTAGGCAGCTACCGTGGAAGCAGTTGTCCCTGATTCCTCTGTGCCACGACCCTCCATAGACTAATCAAGAATGGCAGGTTTCGTCTCTCTGCAAAATGTGTTCCTCTGATAATCTGTCTTCTGATCCTTTTGTACACCAAATGCAGCAATTCACCCAGTGAAAGCGCGATGAACAGAACATAAATAGCGGGCCTAGCTGAATCAGGGAAAAGAAGCGATGCGAAAGAAGCAGTTGTTAGGCAACCAAACAACAGCATACAATGATCAATTACACGATTGATTGTGGAACGAGGAGGTGGAGACAGCCTTTGATCATAATCATAGGCGAAGCTGTACAGGAGGAAACTTATGACTCCGAAAAGAAGTGTTTTTGGGTGAGTTTCAAGGGAGACTTCTCTTGGTTCTGGAATTTCAAGAGAAGAAAGTTGAGGAGAATTTGGATTGTCTCGGAAAAAATGGTATGAGGCCTTGTAGCCGCATCCTCCACTGGTAAGGAGAGGAAATGGTAGCAAATTATGTTGTAGAAGAAAAAATTGCTATGTGCAGAGAGACTTCTCAATGAGGGATTGAGGGAAAGATCAATTGTTCCAAGAGGAACAGGCATTGTGTTAAGATAGATCAAGAAATCAAGGAAAAAAGATAGGAGAGCAGATAGGTATTAGTGTTAACTGTTGCCACCCCTTCTTTGGCCTTGATACTGAGAAATGTGCATCAAGAGATGTAGAGGTCTCCTTCTTTTATACTGTGTGGACCCATGGTGCTTTGTTATGTTTGAAATATTTTCTTAGCTTTGCTAGATTTGACAGGGGACACATATGTAGAGGACTTGCGGGATGAGGAAAAAAAGTCCAAAAGGCTCAATTTTGAGGAGAAAATATTCTTCGGAGGACTCGAATATGGAAAGTGATTATGTTCAATTCAAAAGAATTGAGGCATTAACTCAAAAGACTTCTCAATGAAAGGAAAGTGACTGTAAAGTTTAACCATAGCTTTGGTGGTAACTTTGGGGGATAACTAGCCATACGTACTTCTACCAGGAAAAGCAGGAAAGGGAACAAGTGAATTGGGGGAAGGAATTGTTTATTTGTCTAGGGAGTAAGGGAAGCTTGTGAATTAGGGATAGAAGATTGGTTCTTACGGATATTGTTAACCATCATTTTATTATTAAAAACTTCTGCAGAAGGGTTTTTTTTTTTTTTTTCCTTATCTTCTTGTTCTGATGGGATAGTTCTGAAAAAGAGAGAGATCAGTGAAATTTCACTACAACTCCGTGGCCTTTTTAGCACGGTAGATAATCAAGGGGTGTTACGCGGCTAGCTTATACATGTGTGGAGACTCAATGGTGGGACAGTTTTGTTGGGGTTCAGAAAGCCAGTTCAAAGGTTCAAATTTTCACAAATCGTGAAATGGTAGCAAGGAGAGTAACCCACAAAGGAGTTGGCGGAGAAAAAAATATTAATAAGGGAAAGCGACTGGGGTGAGAGAGATGTATTAAAGGGAATACCTAAAAGTCTTCTAAAACAATTGATCTTATTAGTCACCCTTATTCTGTCTCGGTAAGAATTATCTTAAAAGATCTGTCAAGTGCCCCTTGGTCTGTTGAACCCTTGATCCTTCTTGCTGCCAATTCAACAAAATGCCTTAAGGTGCTTTCCTTTTTGTTCTACTATGAATAAACTCTGGTAGATCAACGTAAGGCTGTTCCAAAATTACAGGTTTTATTAAACTTTTATTTTATCCAAGTCATTTTTACTACAATTCTTATTTAATGTGCCCCAAGTTAGATTCAAGTTCTATAATTGCTGTTCTGTGAAAAATGTTTCTAATCATACCATTGCTTTCTACTCCCTGTTTGTCTCCTCTATAGAGGATAAAATAGAAAAGAATTAGAACACGAGGTGATTGAACTCAGAACTGAGATATGGTAGGAAGACAAACGTAAGGGAATAGTTCTTGCGTGTCTTTATGTATGTGCAAGCATGAGGAGTTGTAAACAAGCCTATTTTACACTAGCAGGAACAGACAAGCAAACTAGCTAAAAAAAGCAGTTTTCCTTGGAGGGTGTTTGGTTTACGGGAATCAGGGAGGAAAATGAGTGTTAATAGTTGATGTTTGAAAAACAACTATTACTATTCTTCAATCAGAATACAAGTAATTAATTGAGATTTCTATGCTTCCCTACAAAATACTATTCTATCAAAGTCATTAACTCTTTTGGAGAATAATACTTGTTCCATTACTAAACCAAACATATTGGGAAAAATCGTCAAAATTCGTACTCATAGTAGAGTTAATGATATTTCTAGTGATAATGATTGAGGAATTTGAATCAAGCGACTTCTTAGTTTGTGGTACCTTTATTCGTGTGTTAAATTCACGAATAGTATAGTTTCGCACCTATTAAAACTAATAACATAAAACGTGATTTCTGAATGATTGTAACTAGAATTTAACTTTCCACAGACAGCAATGAAGCTGTAACATAATTGAGAAGGCAAATGTGAAATTAATCTAAATTATTTTTCGTTTTGCTATGTCTATTTGATCTGGGCCTTAATTGTACTAGTATTTCTTTGTTCAAATTGTTTTTGTAACGTTTTGTTGGCATATTCTATATTTTTTGTGGCATTTTTGCACAACAACATTAAATATGGAGAATGAATACACACACATATGTAAAGGTATATGTATATGTAGATGTACATATACATATAGATATACTGATAAAACTGAGTATATTTCAAATATCAAATAAAACTGTGTTTTTTCTTCCTAAAATTTTATGGCTTAATCGAATTTACTTTTAAAAAATCAATAGTAAAAACTTAACAAGCTTTTTATTGGGACTGGAGAAGTGATTGAATCAGTAAGATACAATTCAAGTAGTGGCCATTTTATGTTGCCAATATCGTTAATAAATTAGTCAATAGGTCGACTTCTCACGAACCCTAGTTCTTGAGTTCAAGCCCATGTTTCTCCATTTGTTTGGTTTTGTTTCTTAGAAATATGTTTTTTAAAAACTCCAAACATATTTTTTAACTAATTTTTTAATTTTAGAAACACATTTATCAAGAAGAATTTTTAAAATTATTTTTTAAAAAACACCTCAGAAACAACCATCTAAACGAACCGATGAATGAGAAACGGTAGGAAAAATCTCTCTTGCAAAACACAAGCAGCAGTTTTTTGTGGGTAATCTTCAGGTGTGCCTCAAGACAAACTATTACAAGACAACGGCTTCATAAGGATAACTATACGATGCTATACACGAGTTAATGACTTTGAACCGTTTTTTTTCCAAACTGTAATTAGCTTACCAGGTCAGTTGCTTGCCCTAATATATATGCCTCAGTTTGATGTAAAAATGTTGAAGCATCAGATTCTAGAACATAGTGGCAATTTTTGTTATAATTATAGCAAATTTAATTTTTTTTCCAGAAAGTGAGTAAGCAAAATTTCAGCATTTTCTAAAGGGATAATTTCACATACTTCCCCTGAGGTTTTCCATAATTGCACTTATATCCCTACAGGTTTTGAAAATTATACTTGCACTGCTTGTGTTTATATTTTTTTATAAAAAACAAGTACATTTTAATAATCTAACTAAAAACACCAATCAAACACTCTAAAATAAATTCATTTATATTAGTTAATAATTGAGTTTTGAAGAAATAGTATTTGGTGGAGATTAAAAATTTAATGCAAGAATATAAGTCCTTTTGAAAGCTTTATGACTAATTATTTATTTTTTTGAGATCTATTTATCTTTTTTAAAAGTAATTAAGGATATTTTAAGGTGTTACGTCGATATTTTTGGGTTGCATTATAAAATTGGGCTTGTTTTATTATTAAAAATATAAACGCAGGAGATATAAGAGGGGAGACCAGTGTAATTACGGCAAACCTCAGGGAAAGTATGTAAAATTTTCCCTTTTTTAAATTCAATAACATTACCGTGTTTCTAAAACCCAGTCCAGACCATCCGATTGGATTGCTCTTCAGGCTATCCGCAAGGGCTGAAAGACAGTACCATTTCTTGCAGCCCCACTAAAGGGGTTGGTTGGATGCTAAACCGTGGCCCAAGGCGGTCTCTTACAAACTTTTATCGTCGAAGGAAGGCTACATTGTGGAGAAATTTCACGAGCACATCTAGGCACTGTGTCTTTCATTTTAGCCCACCAAAGTCTAATCTTGCACCCACGTCTGGAATGGCCCAATGTAGAAGGCTTGCCCAGTCCAAATACCTTTTCACCTAAAATGCATACGAAAAATTTTTCTTATTCGGAATGAAATGTCTAAATCCTTTGTCATTGTCTGGTATAATTATATTTAGACATCATAATGGAATAAAATATATATTAATTTAACTTAATTACCTTGAAATTTTAATACAAGAATATAACATATTTTTATATTGTTTGTTTGTGCTAGGCATTATTGTTATACTTGCAAGAAAATTTGATATTTTTATTTTAAGTTACTGATATTCTTGTCAAAATTAAATTAATTGTACTTTTTAATTAATTTTAAATTTTTTTTATAATTATTAGCAATATAATTGAGAACGTAAAAACAATTAGAAATGAAACCAAATATTCATAATTCTCTATTTATTTTATTTACATTTAGTTGTATAAAAGTTATATATAGCATTTTAAACATTTTTTTTATGGAAAATAAAAAATATTTTGACCATATTTTGATGTACAAATCATAGACAATCATTAATTAAAGTTGCAAATAACCTAAAATTTTTATAAATTTTAAAAATAAAAATAAGTAAATGTATCCCAAGTGAAAATAGAATGATGTATGATGAATTAGAAATATGTAAGGCAATAAAATTGACTCCTTTTGTTTTGGCCGTTTCAAGTTAAAGTTAAAAAGATCTTTCTCTAGATTTGTTGAGAAATGGGTTTCTTAGAAAATGTTGGAATGAGCATTCCTATGCGAAAGTCTTTCCAATATGCTCATTCCAATATGAACTGTTCATATCTAGCATAAGAATGGAATGGTTAATAATACTTTGCCCTTTTAAAGGTATAGAGAAGTCACACTTTTCCCCCTAACCTTTAAATAGATGCATTCCCCCTCCCCACCTCCCAATTAATTAGGTAGGAGAAAATTGGGTTAAAATAAAAAATCAAACGACACAAATATTCTTGACTTGGCAGAGAGGAAAATTTTAGGGAAAAAAAAAACTCAGCCATTACAATGTTTTTTAAAGATATTTCTACAAATTTCCAAATAAAATAAACTACCGAATTTTAGATGAATTAAATATAAAGAATAGCTAACAAGAAATGTGACTATGATGTCATAAAAAATTATACTTTTTGTACTATTGAAGAAGATCTCTATTAATTTCTTACTAAATAAAAATTGCACTGTCATAAATGCAAAGCTAATATTGAAATTTTTTATTTTTTTCTTAGTTTAAGGAAAATTCTTAATTTACAACCTCAATAATCTCAATTTTAACTTTGCATTCATAACAATGCAATTTTTATTTGGTAAGAAATTAGTAAATGCCCTCTCCAATAGTACAAGAAGTATAATCTTATGGTATCACTGTCACATTTCTTGTTAACTATTTTTCATATTTAATTCATTTAAAATTTAGTAGTTTACTTTATTTGAAAGTTGTTCAGAAATATTTTTATAAAATATTGTAACGCCTGAGGTTTTCTTCAAAAATTTTCCTCTCTGCTAGGTCAAGAGTATTTGTGTCATTATGACTATTTCTTTTAACCAAATTTTCTCTTACCTAATTGATTGAGAGGCAACATGTATATATTTAAAGGTTAGGGGGGCAAAGTGTGACTTCCCTATATCTTTAGGAGGGCAAAGTGTTATTAATTCAGAATGGAATGAATGAGGGAAAAAGTTTTTTTGGTTCTGACTCATTCCCTTGTTATAAACGTGGGGTTAATTCTTTATTACTCTTTTAGTTTTCATGAGTATTTCCATTCTCAGCTTAAATTCTATGAGTTCCAAATGGGGCTCATTTCTTGTGGTGCGAAGATTTTAAAAAACTTTTAAATTTTTAAACCACCCATGTCAAAACTATTTCCTAATTAGTCCTAATATAAGAATTTAATTTGAAAATATATTCTCTTTGATTTATTTGCACAATCTGATAAATATCTAGTTGGCTATCGGCAATCAAATTTCGTGGTTGTCCCTAGACAAATATCAAATAGCTAAACCCTTTATTCGTTCCCTCCGGTTAGATTACTTGGTTATCCAACTTGTAAAACAAAATTAAGCACACAACTCTTTTAATAGTATTTTTTGCATGCTGCTAGAGCAAGTATTTTGCATCAATCTAGTTTAAGTATTTTGCATATACTAGTTGTGTGAGGTTCACAACGGGTGTATAAAAATATTTTGAAAATCCTATAAGACATGTTACATCAACCTAGACTCGTTTGTATTAGAGGTAACAATAATTTCCAAAACTTAATGGGTATTCAGGCCTAAGTTTAATTTAGGTGGAATGAGTATAAAAAATATGGAATTGAGCCTAATTAAGAGTACACCTGATGCTTATGTAAATATCAGTATAGCTGATATTTACTTGGGATTCTAATGGGTTTGATAATTTATTGTTTAAAAATTATTTAAAATATTCAAAATTAAAAGTTTAAATACTTGATAGTCAAATATTATTTAAATTACTCAAAATTGCAAGTATATCCAATAGTTATTTATTTTGTTATCAAAGGAAATTCTTATTGAGTATTTAGGTGATATCAAAATAGATCTAAACCCATTTTAATCTTGCCCATATTGATTCCCTGGCCAATACGAGACTACTTGGGTATAGCCTATATTTTTCTGTCCCGATTAAATTCTGCCCAACTCCTACCCACTCTGCTCATTTGTCATCTCTAATTTGTACAAGTAAAATTTTCTACTGATAATTTGTATAAGCTTATTTAAAAGAACAAAACGAAAATAGTAATCTACCTCTTCCTCTATAGAATCAAATTTTGACGAATTGCTTTTCAAAATACATTCCTACGTATAGAAACTACATTATTATTTTAATAAAAACTGTTGTTTTTATAGTCTTGATTAGCTGATCTAGTAAGTTAAATTGTACTCATTTTAGGATGTTATAGAATCAACAGGAAAAACTTTAAGAAATACTTAATAATAGTTGGACACTATAAATTATACTTTAAAAACTTTACAAACTATTTCATCATTTTTCCCATGGAAAATCATGCATTTACAGGCTCGACAAGAACAACATATGCACAAGCATAGTTGTAAAAATGACTTTCGCAGCACAAGTGCGTTTCTTTAGTTTGCTGAACATCTTACTTATCATGATTTCTAATATGATTTGTATGCGTATTTGAAATTCTGATTTGTTATCTTGTTTATTTACATTCCTTTTCTTTCTGTTTTGTTTTACTTTCAGATATGTTTGTGGACTCTCACCATAATTTTTTTTTGCTTAGCATAAAATACAAAGGTAATACATTTTTTTTTAACCCTTTTCACTGGGACTTTTATCCTACAAACTGATTGTTGCACACTGATAAGGGAAGAAATGAAGAGAAGAGAAGAAAGGAAAAAATGTCTCTCTTTTAGATACCGCTCTCTTTTATTATGCTTTAAATAATTAAGGGACGCCCATGGCAAACAAGTGGAGGAGGAGAAATGCAGAGACAGGTATTGCTTAACAGGAGCAGATGAAATCTGAAACAAGCAAAACATTTGACTGGAATCAGTCAAGAATCAGCACATCACAAACAGACTGCCAAGTATCCTGATAGGCATAATTACTTTACGGAATAAAAGTTGCAGAATGAGAACCAAAAAAAAAAAAAATTACAGAATTCCAGATGTACACATTTAGGAGTGCAAATTAATATTAGAACTGAGGCAGGAATTGAAGAATTGCAAATAAACATCAAATAATAAAATCAGCAAGCGGCACTCATTACTGCATGGAAAAGAGCAATTTGTCTTATGGCCTAAGCATGCGTTCTGATTCTTTCCGATGTTCTCCTCTTCGACGAAAACAGTGGCCTATCCACAGGATTGAAAATCCTCACTAAAGGTATTTTGCAAACCTTGTATGAATTTGGTCCCTCAAGCTTACTGAGAAAACTTTCTGGCATGTTCACCGGCTCTAGTTTTCGGGAGCAGTCATGTTCGTTAGCTCTTCCGGGAGCATCTGTAATTCGCCACAGCCCCTGATTCTCAGGCACCTGGGTTGGGGCAGTGCACCTTTCTCAACCTTTACTTCCTGCAGGCTATTCATCTTTTGGAGCTCAAGGGATTTCAATTGATGGAACCCATTCCTCGATATTGTTATTTTGCCTCCGAAATTAGCCCGCTTCAATTTAAGGAAAGATAGTCGTCCCAACTTCTCTAGTATTGGCATTGGTTCTTCTGTGAGCCTCATTAACGTCAGAGACAAGCGAGAGAGATTAGGAGGTAAATGAGGAGGTAGAATTTCCAGATCCCCAGATATCTTGAGCTCACATAGATGACTTAATTTAAAAAGCCCACCCAAACGATGGAAACTCATCATTCCAGTCAGTATACAAATTTAGGGACTTGAGGCTCCCAATCTCCCATATAATGAAGCACAAAGTTTATCCATATCAGAGTTTGCTTTTAACCAAATCCCCCACTTCTGAAGACATGTCAAATTAATTAAATTATTCTGCATCACATGATCAGCATTTATGCGTGACAAAGTCCGGATGCTTCTTAACCCCTCAAATTTAAACGGCACAGCAGACCTTATTCTATGCACATAGAGATGCCGCAAATTTTCTAGCTTCCATATCACATTTGGAATTTTCACTTCCCAGTTGTTGAATATATCAAGAGTTTTTTAGCCTTCCAATCGGCCCAAAGAATGAGGGAGCTCTTCAATGTCTGTGTATCTTAAACCAACATATCTTAAAAGACTAAATTCTCCAATTTCTTTTGGCAATATCCGAATGTTAGTATCTTCCAAATCTAGCACCGGAAGGAGTCTGATACTTATGAAACTATGCCTATCAACTGCAACATTGTTACCCAAATTAAAAAAGAGGAGTGACCGAAGATGAGGCGTCGAATATGCAGAAAATTGTAAAATTTCCTCAGGGTGCGAATGAACAGCAAGGTACCTGGATTTGACTGATGATTCACCATCTCTTCTGACATAAATCTGAAAAAAACTTTCATCCTTTGCTTTTCTTGTTGCAAGCTCTTGTAGTAAATCATGGATTCGATAGCTTTTAACTCTGTCATCAACCGTAATTGCTGCAGCCTGAACCATATTCCTATCATGGAGTTGTTCCATGTAATCAGTTGCACTGTCCTCCAAGCATTTTGCTTCACTTTTCGGGATTATTCCCTCTGCAACCACATATGCATCAATTTTTGCATGCGAATCTCATACAGTATGTGGTTGCAGAATCTCATAAAGTATGCCTAAATACTAAGTATGAATCCTTAATCTCATAAAGTATGCGAATCTCATACTTTTCTCATAAAGGAGTCATACTTTTCTGGAAACATGCCTAAATACAAAAAGCAAAATTTGAGATTAAGGGGAAGGTCATGATAACTTAATTCCAGAATTGCTGCCACTCCAATCTGGCCTCTTGATCTAAGGTTGAACAAACCCCTTGAACCTTAAATTCTTAGTATGGACAAACACCTTGAACTCCAATCTGATTCATTCAACTTGGTTGAATTGGTCACCCCAAAATCTTTAAAGGTTAAGTGGGGTAGGAGATCAAGAGTTCAAATCATGCCTCCCATAAAAAATACGTATAGGTGCATAATGTACCTGTTTGGTCCAATGATGGTTCAGTCCCATTGGTTTCCCCAGGGGCCTCTCCCCTTAGAGCAGATTAAGAGTAAAATAGAATACTATTGACTATTGACAAAAAAAAAAAATGATAGACCACATCAACACCTAGAATTACCATCTTAATTTGCTACTTTATCGTTTTGTGAAATTCTTTCATTATATTATAAAAACTCACATATAGAAAAATTGTAAGATTTATTTTAAGGGTTAATAACACTTTGCCCCCCTGAACTTAGGGGTAGTCACACTTTACCCCCCTGAACTTCAAATATATACACTTTGCCCCCTAAGACTAGTCAAAGTTAGGAATTCAAAAAAAAAGTGAGTGTTATGACATTATTGCCCTTTCATTAATGGATATATTTATAACTTAATATCATTTCTTTTCATTTTTAAAAGATTTATATCTTCTCTATTGTATTAATTATATAAAAATATCAAACTAAAAATTTAAAGAAAGTTAATATTTAGTTTATATCTTTGAAATTTTCCTCTTAGATTAATATGTACTTCTATATATGTTTTGTTTAATTTATTATACTTTAAGTCAAACAAAACTGATAAATAACACGACACTAAAATACATTTAATTGTTAAATTTTGTATAAAAATGGTAATACCAAACTCATTTATTTGAACTAAATTTTTATCATTTTAATTTAATTAAACTTTTAGACTAATATCATTGTCATTTTTTATATTTATCAAATTATTCCAATATGAAATTCTTAATTAAAGAATATTTTGGGAAAAAAGAAGAGTTAACCCATTATATAGTACTAGGGTAAACAAGAATAAATAAGTCAAACAAAAAAATATAATATTTTGTCCAAAACAATAAATGATTAGAAATTCTTTGATTAAAAATTTCAGTATTGGACTAATTTGATAAATATAAAAATGACTATGATATTAGTCCAAAAGTTTAAATAATTTAAAATGATAAAAATTTAGTTCAAATAAATGAGTTTGGTATTACCATTTTTATACAAAATTTGACAATTAAATTTATTTTAGTGTCATGTTATTTATCGGTTTTGTTTGACTTAAAGTATAATAAATTAAACAAAACATATATAGAAGTACATATCAATCTAAGAGGAAAATTTCAAAGATATAAACTAAATATTAACTTTCTTTAAATTTTTAGTTTGATATTTTTATATAATTAATACAATAGAGAAGATATAAATCTTTTAAAAATTAAAAGAAATGATATTAAGTTATAAATATATTCATTAGTAAAAGGGCAATAATGTCATAACACTCACTTTTTTTTTTGAATTCCTAACTTTGACTAGTCTTTGGGGGCAAAATGTATATATTTGAAGTTCAGGGAGGTAAAGTGTGACTATCCCCTAAGTTCATGAGGCAAAGTGTTATTATCCCTTATTTTAATTGAGCATAGTTCTTCACGAAAAGTGGAAATTAATTGATCCAGTTAATTATTGCTCAAATCAATTAGTCTTCAAGAAAAGTAATCATAGCTTCACGACACATCAACACCAATGCAGATTCCTTGTAATCAACTGTCAGGTTGGGTGTGGGTCCCCATTTCGATTTTTCGTAGTTATTTGCAATGTCCTAAGTCCTAAGTCATGGCCCGTCACAAAAGGTGGGGGGAGCTTAGTGGCGTTAATGTCGATTAAATCTGATTGCACAAGTATAGTAAATTTTTCTTATTTCGTAAATTATTAAATAATAAATAATGTTTTTCAAAAAAAATAAAAAATGAAAATTGCTATATTTATGTAGTGTAATATAATTAATAATGCGATGTTATGTGATTTACTTTCACCAACTAATACTTTTTTTTTTTTGTTACATTTGCATGGTAAACTATTGTCTACATGTTATGCCGACCCACTTGTAAGAAGAAATTTGACAAAATATTCAAACATAAATTAAGAAAACGAAACATACCATGCAGTTAAGGTTATTGGGGGATTGTGTTATGAACTCCTCGTGAAGGGAGATTAATATGTGAACTAAGTTTGTAACTTCACTTGTAAATCTTGTATTTTAAAAAAAGAGTCACGTAAATATAATGATGTATATTAATGTAAAAAATTAAAGTAAGAATGCTTATGTAGTTTTTTTCAAACCACAAGACTCGTGGCCTAATCCATGTAAGAATTTTTCATATAAGAGCAGTGGGTGTCTATCATTAATTACCACTTTACCACTCTTATGTGTCTTGCAAGATTTGAGGTTCAAGGGTTCAAGGGTTCTAGGGGTTTGTCCATACTAAGAATTTGAGTGAAACCGTGTGCATTTTTTTGTTCGTTCTCGAAGATAAGTGAAATAAATATTCCTTTTATAAATTTTTTTATTTTTTGGTTTTTCAGGAGCAATGGAGTTTGATCAAAGCATAAAGAAACTCAACTCCCATGCAACTTCTTCCAAATAAAGAGCACCGTATATCTGTGTGTGTGTACTGGAATTGGGAATTGGGAATTGGGAATTGAATTTCCATCTCAATAAGAACACAACAGAGCAAATACCAAAAATGCCATGCTCTGCTTCTCAACTAGGGGTAGGAGTTCAGCCTAATTTAAGATCTATTTGGAAATTTTTTCTTCAAACTTCCTCATTCATTCAATTATGATAACGAGTGCATTTTCTTTATTAAAATTTTAATGCACTTTTTTCTCAATTTAGAGGTTGGATTTCATCCTAATTTTAGATTAATTTGACTTTTTTTTTTTTTTTTTTACTTCCTGTCTCATTCAATTGTGACATTTGTATATATTTTCTTTATTGATTTTGCCCACTCCATCAAAGATCTAAGGTATTAACCGTTATTACATCATAGATTCAGAAACATCGATGTAATTCTATATTAAATAGCATAAATTTTATAGTAGATGGTATAATGATATTTGTTGAAATTTTTTTAGATGACATTTTTTGAAATATAAATTTTGTACTGTTTTCGTATTCTTGTGTAAATTATCATTAAATTATAATTTTTTGTATTGAAACCATTAGGCCCCATTCCCCTTCATAACATGGAATTCCCAATTACATGCAAAGCAATTAAAATGTCACGATTCAAGTACTCACATCCACGAGAATGAATAAAGATCGAGTGCTTAAAGTTTTATAACTCTATTCTAAAGGTTGGAGTTTTGAATCTCCCGAACATCAATTTTCTTTCTCGCATTGTAATAATATATGTTTGATTTTTTTTTTTTAAAAAAAAGGTACTCACATCCACCACGAGTAAACTACCTAAAAAGAAAAAAAGGTAAGCAACTTGCCCGCTTCTAGAATTTAACACTTCAGAGTTGCGCCAAATAAGAAATACGAAATGAATGTTAGTACATTACAACAGCGAACATTAGCAAACAAACTGGACCTGTCCGTGAACGATCAAACACCATCAAAGGAAAAGAAAAAAGTACAGATTACTCTTTAAGTTACATGCTAAAAGAATTTATCATTTTCATATTAACTTTGATTCCGCGCCACTGTGTCGTTGTTCTCTGAAACGGTACAACATTTGAAAGACCACAAATTCATTTAGCTAACTACCTCGGAAGCAGCTGTCCCTGATTCCTCTGTGCCACGGCCCTCCATAGACCAATCAAGAATGGCAGGTTTCGCCTCTCTGCAAAATGGATTCCTCGAATAATCTGTCTTCTGATCCTTTTGTACACCAAATGCAGGAATTCACCTGCTGAAAGCGCAATGTACAGGACGTAAATGGCAGGCCTAGCCGAATCAGGGAAAAGAAGTGATGCTAAAGAAGCAATTGTTAAGTAACCAAACAACAGCATACAATGATCAATTACGCGATTGATTGCGGAACGAGGAGCTGGACAAAGTCTTTGATGATAATAATAGGCGAAGCTGTACAGAAGGAAACTGGTAACTCCGAAAAGAACCGTTTTTGCGTGTGTCTGGAAGGGAGATTTCTCTTGGTTTTGGAATTTCAAGACAAGAAAGTTGAGGAGAATTTGGATTGTCTTGGAAACAATGGTATGAAGGGAATTTGTCATGGGCCTAATGGCCATATCCTTCACTGGTAAGAAATGGAAATGGAAAGAAATTATGTTGAAGAAGAAAAAATTGTAATGTGTAGAAAAGCTCCTCATTGAGGGATTGAGGGAAAGACCAAGAGGATTAGGCATTGTGTTAAAATAGATCAAAAAATACAGGAAAAGAATAGGAGAGAAGATAGGTGTTAGTGTTAACTTTTACCACCCCTTCTTTGGCCTTGATATACTGGGAAATATGATTCAAGATATGTAGAGGTCCCATTCTTTTTATAGGGTGCGTGGATGGATGTGTGCTTTGTTATGTCTGAAATGTTTTCTTGGTGTGCTAGAGTTGACAGGGGACACATATGTGAGGGACTTTTTTGGGGATGAGGTTAAAGAGTCCAAAAGGCTCAATCTTGAGAAGAAGATATTCATATTCCATGGAAGACAAATATGAAAATTGATTGTGCAGAGTTGACATAGGACACATATGTGGGGGACTTATTTGTGGGATGAGGAAAAAGAGTCCATAAGGCTCAATCTTGAGGAGAAGATATTCCCGGGAAGACTCAAATATGGAAATTGATTACGTTCAACTCAAAAGACTTTAGCAGCTGCAACGTTTAAGAATAGCTTGGGTGGCAACCTGTGGGGGAGGACTAGTCATACCTACTTCTACAGAAAAAAGCAGGAAAGGAACAAAGTAATATTGTGGGAAGCAATTGTTTATTTCAGTAGAGAACAAGAGGAGCTTGTGAACGAAGGATAGAAGGAAAAATTTGATCTTACATATATGATTGACCATCATTTTAGTATTAAATAATTCTACAGAAGTTTTTTTTTTTAGGGAATATTTTGTAAAATAGTGAGAGGAGTCAAATTTTAATATATGGATGTTCGGCAACTTATAAATGCTTAGGGGGTGTTTGGTTTAGGGGAATCAAGGAGGGGAATGGGTATCACAAGTAATGATACTCATTGTTGATGTTTGTTAAACAACTATCACTATTATTCAATGGGAATGATAGTGATTAATTGGGGTATTAATGATTCCCCCCAAAATACTAGTCTATCAAACCCATTAACCCTTATTATTAAGGGCAAAAACACACTCATTAAAAAATGTATATCTTTTGAGTTACCTACTCTCAATACTCTCTCTCTCTCTCTCTCTCTCTCTCTCTCTCTCTCTCTCTCTCTCTCTCTCTCTCTCTCTCTCTCTCTCTCTCTCTCTCGTCTTTTGATTTTGAATATTTTTTATTAGTACTTTATAAATTTTTTTACAAAAATTCTTTTTAATAATTTTTTTATAAAAATTCTTTTTAATAATTTTTTTTACATTCAATAATTTTATAAAAAATTGTATTGAAAATCAAAGATATATAATACTCTCTGTTAATATAATAAAAATGACTTTTTTTTAAGATTATCATTTCCATAAAACTCATATTAGAGCATGACTATATTTAAAATTGAAGAAATTTTTTTAAATTTTTTTCAAATATACAAAATAAGAAATCTAAAAAATATGTATATCATAAATAAAAATTTTAAAATTTACTTGAAAGTCATTTCAGTATACCAAACAAATATTCTTATAATGATACCCATTCCATTATTAAACCAAACATGTTGGGGGGAATCATCAAAACCCATACTCATAGTAGGGTTAATGATACCCATAGTGATAGTGATTGAGTAATTTGAACCAAACGCCTCTTTAGAGACTTGGTGATAATAGGACAGTTCCAATTTTCATAAATAGTGAAATGTTAGCAAGGCGAGTCACCCACAGAGGAGTTGGCGGGGGAAAATTATTAATAAGGGAAAGCGACTCAGGTCAATTCATGAGAGGCATGTATGGAAGGCAGCGCCAAGAAGTCTTCCAAACCGAAGAAAAAGCAACTGATCTTTATTAATCACCCTTATTAATCTTATTGTGTCTCCGTAGAGAAGAATTATCTCAAAAGATTTGCCAAACGCCTCTTGGTCCGTTGAACCTTTGGTCCTCTAGCCACCAGTTCAACAAAAAAAACCTGTAGGTGCTTTCCTCTCGATGTACTATTATGATAAAAACTCTCGCAGGTCAACCTAAGGCTCTTTTAAATTATATGCTTTAGTAAGCTTTTATTTTGCCTAAGCCATTTTTGATACAATTCTTGTTTAAGCAAATTAAAAAAATAAATAGTATTCATTTTCTGAGTCTCTAGTCCCCTCATTCGCGTGTTAAGTTCACTATTAAGTTTCACGTCAGTTAATACAAATAACAAAATGTAATTCTCTAATGACATGAATTAAAAATCCAACTTCAGATGAAGCTGTAACATATTGAGAAGGTAAATATGAAATTAATCCAGACTATTTTGCTATTTTGCTATGCTATTTTATTTTGGGGTTGAATCGTACTGGTATTTCTTTGTTGCAAATTGTTTTCGTAATGTTTTGGTTGCAAATCTATATTTTGAGGACATTTTTGCACAATAACATTAATAATGGGGATGACTATATATTAAAAAAAAAATAGACGAAGGCAAAATGCTATCTTTCAAAAAGTTGAACTGAGTAGATTGCAATATATCCTTTCTTAATAAAAGCATGTTTTTTCTCCTAAAAAATTTCTAGCTTAATCGAATTTACTTTTAAAAAATCAATAGTAAAGCTTTTTAAGATTTGGACGCATTAAAAAATAGACTAACAACTTTCTTTGACGAAGTAAATAATTTTCAACAAGCTTTTCCAGTGGCATCGGAGAAATGATTGAGAAATGATTGAAGAATATGTAAGATTCAATTCAAATGGTGGCGATTTATCTTGCCAAGACAGTTCAATAAATCAGTCAGTAGGTAAACATCTCACGAACGCTAATTCTTGATATCAAGCCCGTGCTCAAGATTGGAAACTCGTTGTTTAGGACATTTATTCTTTAACTATTTTGAATTTGCTCAGCCTGGATGGGAAACGGTAGGAGAAGTCTCTCCTGAAAACAAAAGCAGTTTTTTTAGGGTAGTTTTCAGGTGCATCTCAACACGACCTACCACGAGACAACGCTTTCGTAATGATACTCTATGGTGTAAATTCCTAATCCCTTTCTCTGGGAAAAAATATTTAGGTGGATTAGGTCCACGAGTAGGGCCGTAGACTCTGTGATCCACCTTCAGCCAGCATCCTTCCCAAAGTACTATAGGGCTTACATGAGATACACAAGGGACCCACAGGAAGGGCCCATTGATAGAAGATGTGACTGAAGGTGAATCACAGGGTCCACGACCCCACCCGTGGATCCGGTCCTACCTAAATATTTTCCTTCCTCGGAGGTAGTGGGGTGCGAATAAGTAAGCAAATTTTCCGTATTTTCTAAATTCAACACCATGACAACCGCTAGGCCAATAGGACATTCTCCCTGTCAAGGTCAAGGGTTCAATCCTGGACTTTAAGCGGTTAGAAAAAAAATATAAAGAATAAGGGGAAGGGAATTAGGTAGGTATACTTAGAATCACACTTCAATTTGTGTACAGCAAAAAATTTGAAAATTATACCTAGTAACAATTTGGGAGCTTCACATCAATTGTATGAGGCAAAGTATATTATAACGAGAATAAATTATATATAAAAAAAAAACCATGAATGATGTATTGCTGATAATTATTAAAAAGCAGGACAATTCATTTTAAACCATGGCTTGAAAACCCAGTCCCGACCATCAGGTTGGGCGGGCCACCCAATCTGCAAGGGCTTGAAAAACCGTACAATTTATTGCAACCCGAGGACAGCAGGTGGATAGACCCTGAACTGTTGGGCCGGGCGGTTTCTTACAAACTGTTTGGGTCAAAAGAATGCCAATGTTTCTTTCCTTTTAGCCCACCAAATTTAACTTTTACCCGGCGGAATGCTGGAAGGTTAAAAAATGGAAAGCACAAATGGATAGGGAAAAAAATATTTTTATCCACAGTCTGGCAACTCAAATCATAATTGAATGTTTATTCACTTTTCAATATTTGGCACAATCATATTTAGATATTAGAATTGGGTAAAATTATATTAATTTGACTTAATTCACAATACAAGAATACAAAAATTTTTATTTTTTTTATGCTATGCATTATTTTTATGCATGGAAGAAACTTTATCATTTTTATTTTAAAATTATAGATATTCTTGTTAAAAAATTAATTGTTTTTTATAATTATCAGTAATATTATTAAGAACATGAAAAAATTAATTATCAGCAATATAATTATTCATGTTTTTTGTTTATTTTATTTACATTTAATTTATAGGAAACTCATATAAATTTTTATATATTTGCATAAAAGTTAAATATAGCATCTTAAACATTTTATATGGAAAATAAAAATATTCTAAACATATGTTGGAATGTTTGTGATTTAAAAATCATAAACAATTATCAATTAAAGTTGCAAATAACATAAATTTTTCATAAATTTTAGGGTCCTGATTACACAAACTTCCCTCGTAATTAATCTTTGAGTAACAAAAGGCGACATATTTCACATAAAAATCCAAAATTGCCCTTCTTATCAAAAATTAAAAAAGTAAATTCTTATATTGCCCCTCATTCATCACCACTGAGTTACCACCATCAAACCACTACTGGGGACAAGTGATATTTTCTGCCGATTTAGAAATCTCAACAGCCCTCCGAGTTTCATAAGCAACTCTTAAATACTATAACAGTTTCAATATCCCTCTATTCCCCTTGGTAAAGACAGCTCAATATCAAACTCTCGGCCCCTTGTTGAAGACGGCTCAATATCAAACAGAAGAGACGAAACAACTTCAGAAGCACTAGTACCAGTACCACCCCAATTAGGTGCAATTGATCACAAATGTTCTTAGAGGGCTCAATTCCATTTCAAGGCTTAAGGATTGAGGAAACATATACCAGTAAGAATTCTAATTATCGAGCACATTCAAGATATCATAAGTACTAGTTATATAAAATATTCATCCTCTCCACAAAAATTCGTTCCTTTTCTTTGTTTTTTTTTTTTAATTCTCACACTAATGAAGCAGCAACAAATTATAGAAACAAAGCAATAAAAGAAAAGCAGAGATGAAATAAATTAAAGTTTAGCAGCCCTAGTTTTGGTTTCTTTCATCTGGTAATTAAATAAAACACCAATCAATATGCAAAACTAAAATAAAAAGATAATATACAATTCTTCCTTTCCCTTCGGCTGCTCTTCAGAGAAGCGAGGAGGGAGAGAGAATCAACATCGTAAAAGTGAAGCAATAGGGCAAAGATGATGAAGGGGGACGGACACCTTGCCTCCAAAAGTACATGAATTAAAATTAAACAACTCTAATATTATCAATGCCTATCCTATCCATTTTAAAGCAACCAAATGCAAGTTTAAGCAACTCAACATAATAAAAATATACTTAATTACAATGAGACTCACGCCCTACATTTGCTAGCCTATATGCAACTTTGTTTGCCTCTCTGAAGCAATGCGTAATTGAACTGAAATTGATCAACTTCAGCTCCTCCAACTTTGCAGATATTAACCATTGAGACTTGTTCCCATCTCGAAGCAAATGAACAAGAACTTTCGAATCCATTTGAATGTGAAAGGAATCATACCCGTAGTACCTACACAAACGAACACCATATACCACCCTAAACACTCATTGCACTTCCCAAATAGCAAGAATAAGCCAACACCAAATTACCTTGCCAATCTCTCAAGATGCCCCCACCACCACTTTGACTAGGATTCCCTTTAGAACATCCATCAGTATTGAGCAGGAGGTTGTTTTGAATGGGCTTTAACCACCTAACAATACGTATCTCTTTTTTCTTTCTTTGCACATGAAGGCCCCTAACAATGTTATGCCACTCCATCTCATGCAAAGAAAAGTCCAAAAATTTGCTGAAAAAGGCTACTTTTATATCACAAAAGATAGACACACATAACCTCTCCCATTTCGGCTCCATACCCTCAAAAAAACCTCTATTTCTGGATTTCCATAAATGCCAACAGATAAAAATAGGAGTAATATGCAATAAAAACCCCAGATGTTTCCACGACATAGTCTTGAACCACCAAGTAGCCAAGCAAGACGACAACAAAGCATTTCCTATGGTGATGTCAAATTCCAACCCAAAGAACTTCCACACCATGGCCGCCAAATCTCCAGAAACAAAAACATGATTTATAGTTTCGATGTGAGGGTTGACACAACAATAACACTTCGATGGCCCCTCAAACCCAAACATTCTCACAACATCATTCAAAGGGATCCTAAGTTGCAAAGGGATCCTACGTACGTGTACATATATACATAGGAATATGTAACGTATATGCGTGTGTATATAAATAAATAAATAAATAAATAAATGTATAAATATATAAATATATATACACAAGTATATATACGTATATATATACACACACGTACATATATGTGTGTATGTGTGCGTACAAAATTTAGAAATCAAATTTGGCTTTTGGACCAAACCTACCAAAGGAATTTAATAAAATAAATTGACAAGCCTTAATGACTATGACGAAAAAATAACAATACCCTGAAGAAATACAAAGTATAAAAAAGGAGACACAAAATTTACGTAGTTTGGTTAGTGTGACCAACGTCTACGGGCGAAGAGAAGCAAAATCTCACTATTATGAAGAAGATTACAAGCTTAAGAGAATACATCAAAGGCCCAAAAGAAATAATATTGAATGATTCAAGACAAATATGTGGGTTTTAAACCCATACCTCAATGCCTAAACTCCTTATCCAAACACTCATATGTGGTTTCAAACCCATTCTCAAATCCCAAACCCATTAACCAAATGCCACCTAAGTATTTGGCATATACAAGTGGTGTCAGGTTCATAATGAGTGTATAAAAATATTTTGAAAATCCTACAAGACATAGTGCATCAATCTAGACTCGTATGTGGTAGAGATGACAATACTATCAAAAACCTATTAGGTACCCATGCCAAGATTTTGGTGTTTGTTTTTGTTTTGTGATGTGTTGGGTATACTCATATTTAATAGGTGCTCATATTTGGTGTTTGTTTTTGTTTTGTGATGTGTTGGGGAGAGAGGGGGGGGGGGGGGGGGGGCAGCCAAGATAGACAAGTGGAGGAGGAGAAATTCAGAGACAAGTATTGCTGAACACTGGAAAAAGCAAAACATTTGATTGGAATCAGCAAAAAATCAGCACATCACACACTGACTGCTAAATATTGAAACAGACATAATTACTTAACTGAATAAAAGTCATGATACGAGACCCAAAAAGAAAAAAAAAATCAGCAAAGGATCAGCACATCAGATGCTGACTGCTAAATATTCTAATAGGCATAATTACTTTACTGAATAAAAGTTACGATACAAGACACCAAAAAAAAAATGACGGAATTCCAGATGTACAATATCACATCAAACGCGTATTTACTGAATAAAAGTTACACTACAAGACACAAAAAAAAAAAAAAAGACGGAATTCCAGATGTACAATATCTCATCAAACACATTTGGCAGTGCAAATTAATATTCAAACTAAGGCAGCAATTGAAGAATTGCAAATAAACATCAAATAATAAAATCAGGATTGACAAAACTGAACTTTGGTTATTCAGGTGACAGTCATGCTCTTTCCTCTGCTTCTTTGAAAAGATAAGCTGCTCTTATGGCTTGAGCATGCGCTCTGATTTTTCGCATCAGTTCTCTTCTGTACAAGGCATACAGTGGCCTATCCACAGGATCGAAAATCCTCACAGTAGGTACCTTGCAAACCTTGTATGAATCTGGTCCCTCGAGCCTACCGAGAAAACTTTTTGGCATGTTCACCAGCTCTAGTTTTCCGAGAGCGGTCATATTCATTAGCTCTTCCGGAAGCATCTCTAAGTTGTAGCAGGCCCTGATTCTCAGGCACCTGAGTTGGGGCAGTGCACCTTTCTCAATTTTTACTTCTTCCAGGCTTTCCAGCATTCTGAGCTCAAGGAATTCCAATTGACAAAACCCATTCCTCGATATTGTTATTTTTTCTCCTAAATAAGCCCCTTTCAATTTAAGGAATGACAGTCGTCCCAGCTTCTCTAGCACCGGCACTGGGTCTTCTGTGAGCATCGTTGACGTCAAAGACAAGCGAGAGAGATTAGGGGGTAAATGAGGAGGTAGCATTTTCAGCTTCCCAGATATCTTAAGCTCACATAGATTACTAAGATTAGAAAGCCCAGCCAATGACGGAAACTCACTGCCTTCATGACTATACAAATTTAAGGACTTAAGGCTCCCAAGCTCCCTTAGTGAAGTACAAAGTTTATCTATATCTGAGTTGGCTTCTACCCAAATCCCCAATTTCTGAAGACATGTCAAATTCATCAAATTGTTATGCATCAAATGATCAGCACGTATGCGGGACAAAGTCCGGAGGCTTCTCAACTCCTCGATTTTAAGCGGCACATTACAACTTATATCATACACATAGAGATGCCGTAAATTATCTAGCTTCCTTATCACATTTGAAATTTTCACTGTCAACAGGTTGAATATATCAAGAGTCTGTAAGCCTTCTAATCGACCCAGAGAACGAGGAAGCTTTCTAATATCTGTGTATCTTAAGCCAAGATACCTTAAAAGACTAATTTCTCCAATTTCTTTTGGCAATTCACCAATGCTAATGTCTTCCAAATCTAGCACTCGAAGGAGTCTGAGACTTATGAATCTACGCCCATCAACTTTAACAGTTTGATTCAAATGAAAGAGTAGGAGAGACCGCAGATGAGGTGTCGAATATGCAGAAAATTGTAATTTTTCCTGAGGGTTACAATGAACAGCAAGATACCTGGATTTGACTGATGTTTCACCATCTCTTCTGCCACGAATCTGAAGAAAATTTTCATCCTCTGCTTTTCTTGTTGCAAGCTCTCGTAGTAAATCATGGATTCGATAGCTTTTAACTCTGTCATCAACCGTAATTGCTGCCACCTGAACCATATTTCTATCAAGGAGTTGTTCCATGTAATCAGCTGCAATGTCCTCCAAGCATCTTGCTTCACTTTTAGGGATTATTCCCTCTGCAACCCACATATGCATCAATTTTTGCATGGGAATCTCATAATTTTCTGGAAACAAGCCCAAATACAAGAAGCAAAATTTGAGATTGTGGGGAAGGTCACAATAGCTTAATTCCAGAATTGCTGATACTCCATTCTGGCCTCTTGATAGATATGTGCTAATATCATTTAGCACAATCTCCCACTCACTCCTCATCCTTTTCTTACCCAGAAGTAGGCTTCCTATGATTGTAATTGCCAATGGCAGACCGGCACATTTTATTGCAATTTTTCTGGCTATGTCTTCCAAATTCAACGGACAACTTGCATTAGGACTATCACGGAAGGCCTTTTTGAGAAACAACAACCAGCTTTCTTCCTCTTCCAATGTTTCTAACTTGTAAGGCGTGCTAAGAGCATCTGCATGAAGAGGAACATTCTCATTCCGACTTGTAAGTAGCAATCTGCTTCCTTTACCTGCATCAGGAAAGACCCTGTCAAGACAATCCCAAGCTTCTTCCTTCCACATATCATCAAGAACCACAAGATAACATTTATCTTGTAGATGTTCATGAAGCATTTTCTCCATCTCTGCCTCTACCATCTTCTCCAAATTCTCCAATAGCTCATTACTAACTGATTTTACTTGCTTTATAATTGTCATCAGTATGTCCCTAAAATTGTAGCTTACAGAGACATAGACCCAAGCACGACAGTCAAATCGAGTCTTGACACCAGCATGGTTGTAAACATTTCTGGCTAGAGTTGTCTTGCCAACGCCACCCATCCCAGTGATTGAAAACGCACGGCGGCGATTATCCTCTCCTAGAAGTTGTGCTACTAGAAATTTTGTTTTCTCCTCTAAGCCCACTATGTCCTTGTCTTCAATAAATGCAGAGGACCGGCGTAGGCGTTGCACTTCTTCACCGTGTATACTTGTTCCCTCTCCAAGGTTTCTGATACCATACTTCTCGCGACTATCAGCAATGTCACTGATCCTCAATTGTATGGATTCAATCTCTTTACCAACCTTAGAGAGACACCGGATCCTAATCGGCCAGTAAGCTAACTTTTGGAGCAAGCCTTTCTTTTTAATAGACTCAATTTTAATGATGAAAACCTCTATGACATCCTCAGCATCATAGCCGACAGCTTTCAATTCATACACCCAGTTGCGAATCCTTTCATCTTCATCTTGCTTCTGGTCAGCATCTTTCAAGAAACTCCGTATCCTGACTAACTCATCTCGGAGTCTCTCAACTTGCCCGTGAACACCTTTTAGGAACACAACCTTTTTTATTAACAGATCACCGAGTCTCTCAATAACAAAAGAGACAACAGGTTCAGCCATCTAAACTAAGTGCTCTTTTCTTCTGTATTTCAGCGTTAAAAGAGTAAGAAGCTGTAGTGGAGGAAAAGAACGGATCTCTCAAATGCTTCTGCAAGACCAGATTATATTATATCTGCATCTGCTTTGTAATTGAAGCATTGGGTTGAAGGTAAAAAAGAATAACTCAAGCCAGAAGAAGCCTATATTCGACTCCAACCTTACTTCAGGTAGAAGAAATACATACGACAGCTAAGAGAATCAAATGTGCAACAACGACAAACGTCTTCTTCGAGGTTCGATTCTCACAGATCTTTCTCCCTTATCTGCCTTTTTCCTTCACTAAAGAAAGAGGAATGACCTCAGTCAAAAGAAAGCAGCTGGCCAATTAGAAAAGGGAAAGCAAATTTAATTGAACTGGTTTTACTCTTACTTTTAAGTAGTCATAAAGAATTTAATTTATCAAAATTGGTCACAAAAACTTTTCTTACACACATGATCTATAATCCAAATGTTAATTTCCATATTTGAATTTTAATACCTGATTTGTCTCCTTTGGGTGTTTGCGTAACAACAATGGTAACAGATTAACTTTTCGTTTATACTACGTAGCATTAAAAAGCAACCACATTTAGTAATTTAGAATCCTAAGCCTAGAGAGAGTCAAAATGGAAGCGGAATGTCTTTTAAAAATGGTGAAATTTTTCTTCAACAACAATTGTTTTTATAGATTTTATAAACTATAGTTTTCTTTTCTGGCAAACATAAGGTATTGAGAAAGCTTATGCTTTTCTTGATGGTGCATATCAAAGAATCAAGAAAAGTAACAATCTTGAGTTGGCTGTTTCTAAAGTTGACATAGTACAATCTTCGACAGCATATTCTAAATTTTTGTCGGCTTTTTTTTTTTTTTTTAAAGAGACTACAATTACGTGTCTCATTACATTATATTTTATAGTTTCTACTAAATTTGTGATCATCACATTTGAAAATTTTAAGATTTTATTTACTCTCCTCAAGAAATAAATACTTGAACGGTGCTAAATTTATAAATTTTTCATATTATATTGAGGTAAGATCTTTCTTTTACATTTTTAGTTTAAATTTAATTTCAGTATTTGTATTTGATATTTGCTTTGTTTGGTCAAGGATGACAAACATTTTTTTTTAAATGATGGTTATTGACACGATATATTAACAAACATATATGTGTGGAAACAAAGATCTAATAGTATCAATCATGCGGTAATTTACTCTATTAATTTGAACATGGTGATTAGAATTTCTCATAGCATAAAACTCAAATTCTAAATATGCGAATTTTCTTATGTAGAGGTAGTATAATTAGTTCTATTCCTGCACTATTTAATTACAACATGCCAAAATTCGACATATGTAAGTAAATGAAAAGAATTTTCATATATTGTGATATTTTTATATTATATTTGTGTTATACCTCTCATAACCGAACAAAACTTAATATTCCTAATTTGATATGATGAATTTTTTTTTTTTGGAGAAAATATGATGAAGTTAATAGAAATTAGTTATCATTGAACATACACATGACTTAATATGGAAAAGTACATTCTAGTCATTACAAGCATTTAGAAAAGTACATTTTACCTCACATTTGTGCATTTTTCTTTCTAGCCCCTCAAATAGAAAAAAAAATGCATTTTAATCTCTAACCCAAATTAGATGCAGTAATTTGGTAACAAATTCCAGTACGAATAAATTTTTTTGCCTACAAAAGGAAATGCTCGCGTCACATGCTCGCAAATTTGAGGAAGGAAAATAAAAATCAGAACTTTTGTTTGAAAATAGACATCTATACACATTATGTATTCCTTACAACTTTTGCTCTAAGTTTTCAAAATGAACTTTTATTTATGTCCCTTTTGAAATAAGATTTGTGTATTTTATTTTTACACCTTAGTTTATAAGCATGAGACATGAGTAGAAAATGATTTTGGTACCAAATTTATACATTTTGGATGTGTTAAAGATCAATGTGCACTATTTAAATGTGAAAAAATAATAATAAATTGTAAATGTGATCGACTACAATATTGATTAATTGATAAAATACTCAAAAGCTTTGAAGGGGTTAGTTAATCCTTACTTGTTAGTGCATTGATCTCTAGTTCGATCTTGTGAATTGAATCCTAAGATTCCGATGACCAAGATAGGCTAATTCCATCATTAATCTGGTTTATGTGAACCCAATAATCCACATGGATCAAGTTTATTTAAAAAAAATACGCCAAGATATGACCATGGAGGCACACACATCTTTTTTTTTGACAAGTTGAGGAAAGGAGAAGGGAAATCAACCTTACTCAACCCAACCTGAAAGTAGGAATAGGAAGAGTACCTAACCTATATCCCACAAACTCAATTCAAAAGCCATGGTAACTTTTAGAGGGGCGTAGAAGCTTAAGTACTACAACCCTAACAAGCAAGTAGTCGATGTGGAACGTTATATTTTTTTGACAAGTTGGGGAAAAGAGAAGGGGAATCTACCTTACTTAACCCAATATGAAAGCAGAAATGGGAAGAGCATCTAATCTATACCCCACAAACTCACTCCAAAAGCCATGGTAACTTTTTCGAGGGACATAAAAGTTTAAGTACTACAACCCTAACAAGCAACTGGTCGATGTGGGATATTATATTTTTTTGACAAGTTGGGGAAAGGGGAAGGGGAACCTACCTTACTCAACCTAACCCGAAAGTAGGAATGGGAAGAGCACCTAACTTATACCCTACAAACCTACTTCAAAAGTCATGATAACTTTTAGAGGGACGTAAGAGTTTAAATACTATAACCCTAACAAGTAACTAGCCGATGTGGGACGTTATGGTGGCACATGCATCTTTATTACAAAGACTTGAAAGATTCCCTGTCGATCACCATTCATCACGTGGTGACCTTAATTTTGGTCGGTGGCTTAGCCTCTAAAAAGTTGCAATTTGCACTAATTATTTGATTTTGGTCTGTTACTTAGAAACTAAAAAATTGCAATTAACATTGATTAATCTCTCAAATACAACGCTAGTGATTGATCTTCCACGGCTGATGATACAAAATGGGGTACAATAATCTCAAGTTCATTAATAATACTCATGTGGCTTCTGAAGAAAAGGTCGGACCATGCAACATTTTTTGATAGATTCGAGCACCCAGTATGCTTTCCACGTGAAAGTTGGTAGTCTTCGTTCTTTCGAGGGGGTCTATCACTTTAGATAGATTCTGTATGGTAAATGGGGCTTTATCAGTTTTAATCAGAACGTCTGATCAAGATAAATTTTGTATGCTTGTGGCACTAAACCATAGCTGCAACATTTTCTAAGCTCCGAGCCACAGTCTCTCTTTTATCTAAGGGGAAGAATAAGTCGTCCTTGGAAGTCCCACTTTCCAATATCCTTGTCCAAAAATTGTAACACATGATCCTCGTGAACCATAAATTCCCTTTTTTTTTTTTTTTTTTGCTTTTTGGGTTTTCAGAGAATTTGTTTTTTCCAATTCCAGAAATTCATTCTTTTTTTTTTTCTCTTATCTAATGATCGTTAACCAAAATGGAAACAAACAAATGAGTTCAAGCAAGCATATTTGGGAAGGAGAAAAAAAAAGCATTTTTAGGAACCATAAACGTCCATTTGCAACTTGCGAATATATTGTTGGAGTATTTTAATTAAAATACAAATAATATTACAATTCTTAGGCCCAATTATTAGTTAGGTTTTGTAGAAGCCTTTATGAATTATGAAATACCTTGTTGGGTTGGGCTTGGGAATTGAGACCTAATTATTTAAAATCAATAGTCCAAAGGCTTGCTTCCATCATTTCATTACAGGCCCTATGCATTGCTGTAAGTGATTTTTTTTTTTTTTTTGGTTGAATTCGGTTACTGAACTCAATTACCGATTTACCAAATTAAAATCGGTATCAAATTCGGATCGGTAATAATTGAAATCGGTTGGCCAAATTGAAAGAAAAATACTAAATTTACCGATTTCAACTTACTAAATTACTGAATTACTGACCGAATCTCAGCCCTAGTTAAGATTCCTTGTCTTATGGTATGTTGAACTAAGAATTTTGGCCCTAAATGCTATTGTACAATTGAAAGGTATCCTACCCATTAAAGAATTGAGAAAGTGTTTTGACGTTATAGGTCATGAATAGCGGAACTTAATAGCAATGTAATTCTCAAATTATCGAACTTCATTATTCTGGGTTGTTACTATCCAATCCTACTTAAGTAAAATAGTTTAAGGGCGCTTGGTTTGTAGATCGAAATCGAAATCAAAATCGAAATCGAAATCATTCACTCTAGAATTGGAATGAAAATTTTCATTCCAACATACTCGCTTTGTTACATATTGAAATCGGAATCGGAATCATTTACTTTTAAAGACTTTGTAGTCCTAAATCATCTAGTTTTAGTGATAAACAAACAATTGATAATGCCTACTAATAGTATATCACAACAAAACAACTGAGAAATAAAAAAGAAGTCAAAGTTGCAAAATTTTTGGAAATGATTCTAATTCCCTCTAATTTAGTCAGGAATGGAGGATTCTTAAATTTTCAAAAATAATTTTCATTCTCCAATTCTCATTCCCTCCAGTGGAGGATTCTTAAATTTTCAAAAATGATTTTCATTTTCCAATTCTCATTCCCTCCAACGAAGCGGCCTATAATAAATTCATTTCGATTCTCGATTCTAATTTTTATGAACCAAGTAGCTTCTTTTCTTGGTGGAATAATTTAATAGTGGAAGCTATTGCAATGAGTAATCCGTTTCTATTGTGGGATAGAGAAACGTGGCAGTCATTACAAGAGAATCTCAGTGTGCCGCCTCATTAACGTTCAGATGTTGAGCGGGTAAAGAATACCTATTATAGCGTCTTTGAAGTTGTACACGTAAGAAACCATTTTGTAAATTTACGTGCAATATGTCACGATAACTAAGTTTATGGGCCCCACTGCTTGGTCTTGCTAAAAAGGGGTAAAAGAGATTTTAGCAACAACTAACCGAAAAATTAGATAATAGAGCGGATCTAAAAATTCTGCCCCCTAAAAAAAAAAAAGAAGGTTCTGTATTTGTAGGATTGTAAATTTTTTTTTAAAAAAAGAAATGATATCAATATTATATAAGTTAATTATTGTTGAAAACTTGTTCGTGAGGATGAAAAAAGCAATTACTATGCAATTTACAAGAATTTCTACATGAAATGTTTTTAAAATAGTACAGTGATTATATAAATTGTTCGTTGAAGAAGGACCATGTAAAATTGAACTATTACTGGAATTTAAAAATTCATCTAGGTCGATAGACTTCAATTTTCATGCTTATCTTATTATTTGCATTTAATTTGTATTTGGGAACGACTTCGCTCATCGTGTAAAATTTATTTTAAAAAATAATGTTTATCCATATGGTGGTAGCGAAAAAAAAGGAGCAGAGAGTCAATGAAACTCTAATAATCAGTAATATGAAGTGTGGTAATGAGTAAAGTTCTCACATTAAGGCAACATATTATTTGTTCCACATAATTCATAAGTAGTTGATGAGTTCAAATACTCCACGTTTGGTACACGGGAATGGAGTAGAATGGAAAGACTTTTGCAACATGTTCATTCCATTCTCATGTTTAATATGTACATATTAAGTTGGGAAGGTCTTTCCTATCTAGAATGCCATTCCGGCTTTTTCCTAGAATCTCATTCCTCAACAAAATTTAGGAAGAGACCTTTTCAACTTCATGTTAAAAAGGTCTTAAAAATAGGAGTCAATTTTATCCCCACATTTTTTTTTTTTGCTAATTTTTTTTAACCTAGGATACATTCGCTAATTTTTATTTTAAAAATTTTAAAAAATGTTATGTTTCTAATAACTTTAAGTAATAATTTTTTATAATCACAATCAATTTAATATGTCCTTAGAAGTTTTTTCTTTTTGCTATAAAAATGTTTAAAATACTATTTTTAAATTTTATGCAAATATGTAAAAACTAATCTTTTATAAATTAAATTAAATTAAATTGTGAATGTAGTCTCATTATTAATATTTTCACATTTTTAAATATCATGCTAATAATTATAAAAAAATTAAAATTAATTAAAGAGTATAATTAATTTAATTTTAGCAAGAATATTAAGAATTTTAAAATTAAAAATATTAAAGTCTTTTGTAGACATAGAATTATAAACAAACAAAACAAAAATATGATATATTCTGCTGCAAAGAATTAAGGGCAATTAAGTTTAATTAATATATACTTTATTCCATTCTGACACCTGAATATAATTATACAAAATAGTGGAAAAGGAATAGACATTGCATTCTGACTTTGATTACCAAATGATAGACTGAAAAAAAATTTTCAATCCATTCTGGGTAGAAAAGACCTTTCCATGCTAGACCATCGCAATGTAACAAACGTGGGGTAACTGGAAAAAGTCAACGTGTTATTGTAGATACCAAATTTTAACACACCTTTTGTAAAAATATATGTGTTACTTCATTTAAGGGATATTTTTTTATTTTTGGGGGTCGATTACAATTTTTGTACATATTATGACTAATTCGTCACATCATGGGCAAAATGGTAATTTCACCATGTAAATATTATTTTATTTTATTTTATTTCCTAAATACATAATTTTACTATTTTGTCATTATTTATAATGTTAGTGATTTTTGGGAGTCATTTATTATTTATTTAAAATTTTAGTATTTTAAACTTAATGGCACGTTTTTCAATGCACTCTTTTTACGAGAATTTTCAAGTGAAAAATTTTATATGTGCATTTTGTATATTCATAAATTTTTTGTCAAAATTACATAATTTTTGGAGGTCATTTAAGTATTTATTTAATTTTTGTCTTTTTTGTTTGTTAAGGGCACATTACCCAAGAATGCATATGTGTTAAAATTTCTGAGTGAGAATTTCAGTATACATATTTTTGTGTGATAATATATTTTGTGTAAAAATTTTGTGATTTTTAATGATCATTTAGTATTTTTATTTTTCTCTTCATAATTTTGTCCCATATTCAAATATGTTCTTATTATTAGAATTTTCGTATCAAAAATTTTATACATGCATTTTATGAATTTATAGATTTTTCATAAAATTTTCATAATTTTTCATCACTATTTACTATTTCTTTGGATTAATCAAAAAAAAAAAAAAGAAGCTGCTACAACTGCAGTTGCTGTACACAGCAGCAGTGAAAATCAAACCAACTCCCTTGCAAAAACCAGATTTGAGGGGATCTTGGATAGATTTTCTTCCCAATTTTTCATACACACACAAACTTTCATCTTCTTCTCCATCTCTCTCCCACATATTCAAACAACACATTTCACACACTTTTGCTCTCTCCGCATTTTCCCTCACAACAGAGAACATTTACACTGCATTATCTTCATCTTCCACTTCTTCTCGGCTCTCACACAGACAACACAAACACCACACTTCAGACACTTCACTCAAAATACACATGGACTTTCATCTTCCTCTCTCTCTTGGCCCCCCTTCCCTTGCACACCCTTACTCCACACTTCACTTGGACATCTCACACACTACACACACCTACACGACGCACAATCACACCTGCACAAAAACTAGCATAAAAAAAAGGGAAGCAAGCCAACAGCCTGCAACCAGGCCATTCCATCAACCTCACGGACGGCTGAAGCTCCAACAATCAACCTCAGCAGCACTCGCCCATTTCCTCCAGCCACCGGCAGCAGCCCCTTCACCGCCACCTTTATCCCTCGGCCGAGAGGTAAGTCCCTCGAATTCTCTTTCGGTTAATTCATACCCATTTTATCAGTGCATGCTGGATTGGTTTATGATGATCTTACCTGTGGATATTAAATATTTTGTGGCATGATTTTGAACTTAATGAAAAAGAAAAAACCGAAGAGAGAGGGAAGGCCGAGGAGAGAATAGAGGCCAAGGAGAAAAGAAAAAACTGAAGAGAGGGGGAGGTCGAGGAGAAAAGAAAAAACCAAAGAGAGAGGGAAGGCCGAGGAGAGAATAGAGGCCGAGGAGAAAAGAAAAACCGAAGAGAGAAGAGAATCCGAAGAGAGAAAAGAACCGAGGAGAAGCCAAGGAGAAAAGAAAAATCGAAGAGAGAAGAGAATCCGAAGAGAGAAAAGAACTGAGGAGAGGCCGAGGAGAAAAGAAAAAACCGAAGAGAGGGAGAGGCTGAGGAGAAAAGAAAAAATCGAAGAGAGAGGGAAGGCCAAGGAGAGAATAGAGGCCGAGGAGAAAAGAAAAAACCAAAGAGAGGGAGAGGCCGAGGAGAAAAGAAAAACCGAAGAGAGAAGAGAATCCAAAGAGAGAAAAGAACCGAGGAGAGGCCGAGCAGAAAAGAAAAAACCGAAGAGAGAAGAGAGACCGAAGAGAGGGAAGGCCGAGGAGAGAATGGAGGCCGAAGAGAACAAAACCAAGGAGAGAAAAAGTGAGAGAGGAAGAGAGAACGAAACCGAAGAGAGAAAAGGCTGAAGAGAACAAAACCGAGGAGAGAATGGAGGTTGAAAAGAGGAAACCGAAGAAAGGGAGACCGAATAGAGGGAGACCGAAGAGAAGAAAAAGAAAAATCGTAATCAAAACTTAGTTTTTCTTTAGTTATTTATTTTTATTATTTTTATCAGATTATATTTATTTATATCTTGCCCCTTAGGTTCTTAATTGTTTGATTATGCCCTTCAATATTTTTAGTTTACTTCATTGAAGTCCTCATTTTATTTTAGTCGGCCCCTAGAATTTTGTAGTTTCTTTCAATTATGTCCAAATTAATTGCGATATGGCTCTAATATGTCTGGAAATTGTAATTTTTATACCCATAAGTTTGTTGAAATTGTGAATTTGTATTTAAATATTGCTGAAATTATGTTTTCACCCCCCTAGGTTTGCTCTAGTTTTCATTTTTACCCCCCATGCATTGCTGGAATTGTATTTTGACCCTATAATATTGCTAGAATTGTATTTTAGCCCTTGAATGTTGCTGAAAATTGTAAATTTGGTCCCTCATGTTGCTAAAAATTGCATTTTTGTCCCCCAACCTGGCTGAAATTTTATTTTTGTCATTATGCTTTGCTAGAATTACATTATTACCCTCCCACTTGCTGGAATTTTAGTTCTAAGTACCAAACTTTGCTAGAATTTATTATTTCTAATTTCCTAAACTTGCTGGAATTTTAGTTTTAAGTCCTATATTGATGGAATTTTTATTCTAAGTCTTTTTGTCTTGCTGGAATTTTGTTTTAAGCCCCATTAATTGCTGAAAAATGTATTTTAGTCTATTACATGTTGCTGGAATTTGTTTTTGATTTCCATGATATTGCTGGAATTCATGTTTGAACCTATCAATATTGCTGGAATTTTAATTTTAAGCACCATACTTGCTGGAATTTATTGTTTCATCCCTCACACTTGCTGGAATATTTTCTAAGTCCCTTAAAACTTGCTGGAATTTCATTCCCAAGTCTTATGTTTGCTGGAATTTTTATTCTAAGTCCCCTAACTTTGCTCGAATTTACATTTTATCTCCAATTTTAAGTATTTATATTTTTATATTTTAAATAGTGGTACGTTGACATGTTTGTTCATTTTATTAGCAATTTATACCGAGTTTACGAATGTGAGGTATCTCTATTACCTTTTCTATTTCTCTTTATGAGCTCATATGTGCTTCTATGTTTTTTTTATGTGTTTTTCTTTATGTATTTTTAAGTGTTTATTATTTTATTTATATGTGAGCATTTATTTATGTTATGTTATTTATTTGAGTTTAATTTTAATTATTCAAAGGAATGTTATAGATAGGTAATATTCTATTTAGCAAATTTTTTGTATTTAGATAGAAAGTGTAATAGATAGTTTATATTTTCATCTAGTTAACAAGAGCTTTTTTTGTATTTTAGATAGAAAATGTAATAGATAGGTTAGATAGGCTATTTTGATTATTTTTTTTCATTTTTGGATTGTAATTAGGTTTTTCTCCAGTGTAATAGTTAGGGCTCTTGTGTGTTATGTGTGCTATGTGCTTATGTGTTTTATTCGCTTTCCCTAGGACTTTGCATCTAGAATGTTATGCTTGTATGCTATGTGCTCCTATGTGCTATTATCTGCTTTTATGTGATTATTGCTTTAATCTATGTTTTATTTATTTATTTACTTACTTGTTATAATATATGTGTATCATCACCATACTAGTCTAATGCTAGTTGTGGTTTAATTCCGGTTTCTTCGCTAGTCCAACGCTAGCGGAGAATTTATAGAAAATAGGCTAGTCCAATGTTAGGCCTTTAGGTCATTTTAGTATTAGAATCATTTCTCGTGTGCATTTCATGCCATTTCACACACATTTTCTCTTTTTAGGCCTTTTGTATTTTTGTATGATTTTTGTATATACTCTATCACTTATTATCTATCTTAAACAAATATTTAATGTATAACATTCAGACTCCACTACATATAAAACTTAGGTCATTTGTGTGATTTTGTGACTAAGAAATAGTCATCTATTTACGTGGGAAGCGGTGGCATACATGCCGTTCCCCCTCCGTGAGTAGGAATAGCTAGTCACGAGTCTATTAGTCCCCCGTACACGTTATGTTGCATCCCCACTTTCTTTGTTCACTTACTATCTATATTACTATTTTTCTTTTCTTTTGCATTCCATTTTGCATCTATACTCGTGACTCCATCGAGGTCTAGACTCGGGTTTTGCAATTTATACGAATATCCCGACCAAACTTCAATGGAATATTTTGTCCCTTAACGATATTTATTTTTAGGACTAGATTTGCATTCATATAATTGCATCCAAATGTGATAAAATCGTAGGGTTATATTAGGAAAATTTAGACTAAATCTCGCAACTCGTCTTAACTAGGTTGAAAGGGTGCCTTAGGGTGCCTTAGGCGTGAGCCTTTGCCTTCTCTTTCTTCAACTGTGACTCACGAACCTTTTTCTCTTGTTTTCAAAGACTTGGAGTTGTCTTAAAAAGGGTTTTCTTGTTTTTCTTATATTTTCTCAAAAATAATTTTCCAAATAAATCATTCTCGATTTTTTTTACCTTTTATAGAATATTTTCCAGTGACTTGATACACCAAAACTCAATACCAAGTGGCGACTCCTTTTTTTTATTTAAAAAAACCCTTTTTAGACTCTATTTTCGGGCCCAAAAATCGTCGCATTTTCAAAGTCTTATTTTAGGCCCTTTTTCTTTTTGTTTTCGAAATAAGGCAATTTTTTTTAAAGATCACATTTTTTTGTCAAACCAACAATCTTCTATAAAGCATTTTCTCAAAAATATTTTTACAAAAACTTACACTCTTTTTTCCAATAAATAAAAACCACAATAATTCTATTTTCCCGTCTTTTCGAAAAAAAATGGGGTGCGACAGTTATATTTAATTGATGGTATAATATCCTAATAGGATGATAGAAATTATGATGCATATATAATTACAGTTATCAATCTCTTAACAAATTTATAATATATTGGTGTCATTTTTCACATACACGTAGATGGTAAATTATGCTAAGAATTCATATTGATGGAGGAGTAATAGTTACACTTGTCTAGTTGATTTTGAGTGAAAACGAAAATTTTTAATTTTTTGTGGCACCCGCCATTTATCAGGCCTCAGCCTTAGATGGCATAACATTTTTATTATATTATAATTAGATATTGTAATTAAAAAATAAAATTAATAACGCTTATTATGAATATAAATTTCAATCAGTACATGCACAAGTTCACATTAACCAATATACACAAAATAAAACCAAACTACATTGATTATTTCACAAGCTATGGTAAGGAATTGCCGCCACTCCCAATTTTTTATAATTCATTCCAACTGGGTGTAAAGGAGACAGCTGGGGATGAGAAAATAAGTTTGATTTCTCCATTACTTTTTAGGACTTAAATATGAGGTACCTCATGTCAGAATTTGACAAAATTTCTACCACGTCTGTTCGGGATAATAATTTAGTAACCCTTTGTTACAATAATTTAATTTTTCATCCAATTGGATTACTTCAACTAATAAAATAAATGCAGTAAATAAATAAGAATTCTTAAACATGGATTTTTGAAGTATAAAATAAATGACGAAAGTAGAATATTTATTCAATAAATTTTTTTTAGTATTTAAAAAATTTCTAATAAATTTTTATGAGCAGAGAAAAATTATTTTTGGTATCCAAACTGGCTTTCCTAATAATAGTCCATATCTTGGGTGACTTGGCACAATGTTTTCAAAATCAATAACTTTTTTTTCAACATAAATGTAACTACTACTCATCCGTCAATATGAATTTTTACCATAATTTACCAGCCATGTGTATGTTGATAATGGCACCATTATAACATAAATATGTGATAGATTAATACCTATAAAACATATGCATCAAATGCAACAATTTTATTAAAATATCATACCATCGGCTAAACATAACACATTGAATTATGCTATTTATAGTATTTGAACTCATCAACTACTTCTAAATTGTATATAACAAATAATATTTTACCTTAACGTGAGAATTTACTCATTAGTACACTTCATATTATTAATTATTATAATTTCATTAACTCATGTAATCTTTTTTTTTTTTGTCAATGTCACTAGAAGAATTAATATTTTTTTAAAAATAAACTTTACAAGTTGACCAAACTAATTCCAAAATACAAATTAATTTTCATAACATTTATACCATATTTCTATTAACATTTTTTTTTTCATAATATGACAAATACAAAGCTTTTTTCTTTTTGGTAAATTTAGATATTGGCTTTATCATCTAAGTTTTTGGGTAATTGTTTCTAAAATATTTGAAGTAGCTCCTAGTGATAGACTATTGGTCATCTATATGGATGATTCCTAATAATAAGGCTACTGGCTACTAGAGTGAAATATATTGAAACAAATGTGACTTCACTTTCATGCGAAAATATATTTGTCTGTATATAATTTGGCAATAGAAAAAAAATTTTATTCATTGTTTAGTAATCTAAATCAGAATGAAATGCGTATTCCTTTTTCAATATTTGGTATAATCATATATAGATGTCAAAATAGTGTAAAATACATATTAATTTAACTTAATTGGCCTATATTCTTTGTACAAGGAAATAAAATATTTTTATTTTGTTCGTTTATGCTATGCATTATTTTTATGCCGGCAATAAACTTTTATGTATTTTTATTTTAAAATTATTGATATTATTGTTAAAATGATGAAGTAGAAATATGTGTAGTAATGACTTCTATTGTTTTGGTTTTTTCCAAATTTAAAGTTGGAAAGGGGTTTTCCTAAATTTTGTTGAGGTATATGAATTTCCAAAAAAGTGTTGAAATGATATGGGAAACGACTTTCCAATTTAAAGTGTCCAGGAATGGAAAGGCTAAAAAGACTTTCATTCCAATTCATTAGTACACATCAAATGTGGTGCTAATTCTTTATCATTCTTTTAGTTTCCACCATGCACTATTTCCATTCCCAACATAAATTCTTTTGGTTCCATTAATGGCTCATTTCTTTAGATCCGAAGATTTTAAAAATTTTTTTACTTTTTAAAACCACCCCATGTCAGAACTATTTCCTAATTAGTCCTAATATAAGAATTTACTTTGAAGATATATTCTCTTCGATTTATTTGTACAGCCTGATAAATATATGGTCAGTTATCGGCAACCAAATTTTGTGATTGTTCGTAGACAAATATCAAATAGTTAGTAAAGGCCGTTTATAAATGCCATTTAAAATAAGAAACAAGCAGCAGCAAAGTGACGCAGGATTTCCAATTAGATTACCTGGTCAGCCAACTTCTAAGGCAAAACTTAAACACACAACTAGTTTAATAGTATTTTTTGTACGCGGTTAGAATAAGGTCTTTTGCATATGCAAGTGGTGTCTGGTTCACAACACACGTATAAAAATATTTTCAGAATCTTATAAGGTATGTCGCATCAATCTCGAGTCGTTTATATAAGCAAAATATTTTACTGAAAATTAGCATAATCTTATTTAGAAGAACAAAATGAAAATAGTAATATGTGTTCTCTTTTGGCATCAAATTTCGATTCAAAATACCATAAGACGCCTGTCATATGTACAGAAATTGCCTAATTACTTTACCAAAATTGATATTTTTTTTTTCCAGTTTTGAATAGGTGATCTAGTAACTTGCTTGTACTCATTTTAGGAAGTTATATAATTAGCAGAAAAATTTAAGAAATAAATTATTTAAGAATTTCTAGGAACTAAAAATTAAACTTTAAAAACTATACAAAAAGTATTTCAGATTTTTTCCCACCTCAAACAAGTATTTGCAATAATAGATCTTGATCAATCATACTACTATAATGGCAAAACTGGATATAATAATTACTTAATATTACTTTGCCTTATTTTAACCAATTTATAAAAATATAATATTACTTATCTAAAAATACAAATAGATTCTACACCAATAGTTCCTCGGACTCAGAAAGTAATAATGAAAAGAGCTAAATTTTAATTATACATTTTAGAAATTATTCTTACCATGCGTATACATGAACTCTTATGATTGTTGCTAGAAGAAAATAATCATTTCCTACAATTATTCTCTTATTTCCTCCGTCAATATATTACCGCCATTTCCTACATTTTTGTTAGGGTAAAACCTAAGATGCGTACCTTATTATTGGAGATGCCAAATAGGTGAAATGGGTAGGATTTGGTCGGGACTTAATTGAGACTGTAAAATACTAGCTATACCCAAATAGTATCATATTGGCCACCGAATCAATATGGGCAGGATTAAATTTGGTTAGTACCTATTTTAATACTGCCCAAATACCCAATAATAATTTTTTTTATAACAAAATAAGTAAATTATTTGATATACTTGTAATTTTAAGTCATTTAAATAATATTAGACTACAAAGTATTCAAAATTGTAATTTTCAGTCATTTAATAATGCTTAAATAATAGGTTATCATACTCATAAAAGTCCCAAGTAACTCTCATTTATATCCACAATTGGATGGGTATTATTTGGTATACTACTAGTTAGGTCTAATCCCATATTTAATACCCATCCTGGCCAAATTAAATTTGAATACCCATTGAGTTTTGACACTAACTGCCACCTCAACTTATTACCGCAATTATTTACGGGCGCAAAAAGAACATCACATGCACATGGAGATTCGTAGAATTGACTTTTGCAAACACAAGTGCGTTTCTTTGGTTTGCTTTAACGTCTTACTTGTCATGATTTCTAATATGATTTTGTATGCGTATTCGATAATCTGATTTGTTGTCTTGGTGGTTTACAATTGTTTTGTTTCTATTTTCTTTTAACTTTGAAATATGTTTGTGGACTCCCCAACGTAATTTTTTCCCTTAGTACAAGACAAAGGTAATATCTTTGTAATCCTTTTTACCGGGACATTTTTCCTGCATGCTGATTGTTGCATACTGAAGGGGGGAGAAATGAACGGGAGAGGGGAAAAAAAGAAAGAAAAAAGTATATTTGTCTCTCTTATATCTTGCCCTTTTACGGTTTAAATAGAATTAGCTCAGGCTTTCACATTTGCGCAGTTTTGGGACTGTGATCAGGCCACACAAGTACATGTAATAAATTGTTCTTTTTTTGGCTTTTTGTGTTTTGTTTTGTTTTCTTTTTTTTGTTGTGTGGTTTTTTTGTTTGTGGTTTTTGTTTTTTTTTTTGTGTTTTGGGACAGACAAGTGAAGGAGAAACTCAGAGACACAAATGTATTGGCCAACAGGAGCAGTTGAGAGCTGGAAAAAGCAAAACATTTGACTGGAATCAGCACATCACCAACGGAATGCTAAGTGTTCTAACAGGCATAATTACTTTGCAGAATAAAAGTAACAGTTTTGAGGAAAAAAAAAAGAAAAAAAGGAAAAAGTTACAGAATCCCAGATATAAAAAGTCTCGTCAAACACATTTGGCAGTGCAAACAAATATTAGAACTAAGGCACTGAAGAATTGCCAATAAACATAAAATAATAAAATCAGGAAGATAAACTGGACTTTCACCTGCTGTCCTTCCTGCGTCTTAAATATTCAGTGGCGTTCCTACTCTTTCACGTGCGGTTGCTTCTGGTTTTAAAAAAGCAGCTATACTTCTCACCTCTGCTTCTTTGCTATTCACAAAATCCAAAAAACTAGGCACAATATTGTGCCTCACCCTACGCACAATATTGAAAATCCTCACTATAGGCCCCTTGCAAACCTTGTATGAGTCTGGTCCCTCAAGCCTACTGAGAAAACTTTCTGGCATGTTCACCAGCTCTAGTTTTTCGAGAGCAGTCATGTTCATTAGCTCTTCCGGGAGCATCTCTAATTTGTCGCAGCCCCTGATTCTCAGGCAGCTGAGTTCGGGCAGTGCACCTTTCTCAATCTTTACTTCCTGCAGGCTATTCATCTTTTGGAGCTGAAGGAATTTCAATTGATGAAACCCATTCCTCGATATGGTTATTTTTCTAACTGAATAAGCCTCCTTCAATTTAAGGAAAGATAGTTGTCCCAACTTCTCTAGTGTTGGCATTGGGTCTTTTACGAGCCATGTTGACGTCAAAGACAAGCGAGAGAGATTAGGAGGTAAATGAGGAGGTAGAATTCCCAGCGGCCCAGACACTTTAAGCTCACATAGATGACTTAATTTAGAAAGCCCATCCAACGACGGAAATTGACCATACAAATTTAAGGACCTCAGGCTCCAAAGCTCCCTTAATGAAGCACAAAGTTTCTCTACGTCAGAGTTGGCTTTTAACCAAATACCCAATTTTTGAAGACATGTCAAATTAATTAAATTATTCCGCATCACATCATCAGCATGTACGCGTGACAAAGTTCGGAGGCTTCTCAACCCCTCAAGTTTAAACGGCACAGTAGAACTTATTCTATACACATAGAGATGCCGCAAATTATCTAGCTTCCATATCACATTTGGAATTTTCACTTGCCGGTCGTTGAATACATCAAGAGTTTGTAAGCCTTCCAATCGACCCAAAGAATGAGGGAGCTTTTCAATGTTTGTGTCTCTCAAACCAAGATAACTTAAAAGATTAATTTCTCCAATTTCTTTTGGCAATTCCCCAATCCTAGTATCTTCCAAATCTAGCACCCGAAGGAGTCTGAGACTTTTGAAGCTATGCCTATCAACGGCAACATTGTTACCCAAATTAAAGAAGAGGAGAGACCGAAGATGAGGTGTCGAATATGCAGAAAATTTTAAACTTTCCTCAGTGTGCAAATGAACAGCAAGATACCTGGATTTGACTGATGTTTTGCCATCTGGTCTGCCACATATCTGAAGAAAAATTTCGTCCTTTGCTTTTTTTGTTGCAAGCTCTCGTAGTAAATCATGGATTCGATAGCTTTTAACTCTGTCATCAACCGTAATTTCTGCAGCCTGAACCATATTCCTATCAAGGAGTTGTTCCATGTAATCAGCTGCAATGTCCTCCAAGCATTTTGCTTCACTTTTAGGGATTATTCCCTCTGCAACCCACAAATGCATCAATTTTTGCATGCGAATCTCATACTTTTCTGGAAACATGCCCAAATAACAAAAGCAGAATTTGAGATTAAGGGGAAGGTCACGATAACTTAATTCCAGAATTGCTGACACTCCATTCTGGCCTCTTGATAGATATGTGCTAATGTCATTAAGCACAATCTCCCACTCACTCTTCAACCTTTTCTTACCCAGAAGTAGGCTTCCTATGATTGTAATTGCCAATGGCAGACCGTCACATTTTATCGCAATTTTTCTGGCTATGTCTTCCAAATCCGACGGACAACTTGCATTAGGACTATCCCGGAATGCCTTTTTGAGAAACAACAACCAGCTTTCTTTCTCTTCCAATGGTTTCAATTGGTACGGAGTGCTAAGAGCATCTGCATGAAGAGCAACACTCTCATACCGGCTTGTAAGCAGCAATCTGCCTCCTTTGCTTCCATCAGGAAAGACCCTGTTAAGGCAATCCCAATCTTTTTCCTTCCATACATCATCAAGCACCACAAGATAACATTTATCTTGCAGATCTTCATGAAGCATATTTTCCATATCTCCCTCGGTCATTTTCTCCAACTTCTCCAACAGCTCATTAGTAACTGCTTTTACTTGCTTTATAATTGTCATCAGAATGTCCCTAAAATTGCAGCTTACCGAGACATAAACCCAAGCACGGCAGTCAAATCGAGTATTGACACCAGCATGGTTGTAAACACTTCTGGCTAGCGTTGTCTTGCCGACGCCGCCCATTCCAGTGATTGAAAACACACGGCGGCGATTATCCTCTTTCAGAAGTTGGGCTACTAGAGATTCTGTTTTGTCCTCTAAGCCCACTATGTCCTTGTCTTCAATAAATGCATGGGACCGGCGCAGACGTTGCATCTCTTCAGCATGCATTCTTGTTCCCTCTCCAAGGTTTTTGATTCCATACTTCTCGCGCCTACCAGCAATATCACCGATCTTCGATTGTATGGATTCAATGTCTTTACCAACCTTGTTAAGACACCGCATTCTCTTCGGCCAGTAAGCTAACTTTTTGAGCAAGCCTTTCTTTTCAATAGACTCAATTTTACTAATGAAAAGCTCTATGACATCCTCAGCATCATAGCCAACATCTTTCAACTCAGAGACCCAGTTGCGAATCCTCTCATCTTCATCTTGCTGCTGGTCTGCATCCTTCAGGAAACACCGTATGCTGACTAGCTCTTCTTTGAGTCTCTCAACTTGTCCGCGAACACCTTTTAGGAAAACAACTTTGTTTATTAACAGATCACCTAGTCTCTCTACAACAAAAGAGACAACAGTTTCAGCCATTTGAATCAAGTAGGGTTTTTTTTTTTTTTTTTTTTTTTTTTTTTTTTTTTTCAGTGCAAAAGAGTAAGAGGCAGTAGTGGAGGAAATGAAAAGAACATATCTCTTAAATGCATTTGCAAAACCAGATTATATATGCATCTGCATTGGAATTGATGCACTTTCACAAAGCAGAAGAAAATGAAGAACAGATGCTGTACTTGGGTTGTAGGTAAAGAAGAATCATTCAAGCCAGAAGAAATCTAAATTCGTTTTGAAGGTAAGGATGACTCCAACCTTACTCCAGCCAAAAGAAATACAAGCAACAGGTAAGAGAATCAAATATGTCCCAATGGACAAGCGCCTTCTTCATTTTTAGAAGATAGAATCGATTCTTATACTTCCTTCTCCCTTCTGCTTTGTCCTTCACCTTCTTAAAGAATGAGGAATGACCTCAGTCAATAGAAATCAGGTGGCCTGTTAAGAAAGGGAAAGCACATTTAGTTGAATTGGTTTCACTTTCAAGTTGGGATGTGGAATCTCAAAAATGTGCTGTTGCGTGTTTCAGTAGAATGGTAAATCAAATTTTTATCTAAAGGCCATAATCAATTTTATGCATTGTTCCAGGAATAAGCAGCAATTGTTATGCATTTCTTCCTTTTCTTGAAATCTTCTCCCTATTTAAAAAAAAAAAAAAAAAGATTTGCAGTTGATATGTTTTCAAAATTGATCGCTGAGACTTTTTTTTTACGCAAATGACTCTTAATCCAAATGTTAATTTCCATAGCTGAAATTTAATACCTGATTTATCTCTTTTGGGTGTTTGCATAACAACTGTAGTGACAGATTAACTTCTCTTTTATACCATTTATGTAGACCCACAATACTTTGGGTTTAAATATCAATTTACAGAAATACAAAATTAAGAGTAATTTATCTAAACAAATTGTATGGGAGGAAGAAAATAAATACTTACAATATTATTGATGTATCAATAAAAACAAACTCGAAATTAGTCTTTATGACTCTCAATTAATTTTATGGACAGGACTCTACGAACTCTCTAACAAACTAAACTGGTAAATACCCTATTTATAAATAACTAAATTTGATATACAATAAATATCCAATACAAGTAGTTACCAAATGAACTATTACGTTACAAACAAAAAACTACTAAAATTGGAATAATCTAGACTTGATTCAATTATTGTAACAATTTATCATTAAAAGCAACCACGATTAGTAATTTAAAATCCTAGAGAAAATCAAGATATAATCCAGCTCTGTTTAAGTTTTAAACCACCAGTGCCTGCATTACCTAATACAATACACAAATTCTATTTCTTTCTGGTTCAACATGCCCTTCTAATAAACTCTTTCTTATACCAATGAAGAATTCGAAATCAGACTTGGTAGTAACCAATGTGAAGATAAGAATTTTCAACGGATCATACAAAAGAAGCTATACCTATCCTAAAACTTTAAGTCACTTTTGTTCATTTATTGGTACTTTGCCTTTTTCTCACAAGAAAATGGTAGCAAAGAAATGTCCACCTATGAAAACAAGAGCAGATTTGTACAAAATATGATACATTAAAATGGTAAGACATTTTTTTTTTAAGCACAAATGGCACCATCCAAATTTTGATTTCCAGATATTCTGCTTACGGGGTTTATGCGACCACTATAGCATTGGATTTCCGAATCCCTTTGCATTAGATTCATAGTAAATTCGCCATATCCTACATGGCACCGAATTTCAATATACGAAACTTTTCCTTTTTCACACGTGAATTTCTCTATGTGAAAGATGATCAAATCCAACAAGCAAGAGGTGCAAAGAAATAAGGACACTATGCCTTTGTCTTCTTTTTTCTTTCTTTTGCTCTTTCAACTTGATTCCCCTGCTGTCCTTGGAATTGATTTGTACCTGAAAAGAGGACAATGCAAAGCATCACCCAAAAAAAAAAAAAAAAAAAAAACCAAACATACACACAAAAAACTATGTCATATAGCACAACTTTAATATGTTTTCAAACAAATCATCAAAATATTTTCCTCACCCATGTTGTAGTCTTTTATCAACCTGAATTTCAATATACAGTTGTTGAGGCTATTTAACAGAAAATTCTTACATGTATAAGAATTACAGCTCTAGCTGACTTTGTGGTCTAAAATGAAAGTCAAATTAGTAATTGGGTTAATTTCAAAAACTTCCCCTAACGTTTGATTAAAGTTGCAGTTTACCCCCTAACCTTTAATTTTTTTCACTTTATCCCCCATTTTAGTCCACATCATTAATTTAGTATTTAAAATATTGTGAATTGACAAAAATGACACCTTCTAAATAATTTTTCAAGTTACAAATTCTTTTTCACTTTTATCTTTGCAACTTTATAGTTGAAAAAAAAAAGAAATTGTCCAAAAACTTTTAAAAACTTATCGCCCCTGAATTTATTTGATAGGCCTTAAATTCTTATCATACACTATAAGCTTGCCAAAAACTTGTGTTTGATAAATACTACAAGAATTTTGAAGGTCCAATTATTTAAGAACTTGTCCCCAAAAAATACAAGTAGTAAAGTGGAAAATAGATTTTTTCTATATATTTTTTAGTAAAATGGTCTTGATATTGTTAGCGTAAGGATCTTAAGTTTTATGAGTAGTTTTAGGAATTTTGGACAAAAAAGGAAAAGAAAAAAACTTTAAAAAAATGTGTTGTTTAGGAGTTTAGAAAAAAATGAATTTTAATATATATATATATATTTCCATTTTATAGTCATTGATGGAAAGTATTTATAATTTGAAAAAAAAATTATTAAAGAGGTGGCATTTTTGTCAATTCACAATATTTTAAATGTTAAGTTGGTGAATTGGATTGAGATTGGGAATAAAGTGAGACGAATTAAAGGTTATGAGGTAAAGCGCAAGTTTGACCAAACGTTAGAGGAATTTTTTGAGATTAGCCTTTAGTAATTATATATAAATTTGGTGCATCAGCATATACAACTATGCTCATGTGCCTTTCTTTTAGAGTACAAGATCTATAGATAGTATCATAGATCCGATCTATGTAAAAATCTCCCCATTTATGGCGGGCAATTTACGAAATACTATTGAAACAATCTCTCATAAGTTGATCCAGTTAAGAGTCCAGTGATCAACGGCTAGCTATCTTCTGCTATTAAAATTTCCGTGGGCTGCGCTAACTTTGTATCTCTCTTCATTTCTGATTTTGTACCTGTTTCTGTATTATTCTAAATTCAGTTTGGACAGAAAGAACTGCGGAGAAATTGAACCTTGAAGTTTATTAAGATTCTCAATATATTATACTATCTTTGTTCATGTTGAGTTATAGGACTTATTGCAAATGAGAGAAAACAAAGTAAAGTCATTTTAGTTATTATCCCCGGTTTTTTTTTTTTTGATAATAAAGGTACTATTTTTTGCCAATTATATGTTATTTCAATGTTGAACAATTTGGAAGTTTCATAAATGTAAATAAGTGCGTTAATTTAAGTTAGCAAATGAGTGATTTTTTTATTCAGATAACTAAGGCTAGAAAAACTTTTGGCAAAATGACTAACCTTATTTCATTTTTTTTTTTTAGGTTTGATCATTTCATTAAAATTCCATTGTTATTCATTTAATGGAATAAGTTTTGAGAATAAAACTCAAACAGATTTCTCATTTTGGGGGCCAAATTAAGAATTTTTTTTTTCATCTTAAGCGAGACCAAATCAAAGTTCTATTCTCGAGGACCAAAATAAGAGTTTTCCAACCCAAAGGGCCAAACAATTATATTTTCCTACTTTGGAGGACCAAATTTCAGAGGCCAAATTCAGATTTTGATTCACTTTGACAAAACCAAAATAAATTAACCCCAATATCTAATGAATCAAATTTTGGTAATTCTATAGGATTAAAGTGAAATGGCTAAAAAGTTGTTGGATTTTATATTCTCTATGGCTGACATGGAATTTGATCTCCAAATGCTATGCATTTGGTTTGACCTAGAGGCACATTACAGAAAGTTATTTCTATTGCGATGAAATATAATGTACCAATAATATGAATATTTGTTAAACCATATCAGGTAAATGACATTCATTTCCAATTATGTCAAAAACTTGCGTGATATTGCTCAACTTGGTGATTTTGAACTTTGAACTTGAACTTGAAGTTGTTGTGACTTACATCGAAATTGTATTTTGGACTTTCTTGATCCTTTTATGATTTGGTGTAAATAAATACATACTAACAAGTGTAGCAGATATCTCAAAGCCCAAAACTTAAAAAAAAAAAAACAAAAAAAGAAATGGTGAAGGCACTTGAATTCAATAGTAAGTTGTTTTTCTTGCAAAAAAATGTCTTTGAAGATTTATAAGGATGACTTCTAAAGGCACATATGCATGCGCTTGCAACAAAGAACACGCTACCACTGATTCTCATCAACAATCTAAGGTGGTGTCATTTAATAAGAGAAATCGTTGATAGAGAAAAGATTTCCATTAAGGAAATGTAACTGATCCATTGACTAAAACGTTATCTCAAAAGAAACATGATAGACATTATTGATTCGGTTTAAAGCACATGAATGATTAGTTTAGTGAAAGTGGAAAAGTGATTGTAATTTCACAAACTATTTTGTTTGGTTATTGTTACGATTTTATATTTATGTAACAATAATGATATGGCATTTTATCATTTTGAAATATGTATTTAATAATTATATAATGATAGTGTCCTTAGAATAATATTTATTATTCTTAAAGCATCTCTAATCATAGTATTAACAAAATAAACGGATACATGGATAATTAGCATATATGATGACATATGAGTAGACTGTTGGAGAACAAATTTATTGGATTGATCCGCTTAGAGATATCATAAGATTAACTATTTGAGTTCCAATGATATACTTTCTACGTGATATTAGTGTAAGTGATCCTTGGGCTTGAAGTCACAAGAATAACTTTAGTGTGGATTGTTGAACATTAACTCTGTTAGTCCATAATCCGTAATTGGTTATGTGTAAAATATAAGTTGGGGATAATAAGCAACACGAATTGATAATTTATGATCAATATAAGATTTATCACTCCTAATAATGGGATAGTATATTCCTATTGTGGTCCACACTTGTTGAAATATCAACTCATAAATGTTTGCAAACAAATCAATAAATATACAAAAGTTCTAAATTTATTGTGAAAAAAAAAGATGAATTTTGGGAGCAAGAAATAATAATATTTAGTATATTAAGAGTTGGCACTCATTTCTTACTAATTTGGAATATACTAAGGTGAAAGGACAATAATGACACGTAATTTAGGGATAGACAAAGTCAATCTTGATCTATAAATATAAATTGATTAATTTTGAATTAACAGTATCGAATCTTAGAATTCATGTTACTAAATTGACTTTAATCCAAGTGGGAGTTAATTACTTATGTATCAAAGCTACTTTAATTTTCATATTATTATTTATATTTATTGCTAAGTAGTTAGAGTTGTAAACGAGCCAGTTGTAAACGAGCCAGTCGAGTCAGGTGTCTCCACTTCGAACTCAAGGCCGTTTAATAAACATACGAAATTTGAGCGAGCTCGTTTAGTAAACGAGCCAAAATGTGCATTTGAGCTTGGCTCGTTTAATGAAAGAGTGGGCTCGAGATCGAACTCGAGTGCGGCTCATTTAATGTAAATGAACTGAGTTCAAACTAGTTGATTTGAGCTCGATTCGTTTAACTGAAACAAGCTTGATGAAGCTCGGTTAATCTGTATATTAATGTACCTTTTTTTAATTAAATAAAAATATTAATAAATTAGAATATAGATGCTTCCTAATTAAATTAAACATAATAATAATTAATAAACAAGTGTCATGAATTTATTATCACTAATACTACAAACAACTAGATACCTTCATGCATCTCATCATCACCCCCTTTAATGTCATTAATTTGATTAATATCTTCATTGTTGCATTCTATGACCATTGGGCTTATAAAAGATCCTTGATGTGAATGAAATGAAAGACTTGACATACCCGCATGGATAAAACAAAAAAAGTAAATAAGGACAACCATAAATAAATTGTCACAACCTTCAACATAGAGATTCATAGTTAAAGTGTTAATACCAAACATAATCAACAAGGTACAAGGTGATTCAACTAAAAGCAAAAAGCGAACAAGAGAAGTAATATATAATATCCACTGCTTGATGAATTATATAGTTTTAACCATAAATACAAGTACAGAAAAATTGATGCATGGCTAAAATGAATCAAACTAGCCATTTTAACAGCATATGATGATATAGATAGAAAGAGTCAAAACTACTAATCAATAGAGAATGAAAATAATTAGGCATTGGTTAGCCCATCCTCTATGAAGTGAGATTGCCAATTAGTGGTAGCAACTTGCAAGAGGTAAGGGAGATAGAAGCATATGTAATTTTTATCTCGCTAAGGTTGCTTTAGTTCAAAAGATTCAACCCATACATCATCATATTATGTAAGAGTCACATAGCTCAGTCAGCACAAAATGAATTAGACCACTATGTATAGCTAGCAGACTATACAAGCTTTGTAGGAATAAATGTAAGAACAAGTTTTGAATAACTCACTGACTGTTAACTTGCAATACATAAAAATAGAAGTACAAGGAACATAAAATTCATGCTTTCAAAGAGCAATCCAAGCATCCAAATGAAACTCAATTTGGGACAGCTCCAGAGATACATATAAGTTATAGAAAAATGTTTCAAATAAAGCTAAGTAGATATGGCTATCACATGAAATTGCACATGGGAATAGTAACTTGAAAAATAAGTTGAACTTGTGGGTCGTTGTCAGAAATTGTTAACTTAGTAGACAAACATTGACTCCAAACACACTATTTCATTTCTTCTTCTATGGGCTAACATCATGAATCAAACAACTTTTTCTAGTATGCCTCTACACCCCATATAATGTTACAAAATCTGGTCCTAGTTTCCAGCGAAAACTATTGATGCTATATTATAACAGGTTGCCCGAAAACTAATGTCAAAGATTATGAACCCAAACAAAAATCTATTAAACCCAAAACATGGGAAAATAGAAAGAAGAAAAGCAAAGATCATTAGAAAAAGGATAGGAATGTTGGGATCCAAGAAAACATTCAAATTGTTCTTGTCGATAAGAAAAAATCCACCAAGGCAGACATTCAAGTAAGAAAACTTACCAATTGTAGGTGGATCTGGTGGTTTAGAGGCGCAATATATAGGCAGCAGCTTGGTGGACAAAGAGAGAGGCGACAATGGTGGTGGCTTAGAGAAAAAGATCTGTTGAACAATGGTGGCTTGTCGCTGTTGGAGGTGACCGTCAGTGGCTTATGGCTATTGATGGTGATTGGCAAAGTGGCGGTATGTAGGGAAGATGAACAAGAGAGGAATGACACTTGCGAATTAGAGAAAGCCATAGGAATGTAAGGGCATTTAGAGATTGGAAATAACCTATACGGTGAAAAGACTACACTGTCCCTATTGTTCGCGAACGGGGCTCATGTCCGCTCGTTTAATAAACGAGCTCAACTTTGTGTTAAAGCTCGACTCATATAGCTATATGAACGAACCGAACTCGAGCCTTCACGAGTTGAGTTGAGTTGAGTTGAGCCGTATTCGCGAACGACTCGGTTCGTTTACAGCTCTACAAGTGATTAGAAACCTAAAGGTCACACGCAGTAAAACTAATTCTTGAATTAAATTGTCTATGGGATTAATTTTAAAATAATTAATCCTAAGTACTTATTAATAAAAAGAGCAATTCTTGTGGTTGAAGAATTTCCTTTTTGAAGGAACTGAGATCTACCAAATATCATATTTGATAAGATATCCTATTCATAATCAATAATAAACTATCTATTATCGAATTCTTGTTGGACAAGAAGTCTTCAAATTGTCTTATATAAACAAGTCCAATATTAAGACTTGATACACAAGAAACAAATGTTGGTAGAATATTAGAGATATAAAAGGTTTTTTTTTTCTTTTTTCTTCACATTGATGGCTTGTCAAATAGACCTAGCATATTGTCTTGATGTCAGTCAATCCTAGTGATGATCTTAAGAAGGTGTTAGTATGGATACCTTACCATCTTGGCATGATTTTAGAATGAAAATGTAACTGGGCTAAGAGCATGCATGTGCATTACACATGCTTTGAATGTGTTAATTGGTTAATAAATCTAATGAATTAAGTTAGACTTCATTGTTTGAAAATTAAAAGGAAATAAATTGTAATATGAAATTTAATGCACAAACTTGAAATTAATTATTCTAAGAATGTAAATACGAATTGAATAAAATATAAAATGGGAAATGTAGGACTTTAATATTTCTATTACGTGTTTTTCTTTTTATTTTTCAGTTTTCTTTTCAACCACGCAATCTTCTCTTCCTCGGTATCGTCTTTGCTTAGTAAATCCTCTTGTTTGCTCCTTGTTTCGCCTTAATGATTCCTTTGCCCTTGTCAAAACTTGTTATTTTTGCTTTTTGATTGTTGTTTTTGCAACTTCAGTATTGTATTTGTCTTGATGCTCCTTTTTTTTTTTTTTTATTTGAGATGGAGATTTGTGCTCTATTCATTATGGATTGATGCCTTTTTTTGTCTTCAGTTGTGTAAATTTTTTCTATTGACTCTATTGTTATTTTGAGTGCTCTATTGGTAATGTCAATTCTTTCATTTAATTTCACTAATTTAAAAGAGAGAAATCCACAAAGTATCTTTAAAATACCATATTGCCATATAAAGTGATCTTTGTTTTTAATTGCCATCTAAAGTTTTAAAAAAATTACCCAATTTGCCATTTAAAGGAATTTTGTTTGTACTTGCTATATAAAATTAAATGAATAGTATAATTTGTCATCTAAAAGGCTTCAAAAAAATTCTCAATTTACCATCTAAAGTGAATCTTATTTTTAATTGCTATATAAAATTAAATAAATAGCACAATTTTACATATAAATTTAATTTAATTCTAATTGTCACGTAAAATGTAAAAAATAGTTCAATTTGCAATTTTATTTAATTTGTAAAATACCTTGTAATTGTGTATTTGCTGACAATTGTTTGTCTTAATTCGTAAAAATTTGAGTTTATTTTATTTTGTTTACTGGCATAATTAATTAAAATAATTTTTTAAAATATACAAATACATTTTTTTAAAGTTTCAGTTGGTTCAAGATCAGTTCAAAACACCTATAAGTAGCCATTTTTCAAAATTAGCTTCTAACTTATAATTTGTTCGCTCATAATGTTTGACTAGTTTTGACGTTATTTGATGGATTAAAAGATGAAAATAGAAAATTGCACTATTTTTTAGATGTCAAATACCTTGTAGTTGTGTAATTGCTTTTTCTTTTTTCTATATTTGGAATAAATGTTTTAGTTTGATATGTAATACTTTCAAAATATTTTGTTTGCATTATTGTTAAAAAATAATTTATAAAATAAATAAACATCTATTTTCTCAAAAATATAGTGTTGGCTCGAGCTCATCTAAAAAACACATATAGTGAGTATTTGTCAAATTGGACTTTCTTATTTTGAAATCTATAATTGGCAAATTTACTTCTTTTTAAATTTCAAATTGAGCTATTGCCTTTTAGAAATAAAATTCAATATTTTTTTAACTTAGACAGCAACAAAAAGCAAAATTCCCTTCAAATGGCAATTTGAGCCATTTTTATAGCTTCATATGGCTATTAGAAATAAAATTCACTTTAGATGGTTATGAGATTTTGGAAATAAGGGAGATTGAGGATGATTTATTTTAACTGATAGGAGCAAAATCACTCTGGAGGCTTAGAAATTGTCTATGGTCATTTATAAGCTAGTCACTTAAGACTGATAAAAGATAAACAGGCCAGGGAGAAGGGTTGATTGAAATGAATTTTGGCAAATTGAGTGTTCAATTTATAAGCTTAGAAATTCATATGGCTATTAGGAGCAAAATCACTTTGGAGGCTTAGAAATTGTCTATGGTCATTTATAAGCTAGTCACTTAAGACTGATAAAAGATAAACAGGCCAGGGAGAAGGGTTGATTGAAATGAATTTTGGCAAATTGAGTGTTCAATTGTTGAGGCTAAATTGGCATTAACATCGTGTATCACATTGTCACAAAATTTGTGCGCATAATGGAATATTTAGTCTCGGCTCTAACTATCTATCATGAAAACCCAAGTAATAAATTTGCAATCACATAATTTAACATTTCAATATTTGAAACAATTTAGGATCCACATTTGTAGTGTCAAGATGCAAACAAAGTCAAGAGTGTATTTACAAGAGTGCACATTACTTAAAGATCAAAAAGTCCTGTTTGGAATAGCGGTTAAAAAAAGCCAAAACAGGCATAAAAAAAATAAAGCATGAATTGCTGCCTTTTGGAACGTTAAAGACGTAGAACTATAGTAGCGGTCAGTAAAAAGTCAAACTGGCGTTAGAAAAATCAAACGTCAATTTACCGTAGTTTGGCATGTCAAACGGAAAACCACACTAGCGGTTGGAAGTCCAAACAAGGCTTCCAACAGTAATGGCGGGAGCACTAAATCATTCCGAACAGTCATTTTATCATAATTTTATAATCTACAATTCCTATTGAAGCTAGCACTGATCCTAGTGTACCAAGAGCAAGTATTAGGTGCATTATATGCACCACGTGTATGACCACGTAGTGTAGTAAAACCAATTATATATTACTAAATATTGTAAGGTGACGCTAGTATTAACGTGTGACAATAAATTATTCGTTCTAATACACCATGTGGTAATGCACGTAATGCATTTAATTCTTTTCCAGCTTAGCGAAGAGGATTGCCAATCGTAAAGATCCAAAGAAGTAACAAAAATCTATTCCGAAAGCTAGCTAGGCAGGATTCTAATGATGCAAAATGTTCAACCATCATAGACAGCATATTAGATTAAGTGTACTGTTTTGTACTTACTCTTTCGATTTTGCGGATAACAAACATAATGTAGGAGCAATTAAAATAGCAAAATTTGCTAGAGATCTTAAGAAAGTTATATTACGAGAAGAGAGCTTTCACTGTGGATCAAGAAAGATGTCACAAATTAATAGTGTGCAGTTGCCCCACTTGTGAAGTGTTAAAGTTATGATCAATACAAGTGAAAGCCTTTTGGGAAGAAAATATATTTGATGGTAGATGTGGTAAAGCAAACTCCTGTTGCATTACACAGATAAAAAATTGAAAATTCTTATATGGACCTAGTTCATGGCTCTCTTTGTGGATCTTGTGGCATAAAATAAAATCACATAAACATTCTTATATCACTCTCTTACATCATGATGCATCATTATTCATATGTGGCTGATGCTCGACGAGTTGCATGATGCCAAGAATGTCTTGAAAATCCAAGAAGACAACTCGTTTAACCCTTGATTATTTTGAAATTTGTTCAAAGCCCCCAAAACATGGAATTGGTTTTGCCTCAAATCTCTTTAATCTCGTTGAGTTCCTCTCTTTAAGAGCAATATAGACCCCTACACAGCTTTGTGAGTAGATTCCAATATAGACCCCTATACAACTTTGTGAGTAAATTCCTAGTTGACAATTCTAAAGGAATGAAATTGAACCAATTAAAAGAAACTCTAAGCTAGAGATTTGATTACAAGATCACCTCGTAAACCAAGAATAGTTCTTTAATCACTAAAGAATCTAAAAAAGTCTCTCAATCACTGAGAAAGAAAATCACACAATTTGTATTACCAAAAACTATGAGAATTTGTAACTAAGGTTACATAACAATTTGTAAAAAGTTCTAGAAACTTAACAAAAAGCAGTACCTGTAACATATCACAATATAATAACTTTCTAAGAAGTTACAACTTATAAACAATATAGAAAAATTTACATGAAAGACTTAGACTTAATAAAAATTTGTCCAACAATTTTCCAAGAGCTGGACATCTCCTTTTAAGCACCATTAGACTTTTATCTTACATATTAAAAGCCTCTCATACGATCCCAAGTGACCAGCCCCTTTGTTTCTTGATCCATGATCCATGTGTTGCACTTTAGGCCATCTTTGAAGGCATATTTGATCCACAACAAATACTTAAACCCTTAGCCCAAAAGACTAGATTGAATTACATGATTCCCAAATCTTACTGTAACATTGAGCCCATAAGTGATCCTTGAGCCGATTTGAAACCTTATGCCAATGACGAACACGTCTCCTCTGAATTTGAAACGAGCCAAGTGTTCCTCTACTCTATTCTTATCTTGCTTGGCTAGTGTTCACGTCCTTGAATTTCTTTCAATGATGGTACTATTTTAGATCATAATGTCCACAAGTTGGACGATGACCCAAAAAAAAAAAAAAAAAAAAAAGCTAAGATTTCATCATCGACCATAAAACTTATTCCAATTGCAAGGCTCGAATTGAATCTATTTTAGTATATTGATTCGACCAGAGCTGTCTTTTCCAATTGCTCGTTGATTGAAGAGTTTGGGGTGCAAAATTTAGTAAATTAAAATTTAAGTAAAAAACGATAATTAGTGTAAAATTTAAGGTTAACGAAATGAAATTTAACCTTATTTTAATTTAATGGTCAAGATCAAAATATATTCTACAATGACAAAGTGATTGCATATAAAAATGTCAAAAATTACTGAACGGATGTGCCTGGGGCAATCCTTAACCCAAATTGCAAGTTTAAAAAAGAAATAAATAAATAGTATTTTTAATTTAGTGTTTTTAACAAGGTAAATTTTTTCACCCAATTGTCAAAAAAGAAAAACGTCCCACATCGGACAACCTAATTATTAGAGTTGTAGATTTAAGTTCTTTCGCTCCTTTAAAAATTACTATAACTTTTGGAGTAATTTATAGAATTCAACTTGAGTAAGTGGTCTCCCATTTCATTCCACTGACACTTGGCAACTGCTGATGCAGGAATCTGGATCCATGTTAACTTGTAACCGACTGTATGTAAATTATAGAACGCAGATTGAACACGTGTAACCTCCTCCTTCATAATCTGCAAATATCTGACTTCAGTATCCAACTCTGTAGTATATTCATTCCACCTTTAAAGAGATCCACCTAAGCAATTCCCATACTGCCGCTCCGTTTTCACACCCCCTTCTCTCCTTTGACGTCCAAAATCGTAATTTCACAAAATCCGAGCCACCATAAACTACCAAAACGCTCCATTCCCTGGATCAAAACTCAGAAAAACGTTACAATTTTTTTTATTTAGAAAAAAAAAAAAAGATGCAATCGTTGAATTTTACTAATATTACAACAGATTTCAAGGCGGCTGTCGGGAAGCCGACGCGGCCGAGTCGACTCAGTAGCGGACTCGGCCGTGTCGATTTTGAGAGAAAGCAGCAGAGGTTGAATCATAATTGTTTGAGGTATTCTGGGATTGTAGCTTGTGCTTCTGAGAGAAATAGTAGCGGCGGAGCAGAGAGCAAGAGTCCCGGTTCTGATTCGGGTTCGGTTCCCGGGTCGGGTCCAGGCCCGGGTTCGAATCAGAGTTCGTTTCTTTCCCGGAGCCAAACTTATGCTTTGCTGAAGCAGCAAATGGAAGTCGCCGCGAAATCTGAGGTCAGCAAATTAGCTGCATTCCAGTTATTTATTGCAAAAATTTTTGTTAGATTTTCGAAAAATTTAAGGCTAATTTAGGAAGAATTTTCTGAATTTTTTGTCTTTGCTCTTTTAAAGGTGTATTGACAATTGAAATGTAGTTGAATTTGATTCTTTTTATTAATAGTTATAGTGAATGGTGTAATTTAAAGAGAAATTTGGAATTTTTCGAATATCTAAAGTAATAAGAATTGAGCTCAAATTTAGGTGAATTTATGTTTATTTTCAAGTGTTATAATTGTCGAATATTTATTTGTTTCATGGCTTTACTGCAATGAGAATTTTAGAAATTTAAAGAGAATTTAGGTTTGTAATTTTTTTATCATAGGATTATAAGGAAGCTGCAAGGCTTCGGGATTCGCTGAGAACATTTGAGGATGGGGAGCCGGTTCTGCGGCTTAAAAGATTGTTGAAAGAAGCCGTTGATGATCAGAGGTTTGAGGTTTGTATTGTTCCCTTTGCCTAATCATGATCCACGTCGAGATATTGTGCTTAGGTTAGAAAATGTCTAATCAATTGGAACTAGCAAGTAGTTGAGGTAATGCTTTAAGAAAATGAAAAGAAAAGGAAGGGAATTGGGCTTATTCGGGTTATTGGATATTGTTTTGATCCAGTTTCTTGTGGGTTTATGACATTGCATCCATGTTTAACGTAGACTGTAAAGTAGGTTTTGCTTTGCTTCTATGCTGTTGTGTATAATATCTCATGGTTATTATCATGAGAATCAAGCACTAGTTATGTGCTGATATTGTATTGTGGTAAATTTTAGTATTTATCAGAGACTTTTATTAAGTGTGGGAAGGTGTTTTATTGATTCTGCAGTTAGGTTTTTTTTTTTTTTTTTTAAATCTTTTCATATGATATTTTCTTGCGCTGTTATCCTTTCTTACATGAGCCTTTTGTACTCTTTTTCACTAAAGGGGATAAAAACACCCAACATTAATCTTTGCTGATTTCTTGAATGGTTGTTTTGGATTCACGTGATCATCTTGCCTACAATGGCCTGTTGTCCTCTCTCTCTCTCTCTCTGTCTCTCTCTCTCTCATGAGTGTGTGTATACCCAGGATGCAGCTAGGTATCGCAATGAGCTGAAGGAAATTGCACCTCACTCTCTCTTGAAATGTGCAAGTGATGCGACAACCTTGGTATGACTATTATCTCATTTTTATTGCCTCAATTTTAGGTATCTTATTGAGCGGTAGCTTATCACGCTGATATGTATCTTTCATTTCCTTTTCTTTTTTCATTTTTCTATTTTTTTTTAATACCTTTATATGCTAGTGTCTAGTCTTGGGCAAATGAGCTGTATTGCTTCTTCTAATGTGGAACTCATGAGACATGATTTGTTCAGTGTTCAGTTAGCATGCAGTTGGGCTTTTCTTGTATATGTTTGAATTATTGAACCTGAGCACAAAATTGCAAAGATTATAGTTTCATTAGAATAAATTATCAGATAGACAATTGTAAAAAGCTACGGGCACAGTGTAGTAAAGTGGGACTTGAGGTACCTAGAGAATAGTACACATGGATCAGTCATGCAAAAAACAGAGAAGCTAAGATGTATGACATTTCCTCATGAAATCCTGTCTCTGTGGAGGCTTTGTGAATGAACTAGTGGTTATGAACTTTTGTTATACTTGGACATAGTTATCCTGTATATCTATTTATAGATGCCATACAGGACAAAATTGGAGCGAGTTGACAATATTCCATCTACTACCTTGATATCCACATTTCTAGGAAGCTCAAATTTCTGAGTTCTACAACAAATATTCAGGAGAAATTTTTGACTGAAGTTCCAGAGAAGGAGACAAATTGGTGAAATTTTTAGTACTCCTCTTTGCACCTACTCTGTCTGTCTGTCATCCAAAGAAGCTATAATTTGCAACTACTCTTTCCAGTGATCATACATAGTTATTGATGTAACATTCATAACTGAAGTATGTGATAGTTACAATTGAACACAAGCTTCTTACGAGAAAGGGTATTGTAGAATTGTCAGAACCTAGTCTAGCAAGCTGGGGATCACGGTGCTTCCTAGTGGCACACTCAGGGTAACATGTACAAATACAAATTTGCTCTTTGTTAGTGATGCAAAGTATACTAAGCAAAAGCATTGTTGACATAAAGAGTCCCGTGGGTAATGTAACTGGAGACCATTTACACCCGCTAAGGTATCCAGTACACCTTCTCGCTGTGGATGAATTAGCTTTAACATTCATTAAGAATTTAACACGCCAAATGTGGAGTGGTTTCACTTCATTAGATAAAGGTAACACAGGAAAAGAATGAGATAGAGGAAATCAAGACAGTAGACAAAGTGTTGAGTGTTTTCATTCAACAAAATTCTGCAAGAGGTTACTAACAAGTCGTCTGAATGCTCGTATAGGTTGTAAACTGTTTGCATGACTACTAAGTCATCACTAACAGGGTAGGTGTTTAGGGGGAGTGTTAAATCTAAAGCACTTGTTTCTTTTGTTTTAGATTTTTCTGCATAAAACAAACACTCCTCCCCCTCCCCCCCCCCCCCGGGGGGGGGGGACCCTATAGCATGTCTACTTCTTTTTTTTTTTTTTTTTTTGAAAAAGGACTGTTGGAATTTTGTCAATTAATGAGAATACCTGAACCACCCAACATAGGTGATAAATCTTGTGTATTTAAGCATGTGATGTGATACTAGTGATTTTCATCATAGCTTCATGTAGTATGAAAGGGGAGAAGCGCAAGAATTTCCACAATGCAATGAAGACTGACATGGTAGAAGTTAAAGGCAACATAACTTTGCTGCTAATGCCAAGATGAGGAACATTATCATACTTGCACAAACATTTAACATAGGACACCTTGTTGGACATTAGTCGCTTTTGGTGTTCTCACATTTTTCCAGTGATATGACCTAAATTACTTTCTCTTTCTTGCAATATAATCAAAAGCTATTTACAGCTGCCATGTGTCTGTTATGCGTTTTGGCTTATGATCCAATTTTGAACAATTGCCGTGTTTGTCAACCAAAATACACATTTGAATGATGGTTGCTCATTTGTAATTAGAATCTGTGATGGTGAACTTCATGACTGAGGAATAAGAAGTTAGAGAATTAGCTCTTTCTTCAGAATTCGTACACTCAGTTTGTACATCAGAAAAAGTTGGGTGACATTTTAGAAAGTCTTATGCATGTTGGGTGACACTCTCTCTCACACGCGTGAACACGTGCTCAAAAGCTAGAATTCTACCTTTCAGAGTTTCCTGAGCAAAAATGTCTGCTATTCAAGTTTCATTATAGTCACAAAATTCAGCCATTGCAGAGTTGTATACATGGACGAAGTTGGCAAATATTTTGTTGATAAGCTTACATGTTCGGTTCATTTTGTTACCTCTATTTAAAAATTTCTTACCATGAAAACAAACGAACAAGTTTGAAATTGATCTCCAGTTCAATTCCTTGAAGCCAAACATGTTATCCAGATAGTGTTGCTTAAATGTTTCATGCATGGTGTTGGTGCCTTGTGTAAATTGCTCTAGTTGGTGACCATGTTTTTTAGATACAACTATACAAATAATTGAAGTTCACGTATTTTTGGTCGCTGTCTACTGTCATTTGGTTTATTTCTTGACGTAATATATGTTTTGCTCTTTACTGTAATTTGGCCTGTTTCTTGACATAAAATATGTTTACCTTTTGTGTTCTTGTGTTGTCCTTATTTCAATTTACATTTACTGTTTTGATGTGATCCTATATATACATTTAGTTTTGTATTAAATATTTAAAATTTAAACTTTTTCCCAAATTAAATCCTGATTGAGAATTTAATAATCCCATTTCCTAACAATTAAAGGGAAATATAGTAAGGAAAATTGTCACAGATGTGCCTAGCTCTTGTCTATACTGCTAGTGTTGCCTGGCTAAGTTTTACAAAAGCTTTTGCTTGAATAAAATGTGTTTTTCCCATCTCTTTTGGTTTTCAAATAACATTGAGGTGATTTTTTGGTGCTTAACTGAGAATGTGTTTCCTATGTGTAATTGCTCTTATTTGATCTTATTATCTTCTGGCACATATGAGTTCACCTTTATTGGTTTCTATTCCTGTTTGACTTTACATTTCTTCTGTCTTTGTTGCAGAATTTGCTGTTTGAACTGCTCATGAGATCTAGGCGGTTTTTGCATTTACTAATAAAAGTTACTAGATTTGAATTCTAGAGCAAGACTTGATTTAGAGTTTTTTTTCTTTTCATTTGACTTGTGATAGGTTGGGCCATGAGTTCTTCATTCTGATGGAATTGCTATATAAAGTTCCTTTTGCACTGTACATGTATATGAATGTATAGAGTACAAATGTCCTTTATAAGGAATAAAATGGTAAATGATTTTGTCCGGTTGAAGTCATGCATCAATAATCATAATTCAAATTGGGAGCTTAATCATTCATGACTTGTTACTGCTTTTGAATTGTCGGGATAATTAAAACAAAGTCAGACATTTGTAACCATGTAGTTCCTTTTCCAGGGCATCAGGGTTCAAGTTAGGAGTGTATACATAGAAGGCAGAAGTCAGCCTTCTAAAGGCCAGTATTTCTTTGCATATAGAATAAGAATCACCAACAACTCTGACCGCCCTGTTCAACTTCTTAGAAGGCACTGGATCATCACTGATGGCAATGGAAGAACTGAGCATGTCTGGTGAGTTATATTTGTCATGCCATATTTCATAGACTGAACTTGTCAAAATTGCCTTTGGTACCTCAGAATGATTCTGACAATAAAAAGTCTGATTACCAATCTAAGTCTGTGGCTGTTGCCTAATTTCTTGTAACAGGGGAATTGGTGTTATTGGTGAACAACCAGTCATACTTCCTAACACTGGATTTGAGTATTCATCAGCATGCCCATTGACCACTGCAAGTGGGAGGATGGTGAGATTATCTGTTACAATTCAACATGTATGCATAGCATAAATATCCATTTATTTTGCTGACAAAAAATATTGGTAGGGGTTCTGCTCGGATTTTAAGAATGAAGTTGATAGCAACACCTTAATATTAGTAATGCCAATTGAAAATACAAAGAAAAAAATAAATCGGAAAAAAAAAAAACTCTCCATACATCTGACTTGGCATGAATGAGGCCAAAGTTGAAAATGTATGGACTTTGAACGTGAACTAGTGAACGTGTTAATACTTTGTGAAGTCTTCAAACAACACTATAAAGTAGATTCGTGGGTTGTAAACAAAAAGTTCTTTTTTTATTGTATTTAGTAATTTGATTATATGCAAAATGATAATTGTCTTGGAATAGATTGTAAAACTATATGGGCATTTAGTTTGAAATAGCCCCCTGTAGGGGACGGAGAGGTCTATTCTACTCTCTGGCTGAGTACTCCTCTCTCATAAGGAGGATGATTGGTGTGCTCTAATTGTTACCATAATTTCTCCTTTGTCTGTACACCACTCTTCCCGTTCTCCACCCACCTCTGATGAACACTAATGGGAAAAGTACATGTCCATGCCCACGTTATCATGCCGTCATCAACGCTACATCGTGACTATAATAAATTTTTAGGACTAGAGGCGAGCAATCTTCCAGTTTTATGTGAAGCTCTCTGGTGATAAACTAACGGTAGTTTTGTTCAATGGATCATGTTGTAACTAGATTTGTTTATCAAGTTTTCCGTTCCATTTTCCCTACTTAGTACTGTAATCATGTTTCTTTGGGTTTATAACTTGAGTAGGAGGGGGACTTCGAGATGAAGCATGTTGATAAAGTAGGGTCAAGGACTTTTAATGTGGCTATTGCACCTTTTTCTCTTTCCACGTTTGAAGATGATGGCGACAAACTTTGAGTCAAGAACTAGGAACAAAGTGCCTTGAAGATTTGAATGCAAGATGCATCAATATGGAAGCGTGCCATTTTTTAGTAAATTAGTAGATAAAGTACTTGTAGAGTTCAACGTTATAACATATATTAGATTTAGGTGTTTGTTTGTAAAAGTAAAATTTTCCAATATTGCACGTTGCTCTGTGACTAAAATAAACAATTGTGAGATACAAATGTACATGCCTCAAATGCCTTTGTACTGTTACTGGATGTATTGAAATACGGGTTATTAACAATGGCTACGTTTGGATATGATTATTTAGAGTATTTTTTAAAGATTATTTTAAAAAATTATTTGGATTGTTTTTTGTTGACTTTTTGAAAAATGTGAAAAAGTATTTGGATGTAAAATTTTTTTTGATGTGACACAATGGTGATTTAAAAAAACGGACGTCCGCTTCGTTATCCGCTTAAAGAAGTGGATGTTTTCTTAAAGAAGTGGACGTTCGGTAAGACATTTTTATGTCTTAGCGGACGTTCGCTTAAAAAAGCGAATGAGTAGATGTCCGCTTTGTCGTTCACTTAAAGAAGCGGACATCTGTTAAGACATTTTTGTGTCTTAGCAGACGTTTGCTTAAAGAAATGGACGTCCGTTTCGTCGTCCGCTACGTCGTCCATTTCGTCGTCCAACTTCAAAATCTACAAAAAATAGATCTCATTTTATTATTTGTGATTTATTTTGTTTTTCTAAACAAATTTTGAACACAAACATGCTTGTTTTTATAAATAATTACAAAAAAATCTCTAAAGTTTATTTAAAATTTCAAATAAAAATTTGGTGAAAAAAAATTTGACCAAAAAATTTTGTACTATTTTGATCAAAAAATTTTGCATGCCAAAAGCAATTCTAAAAAATTTTTTTCCAAAAAACTCCAAAAAATGGCATCCAAACTGAGCCACATGTTATTGACTTTTTTTTTTTAATGCAAAATTAAAGAAACACTAACTTTTTGGTTAGATCCATCTTCTTAATATCGACTTCAAAGTTAAAATTGAGATGACTGCAAACCATCTGCATGCCATCACAACAGTTTTAAAATTGAGATAACTGCATACCATCTACATGCCATCACAACAGTTTATTCCTGCATTCTCCTCTATCCAACTTCATAACCATTTGATCTCCCATTTTTCCCTACCTATGTCTCTTCTCTCCTCCACGAGTGATGAAATCTCCCAAATTACCTTTTTTCCTAACATCGTCCTCAGATTGAATTGGATGTTGTCTTGCTGAAAGTTTCTGTAATTGAAGTGAGGTGGAGATGTTGAGGAGAAAAGAATATTCCGGGGTTGTGGTTGGAGCTGGGCTTAAGGTCTTGAAGAACAAACTCTCTTTTTTTTTTTTTGGGGGGGGGGGGGGGGAATAGGGTCACGGCACCAGCTGTAGATCTTATGGTTTAAAAGAATATCAAATAAAGAAAGTGATGCATGCTAATGTAAGAAAATGATGTAAGGATATTTATGTAGTTTTATTTTAAACTATATGATTTACGAGTATGGTTGTGGACTGGGTCATTTAAGGATTTTCCGGGACAAAGTGGTAGAGGGCCATCAAAGTGGAGGAAGGGGATGAAATGGCTGGAGCTATAGTGGCAATAGCATGGTGGTGAATGAGAATCTGACCAGCCGATGGCTATGCAAGGAACGGGTAGAATAGTGACTTTTGGAGGAGTTGGAGAAGAACTTAACTTTTTGTCCTAAAATTTTGCCTTTGTAAATAGATCAGGATCATGAGTTTCCAGATTTCTGTTTTCTCTTCGCGACGCAACTTAAATTAGCCACGTGGTTTTCGCTTTAGTTTTGTGCGTATTTCTTCAGCCTTGGATTCATTTTAAACAAGTTTTTGTGAAGATCATCCAAAATAGAATTGCTCCATCTTGTGGGCTTTTTTATTTATTTATTTTGTTTTAATTATCAATGCTTTCTTGGATTACTTTAAGAGATTGAAATAGTTCCTGTTGCAAACTTAAGGATAGTTCCAAAATGGAAGGCTGAAATGAAAAGACCGAATAATCTAACGTGCATGGAGAACATTGTCAGATCGACTCACAGTCACATTTGAGATAAGCGGGCTGAGACGATTCCTTTTATCGGGATTCCAACGCTGTTGCATACTGTGGGATTTAGAATCGGCTCAGCCTCAGTCCCAAACACATCTCGCCTTGTAATCACCTTGAAAAATGGTAAATAGCTGGAAACCGTGCTCATAATTTGCTAAGCTTTTGAGACAATTACTAAGACTTAATTACGAGGTTGATCAGATGTGATTGATGTGACAGAAGTCATCCATGTCAGAAGTTAAACTTATTTTTGTCACCGTCAACTTACTTCAACTAGGTTGTCAGACTGTGGTAACAGTCCTATCTCTTTCTCTCTTCTGTTATAAATATAAATATCTCTCATTTGTCCTCACATTAGCACACTTTCTTTTAACATTTAAAGCCTTCCAAGCTAATTTATTTCATTTTCCATTTCAAATCTTTACTAACTTGAGCTTGAAGTACAACGAGGAAGAATCCCCACGTGTTACTCATCTTCTCTGTATTGTAGGTGAGTTATGTAGCCATTTCGGCCAACCCGTTCGGCGTCACCAAATTTAGTCACTAGACATGCCATATAGTACTTCATAAGCACTACTAGCAAATGTTTGAAAGCTGTTACGAGAATGGCTGAGAACTTTTAAAATGTAAAAATCTGTAGAGTTTGAGAGTATGGAACTTTAATGGCAGTAAAAAAGAAAGAAAACATGATGGATAAACTCATTTAAGAAAGCACTTTAAACTTTTCTGCAAACACAATCTTTTTTTTATGTCTAAAAGCATTGAGGTTTACCGAGTGTTCTGTTACAAATCGCGAGTCTGACACAATTCTTTCCCAAATGAAAAGATCAAATTGAAACATTAATTGTAATTAGTCTCCACTTTCTACCCTAAAGCCATTTTTTCATATTGCCCCCAGAACTTTTATACTCTTAAAGTTTCCCATGCTCATTCTAGTTGTGGCTAATCTGTAGTACTATATATAAATATAACATATATTCTTGTTCGTTATCCCACGTAGAACCAACACACCCGTGGTCAAAAATGACAAAAATCCATCTATATTCCCATCGGCAAAAATGGGTACATTCTGCTGGGCAAAAATGGGTTAGGTTAGCAGAATTATTACGTGGCAAATAAATGAATTGTTATGATGGACATATGGCCTTCAACTATATAAGCATCACTTTCGATTTCAAATGATAACTGTTGTAATTTTTAAGTTAAGTAGTGGATTTTAATATCCTTTTATTCATTTTTGTCATCGTGATTGTCTGTCCATGTTTGATCTTTCTGCAGGATATATAACGCCATAAACGTGCGAAAATTGTTGGTGGTCAACATAATTGCTTTCTCTCTCATTCGTTTTTTGGTGCAACTTGATTTGACAAATTTCAATATGATAAAATATCTTTTTTTTTACGTGATATATGGAGTTATGGTATGTCAGTAAAATTTAACCTTGGTTGATCGAATATTAAATTAGGGAATGAATTTCTTGTCCATTCATAAAGTTGTTGCTACATGTCTTAATTAATAGGTTTGTGTGGTGCTTATATATATATGGTTTGTCTATTGTGTGCCATTAAGTCGTAAAAGCCAGGGAAAAAAATAATAGAAGCAAGATATTTGTGGACGAACTCTACTACTTTTTAGCCTAAGCTAATATACTGTGTTTTTAGGGCAGACATAGATTTAAAAAAAAAAAAAAGATGATAAATTTTAACGTATTTAAAGACACATAATAGATGATCTCTAATTTGTAGATATATCTATTCAGTAAATTAAATAAAAAGTGGATTAATCTTAAAATAGGCAACACTAACAAGTTATTCTATCATGGACCAGATCTACAGGATCTAATCTTTATTGCTGAATTTACGAATAGAATCTGCGGACCCGATCCATTAAAAAAAAATTCAATGCCAAGACGTGGGTCAGGGGCCTTCTCCACCATGACACGCCTTTTCCATTTCTCCCCACCAGGAACAAGAAAGCGTGGTATGACATCAAATCAAACTCACACCTTTTTCCTTTCCCTTGAAAGGCAGGGGTGTGTTTTCCCCAGCCCCTCCAACCACCACCACTGTAGCACCACTTATAAACTATGCCTCCTTTTAAAGGATGATAGAGTAATGGAAAATATGTTGTATGCATTTGATACTTGGAAAATTTGTAATGCAAGCATATTGATCTGTTTTATAAGAACAATTTATGCTTCGACATAGAAAGGTCCACTTAGAATTTGCATGAAAGAAATTCCAGTCCTTGAATTCAAGGCAAAGGTAAACAATAATTTCAATCACTTTCAGAAGGAGAGAAAAGGGTGGTTTATTGGAGAGTTTGAAGCGAATTTGGATTGGATTTTGAGAGGAACGAAAGAAAACAGAGAACGAGAAAAAAAAAAACTTTTATAGCTGGAATCATTGATATCATTTAAGCCTTTAAGCTAGGAGAGAGACTTTGCAGGTTGGAAGTTAAAATCACGCATTTAGGGTGGTTGTGGTGAAGATGGCCCGTCAATGAGGTGTAAATCTGCCTTCAACACTTCATGAACAGGAGTGGTAGGTTTCAAGAGTTTAATGTCAGCCCTCGAGTTAGAGGCTTTAGTACAGCAAGGTCTACTAACAAAACGCCTTTAAACAGGTACGGGGTAATATTTGTTGCTTTTTTTGGGCAGGTAAAACAGTGTCCCCTACCCCCCCCCCCCCCCCCCCCCACACACACACACCAAAAAACAAAAAAAAAACCCCCCAAAACACAGCACAAAAAAAAAAAACACAGAGAGAGACAAAAACGAAAAGAAAAAAAGGAGTAGTGTCATGAGCTCTTTCAAAAGAAATTCAGTAGAGAAGTAGCCTGCAGTCCTCCTCCAATAAGCATTTTGAGTTCCATTTCCAAAGTGCTAAAGGTTTCTTGTTCAGTGTTTAACTGCGTACTAATAGCAGTGGGTGGTCTTACTTTCCCTTAAGCCCAATGTTATGGAGAAACACAGTTTCACATTGTCCTAACTCATGGAGAGACCTCACGACTAAGGCTACCGATCGACAGTTGCAACTCTTAAAGTCTTGAGACCATAATTGTCAAACTGGGGTACTCGAGAGGGGATAGAAGACAAATTGCCATCTCATCTTATATTTGTACATTAAGCTATCAATTATCCTAAGCAAGTGTAAAGAGCATAAGCTAAGAATTAGGTGGCGTTTGGTTTAAGAGAATGAAGAAGGGTAATGAGTATCAATAATAATAATATCCATTGTTGATGTTTGGAAAATAATTATCACTATTCTTCAATGAGAATAAAAATAATTAATTGACGTCTCTATGGTTCTCTCAAAATACTATTCAATCAAACTCATTAACCTCTTGAGAGGAATGATACCCATTTCATTACTAAACCAAACATGTTGGAGGCAGAATCATCAAAATCCATACTCATAGTTGGATTAATGATATTTATAATGTTCCCTGAAGAAGAGGAACCGTACATGCATAAGCAATTATCACTCTTTTCCTAATTCTGAAGTGTCACATGTAAGAAAGGAATTATAACTAACACGTTTGTTAAGCATTACAAACTTGAGGAATCTATTACCTGTTACGTTCTAGTACAGTTTACAATTTTATCATAAGCTTTTATATCACATATAGAAATAGTGTATATTGAGAAGAAAGGAAAATTTCACAAATGATCAATGAATTCAAAACTACACAAAACTGAAGACAAGGCTTGGATTAGAAAAGCCTAATTAAATAGAAAGTTGGGAAACAAGATACCCAAATTAACAATATCTACCAAAACCTAATTAACTCCAACTAGAGATTTGTAAATTTGAATGAAAACTCTCAAATTGCATTAAGTAAAAGTAGTGTACTTATTTGAATTTTAAGTCTCTAATTTGTCAATTTCTTATTTATGTTTGAATTCCTATCAAGTTCATTTTCTGGATTGTACATGAAGCAAGTTATAAGAGACAATGAGATTCCAACACCCAATAAATATTACCTGTTTTTGAGATTTTTAATTGGCCATAAAAGCTTGACAGATATATACATTTAAAGGAGATTAAATTCGTAGTTTTATTCTAGATTTTGTATCTCTCTGAGCCAAGGCTTCACCAGTACTAACTTTTATTTGAAAAACAATGCCAAAAAGAAATCATTTTAATTTGCCTGGACGCAGTTCACAATCCCCGGGGAACAGCTTTCTTGGTTAGTTAGCAGCACAGAAAAAATGAACAAGGTGCCCATACTTCCAATCCTAGCATTTTTGGTAGCCTTTTCTGAGCACTGGTGTACTTAAGGAGTTGCAAGATTTTCCAGTTGCTCACTTGGGATTTTGGTGTTCACGTCAAGTCTCTCTTCTAAGAGGTATATCCTCTTCTCTTATCATTGATGGTTTTGCACATTTGTTTTGTGCCTTTTGATTCTTTTTCCTTTTGCACATTGATGCCATTACATGCTATAGATTAATTTCTACGAAGTAATATGCACGAATTACATAAAATTAGTGGAAGACCGATGAATGGTTTATCATACATTAATTTCTACGAAGTAATATGAACGAAATACATAAAATTAGTGGAAGACTGATAAATGATTACTTGAGAACCCAAGATTTTTGTCCTTAAATACCCTGATTTTTCCACTTTATCTTTCAATGTGTAGCATATACTATTTAATTGTGGTTTTGGCATAAAACCTGGTTCTCAGAATTTCCTGTAGCTAACTTTGGATTATGGTGATCAAGTCTCTTTTATAAAAGGTAGGCAATCTTCTTCTGTACTGTGTGTGTGCCTTTAAGCATTATTGTTTTTCTTACTGTTATTCGTGAGCTGCTTTGTGTTGTCTTTTCATCGATTAGTGAGAGCATTCGCTATACAGATGCATGAAAAATATTTGGGATATAAAATCAAACCTATTAAGTTTTAGATTTTTGTTGCTATCTCTAGATGTTTTTATATTTGTTGAGGTTTGCTTTAAAATGTTATCTGCTAAAGTAACAAGGTCAAAAATTGTAACACTAAAGATTATATTCAGAATCCCTAGATTCTGATTGAAATAGGCCGAACACATGCACCCTCTTCCTTGTGCAAAATGATTAATTAATTCCAAACAAAAAAAAAATGCTTCTTTCCTTATTTTTTACTATGCAGATAACAATATGTTATGTTGACAAGTTTTTCCTATTTTTTTTCTTAAAAGTATACGAACTAATAGGCCCAGAAAAATTATTTACAGGCTATTCTCAGAGATAGATACTGAAATATTCCATATAACAAAATGTCAAATCTTGAAAGGACTTTTATTGGCTTTTTTGGAAATTTTGGCTCATTATGTGCACTTCCTTTATTACTTTCAGTACATCTTTTCTGTCAAAATTGCTGTTTCTAATTCGTGATATGTTATCAATAATCATATCAAAAGTTAAGGATGAGGACTTATAGAGATTTACTTGCAGCTTTGATGTCTGGCAATTTTCTATATGCATGAAATTAAGATCAATAACAGCTATCGTGGTGCTTCTTTCAGTGCTTTAAACTTCTAAAAGCTCAATTTTAGAAGTTTTGGAATGTGAAGTTAGGAGAATTAGTAGACATCGCATTCTCCAATAGTAGCAAGATTTACATATAAGTTAATTTCACTCACAAATGCCAGCTTGAACTAAGAATCATTATTAGAAGAATTAATCGAGCCCATTTCTCAAGTAAAATATCCAAATTTAATGGAAATATGCCTGAAAACAAAAAATAACTATTTTTTTTCGCTTGCATGGCTGCATGGCCTGCATGCCTGCCAGTGCAGTATATTATTCCGCCATGATGGCTGTGCTTGAAGGTCCCGTGACATTGCTTAACTAACTATCCAGTTTTTTTATTCTTGTGCTCAAATCAAAATTTGAGACCTGTTAAGAAATGCTAATCATTTGAAGAATACAAAGGAGTTCTTTTATAAAGAGGTAGCTTTATCTGTACTTCTGAAAGATCAAGATGATAATTGAATCAGCATTTTGGTGCCCTTATATTTAAGAAATGTCCTGTTCATTGCTGGCATTTTGTCCAGCTCTCATTAAATATTTATTTGTTTGTTTATTTATTTACTTGTTGAAAAAGGAATAATTTGCCATGCATGTTGGCATCCTGAGATTCCACATGGATGTCCGTTGGCCCATCTAATCACGGGGTGTTTGAATTGAATGCACTAATAGCTCCATGATTCGTGAGCACGCAAAAAGCTAGTCGCTTAAAGGCTTTGCTTTTGGATTATCACATGTCTGGACTCTTCAATTTATTTATTTTTTTCATTCATTTTGCTATTTTTTTTTTCAATTGGCGATTTTGATGTTTGGTAAAGTCTTTTCTATTCTATCAAGAATGATTGTCCTTCCCCCAAAGGATGAAAAATGAGTCTTATTTCTTTTTTGGATTCGCTCAGTAGATGAATTAAATGGTGCGGCTCATCCAATTTGAAACCTATTGTAGATTAGAATTTTTTTATATTATTATTATTGTTGTTGTTGTTATTATTATTATTTGCATCAATCATCACTTCAAGAACACACGCACACTCTCACGTACAAACAGACACATAGACACAAACACATACAGACACATAAATAAACATATGTGTGTGTGTATATATATATATATATATATATATATATGCATGCTAGGGGCTATTCAACACCTTGTAAATTGTGAATTAGCCTTTATTAACCCGTGGATTGAGTCCTAATGTCCTTTTGTTAATGTCTTAATTTTACTAACTTGAAAGAATGTAGTTTTTAAGTTTGCTTAAATTTTGTACTCTTATATTGATTGATATTTCAATTTTAGCATTCTCAGAATTACTTGAGAAGCACTTGGAAACATATTTCTTTTAGATCGAAACAACCTTGACGTTGCCAACTATAATTTTAAAAAAGTCATGTGGACCTAAACATGAGCTCTTTACACACACACACATAAGTGTGTGCATTGGTTGCTTTTTCTTAATGGTTGCTTTTTCTTAATGTTTATAAAAGATTATGAAATTTTAATAAATCTATAGTAATACATCACATAAGGCATCTATACTATATACTATTCACCAATAAATTTTTTCTAGACGTTGTCATTTAATAGAACTGTTCCAAGTGTTATGTCATATAAAATTTGAGCTAATTTAAAAATAAATTAGTTACTATATTATGGGCCTACTCACTATTTATCACTCATCCTATATCAATTATGACCTTGTAGGATATATTATAATTAATAATTTTATCTGTGCTACTTAGTATTGCATGGATTAGACACTCCATCAAATTTTAATATGATAGATAAGTTTTAAATAATTCTAGAGTTGTACTTAAATCACACATGACTAATCAAAAATAAAAATGGTAATTTTAACAAAATTCTCTTAAATTAAGCTTAAAACATTGGTAAATTTCAAAACATTTCATTTATATTGTGATTAAGATTTCAGAAAATGAAAAAAAAAATCATAGTTAATCAAAATTTAAAAATCAATGAAGATTTTATATATTACATATTTGCAAGTTAATAATTTTGCTCTTTTTTTTTCTAATTTTCTGTCTATTTTTTATTTAATGTTCTCCCCTCCATAAACTAAATTCTTCCACTTAAAAGAATATAGAAAAAGTAATAATTTCTTTGAAAAACTTATGCATAAGTGTGTTGTAAAGTACTCATAATTTCTAGAAACATCCTTGCTCAACGGTGATAGAGTTAACACCTCTTTAAAATTTAATTGATATATATTGTAAATATACATAACAATATTCTATTTTCTATATTATTATGGCTGATATTATAAGTCTATAATCTTATAAATTATTAGCAATATAATATTCTAACTATACTCTTTTATGTAAATTACTTAATTGTGCATTAAGAATTTTACATCAAAATTAAAATTATAATGTTATTAGCCAATTTAACATAGAACATATAAATTTAAAATAGTTGAATACTTGAACTATAGATTAGAAAGTAAAAGAATCGATAATTAATTTTTTTGTAGATAAGTTTAAAAAGTCAGAAGTTTAGATAAGATATATACTAAAGTTAGTTTTTTGGATGTAACTCGATTGAAAAGAATGTCTATTTAAATGATAAAAGAATAATGTAATGCTACCATCTCAAAAAAATTTAATATATAAGAATGTCTATTTAAACAATAAAAAATATGTAATGCTATCATCTCAAAAGAAAAAAAAAGTCTATTTGATACGTGTTAGTATACGTGCATGTATTTTTTAATTGTACCAGAACAATATAGGTAGCCATATTGACATTGTACTCTTCGTTAATGGCACTTTATTTTCTTCATATTCACTTGTAAAAATTATAAAAATAATCGAGTGCCAATAATAGAAAGTGGTGTGTTAATATTGCACTCTAGCAATATAATTTGGAAAATTTTTAGCCAAACACTTTTTTAGTTAAGAATATCTTTTATATTAATTGCATTTCAGTATAAGATTTTTGAAAACAAAAATTGTTGCCTTATTTTTATAATAGTTTTCTTGAATACCACATCTAATGTCTATGCATAGCACAAATACTATTAATATATTCTCTACACAATTTTAAAATCATGTTTAACTAATGAATATTTTAATATTAATGCATAAATTGCATGACAAATTACATTATATACGTCTAATTAAGGGTTATTTTATCTACTTCACCAATGGAATATTAAACAGATTCTGAGTTATACCAGTCAAATTAATTTACAAACAGGTATGATACAATATTTTTCTCTTTCATATTCAAAAGATATAACAATTTTTTGTATTATTTTATTTGACTAGAATAAAGTTTGATGCATGATTCATTATATGAGTGCAATTTCCACGAACAAAGGACTAATTGTTCATTGTTATTAAACACTAGAGTAACATCAATTGCAATAACTCCTCTTACTTATACTTATGGGCAATATTAATATCATAAACTACTGATTGATGGAAGGGATCATCAGTCCCATATGTGTTCCTCCACCAAGATTTTCAAATTCAATTTCTAATTGAATTTTAGCAAGTTATAACTCTATCAAATTAATGAACAATTCAGTAATATTTTTTTAAAATTTCTAATAGTCGATCAATTCTACATTAGTATTGATTGAATATTGGCATCACGGCTGTCTAAGAAAATCAAATCCATAGATTGTAGCTTCTAAATTAAAAAAAAAAATTGAACACCATGGCTTTATCATTAAATGTACAAGAGTGATTTTGTTAATTTTGTCTAAATATGGTTAATCCATAAGACCATATACATTTTCCAAATATGTGCAGTAAAGAATAAGCTATTCTGCTCCCTTTCAAGTCTACATAAATTTGAATACTTATATAAGTGATAATTTAAAAATATTATTTAAAAATATTACTCGACTTATTTTCCTTAATTATGTGGCATGATATATGAATATAGATTGGTACTTATGATTCTATTACTATTGATGGTTCAAGATGCGGCTAAGGATCTTCAATAATATGCAAATAAACTATTTTTCAATAAAAAAATATTCAATATTTTATAATCATGCTTAAGTTTATTTCATTGTGAGGATGTAAATAGGTTCATTTTTTTATTAAATTAATTAAACATCTTAGATATTCTGTGAGGCAAAACTAGTACGAAATTATATAGATCTGCTAGTAGTATATCTAACTAGGTAAAAAAAAAAAATGGATTAACCATATTTTCCATCTAGACAACTTCAACACATAAACATTTAACACAACTCAAATTTATCTCACTCTAACCTTTTTTTTCTTTTTTTTGAAAAAGGCTTAGATCCAAATCCAACTCCAAATCTCCTAGATTAGTGATGGTGATCTGCCAATATATTTCACTGATTCTAGATCTAATTCAAAAGTGATGATAAAGATTTTGAAATCTGCATGAAAATCTCTATCAGAACCAAAAACTAAAAAGGTTCCCTAGGAAAATCTTCAAGAAGAGAACTCTCACTAGAAGGTTAGGAAAAAAGGAAAAAAAAAACCACAAAATTAGAACGTGTGAGACTAAAAAAATAAACAAATAAACTTGAATAGAGAGAGAAGGAGGAGGTTAGAGCACTCAATCAAAAATCCAAATGGATGTACCCGTTTAATTCAATAGTAGTTTAGTTTTCATCGGTTCTCTCTGAGCTAATTGAGCCTTTCCCATAAGGGTAGATTAGGAGTAAATTTAAATACTGTTGACGATTAACAAAAAAAAAAAAAAAAAAAGAGCACTCAATGGAATTGATTGAAACACATCTGATGGCTATTGATGAGACCGTAATATTAGGATTAGTGAAGAGGGAGAGAATTTTTAGAAATGGATGACTTGAGCTATTGTCCTTGGTTCCTTTTTCTCCTTGGTTGCTTTTTCTTACTTTTAGATGGTCAATAATACCAAAGGAATCCAAAAGAGTTCTTGCTATCAGAATTGATAACCAAACATTTCATTTGCGCCTTAACTAAAAGATACGATCCACAAGAACAAAAGACAACTAAGAAACACAAATACTTGCAAAATTGACCAGCTATATTGCACTAGTCGTTGACAAAGAGAAGTGCAAATTTCTTAAGGTTTTCTATCTTGTAAAATAAGCTCATTTTGATCTTCTTTTTTTTGTGTATTTTTTTACAAAATATTATTGTAGTAACTCTAAAGATTTTCATCGATAAATATGTTTGTGAGATAAAAAATTAGTTACAAAATGAGTTTAAATTTTTTAAAAAGCATGTTTTAAAAAATAGAATTAAACAAACAAAGCAATTTTTTTTTTTTTTGGTGTAGATAGGTTTATATGTTTGTGGCAGTTGTATAAACCTTATTGGCAGCCCTTAAGACTGTGAATTGTAGGGTAACTTTGGGGAAAGGATTTCTGGTCAAAATCGAACTTGATTACTTTTTGAAACCCCCCCCCCCCCCCCCCCCAAAAAAAAAAAAAAAAAAAAAGAGAGAGAGAGGGGTCCAAGGTGGAAAAAACACGAGGTCCCGAACAAATAACATAAACTAAAGAAAAAGAGCAAAAAAAAAAGTTTTCTGTTAATTCTGTTGACCAGGGTCCCACCTTTCCTTAGTAGGTCCCACAATCAACCGACAGGCGTCAAGACCTTCTTGCAAAGATTATAGGAATTAATGTGACTATGATCCAAACGTAGGAAATTTCTTCTTTCTTACCTCAACATAACGTCTACGCCACATCCACCAAAAATAAGTAAGTAAATAAATAAATAGTCTAGTAAAATTTCCTACCTGATTTATAATGGTAGACGAAGTAAATTTTTTGGCATGGTCTTGTGGAATTTAACTCTCTATCTTTCCATTTTATCTATCATACTTTCTATTGTCTATCCGTTTTAAAAGATATTTAATACTCAAAAAGTTTAAAATTTTAAATAATTTTATGCTTATTTTATCCATCATACAAATTCTAAAGAAAAGATTTGAGTAATAAATAACTCTTAGCTTTTAAATAAAGAGTTTCAACTTAAAGAGCATGTATATAAATTACGATTTCGACTTAAAGAGCATGTATATAAATTAAGATTTTTCATAGTTAAAATCCAACTTTCTTAAACTTTGTACACTGTTGATCATGACACATGAAATGTGATGGATGGAGTATATGAGTTATTTATTACAATTTTAGAAAAATTCTTAAGATTTAAGATCTGGACTTTTCTCAAAAAAAAAAAAAAAAAAATCTGGACAATTACTATATTTTTTTTAAAGATTACTGTGGTGTTAAAACTTAAAAAAGATGGCTCTGATTTGTGATCTGAGTCTGATCTTTATGTTATGCCAAATAGGTAATTGCAATCATGTCACACAGATGTCCTTTACAACCCTTTTTATGCCTTTATTGGGAGCTTAGAACAAGTCATTTAAATCTTCAAAAAGAATCTCATGGCAATCCAACACAAAATCCATGTAAAAAACAGAGATGGGTCCACATGTTCAACTGTTTGTGATGTATCAAAATCCACAAAAGACTCAAACAAGGCTGTCCTGTTACTCTGTGCAAGAAAAGGTGTATTTCTTCAAGAATTAATTCTTTAATATTTGCATGGGACTATATTGAGATTGTGACAAGAGATATAGACTAGTCTTTAGTACAAGAAGATCAGATGGGGATACACAAAAAACTGAAAAAAGAAGCTTATGCTCTAAGAACTCTACCCTTTATATCCTTGAGTATTCCTTCTGTTCAATTTTTCTCTGTTAAAGCAAAGCATCTCGTCTTACACACCCCCCTTCCACATATGTGTCTTGCTTTTCCGCGTAAATATTCCAACTTTTCTTTGCTTGCAATTAATAACAACTCATTCCCTTTTGTTTTATCCTTTTATGTTTTAAAATATTTTTGTGAAGTGTCTTTCTGTGTAAGTATGCTATTCTTGTTGTCTTTCTGTGCAAAAATACTCTGAAAGTTCGGAATCTCTGCTTACTTCCAGCCATCAATGTTGCTCAATTTCATCCCATCTTCCCCGCGTTTGTCCTAGCTAGCTGTGTTTGTTTCTGATACTCAATGATAAGGATTTCCGCAAATCAGTAACTTATTTTCTGTTCCTTGGTTCAAGTACTTGAGTACAGCTTTTTTGTGCCTTGATGGCCTTTGTATTTAAGGTTCTGAACACCACCCTTCTGTTACAAGTCTTGAGTACTTGTACTGCAAAGCATACATTTCCCAGCAGATAATTGAAACTCTTCTGCGTCTGTTTTTAACCATGCCATCTACCTTTTGGATTCATTTATAGTTCCCAAATTCTTTATAGGAGTAGAATACACCATTGTTGGAATTGTTTTTTGTTGAATTTTGCATCATATAAGTTGTTTTCTGCACTACAGAAGAAAATCCAAGCCCCCTTTTGCTTAGAGAAGCTCCCCTTGAAATCATTTTTTGTGTCATACAGAAGAAATTTATTTTGGAAATTGTTTAATTCTTTGATTCCTCAACCAGTGTTTTGTGTTCTTTCCCTTTTGTATTGTAATTCTTTTTTATCCAATTTAGAAGCAAAAGCTGAGAATTGGAGACACTTACCCATTGTGTAGCTGAAAGTTGAAGCAGAGGATCAGAGAAGTTGGACATTTTAACAGTATGAATTTTTTAACCGGTCCCTCAAGAAATTCTTGGCAGCCAATCATGACTGGGGACACAACCACCCCTAGTTACTGGCTTAATTGGAGGGTGTTGCTTTGTTCCATTTGGGTTTTAATCTCACTGGTTTTTGCATCATTTCTTATTTCAAAGTATGAATGCCCTCGCAATCCAAGAGATGGAAGTAGAGAAGGAATGAAAGATTCGCCTGGAGTCTTGTATGAAGATGAAGTTTGGAGACCATGCCTTAGAAGCATACATCCTGCTTGGCTGCTTGGCTTCAGAATTGTTGCTTTCATTGTGCTCTCATTGATGCTTATCCTAAATGCTGCTGTCGATGGAGGTGACATTTTTTACTATTATACACAGTAAGTTGTTTAAAATTTTTTTTGGTATTTGCATATGCATTATTTAATTATAATTATGGAACAACTTGTAAAATCACGCCAAATACTCTGTTTTCAAATTGCAGATTTTTGAATCCCACTATCTCTCATTTGTGAACATAGAAAATTTGCATCTAATTTGCGGTATTGGGTGATGTGCAGGTGGACATTCACATTAATTACTTTCTATTTTGCGGTAAGCAATCAAAATATTGATTTGTAGTAAAAATTTACATCATGTTCTTCTGCTTATTAAAATGGTGTTATCTTGTAGCTTGGATCTGTGCTTTCCATGTATGGATGTTACCAGTATCACAATAAAGTTGGTGATAGATATGATGATGAGGGCATCGATACCGAGAATGGTGCTAATCAGAGCTCTAGAGATGCAGAAAACTACAGGGTGTCAAACGGTGCAAAAGGCTTTCAAACAGATGAACAACTCCATGATCGCCAGCTTGCCAGTTTTTGGGGTTATGTCTTCCAAATAATTTTCCAGGTATGGACAATGCAGCTTGCCTGATTATATTTTCCTGCAAATGAATACAGGCACTAAGTTGTTTAGTTTATCATTCCATGTGCTCCAGAGTAAAGTGACTTTGCACTTGAACAAGATCACAAGAACATTTTGAAGATTATAATTGTAAAACTTTCTTACTTTTATTTGCCAAACTTTAACAAGTAATTTCTTATTCTTCTCAAGATGAATGCTGGAGCAGTGGTGCTGACAGACTGTGTATTTTGGTTCATAATGGTGCCTTTTCTTACCATCAAAGATTATAGTTTGAACTTTGTAAGTATATCATACAGCTTCAAGTTCATTTAGTAATCAATTCAATATGATGTAAGCAGCATATTTCTCCCTTTCTGATACAAGTGTTATAAACGTATAAATGCTGCGAATTAGGCAATGATATACATGCTATCACATGGAATGATTGTTGAATCAAAATTGGACAAGTGATATTTGACTAACTGCCTTTGATCCGAAAATTTATGGAACTTGAGAATTTTACTTAAGAAACAATTAAAGGCGCACAATGGTAAGGCATTGGTAAATTGGCCAAAGTCCACAGATGTGGCAGATTCCCACCACTATACACTGTGAAGAGCAATCCCCCCCCCCCCCCCGGGTGGGGCCCCCCAGCTTATTTTTTCCTTCCCCAACAAATAAAAAAAGAAAAGAAAAAAACCACAAAAAATTGTTCGATCTAGTGTGCTGAATTCACATTTATACACATCAAGGTATCTCTGGCTTCTGCAACTCTCTGCAATAGTATATATATATATTACAGTTCTTCTTCAAAGTCCCAATCTATGCATGGTCTTCAACTTTAATTTCTAGCTTCTTAAACTACTTTTTTTCTCTTCTAACAATATGTGGAACTTTCATTGTGCAGTTGATTATAAATATGCATTCAATCAATGCCGTATTTCTGCTTGGTGAAACTGCACTAAACTGCTTGGTGAGTACTGCAGCTCGCTGGTTTAATATAATTCATTTCCCAATTGCTATCCTGACTTACCTTTGTGCTGTTTCTATTTTCAGCGGTTCCCTTGGTTTCGAATTGCATACTTTTTTCTGTGGACAGCAGTTTATGTCATTTTTCAGTGGATTGTTCATGCATGTATTGCGCTTTGGTAAGTTATTCCGTCTCATCCTTCTTAGTTTAGTATAAACGTTTGTCTGTGTTTCTAGCATTTGTAATAACATAATTTATGAAACAGGTGGGCATATCCATTTCTTGATTTATCATCCCCATATGCTCCATTATGGTATGTATTCAAGCACAATTTTGATATGAAGTCTTAGATGCATGCGTTTAGAGAAATCTTTGCTTTACTTCGTAATACATAAAATTTGGACATGATTTCTCTTTTCCAAATCTTCTCATAAGTTTTTGGTTTGAAACTTCGACTTTTCTTGGATACTCTTGGCATAATTTATCTTCAATCCTTAAATACCATTTTGAAGTACAATTTTTTTTTTATATTACTCCTATAAGAACCAGTCAGAGTAAAGCTTCACCCTTCTTTTCCTTTTTCTTTTATTTTCATATGGACTGATTCTATACCCTGATGCAAAATGCATTTATTGTTTCCATATGCTTCATAATATTTCTGGTAGTTGTTTTACCGGAGATGTTATCGTTGCCTTTTCACAACTTTCTAAAACTGACTTGGCTGGTATTCCGATTAAGTTTCTTATTCTTAATAATCACCAAGATCCTGATTTAAACGATTGGTGTGCTTGTTAATCATTTACATTCTGCTTCCCAGTTAAGATAACTAGTTTTCCTTCTGCCTAAAATGGAAATTTCAGGTATTCATCCGTTGCATTGTTGCACATACCATGTTATGGTCTTTTTGTGCTGATAATGAAGCTGAAACACTTTCTTCTGTCAAGATGGTTCCCTCAGTCTTATCAGTGTGCTAAGTAAACATGCTAAATTCAAATGTGAAGCGAAAGTGAGCTCCTGGAAGAAAGTGTGGTTTTCTAACTTGAAGACAAACTTTAAACAGAAAAGAAGAGAGCTATCCACAGATCACTGAGATTACATTATAGGCCAGATTTTGACAAGCGTTATAGAAATAAGGTATACAGTTGCAGAATGTTTATGAGGCTAAAAGACGATGGAAAAATTAAATTTTTTGTTTTGGCTGATAAATACCTAGTAAATAAGGTAAAACAAAAATCTTGTTCATGTAACCGTTGCCTTAGGATATCATACTTGTAACCGCATATAAATGCTAGAGAAATACACAGAATATTTCATAGACTGATTGTTCCCTTTTCACATTTTTTTTCCCTCTGCAATTTCATGATTATTTTGTGTCCTACGTGTCATAGCAGTGAGTAAGCCTAACTAACTATGCTCCTAACTGATGACTAATTTCCAAGTTTACAAAAAGCATCACTTTTGAACATCACAACAACAATAATAAACAACTCTGGTGGTAACGTCTATGAAAATTTTGCTATCACACATTCAAGTTCTCAAGGTTAAGAAACAACATAATATTCCAGCCACTGCTGGATTTGCAACCAACAGGAATCAGGAACTGAGAATGCCACAGATTTTCAGTTCTGTGGAAACTGGTAATCCGAGAAAGCATCATTCTGCATGGACTTTACAGAAGCTCCAAATTTAATGCAAAGAACTTGGTCAGAATGCAACGGTCCCTCGTGCAAATATTTCCCAGGTATAAAACTCTAGTTATCCAGATGAAAGAAAAGAAGTAGAAAAAAATAAGAGGAACAAAAGGAAAAAAAAAAATTACTACTGCAGCACCCAGCATCATAGGTAATAGTTGAAAGTCTAGAGTGGATACCTTCATGTTTCTATGAGGATATATCAATCAATGCCTAATTCCTGTACCAGATCAACTAATTTCTTAAGATCAATAGCAGAAAGTTTGCAACCTTTTGTACTGAAAGAGTCCAATAGCTCATTGGAGAACTCAAATGATGTTTAACAAAACGATTAATCAATCAATGAATTTAACAACAAAATATTGAAGACCGAGTGACAAAAGTTCTGTTCTTGATTTTGTGGAATGTCAAACAACTTTGGTATATTCCTGGATTCATTTCCTCATATCTTCATTTGCTTGTTGTGGTTAAATTGGTTGATTATTGGACAATTGATTCAGGAACTAAGGAATAGAGGTAGAAAAAAGCATGATTAGTATTCACTTCAAATAACTCTTCTCACAAAAGGACTCTCAAAACTTTTAGATCAACATTTGACTGTCCCATTCACCTGGTGAGTTTGTTATGTCAGTCTTAGTGGAATATGATCTGCTGATGGGCTAAGGTAGCCCATTTACTTGGCGTGGATTAGGCTCAAACTCCACATGTAATGGCTCAAATTTAGTAAGCATACAACGATGAACCAATTGAGTAAATATCATTTAGATGTAATAGTGGAATTCTAGCTGCTTAGATCAAAGTAAAAAAGAAACAAAGTAGATTGACAGCTAAGTATTGTAGCACCTAGCATCATAGAAGCATCTTAAATGCTTAATACATAATTACATGTTTCCACAATTAAAAGATATAACGCGAATACTGTACCTAATTACTGTTCAAAATCTGCAATTTTCTTAAGTCATTTGATGACAGCAAAGTTTACACCGTTTATCTTCTGAAAATAGTCTATAGCTAGTTGGAGAATTGATGCCTTGACATAATGGTCAATAAATCATCTACTTTACGACCAAAAATAAATGAAGAGGGTGGCATGTTTCAGGAACATGGTATATTGTAACTGTTGGTTTTGTACTAAAGCTAATTAATTCTAAGATTATAATTTATATTTATTGCCAAAGTGATTAGGAACCCTAAAGGGTCATACACAATAGAACTAATCTTGAGTTAAATTGATTTAAATAATTATGTGATAATTATGGGATTAATTTGTGAGATAATTAATCCTAAGGCTTATTAATAAATAGAGGAATTATAGTAGTGGAATAATTTCCTTTTGAAGGAAATTAAAACCTACTAAATATCTTATTTGGTAAGATATCTTAATAGGTAAGGGTTACCTATTACGGAATTCTTGTTGGACAAGATGTCTTAATTATTATTCTATAAATAAGTCTTAAACACCAAGATTTGAGACATGAGATTCAATACAACGTAACATTAGAAAATTAGAGAGAGAAAAATAGTTTTTCTTTTATACAATTTTCTTCACGTTGGGATGTATCAAGTGGATCTGGCATATTAACTTGGTGTTGATCAATCCTAAAGAGGATCCCAAGAAAGTGTTCGTGTGAATACCTTAGAGGCCGGACACTTGTGCGACTTATGATTGTCATCGCGTACCTTTGACCAGATTAACTTGTTTTATTTACGTCGCCAAAAAAGGTACGTTCTTGTTTTTGTATAGATAATCAATGATCTTGGTTGGAAATCAATTTTATATTCCGCTGCGTCAAATTGTTATTGGCATATTGATTTCCTAACAGTGGTATCAGAGCAATGTGTTTTGATTATCTGTGCATAATTTGTTTTATATGTATATATGATTTAATTGATGTATTTGAGATGTTATATTTTGAAAATTTGTTGCAAAATATTTAAACAAATTTTCTCGTCATGTTGGACTGAAATTTTTAACGAAAATTGTTTTCGTGAAAATTTTGTGGTATTGTTCAACGAAAAAATTTTGGAAATTTTGTTTCCAAAATTTTTGTTTGGACGAGAAGTAGTTTTCTAAAATTCTTGAAAACTGATTCTGGAATTTTATTCGGTTACTGTACATAATTAAAAAAATTTATTTTCTGAATTTTTTAATTATGTATAGTGAAAAAAAAAAAAATTGGGCCTCAGCGCCGGAAATTGCTCCGGCAGAAAAACAAAAATTGGGCTGGCTATCGGAAAAGGTTTCCGGCAGGATTACCAAGCTCATGGCCTGCAACCAGAACGCGTCTGGCAGCAGCCAGAGCGTTGGCCGGAGTAAACTCCGGGCTGTCGCGACCGGAAATTTCTGGTAGCGCAGCCTGGCTAAGCCGCACGCCGACCGAAACGTTCTGGTCGAGGCAGCGCTTAGCCGAACGCAGCTCCCTAGCCGGATGTTTGATCCGGTCGATGGAGGCACAGCGAAAGATTCTCCAACCGGAAAAGAGATCCGGCAGCACAAACCAAGAAGAACAGCTTGCAAGGCAAGCGGTGTGTGACCGATCCCGTCCGGCTGTACGTGCCAGATAAGATCTGGCCGCGGCCGGACGGGGATCCAGGCTGCACGACGCCGGTGACTCCTCTACAAACGACCAGAAGTGTTTTGGTCTCGGTGATCCAGCGCCGGATGGATCTTGGCCGGACGAGATCTGACCGGATGCGGCCGGATATTGGCCAGATCTAAGACTGCAACAGCCGCCGGACAAAGGAGGAAGAAGACGACGGCGACGGCGCACGAGGGCTAGGGTTTCTGCCCAAGAAACGACGTCCAAAAAAAACAAAAAAACAAAAAAGAAGGCGCGTGTTTGACCGCGCCGTAAGACCAATGACACGACGTCGTTTTGACGACGTCAGCGCCAAAAAAAAAAAAAAAAACTGGTCAGACGGTCAACACGCATGTTTGACCAAGTAAGAAAAGGATAACAGTTTTCCTTTTTGTAAAAGGGACCCTAGCTTTCCTTCTTCCTCGTTTTTTGGCCCAAATAATTTTGTTTAATTATTTTCCACCCAGAAACTTCTCAAATTATTCAATTAAATCAATTCTGATGTGATTAGGATTAATATACATATAGATTCATGACTGAAATGTTTTATATATTCTTTTAATGTGATTATTTGAATAACGTATGTGATTTATATTTTATAAAATAATGAGATTTATTTTATATGCTTGATATATCATATGTAATTTTTTATATTTGATAAAATAATGTGATTTATTTTATTGCATATTATATGCTTTATTTGATCAAATATTTTATTTCATATATGATATATGTATATGATGAGACCATAATTTATCCCTCAATAAAAATATAATAATTTAGATCACTTCCATTATTATAGTATAAATAATTCTTGTTAGGGTAACTTGTTGAGCTAACTCAAGGTTATTCTATCAGAATATTTGTTACTATGAGATATGATCTCTAAATAATGGTTTTGATTTAAATAAAAGAAATATATCATAACTATTATTATAATTTAAACAATTCTTGTTAGAATAACTTGTTGAGCTAACTCAAGGTTATTCTACCTAGAATATGTTTACGATGAGATATGATCTCTAAATAATAGTTTTGATTAAAAATATTAAATCATGAATAGTTGCCTTCCATTATTATAGTTTAAACAGTTCTTGTTCGAATAACTTGTTGAGCTAACTCAAGGTTGTTCTACCTAGAATGTGTTTATACTATGAGATATGATCTCTGAATAATGGGTCTGATTTAACAAAGGTTCATGGCTTGTTGAGCTAACTCAAGGTCATGTGTCTTTGAGGCAAGGAGTTAGGAGACATATTTGATATGTGTATCAAAAGTTGATACCTAACTATCTAGGAGTTACAAAAGTTGTAATTGGTAATTGTTACCTACCTATTGAAATTATTTTTGATTTGTTGAGCTAACTCAAGATTAAAAATAATTAAAATGGGATCCTAGCCCTACTAAGAATTTTATGAAAATTCTTGAATTAATTATGAGGGATATTAATTTGAATGAAATAGTGGGAGCAAAACCAAAAATTTTACTGTCCATATATATATTTATTTTGGTTTTGTTTATTGCATAAATATAAAGTCATATTCTATCTTTATTTTCTAGTTGTAGGAATGTATAGTCACGTGAACACATAACCCACCTTTTAGGACTCCATTTTAATTGAAATTCTTGGACTAATGATAAGCTTGAGAATGGTTCTTAAGTATACAAATATTAGATTGTCCTTGATACCCTGATTCTACTTGTCCTGAAGTGACAATGATAGCTAAGAAATAAAAATGCATACCAGATGCATAAATACAATAATGATATTGTTACTTAGTATCATGATATTGTATATAACTCCTAAGCTATAAAAGTAGCATAATATGATGAATGCTTAGGTCCATGATTGTGCATCTCAAAAGGTTGTTTGATACACAATCTAGGATCAATAGATATGAGATATCTAAAGAGCAATTTGTATAGGAATTAAGGGACACTTTATTACTTGTCAAGGGGAAACCCAAGGCTAGGTCTTGAGAAGGCCTAAATAGCCATGACAAAGTCTAAAGTATGATCAAAGTGGGCAAGTCTATAGGCATGTGTTTCCAATCTAGAAACAACTAGTATTAAAAGGAAATTGTATGGCTCTTATCTCAAGACTTAGAAGTCAATGAGGTTTGGTGAAACTTTGACTTCTAACATGTTTATAATTGAGATAAAGTAATCTACTAATCAAGATTCTTGGGTATTAGATACTAGATTTGGATCTCATATTTACACAAATATGCAAGATCTTGAGAGTAGTAAATTTTGGCAAAGGAAAGAGTTAAACTACACATGGAGAATGGAGCAAAAGTTGCTACATTAACCATAAACACTCTCTTTGCCAACTGGACTTATTCTAGAATTAAAGGATTGCTAATATATTCTAGTGCTTACAAAGAACATATAATATCTATATTTGCATTAGATGTGGATAGATTTACCATTACTCAAAAGAATAATTGTTGTTCTTTTTGCGTGATGGCGTTCTAAGTAGTACTAGTTTATTAAACAATGGCTTAAATATTCTAGATTTTGATAAGTCCATTTTCAACATAGACATTAAGAGACAAAACTTGATATTTTGAAGCGATTTTATCTTTGGTATTTTACATTTGGTCATATAAATAAGAAGCATATATCAAAGTTACATAAAGATGTATATTGGGACTCATTCAATTATGAATTCTATGAGATATGCGAATCTTATTTACTTGTTTAAATGATCCAAGACATCTTTTATTGAAAAGGTGAATGTGCTAGTGATCTTTTTGGGTTTATACATACTGATGTTTATAACCCAATATCGATCCATGCTAAAGTTAGTTTCTTATACTTCATCACTTTCTCGAATAACCATTTTATATATGGTTATGTGTATCTTACGAGATATAAATTTGAGACCTTTGAAAAGTTCAAGGCCTTTTGGCCTTGAAGTAGAGAAACAACTTGACAGAAGTATTCAAACACTGAAATATGATTGAGGTAGAGAATACTTGAATCACGAGTTTCAAAATATCTAAAAGATGAGAATTGTACTCTATTGGATATGGTACATTTCATGATGAGTCATGTTACACTTCCAATCTAGTTTTAGAAATTTGCCTTAAAAATCGTTTCCCATACACTCAATTGAGTTCCAACTAAAATTGATTGATACCACCTCATATAAGATATGGTATGGTAAGAAACTAATTCTTAGTCACATGAGAATTTGAAAATGTTTTGCTTATGTGAAGCATCACATTAGACAAGTTTGAGACTGAGTCTTATAAATGTTTATTTGTGGTGTATTCTAAAGAAAGTTTAGAATACTACTTCTACAATTGCCTTGAGCAAAATTGTTTATCTCAAGACATGCTAATCTTTCTAGAAAAATGTTTATTCTTGAAAGAGGCAGTGGGAGTAAAGTAGAATTTAAAGAAATTTAAGAACCGCAAATTAACAAAAATAACAGTTGGAACCTGAGCTTAAGCCATATATTGATGAGGCGCAAATGGAAGCTCGAGTTACACAAAATCTTCACAGTTTTAGTAAAGTACATCATTCTCTTTAGAGATATAGAGTTCTCATAAATGAGAGTAATGATGTGCTAGTCATAATTGATGACGGTTTTACTTGCTACGAAGAGGCTATGTTATGTGTAAACTCTTTGAAGTGGCGTAAAGTCATAAAATCCAAAATGAATTCCATGTCCGAAAACAAGGTATGAGACCTTGGTCGAACCATCTAAAGGGGTAAAACTCATACGGTGCAAGAGGATCTTTAAAAGAAAGATTGACATGGATAGTAATATGATTACTTACAAATCAAGGAGTTAGAACATTCGTTTTGGTAGGGATGGTCAAAAAGTTTGATTTTTTCTAAAAACGAAGACGAGCTTTGTGTATACAAGAAAGTGAGTGGGAGCACTGATTTTTCTTAATACTTTATGTGCATGACATATTGGTATTGAGAAATCATATATATATATATATATATATATATATGCTTTAAAACGGTAAAAGGTGTGACTGTCCAAGAATTTGTGTTTAAAACATTAGGAGAGAGACAACCTAATTTTGAAAAATTAGATCTATAGAGATAGATCTAAGAGGTTGCTTGGTCTCTCAATTTACGTACATAGACAAGATGTTAAAGAAGTTAGCATGGAGCAATCAAAAGAAGGGTTACCGTGGAACACGGTATTACCCTTTTGAGCTATGCTATGTACGCGATCGATGTCTCCTATGCTCAAAAGTGTTATGAGTAAATATCAACCTAATTCTAGTGAATGTCACTAGATATTTGTCAAGAATATCCTAAAGTACTTAAAAGAAACTAATGGATTATTCTTGATTTATGGAGTTCACACTTTAGAAGTGTATGGGTTTATAGATGTAAACATTTAATTATTTAAGAATGATAATAGATTATAATCTATACTTGTGTTCACGTTGAATGGTGGTGTTGCTAGTTAGAAGAGTTCTAAGCTAGACAATGCTACAGATTCTACAACAAAGGCCAAGTGCTTTGTAGCTTTAGAAGCTAAGTTGGATCTAGAAGTTCATTATTGAACTTACGGTCTCATCTATGATCCAAATAAGTATTTTGGCTATACCATTTATTTAAGAAAATAATTGGTAGAAACGATGTAAAGATATATGAGATTCCCACTGTGGATAATGTAGTTGATCCATTGACTAAAGCATTATCCCAAAAGAAACATGATAGTCATGTATATTCATTCAATATAGTGTATATGAATGATGGGTTTTAGTCAAAGTGGGAGATGACTTATAATTTCATAAATTGTTATGTTTGATTGTTGTTTATGCAATAATAATGATATGGCATTTTATCGTTTTAAAATATGTATTTATGTATTTTTGAATGATAAAGTCCTTAGAATAATATTTATTATTATTCTTAAAGTATCCCTAATCATAGTATTAACAATATAAAGGACATTGTTAATGCGGATAGATTAGCATATATGATGATATATGAGTGGATTGTTAGAGAACATATTCACTGGATTGATCCGCTTAGAGATTTCCATAAGGTTAACTACTTGAATGCCAATGGTATAATCTCTACATGACAGTAGTGTAAATGATCCTTTGACTTGAGATCATAAGAGTATCTTTAGTGTGGATTGTTGTACTTTAACTCTATTAGTCCATAATCCGTAATTGGTTATGTGTACGATAGAAGTTGGGTATAATAAGAAACACGAATTGATAGTTTATGATCAATATAGGATTCACCACTCCTAATAGTGGGAGAGCATATCCCTATTGTGGCCACACTTGTTGAAATATCAACTCAAGAATGTTTGCAAACTAGTCAATAATTTAGAAAAGTTCTAAATTTATTGAAAAATGGAGTTGAATTTCGGGAACAAGAAAGAATAATAATTAGTACATTAAGAGTTGGCACCTATACCTTACTCTTGTACTAATTTGGGATATAGTATGGTGAAAGGATGTTAATTACACGGAATCTGGTTCATGGATAGGTGAAGTCAATCACTTGACTTTCCTAACACTTGGGTGGTCATGATGCCTGGCTAGAGGCCAATCTTGATCTATAAATATAAATTAATTAATTTTGATTAATGATAAATTAAAGTTGTTTAATTTATCCAATCTTAGAATCCTTGTGACTAAATTGACTTTAGTCCAAGTGGGAGTTTGTTGGTTTTGTACTAAAGCCAATTAATTCTAAGATTATAATTTATATTTATTGCCAAGTGATTAGGAACCTAAAGGGTCACACACAATAGAACTAATTCTTGGGTTAAATTGATTTAAATAATTATGTGATAATTATGGGATTAATTTGTGAGATAATTAATCCTAAGGGCTTATTAATAAATAGAGGAATTATAGTAGTGCAATAATTTCCTTTTGAAGGAAATTAAAACCTACTAAATATCTTATTTGGTAAGATATCTTAATAGGTAAGGGTTACCTATTACGGAATTCTTGTTGGACAAGATAGTCTTAATTATTACTCTATAAATAAGTCTTAAACACCAAGACTTGAGACATGAGATTCAATACAACTATAACATTAGAAAATTAGAGAGAGAAAAATAGTTTTTCTTTTATACAATTTTCTTCACGTTGGGGATGTATCAAGTGGATCTAGCATATTCACTTGGTGTTGATCAATCCTAGAAGAGGATCCCAAGAAGGTGTTCGTGTGGATACCTTAGAGGCCGGACACTTGTGCGGCTTGTGATTGATCATCGCGTATCTTTGACCAGGTTAACTTATTTTATTTACGTCGCCAAAAAGGTACGTTCTTGTTTTTGTATAGATAATCAATGATCTTGGTTGGAAATCAATTTTATATTCCGCTGCGTCAAATTGTTATTTGCATATTGATTTCCTAACAGTAACTGTTGGCGCTTTAATTGTGGTATATACTCTGAAAAAGTCAAATCCAAACAAGAAAATGAGCAAGTAGATCCATTTCTTCAAATGTTACCAATTTACAGTTCTCTGAATCTCTTACAAAGAAAAAAATTTGCTTAAGGACGTGGGTAGAGAGTCGGTCTTATCTTGCTAGATTCTAGATGGCAACGAGCGAATTCATACAAGAGGCACAATGCTTCTTATACAGTATACATCGGTAAATAGCACCCTAGACTTTCATTAAATTCTTTTCCTGAATTAAAATCACAAATTTGCCAATCGAAGTATTGGCCTTGAAAAGAATTATACTCTTTCAAGTGGACAGTACATTGCAAATAACCCTGCATGTTAAGATGAAACCACTGATTGGTAATTGTCAAAATGGCATTGTTGTTCAAGTCCATTAAAATGCCAAAGCTCCTGGTTCAGTATGTTATGACTTCAGCGTATTCTGTCCCTAGATGAATCACGAGTCCCTTCCTATTGAACTTGAGTTTTGTTAGTAAGTAGGAAATTCATGTGATGAGAAATGTTATACAATCCTTGTGAGACGAAAGACTGAATATAAGAATTACTAGTCGCATCAAGTTCAGCAGAACTCTTATCCTGTGTATGGTATGCCAAAAAACGTGTTAGAATACAGAAAACGAAAGTTTTGTATCATGCTTCATTCATATTGACCAAGAGCACTCCCCCGGAGGAGCTCCATCCCATTCCTAGCTTTGACCATCTTCCTCGGCCAAAAAAAGGAAATTTGTATAGTAGTACAGACTTGAAGGTTTTCGTATTCAGTTTATTGTTAATATGTGTTAGAGAAACCATAATGAATCATGAAACAAGATATTTCCCATCCTCCATCATTAGTAAACTAAGAAATTAGTTTAAACGAATTAATCCTATCACTTAATTCTCTGCTGCCAAATCTTGTGTCCTGATTTCTTAGAATTATCTGTGATGAACCAAGGAAACTTGTGCGAGATGAGCCATGATGATCCATTTCATCGTAGATGTCCTCCTGGAGTGAAATATCATCATTATTGATGGAATATATTTCTTGAGATAATGACAGAGATTTTGTTTTTAGCATAGTTAAAAAAAAAAATGAAATGCCCTTACCTTCAATAACTTCTCAATGACATCTTCCAAGGTAATTATACCAACAACCTCTTCTTCTTGAGGGACTGCCAAAAGAGGGTTATCACTTGTATTCAAGATCTCCGGATGTGATTCTCCAGACCACATTCTGCTCCTTGAGTTTCCCCTTCTTGAAACAATCTGATTTCCAGGCGAAGTCTTCAGCATTCTCAGTGATCTTCTGACGCTCCCTTTCTGCTGATGGCTTTTATCATCAATTTCCAACCTCAACTCTCCTTCAGAATATGAAACTTCTTAGTTTAATATCTGTAATGAAAGAAAATAAAAGGCAGTTTGTAACATGAAAATGTGGCTCACCACTATTCTGGTGCCTAAAGGTTGGCTTCTTCACCTTGGCATTTTTTGGTCTAATGACTACAGCCATATGACTTAGCCCTCGCTGAAACTGATTCAGTAATTCAACTAATAGCATTGTTTCTGGAACCCTAGCAAGTTAATAATTCTGTTAATCCAAATATATCTGATGTATGTTGGTACTTCAATCATAAATCAAAAAAGATGATTGAAGAAGTTCATATCATAAATCACAAAAAAGACGATTGAAGAAAATATAATTAATTGATGAAATTTATATATCATAATAGCATTTATCTAGAGCAATTCCAAGTGCAGCTTAAACTGCTAACTTGAAGAATTTGAGGTACTAAAATCAGCCAATGGTGAAAGGCTCCAGTTTTGCATTCCTTCCCCCTTTAAATGATTGCTGAACCAGGAAAAGATGTGTGCTGTTACTGGGACTGAGGCAACTCAAACAATAGCCTTAGTTCCCCGAACTAATGTTTCTCCGTTTTTAGGTGTTCTCTACATTCACCAGTTTAGTCTCTACAGTATACGAGCATTATACACGAGTCAATCTTGAGTAGTTGCTGCTTGCAAGCAGCAACTACCTCTCAAATTGTAAACTTTTCATAACATGAAACTGAGATTGTGCTTGAACAAGTGAAATGAACCAGGATACTAAGCGGAAAAGGTTGTAGATTATTAAATATGAGTATTGTGTAGATTTTAGCTGATACTTGAAATAAGAAAGATTTTGATTAAGAATTTGATTCAAGAACTTTAGATAGTTTAAGAATCAGCCTAGAATGAACATGGATTTTAGTGAAACCCATCAAAAGAACTTCAAATCCAAAGTACATGAAATTCACGTTTCTGTCCATACTGGTACAAATCTGGAGTGCATTCTCATTTTTTGTACGGCACAAACACCACTCCTAAAGGGAGAGGATGAAAGACAGTAATAAAAACCATCACAAATAACGAATAACGAAATCAGCCATATGACTTACTAGGCTTTTTTTTTTCCTGTCATTGCATATGTTGGACTTACTGAAAGCGAACTTATAAAAGTTTGAATTTTCCCACTTAAAAATTTTGTAAACTAAATTCATTAAACATTCTATTAGCTCCATGGATGATGCAAATACCTAGGAATTGAGCGAATTGTGATGTTCTTTACAGGTACCTCCTCTACTGGCTTAATAGTGAGCAAGTTTTTCACCTGAAACATACAGTCAACTACATAAATACAAAGCAAAGAAGGAAAAATCTCAGAACACATGCATTCTTAAGTAATAACAGTAACTTCAAGACCGCACATAATAAAATTATTGATAGGATGCCTTGCTAATGAAATTAAAATATTGACAAGCATAACGGATTTGACAATATGCAGAATTTTGATCATCTTTATATTTTAGTGCTAATTCAGGAAGGAAATCAACAGAATTGTACACTTGTTAAACTAGATGACTTGCTCAAATACTGATCTGTAACTCTCATCATGTCAGACATTGTGTGTTATAACATTTAAGGCAATCACAACCTCTGTCTGGAAATGATACATATACAGAAGTGTTTTCAGTATAAGAAAATGAATTCGAAAAATTTCCAGTTGTTAAAGTACTGGCGAGTTTAGACATGAAACATGGTTCACAATTAATATCAAGGTCAAGCTATTAATAAGATCAAGTCACTGAAAGTCTAGCAGATATGTGGAGAGAAGGAACCAAAAAACCAGATCAATTAGCAAATATTTGATCGGGGAACCTTGCCTGTATAATAACAGACAGTAGCTTTTATAGTGACAAAAGGTATGCTTGAAGAGAGAAAGGGGAAAAGTTACAATACTAATCAACTGAATGGTAAGAAACATATCAATACAATATTACCAGAATAAGTCCTATTATAGCACTTGGTTGCCCGTGGTATACTGGCACCCTACTTTGTCCCTTTTCTAAGATCAAGTTGATCAAGTCCCTGAAAAATGTCGAATATCTTTGTCATGGCTTAATATATATCTTTTCTTTCATTTGGATTACAAGTCCAAATTTACATCCTACCTGTCAAGTTTCATATTGATGTCAATCGCAAAAAATTTCGGATGCGAGTGTCATTGCATCTCTTGCCGTTTTTTCAGTGAGTTCCAGTGCACCTTTGATAATTGATATCTCATGATGTGATAATCACCCCCTTTCCCAGCCTACTCGTACCAAGATGACAAAAGTCTCTTTAGTTTTGTGTTAAATGAATACAATCTAGATGACAGTGTTGAAGAAAAACGGTAATATTTTTCATATTTGCCTCTTTTATTTGGTGAGAACAGTCCTGAAGTATAGTTTAAGATTTGAACATGCTTGTAGCATGAAACAAAAGGCTCCTTCTCAATAAGGAACTAACAGTACCTCATTTCCATGCAAGTCGACAAGTGTTTTCATCTCAGATCGACGATATAGTGCAGTACGCCCTCTTCCTGGCAAAATGTCTAATAGCTGTCAAGGACAAATACCAATAAGTTGATGAAATCTTAAACTAATAACTTAGTTAAAAAAATTGTTATGACAAGGCTTGCTGCATAATTATACATGCAATTGGTAAATCAAAGGACCTTGCTAATTGGATATGCAGCAGGAAAGCAAATCCAGACAAGAATAAGGACAGCAGGAGCCATGGCTGCACCAATCACCAAACCATACTTGGAACAAACAGAATGTGGTAAAATCTGCATATAAAATTTACTCTTTTAAGTCAAAAAAAAAAAAAAATGAGAAGCTATTTTTTCGCCTGACAAAAATGCAATTCAACTTCTTATTGTTTTTGCCTGCTTTCCCTTTCTTAGCTTCTTAAAGAAATAGGATTTTGGTAGTATCATTATTTGTGATGGGAAAAAGATGGAGATATTTTGACAGAAGGAGAAAGAAGACTAAGAAGAATATGAAATGATAATGTAAGCAACAAATGTTAGAGTGTTCAATTGCCAGTACTTGAACTCAGGTGTTTTCTTCTTTCGTTCTTTTTTATGAATGAGGCAAAAAAAAAGAGTGAGATGAAGTACTTTATATCAACTTGATCTCAACTAGTTTTGAAGTCCAATTCTACTTGTCTGTCTTCTGTCATGTACCTCAATACCATCCTGAATCCAGTGAGGAACTTACCTCACTAAAAAAAGTCATTAATCCTGCTGAAATAAGAATAGTTACTGTTTCCGGCACCAAACGGTGGACGAAAATAGGAAGTGCCTGGAAATGAGAAGTTTCAGAATTCAAATGAAGTCACAGGAAGGAATGAAAGAGTACAATTTTGAGCCTACGTCGTTCCAACAGTTTCGTGTATGATGCCTTACCTCCACAGCAAATGCTTTGCTGATTATGAGGGTGCAGAGCAACAGATGGCGCCTCTTGACTAGAAATAAAATCCTTGCTGTAAGAAGGTCAAGCATCACGTGTAAAACATATTCAACAATGATCAAGAAATGTCTGAAAATTGGAAACAAAAGAATACCAAATCATCCAATAACTAGTTTAAACTACTACCTTACTCATAACCAATATCATGTTCTTTTTCTGGATATTATTAGATTCTGCTATCTTTTGGGCTTCCTATATTTGCCTTGTACAATATGCTGTCTAATCCTGTGGGCCGACAGTTTTCGTCTCTTGAAGAGTAATAATGGACAAACGTTATGTCCTTTTTTTTGCCATAACTAGCTTCATATGGAGGTAAGAAAATGGCTAAATCAATTGCCCAAAGAAAAAAGGAATGTTTGCAGATTTTCCCTTTCCTGTATAATACTATAATTCGCGCCATGTTTTTTTTTTTTAAGCTACAGATCATTAAAAGTCAGCAGAACAATCAAATGTTCAAAATTAGGCATATAATCAATACTGAGTAACATGTCAGACAGTAGTAATTAAAGATTGAAACTTACATAGTTCCAAATTGATAACTCTACAAGGAATGGAACAGCAAACTAATTAAACAAACAGAATGAACATATATTTTAGCTCATCAGTGATGAATATATTATAAGTACACTGCTCTAGAATACCAAGATAACAAGGTCTGCAATATAAAGTACTCTCTAGAAAGCTAGAGTTTTCTCTCTCTTGAGTAAGAGTATCTCAAGTCCAACAAGCAAAACAATAGGCTAGCGCATATCTTCCAACAATGAGTTCTCTGTTGCAAGATATAATCCATCAAATGCATAAAGTTCAGTTCGAAGGATGAAGAATCAACAGTGGTTGATGTTCGAGAAGCAGAAATTAAGCAAGGAATCCTTGACTGCACCAACAGCTGCTATGGCAAATTCCTCGCTGAGAAGGAGATCAACTTGAAGAGTTTGAGACACGCAATTTTGAAGGCATGGAAATGTAAAGAGGTGAAAGTATTCAGAGTTCCTCCCAATCTATATCAATTTTTCTTCAACTAAGCCAGAGGAGCTTCAGGTGGTAACACAACGTGGTCCCTGGAACATAGATAACAATCTGCTGGTAATCAGAAGTTGGTATCCGGGCATAAGAGTGGAGGATGAGGATTTTGATCATACATTTTTTTGGCTCAACATTATGGGCCTTCCACGGGAATTCTGTACAAAGGAAGTGGCCCTGAAGGTTGCACAGAATTTTCAAGATGTTTCCAATATTCAATTAAGAGAAAAAGGAGAATCTGGTGAACGTTTTTTCAGAATTAGAGCCTCTATCAACACCAAAAAACCTATCAGAAGAATTGTTCGACTAAGAAGGGAGAATGGGGCTGAAGTCTTAGCTATCATCAGGTATGAGAGGCTCCCGGTGTTTTGCTATGCTTGTGGTTGTATGGGACATATAACAAAAGCCTGCACAAAGAAAGGGGATAATAAGAACAGCGGATATGGATACTGGTTGATTACGGATTATATTCAATCAAGATGTATTTGGAATTCAAATTCGGCAGGAACTGGCTCAACCTCTATTCCGCCGGGGGAGGAAGATGAAGCACAACGACGGGAAAGCAATCATGAGTCTGCTGTTGATAGAGACCTAGGTTGGGCTCGAGAAGATACTAGGTCGGCTGTCGTTCGAGAGCCCCTCATTGAGCCTGAAAATGCTCAGAGGATTTTGCAAAAAGGAGGGAAAAGGGGATCCGAATCTGACGAGGCAAAAAGTGATGAGACAGGTCATCAGACCAACCTGGGAGAGTCCAGCTCAGCACACCTACTGAGGCCAGAATCCTTTTCAGATGTTGGGCCTTCTAACATGGGAGGAACGGAGCCCAATTTGGAGTCTAAAAATACTGAACAGCATGATAATGGTAATCTGGCTGAGCCTACAAGCAAAGCCCACCAGGCGACCTATGCACACTCTGTATCAAACAATGACCATCACAGCGTTGTTCCATTTTCAATAGAGATGACTAGCAGGAACTTGATGATACAAAATGAAGAAGGCTCTCTGGAAATCATACAAGAAGGAGTACCAGAAGATAGCATCATGGACAATGCCAGAGGAGAAAAAAGGCCAAGAATAGCCTTAGAACGAGCCATTCATAAGCTCGAAAAAGGGAAGAAGGTGAAGAAATCAGCCATTGCCAACAACTCTTTTGAACCAGCGGCGGTGTCTGCATTGCAGCACCGCCGAGAACAATGAATTCTATTGTGTGGAATTGCCGGGGGCTTGGGAACCCCCGAGCAATTCGAGCTCTCAGTTATCTACTGAAAGAGCAAGATCCCATGCTAGTTTTCCTGTCTGAAACTAGATTACTCAATAAAGACATGGATAAGATTAAATGTAAGTTGGGTTTTCCCAATGGTTTTTTCGTAGAGAGAAGAAACACGGGAGGAGGTTTGGCTTTGTTATGGAAAGATGACTTAACTTTAAATATTGTCAGCTATTCGTTGGGCCATATTGACTCCATTATTACAACTGATGATGATCAAGTCCCCTGGAGATTCACAGGTTTCTATGGGGATCCAATGACACATAAACGAAAGCACTCTTGGCAACTTCTGAGAAGATTGGCGGGTTTGTATGACCTCCCGTGGCTTTGTGCAGGAGATTACAATGAAATTTTGAATTCGGAAGAGAAATGGGGAGGCAGTTCCAGGAGCTACAGCCAAATGGCAAAGTTCAAGCAAGCAGTTAATGATGCAGGACTGATTGATTTGGGGTTCACCGGAACCCCGTTTACATGGGCTAAAGGAAAGAAGAAGGAGAATTTAATTTGTGAAAGACTGGATAGGGCTCTTGCAAATACAAACTGGTTTTTAAAGTTTCCAGATGCCCAAGTTTGTCACCTGGTGTCCTCCTACTCGGATCATGTGCCACTACAAATAACAACTGATGGTAAACTGCTATCACCCAAAGCCAGCCGACGTCGAATGAAGATTCAAAGATTTGAAACCATGTGGATTACAAGTGACGAATGCCAAAAGATAGTGTCAGATTGCTGGCTTAATAAAGAACAGCAACCGATGTCTGGCTTTACCAATAACACAAAAAGAGTCATGGAGGAACTCACAAAGTGGGGCAAGACAAAATTTGGAAGCATTAAAAAAAGAATAAACCAGGTAGAAAGAAAATTGAAGCAAGTCCAATGTGCTCCATACGAGGACAGAACGGTGGAAGAGAACTTACGCAAAGAAATGGAATCCTTGTTGGAGCTAGAGGAAATTCAATGGAAGCAAAGATCAAGGGTAAGCTGGCTAGCCAATGGTGACAGAAATACTTCCTTTTTTCACAGGAAAGCAAGCCAAAGGAAGAAATGGAATGTGATACAAAAGCTTCAAGACCAAAATGGTGAATGGCTGGAAAATGAAGACCAGATCATTAACCACATCACAACCTATTTTCAAAAGCTCTACACAGGAGAAGGTATGCAAAATACATCATGGAGTGGCATTGTTACTAGAAAAGTCCCGGAAGACATGAAGATGATGTTGGAGCAGGACTTTACTGCGGAGGAAATCAAAACATCATTGTCTCATATGAAGCCATGGAAAGCTCCTGGACCCGATGGACTTCAAGCTGGATTCTATCAAACCTTTTGGGAACAAGTAGGGCAGCAGGTAACAGATATGGCCCTTTCCTTTCTCAATGGCAGTGACAAACTGGAAGACATTAATATGACTAACATTGTGCTTATCCCCAAGGTGAAAAAACCAGTTTCGGTCTCTGAATTTAGACCCATAAGTTTATGCAATGTTAGTTATAAGCTGATAGCAAAAACGTTAGCCATCAGAATGCAAAATATCTTGCCTCATATTATTGATGATTGCCAAAGTGCCTTTGTGAAGGGTAGGCTCATCACTGATAATGTGATTGTAGCATCTGAAATCTTCCAATGGCTCAAACAGCTAAAAGAGAACCAAAGGAAATTTGTTGCTCTGAAACTAGACATGATGAAAGCTTTTGACAGGATTGAGTGGGAATTCTTGAATTTATGTTGAAGAACTTTGGTTTCCCTCTCAAATTTTGCAAGCTTATAATGTACTGTGTAACATCAGTTTCTTTCTCCATACTTGTTAATGGAAAGCCTACTGAATTTTTTCAGCCTTCAAGGGGCTTGAGACAAGGGGATCCCCTCTCCCCTTATCTTTTCATTATATGTGCTCAGGGACTAACCTCTTTGATCCAAAGGGCAGAAACGCAAGGTCTATGGAGTGGTATTAAAATGGGAAATCATGGCCCAGTAATTAGTCATCTTTTGTTTGCAGACGACTGCATTCTCTTTGCAGAATTGGATGAACACAGCATGAGGCTAATATTGCGAACTTTAGGAGAATATGAGAGGGCATCAGGTCAAAAAATAAATTTGCTCAAATCTAAAGTGTACTGCAGCAGAAACTCTTCTGTACAAGACAAAGAGCTCATATCTGAAATATTGGGAGTTCAAATGGATGATGGGAAAGGCCTGTATCTAGGACTTCCTTACATGATAGGAAGAACAAAGAAGGAAATCTTCTCATTTGTTCAAGATAGAATGCAGAAAAAGCTTAAAGGCTGGAAAGAAAGGGCACTTACGCAAGCTGCAAAGGAAATATTGATCAAATCTGTGGCACAGGCTATCCCTACTTATATCATGTCCTGTTATAAGCTGCCCAAAACTGTTTGTGATGAAGTCACGAGAATGATTAGAAACTTTTGGTGGGGTCAAAAAAATCAGGAGAGGCGGTTGCATTGGATTAATTGGGAAAAGCTTTGCATGAGGAAAGAAGAAGGTGGAATGGGTTTTAGAGAGCTGGAATCATTTAATAAAGCATTACTTGCAAAACAAGGCTGGAGACTCATTCAAAATCCAGAATCTCTAGCTGCAAAAACATTGAGAGCAAGATACTATCCTCAGGCAGATTTCAGAAGTGCAAAAAAAGGAAGCAATGCTTCATATCTATGGCAAAGTATTATAGAAGGAAGAAGGCTGCTAGAAAAGGGTTTACGATGGAGAATAGGAGATGGCAGTGCAGTGAACGTTTGGGATGAGCCTTGGCTTCCTAGACCTTTTTCATTTAAAGTATTACAAGAGAAAAAAGAAGTATGGCCTGAAGCTACGGTTAAAAACTTCATCCTTTTTGGATCGGACTCCTGCTTATGGAATGAGCAACTACTCCAAGCATTCTTCTTAGATTTCGAAGTAGAGATTATCAGAAAAATTCCGTTATCCTCATGGGGTGCTCAGGACAAGTTGATTTGGCATTACACCAAGGATGGTAACTTCACGGTCAAATCAGCATACCATCTTCATAGACAGTTGGCAACTCTCTCTAGAAGTTCAGGTGCTACATCAAGCTCAGCCACAGCTCAATTCTCATTCTGGAAAAAACTCTGGCAATTAAATCTACCCCCTCGCATCAAGGTTTTTCTCTGGAGAGCGTGTACAGGAACATTGGCCACTAGTCTAAATGTACACAACAGAATTCCTCATGCTAACCAAAGATGCTCAAGGTGTGGTCGGGAAACGGAAACAGATAAGCATGCTCTTTTTGAATGCAGTGAGCCAAAAAAAGTGTGGCGGCAAGTAGATAGATTGCAACTAAAACGTATTCATAGGAACAAGTCCTTTCAAAGCTGGTTTGCAGAAAGAATGGAGGAGGAAGAGGTCGAAAAAGTAGAATATCTAGCTGTTATCACATGGTTACTCTGGAAGTCCAGAAATGAAATGATTTTCGAGAGCAGAAGAAGAGGAGCAGCAACGATAACCTCTCATGCTACAGTTTTCTTGCAAGAGTTCCATCAGGCCCAAATTGATAGGAAAGTTTCTATATGCTATCAAAATCATCATGGTACTGATAGCAGATGGAAACCCCCACAGAAGGACTATTTTAAATTAAACGTTGATGCTTCATTTGCCTCAGAAGCTGCAGGCTTGGGAATAGTTGTGAGGAACCATGAAGGAGTTATTGAAGCAGTCATCCTTGATTATGTACCCCATTGTTTTGATGCCTTACAAGCCGAATCCATGGCTTTCTTGAAAGCACTAGAGTTTGCTAGAGACTTTGGTTTAACCCACTTCGAGTTGGAAAGAGACGCTCAGGGAGTGGTGAATACAATCAAATCAGTACAGGAAGACCTTTCAATGATTGGACCTATCATTGCTGATATCAAACATCTACTTCTTCTTTTTGCAGATGTCAATGTAAATTTTGTTTGTAGGAAATTCAATGAACCAGCTCATGTAGCTGCTAAGTTAGCATCCCATCAAATGGCTTGCTCGATTTGGTTCACAAATTTCCCTTTGTCTGTTATTTCTGCTGTACAATCTGATTTATGTTAATAAAAGTCCATTCATTCTTCAAAAAAAGAATACCAAGATAACGTGAGGAATATCAATGGAAGAAGCAAGAGAAGTGGTTAAGTACATACAGGCAAAGATACGGCTCCTCGATGCCCCAGACTTTACAAGGACTTCAAGATCAACGCGATTCATAGACATGTACGCCAATGTGAGGCCATTCATCAATCCAACAAACAACATAAACGCAATGACTACTATAATCTGTAAGAAGAAATCTGAATCACAGCATTTTATGTACTTCTTTTTCTGATGATTCTCAATGTAACTGTCAAAGTTCATTTTTCCCTTTCTTTGTTGCCAAATTTTTCATGAACAATATTCATCTTACTGTTAAATATATTCATTTGTGTAACAAGTTAGAAGAACTTATTTACTAGGCCGCATGAGCATTTAGTATTCACAACTTTGTAATCGACTTGGACAAAACTCCACTGGGCCAACAATCACAATCAACTTGATTAGCATATACAGTAGAATATTATCGAATAATCCCTGAAGTCAATTAATCGCATTTTGGAAGAAACTATATTAACTTATTATTTTCTAAAGACCTATTATTAGAACTAAATTGTTTATGAACATAGCTCGGTTCGACTCGTAAAAACTTGAGTTTAGCTTTTTCATATAGCTAAGCGAGTTGAGCTTGAACATGAACATTGTTTGCGAACACAGTTTCATTCACCTTGTAAAAGCTCGAGTTTGATTCATCTGTATAGCTAAACGAGCCAACTTCAAAGGCAAACAATTATTTGCGAACAAGGATAGTATTTTCCTTTTAACTTTAAGCTACATGATACCTAAATCCCTAATCCTTAATATAACATATAGCACTCTTCATCTTCATCTTCATCTTCTTCACAATTCTTAATCATCTTATTTTAGTTTTTAACCCCAAGCAATACTTAGCAATTCTTATGTAACACACAGTTCAATTTATCAAGCATCTCTAAAAGTTGGCAGAAAAAACAATAAAGAAAGCCAAATGGGACCCAATGCTGAAAATCTTCCTCAAAGATATTGTTGCAAAGACAGATAAAGAGGATCATTTTTTTGATAAATCCTACACTATTACAATGGGGATGGGGAATTGATGTTGACAGGATTCGAATCTCCGACTTCTAGAGTGGAGTCATAGAGCTCTAACAGTTCGACTCTCTATTTGTTCCCAAGAGGATCATAAATGCTCATCATAAATGAGGAAAATCTTTGTTCCCTTCAATCATTCATTTTTGTCAAATGACTGTGAAACTCTAGTGATACCCTTGTATTTGTAATACCAATGACAATAAATCCTATCATGATACTTGTTTATTATGTTAATATTAATTAAAAAGCAATTAAATTGTTATTTATTAATATTTTTTATTTAATTAAAGGACAAGTGGATTAAAACACAAAATAATCGAGCTCATTCAAGCCCAGCTCGTTTGCATTAAAAGAGTTGAGCTCGTTCGAGCTCAATTCGTCTATATTAAATGAGACGAGATCGAGTTCAATCTCAAGCAAGCTCTTTTATTAAATGAGCTCAACATGAACACAAATTTTGACTTATTTAATTAACGAGCAAGCTTGTTTATTAAATTAGCACGAACTTGAACCAGAAATACTTGACTCATCTATTAAACGAGCACGAATTTGAACCGAAAATACTCGATTCGGCTCACTAGTTTATAGCTCATTCTTGCAACAAATGTACAGTTGCTCGAGATAGCATCCAAAATGCTGTTCAAGTGTTGGCTGCTCAATTTTTGTCATTTCGAATTTAATATATTGCAATAGAATTCTGTTAAACTGGTCGCAGTTGAATTATGTTAAATTTTCTTTTCTTCTTTTTGTTGCAATAGAATTTATTGTATGTGCTTATCACTAAGTCAAGTTACAGCGCTAATGACAGAATAGGAAAATTCTTATGCAGAATTTCCACATGATACAATAATCAGCTAATTATTTTGGGCTGTGTATAGAACATCAAAAAGAAATATTTGTGATATGTGTGCTGTATCGTATTACTTATTGCAAAATATATTTACCATATTTTAAACATATAAAAAATAATTATATGTGTAACAAACACAGAGTATGTTGTAAATATAGAAATTTTCTTTTTTGCATTTTTATTATATTGGTAATGCTCTAAATTATACTAAAGATAAAATGGCAAATAAACTATCTCACAAGAAATCAAGAAAATTAAAAATATATAATTATTAAAAATTAAGCTTTTATCTAACATTTGCACGAATTAGTCCATTAAGTTGGAAATAAGAAGATTCTACTAGAAAAGTTGTAGTACAATATAATAAAATTTTGTATTTCATAATTCAGATTTTTTAAAGTATTAAGACAATCAATTTAACAAATTTTAGCCTATTAACCTCATAAACCCGCTAAAATTGATTATTCGATTTCGATATTCTATTTGGTATAAAATATAGAAATACTATATGTGTATAAAATATTTCTAATTTGGCCATACAATTTGATCAGATTAGCTTAAATCTGTTAGTTTTTTCTGTATAGCCGGGTATGATGATTTGAGTCATACTGAATCACATGATATGCTTCCGTATCGTAAGATACATGTCAAAGGAACAAACACTATACGCATTGAAATACTTCAAACGTGATGGCTAAAATATGTGTTGCATGTAGACACCAAATTTTGACGCATCTTTTATAAAAATATGCGTATTACTTTATTTAGGGGTTATTGTGATTTTCAAGGGCCAATTATAATTTTTGTATATTACGTCTAATTTGTCACATCATGAGCAAAATGGTAATTCCACTATGTAAATATTATTTTATTTTATTTTATCTCCTAAATGTACAATTTTACTATTTTTATCATTATTTATAATTTCAATGATTTTTAGGAGTCATTTATTATTTATTTAAAATTCTAGTATTTTTAACTTAATGGCACGTTTTTCAATGCACTCTTTTTTACGAGAATTTTTAAGTGAAAAATTTCATATATGTATTTTGTATATTTATAAATTTTTTGTAAAAATTACATGATTTTTAGAAGTCATTTAGTATTTATTTATTTTTTGTCTTCTTTGTCTATTAAGGGCACGTTTTCCAAGAATGCGTTAATTTTAAAATTTTGGAGTGAAAATTATACCATACGCGTTTTATGTGATAATATATGTTGTGTAAGATTTTTGTGATGTCATTTATTAATTTTCATAAATTTTATAATTTTGCCATAATTAGGTCACGTTTTTCAATGCACTTTTTTATTTTAAATTTTTCTTTATGAGAATTGTGTGTGTGTGCATTTTATATATCTTATGTAAAGAAAATTTTCACAATTAATTAATTTATTTATTTATTTTAAAGACCATTCATTGTTTATTTTAAATTGTATTTTTTCTAACCTAGAATTAACTTTTTTACACTGAATTTTTCTTTTTTCCTTCTTATAATGTTATATTTCAGTTTTAATATATAATTTAAAAGGGGTTCAAGTAGTTTTTACTTTAATTTATTTTATTTTATTTTTTCATTTTTCTTTCTCTTCTTCTTCTTCAAAAAAAAAATGATGATGAACAGCAGCAGTAGCGTTGCTGCTGCTGTTTACTTCCTGCCATGGCTGATGGCAGCCATGCCTCCAATTCTACTTAACCCACCAACTCTACTCCCTAATCACATCACAACCTCACCTTTGTCACCTGCACATACTCTACCTCTCTGCCTTCACTCAACCTGCAACACACTCATCTGATTACACACTTCATCTACTCTCTCGGCATCCCCTTCCCTGCACAACTCACAGGCACACCATTTTCTCTCCTCTCTCGGCCCTCTCCAATTACTCACCTTCACCAGACACAACACTTCACATTCACCCTCACCTTTGCCAAGCACACAACCAAACCTGCACTTCACACATTGCACTCACCCACAACACACAAAAACTACACACAACTCACCTGCACTCTCCATCACTCTCGGCTCTCTTACCAAACACACACACACAAAACCTGCAGACATCTGATTGCACCTGCACACACAACTCTCTTCTCTCTCGGCCTTGCCCCCTACACTCACAGAACACACCTGCACTTTCACTCCCCCTTTCTTTCTTCCGTGAGTTCATAGAAACACATCATTCACACACAATACACAACCTGCACAAAAATCACAACACACCTCACTTCCCTGCACTCAGTTCAGCAACACAAACACACAAACACTCACCTCACTTCACCAGAAACACATTCACACACCAAACGTCCAGCTCATCTGCACCTCATACACACACATACACACTAACTATCCATTCATAGAGGCACACACATTCACAATGGCATACACCACGCATTCAATTCAAGCATAAACCTGCGAAAACACACACAACACACACCTAAAAAAAATAAAGAAACAACAACAGCGTCAGTGGTGCCACCCCATCACTCACGGACCATCGAACAACCACAAACAGTTCGTTTCCACCGCCTCCCATCTCGAACCAGGTTAACCCATTTCCTTTTTTTTTCATTTGGTGGTTGTCTTGTTTGATTATTGTGTAATTTAAACAAAGAGTAGATGGATTTGAGTATAAGGTTAGAAATTAGGGATTAAGAAGTTTAAATCTCAGAATTGGAAATTTGGGGTGAGAAAAAAAAAATTTTTTTTTTTGGGATTTTCGGTTGGGAGAAAGAAAGAAAACAAATAGGAAGAGAGAAAGAGAAATCCGGCCGAGAGGGATGGAGAGAGAATCTGGCGAGAGGGTGAGACTGAACCGGAGAAGATCCGAGAGAGAATCGGGGGGGGGAGGGAAGGGGGAAGAACCAGGGGAGAAAAAAAGGGGGAAAAAAGAAAGAATAAGAAGAAAAAAAGGAAGAATAGAATCAGGGAAGAAGAAGGAAAAAAGAAAAGAGATAAAAAGAAAGAAAAGAGAGAAAAAAAAAGAAAAAGAGAGAAAGAAAAAAAAAAGAGAAAAGAAAAACCGGGTAAACAAAAAAAATGTTTTAGTGAAACTACATCGTTTTGACGTAGTTTCACTCAAAACTACATCGTTTTGATTAATTTAGTTTTTTTAATTTGATTTTAATTAATAATAGGCATTTATTTTATAGTCCTTATACTTTCATTAATGCTATTGTAGCCCCGGAAATTTCTAATTTGTGCATTTAAATTTCTGTTTATTGTAGATTGACCCCCATAATTTTATTTTCTTTTCGATTAGGTCCCGATTAATTGCATTTAGGTCTCCCAACTTTTAGATAATTATAATTTTGCCCCTACATTTTTCAATTTTCCATTTTGATCCCTATATTTTTATAAAATTATATTATGACCCCTATACTTTTCTGAAATTGCATTTTTGCCCTTAAATATTTTTGAAAATATCGTTTGACCCCCTTTTATTGTTGGATATTGCAAATTGGTGTTTAATGTAGTTATAATTTACAAATTGAACCTTAAATGTTTGCTTAAAATTGTAATTTGGTTTTAAAAATTGTTGGAAATTGTATTTTGCATATTTGAACTTGCTGGAATTTTATTCTGTACCCCAGCATTGCTGGAAATTCTATTTTTGCCCTAGAATGCTTGCTGGAATTTCATTTTAGCCCTCCCAACCTTGCTGGAATTTTATTTGAGTCATTATACTTGCTGGAATTTTATTTTTGGCCCCCTATTGTTGCTGGAATTTATATTTTGGTCCTTTATGTTGCTGGAATTTGTTTTAATACCTCCATTAATTGTTAGAAATTGTATTTTAGTCTTTTATTTGTTGCTGGAATTTGTATTTTAATACTTATAGTTGCTGAAATTTTTATTTTAGGCTCTTTTATATAGCTGAAAATTGCAATTTGACCCTATACATTGCTGTAAATTATGTATCATTTAATGACCTTGCTAAAATTATATTCTTGGCCTTAAATGTCGCTGGAAATTTTTATTTTTGGGCATTATAGTTGCTGAAAATTATGTTTTAGCCTTTAAGTTCATTGTAAACTATGTCATTACCTTAAGTAGGGTTTAAAATTATAATTTTACCTTTTTGCTTGTTGCAAATTACATTTTTCACTTTAGAATATTGCTTAAATTTTCACTTTTAATCCAAATCTTATAATATTTTATTTTTGCAAAAAAAAATATTAATTAAAATTAGTTAAGTCCTCAAAGCTTTAAATTATTTCTTTTCACATTTTCTTTATTTATTTTATCAAATTTATAATTAATATTCTGAAATTGGGTCTTGTTAGTCTAATTAATGTTCAAATTAGTTTCTTTATTTTCCTTTTAGTTATTTTAATAATTCTTATTTGGGGTGTTAAAAGTTTAAGTATGTATTATTGTATTTTATCTTCTATCATTATTATTTCTTTATTTTCGTTGTTTTTCTTTATTTATTTATTACTTATTTATTTTTACTTAAACAATTTTCATTTTTCTTCCTAAACAATTAATTATTATTATCATTATTTTCTTTCTCTTATTTTGTTGTTTGAATTATCGTAGTATGTTCATAGTGATTGGTAAGAAATATTTAATTAGTGGTTTATTTATTAAATAGTGGTATTTTTAACATGTTTGTTCATTTAGTAGCAATTTGTACCGAGTTTACGAACGGGAGGTACCTCGATTACCCTTTTAATTTCTTTTTATGTGCTCCTACGTGCTCCTATGTGTTTTTCTATGTGTTTTCATGTATCTTTGTGCTTATAATTTTTATCCATGTGTGAGTGTTTATTTATTTATGCCATGTTGTTTATTTGAATTTAATTTTGATTATTCAAAGAAATGTAATAGATAGGTAATATTCCATTTAGCAAAATTTTTGTATTTAGATAGTTTATGTGTTATCTATTTAATAAAAATCTTATGTATTTTAGATAGAAAATGTAATAGATAGGTTAGATAGGTTACCCTTCATTTTTATTTTTAGATTGTAATTAGGCTTTCCCGGTGTAATAGTTAGGGCTTTTTGTGTGCTATGTGCTTATGTGTTTTATTTGCTTTCTTTAGGACTTTGCATCTAGAATATCATGCTTCATGTGTTATGTGCTCCTATGTGCTATTATGTGCTTTTATGTGATTATTGCTTCAATATATGTTTCATTCATTTATTTGCTTTATTATTATATATGTGTACCGTCATCACACTAGTCCAACGCTAGTTGTGATTAATTTCGGTTTCTTCGCTAGTCCAACGCTAGCGGAGAACTTTTACAAAATAGGTTAAGTCCAATGCTAGGCCTTTAGGTCATTTTAGTATTAGAATCATTTCTCGCGTGTGCATTCCATTTCACACATATTCTTTCTTTTAGGCCTTTTCCATTTTGCATGATTTTATATATATATACTTTATCACTTATTATCTATTTTGAACATATGTTTAGTGCATAACATTTAGATTCCACCACACATAGAACCCTTAGGTCATTTGTGTGATTTGACTAGAAATAGTCATCTACTCACGTGGGAAGCGATGGCGTACATGTCGTTCCCCCCTCCGTGAGTAGGAACAGTTAGTCACGAGTCCATTAGTCTCCCGTACCCGTCATGTTGCATCCCTACTTTCTTTGTTCACTTACTATTTATATTACTATTTTTCTTTTCTTTGGCATTCCATTTTTGCATCTACACTCGTGACTCCATCGAGGTCTACATTCGGGTTTCGCAATTAATGCGATAATTCCGACTAAACCTCAATGAAACATTTCGCCCCTTAACGATACTCATCTTTAGGATTAGATTTGCATTCATATAGTTGCATCCAAATGCGATAAAATCTTAGGGTTATCTTAGGGAAAATTTAGACTAAACCTCGCAACTAGTTTCGGCTAGGTTGAAAGGGTGCCTTAGGCGCAGAGCCTTTGCCTTCCCTTTCTTCAACTGTGACTCCCGAACCTTTTTCTCTTGTTTTCAAAGACCTGGAGTCGTCTAAAAGGGTTTTTCTTGTTTTTCCTATATTTTTCAAAAATCATTTCTTAAATAAATCATTCTTAATTTTCTTACCTTTTATAAAATATTTTCGGGTGACTTGGTACACCAAAACTCAATACCAAGTGGCGACTCCTTTTTCACTAAAAAACCCTTTTTAGACTCTATTTTCGGGCCCAAAAATCGTCGCATTTTCAAAGTCCCATTTTAGGCCCTTTTTCTTTTATTTTTTAAAATAAAGCATTTCGTTTGTCACATTTTTGTCGAACTATCTTTTATAAAGTATCTTTCTAAAAATCATTTCTACAAAAATTTACACGCTTCCTTTTCCAATAAAATAAACCACATTTAATTATTACTTTTCCTTTTTCCCGACCCCACACTATATCATTACTTTATTTTCCTTTTTCGAAAAATGGGGCGCGACATTGCATATTGTAAGATGCCAACAATTATGGTAACCACATCCAAATCTTGGATTATGTTAGGGGTGGCAACGGGTCGGGTTGAGACTTGGGTATAACAGCCAACCCATCAACCCGAACCCAACCCACCAACCCGAAAATGCTTAACCCGAACACGACCCGAAACGGGTTGGCGGGTCGACCTGCCGACCTGAAAAAAACAAAAACAACTACTACTACTAACATTTTGTAGCTTTGTTTTACTTATTCACATTCAAACACAAATTTCATTAATTGGATAATTAATCAAGTAAATTGTAAGAAAAATTAAGAATTCTACTTAGGTTTATCAAAGTAAATTGTAAGAAAAATTAACTGCATTTTAGTGAGTGACTTTGATATTAGTATGTGCAAAAAATGTGTTTGATCATTTTTTATGTGTGTATGTGTGTGTTTTAATGCCTTTTCTTTCCTCTTTTCTTCAAAAAAAAAAGAAAAAAAAACTACCACTAACATTTTTTAGCTTTGTTTTACTTATTCACATTCAAACACAAATTTCAGTCACTGGATAATTAATGCCTTATTCCACTTATTCACATTCAAACACAAATTTCATTAATTGAATAGTTAATCAAGTAAATTGTAAGAAAAATTAAGAATTCTACTTTAGGTTTATGAAAGTAAATTGTAAGAGGAATTAAGTGTATGTTAATGAGCGACTTTGATATTACTATTTGCAAAAAATGTGTTTGATCATTTTTTCGTGTGTTTTAATCTCTTTTCTTTTACTTTTCTTCTTCTTCTCCTTCCTCTTTTTTTTTTTTTTTCGAGTTCGCGGGTCTACCCGGGTTGACCCGAACTCGACCTGTTTTTCTTCGCGGGTCAGTCGGGTTTGACCCACGAACCCGCGTACCCGCAAACCCCTAACCCAAATCTGCTATTTTCGAGTTAGGTTCGTGTCGGGTTTTCGGGTCGTGTTAGAAATTGCCACCCCTAGATTATGTATATAAATATTCTTATTTTAACATTTGTGGCTAACAATTTTTAACTACTATAACATGATCATAGAAAATGTTCTCGTAATTGCTTAACAGTCTTCATCTTACTTAAATTTAGAAGGATTATAGTGTTAGATTCTTAGATTTTAAAACTTTAAACTGTAAAATGAGTTTAAAGATATATTCAAAAAAATTACTGAAATAAGGCACCTAGAGAATATTACAAGTCCCCCCCCCCACTCTCTCTATGTGTAAATATGTGTGTGTATGTGTGTGTTAAAGAAGTAGAATATAAAATTATTCATTTCTCTCTCACTCACACACTCTCTCTCTCCTTTCTCTCTCTCTCTTTCTCTCTCTCACACTCAGATGATATGCCCAAGAATTAATGAGTAATCGCAATTTAGGTAAACCCATAAGTATTTTCAATTTCAATAACTAAATGAAAAATATATACATAAACATTTATCTCAAATAATTCAACTATACAATTTCAAATAAAAATTCAGATGTTTTAAAATCTACTTAATCCAAACTTATCTCTTATATCCCTTTCCTATTAATTATTTCAAACAATTTTATATATTGTGAAAATATTCACATTTCTTCATTAGCTTTAGAGAAAATTGCAGTTTTAGTACCCAATATTTAGGACATTGGTAGTTTTAGTCTCTAAAGTTTGAAAAAAAACAAATATACAAATCAAATATAGTATCAAATGTTTCAATTTTTTTTACTATATTTAGTCCTATTGAGGCAGTTTTAGTCCCTCAAGTTTGGATAAAAACAAATCTAGTATCAAAGTGTTTCAATTTTTTAGCACATTCAAATAGTCAAACGGCTTTTAAATGAATTTTCTAGAGCCATTGAAGAGCAAAACTTTGTCTTCAAAGTACGGTTTTAGAATTTTCTTTTAAAAGCAAAAAAAAAAGGAGTGACAGTGATGAGAGAGAAAGAGTAAAATAACTGATTGCCTGTTTGAAAATCTAAACTTTTTCCAAGTATATTAAATTTTTTCGTTTTTAAATTTATTTTTTAGTAAAAACTAATTACTCAAATTAACGTCTTTAATCATAACTATGGCAATTGAGATTTTTTTTCTATTTTTTTTTGAAAATTTGGTTACTGACAGTATCATATGACCGGATTCTAGTAAGATTTTAGCAAAACCGATTAATTAGACTAAATGTGCTGAAAAATTAAAATACTTGATATTAGAGTTGTTTTTAATCCAAACTTTAGAAACTAAAATTACCTCAATAGAACCAAATGTGTTGAAAAATTGAATCATTTGGTATTAGATTTACTTTTGTCCAAACTTTAAGAACTAAAACTGCCGATATTCTAAACATTTAATACCTAAACTGCAATTTTTTTTTAACTTTATCTTGTCACACTTATCCCTATTCTCTCTCCTATTTGGCACAACTTACGATAGAATATATTGCATTCTTCCTCTAATGGCTCATGCCCTCACAGTTTCTCTCTCATGTCTCTCCCTTTATATGTTTCTTCTATCCTACATTCAAAATTTTAATAATAATATACTTAAAGATAAAAGTAGTAATGTTGATATCTTTTCTTCTATTTAAATTTTTTATAGCAATAAAATTATTCATTTGCATTTTATTTTTATAGAACTCATTAATTTAGAATACTTGTTACATGGTTATAAATTAAATTTGTTATATTGAATTGTGTGCTTCCCATTAATTTTTCTTTCACTAATATGATTAATCTTTCTTTAATATTGCTGTAAAAAAATAAAATTTGTGAGTTGCTTATGTTTTTTGCGCTTTTATTTTTTCATTTGGAAGAGATGAGGGTTTGAAAAGTGTAGGACTACAAAGAGACTTAAAATAAGTTTTTTGAATTTGTGTTTTTTTAACTGCACATCGTCTTTGTTAATGAAATATCCAAGGTATAACTTTATTAATACCTAATTGTAAATATTATTTATTATTTATTTTTTAGAACTCAATTTATTATTAAAAAATAAATATTTGCATAAAAAATTATCCGGCAAAGCATGGAAAATAGATGTTATAAATATTTGCATAAAAAAATTATCCAGCAAAGCATGGGAAATAGATGTATTTCTTTTTGAACTTTTAGATTATTATATGTTTTTATACTATTTGTCAAAATTTTCCGTTTCCGAACAAGTATTTCAAAATATTATTTTATTTTCCTAAAAAACTACTATCCAACCACAACCATTATTTCCTCATTACAGAATGAGATATCCATTTACTGTTTGAGCGCTTTTATTCATGTTTCCAGTTTTGTTCTTTCTCTTTCCAAATTTTAAAATGTTTTTGAAAGAAAAGGGGAAAACAACCTTTTTTCCTCAATGTGTTGAATGTTGATAGTTCGATATTATTTCTATATTTAATAATGTTCTCATGTTCATCACATTAAGAACAATCAATGTTATAGAAAATTAAGAAAGATTTTTTTTTTCGAAAAATATTGTTGTGACGATTCATCACTAAAAAAAAAAATTACTACTTTCTTAGAAATTTACGAATATTTGAGCGAGTCGATTTAGGCTGCGTCACATTATCATGGCATTACCTGAGAAAGCATACCTTCAAATTGAACGAGGCAGACCAAAAATTAAACAAATGACTAAGCGCCACCAGTACAAGTTTGTACTCCCAGCAACATAGTGATATCCGTCAAGTATAATACCAAGTACTTTAACGTTAGACATAGTTTAAGACTTATTCATCATTCTGTTATTGGTTAACCATTTTCAAGAGATTTCTATGTATATAATTTTTTGGCTCTTACTAAATCAGCTAATAGGCCTAAAATGCTGAAAATGTCGAGCCTAGTCCAGTTTAAAAGATAATGTAAAAAACAAGATATTGTTGTCATGCATGCAAGATTGCCAAGGAAAGTCCAGTCCGAAAGATGATGTCATAATCCAGGAATTGTTGTCTTGCAGTATGCATGACAACAATTGCCATTGCCTGCTCTTTGGACATTAAATAAGTTATCAAGAGGTCTTTCAAACCATATTTTCATGGTTAACAATATGCCAATTCTATTGATTTACATACCATGCACAACGTTGTATCCTTCTCTTCCATTACAGTCAGAAGTTCTGCTTTTGTCTGTGCATGTTAATTTTCCTCGAGTCTTTAATTTTCTCACATTAGAACATCAACATTGAGGTGAAAAGAATTTGATACAAATTCAATACAGCAAACATGTTAATGGCCCGCAAATAGGATCTCGTCACAGGTCGGTTAACGGGAAAATCTTCTTGATTTCCCTTGTTCCTCCCTTTCTTTGAAGAACCTATCTTTAAAGAAGTTTTGAACGGTGATTTGTAAGAGATCAACAACTCTCCTTTATACTATTCTTGACTGAAATTATTCCTCCTTTTATTGAATTTGATCCTCCCTTTATATAGGCAAGGATTGCAAGTACAAAGAGTGAGAATCCTATTTCAAGAACACTAGCTAATAATGATAATGCTAACCCTAGATAAGAAGTTTAATGTTCCTAAATGATAAGGATAAGAAATGATAAAGATAAGTAGTGATAATACTAGTTCCTAAATGATAATAACAAATAAAATTTAAAAAAAAAAACAGAAATCCTAAAATATAAGAATGCAGGACTGGCTTCTTCTAATGCAGCTGTTTACGGCTGTTTTTCTTCCCAATAAAAGCATCCACAACAAAACAGAATTATACTTGATTATTTGTTATCCAGTATACTATTCCAAAGAATACAAACAGGCTAAAGAATAAGGAAACAAAAAATTGAAGCATCTTAACCGTATGCTGCAGGCCCAAACTTTAGACAGGTCTGATAAAACTACACAAGGTACAAGAATACGCCACAAGTATAAAGATTCAGAGAAAATGACCAGAATGGTTGACTCATACAGTGCAAGAATTTACAAAGAAGTGCTAGGCAATGAACCCATTAAAATAACGGTATTCCTGTCTTTAGGACTGTCATTATGCCCCAGGGACGTCTGTGGCGTTGCCTTCGAAAACAAACCAAACAATCCATGATTTGCATCTGCTGCTTTTCCTGCTGATTTCAAAGTGCTAAACACATCACTGGCAAAGCCATGTCTAATCCCAGTCGTGATCCCCTTAGCCGCCTCAGGCTTGAGACGGGCACCACAAGGACAAGTAACTAATCTTCTGAAGCAATGCCTATGGAAAACAGAGTCACAAGATCTACATCTCTCAACCTCTCCTTCCTGTAACATAAAATGGTGTCCATCAATAACATGATTATTAGTATATGCACGCATACATAAAATATTTGGTGATTTTCTTAAATTTTCTGAGAAGTGGGGCAAGCCAAGGTTGCTCAGAACAAACTTTGACGGTTTGAGCAGTGTTATGCAAATAAAGAAGAAATGGACTTTATACGCATTGATGAAAGATAATAAGGTGACATGCAATTTTATAGCAAGACCAGTCTTGACAAGAGTCATGCAGATCGACAATTGGTCAATCTGTTGCAGTTTAATCCCTGTAGACTAATTATCAGTCTCTACACATGACTAGGGCAAGAACCAAAAACTAATAAAAGAAAATGCACAATGCACAACATCATTAATACCCACCTGAAAAGGAAAAATGAGAGATGAAGGATCATTACAAGCCTGCCGAGCATTACATGGGATACCCGTATCGCAGCAAATGAGACATTGCTCTGTGATGTGTTCCTGGATTTTTTTGGAAACAGTTTCTACAATCACTGGTAATGCTGTAACAAGCAGATCAAACAGTATAAGAAATAGGCAATCCACATACTGCTACAAACAAAAGTATGGACGAGGATAAACTAGTCCCAACTAATACCTGACAATCCCAAGACAACTAGTAGGTTTCACCCAAATGATCTTTTGGGGATGGTTAGTTAGAAAATGCCCAAAGTACTGAAGGAATCATAAGATTCTAAAGCCAAGGTGGGAAAAGAAGGCAGCACCAGAAGTGTGTAGTGGTATGTGAAGCTGCAAGGTAAGAGGCAAAAGCAGTGGAGAGAGAAAATAGAAAACCCTGGGCAAATTCTGATCAGTTGGAGCCATGTGAAGCGGAGTCCAGTAGGAGTTTGCAATGTTAAAGACAAATTTAGAGGTATGCAATTATTCAGTAGAGTACATTCATAATTACTGAGAAATGTCATGATTATAAGTATGTTTATCTAAACTTCATGCTTTTTCTACAGTATATTTTTTTACAAATCGCATTACATAATAAACTTGTCTTGTAAGGCTAACCTGCAAACATGCCCTTGGAGAGATCAATGAGATCTCTGAGTGCAAAGAAGTCATTGCTTTCAAGAAGATATCTTCGAGATCCAAGACCTTTATATATGGACCTACGGACTGGGCAACGAACAAAGGGAAGCATAGCTCCTATCCTTTTTCTAACAGTTGTTACATGTTGTAATGCAGGGACTCTCGAGAATAGACGTGGGTTAACAGCACTGACACAAAGCATTGGCTGCAAGAGAAAAGTACAAAATAAGTGAGAATCCATTCTTAATGACATTTGTGTATCAATGTCGCATTGGAAGTGAATCATACATGTAATTCTCTGCTCATACATGCACCACAAATGCTTTTCCTAAAGCTGAATCTCTATCCTGACTAGAAAAAGAATGTTACCAAGTGCACTTGCAAAGATTCAGCACTTGTGTTGATTACGGAAATGGAATCAATTTCCCACTGCTAAGTTTTACGAATATTGATGATTGGTTATTCACCAAGAAACTAACTGAAGACCAAAAGAACACTATCACTAAAATCCTATTGCATCTACAACATTTCACAGTCTCTAATATTGGATCATGGAATCTTCCTGAGCAAGATTTACACGTTCATCCATGTGTCGGCGTCAGCAAAATCATAGTCTACTATCATAATATATAAAGAAAAAAGTGTGCTACTTTTAACAAATGTTTGTGAGTGCGTGTGTGTGTGCGTCTCTCAAAGAGAGAGAGAGAGAGGGAGGGGGGGGGGGGGAGGGAAGGGAGCTCTAGCACAAAAAATGAGAGAAGCAATCCTAACTTTCTATTCACTAAGGTGCTTATCTTTCATTTGAGAATATTTCTATGAAATCAAAATGTTCCACTCTCTGAAAAAGAATTTGTAGAAATTTTCTGATACCTTGTCATAAATAGATTCCAGATAAGATTTGGCAAGCTGTGAAACTGGGTATTTGGCAAAATCCCAAAGATGCAGAACTCTGGCAGGCAAAACAGCTGTATCATTTGTATGACATGACGAGCAGAATAACTGACCAGTGTATTCACAAATCCTGGGTTTGCCCCATCCAAGTGTCCATACAAACTCCTTCATTCGATTTGTCCCCTCATCAAAATTCCTGTGGCAACCAGCACAAATATTATGCTGAGCATTTATCATCTGTTTCACAGACTTGTAAGGTCGGATTTCAACTACAAGAGATATAGTGTTCCCCAGCATGGAAACATTCTCTATGTCCCTGCCTTCTGAAGAAAGTTCAGCTTTTGATGGGGACAAGAAACTGATCAGTGCATTGAGGGAGCTGGAGGAAATATTGCAGTTAAGAATGGATTGCAAACACTCCTGGATTAGAACACTTCTCTCCGCAATGACATCTGGAGAAGCATTACCAAAAATCTTTCTAGATTCTCGTTCTACAGAGGACCAAGGTGGAGGAAGAATCAAACCTTGGTCAGTAAACAGTTTCTTTAGTTGACGGTAGAGAGTGCAGAAATCACGATAGCGTTGTTCAATCTCCCACATTTCCTCTCCACTCCATGATCGTATTCTGTAGACCGTGTATTCTTTAACTCCAACCAGTCGTTCACTAAGTGAAACATCCCCTTGCTTCTGCCTTGCACCTATTACCTCTATTCCATCAATTCTCAGAGGAAGCTGAATCAGAGGGTAGGCATCATCTGTACCAGAAGTAGAAGCAGTAGAACCACCATCTCTAGAGGGTACAGGTACCTGTGGTTGATATACAGTCCTACCGTGAGAGAACCTAGAACCAGGATATTTGCCAGTATCAAGTAATATTTGTTCCATTTCCTGAACCATCTCATCATAGAACTCATTAGAATTCCTTCTCTGCATCACAATGTTAGTAAGAAAAGAAAAAGGAATGAGACGCCTTATAGAACAAAGACAAGAATGCCATTTAATCCTCTCCCAACCAAAGAAGAGGATGACGATGACCTTGAATGCAGGCATGCAGCAGGCAGGCCTGCAGTACACAAGGAAAAGCAGATTGATACCCCCGATTCCAGTGCCCTTAAAGGCAGATTGACACCCCAGATTCCAGCCCCCTTAAAGGCAGACAAGTGTCGACTACCAAGAGGAGAAATACAACGTAGCTAAATACACCAACGTCTAATGCCACTCACAAACTCCAACAAATTTGCATGCAATTTCAAAAATTAATATATCACAAAAACTGAACTACATATGAGTAAAAACTAGCTTTTTGCAGCAATAAACAGGTTTATCATGCTTTGTTTCCCTATATGTAAAAAGAACTCTTGTAGGCTCAGAAGAGTAACACTAAATGCTGATGCTTAAAAGAGTAAATATTACTTCTACTACTCAAATAATTTTGTTGATTTGACATAGGTTCAACATGTGTATGCATTTAACATGCTTCTGTATTCCACTTAGGTATCTATAAAGGGCAATACATAAGTTCTATAATTACACATTTGAAATACAGTGCAAACAAGGAAAAAAGCCAAAGAGGGCTCAAATTTCTGTTCAATGTAGGATAAAAAACAACTGACCTTAACAGGTGAAAAATGATCTTCGAAGTGATTGAATAAAACAGGAGAATTGTCCATGAATGTATTCCTATCCTTATCGGCCAGCAATGATGATGATGATGATGTTTCATTCTCCTTCAAAATTTTGTCCTTTCCATCCTCAGTACTTTCTCTTGAAGTTGAATAATATTTACTAACCACATTATCAGAAAGAGGGTCGCTACCCAAGCTTGTTTTCTCAGAATCCACAGGTTCCACACCAAGGTTATCATGATTGCTAGTTACTTGCCCCTTACTCGTACATTGATGCCCTTCTTCTATTTCAGAGTTCCCCATTTGCAATCTTATATGAGGTGGGAATTCTTCTCTTAGAGAATCCTGATCCATTCCATCTTTGTCATGTACAAAGCAGGTTTTGAGGGATTCTACCAATTGGCTAGAATCATTGATTTGGTTGTCTTCACCAACCATATCTTCCTCATCTCCTTGCTCTGCTTCACTAAATTTCATATGAGTCAAAGAGTTTGAAGTCGAAGCATTTACAAACTTTGCTAATCCACCATTGTCTTGGAGTTGATAGCTAATTCTTGGATTATCTACCAGCTTTTCCTGCTGCTCACTGAAACTGCAACCAGAAGGTCCAGTAGCAATGGCAGAAACAGAATCCATATAGCTAATTTCATCCCCAGCATTCTCATTATGAACTTGTTCCCTAACCATCACATTCACAGTATTTCCTGGTCCGGTAGCAATGGCAGAAACAGAATCCATACAGCTAATTTCATTGCCAGCATTCTCATTATGAACTTGGTCCCTAACCATCATATTCAGAGTATTTCCCCCAGTTACTTGCATGAAATCATCCCAATCATCTGAGCCAAATGCTATTGCTGAAGTCATAAACAATTCATTTTCGTTCTTACTAGGTCCTTCTCTACTTAAATATTGTACATCCTTCATACCATACGAATCAACCTTTGTCCCATCATCCGAACCAACTCCAAACATAGAATCCTCACCTTCAGAATGTTCATGCCTCGATGAGGTCTCGTCTTCATCGGAGCATATCCCAACATCCCCTCCACAATCTTCCAACCTAGACCCCTCAGGTAACCCTTCCAAGCAACCATCCACCAATTCAACACCTCTCTGAGACTTAAATTCCTCTTCCTTAAAGCCATTTACAGCCTCTGAACCATCTCCAATCTCCAATGATTCATTCAAATCATGACTAATCTCTAAGCTCCTCAAATTCCCTTCATCAATTCCCGCATTCACATTCTCTTCACTACCCTGATTTGCCCAAGAATCCAGATTTCCCACCAAACCAACGTCGCCATTATTCAAGAAATCATCTGGATTGTCATATAAACCATCCATTCTACTCGTCCCCAAAAACTCATCAAAATTTTCATCATCACTTCTCATTTTTCCATCAAAACATTCATTTCTTGAGCAACTACTACTAGCAGGGTCGCTAAAACTCGACAATTTCTTATCAACTTCAAAATTCTTTAAATTTCTATTTTCACCCCCAAGCTTGAAACTTTTCAAAGACCCAAATTCAGAATCAGCAAATTCATAAACCGAAGAACTGGAAACACTAGGGGTTCCCATGGCTGAGTTAGCACTACAATACCTCTCAAACTCGGATTCACCACAGGATGAGTACTCTGACGACTTGTCCTCTTCTCCATCGTCCGATTTCTGACCTTCCCAAGGCAGCAACTCATCATCCAACGGATCATATCCAGGCAAAGAGTCGACCCCAGAAGATAATTTCTCCCTGGTATCCGTCACCTCCATCAATCATCTGCAGCTTACCAAATGTAAACCCCCAAAAAAAAAGGAGTAAATTAAGCTAAAATATGATGAGGTTCTGTTTGGCTTCAAATTGAAGCAAAGATTTTCTTCAGCAGATTGAATAGAATAAAGGGTCTAAGATAATTAGCAGAAAGGACCTCGGTAGATGGTGGATTTGAGAATTGGAAATTCAAGAAAGTTGTGAAAAAAAAAAGGAACACCCAAAGGCTGGTATTATCTGAATTATAGACTCATTAAAAGTGTTTTATTTACTTATTATTCTTATTATTATTACTTTTTTGTTATAACTAGAAATTTTTGTTTGGAGGAATGTAGTAGTAGTATTAGTTAAAAGATGTGAATAAGCAATTGATAAGATCTCGTCTTTGTGTAAATAATTGGGTTCCAAGATTAATCATTACTTAAAAAGAATTATGACATACAATCTAAAATTTTGAAATTCTAATATTCACATTAATTTTTGAATTATTGCACAAACTACTTAAAATAAGATGGGAATAAATTTAAAATCTAAATAATTGGAGTCGAAATTGAATATTCAAGTGATGATGTACAATTTGTAGTTGATTTTATCGCACAAGTTTTCTGACTTATTGCACAAATTGCCAACGTGGAGCGGGGCTTAAAGGGGTTAATGTAGTTAAAATCCAATGAAGTATCACAAAAGAAACTGCCTGTGAGGAATACTTGTCCAACCTACCGGTCCACTCCAACCCGAGACATCAGCCCCATCCTTATGGTAAGAATTACTCAAAAATGATTTAAGGCAGTATTAAGATTATATCTGTCGCACACGTATGTGTGTGAGTATGTATGTTTGTATGTATATGTATGTATCCATGCATGCATGCATGATGCATGTATGTATGTATATGTATGTATACTTATATGTATATGTATGTATATGCATGTATTTGGTTATGGTATAAAGTTAAATCAGTTTTGTACTATACAAAAAGTTAATTGTTGAATAAGAATAAAGAAGGCGTGCTTACACGAATTGTCAATTTAATTTACAAATAGACAGGCTCATATGAGTTGTTAAAATTCTATGTGTTCTTTGCAAATTTGTTGTATGCACCATAGAAGTTTTTGTATATGTATGCATGTATATGTAATGTATGTATACATATGTATATGTGTAGGTGTATATATATGTATGTGTATATATAAACACACATGTATATGTATGTCTATATGTATGTATGTATCATAGTCTTTCATATTTCGACACACAAAGGGTAACCATGAAGTTTGGAAGAGATTTTTTGTACCTCTTGGTATGTTATTAGACACTAATGTGATTTGCCCAGCTTGTTATTTTTTTTTTAATTTCCTTTCGAATTGAGTTTTATTTTAAATGATAGCATAGACGCATTTCTAGGTTTGCTTGCTGATGCCAAACTCTTTTTTTTTATTTATTTAAATACCAACAACAATTATGACCTTTATACTTTGAGGTTCTAGTTTTTACCTTTGTGAATTTGGAAAAATTTTGTCAGATAAATGGCATATTCCATATATTATGTGTAGGGGCCAAAAACACAAGATTCTACATGTGAATACGGCACCCAGAGAAATTTAAAATATACACGAAAACCCATTAAAGCTTACCCAAACAATTCTTAGTCTGCCAGGCGTGCATGAAATGTTGGTTATTAGAAGTTGAATGGTTCAACAAGCTAGGTTGAAAAGATGATATTAAGCTGTGGTAAATAATCTCATCATTTATCAGAAGTATAATAATAATAATAATAATGATAATAATAATAATAATAATAATAATAATAATAATAGCAAGGATAATGATAATGATAATAAGAAAGGAAAAATTAAGAATAGATTTATTTTAGAAATACATGATTGGTGTTAGCATAAGAAATAATAAGATGAACAATGGAAAGTAGTAAACAATCTAAAAAAAATGAAGATATTGCAGTTGATAAATTTTAGCAAAGTATTTACTTTATCATAAAATATACTATTTAAAATAAAAAATTTGAAAAAACAAAAAATACAAGGGAAGCTATCAGAGTGTACTCGAACACAAATTTTAACACAATTATGTATAATAGATAACAAGGAAAGTGCCCTTAAGTGTACTTAGTGAAAAACATTCCAATCAAACTTTGGTACAACCTCTAAGGAGCTGTTTGGTCCAAATTGATTAATCACTGTCACTACAAACACCATTACTCTGTATAGATTTTGACGATTATTCTAATATGTTTAGCTTAGTAGTAAAATAAATATCACCCTCTCATAATGAGTTTTGATAGAAAAATCGTTTGAAATAATCATCGAGACCTCATTAATTACCAACAAGATAACACTCATTCTCTTCTTTGATTCCTCTTAACCAAACACCCCCTAACAATATAGTGTTCTTTTTAGCCTCACAAAATAACAAAAACATTTATTTATCAAAATCCATAAATGATAATTCGTCCAATTACTTTTTGATGCCAATTATGATTAATTAAAACTATAAAAAATTAAGCAGTTTAGAATTGTTAAAATAATCAGTTGAATTATACCTTTTAATTTGTGTGTTCCAAAAATCTAATCAGCAACTCTTATTTTCTCCTTTATTTTTTGTCTTTCTTAAACCTTAAAAATTACTAAAACCCTTAAAAATCCCAAACACGCCTTCCAAAACCCTCCAACACCGCACTCAGCCTCCCAAAACCTCCCAAAACCCCCCAAGCAATCACAGTCGGCCATGCCAACCACCACAGCAGCTGCCGCCGGCGCAGTCGGTCCAGAAGCGGCGGCGGGTTTAGAAGCTCTCCGCGAGCTAAAATCCACCCACCCACCGTTATACCTCACTCCATCAAAAGACCTATCTAAAGCCGCTCGTTTAGCTTCAGAATATTTATTCTCTTCTCTCAAACCTTGCACCCCAAAATCTCCGTTCACTCACCTTTTAGTCGATGGATTTGATGCTGAGCAAATTTGGCAGCAAATTGATCTCCAATCACAGCCGTTGATATCCTCCCTTCGTCGCCAAGTTAAGAACTTTGAGAAAAATCCGCAAGAAATCAGGAATTTGTTTAATGTAGGTGAAAATGAGAGAAATAAGGTTGATATTGGTAGTAATGGTGATGAAAAGAGAGATAATGAGGAGGGTTTTGATGGGTTTGAGGACGAGGAGATGGAGGGGGAGGAGGAGGAGGAGGAGGAGGATGAAGATGAGGAAGAGGAGGAGGAGGGAGACGACAAGAGCGATGAGGGGAAGGAGGAAGATGGAGGAGGGGGAGGGGTGGAGGATAAGTTTTTGAAGATAAAAGAGTTGGAGGAGTATTTGGAGGAGGATGAGGCAAGGGAGTATGGGTTGAAGAGGAAAGACAAGAAGCATGGGAAGAGGAACGAGGAGGAGGAGGAGGGGGAAGAGGAAGAGGAAGAAGAGGATGAGGATGAAGAGGATGATGATGAGGAGGATGATGAGGTGAATGAATTTATGGATATTTGGAGCATAATTTTTGGGGAATTTTTCATTTTTATGGGACTGTTAATTGTGTATATATGTCCCCCCCCCCCCCCCCCCCCCCGCCCCCCTCCTCTCAATCTAATGGTTTATTGTTTTACCTATTTTTGTAGCTTGGAGTTATGGGGATTGATGATGGAGGAGATGATGAGAGTGGTGAAGAGTTGGAAAATGCCAGGTACTGATTTCCTATGGTCTATTGTCAATTCTGTATTTGTTGCTAGTTGTAAATATGCATGTTTGTTTTGTTGTGTCTGTAGGATTAGGAGACTCAGTAATGGGTGTAGATTATGTAGGTCTAACTTTCTGTAAGTCATTTGTTGCAAGTTTAAGTAAGAAAAGGAACTTGACAAAGTGGTAGAGCAGATATTAGTTTTTCATGGGTAAACTCTTTGAGGTTTGGTGGTTTACATAATATGCAGATGTTAACTTGTAGTTTCTGGACAGAGAGTGGAGTTTGTGTTATTAAACATTGTGCTGGAAGTAAAATTCCATTAATAACATCAATCTGTTACCCGTTAGAATTTAAGAATGCTGGACACAAACATCTTTTAGGGTGTTTCACTCCTTACATCATTATTATGATGATTGAGTGATATCTCCTTTTGAATCTCAATCAAAACTTCTAACTGAAGATCAAATTGATGAGTTGAACAAATTAAAGAGGGAGAAAAAAGAGGAGATTCATTTTAGATTCTTTGGAATGTATTTATATTTGTTTAGCTAAGTGGCTTGGACTAGGACAATCATAAAGGCAACAACTGTATTAGATTTGGGTAATCTGCATACAGACAGTGTTCCAACTCCTAGATGACAAGGGAAAAATAACCAACACAACCTGGTTCAACAAGTTGTATCCTTCGCCATTGGAAGGAATCTTAGAAAAAATTTATGTGTCTCAATAAAAAATTTTGTGCTTCTAGTTAGATTTCTTTCTTTCTTTCTTTCTTGATTTTTGGCTAAGTTGAATTCCATGTATAATGGGGACATCTCATGAACGAAAAATATGAGGCATATGATGTAAAATGTAGGTTATTCTACCTTTCTCTTTAATTGTTTCTTACGTTAATGTTCGAGAACTGTTGTTGCAGCATGTCATATATTGTTTATTTAGCTGTCGATGTTCTTGTTTCTCATGATAAAAGACCCATGATTCTTAGAGAGATTCCTTTTGTCATGACTGGTGAGAAAAAAGAAAGAGAAACCTGAGAGTTCTTTCATGCAGGAGTTAGTGTGAGCCACGCTGCTGTAATTCTGGTGCATTGAATGATGATTGGGAAATGAGAACATCGATGCCATATTTCTACCTTATTATTGAAATCTGGTTTTAAGATTAACATACTTAGGTGCAAAATGGGTGAAATTGTGGTTAGAAATTGCCAACAAGAATTGCTTTACAGTCCAGTCAATCTACCATGCAAATATGGAAGCATTTTCCTCTAAGCTAGTGAATCAATAATCATCCACAATTTGTTGCTGAATACCAAATTAGTATCCACCCTGGACTGTTCTACAATCTTAATGCTTATATACTCATGGCCATTACACTAATAAAATAATAAAGCAGTGGTTTTCTTGGCTTCAAGGCAGCAGGAGACTCCATAACAATTGTATATTCAATCCATCATTAGATAAAATTTGCTCAATGCTAGGAAAAGCAAAACTGCAGCTGAGATTGCTGGCTTTATGGATGTGAGCATGCAAATGAGTAAAAAAGTTAAAGGTTACAATTTTTTCATGAATACTAAATAGCCGATGGCTAAAACCTTGTAGCCAGTATAGTAAGAAGGATCCTGTTCATTTCAAATGAATTGCTGTCCCCAGGTGACATATTTGGCAACCAGCCCAAGCACTCATTTTATATATCATATTATTTTTTTTTTTAAACTCCAGTTTTTGTTCTTTTGCTTTGCCTACTTGCACACACAAATGAACACATTTGCTGTCTTCTGGGCGTGTCTGTATGTGTGTTTCTGTCTCTCTCTCTCTCACACACACACACACGCACGCGCGCGCGCACTCACTCATGTGCACACCACAAACATGTGAAATTGTGAGCTGGACACACATTAGCCTCTTTTTAAGACAATTTAAAATTACGGCCCATCCTCTACTTGTCTTCTCGAACTATTTAGCCATGTTATTCAGTCACCAAATGAATTTCTGATCCCTAGCCCGTGGTCTAAATTCCAAACTCCATCTTCATGTAGCTATGTTTTGTTTGCATGTAAGCATGAGATGAAGCCCAAGAGGGTATTGGGCACTCTGAAAACCTCTCAACTGGAAGCTTGAAGGGCTTTTTAGCTTGTCAGGATTTAAATGTTTAGATGCTAATGTAAGCTGTCTTTGTTGTTAGTGAGCTAATTATTCTCCTCATCCCCCTTTTCTGAAAGATACTATGGATTCTACATCTGTCAAAGAAGAAGCTGCGAAATTTTGTAAAATTAAACAGCATGGTTGTCAAAGGCGTACACATTGCGTGCTGTAAGCTTTGGGACTACTTATCAATGACTTGTTTGCTTGTGTGCATCAGCTCAAAGACTGAGCCATCTGAGCAGTCGTCCTTCAATAGATTGGTTTACATGTTCTTTTACATGCTTATTCTTTTGACCTACGAATTAACCTTGATTGGATGCCAGATTTTATCTGCGGTAACACTGTCATTGGATGCGTAAATTGCATTAAGGAGATTAAGTCTATAGCCACACTCTTCTTCATTGTAACTTACGAAATCTGATTTTTGTCACTATAATAAATGCATGATCTGCCTATGTTTTTTCTCTCTTCCAATTTCCTGTTTTCTTCTTTGACTGCTCTAATTCTCTTCTTCTCTTTTTCTTTTCCGCAATCAAACTGATGCTTTTCTTGTTCGTCTTTTATAAATAATTTGGTTCGCCTGTTCTTCTGTCTCTGTTCTCTTATTTCTTTCCTCTATAGAGATACTTGTCTCATTTTTTTCTTTTTTCCCCCTTAATTCTATGTTTCTCCAAAAGGATTGCCTCATGTTTTTCCCCTCAGTTCTATGTTTCTTCAAAAGGCTTACTGAATACCTTATTGGCCTTTGGTATCATGTTTGGATGACAGATTATATCGTAGGCTATTAAGTTATGATATAGGACCCTGCTTATTGCTTTGCTTGCTTGTTCATGGAATTTTTTTAATTTAAGGCCATCAGGGAGTTGAGTATAATTCTAGATAGTGTGCCATAAAGACTTTACTTTGTTATGTTCTATCTTAGCCTTTAGGAACTTCCTTTGTCATATGGTGCATTTCTTCTACTTCTCTTTATGCATGTTTATATGCAAACACTTTCGACAGCTCTCATTTCTGTATCTGCCACCTCTAGATATGACGACTTCTTTGGTGCTAAAGGGAAAACGGGTCAGAAGAGAAAATCTAAACCTCTTGATGGGTCAGATATCATAGACATGGATAGAGAATCAAGTGGAGAATCAAGTGATGATGAAAAGAATCAGGTAAGTAATTGGATGTTCTCTTACCAAGAGAAAAATCCAAGAAAAAACGAAAAATTGCTTCACTAGCATTTTGTCAGTAAGCTATATCTTGCTGTCTTGTGTGTTATGTTGTTCCTGTCAATAAACTATATGTCTTGCTGGTGTAGTATGCCATTTTCAATTTTAGTCATTTGTTTTCCTCTTCAGTCGCAGAAGAAACAGAAGCTTTCTACTCATGAGAAAGAGCTTGAAAAACTGCGTTCTACGATAGAGCAGATGGAGAAAGCAAACTTGGAACCAAAGACCTGGACTATGCAAGGGGAGGTATTGTTGTTACTTTAGTGTTATTATCTTCCTTCAAGATCTTGTGTAATGCATTTGTGCATGTATTTAATTCTGGAAGTTATGGTCTGTGATAATAGGTAACTGCTGCTAAAAGACCAAAGAACAGTGCATTAGAAGTTGATCTTGATTTTGAGCACAATGTGAGACCTGCCCCTGTAATCACAGAAGAGGTTACTGCATCCCTGGAAGAATTAATTCAGAAGAGGATACTTGAGGTGAATTAATCTTTTGGAATATCAAGTTGTTGCTTTTTCATTTCTTTCAAAACAATTTACATCTTCCAATGATTTTGTTGGAGCTGCTGTATTTTGACCATCAAAAAAGAACTATAGAAGCACTATTCTCCATCTCTCTGTTTCCTTTTTCTGTCTTTAAGTTTTTCTTCTTGGGCTTGTCGTTGTGTGAAGTTTCTGGAATTATAGTTTTCTGTAACTTGTTAACAACCATGTTCAATGAAGGGATAATGTCTACTCTATTTGGGTTTTTATGATCCATAACTATCTGAATACATGTTCATGCATAAAGCCTACAACAGTATGTTTGTGACTTTCAAAATGAGAAAGGATGTATCAGTACAAGTCTTGTACTTTATTGTCATGGGGTTTGTGTTGTCTCAGTAGGAGTAAACTGCCTCGTTCCTATACTAAGAACATATAAGTTCAAGGAATTGCTGTTGATGTTCAGCATCTCTGTTGAAGTTCTAATGCTCAATACCTGTTGTATGTGTTATTAGGGGCGTTTTGATGATGTTCAGAAGCCTCCTACTTTACCATCCATGGCTCCAAGAGAAGTCAAAGAATTGGTAACCGAATTTCCTTCAATTTTCTTCTTTCTTCTAGGTGGTTATATGTTGTAAATTATAACTTCCTTAAGCAAGTTATAGTAACATAAGAACCTGTGTTTTCTTTTCTTGTAATCTGCAGGACGAGAATAAAAGCAAAAAGGGACTTGCTGAAATTTATGAGGTAAGTATAGCTGACGTTCTTGTACTTTTTTATGTATGTTCTAGAAATCTGTTGGCTGCTTTTGATACTCTAAATGCACAGTTTTGCCTCATGCATCTTCAGTCTTTTGTTGATCTGAATTCTTTCTTTTATGTGTTTACAATGATAAATTTGTCCCTTTCCTATCAATGCAGGAAGAATATGTCCAAAAGTCTGGCCTGGTTTCAACGGCGCTTTCAATCTCAGACCAACAAAAGAAAGAAGTATTTTCTTGCACTTCTTCGTAATAATATGACTTTGATCCTTCATGACCTCTGTTCAGCTTGTCTGCCATTTGTCTGTGTTGATGCATATCTAGATACGATGTGTTGTGTAGTGAGATGATTATTTCAGCTTTTTTAGAGTCATTTTTCTTTTCGACAGTTTATTGTTGTTTAAACATTGCGTAGTGACTCTTGTTAGATAAAAATTATGATTTGTTGATGACTACAGTTATTAAGTTAAATATACCCTAATTTCACCATCTTTACACTTTGAGGCGTAGGTTCTAACGAAAGCCACAACTTATGCATAGAATGTAGAGGTGCACATCATAGGTTCTGGTGCATGAAAGAACACTGTACCTTCCATTGTACAAAGTGGAAAAGTTTGAAAGTTAAAGATGATTTGAGTTTTCAGTTTGTGTTTATTCTCTTTTTTCTTTTCCCCTTTTTTGGTGCATCCTCAGGCTGGTATGCTGTTCAAAGAACTGTGCTTAAAGTTGGATGCTCTATCACATTTTCACTTCACTCCAAAACCGGTATGATCTCTGCTACTAGTGCATTATCATGTATTGTGCAGAAACAAATTCTTGCTACTTACCCATGGATCTAATGGGGGATAGGTCATAGAAGATATGTCTATACAAGCCAATGTCCCTGCACTGGCTATGGAGGAGGTAATCCAGTCAACTTTGATGGCCCTGAAATACTTTTATTGTCATTAGTCGATTGGACTGGGCTGAAATTAAAGTTATCTACTTTTGTTATGGTAGATTGCACCATTGGCAGTCTCTGATGCAGCCATGCTGGCGCCTGAGGAAGTTTTTGCTGGGAAAGGAGATATTAAAGAAGAAACAGAGCTAACACAAGCAGATAGGAAGAGGAGGAGAGCAAAGAAGAAGAGAAAATTTAAAGGTGAGATTTGCATATCGTGATGTGTAATCGAAAGCAAGTAGGTCAAAGTAACGGATATACTGAAACTTTAAGGTCAAGTGTTGATACGAGAAGAACAGATTCACAGGGTGCATTATCTCATAGTTATATTTTGCCACCTCTTTTAAATGTTTTGTTTTTATACTTGCTCTGAGTTGGCTAACTGATTATTATTATTATTTTTTTTCATATCCATGTGTCAAGATCATAATAAGACTTCCTTTTAAAAGCATGGAACTTCCTTTCAAAACCATGCTGCCTGATAATAAAGCGTTGTAGTTTAGGGCACTGGTTGATCACGGTGGATGTTGCATATTGCTGGAATCTACTTTGGAGTCTTGACCAGTTTGTCTTTTTCCCACAGATGTTGAGTTTGATAGAGGCTCTTCTGATTTTTTTCGTCTTTAGGTGATATTTGCACACAAGAGGAAGTTCTGTGCTTTCACATATTCCCTCTTACTTATTCTCCTCCTTTTTTCTTTATCCCTGTTTAGTCCATAAAACAACTCCATTAAGATAACTGGCAAACACTTTTGCTAGTCATCTTCGTTAGGGGTTTAAATTGAAGTCAGTTCTTGAGAGTCCTGTAACTCTTTATAGGAAATAATATGTCTGTGTCCTTTGATCTTGTGTACTAAGAGCTTGCCGTGTTTCAGCTTGAATTATTTTTGTGAGATATACTGAACATGTTGACGAACTATAGGATAAGATATTGTTGCTTTTGGATGTGATGGGCACATGAATTTTAACCTAACCATTTGTAAGTCCTAATTCTGTTTTCTGGGGTGTGGTGCGTATCGTGAAATGATATATACCTTTGACTTTTTGATTCATACAATCCACTTATTATTTTTGGTCTTATTATTTGGGCTTGCTACTTTCCTATAAAAACTTGATGTGTGATAACTCATGGTAGAAACCTATCATTACCCAAATATCAAATGAATGCAATGCTGCATCCTTCCTAATTATCTTTGATTGAATGTGCAATAATTTCCTCTTCGTGACTCTTGTTTGGACAACAATATTACAGCTGTGGCAGCAAAAAGGATGTCAAGGAAAGCACAAGAAGGCTCATCACAAAATCATGTTGATGGTGATCACTCTGTTTTAGTCTTTGATTGATTTTTCTTTTAAAGTCAAGTTTCTCAGTACTTCTCTGCTCTTGATTGCAGGTAATGAAGAATCATGAATTTAGATAATATTTAAGAGAGGCCTATCTTTGCTACCGCTTTAAGCTGGTGGCTTCATTTTGAGACTGCAATGAGGTCCCACACCTGTGCGCTTGAGGGCGGTCTTTTTTCTGGGTCCTTGTGGTAATTTACTCCTTCTTAAAGGAGTTAAAACAGTTTGGACATTTTGGTTAGAAACATGGCATTGTAAGTTATGAAGCATCAATTTGTAGCGTGTGTTCTTTCTTTCTTCTCCCTTCTCTTTCCCCCTTTTTTGGAACTTCGGAGTAACATTTCTGCTAGTGTTAAGCACGGAAAAAATGTGATTGAATCCATTGGACATTGAGAAGCTGTAAATATAGAAAGGAAAAACTATGGATTATTATTTACCATTTTAGTGGAAACTTCCTCTAAGATTGATATACACCATTTCATCTGCTACATTAAGAAATAATTGTAGGATACTCATTAATCAAAAATTGTTCAACACGGGCCGTGTGTTATGAAAGTTCTCCGCATACCAGTAGAATACAGAAGGAAAATGGCAAAATTATTTTCTTTCCATATTATCCTTCTGCAATGTGCAGTAAATTTTGTCCATATCACGAAATAAAAGAACAAAAGGGGAGGCAGAAACGGCACCATAAATTCTCGTTTTGTAGTAAAGTAGAAGTACTTCAGTGTGCCAGACAGGTACTTTAGACATGAGGAGCTTAATTTCGTGATTAAAATAAAAAGCAAACACAATTACAATCTCATTTAGACATCTCTTTATGCTGCCAACGCCAGATAATTAATCATATCGATCCAAAAATGTGTTGGGCCAGTGCCACTGCTCACAATGGATTAGTTTGGTTTCTGTTTTAGCAATTGAGTGCTTCTTAATCCGTGCTCAAAATTTTGGACCGAAATCTGCAGATGCTTGCAGAGAAATAGACTTAATGACACTTGTTATAACATTCTCAAAGCTTCATCTTATTCCAGGTCAATACATTTATGAAGCTCATATATCATTATTTCTTAATCTTCTTCTACTAGGAGTCGATTACCAGGAGATATAGTGTTGGTATTCCTAGTGTGCTTAGTTGTGTTGTTGGTGGAGATGATGAGAATTAATCTGGTGGCTATGAAGGTGGGAGGGGTGATGATGACGGTGGAGTTGGTGAAGATCCATTCTGTCGCCATTTTCTGATGCTTTAGCTATCTCAGGCCACCCTTTAGACGGATTTCGTGTCAGTTCGAGCAAGGACTCCCTAACATGATCTGCTTGGAGCATTTCACTGTCCTTTCTCTGAAATCAAGAATAGTAAAAGGGCAAAGGTTACATATACCTACTTCTCCAAAAATTGAAAACTGAAATACAACTGAAAATCAGAAATTGAAGTGGATCCAATTTTCTAGCAGTAACATTGAAGTGAAGCATAATCTTTTTGAATTTCTTTCAAGTATACCTCCACTTTGAAGATATATGAGACCAGACACGTATGTCTGGTTGCATTCACATTTGTAACTTCTAGGCCGAGTGAATTTAAAGCCTCCATCAGCCTTACAAATCCACCAGGCTTGTGCTCACAAAATACCTTGACAAAGAACTCATTCCCATCTAGTTGCGTAACTTCCACTTGTGGCTACAATACATAATATCTTTGTAAACTATGTGTTACAAAAAAAGAAAATTTGATCTTGAAATCATTAAAATATCTGAATATAGATGCTGTTCTACCTCCATTTGCTGGACCTTGTCAATGGTATTGTCTGCTTCCAGATTTTGATTCAACAGGTCACTGCCACCATTACTGGATTTTACCTTATGATATCCATTTGAGATATTCTCATCTTCAGATTTAGTTCCATAGTTCATCCCATTTTTCTGAAATACATTTGGTTGGAGAATGTTGTGATTATTACTTATTGCAGAGTTCTTTGGATCGTCATCATCTGATTTCTCTTCAAGCTCATTCTGTAGATCTTTAACCTGCTTTTGTAACTCTTTTACATACTCGATTGCATCCCCAAGAATGGAAGCTCTATCTAACTGAGACAAAAAGTCAAATCAAGACTAAAAGAATTATTGATGAATAAGTCAAATAGATACGCAGTCAGAACAAGACTAAGATCAGAATATTCATGCTGTTTTAGCATGAGCTATTTGTGAGGGTACTTTTTTTGATTCTCTGATTTATTAATTGCAGTCATTGGTTTAGGTACATGATTATTGCTCGAGTCTGTTACCTTCGAAATTTTAGGGACCAAGGCACGAAGAGCATATAGCCTATCGTTAAGCTTCTTCCTCCTCTTCCTCTCCGCCATTAGATTTTTAGATTGAGGCCCCTTTCCAGTTCTCCTTCGATACTTGCCATCATCGTCGTCGTCGTCATTTGGATCACTGTCAGAGGCTGAATTTGATCGACCATTCTCCTGTTTGTAAGAATCATTTTCATTACCATGATCTTCCTTATTAGATGAGGGTTCCATCATTTGCATAAGCATGCTCCCTGAATGGCTCATCACGTGCTTCTGCACTGCATCCATATCATGGATTCCATTTTCTGTGGAAGATGTAAGAGCATTTAATTCATGTGTCCCATCGAAGAACATAATATCATTCTTGCTTCCAGCATTGTCTGAAGTGTAAATAAAAGGTTGTGTAAAATTCATTGGAGAATGATTCAAATGGATTCCATCCATGGAGATATCACAAAGCAACTCCTGATTTTGTTTCACAGTTGTGGGATTAACTGTCGATTTGAATATCCCCCGGAAGTCCTTTTCATCACTTTCATCAGTTGCTAGATGCTTTAGTGAGGCATCATGGAATTCATTTACGTTAACCGAAAAGCTTGAATTAGTCGTTTCAGAATGAATCATTATTGCTTGTTGCTCAAAAGAGATATTGCACTGTGCTATAATAAATTCTATAATTTGCTGATCTTCAGGCACCTGTAAAAGAAACACGAAATATAATAATACATTCTAGAACATACATTCAACAGGAAGAAAATGATCAATATGCATTTATCAAGTCATCATGCATAGCATCATGTTGAATAATGTTATGCTTCTCTAAATCAAATGAAATGGGAGGAAAATAGAGAAAAGAATTTACTTGCTTAGCAACAAACAATTCAACCAATCCAAATGGCACTGGAACCAAAACTCTTGTTCCTATTGATTCCTGAAGTCATATCACCAAAACATACATAAGTTATTCTACAGTAGATAGGCTTCATCTGGTGAAGTGTTAGAAGAAAAGAATTGTTAGTTTAGGACAGAATCTTACTTCAGAGATGGTCGAATCCAAGTTCGGCGAGAAGTTCAACCATCTGGCTTGGTTAGACATCAAAGTCTCTGCATATATGCTGCAAATTTTCCATCTTCCAGTAAACTAGTTGATCATATAAGTGAAAAGTGTAAATAAACATTAAGTCTTCAACAGGAAGCCTTACCCTGAGCCTGAGTCTAGTGAAATTGAAGATGGTAGCTGCGCTAACAAATCACAAGCTTTGGTTCTTGGATGCTGAAAGACGACATCTCTGCAAGGAAGGGCAGAAGAAACATGGAAAAGTGCTTCACCATTATGGATATCCTCAGTTGCAGCACAACAGCAGTCCATCCACTCAAGAGACCTATAATAGAAGTACTAATTTTGTGACAGACAGAAGTGCAAAAGGCTTTCTATGGTTACATCGTATAGGTTAAAACAGATAATACCTTTGGTCTTCAGTCAACCGCCAAATAACAAAATAATCCCAACTTTTCAAGCCCAAAATGGGCCTTAGCCTCTCCGCGAAATTATGCACGATAGTCATTTTACCTGTCATAGAACATCAATCAGAAAAGCAGACAGAAAATCATGTTCAAGTGCATAATTGATACTGATTGCTTATGTCATCTTCCATACATGACAAAGAAAAAATCGTCAGAGAATCAGAAGATAATGTCAATATGAATAAAGCATTTGACAAATCATATAATCTTGTGAATCGTTTTCCTTTTTCTTGTGGGGCTTGTATAGAAAAAGGAGAGTTTGTGTGTATGTGACAAACACCTCTCCGATAAATCTGCCTTGTCTTGCTTGTATTGTCTTTGGTGCTACGTCTTTTGACTGAATAACAAAGGGAAGGCACAAGGAAACAAGAAAAACAAATAAATATGAAGCATAAAACAGAACACCACAAATCCATAAATTTTCAGTTGAAAGTGATGTTTAACTGATGCATTATCCCATATGCCATCATCATTCCAAGAATCCCATCTCAGAAAATTCAAGAAAGGATACTTTATTTCTACTTTTGGAGTTTATATTGGAGTGCTAAAACAATGGAAGCAATGAGATCACTTGTCTCCTTTAATCTGACAGTCCTTATATTTTTCCCTTTCAATATATTTTTGTAGAAACACAGTTGGCTGCTGTTATATTGGTAGGTAAACAGCAGCTCATGCATGACAAAGAGAGAAACTTGGGTTCGTTACAACTTACAAATTAGAAAGAAGTGCTCAAAGCACAAAGGAAATGAGAAAAACAATACATGGTTTTCGCCTTTTTCACATATTTTTCCTTTAATTTCATATATACGTTGGCACGTTATAGCGATCAAAATTGTTTGTTAGTAGCATATACTGTAAGCAAAACTGCTATTTTTAACCCATGAGTATATTTACTATTTGTTGGGATCATGCAGGGCCGTCTTGCGTGAGCTATGATGATGGCGTAAAGGCTCTAACTACCTTGAAAGTTTTTCATTCGTTTCAATATGACACTCTTCCATAGCTCAGGTACTACCTGCTGGAGATCAGGAATCGTACGCTGCCTACCTGCTGGAAATGTCAATTTGGGGGCTTGGGCTCGCAAGTTGGCCATTCCATTTCGGACATGTTGGAGGCGGTATAATTGATTAGTGAAAATATATAACTATTCAGTAAAAATATGTAACTGATCAGTTAAAATTTACAATCACTTCTCCTTCTAAAACGATGTCGTTTTTTGGTTTCTAATTTGTTCGTGTTAACCTAATCTTAGTCATCTATTGTTGACATTTTTAATCTGGACCCTAAACTTTTTGAAAATGAAAATTGTGACCATCAATTTAGACTCAACAATTGGCCTTTTTTCTTTTTTTAATTTCGTTTTAAGTGCACTTTGTAAAGTTTCTACTCTCCATTTTGTAGAACAAGAGGAAGAAACCAATAAATTAACCAAATCTTATCACCATGTTTAACTTTAAAGATATTTTCAATTGCCATTTTCTTTCGGTCCTGCTATAGTTATCCTTCTCCCAGAAACATCCTCCATTGCTGGTATATATGTTTATAATTGTGTCAAGCAAATCCAAGAAACATCCTCCATTCAGTGTTTTAATGAAAAATAATGGACTAAAGGGCATTTTACAGCTTCCCATTTTATAAATAAATGGTTTTACACTCTTAAATGAAGTGATCTTCAATTTAATTACAGGCCAGCTTGGTTTCTTTTCAAGACCCAAAAAAAAAAAAAAAACTTTCCGCAGTTTGTGGTTTTAAAGCATTATGATGCCAAAATGTATAAGATTATACTCTTTTATGGAACAAAATAAGTGAATTTTAGTTAGCTTGAGTTTATTTAAATGTTAAAATTTTAAAAACAAAAAGTTGTATGTCCTTTTTTTTTATTTGTTGGGGTTTTGGGGGTTGGAAGGGGGGGGGGGGGGAATTGGTAGTGTGAGAGGAAGTGCTTATTCTTAAGTTCATAAACTTAAGTCCTATATTTGATTTAGAATATTAATTTTGAAAATGTTCAATATTTTAGTAGTGAAGTTGTTAGTGGTTAATTATAGAAACATTAAAGATCACAAAACTTTATGGCCTTCTTTTCTGAGATCATTTGCATCTGAAATACAGGAATTAGCATACAATAACACAAAATTCATGTTATCAGTGTGTTTGTGTGTGCGTGTGTCTATATATCATAAAATTTATTCATCACGTTGTAGCACAAAATTTTGAGGTCTCGTTGCTAAAGAGCAAATGCGCAGAACATAAATCGGCTAATTGGTGCATATGTACTGAAAATTAAAATGTATTCAGCATGTACTATCTGTTTTTTCGTTTATGAATTTATGTTTTGTATTTTAGAAGTGTGAAATTATTTTTCTTCCACATTTCCAAAGTGCGAAATTATTTTTTCACTAGAATCAGCATTTTGAAGCACTTTGAAATGCAAAATTTGGGGGTTTCTAGATCAAAAGCTTCTGATTGACTGCATCTTTTGAGCTACTTGTTCTTGACCTTAAAAAAGCAAGCCAAAAAAAAAAAAGATTTTGCAACTAATGAGTGCGAACCAGTACATCAAACTTTCAAAGTGTGTAAATCTTCCGCATCCGCACTCGTTAAGTGCAAACTAGTAAATCTTTGGACACCATTGGACCCAAAAAAAAAAAAAAAAAATTAGACAGAGAACCTAAATTGTTAAATCTCATTTTATAAATGCGATATATGCTTGGTTTAACTATATTGGTCAAGTCAATCTATCCCCACATTTCTATCTATTCGCTTCACTTCTTTTTCTTTTATAATATTTGTTTTTGTATTTTGTGTAATGGTAACAAGAGTAGTAACGAAGTGGTAGACAGTTGAATTTTAACAAAACTTATTTTTAATTGTGCAGAGGCAACGACTAGAGCACATCATGCGGTTTTCTTCTTGTATAATTCCTATTCTTATTTTTTTGTGAGGCAAAATGGTGTTATATGGACTGATTGTTGGATTTCTTTTTGTTAGTAATCATCAGTGAGCAAAGAGGTAGTATAAAATATTGCACGTTTATTAGTACTGTTCATCATATTATAAAAACGGATTTCGAAAACATTCAATTTAAACCCTAAACTCAAATCCTAAAAACCCTAAAACATAAATCCTGACAAACTGATCTGAAATCCAGTACTCTAATTCCAACACCATATTACCTAAAACCCTACACAAATGAAATTAGGGTCACTTGGTTCGCAGAAAGGAATCGGAATCGGAATCATTAACTTTGGAATTGGAATGAAGTTTTTCATTCAAATATCCTTGCTTGGTTGGATGTTAGAATTGGAATCAAAATCTAAGGGTGTTCATGGACTGGGTACCCGGTCCATGGACAAAAAATGTGAACCGAATCGGTCCTTGTGGTTAGGCAAAATTTCAAAACGCAAACCGGTCCACATGTAGCGGAACCCGGCCTCCCGGTTACCCACAAAATCAGTTTGGATAGGCCTGGCACCCGACCCGATCCATAATAATTTACCTATATTTTTAAAAAAATAAACAAGAAAAAGTACAAAATACTATTAAATCACTAATAATATAAACATTAATATCTTAAAGTTAAATTACATCCAAAACCCTAATCTTCAAAAAAACAAAAATTAAATAAACAAGAAAACAATCACTTAGTCTTTCAAACTTCAGCTTTTCATTTCAATCAATATAAAAACATAAATATTCAACAAATAACCAAAAACTATATAAATAAGAAAATAATCACTTAGTCTTTCAAACTTCATCTTCTCATTTCAATCAACGTAAAAACATAAATATTCAACAAATAGCCAAATGAACACCCAAACTAACATGTGAAATTACATAAGTAACATGTGAAATTACATAACTACCCCCACTCCGAGTCAGTTCGGTTACCTGGCGGTTCGCAAAAATGCAAACCGCGAACCGACCCAATTAAAATATAACCCGCCCCGCAAACCATCCCGCCACTTAAAACCGGTTCGGTTACCCTTTTTTTCGATTCGGGATAGATCGATTTTCTCGATTTTTCGGGTTTATTTGAACAGCCCTATTGGAATCATTCACTTTTGAAAACTTTATGGTCCTAAATCATTTAGTTTTGTTAATTAACAAACAAATGATAATGTCTATTAATGATTTATCACAACAAAACAATTGGGAAATAAAAAAGAAGTCAAAGTTGCAAGATTTTTAGAAATGATTCCGATTCTCACCAATTTAGTCAGAAATGGGGAATTCTAAAATTTTCAAAATGGGGGATTCCAAAATTTTCAGAAATGATTCCGATTCCCTTCAACCAAGCAATCTATAAGGAATTCATTCCGATTCCTGATTCCTATGAACCAAGCAGCCCCTTAGTTTTCACATCTTCAAGGTAAACTTTTGTTCGCATCAAAACACACGCACTGTCAAGGTGCAAAATCTTGTTTATTATATTTTATTTTGTTTTATTTTTTTCATTTCAAAAAAAGTGAATTCACACTCTGGAAGTGCGGATTTATGATTTTGCGCTTCCAAAGTGCAAATGATCTAATTTTAGAAATGCCAAAAGAAAAAGTCCCACTTCGCCAATATTTTTAGAATTCCTTTACAATATTATCAATTGGCCATAGAAAGCTACAAATCTGATTTTAAAATGTTTTTGATTAATTAAACAATTTTAGAAATGGGTAAGAGCAATTTTCTCTGTTTTTTTTTTAAACAATTACAATTATCCCCCAATAGTGGAAATAATACAAACTCAATAACATTGGAATCTAACTCACAAAAGATGGAATAAATGCTACATCTAGTTAGATTAAAGTCACGCATAGAGGACTTGAGTCCAGGATCTTTAATTCCTGGGGTGATTGTTTTACCACTAGACCAAGCTTCATTGGCAGCAATTTGCTTTCTTTAACAAGCAGAAATGTAGACAAATGAAAGTTTTATCGATCATCATATTTTAAAAATCGTAACAAAATGAAAATTGAACCCAATCAAGTCTGATTCACCATGTGTCAACCACTACTTATTGTTCAAATACATATCTACAATCCTTAAAAAACGTAGAACTGGAAGACAGGAGAGGAGGAGGAGGAGGAGGAGGAGGAGGATGAGGAGGGAGGAGGGAAAAAGGGGGGGGGGGGGGGGGGGGGGCTACCATTTCCCTACGTAAAAAGAAAAAAGTAATGGTAATCTTCAGTAGCATACCAAGAAGGTCGAAGGTAAAGAGCCTAAAGTGCTCCTCATGAAGCAACAGCTGAAAAGAAAACAGAACTATAATGCTTAGAGCTGTATTTATCCCTCTCCATCTCTGGTAGCTTCACTAAGTAGTCGGGCAAAACATTGCTAGATTCTGTTCTCAATACTTGAGACCATGCTGCTTCCCAATGAGATTCTTGATTGAAGACCATGTGAAGAACAGTATTTTATTTATTTAACTGCCCCTCAAGCCTCTCAATTGCAGCACCAACGCCGCTCTTCGCTTCCGTAGTATCACTAGTATGAGAAGAAGCAAGTTTCTCTTCATTTGCTTTCTCTACGAGCTTCAAATGAAGCCAACCTGCAGCACAGTGCTTTAGAATTTTAGCTGAGTTTGTTTCTTGCAAACATATCTAAACCTTTCCTACTGGTTTTTCTCTCTAACACAAGAATATCGTTTCATTTAGAAATAGTAGAAGAAAGTTGAATGAATAATTCCAGATATTAGTCAAGCAACTAGGAGAAAAATGCATGGTATAAGAACAGGAGGTTCCTGAATGCTAACAACTTAACTCAGGTCTCTCTCATTGAATGACTTGAGTGCAAAAAACTTGAAAAGCATAATTCACTAGCTAAAGATCTATTGGACATCAAGCTAACGGCCAACCTTCTCCGATGCTTTAAAATCATACTCCAGTTAACTACAATTAATGCTTCTCCATTGCTACACAAGGTAGGAGACAACAAGCCAAGAGTCAAAACACAAATCTGTCAACTGAACCTGCCCCATAACCAAAAATTCATATATTGATATCTCAAATAAAACATGGGAAACAAGTTAAAGAAGAAACCCATTAACCAATCAAGGGAAGAAGAGAATCAATTGACGAAGGAACATTTTTGTTGCAAGCAACACCAACCAGTATTTTAGCACTACATTTTCCAGAGCTCCTCATGGGAAGAACAGATTTGCCACCATTCATCCATTGGAAAGAGAGGTATAGGATAATAATCAATTTTAATAATTATACCTAGAGGGAAACAAACTCCTGCACCCAAAACTGATCCCAGCATCACATTCCTTACGCGCCAAAGAAGTGAGCCTGGCACTGCAAACACAAAACAACTGTCATTGCAAAAGTAACTCATAGGAACTAGCTTTGAACAGTGATCACCAAACACATAAACCCAACTATTTCCCCACTTGCCAACGCTCAAAAGTACAGAAAACCACAAAAAAAAGGGAGGGAAAAAAACAAAAGAAAAGAAAACACTACAATGACATAGACGGCTTCTTACGAATTAGACCAAATGTTGCAGCAGTAGCAGAACCAGCTCCAACAGCATTATAAACATCATGCACCCCTCGTTTTTCTGTAAGTAGATTCTGCAAACCATAAAATGCAGCAGTAAACATTCCAAGGCGAACTCCACCAACTATAGAGCCGCGAGTAACCCGTATAAATCTCTTCTCCATGGCATCCCTCATCAGTCGATACTGTTCACGTTTATCTGGTGTGCTACCAAGCTTTAACATTACTTCAGCATCTTTACTCTGGGTAAACAAGATGAAAAGGCCTTCAGGTTGACGTACAACAAATATCCAATATATTTATTTCACAGAAAAGATAGAAAAACCCTACTGAAGTATATCTTACAAAAGCTTTTTTGATTGATCTTTTGCTCAAGAATCACCAAAAGAATAGGAAAGGATGACGCAGCATTAGACTTTGATTTTGAGGTAAATTCTTAGCCATGACAATACAAAATTTATAATAACATCGTTTTTCAGAAGACATCCAACAATTGCTCACTTTGAAATTAATTTACTGAAGCAGAACAAACAGAGAATCTGAAAAGTCATATTGTGCTTCGGTTAACAGTGGAAGAGTATGTAAACGGTTTTTGCTGAAACAGCTGTATTCTAATATGTTAGTGAAAATAACTCACTTCAATCAGATCCAAACAAAAATCAAGACAGCACTTCATTATCTTACAGTCTTAGAAGTTAAAATATGAAACTGAGTGACATCATTGCACTTCATTCTTTCTTCTCACCCGTCCACAATACTAAAGATGTTCTAAATTAACCAAAACAGCAGAAGCCATATGTGTCTCCCAATAATGGTTTAAAAACTAACAAAGAAAGCAAGCGCCTTTTCCCTATCTAGGACTGAGTAGGACGGCAGGCCACACAGGTGAAATTAAAAATACTCTCATACATTACTGATGAATGGAAGACCATATCTCATGAAGCATACTCACAACAGAAGCAGATGCCTCCTTGCTACCTCCATATAGCATTCCAGCAAATATACCAATAACAGTTGCTGTACCCCAATTGACTGTTCCTGCCAGCTTTGGAGTTTCCTTTCAAGAGGAAAAACAAAAGGTTATTCCACAGCTACACAAGTAACATACCTCCTTTATCACTATCAACCTGCATATCTTCACTAGCCAGTATACATTTCACACATTTGACAGTATCAGTATGCATCCCAATACAACCTCAGCTAACTCATGCAAAAAAGTACACCTAAGTTCTTTTAAAACTAGGCGGGATGGTCGGTACAAAAATGTAGTGCACTGCAACAGAAGGTTATCTATGCTACACATACTGTAGCCACGATTTCAACAGGTCTAAAACTTCAGCAAGTACAATTCATTTCATGCCTGATGAATGCTTAACTAATCATGGTTATAAATAATTCTCAGCCTAATATTACCTTTTCAATTCTAAATTTACGCAAGTATGGAAAATTTAGGTTTGGCATCATTCCAAGTCTATAATTGCTTTTCAGGAGGTAAGGTGTTCATGCCCTTCTCCTTTCTTTTAGTAATGTTTAAGTTCATAATAAAATAGCTAGGGGTCCATACCCAACCCCCATCAGAACAACTTCACTTTTTTTAAAAAGAAAAGGAAATGGTTTTCAAATTGTTTGCAGAACGTGGCATATATACCAATCATATCTTACAAATTAAAGATCGCAAAACCAAAACAAAATTAAGTAAAACTAGCATTCTCGACCATCAACAATTCTTTATTTCCTATATTTTTCGTAACAAAGCAATTGAATCATCCGGATGCCGTAAAAACCAGCATCCCTCCAAAAAGAACAAACAAAATAACTCCTCAAAATTCAACTGGAAATTCAAATTAAACTATAAAAGAAACACACAATCAAGAACAAAATGAAAAACCCAGAAGAAGTTTAACCAGCAACAATCAAATGAACCAGACCCAGAACACAAAAAACGTACCTTTAGTTTAAATAAAAGTGTATAAATTATACTACAAAGATATTTAAAAACAAAAAAGGGAATCTTACTTTGACAAAATTATCCTGCGTATTTTCTGGGGCTTCCATGATTTGATGAAAGAAAGTTTAGCAGCAGCAGTAGTAGATGATTTAAACCCTGATCAACGAATCGCTGGAAGTTGGCTTCGCTGAGCCGTTTGATTTTCAAGTCTGAAAGGGAAGTGTAGTTGAGACTGAGAGCAGCGTAGAAATGGAATGGGTGGGTTGGAACCGGACTTGACCCGAGTCGATTCTTTCTTGTAGATATCTATCGGATTCGGACCCGATTTTAGAACTATTTCAGAAGAGTCCATAATCAGGCCTATTTGTGACCTGAGCTATATTAAATCAGTTTTGGCCCAATTTAGGTCATAGCACGATTTAGGCGTGAACTGAATGTCAAGTGCTTGTTGGGGCCCAAATTCTCCGTTGCCTGTGATTTTTGGGAAAGGAAAAAAAATTTTCTGAGACTTTCTAAAGTGTCAATTTAATTTGTTTTGAGGTCTAAAATTTTTCTAATTTTTCAATTTGTTAAGTAAGCTCATGATTTCTTTTCACATAAAAACTAAAGCATGAAAATAGAGCATATTTGCATCTCGATCTTCGTGCCAAAAGTAGACAAAAATGTAAGATAATTATAGTTATTTAGTATTTCCTACTTTTTTTCTTTTTTTTTTTGGGGGGTTGGGGGGGAGGGGGAGTGGGGTAATGAGGTGCAGAAAAGTTCTATTTTGTGTTAAGTTGGATGTTTGGATATTCTATACACTTAATGACATAAGTAGCCTAATTTTAGTTAATGGTAATGGTCCTAATGGATTTATCTTCTACGCATATAAATTTGGCCTATGCTAATGTCTATCTGTGTTGGGGTTAGGGAAGGGTAGGGAATAAAAAAACAAATAAATTTGTCTACCAAAAATGAGAAATTTAATAATTTGTTTGCCATTGTTGCTCTTTTTGCTACGTAACTTGGATTATTCAATATTATTAATATTGGGGTCATATTTTTATTGGTAAAATTAATAAACTTTTTCTTGTACATGGTTTAAATTCAAGCGAGCTTGAGGGCTCTTGTTAGCATTTACAATAATTTGTCAAATTCATATTTTATTCCTCCAATTATATAGCAATTTATAACCAAGGGTTGCCACTCGTAATCTACAAAAAGATAGGCGTAGTAATAAAGTTTAAAGTTAGTTTAATCTAATATGTGTATCATATAAGTCAAATTAGCTAAATACAATCAAGTACGTAGAATTTTTAGGCCTATATTTGTAATTAGTTTAGTTAAGATGCTAATGTTTTCTCTGCCTTGGAAGTATTAACTTATTTTATTAATTCTTGGTTGAACTCTGATTTTTATGAGACATTTTGTGAATTTCTCTGCTCTAGAATACCAGTTTAATCTTCTATTCAATGAAATTAGTGGGCTTGGGCCACCTGCAGGCTGCAGCAGTAGCAGAAATCATCTGTTAGAATTATTCTTGACCATAAAGCAAACAGCAGCATCATACACTTCAAAATTTTTATTTCCAAAAAGCAAACGAAAGTGAGCACACTAGCTCAAAAGTCAGCCAAATCTTCTCAAAACTACCACAATACCACCCAAAAAGTATGTGAAATCATATAAACAAATCACTCAGATTCTTCAACACAACATATAGAATATGAATAAAGTTCTTCACTCATTCCTCAAATTATGCAATCCTATAATTCTGAACATTCCATTGCTCCTCCTCTCAAGCAAAGAATCACTTCTTCCTCCAATTTCTTGCTTCTTTCACTAAGCATTAAAAAAAAAAAAAACTGTATCTTCTCTTAGACAATCTTCCTTTTTTCCTTCAGGATTTGATATTGAATTTTTTTCCCATCTTTGTCTCTCTCAACAATGGCTTACTTGTTCTTCTCCCTTCTATTATTCATTTTTCAGTCTTTGTTTATCCCACTAGTTTATAGCAATGACAATGCTCCAACATGCAGGTCTTATTGTGGAAATCTAACAATTGACTACCCTTTTGCAGTCCAATCAGGTTGTGGCCATCCAGGCTTCAGGGAGCTCTTATTTTGCATCAATGACGTTCTCATGTTCCACATCAGTTCTGGATCATATCGCGTTTTAGACATCGATTATGCTTACCAATCTCTCACGTTACACGATCCTCACATGTCGACTTGTGACTCAATCGTGCTAGGGGGCCGAGGCAATGGCTTTGTAGTCGAGCAATGGCGCTCACCGTACATGAATCCTACTGTGGACAATGTTTTCATGCTATTAGAATGCTCCCCTGAATCACCATTATTCGAAGGTTTTCCAGGGAAGCATTTGCCTTGTAGAAATGTTTCAGGCATGGGGTGCGACGAATATTATGGATGTCCTGCCTGGGACATAATTGTGCCTAAACGGGTGGGCTCCGTGTATGGATCGGGTCCGCCCGAATGTTGTGCAGTGTCATATGAGGCTATTAAGGATGTAAATCTTACAAAACTTGGTTGCCAGGGTTATAGCAGTGCTTATAGTCTTGCACCCCTGAGAGTTTCAGGGCCTGATGAATGGTCATATGGGATCAGAGTTAAGTATTCTGTACAAGGAAATGAACCCTTTTGTAAAGCGTGTGAGGCAACAGGTGGAACTTGTGGATTTAATACTGATGGTAACACTGATTTGTGCATGTGTGGAAGCTGGAATTCTACATCAAATTGTGATTCAGGTTAGATTCTGTTCCAGTCTGCATAAGCTAAACTACGTTTTCTGCTCCATTTTGTTTCCTGCTTGGGATAACTAGATACTCTCTTGCTTTGTATTTTATTTTCTCTTTTCTTTCCTTTTTTATGTCAAAGTTGTTAGGTCTTCCTGGGGGTCCATGCTAATATTCTCTGTATAGTTCCAATTTTATGGGAGGTCTCTGCCCCCTGCAAGACTGCAGAGGGATTTGATTTTAAAGGGAAATTGAGTCAACTGTTTGAATCACTTGTGATTTCTTAAGAAAATCAAATCTTACTTGCTAACTATTGCTTGAAAAATTAATGAAGAATATGTCTGCTAACATACTCCAAGAAAAATGAATACCTAAATTTCGCTTATAAGACAGATAAATTGTTTTTTTTTCTTTGAGCAAAAAAAATTTAATGTTATATATTGATAGAATGTAAAATTTGAGCATACATAGATTGTGTGCGCCCTGCACTGCCTATGGGATAAATCCCTATCTATACATTTTCATTTTACAAAAAGACTAACTATTAGTCTGCTATGAACTAGAGGTACTTTAGAGAGGGACAGTGAACATTGCGCCTGAATGAACATAATTAGGTAGGAAGGGTACTTTATCACCCAATCTCACCCTCGTAGTCTCACTGTCTAAGTCTCATCATAGTTATTTGGTGCTCCAATTTGTGGTGATTTTAGGCTAAAGGTCCTTGTTCTTGACAAATGAATATTCTGTTCAATGCAGTTCACTCAGCATCAAACCAAATAACATGGAGTTTGGTGGAAGCATTAACAGGTAAAATTTGATTGCTGCCTATCTCAAATTTTCGGTCTGCTAAAATCTATATTAGTATATTATTTGAAGACAGTATTTTAAATTTTAAATTTTAAAAGTAATATTTGTTGTAAACTACATTAAGTGTCACGTGGGGCTCAACTAACTATTGTGCTCTTCTATGTGAAAAGGTATCACATTTGACTTGTCATACATATTTAAACATGCCCCCCGGGGGTGGTCAATCGGTCCATCTCTTCCTAGTTAGGGGAGTGGTCATTGGTTCGACTCCTGCGGGTGATTTCCTTGGCATCGGTGGGGCTCGCTCTGCCAGGGGTTGGAGGTAGGGATAACAATTTCTGATACGACCCGAAAACCCGACACGAATCTAACCCGAAAATAGCGGGTTTGGGTTGGGAGTTCGCGGGTTCACGGGTCGGACTCGACTAACTCGAGAAAAAAAATAGGTCGGGTTCGGGTCGACCCATACCCAGAAAAAAAAAAAAAAAAAGAAGAAGAAGAAGAAGAAAGAGGAAGGAGAAGAAGAAAAAAAGAGGAAAGAAAATAGATTAAAACACACACAAAAGAAAAATGATCAAACACATCTTTTATACATATTAATATCAAAGTCACTCACTAACATACACTTAATTTCTCTTACAATTTACTTTTATAAACCTAATTAGAATTATTAATTTTTCTTACAATTTACTTGATTAATTATCTAATGAATGAAATTTGTGTTTGAATGTGAATAAGTGAAACAAAGCTACAAAATATTAGTAGTAATTTTTTTTTTTTGAAGAAAAGAGGAAAGAAAAGAGATTAAAACACACACACACACACACAAAAATGATCAAACAAATTTTTGCACACACTAATATCAAAGTCACTCACTAACATACACTTAATTCCTCTTAAAATTTATTTTCATAAACTTAAGTAGAATTCTTAATTTTTCTTACAACTTACTTGATTAATTATCCAATGAATAAAATTTGTGTTTGAATGTGAATAAGTGAAACAAAACTACAAAATGTTAGTGGTAGTAGTGTAGTAATAGTTTTTTTTTTTTGGGTCGGCAAGTCTACCTGCCAACTCGTTTCGGGTTATGTTCAGGTTGGGTATTTTTAGGTTGGCAGGTTGGCGAGTCAGGTTCGAGTTGACGAGTTAGCTGTTATATTTGGTCTCAACCCAACCCGCCAACCAATCAACCCGACTTGTTGCCACCCCTGATACCTCCAACTAAAAAAAAAAAAAACATATTTAAACATCATGCATCAGTTCCATGAGCATCCATGTCATCAAAACCATAATTGCAATTTTGCTACAGAAAATGTGAACATGTGATAACGCCTACTTTGTTACGTGTTTTCTATAGCAGAAGGGCAAATATAAGTAAATACAAAACAACACACAAATAGTAGACACAAATATACAACATGTAAAATTTTGCATATTATTCTGCAAGTCTGTGAAAATCATTGTACAATGTGTGATCTGTGTCTTACGAATTTTATTCAAAATTCAAATTTGGATTCAATCTTGGTCCTTAATTGTTAGGAACCATTCTTGCCCTCTGTTCTCTATTCATAATGAAGCTCTGGTAAATAGCTTTCGTCTATCAGTCACGTTTGGCCCTTTTTTGGCAAGTTCCCACGAACTGAATCCTATTTTCAAGTATGATTTCAAATGCACTTCTTTTGAATTTCATCATAATTGCAGAAACTGTCCCTTAACCTTTTTAAAATTACACTTACCTCCTACACAAAAAAATTACATGAAGTAACTCCAAAAGTTGGCCATGCCAGAAAATTCTAATGGCCCAAAATGCTATTTGTACTTCGTGGATTTTTAATACTCTCTGAGAAGCGTCTGCAATCCAATATAACTAACATACTTCTAATTTTTTTCTTTTTTTTTTTTTTTGTAGGATTCTTGATCTGTTTAATTGTGTGGAGTAATATCCTCAGACTTCACTAAGAGAGAGCCAAAGTAGTATTGGGACTGCCACACAAATGACAATGTACACAACTGTCAAATTCCACCAAAAGAGTTCTTGTGCTATCAGCCTTGTTAACAGCGAAAGAATATTTTGTGGAGAAGGGATTTTTTTTTTTTTTTTTGGTGGTTCTTTTTGTTTTTTGTGTGTGTGCACGCGAAGAGGACATGTGAAGAAGGGAATTTTCTTGTATTTTTGTCAAATGGAGGAGGAGGAGAGTTGTACCGTTTGCATGTTTTGAGCCCTTTATTTCATGGAAAACGCTAGTATTTTGAGTCTTTGGAAAAGAAAAGAAAATGAGGAAATAATATATTATATCTTAATAGACAATAGTCTAATACTAATGTGAGTCTTGGCAATATTCATGTTTTATACTTCTTTCTGTCATATTTCCATGCCTATATATCTCTTTAGAATTAATTATTCACTTCCCTTCACGTAAAATTAATAATAAAAGAAATAGTATATTTTCAATGCTTTGCTTGGAATTATACATTTTTATTTATATTTTCTTTTATAATCTTACCAATAGTTAAATTTTTGCTAATGAGGAGGGGAGTTCATTTGTAATGGTTGTAAGTTGGCTCGAATTATTTTAATCAGCAATTTGACTAAAAACATTAAAAAAAATGATCAAACTTTACTCGAAAAAACTTTAAAAAAAAATAAAGAAAAGAAAATTTTCTTGCACTTGTTACAGTCGGTTAACAATAGGATGCATAAAACGTGGACATATAAAGCAGACATCATGTGGGACCAAACTGTCCTGCACAAATGCATACTATGATTTGGCGCTTTCTCTCTTTAATTTGAGCTCGGAGCAACATGGTAACAGAAAATAATTGTGGAGCAATTCGGTGTAAAAATATATAGTATCATGATTTTGGCTATTGGTTGAGTGGACTGAATTTGGGCCTCAGAAGTGCTATTTCTAACAAGTTAATGGCCATGATTCAATGTGAAAAAATAGATGACTGAGATGTATGTTATGTGCATAAATTTTTTAGGGAAAAAAACACAAAACAAGAGGTGATTTTGAGAGAAAAAATAATTATACTACAATCTTGAACAGTTATACTAAAATGCTGGACAGTTACACAAAAATACAGAGCAATTACACAGTCCCTACTTGTGGGAAATAGCAAACCCTCAAAATTGTGAGGCTCCGAGCCCGGTTGAGTTGATCGGAAGTGCAATTGTACCTTTGGGTGAACATGAGAAAATTTTTGAAGAATTTTTTACAAAATTAGCTAAGAAGATTAGCCATACTAATTTTGATAAAAAGTTAATCCATTTTGATAGTATCATTTAGAATATTATTTTGGCATTAATCTTTGACCAAATTGACTATTCTACATAATAAAAAAACACTGTCTGGATTGCAATTATTTTAAAACAATCATTTAGATTGCAAACATTATTTAAAAATTAGATTTTAATTGAAAATAAAATTTTGAAAATTAGATAATGGTGAAACCATTAATTTAAACAATGAAAGCATTTTATTAGCATTCTAGAGAACAAATAAGTGAGCGTTACACCTATATAAATTAACTGAAGCCTTAGCAACGAATTGAAAACATACTAAACGCTATTTCCATTTTTGTAATAGATCCTTCACAAGCTCTTTCCTATAGATGGACACTCGTTAATGTATGAGCATCCATTCTAGTGAACATAGAATCTGAATATAAATTGAGCATTATTCTATAAACGGATAATGATTAACATATAAGCGTTCATTCAAGACCAAACTGAAAACTTGTGATTTGCAAATACAAAAAATTTAAGATACAATCAATTTGTGTAAAATCCACTCAATTCCAAGTCAAAACATGTCCATATTATTAAAAATAATAAATGAAAACGAGAGTTCGGATAACATGCATATAAGGGAGGAAAGAGAGGTAGAGAGGAAGATTGGCTAGAGAAGAAAATTGATAGTGGGGAGGATGGGGAGAAAAAGAGGGGAAGAGAAGGTAGAGAAGAAGAGAAACAGAGAGGAATGGAGGAAGAGGGAGAGAAAGAGGGGAAGAAGAAGATGAGAGGAATGGGAAAGGGGGCAAACTAAAGGAGAGAACAAGAGTAAAAAGGAAGAAGGGATAGAGATGGGGAAGAGAAGTGGAAAATGGGTCTAAAAAGGGAGAAGAGGAGGATGAGAAGAGAAAAAAAGGGTAGGAGAGAAGAAAGGGAAGTAATGGAGAGGAGAAGAGGAAGAAAAAGATGAGAATAAAGGGAAAAAGGGCACATTGGAGAATATTGAAGGGGTAGAGAGGGGGAAGATGAGGAGGAGGAGGAGAATAAGCATAAAAATAGGATGAGGAGGGTGTAGAGATGGGGATGAAGAAATGCAAGGGAGGGTAAGAGAGGTCTAGAAAAGGGAAGGAGGAAGAGAAGAGAAAGAAGTGGCGAGAAAGAGGAAGAAGAAAAAGGAAGGGGAGGGGGAAGTGAAGGAGGAAAAGAGGAAGATAAGCAGATAAGGGAAAAAGGAGGTAAATTTTTTAGAATAAATTTTAAATTGAATGGCATTTTTTGAAATAGTTCATCACATATCCAAAAATTATTTTATTTTCCTAAAAAATAACTATACAAACACAACCATATTTTACCTAATATTGGTCTTTCACAATTTTTCAATGACTTTTCAAATTTGTAATTATTGGCACAAATTTATTGGGAGTTAAGCTGCTAGAGCTTTGAACTTTGCAAACACATCATTTTAGTTTGATAGGAATTTCAAGACAATAGTGAATAAAAGAATAATTTGCTAAGAGATTGCATATCGTCTTATGAAAAATCTAATTTGAACTGCTAAATGACTATTTTTAATTTGCCAAAAATCTTTTGATTCATATAATTTATAGTTTGGACTCTTCTCACGAATTGAATTTGTTTTTATGTATTACTCTCTCCGTCCCATTTTGATAGGCTTACAGTTTTTTTTACACAGTTTAAGAAAAATTAAGTTAATTTTATTGAAAGAATAAATTAATCTATGATGTTCCTAAAATACCCTTGTATTCATCATTAAATATTTACATTAAATACGAATTGAAAATTGCACCATAAGTCAAATTACTTCTATTTGATATGTGAATGCACGGTTTGCTATACAACTTTCACTTATAACAAAGTAATTAAATAGGAGCATTTTAGAGAAGTTGAAAATTAGTTGCATTCTTCAATTGTAAAGTGAACTATAATTTGGGACGGATGAAATAGGAAAACAAGCCTATTAAAATAGGACGGAGGGAGTATTATTATTATTATTTTTTTTGACAATTGGGGAAAGGGAAAGGGGAAGACCACTTATTCAACCTTAATTGAAAGGAAGAATAAGAAATGAACCTAGACTTAATCCCACAAACTACTCCAAAAGCCATGGTAACTTTTAGAGGGCCACAGGAGCTTAAATCTACGACTCTAACAACCAGATCACCTTTTTACATTGAACTTGGAAAAAGACTTTTAGTAGATTTTATTGAGGAATAATGTTTCCAGAAAAGCAGAGGAATGCTCATTTTTGTGTGAAATAGTTTTGTAATTCAAGTGTACATGAGAATAGACAAAACAGATATGTTAGATGTATCTTTCACATAACATTCCTATGTACCAATTGGTGTATGATCATTAATTATTAGGTTTGCAACTCACTTAAGTTTGAATTTATAGGAACATCCTAGAATGGAAAGGTTTTTCATCTAAAATATCTTTCCATGCAAAAAGGTTTGGAAAAAAATTTTCATTCCATTGTTTAATAATTCAAATCATAACGCATGTATATTCTTTTCTTAATATTTGATTTAATCATATTTTGATGTTTAAAAGGAACGAAATTTATATTAATTTGACTTAATTGTCCAAAATTTTTTTATTTAATATAATGCTCTTTTTACTTTCGGTTTGTTTAGTTTGTGCCATAACTTCCACAAAAAACTATGACATTTTTTGCCTTGAGAACAATTGATATTCTTGTTAAAATACTTTAATAGTATTATTCAATTAATTCTACAACATAACATTTTGAAATAATTAGCAACATAAAAAATTAATAACAAGAACACACGTTCACGTTTCTGTTTGTTGTGTTTTCATTTCATTCATGTATAACTCAGATAAGTTTTTATCCATTTAAGTAAAAGTAAAAAGTAGTATCTTTAACATCTATGAGACAACAAAAACAAACATAATATTTTAAACATAACCAAATTAAGCCTAAAACGCAACCTAAGGAGGGGAGGGGGTGAATTAGCTTAATTAATTTTTCTAACAAATTTAAACAATACAAAAACTAGACACAAATATAATTGATAAGTAAATATAAAAAAGTAGGTAGATAAAATGCAAATTTCGATTTATTGTGGCTTGGCAATCCTTTTGGTGCTTAGGTCCACTCCTTAAGTTTCATCAAGGTTCAAATTTCATCCACTAAATACAAAAATCCTTTACATTTTTAAGAAAACTCTTCCTCATTTAAGTGTACACTTTTACTTCAATTGAGCAAAAAGTTTTACAATCTCCTCAAATAAACTTATGGTGTTTCCTCTCAAATATTTAAATAGAAAGTCAAATGAGTAATAAATGAGAATACAAGATCACCTTCTATGTTGTAGATATATAATATATAATTGAATTTCTTATACCTCAATATTGAATATTCATTTGCAAAGGCTCAAAGAGGGAGAATTTGTGAAACTATTTTGATGTGTAGATGGCTGGCAATTAATAGAGCAGATTCTTTTTTGAAAAAAAAAAAGATAATTTTTCTCTCTCACACACATGCATACCACTTGAAAATCCCTTTTTGCTAATCAAAACGAAAACTAGCCATTGGACACAACATAGAAAATACTTACATGGACCCCCGAATTTTGTAGTTTAGAATCATCTATGTCAGTCATGGCCCACACCATGGCTTACATGACTGATGTAAATAATTCTAGACCACAAGATCCATAACCTCACTCACGGACCGAGTCTATGTAAGTATTTTCTGACACAACATTGTGAAAGACAAGCCATTGGACAAAACACTGCGGAAACGGATGCCTATTTCACTAAATAGGCATCTGCTTGCGCGTCCTCTAGTGTTCGCTTGAACTGATGCTTGCTCAATGACCATCAAGCTAACTAGACATTATTTACACAAGTGTTCATCTGATTATTTGTTTGAAAATCCTTAGCCAATTTCTTTTTTTACCAACACAAACCAACTTCAAATATTTGAAAAATATTTATAAAAACTTATTGGATTTTTTCCAAATTTATTTCATTAAAATAATCTAGTACAAAATATATTCTGTTCTATCATCTAGTTCATTTGTCAATGATCTTGCCTTTGATATTTCTTTCTTTTCAGTTGTTTCATTCTTTTTTGAAACTTCAACATCTTCATTTCTCTATCACGCAAACTTAATTGAGACACTACTTCATCATTGGTTTGATGATAATCAAAGTTAAGGGATTAAAAACCATAGGATCCTCACGAGAATTGTCACTGATAAAATTATTAGGGACAATTATTAATTAAAATCACAAATGGCTTAAGTTTAACAAAACAAATGACAAAAATAAAAAAAATATTTTTAGTATACTCGGAGTTAAAAAGAGTGATCGACAATGTGGTAGCGAAATATTTGAAGGTAGACTTGACCCCTTATTATTTTGGCTTTTTCTCGTGAAAGTTATAAAAAACTGTCATTAGATTTGGTTGGGTGTTTGTTTGATGATGCTTTTTAAACATACTGTTTAGAAATATCAAACATGTATTCCAACCAATTTTTATCTCAAATACAAAATAACCCAGACATTTTTTTAAAAACTATTATGGTAATATATTTTCAAAAACAATTATCCACACGCGACCTTCGAAGTTTTTGGAAAAAATGGTGGAATAGACATGCCTAGAGTAAAGGGCTTTTTTAGGCTTAGTTTAGGAGTTGGAGGTGGAAAAGAAAAGAAAAGAAAAGGAGAGGAAAGAAAAGAAAAGAAAGTAAGGGAAGGGAAAGTTTCTTTTCCTTTCTTACCATTTCCTCCCAAATTTGAGAGGAAATTTTTTGAAAGAAAAAAAAAGAGTTTTTCCTTATGTTTCCTTTCTTTTCTTTCCCTATTTTTACTCCCAAACAAAGAAAATTGGTTTCTTTTCTTTTTTCTTCTTACTCGCAAACAAAGAAAATTCCTAAAAATCGTTTCTCTTCCTTTCCTTTTCCTCCATTTCCTTCCTCACAAATATAGCCTTAGGGTTCATATTAACAAGAGAAAATTGTAATTTTAGTACTAAATATTTGGAGCATTGGTAGTTTTAGTCCCTAGAGTTTGGACAAAAACAAATTTAGTACCAAATGTTTTAATTTTTCAACACATTTAGTCCTATTGACCAGTTTTTTTCAAAATCTTATCAGAGTTTGGTCATGTGAAACTCACGCAACGATTACAAAGTTTTCAAAAAGAATTAAAAAAATAAAAAAATTTAATGGCCATAATTTGTAATTAAAGGCACACATGTGAATGGACTATCCAACCAAAATTTTTCAGTTGTATCTGCTTATTTATCATTTATGAACTCAAATTAGTACCTTTAATTACAAATTATGGTAGTTAAATTTTTTTCTTTAATCTAACTCTTTTTAAAAATTTTTGTAATCGACACGTGAGTATCACGTGAAATGGGTCAATAAAACTAAACATGTTAAAAAATTGAAACATTTGTTACTAGATTTGCTTTTATTGAAACTATAGAAATTGAATCTGTCACTATCCCAAACATTTGATACCAAAATTGTAATTTTTTTCTATTAAAGATGAGAAGGAAATGTGCAAGCTAAAAGAACTTATCCATTCCATATCGTTCACGCATATCAACATAGGGCACGTGTAATAATAGCTCGCTATTAAGCTTACTTGAGCTCCAATAGAACTCGTCTTGATAAAATATCAGCATTGTTCAAGTTCGGTATAATTCACTCTGATTCAAAAACCAATTTCGAGTTCTAAAATTTGAAAACAAGCTAGTCAAAATTATATTGAACAAAATATTCATGGAATACTACATATTTAATGATAGAGATAGTTAATGATCGTACAATAAATATATCAAGTTATCGTTGCATAGCCGAATTATTATTTTAAAAGTAAGGATAAAACAAAAAATTTAAATTTAGTTACACAATCTCTGGACTCATCCTTTCACGAGGAATTTCACGACTTTTGATCTTTTACCCTCATACTCTAAAGAAGACACACTGTTTAGATTATGTTTTTTTTAAAAAAAAAAAATTATCTTTTTCTTTTTTGTTGCCATAACACCTTTCGTGGTATGATGTGTGTGTCAATTAAAGAGATGATTAATAAACATGATTAATGAACGCGCTTAAGGAATGATACTCTACCACCAAATAATTTAGGGGGTGTTTGGTTGAGGTGAATCAAGGAGGGGAATGGGTATCATAAGTAATGATATCCATTGTTGATATTTGTTAAACAGTTATCACTATCATTCAATGGGAATGATAGTGATTAATTGGGGTGTTAATGATTCCCCCTAAAATACTATTTATCAAACCCATTACCCCTTATGATTAAAGGCAAAAATACACCCACTTAAAAAATACATATATTTTAAGTTACACACCCCCCCCAATATACTCTCTCTCTCTCTTTTGTCTTTTGATTTTGAATATTTTTTATTAGTACTTTATAAAATTTTTATAAAAATTATTTGAAATAATTTTTTTAAATTCAAATTTTTTTAATAAAAAATTGAACCGAAAATCAAAGATATATAATACTCTCTATTAATACAATAAAAATGATTTTTTAAGGTTATCATTTGCATAAAACTCAAATTAGATTATGCTTATATTTAAAATTGAAGAAATCTTTTTAGCAATTTTCTTTAAAAAGATACAAAATAAGAAATCTAAAAAATATGTATACAAAATAAGAAATCTAAAAAATATGTATATAATAAATAAAGATTTAAAATTTTTAAAATTTATTTGAAAGTCATTCTAGTAAACCAAACAAGTATTTTTATAATCATACCCATTCCATTATTAAACCAAACATGTTGGGGGGAATCATCAAAACCCATACTCATAATAGGGTTAATAATACCCATAGTGATAGTGATTGAGGAATTTGAACCAAACGCCCCCTTAGAGGTTTCTTATTGATCTTGATTCCACACAAGATTCAATGTGATGTTGCGATAGTGCATGCAGTCTCAACAGTAGATTTTTTTGGAATGGATCCAATTTACAAGTTCCGTTCGCAAATTTAATGGTGTCATTAGATTCACGAGTAATACATGTGAATTCGATTCATGATAGAATGTGTTGTAGTAGACTAATAATCAACTGGTGGGTCACACTTAGCATAGTCCAATATGAACACTTGAATTTTGTGAATCCGATTGATAAAAGAATGTCACTGTCGGGTCACACTTAGCATAGTCCAATCTGAACACTTGACTTTAAATTCTAATTTCTTCAAAAGAGTTTTAAGTGACCCTAAATCAAATTGCATTAAAGTTGATCCAAGCTGGATCCTTCACCAACCCCAAAAGGCCGCGTAACAGCCGTAGATGTCCCCGCATCCGAATAGCAGGATCACTTGATATCTTCTCGTATTCGACCGTTCAAGACTGTTTGACACCCTAATAAAACCAAGCAGACGGGACCCCATGGCCAAGAACTTCCAAAATCTGTCAAACGCAATTAGTCATCATCTTCTCTCTCTTTAGCAGCATTTCTCCTCTTCACAAATTACACCAATTTATTACTGCTTCTTCCCTACAATCATTGTCGTTCTTCCTCCACTTGACATAATTTGGTGTCAGCCCATTTACTCAGATCATTAAATTGGTCCCTGGGTACAACTCCACTAGAATCACCATTTTCAGTTGTATACTATCTTATTTATTCAAAATCTGGCCATATTTTTGGTCAGAGGTGGTGCAGTTTAGAGTGAAGAATAATGGCCTTGTTTCATCAGTGTCATCTACCTTTCGCTTCTTCACCTAACTCTGCAATTTCAGACGTGAATCATTGGAGGAAATTTGAGCAAAAAAATTCAATCTTCTTCGGTAACCCATCTGGGGAAACAGCTCAAAGAAGGCCCCAGAATGTTGTCTCAGCTCTTGCCACTTCTCATAAGGTTTCATCATCTATGTCTTCTTTCAGTCAGGTGAAAGCAAAAGTTTTTACTTATACTTTATTTGTTTATCGTGTTTTGTTTGACCTTTTTCAACATCCCTTATGGCCTCTGATTCTGAATTGTGATCTTTTTTCGGTGGGTTGGCGGTGGATTAGTTGATTGAGACTTTGATAAGTGGAGTGGACTTATCAGAAGCTGAAGCCGAGGGATCTCTTGACTTTTTATTGGAGGGTGCTGATGAGGCATTGATCAGTGCCTTTCTTGTTTTGCTGAGAGCCAAAGGAGAAACTTATGAAGAAGTAAGTTCTTATGTTGTTATATATCTGTAAATGTTTGTGTAGATATGTTCATATTTTTTGAGAAACCGAGATTGTGGCGAGGAATAATTTCTGTTGACTAAGTTTCAATTGAAGTCGAAATTTGGTAGTTCATCAGTATGATGCAAGATCTATTTTAATTATGCTGCAGTAAGGTAGAAGTGTTCACACATAAAGAAGCTGGCAGGGTAGTACCATGTTCCGGTCTTATGTTTTTATTTTACTTCTTTCTTGGGATGAAATGTGGTTTAAGTTGTGAATGTGGTTTATGTTGTTTAATGAATAGGTTGTAGGATTGGCAAGGGCAATGATAAAGCATTGTAAGAAAGTAGAAGGATTAGATGATGCTGTAGATATAGTTGGGACTGGTGGTGATGGTGCAAATACTGTGAACATTTCAACTGGTGCTTCTATTCTTGCTGCCGCTTGTGGTGCAAAAGTTGCGAAGGTAGGAGTGATCTAAGATTCCTGTTTCTTTTCTCCAGCTATTTGGATTGCTTTGTATAATTGGGAAAAGTAATACTTATGGTTGAGATTTGTATTTCCTTCGCAGCAAGGAAATAGGTCCAGCTCTTCAGCTTGTGGAAGTGCTGATGTTCTTGAAGAATTGGGAATCGCAATTGAGTTGGACCCTGAGGTATGTGCAGTTACAAGTTACTACTAAGATTATCTTTTGATTTTCTAAAAACAAAGGTGAAACTGTGCACTTTGCATTACCTTGACAGAAAAATGTTTTCTGTCAGAATCTGGCATATAAATTACTGCATCTGTGAGGATGAGCTTCTTGCTTGTTCCATCAGAGTATCTGCAGGGCTTTGGCATAATTGCTTATTTCAAAATTGGGTTGATGTTTTATATTCTTTGGGAGCTGTGGCCTCAACTATAAGTGCTAAGGGCAATTGTTCATTATCTTCTGTATGAATTAGTAAAAACAATCCTCACGGGACAACTTATGAACTTTAATTGAACTCTAAAATTGCTTATTTCTTCATGATAAGTACTATTTGCATTTTCTGTGATGTTTCTCTCTGCAAATCCATTTACTTCATATTCTGTCATTACCTAACTGTGTTCATCATGGACCAGAGTTGCTCAAAATATGCTTGTTTTTACTTTTAGCTGAAAGATGATCCAACTGATATTTTCAATTGAATACTTGAATAAAAACAAAGTTATGGTGTATAATTGAAGATGTACAAATTTGTTAATTGCCGAACTTGCAATGTATCTTAAAATTGTTCAATTTTTTTTTGCAAGTATTACTGCCTATATGCATGAAGACTGTAACTCTGATGCATGAGATTGTTTGCTGTTTTTTAAACACACAACTGGTTAACTGTGGCTAAATTTCTGAACAGGGGGTAAAGAGGTGTGTAAATGAAGTGGGAATTGGTTTTATGATGTCTCCAATCTACCATCCAGCCATGAAGATTGTTAGGCCAATCAGGAAGAAGCTGAAAGTAAAGACTGTATTTAATATCTTAGGCCCAATGTTGAATCCAGCAAGAGTCCCTTTTGCTGTTGTGGGTGTATACAAAGAAGATCTAGTAAGCATTCAACTCTGTGTTATTGTAGTTTAGATTTTGTACACTACTGACTGGACTCCAATAATTTCCTAGTTGAATAGGAGATTTTATGCACTGAATCTCTCTGACAACAACCAATGCCCCCCCAGTTCCCCCCTCAAAACAAAAAAAAAAAAAAAAAAAAGGAAGAAGAAGAAATAAAAATAGAAGTAATGTTCCTCCTTATTTGCTTTCTTGTTATGGCCATCTAATTCTCGGCATGTTGATTATCTGGGCCTTTTAAGATGTTAAACTTGGAATCACCATCTGTAAGTCCCATGGCTTTTATGGTATCTGGTCCAATAATTTTTTATCAATCACTTGTTACTTGCTGCACTTGAGAGCAGTTTACAACTGTTAATAAAGAAAAAAAATGTTTCTGTTCTTGGATAGGTCCATAAAATGGCAAAAGCACTACAAAGATTTGGAATGAAAAGAGCCTTGGTCGTTCACTCCGAAGGCCTGGATGAGATGAGTCCCCTTGGTATAGCTGAAGCCTGCAACTCTAGCTTGCTAATATCTCCTCTCTGGCTAATGTAATTTTCTTCGAGCTTATTAAGGAACTTCTGGGTTAAAACTAAGTATGCTTTCTTACTAATTATCAACAGGGCCTGGGCTAGTTCTTGATGTCACTGCAGATAAGATTGAAAAGTTTTCATTTGATCCTCGTAAGTATTTTGCATTGTATCTTTGTATTCACTTTTTTGCCTAGCATAATTCTCTCTATTTAATACAGATCATGATATGAACTTAAGCTTATGCATATGGTCACACATTACAATTGAGATGTGGAAAGTTATTCGTGTTTTTTATTCATTCTTTGTTGATATTGTTATAACATCATTTCTAAGCACTCTGTTGTTGTAGCAAACTAGCAACATATAACACTAATAATTACTCTACTTGATAGTGGACTTTGGGATACCTCGGTGCACTTTGGATGGCTTGCGAGGTGGTGGACCAGAGTACAATGCAGAAGTTCTAAGACGTGTACTATCAGGCGAGCAAGGGGCCATTGCTGATGCATTTGTAAGTATTCTGTTCCCCCCGTAAGAACATCATTCTAAGGCCTAATTGGACTAGTCTTGATACCTGAAAAAGTATTCGATCAAATTCGGGGCCTCAGAAACAACACTAGCACATGTTTCTTGACCATAAACTTTACCATGTTTTACTCATCATGGTTTTTTTATTGCTTTTATCATAAAATGGATAGGTGCTAAATGCGGCAGCAGCCATCTTGGTTAGTGGACTTGTAAAAGATCTGGCTGAAGGAGTGACCTTGGCTCGAGAAACATTGTTATCAGGGAAAGCCATAAAGACCCTTAATTTGTGGAAAGATATCTCCAATGTAAGTACAACGCATTTTCCAGTATTGCAAGAACTCCCTAATTGAGATTATCTGACCCTGGTTTTTCCCTCTCTTTCAGAAGGCGAAAGAAGAAGCACATAATACCCTGGTATCTGCATAATTTTTATAGCCTAGTGTTAGTGATTAAAATGCACAGCAGACTTTGTTCAATAATTCACTGCCAAGTGTATTTACAGCTGTCAATAAATAAGTTGGATCTCTATCTTGCTCTTTGCTTTTGCACTTGTGCATGCACGGGAATGCGGATCCACTGCAAACAGAGCATTTGAATATTTGAACTTTGAAGTGAAAGCACTGTAATTTAACACAAATAATCTTTCAGAAGAGTCTGTTCTGAGTTCTAACTTCACATCAGAACATTGGAGTTGTTGTCTTGAGTACATTTAGTGATTGGGGGACAATCAAATGTAAAAAACTTTCTGGAGATAAAACAATAATAATGCGCTTCTTGTAGTCTCGTCTATTACATTATAGTACTTGATTTTCTTCATGCTTCAGTCGTTTCTTTGTGAAATGATTGGAGAATTAGAAAAATTATGGGTAAAAGCCGAGCAAATAATTATTGTAGTTCCGGATAAAAAGATGTGAAGAAACTTTATAAAATTTTCCAGATGACAAGATATAAAGGGTACGGCAAAACAAACAAGGAAAATTGACGCTTTGTTGGGAATTGTTATTGGTTCACAATGCACTTTCTTCACAGTACACTACCACCATGAAATACAGAACACAAATTTAGAAGAATATGGCAACTTGATTATCAGTCCTTAAGGATCTGATAGTATGTTGTTTTCATCTTTTTAATTTTCAAGGGTAGGCTTGGGAAGGAAGACAAGGGAAAATGCGTAGACGGGAGATCTAGTACTCCTATAGTTTTCTCTTAATCGCAAGGATATAATCCATTACCTGCATACAGAAGTGCAGAGCTCTGTACTCTTGGAATGAGCCAAATTGGAAGGAAGGAGATCAAAATGGACTGCTTTTTATGACTAAAATTCTATTCCTTCAGACAAAGTCGATCCCTAACTCGGAACTTAGGGGGCATAAAGTGGTTTAACCGGAATGAGTCTTCAAGTATTGGCTAATCAGAGATGTTAGATCTTTGCTCAGAGAGCATGCCGTTCGAAAATCCCTTGATGGAAGTAGACAAATGGTACAACGAACAGTGAGTTACCTGGAGTTAAGAGACCGGTCCTTGTGGCTAAAGTCACCCTTCTCATCAAATTTCGCGATTTATATGAATTCAAGAATAGACTAATAACATGAAGAAAGAAGAGAACCAGGAAAGAGAGGAGAGCCAGAAACAAGAAGAAAGGAACTGAATGGCATCTAACATGCTTTTATGGAACCTGTACAAGCGCAAAAGCCAAGTGTACTGTACGATGCGAAGGTCACATGTCACTTAGCTTTGTCTACCTGATATTCGCGGTGCACCCATTTCTCCAATAAATACCTAATTATTAAGCTGTAGGGCTGAAAACTACCGATTTAGCCTCTTGTACAACATGATATTTGACAACCAAAATCTATGACAGTTGTCCATTTTGCAAGGATCCAGCATAACGTTTTCAGATTTCGGATAACTGGGAGGATTTAGCTTATTGCAGTGTAATTTGGACGGAATAATCTGTAATTATGTTACCTAACCTCTTAACATTGGACATATTACACAAATCTAGGCCCCTGATCTTGAACAAGTAAACATTTAAGTAGCAATCCACTTATACTCATATGAAGTGAGGTAGAGAAGTAATCCAATTAACAAGCCATTCTTTTTTTTTTTTTTAATTTGAGGAAATTATCAAGCCATAGGGTACATGATGCACAATTCAAAAGCCAACTTAATTTCACAGACATCCTGCAAATTTTACATCATAGAACAGTTAGCACCAGCTTTAATGGAGCAGAGTTATTGTTCCCTTCCGCACATTGCTTTCATATCTGAGCAGAGTTGTTTGCAATAGCACCGGCCTCATTAAGTAGAGGAACAAGTTTACCCATCTGATGCTTCCCTGTCACAGCTGAAATTACAAAGCAACAAAAGCTAAGCAGTCCCCCAAAATAAAATACAAAAATGAAAAGAGCAGGAAAATGAGATTAATTCGTTGGATAATCTTTGAATATTTTCTTTTACTAAAGGAACTGTAGGGGAAGGGAGAATTTGACAATAAATAGGGCAATTCTATACTACACTATTGGCATTGTGCAGCTACAATGCATGATCCTCCAAGAAGCAAAGAGTTGGAAGCGAAGAGTTGGAGGATCAATGTGGAGTGGAAAATTCTTACGGGGACTGGCTTCACGGTTTCTCCTATTGACTTTAGACCTAGTATCACATAAGTATAGCATACAAATATATGCCGATGTAAGAAGTGATGTTACACAAATTCTACACGTGATACCGTAAATCGAATTCATATACAAATTTTTCAAAGTGGGGTGTGCATCGAGGGCTCTACAGAATAGGTGTTTTGTAGTATAGATATTTTTGCAATCAATTAGCACTAGCTATAAAAAAGATCTAACAAAGGCACAACACACATGACAACTAAGCTATATTAGAATCTGAAAATAAATAAATCGATAATAAAATTGAACAATAAGGGTGAGTGGACTCACTGTCACAACCGCCAATATGTTTGCCAGCAATAAACACATTCGGCACGGTGCTTTGGCCAGTCCATTCCGCTAGAGCTGCTTGAATTTCACTTCCATCACCTACAAACATCAAATGAACAAATAAGGACTCATCAATTTTCATCATTTGATCATCCAAATCAAAATATCAAACTCGCAAATTCCCGGGATGTTCTATCATCGACTATGGGACATCATACATTTGTACACTCACTTTCTTCATCAAGTTCAACCACTTTGTAAGCTGCATTGAGCTGTGACAGCAGTTGCTTCGCCCTCTTGCAATATCCACAATAAGTTTTGCTGCACCAAATCAGAAGCCATTTAAACAAGAATTCTAAAGAATTAAGGGGAAAAAAGGAAAGAATTAAAAGGGGTTGACCTGACCTGAAGACAACAACAGGGTCTGAGGAAACAATTTGTTTGACTTTGGAAAGAGCCATTTCTATATCTTCCTTCTTGATCTTATTTGAACTGAACAGAGATCCCATATGGGCAAAGATTTTTGTTGGTATATAGGCGCAGACTGCAGAGTACGTAGGTGGGATTGACGTGGCCAGTTGAGAGGAAGACAGAGAGATCGAAGGATAGGAAGAAGAAGAGTTCTGCCTCTGCTTCGTGTATTTGACCAAGAAACAGTTGGCTTTCACTTGCACACCAAGACAAAAATTTGTTTAGGCGAGACTAGTTTTGGGCCCTTTTTTCCGCAGCTGGTTATAATTGTTTTATAGGTCAAATTCCACTAGACCCCTTGTAATTGAAGTCAGGGTAAGTAGCACTTTGCCTCTTAAATTGCACCAAACTTTTATCAACCACACACCAAATTGCACTTTGTCCTCCAAAGTCTGTGTTTGTTTATGTCTTGTTTTTTAAAAATAAAATTTTTAAAAAATTTAAACACGTTTTTTAATTAATTTTTATTTTATAAACACATTTATTGAGAAAAGTATTTAAAGTTACTATAGTAATATTTTTTTAAAAAATATAAAAAAAAACCTTGATACTTTTGGACAAAAGTATCCTTGCTATCTATTTATTTTGTTTTTCTTTTTTACCTATTCTTTTTCTCTCTTTCTTTTTTTCCCCCTTACTTCCTTTCATTTTTCCTATGTTACTAGGGGATATTACTGTCCATCGCACTGGAAGTGTGTTCGCTAGTAATGCTTAAATGACTAAAAACAAAAGGATAAATATATTCAGCTTGTATGACGGCACTATAGAATTATGTTGATGCTTGTAAGCTTAGATAACATTTTAACTTTTCGATTCATTCTTTTATTTTATTTTTAATGTAGTTTATGTAGTTTGTTAATTTTCATCACCAATAACCCCTCACAAACTCTATAATACTGCAAAAATGTATGGTCAACACTACAAAGTATATTTGATCTAGAAATTAAAGTATTGAAACACATAAACAAATTAAAGCGAACTATTAATCGATTACTAATAGTAAACACATAAAAACAAATCAGCTATTACTTTTTTATTAATTGATTTTTTACTATTAATAATTGATAAACTCTTAGTTTTGAACTATTGATTTTGCATTCTAAAATTTTGGTGTCAAGCAGTCATGTCTTCTTTTCATTACTTAAAATGAAACAAATATTCGATATTTAGATGCTTTTTAACAACTTAAAAGTCAAAATTACTTCAATATGCGACAAAATAACTTTAAAATAACCTTTTATATATTATAATTGTAAAAGAACATGAATGCTTGAATATACATTAATAATTACCACAAAAGATTAGTAAAAATTCACAAAAATCATAAATTATTGTCAAGGATCTAGGAAGAAAAACCCATTACCTTAATATGGGTGACCTACCTATATTTTCAACAGTAATACGTAATTAAAATTTATAAAAATACCTTTATTCTTTTAGCACTTTCCCCTCAATTTGGAGTATACAAATCATAGGCTTCAAATTTGTTACAAATATTTTGTACCCGTGAACTCCTCAATACCTTGATAAAAAGAATCTACTAGCTGATCGACCAATTCACACGATACAATCTAATAAATTTTTTCAAGCGACTTTTCTTGAACAAAATGACAATCTATATTAATATGCTTAATTCTTTCCTGGAATACTAGATTAGATGTAATATAAATTGCTACTTTGTTATCACAAACTAAATTTATTGGCTGCCTATATTCAAATTGCAAATAATGTACTGCACTTTGCAACCAAATCAACTCACAAATGAGTGATTATTGCGTGCACCACGCGCGCCACGTGGCGTGCCACGTGGTGCACTAGAACCAATTACACTTCGTCAAATAATACAAGTTATGACTTCACTATTATCACATGACGATAAATTATTGGTTCTAGTACACCACGTAATAATGCACGTAATGTATTGTATACTTTTCCCTCACAAATAGCTTGAGCTATAGCATGATACTCGAATTATGCACTTGATCTGACAACAATTGTTTTCTCTTGCTCTTTCAAGGCACCAGGTGGCCCCCAAATAAAACACAATACTTGTTAGTTGACTTTCAATTTGAAGGAGTACCAGTCTAATCAGCATCCTTCAATTTGAGTATGTCCATGGGTCTTGTGCAATAAACCCCTTTCTGGAGTACTTTTTAGAAATCTAAGGGGCGTTTGGTTCATATTACTCAATCACTATCACTACGAGTATCATTAATTCTACTATGAGTATGAGTTTTGATGATTCCTGCTAACATATTTGGTTTAATAATGGTATGGGTATCATTATCAAAATACTTGTTTAGTTTATTGGAATGATTTTCAAGTAATTTCAAAATTTTTAAATCTTTTATTTAGGATATACACATTTTTTAGATTTCTTATTTTGTATCTTTTTAAAGAAAATTTCTAAAAATACTTTAATTTTAAATATAACCATGCTCTAATTTAAATTTTATGCAAATGTCCTTAAAAAAAGTCATTTTTATTATATTAATAGAGAGTACTATATATATATATATATATATATATTTGATTTTAAGTTCAAATTTTTATAAAAAAATTGAATTAAAAAAAATATTAAAAAAATTTATAAAAATTTTATAGAATACTAATCAAGAATATTCAAAATCAAAAGACATAGCAGAGAGAGAGAGAGAGAGAGAGAGAGAGAGAGAGAGAGAGAGAGAGAGAGAGAGAGAGAGAGGAAGAAGAATAGTATATTGGGGAGGAGGGGGAGTAGCTTAAAAGATGTGTGTTTTTTAATGGGGTGTGTTTTTGCCCTTAATCTTAAGAGTTAATGAGTTTGATAGAATAGTATTTTGAGAGAATCATTAATACCCCAATTAATCACTTTCATTCCCATTGAATAATAGTGATAGTTGTTTCACAAACATCAACAATGGGTGTCATTACTTATAAAACCCATTCCCCTATACCAAACACCCTGTAAATATATATACAATTGCATACCAATGATTATTTTTAGGAATATCAAAGAATTGACTAGCTATACTAATTGGAAAGGAGATATCTGATCTAGTGATAGTAAGATAATTAAGCTTCCTAACAAGTTTTTGATATCGTCTTAGTTCATCTAACAACTCAATTTGCTCTGCACATTTGGATCCATTATAATATTAACTAGCTTATAACCTAACCTCTTAAATTCACTCAACATGTCAAGGACATACATTCTCTAGCACAGATAAATTACATGCCGTGGCCGAGTAACTTTGGTACCCAAAAATATCTCAAATGTACTAAGTCTTTAGTTTGAAACTTTAACTACTAAATAAATTTAATCTGTTGAATTTCTTCATAGTCATCACCTATGATTACAATATCATCCACATAAATAACTAGTAAAATTTTAACAGAATCAAAACGTTGATTGAATACAAAACAGTCCAATCCACGTATCTTGAGCCTAAACTCCTTCACAATTTTTCTTAAATTGGCCAAATGAAGCTCAAGGACAAGTAAAGATTTTTTTAGCTAGGACACTAGCTTGGATTCTCCCCTAGAGCAACAAAACTAGGAAGTTGCTCTATTTAAACCTCCTTCTCAACAATTTTTTGTGTAAAAAGGTATGTTTCACATCTAACTGATGAAAAGGTTCATTATATGTTGCTACCAATGACATGAGAAGATAGCAAGGATAAATGTCTCAGCATAATCAATAATGCGTGCTTGTATATACCCTTTTGCCACAAGGATCTAGGTGTAGGATGTATGTGTTTTGTTCATCACCTTATTCTTAGATTCGATAAGTTAGATTATCATGCCATTAAATATTTTTATTAGAATATACACGTCCAATTGGATATAGGTGCTATGGTACAGAGTTACGTTGTTTCATTACTTGCGCTGATGTTGTCTTCTATGAATTAATTTCGTGCTTCTCATTCCATTTCCTATTTAACTTGCTACATGCTCTTTATTAGAGATAGGCCTTCCACTCAATCCATCAAATCAATTATGTCATTGTAGGCTTTAGGCAACCTAAGCGCCCATGCGGGGAGGGCGAGGGATGGATTAGGTTGTACAAAACTAGTGCACTTACGCTCAATTTTTTACCTAATTTAACTAGACAAATTTTGCTTAAGTGAACATACTTAGCAATTCACCAAGATAATGATAATGTAAATAGATAACTCAAATAAGCAATAAGAACAATAAATAAAGATAATAGAGTAAGGACATAATCGATTTATAGTGGTTTGATGCCAAACTTGACAACTGCATCCACTCCCAAGCTTCGCGACTTGGAGTTAAATCCACTAGTAACTTCTTCAATTGTTGGTAAAACAAACCAACTTAGGCCCTAGGAAACCAAAAAGGGATAGTGAATTAGATTGTTTAGGATAAAATGCAAGCGCACCCTAATTTTTATCCAATTTGACACCAAGTGATTTTTCCTAAATGAACAAAAACATTTAGCAACAACAATAATAAAAATAAGCAAACATAAAGTGCAAAACAATTAACAAAGAAGAGTAAAGAAAAAGAGTAAAGAGCAAATCGATTTCTAGTGGTTTGATGCCGAACTCGACACTTATATCTACTTCCAATTTATACAACTTAGAGTTAAATCCACTAGTAACTTCTTCAATTGTTGGTGAAATAAACTAACTCGTGCTTGAGGAAGGATAACTCTTGCTTTCTTTTCCTAGCTCTAGTTGACCAAAGTCCCTACTTTAGTCACATTAAGCTATACTAAGATAAGTTAAGAGTTTTACAATACTTCTAATCCTATACTATGTTACAATTGAATGCTTCTATTCATCTAATAAAGAACTATACTCGCACCCAACTTAACTACCTCACAAAGATCTGCAAGCCTACCAAAAAGAGAGTATTTTCTCACTAAAATTACTCTAAGCACTTGTAATCAATGTAGATAAAAAGTTACAAATAAATTCAGGCTTCATGTCTTTTATAGAACACCAAAAAAAGCCTTCAACTATCCTTCAATGGTTAAGCAGTAAATGCAAGAAAAACTAGACGTTAGGGGCATTCAGCCAGCCTAACCCATTGGTCACTGTCCAAAGTGCTGGTCGAACTATGTAGGTTACCTTTGTGATGGGACTTTAGACGGCCGTAGTGCCAAGTAAGCGGCCGAACTCCTAGCTGAACCTTTTTTCATATTGCAATGTTGGCCGGTATTTTTGCTGATTCTACGGCCGGTATTTTTGCTGATTCTACGGCAAAATTCTTCTAGAATTTTCTATTTTCATTTTGGATGGCCAAACTATAGGTCGAAGTCATGGCCGAAACTTATTGGTTTTACTTTTGGACGTCCGATTGATTGGTCAAAAAAATGATCTTGCTCTCTGTAAACTTTGGACGATCGAATACTTGTCGAATTACTGACCGATCTTTTGTAGAAAAATTTCTAGATCAGTTCGAACGACTAAAGATATGGCCGAACTAGTATTCGAATACTTTTTACATTTGCACATTTCCTAGCATGATTTGCTACTAAGTGATGCCATTATGATCTGTTTATTTCTGCAAATATATTACTACACACAACAACCATGATTAGATAATCTTTATTAGTTTGTTGTCGTAAAAACTAAAAAAACCATCAGTTACAGTCATCACGATGTTTAAGTTTATTCTAGACGTCCAAGAGTTGAGATGCCTACTTCTTACTTTGATTTGACAGACCATCAAATCCAGTAATTACCCATCCATCTGATTTAATCTTCCATTGTTTTATGAAAAGCTACAAGTTCTTGCACTTCTCATGCAAAATCTGACTTTGTGTCTTATAATCATTTATCTCCCTCCTATCTTTCATTTATAGTCTCCCTTGTTTCTCATCCAATCCTCAAATTCACTAGCTAAGCTTTGTCTCAGCCTGGTTGGAAAGTAAAACTATGGAAGAAGAGATGTTTGAGATGTAGCAAAACCAAACATGTGATCTCGTAACCTTTTTTGTAGGTAAAATTGTGGTTGGTTTTTGATGTGTCTATGTAGTAAAAACATTTTACCTTTTTTTTATATTTTTTCATTTTTTTAAAATTTATAAAAGTCTGGGAAAAATTAATCAAAATTGAATACTTTTAAGGATTTTATTTGTTTCGGCCAAAATATTAAAGATCAATTTGGATCAAACTCAAAATAATTTGGGGAGTATATTTGTTTCAACTGATATATTGGGAGCTAGTTTTGCCTAGGGAGTTAAATTTTGGAAATAAAATTGATAATTCTCTGAAGTAGAACTTTTCATTTTGTCAGCGATTTTGTGTATGTTGTCGGTGAAATTGATAGTTTCAATTTATATATTACGTTTTGTACAAAAGTACTACTTACTATTTGAATATATGTAGAGAGTCATGTATATGTATATCTCCATGTAAAATATATGAAACCAAACAAAGATATTAATGTACATATCCATTACACTTTTCCTTCATATTTGTCATAGAATACATTTTCCCGCCTCAAAATTTGATCTTCCTGTCATATGGGTTAGATAGTATAAATTTAGGTAACATTTGGTTTGCACTCGAGAATCGGAATCGGAATTATCGGGTTTGGAATGAAATGTTAATTCTAATACACGCGTTTAATTTAGTATCCAAAATAGGTATCATTACTATATTTGCTGTTTGGTTTGCAAGGAATCATAATCATATCGATGTCAACTGGACATGCCATGTGGAAGTAGTAACTGTGAAGCGGACATTCGGTTAATTCCAAAAAGCACGTGGACCTTGATACGGACGTCTGAACGGACATCTAGTTGTTTAGAGAAAGCATACGGGCGCACAATTCGGATGTTCGAACGGACGCCCGAATCTCAATTTTTGGGTACAAATTGTGACAAAATTGCAAAGATTCTTTCAATGGAGCAGGCCAAGGCCAAAAAAGTTACTAATGTGTGAAGTTGTCTAGATCTAACATCTTTAGCATAACCTCTTTAACATCTTTTTGAGTTTCACAGCCTTGGTAGTTAAAGAAACACTCAAATTCATATACGAAGTCAGCATGGCCAATAAGCAAAGCAAAAATCTTCTCAGAAAGTTGAGTGAACTATAAACTTCAGGATTGCCTACAAATCGGACCTGATTCTTTCCAAGAACTCATGGCATTTTTGCTTCTGGGACTGATAACTTGAATTTTTCTGGTTTCTACGAACGATTCTAATAGCCCTTTTGGTCTCTTGTTTCTTAGGCAAGAAAATCTTGAATCCTGAGAGGATGAGGTGGAGAGAGTAGCTTCACTGAGGCAGCGGCGTGTGAAGACGTCCGGATGAGGCAGCAGCGTGTAGAGAAAGAGGAAGAAGCAAGAACGAGAGAGAAAAAGTAAGAAGAGGCAGCGGATTTGGGAATGATATTTGGGTTTTGAAGAAAACCTCCAAATTGGATGGGATTTGAAGAATCCCAAATTTTTGAGTTTGATTTCCAAATTCCAATTCCAATTCCCACAATCCAAACATTCCCTATTCCTAAACCTATAATCCAAACGCCACCTTAAACTCCTTCATACAAAGATTTTATAAAATCCATTTCCTTATAGGATTCATTATATAAAATTAAGGGATAATTACAGAAACCTCCCCTGAGGTTTCTGACAATTTCACCTGGCACCCCTCAATTTTCAAAAATTACACAAACCTCCCTTGGTTAACTAAAGTTCCAATAATACCCTTTGAAATCAATCTTTTACCAAAAAGGGTTCATAAAAATAGAAAAACTCTACGAATTTGAGTTTGGTTGGGATTTATGTAGTTGGGCTAGATTTTAATGTCTGGCTAAGGAATATCTCTATGAATTTTGGCTCTATAATCCGGTTGCTTATGGTGGTAGTGACTAGCGAAAATGGAGCTGGTGTGATATGATAGTGGTTCAAGTGCTAAAAACTAGATAGATTTTTTATTTTTATTTTCCTAATTAGTTGATAGTGATGTACTGGTGTTGATGGGATTGTTTTTTGGTTATTAGCGACGGTGTTCGTCAAGTTGGTGGTACAGTGGTTCAAGTGATAAAGAGAATAAATTTTTTTATTTATTCTTTTGTAGATTGAGAAGGGCATTATGGGGTTTTCAATTAAAATTTTTATTAAAAGGGGAGGTCTTGTTACCATAATAGTAAATGCAAGGGAGGTTTGTGTAATTTTTGAAAATTGAGGGGTGCCAAGTGAAATTGTCAGAAACCTCAGGGGAGGTTTCTGTAATTATCCCTAAAATTAATCCATTTCCTTGTAGTATTCGTTAGTGCCTACTTTATCAAGACTTAACAGGCAAATTTTATAGCTTATTGATAATTGCATTCTTAGATTACCAATTCGGATCTCATTACCGCAGTCATATTGGGTAGGTGAATCGATGTAAGCAAGCTAAGGGCACCACTTTCCTTGATAAATGATCAAAGATATGGCAACTTTCTGCAAATGCACCTCCCGGCTTAAACCATGCACAACTATGGAGAAATGAAAAGCTAATGCTGTTGTTTGACGATTTGGTTGTTTAGATTTCTCATAAGAATTTTGGATTTCAAATCCACCAACTATTAAATAAATTTGAAGGCTTAAGCTTGGTGGATTATAAATTTACTTAATTAAATGTCAATTTAATCCTTTATTTCACAAATTTATTCATTCCAAATCATTCTTGAATCTAAATCCATTAATCCAAATGGCTGTTAACTATAAGCTCTAAACTATCATGTTCAAGGCCACTGGAATCTCAATTTCTGCAAGGTCAACTAAACCACAGTAGTTGATAGCTAATAAATGGCAAAAGCTAACCGCTGTACTTGTGTGAATGAGTTTTCGATCATTTAGATGCAAAAATGGATTCTAAATCTTTGGACAATCGTCTTGATTTTGACTTAAAATCTGAAGATGAAGCCATAGATGGGCTTCCACTCCTCTTCTTACTCCAAAATCCACTCCATCTGCCTTGACTTGTAGAAGGATCAGTTGGAACTCCACTTCTTTCTTTGCTAAAGCTGGACCTTGCTAGTTCTCTAAGTTGCCTTAGCCATGGCCTTTCATCAGAGCTTCTGCTACTGGATCTCCTGTCTCCTGAAGAAGTAGTATTCCCTTCACCATCCCCACTGGTATCCAAGGGGAACTTATTTTCCAGGTTTTTCATCCATTTCTGAGGGATGAAGATCAAGAGGAAACCGAATGAAGCAATTTTCAAACCAGACAAGAAGTTCTCAGCAGGGTCTAGTTTCTTTGTCTGCCTATATAATGCATACCATTCATTGATTAATTGAGCAAAAAATGCTATCAAGAAAAGTAAAAGCATGACGATCCCAACTTTTGTCTCATCCTTAGCTGAAAATCCTCTTTCTAAGAGAACCACACAGATCGTAAAAATGCTGACTTCACAAGAAACTGATATGATCTCAACCAGCTGGAGCTTCTTTTTAATGAAAGGTTTCTTAAGCACCATGAAAAAGAGTTGGAAAGAGGTTATGCAGAGTAAGGTGACCGTGGGAGTTCTTGAAGCCCCGTTTTCTGAATATGCACCAGCCACGATTCCCAGAGCAACACGCTTCACTGCTTCAAGCAATGTATAGTAAATACGAAGAATTCCAAACAGCTTTTGGATACAAGGTGCTTCTGCATCTTCTGTCTCATCATCGGAGTCTATAATTCTGTCACCTTGCTTCCGAGCATTTCCACCTGCAATCTGAGACAGCATGTATTTTGGTGGACCTCTTAGATCCTCGAACAAAGGACCAAGCATTGTCAGATATATAGAGTTTGGCTGGTTCTTCCATGTCCACTGGCCTCTCTTTCCGGGGCCTAGAGTCACTCGGATGATCTCTTGATACCAGTGGAATTGCTGGCCCTCTCGATGCACCTCCTTATACTGAAGTAGCTTTCCTAGTGTTATTCCAAATGAGAGGAACAAAAGCAAGGCTAGCAGCAGAAAAAACACTACACCTAATAGCAGAATGCCTACGACCATCCCTGAAGATGCTCCTCCTTCAATCATAAAACAAAAACTATGAAACCCAAAAACATTCATTTTGAGAAAATATTTGGCATTACCTAGTAGGGAACTTGAACTACCTCTAATCAAAGCTGCTGACGCTTCACAAACACAAGGTAGTGCAAGAATTAGAAGAAAGAGCTCGAATCGTGGATATACCAAGGCTCCATAGCTTCTATTTTTTACTATATTCTTTCTGAACCATAAAAGTGAAAAGAATAAAGCATGCAACACTATCAGACTGCCATAGATTACTGCTAACCAGAACATGCTTCTTTTGAAATCTAACCACCTGAAAGTACCAAAACATGGAAAGAAGAATAAGTATGGTAAGGATTTATCATGATAGTTACTGACTGATAGGAAAAGTGCCAAAATTCCATTGCTCATCCCTCTCATGAATATACAGGCAAAATGGACACGACCAGAGACACAATAGAGAGACAAACTCAAATAGATCAGAGAACAGGCTTTAGATCAGCACTAATGATGTGCAGCTTGAAAGGGTGAAGTTTCTCCCAAAAAGCAAATTGATGAAATCTGTTTTATGTATTATCTCAGTCAGTTATTCTGTGCCAAGTTTCCCGTTTTTCTCCTTAATTCTTCAACCCAAGATTCAACTCATTTTCAAGAAGCACCAAATTGCAAGGTTATGACTATGTTTCATAAGATGATAGCTATCTCTTAAAACACACCTGTGTGCATTTTGAGGATTCAAAATATACTCTGCCTCTGGAACAATACTGTGGCCCTATCATCAAAGAAGGTATTGAATAATGAAGCACAATAAAATCAACATTCAATTATTCTGAAGTGACCTATTACTGACCTCAAAAAATGTTCTGTACTCCATCGGAGCGAGTGGTAGACCATATACTGTTGGAGCTCTGATTAAATTTTGCTGGTCAGATGTCAAATCCATTAGAATTCCTGAATCACGAATTTTAGAACCATATGAATGTGGGTTTGCAGGGGAGTTTGAGCCCCCCATAAATGGTTTAACTTTTGTCGTTTCCCAAGGGAGACTGTAGTAGGGAATACTCCACTGTAAACCTCTTGTAAATTCAGAATACTCTATTGGTAAAGCAACTGCCAACCACCTAGACAGTGCAAACACCTGAATGTGGCTTGCCATTCTCTTCCTCAGCAGAAAAAATAAAATGCAGTCAGACTTGTGCATTTTCTGGCAAAACATGTCTAAATGATAATTTTCAGTGATGTTCTGATTTTCATGGCACTTAGGAGAATGAAGTCAAGTTCAAGGCAAGAAAAGATAAGATTATCACAGTGTAGTTAATGCAGACTTAGGAGCTTATTCACTGAAAAAAGTGAGCATCCAAAATACAGTATCATACTAGCTAAATAATTTAGAAAGTAAATGCAAAAGATGGGAATTTACAAAAAGATTTCTTGCTGGATCAGCTGTCAAAAGAGGAGATGGTCTTCGGAAAGCTCCAACTGATTGAAGGCTTGCAGTTGAAATGGTAAGAAGGCCTGCTACTAAAGATGTGACTGCAAAAGCAGCTGTTGCAAAGGAGGAAAGCACCAGAGATACAACAGGAACAGAATCTGCCAATGTCAATGAAATGAAGATGGAGATTGAGAAGAAGAAATAAAGGAACATCTAAAAGGATCTAAAGTTTTAAAAGGAATTGTTATTGGAAAAAGGAATAAAACTCTTACAATGTCTCACATGCAGTATATTAGAAGCTAGATTTCTGTTTCCAGCGACATCCTCAGTTATGTTTTCAGGTATACTGATGGATATAACACCATTGTCTGCTTTCACATCCAAAGTATACGTGCTCCTGCTCAACTCCTGAAAGCTTGAGAATGTGTAAAAGGAGATATGAGAATAATTAGAGACAAGTAGGGATTGATATAGTTACTGACGCTTTTTCCTTTCAGTATTATGCCAGATTTGCTAAGGCTTTTTGTGAAACATTTTGCCACTGATCAATTATGCAGAACATGCATACTGTGCCAAGAATATCAAAATAACTAATTTACTAAAAATTTCTTGTATCTGTAGCTGCTAACCTCTCCAAATGTCCTCCAGTGATGGATATATGAGAAGAATTGAAGCCAAAAACAGGCTTGACGAACTTAATTAGTACTGGAATACTCTCATCTTTTGTCCTCATTCGAGAAGTTGTGCTCAACTTGACTGCAGGCTGTACAGAATCTGAAGATCCAGTAAAAGTCAACATCAGAATGTGAAAGGAAAAAGAAACGTGAAAGCCAATAAGACATCACATCTTTACTTGATTGGAGCACAAAGGATTTTATCAGGAAATGATGTTTGAATAGGAAAACAAAAAGATCAATCATCTTCAGTTTAGAAATGACATCATGCTTCTTTCTTTGGTTGATTACTTGTCTCTGATGCAGTATATTGTCATAAGTTCTTTACACAGCTATATCACATACCATAAAGGAAAGTTACTGGAGTCACGGGAGAAACGGGGGTCCCCTGTCTGCTAATAACTAGGTTTGTATGAAGGCTAACTGTGACTATGGCCATGTCTGATATGTCTTTGACCTGAAAAGATGCATTCTTTGTTAGATACCTGGAAAAGAATTGCAGATTGTTACACACTGGCGAGATTTGCATGTATATGAAAATGAAGCTAAAAGAACAGTTACCTGAAATCCGAATCTACGTTTGCCAAGAGTATTTCTACTAATAGGAAGAAGAGAACCCTGACTTGTATTGAGAGTACTCATAATTTCAGAGGACGAGTTAAGAACAGGTTCTGTGAAGTACAGATAAACCCTTAGGTCCTTGGATTTATTAGTTGCCAGAACTGTTCTAGCCTCCCTGTTAATTTGAAGTACCTTTTCAGGTATATGGGTCCTCAAGTTGGCAGATACGCTTCTCCTATCTGATGTTTAGACAAGGAAAAGATCAGAATGAGTAATCGTTGATGGTCCTGAAGAAAAGAACCATAACTTTCAGGGATAACAACTGTCACCCATATGTCTTTAACATAACCTCTACTTAAACCTCATGAAATAATTTTGTAAGTTACAGCAGCTTTTTGATAATTAGCAATCATTTAAAAGTTGGCAGTATATGTAGCTTTCAAAGTCTTACCACAATGGAAAAATTGAGAGTGTGTGAGGAAGCAAAAGAAAATGAGTCTTTCTGTCATAATTAAATAACAAAGTTTACTTTCAGGAAGAAATGACTAAAATCAAGACATACCAAAATGAACAAAGATGCTTGAATTCTTTGTCCTTGTAAATTTGTTTCCTGCAGAGTCTGTACAGAAATTTTTATCCATTACGACTATCACTCTTCCGAATTGAACACTTGTTGACAAACTCACAGTAAGCGAAAATTTGAGGTTTGGTTCAATGACTTCAAATGTGCTTGGCACCACCTGACCGGCACCGTAAACAAGAAGCTGAGGATAAGACATGTTAATTAATCAGAATCTCATTGATTACTTTGGAAACTGGACATTGTTTGTGAAATAAACTCTATCCAACTGAGTTATGTTTATGTACAAACTTCTGAGCATGCTGCATTTCATAAGATACCCTAGAGCCCAAAAAGAAAAAAAAGAAGGAATCTTTTTAAGTTTAAACCATTATATGAAATAGCAAAGATAATACAATTGTCGATCTTCTTTTTCTTTTTCTAAACAACACATAAGTCATTTGCATCTCAAGTGCGAGCTGGTGACATACTCACATTACAGGCATTTGGAGATGAACACTGGAAACCACCTCCGCCACTACATGGCTCACTGAAAGATATATTTACAGGAACGTTGGATGCATTTGTAAAGGATGTTGATGCTGTAACATATGCCGTGGGAGGAATTGTGTCTGCAAATGCAGCTACAGGATTAGTTCATTCTACCAGACTTTAAAATCAACTGTTCGTGAAAGAAGTTAGCTCATAGCACCCAGCAATTTCAGCTAAAAGCAACCAATCAAACAAGCACATAACTTGAACAACCGGCACACCATCCTACTTCTACATCCAATATGATCAACCCAGAAGCCTTCCTAAAGTTCTACTCGAAAAGAGTAAATTGAGCCTATCCATAGTCTTGTACCGTGATGTTGTAGATGGACTAGTAATATGTCTTGAACAGAGAATCTCTAACTGTTTCTGGAATGAAGATGCCTTTAATTGACTTGACAAAATCACGTATATTATTATGACCACCGCAGTAATGTACATGACTGCGAGAAGAAGAATGGAAAAAGAAAATACAAGAAAACTGGAAGGACTTGATTTTATTATGATCCTGGAAGGACTTGATTTTATTATGATCAAACAAGGACAGTTGTGTTCTAGGCTTCCAGATACTATCCCCTGGCATCTAGCAAAAAATGTAAAGAGGAAATAATGGTGGTCACTTTTAAGTTGCTTATGATCCCAGTGGACTAAATGAGAAAGATTTGGTATGTCTCAACAATACCAAATCAGATTATAGTAATCTTAAGTAATTTTCTGTTTCTATATATATCTTCTACTATTTGTTTTGCAGCTTGATCATTTTGTTTTGGGTTATCTTGCAGCGTGTGCTTGAATGACATGTGACTTACAACTTTTGGCTAATCCATTTCTCAACAGACAATAATAGATACCTTCATGAAACATTTAACAAATGGCCTTCTTTTAGTTTAGAATGTTCAACTAACATACAGAGAAACACCACCAAGAAACAGAACTCAGACCAGCATATATGATATATTAGCACCATTTTGATTCAGAGAATTTTCTGACTATGTAAAGTGGTAGCAATAAGTAAATAAGTGATTCTTAAAGGGGGATTATTCAACCAACACTCCAATTATAGCTTGTGCAGGCAACTCCTTGAGATCCATTGGTGCAGACCTCAAAAGTGTGATTTCCGTCCTGCAGCCTTGGATAAGATACAGTTCCATTATCACAAACCGATGGTAATCGATCATCGAGCTGCAGTTGCAGGGAAACTAGTCAGTAGCAAATGGTGAACTAAATCAGAAATACTAGAGCTCCACAAGACTCAGAACAGGACAAAACTAGCAAAAATAACTAAATAGATGCCTGTCTTTAACTATTTGCATCCTTCTGAAGGCAAAATTAACAAATTGCATTTGGAAAATATTCATTAGCCTTCCTCCAGTTTTCTCTGCCAATCTGATCCTGCCATTTCTGTTCTTTTCTGCAATTTGTTTTCTATGAAATCTCTCAAACAGAAGAAAACATGCACTTTGTTCCACTCTTCTCTTTTCTTCCCAAATCTCTAACTTGCAAATGAACTCCAAAAGAGAATGCTGAGAAACTCTTTTGAAGAGACGGCAGAGAAATCCACTGATCCTCAGGCTTTCGATAGAGGCTTACTACTAGTAATTCTTTAATGTGTTGGCCTTCTTGAATTTCCTCAAAATTAGCTACTTTAAGCAAATTAAGCTCTCAAGACTCTCTGACTTCTGGGAATCAGAATTAAATATCAGCACTCATCCAGTTAATATAAATTCTGCATAATTTTACAAAAATGAAGTAATGGAGGCGCAGTACTCAAAAACTTAAATACCATAATTGCATGCACAAACTAACCTTGCAATTGGTAGTACAATCTGTACAAGTTTCTCCATTCACCAAGACTTCAAAGAGAAATGTAGCGAAAGCACTTTTTGATGCTGCATGAGGAGTCCTTAACAACTTCACAGATACCTCTGAAGTGTCACTGTAAGCTCTCAAACACCAAAGCAATAAAACACATAGCTGTAGAATCAGCCATGAATATGATGACATGTTCTTTAAGCTCATTTTAGTACTTCACTTGTGCTGGTTAAAATCCAAAATGGACTATAAACTGTATTTCAGTCAGACATTGTTTTGCATGAACTGCTTTTTTCTTCTTTTCAGAGCTTAACTGAAGACTCTATTAACTAGATGTACTTCAATTCATTTGTATACCAAGATAAAATGGAACACAGGCCAATGTCTGCTGAAAACCACAGGTAAACACTGGGTGTGTGTGTGTGTGTGAAAGAGTGAAGAGGGAAGTGAGTGAGAGATAAGTAGTAATAGTATATAATTGAAGAGAGTGAAATGGAGAAATGGGATTAGTGGTTGATGAAGGTTCCGTTGAGGATAGTGCACATGAGACTGACAGTGAGACTCAGTAGAGTGCAGTGTAGATGCGAGATGGATTTGGGGCAGCAACATGGAAAATAGTAATCGTACTACCGATATTGTGATATTGAAAATTACAAACACTTTTTAATGCTGCTAAATTACATAATCTTTCTAAAAAAATGTTCTTATCATTCTTTATTTTTAAAGTTTAAGAATGACCACCTCCTCATCTGTAAATAATTAAACAGTCTCCTAAAATCATGCATTAAAAAGTAATAATTAAGATGTTATATGTATGTAACTTTTAATATCAAAATTTCTGTGATACTACTAGAATCCATAATAATAATCACCATTAACAATTACTCGAAACAAAATTGACAATTGCTAAAAAAAATTATCAATACACAGAAAAGAATTTGTACAAGGTGTACGTCATAAGTTTATTTGGATAACATATAAATAACTAATACTATTTAGTAGGCCAGATACATCACATAAAAATTGAATTTCATCAGTTAATTCTCATGATATATTTTCAAAATTTAAAACTTGGTTAAATCTTAAACTTGGCTAAATCTTAGTCATGAACCTTTCTAAATAAGTGTTGATGCATTTGTTTAAGGATTAAATATTAGGTATACCATGTGACATGCTACGTAGTATATTAGAGCCAATTATATATTACCAAATACTACAATGTATAACCCACCATCTAGTGATAAATTATTAATTTTAGTGCACCATCATAATGCATTTAATACTCTTTTCCGTTTAAGCCCCTGCTTTTTGTGTGTGTATGTGAGAGACAGAAAGAGATTCTCATTGGAATAAGATGCAAAATAATTGAAGACAGGCAAGGAAAAATGGAATCATGCGGACAAAAGTCAATGTTTCTGCCATAAATATGAGAAGGACTTTGAGTACTTTTAAGAAAGCTAAGGAAAATCCTGAAATCATAAACACCAAGCCAATAAAACCAGAAAGAAAAATGAAAAAGGAAGTTCAAAAGGAAAAAAAATTTAAGGAGAAAAGATATGGATCATTGGTGCAAATTTGACAGATGAAAGTCCTGTATCAAGACATGGACTTCCAGAGAATAGGACATTACATTACTGTACATGGCTGGAGTTCTGGCCAACAGTAGCTTGAGCTGAATGGACAACCTTTGTGACAAAAGAAATGAGATGACAAGATTTTGAGTAAACATAGTTAATGGTCTCTAGCTCTTCTTCTGCAATAATTTTGTTTAGCGTTTAAGTCTGAGGTTTCTATTATTTTGCCCATCCTTGTTCCTCTTTCTTATTCATCGTCTCATTTCCACTCCTTAGGAAACACAAAATCAATTATGGGTTCTTGAATTTAATGGGTGAATATAACCCCTAAGAGTCTATAAAAATCAAGGATTTGCTTATTTCCTACATAAGTGTTTAGGTTTGTTTGGTTATTTTGATGAATTTGAAAATATATTCAAATTAACTTGTTAAGCTTTTAGGTCGATCCAAATGGAATTTTAATAAAGCTTGCTTGAGTGGTTTGAATCTTTTATATATAAATTTTAGATTTTAAGCTAACAGAGTCAACTCTGGATCATGAACAAAAAATTAGTAATTTTAGATCTTGTTCTATTTGACTTGATTACTTGACCATCTTGATTAAAACCATTTTTACGGACCAAGCTTTATTTTTTTTAATCAATCACTGTTGTATTACAATATTTATTACCCCACACAAGTAGGGTGAGGCTTCTAATAATATGTTGGGTAAAACACCAGACTGTTTTTCAGACATAATTTGGAGATATAGCTTCCTAAAACCTACCTAAATCTCCTAACTACCACAGGTGGGATTTGATCGAGTTTTAGTTTAGTATTGAATAGTCTCATTGGCCTTTTATTTATGTGCTTTGAATTTTTTTTTTTTTGAAGACAACGTGCTTTGAATTATTCTATTGTTTTTATTTCTTGTGGATTTGGACTATTCAAAGAAGAATTTGATTGATTATTCACAGCAAGAAAAGTTATATATTGCTTTAAGAAGAAAAAGAAGAAGAAGAGGACGATGACATCCCAAATTGGTGCTATTCACAGAACAAACGTGTATGGTCACATCTCGTAAAAAACAGGATAAAATTTTAATCTCGATATTGTGAACCATATATCAAAAGACAATTGGCCCTATGCAGATTATCTTTTCAGTATTGAGAACGACTGCTTTTATATCATGAAGAATGTCGGGGCAGTAGAAATTTTGTATTCGGTTTTGTTTGTAAATGACACGAATGATCCTTTCTGTTTTCTTTTCTTTTTCCATCTACAATAGAGCTTAATAATATTGACTAATTAAGCTACAGAAATTGATGCCTCCTAAGCAAATAAAAAATATTTATGAAAAAATAAATTGATATTCATATTAAAGAAAAAATATTTTAAGATGGCATTGGCAATAGGTATTCTTTACACAGAAACATTTACAACGTATGTCTTTTATCAGGAAAAAAGAATTGAGAACGACAATGTTGTTACAAAATAGAAAAAATAATCCCATAAATCAAGAGAAGAAGATTAATTATTGAATGTGATTGACTAAATAAACATTTGTGCTTATAAAAACAGTTGTAAAATTGATAGTATCCACACAAAAATCAAAATTTTTTTTGTTGTGACTATGTATGCACGAAAATATATTATGTGCATTTGTATGAATAAATGTGGACATGGTACATTCCACTTCTTTTATTGATTCAAAATTTTGGACTGTGCCTTGTCACTGGTACACTATCTATGGTGAACTAAGAACACTGTGACACAAATCCCTTCTCTTTTTTGGAGTTAGTTATAGTACAAAGTTGAGTTAGATTTGTATCATACAAAGAGCTAAGGTTAAATGATAATAAGGAGGGTGGACTCATATGAGTTGTTAATTTAGTCTACAAATAAACAGCCTTATATAAGTTGTCAAAATTCTAGTTGTTTTTTGTAAACTTTTTCTGTGTACCATAAAAGTATCTTTTTTTAATCTCGTAGGCCATGAAAGAATTACTAACTTTTAATGCGTGTAATACTACTGGCATCCAGAATAGAGTGTGAATGCCAAGTTGGCTTTCAAATCTCAAATTTAATTTAATCTCAAGTCATAGATTGGTTTGTCAGTAAATTCCAACACCAAAGACCCCACATTTAATCCAGCTAATTCTTTGTATGTAATGTTTATAAAACCTTGTACACTTGAGCCACCCTCATTAATAATGGGAGTATTAAATGCCAGACATGAAGCTACAAAGGCTTGCAATTTTTTGCTTCACCTTCAGCGGTTTGGATTTATGACAGGCCTACCATTTTTGGTATGTTTTGTTGGGATATATATCTTCAATGAGGTTTATTACATCTAACATGAGGTTTATCACATTTAACTGAAGAATCTTGCAATTATGATGTTAGTCAGCAAGACTTGATTGAAAACCTCATTTTAGAATATTAGCTTAGCTTATTCCTATTGTTTGATCCGAGGGATTGAAATCATCATTTATTGCTTAATTTTAGGCTCAACTCTTACCACCAATAGCGATCTATATTTACTGTACGTTTTTCCACATAATTGTAATTAAATGTACCAAAAAAACATTGTATTTATCCTTCGACTGCTTTAGGACTATACTCCTATACAATGTTTCTCCATGAATTGTTGTTAATTGTATGAAATTGTCCACAATTAGTTTGTGGAGAACAGTGTGAGTTGGGAGTAAGGCTGTAAACGAACCAAGCTGTTCGCGAACACAGCTTGGCTCGGCTCGTGAAAGCTCAAGTTCGACTCGTTCGTGAAGCTAAACGAGCCGAACTCGAACACAAATTTTGGCTCGTTTATTAAACGAGCGAGCTCGAGCTTGTTCGTTTAATAAACGAACAAGAGTTCGAACATGAGATATTCGGCTCGGCTCGGCTCGAATAACACTTTTATACTTATTTGAATCGAGCTGTTCGCGAACAAAGCTCGACTCGGCTCGTGAAAGCTCGAGTTCGGCTCGTTCGTGAAGTTAAAAGAGCCGAGCTCGAACACAAATTTGAGCTCGTTTAATAAACGAGCTCGGCTCGGCTCGACTCGTTTATTAAATGAACACAAGCTCGAACCGGCAATACTCGGCTCGACTCGGCTCGTTCACAGCTCTAGTTGGGAGTATGCTTACTCTCTTCTTTTTGTCACTCTTTTTACCCTATTCCAAATTTTATCTGGTTCTCTCGTTCATACATAGTGACAAGAAGGCAAAGAAAAGCCAGCTCTAAGGAGAATAGAGAAGCTATTTGCCTGAACTTTTTGTCCCCGAAGTGATAAGATTTATGAGGTCAAACTTGAAGGTCTGTCACCGTACACAAAAATGGACATCACAGCTATCACTACAAGGGCTAAAGAACTTTGTCTGTTTGCTATTTCATTGTCCTCCAAGATGGTTTTAGAGCGATGGATAATCATCATAATTTTCCATGCACGTCCTTGTTTTGAGCATTACTTTAATGAATCCAGTGATTCGAGAAAAGGACAACTGAATCCAAATTCAAGGGAATGGAGATGGAAGAGGGTGGCTGCACTCAAAAGTTCAGGGATTTTGGCTGTGTATGGATGTGGTCTTTTTCAGAAAAATGCTTTTGTATTATTTTGAGCATATGTGAATTTACACGAGAAAGAAAATAGTTGGAAAGCGTATTCAAAATTAGTTTTTGCAAAAATTGATAATTAACGAAAGAAGTCAAGGGCAAAATAATTCTTTCTGTTTTCTTGTGTTCCCATTTCCATTCCAATTCTTTAACTTATGGCTATTAAGCTAATACGGCGAAGGTTTGGCAAGAAACATGACTAAGGTGTAGACTTCTACGATAAAATCATCGCCAGTTCGTTGGTTATAGTATTATTACGGTAGTCATCTTCTCCTAGGTATGGTCTTCTAATTTCTACTTTTGCCATTGAGACCAAAAAAGCTGGTGTACAAAGCATTAGATACTGGAGCTTCTGAACAGGGAAGGCAACGCCAAGACAAATTTTCTCAGCTTTGGAGGCGTCTGTGGGATGCATAGTCTTACCATACTTTACATTTTTCCTTCTTTTTTTTTTCGCCGAAGGAAATAACTATATGCTGATGTCTAATGCAGGATAGATTTCCTATCATTGCCATCGACAAGAAAAATGTGTGAACAAAAAGTTTTTAAATAAACAAAGGGATCAAAGGAACTTTTGTAAGAGCCAAGTTGTGCCAAGACAACTGATCTGTTAACTATAGGGTTAAATACAGATGGGCTGTCCCCATCAGTACCTAACACATGGTATTTCTCAACTTTGGAAACCCCACTGAATTGGCAAGATAATCAAATATATTCCACAAGAGCTTCATCCTCAGATCTTCTGATCGGAAAACAACCTGGAAGTTCAGTTTATGAAATGGGAAAGAAAGGATAAGGGTCACTAGCATTATTAATGAGTCCCAAGACCCGTTAGGATCCTATGCCCATATTTGATTTAGAGGAGATGTGTATCAATAATATAAGATTGGGCCTATTTAGAATTATACTCAGTAATATCCATGTAAATATGGATATGGTTGGAAATTACTGAAGACTCCCATACCCAAATATAAACAAACCTGAAAAGAATTTGTATTACCTAGTGCAATCTTGAAAAATGGACTACAACCTGGGGGTGCTATCGACCCGAGTTGAACTCTAGTAGTATCATGCTTGAGCTCCACTCAATTGTTTATTGGTGCTGTTCGAGCTCGACTAGAGTTCGATCGAGCTAAAAAATATGAAGCTCAAGTTCAAGCTCGAAGTAGTATTCAAGTACCCGAGCTCGATTCGAAATTCATTTGCACTCTTTTTTTTTTTTTTTTAACACTTTGTTGCTCGAGTTTGAGTACCCAAGGACATTTTGGTAAATTTTATAATTTTCATACCTAAAATAGCAAATACATAATAAATAAATATATTATAATTATTAAATAAGTGTATACTCGATTAGGCTCGACGAGCCTTCAAGCGTGGAAAATCAATATGCGAACTCGACTTGTTGAGCCCAATCGAGCTACTCGAACTCGGTTCGAACTCAGTCAACTTAAATTTGAGCCGAGTAGTTGACCGTAGCTTGCAAGCAAATCGGTTCGGTTACCACCCTACTACAAACTAGTCTTCATATTATGGGTTTCATTTAAGTGTGTAATGTCTATGAACAAGTGAGGTGTTGTTTTGTTTTAATTTTTAATTTACTTCACTTCAGTGATGGATTTTAGTATCAGTTTTTTAATAAAATAATTTCTAATTTGACTTTTTTAGGGGTAGATCAAATTGGATCTCTGCACATCCTCAATCTATCCTCTTTACATGTAATCATTGAAAAATTGTAGTTTATGACTGAAAGGTTAAAAGGCATTAATAAATGAGATCTAAAAAAATATATAAAAACCAAAAAATTTAATGTTAAACTAAAAAAATCAATTTATTAATAAAGAAAAGATAGTTTAAAAAGTAATAAAATGGGATTTATTAAGTATCTGGGTGGTATCAAAATGGGACTAGCCCATTTTAGTCACGCTCATATTGATCGCATAACAAATATGAAATTGTTTGGATATGACTCATATTTTGCAATCCCAATTAAATTCTGCACAAATCTCACCCATTTGCTATCTCTAAAGGCACACCTAGATGAAGTGCTATTGGGCTATCATGTGGCACGAGTAAATATATGAAAACAAACCCAGGAAAATAAGTAGAAATTATACACTATTTCCTTTATTTACATTTTTTCTTGAAGGGATAAATTCATCTAGACAGATGTCATCTACTTCATACACAAAAATGTGATTTCAACATTTACATTTAGTTTGAAAGTTTATAATCAAAAGGAAAAGAACGGAAGGGGGAGGGATGAAAAGAAAAAGAGGGGAAGGGATCTTCCCTTTCCTTTCTTTTCCTTTGCTTTGGTCCAATTTTGGGCAGAAAGTTTTTAAAGAAAGAATGGGAGGAGTTTTCTTCCAAATTCCTTTATTTTCTTTCCCTCTCTTTGACTCCCAAACACAATCATTCTTCCAAACTCCTTTTCTTTTTTGTTTTTTTCCCTAACTCCCAAACAATCAAACATTTCCTTTTCCTTTCTTTTATTCACAAATCCTTGCTCCCAAACTAACTATTAAGGAATAAGACCAGCAAAGACTTTTATGATCATCCCAATTCCCAAACTTGAGAATATTTTGGGTGACTGCAAAGTTTTAACATCTTCAAAAGTACTTTGGAAATAGGGTGATTACGATTATTTGATAAGACATAATCTAATGAATCCCAATATGCTCGCAGGATAAAATTAGTCATTCAAAAGCTCACGCTCAGTAGTCCTAGAAAATAAATTTCTACAGAAGTTGCTCAGTCCACTTGACAACTCATACTTGAGACAACCAAAAAAGAATATATCAGCTTGATTCATTTTGCTTCCTCTTTCAATAGAACACCTTTGCACCCACTAACATCACATCAAATTTATCCTAGAAATGCCTCAAACGCCAATATTAACTCGTATCAACCAACAAACTTTGGGCTGTAGGCCACCACAATAGACTATGTCTTTGTGGGGGTGAAAGGTCAAGAGTTAAAAACCTTGCCTTCCATCAATTTGTCACTAATACGTGGTTTCAAATTTAGACGGGTGTGTAATGCAACTATTTGGTCCAATGGTGGTTTAGTCATCGTGGGTTCCTCGTGTTTTAATTGGGCTCCATTAGATTTATGGGTAGAATTGTAAACGAACCAAGTTGTTCACATATACAGCTCGACTTGACTCGTGAAAGCTCGAACTCGGCTCATTTGTATAGCTAAACGAGCCTAGTTTGAACATAAATTTTAACTTATTTAATAAACAAGTGAGCTCGAGCTCGCTTGTTTAATAAACGACTAATAGTTTGAACATAGGACACTCGGCACGATTCGGCTTGAATAACACTTTTACACATATTTAAACCGAGCTGTTCGCGAATAAAGCTCAATTCGGCTCATAAAAGCTCGAGTTCGACTTGTTCTTGTAGTTAAATGAGTCGAGTTCGAACATAAATTTTGGCTCGTTCAATAAATAAGCGAAATTGAACTTGTTTGTTCATTAAATAAGCACAAGTTCGAAGTGGGAATACTCGGCTCTACTCGGCTTGTTTACAACTCTATTAATGGGTAGATGAAATTGTTCCACATTAGTTTGAAAAAAAAAAGAAAAAGCACTTAATATATAAGTATGGATCCAAAACCTACTAACTTAAACTTTTGGGTCGATATTGGATTCCCAACTTATATATTGGGCATCTTTGGTAGACTTCTATATTGGGCATTTTTGGTGGACTTCCTCATTTTTTTCTCCCTGACAGGCTCCTCTTTCCTAGAATACGCTAGTATAAGAGTAGAAGCCCTCCGCTAGAATAAACTAACCCTGTAGTGCACAAGCTGCCAATTGAACACAAAAAAAATAAATAAATAAATAAAAAGAAAAAAAGAAGAAGAGAGAGAACAGACCAATATTAACTCTTATCTTTTATTCTTAACTTCTTCTTTTCTCCCCTTTTGTCTTCGTAGGAAATGAATCAGGCAGTTAACACGTGTCGATTGCCCAAGGTAAACTTTATGGCTTTCTTCCTAATATCGGGAAACTATTTCGCCAGCAAAGAGAAAAAAAAACAAAAGAAAAATACTACTCAGGGAAAACAGTTTCCTCCCAGCAGTATAGTAATTCTCATGATCTGAACTTTGATTTAAAACAAGAGTTACACAACCATGACTTTAGTAGGAAATATTAATTTCCGAAGACGCTAAAATACTTCTCCAGTTATAAATCACAACAGGAAGAAAGTTATAGAGACCAGTTTCTCATGGTCTTTTCAAGAAGCTAAGCTCACACGGGCAATCATTCAAAGATGTCACCTTGAGGAATCCAAACCCGAAGAAGCCGATCATAAAATGAGCAAGTAGCAACAACCGCATTCTTTCTTTTATCTCCTGCATATAGCCCCCCTCTTTGCCAATCTGCACCATATGCAAGTGATCCATGTTTTTCATATGTTTCAATTAATTCAGCCTTTTCTCCTTTGGTTTTAACGACTGCAAATCCATTATGCATACATGCTGTCAAGACTAGGCCTGATATTGAAGGATGATGCTTAATTCTCCAAACTCCTCCGCCTAAACAGATGGAAGATTCATTGATTGGCCTTGAGATTGATCTGACATCCCATAGTCTTAAGTACTCATCATAGCTACCAGTGAGTAAGATATTAGCATCATTTGGGCTTTTAGTGATACAGCAAACTCCCATTTTATGAGCTTTAGTATTCTGGAATACCAAGTTAGAAGGACCATCTCGCAGATCCCAGCAACTAAACTTGCAATCGTCTGATCCAGTGTAAACAAGATGTGATTGGTGGATATCAAAGGAAGTAGCCCAGAGCTCAAAATCGTGTGCTCTCCATTCTTGAACAGTGCTTAGCTGCGACTCAAGAAGGGAAACAACAGAGATTGAGCCATCTGAAAGACCCACAGTGATCGATGTAGCTGAAGGATTCCAGTCGAGACACAAGCACATGGAAGAACTGACATGTTCACCACAAAACTCCTTAAGAGAATTCCCTGCAACAAGAAATATCTCTAAATGCCCAAAGAGGACAGATTGCACGAACATGTAGAAACCTTAGGTTTCAACTGCAAATTAAATATTTTTCTGTTTAAGTGAAAGGAAAAAACTGTATCAATTGGGAGCTTTATTGACTTTAAAGCAGCAAGTATATAGTTATTATTCATTTTATTCAACTCTTACAGCCTTTACGCTAGAAAAAAATATTCAAATGCAAGAGCTACTAGTACAACTAGAATACAATCACATTATGCAACAATGTCCTTAGTGCAGTCCACTATCGTGAAACTAGGTACATTTTACAAATAGGCTCTGACTTTCTGGTGATGGAGGATCTTCTAACTTTCTCTTGTCATTTTGTTAGGGAAGTGTTAGTCAATGATCCCAGCTGAGACAGGTTGTAAGCTAGAAATTTCACAAAAAGAGCTGTCAGAGATCAAAATTTCCTTTGCAACAAAGCCGTTGTTTCTCCATTCTTTCTGATTACCAGATTTATACATGCTTATAATCAGCGCCATGGTTTTTGATTCCTCAAACAGACAAGTACTTGTTTAAAAGAAATAAAATTTCAAAAAATTCATTAGAACCTATAAAATATAATTACATTGCTTCCCATGCCAAAATTGAGGCTACTAGAAGATTACATGAATGAAAGGGTGTGTTATTTTTGGAACAGGAAGGCTTGTAAAAATTAGATTTTAACAGGTCGATCAGAGTAATTAGACACCTTTTCCTTCTTGATGGGTATATTAATTCCCCTATTGACTTATCTACAACATATGATCTATGGATTTGTAAGACATGAAAACACAATTAGGTAATTGAAGGTTGCAAAAGTAAATCAAATGAATATTTTGTCCCTGAGAAGTAAAAGCTGAGATAGTATCCTATTTAGTTGTAGTATCAGAAAACAGCATGTCTAAGAAATGAACTTGTGCTCTCACACTTGACTTAATACAATAAAAGTACATTTATCAATTTATTTGTATCACTAAACATTTCTCAGCTTTATTATCCAAGAAAGAACAAAATCTCCAAAATCCATTTATTTATTCTCAAGTCTCAAATAGAACTCTTCCGTTGTTCCCATTATTCCAAAAACCAGCAAAAAGAACAACGTAGGAAAAAATTGGATCTTGATACCCCCTCTCCCTCCCTTATTTGCCATGATGCGGGAAAAAAGAACCAAAAAAGGACCCCAAATAATAATAATAATAAAAAAGGTTGAAACGGGGAGGATCAAGCAAGCTCTAGAACTTATTCATGATGCAGACTAAGGAATAATGTGTAATTTCTCCTTTCCTCTCGACCAAGGAACCCAGTGCCAGAAACCAAATAAAGCTAAAAAAGAAAAAGTAATAGAAAACTCAGGAATACCAGGTGCATCCGAGCTGTCAAAAGAGGATTCAAGCCTATGAATCCTCAAGTAACCATCAGCATCAGCTTGAGCAAGCAAAGGTACAATATTTCCACCAACTGGACTCCACTTTATATCAAAAATCCCAGCTGTTTCAGTTCTGTAAGTCAATTCTAGACGATCCACTTCAGCATCAACATCGAAAAGGGAGACACTACCAGATCGTTTAGGCTGATCACCCTCTTGCAGAGTGTACGTGGATGCTGCAAGGACACGCTGAAACGAGTCGTGAGGGCAAAATTCGACAGCATCCGCATTACCATCCAAATAGCAATGAGACACGTCCATCTATTGCCTGATAAATATCAATAAACGAAAGAAAATCAATTACAAATGATCAAGTTTCTTTTGGGCATTTTGTCGAATAGCTTATGCGCATGCACCAAAAATATGATTCATTACCCATTGCTTTGTTAAAAATTCAGAACGCATATAAGCAAAATTGTCTTGCAACCATTCACACGCAAACACATTACATAAGTATATGACCTTGTAAAAATGATGAAGGAAAAGGGTTGGGTAGAGGTAACTTTACCGTTAAAAACTCAGTTGGGTGTGGGTGTGTGTGTGTGTGGGTGTGGGATATTTTTTTGGTATTGAAATTGGCGATTTGGCAGCACTTGCGTCGGAAATGAGAGCTTGCATTTGGTCAAAAGGTTAATGACAGTTTACCCCTAAAGCATACCATGATTTTCACTTTAGCTCATATATTTTTTTTGTGAGGTACTGGTCAAATTTGGTATTAGAGTGGGCTGAAGGGTTGGATCAATTGTTATAGCCCATCAACAGTGGGTGCAATTCCTGCAAGATGAAAAAAAGGTTAGAAGCTCAGGGAGTTTTACCACTAATAGTGGCCTCTGATGCCTAAGTCAAAGATAGCTTGGATAAGGTCCATAGGGAGAAGAGATTAGAGTATTATCAGCTTACTTGTTTTCTTTTGCATGAGAGTATTAATAGTCAGATAATAGAGAATAGAGAGGGTTGAGACTCACATTATTGCATATGAAAATATGATGTTTATAGCATGTTTGTGTCAGACGTATGTATACTTGAGTACAAGAGTTCCAATATTTCTATTATGTCATATCAGGTGAACTTTGTGATTGTCAAATGTCTCATCCTCAACACTATAACAAACTCTGTTGGCAGTTTATGTCGAGTTGTACTTGTGAGGGCTCTTGGTAGGGGAAAAGTATACAATACACCACGTGCATTGTCACGTGATGTACTAGAACCAATAATTTATCGCCATGTGGCAACAGTGGGCCATACCTTGTATTATTTGGCGATATGTGATTGGTTTTAGTGCACCACGTGGCACGCCACGTGGCGCGCGTGGTGTACGCAATACTCACTCCTTGGTAGGGCGGCCTTAATCGATTCTTTTCACCCCTTGTAATCATGATATTCTTGCGATTGAGGTCGGACGCCTGAAGGCTATGAGATCGAGGCTAGATAATCAGGAAGTTTGTGTTTCGCAATGCCGTAGTTAATACTTGGGCTTTAGCCTTGCTCTCTGTGGAGAAGGTCTAACGAGGGAGCCCATGTCATAATACCAAAAATGCTAGGTCTGTGCATTTGGGCTGGTCAAATAAATTCTTAAAATGTTTAATAGGATTGGGCTATGTGGCTGGGCTACACATTGACAAAACTAACCTCTCTTATTTTGATTTTTATTTTATCTCTTTATCGTCTTTCTTTCTTCTTCTTCTTCTTTTTTTTTTTGTTTTGTTAATATTTCTCATTGTCCTTTTTCTTGTTAAGCTATTAGTTAGTTTGATGATGCACTCTAAATAAAAAACCAAAAAATTTCAAACTGAATTCAAGCTAAAACTTTAATTATGTGGCGCTTTTTGAATATGTAAATTAGTGAAAGTTGATAGGAGCATTGAGTTTTGGCTCAATGTCATTATCCTGGCTTATTTTTACATTTTAATATCTTAACTACTCATATCTTAAGCAGTTATTAACTAGAATTTATTTATCATTGCATTATCAATTTTCAATTAAAGAAAATTATAATGGTTGCTAGGATATAAAAAAAAATAAGGAAGAAAATAAAAAAAGGAAAATCAATTAAAAATAAGGAAGAAAAGATAATACAAAGGTGACGAAGAGTCAAAAAAAACAAAAAGAAAAAAATGGAAAAATGAGAAACAGTGAAGGGATGATTTTATTTTTGAAAAGGGTTAAGTGATACAAATAAAAAGTTGGGGGGTAAAATAGAAATCAAGATAAGGGAATAAATTGTAATAAACCCTTTTTGTGGCTTAAAATGTTTGCAGAGATTAAACGTTTATGGACACAACCCAAGCCCCATCAAATGAAGCTCCCTTGCAGCAACGTTGGTGGAGAATAAAGCTAAACCTGTACAACCCAATCAACAGCCTTGTAAGGTCTGTTGACAACCCAAGCAACAGCCTTATCCAAATCAAACCCCCTTGAAGCAACGTCTGTGGAGAAGAAAACTGAACGTTGCTTACAAAGCTCACAGTACATCCCCACCATTCGTTTCTCCTTCTTCATCCTTCCATCAAGACATTTTGAAGCGATTCCAAGAGGAAGTTTCTGAAACGTTTCAAAGACGAACTTTGCCTGTCGTGTAATGATGGACTCAGATCAATTAGATGATAAAAACGTACAAAAACTTAAGCAACAAATCACAGGAAAAATAATAGAAAAGCTTTTTGAATTTCTTATATGTATGTAAAAATACACCAAGAAAAACAAAACAAAAGGCAACTAACTGTAAGAAAATTCTTAAATGGACCAGCTCCACGGCTCTATTTGTGGATTTTGTGATTTAAAATAAAGCCATATAAGTATCTTTACATTATTTTTTTACATCAGCATGCATCACTTTGTTTACTTGACACTTTTTTAAACTACAAAGTTTACAGGTGGAGCGGTGAACACAGTCCACTTAAGAATCTCCCTCTAACTATATAGCGGGCTCCTTACGAACCTATCCTAATTACTAGGATATGCGGCAGAATAGGAAAACATGGGACCGAAATTGGATACAAACAATAAGTCTAAACTACTACACAACCTTTTTTACTCCTGTTTCACACCTCAAACTATTACTATACAAGCTATTAATACTACTTGCCAACAGATAAATAAAACACATAAGGTTTGTTTAATTTCTTATATAGCCTTCCTTAAACCAAACTTCTCATATATTGACATGATCAATGTCCTCAGCTTCAAGAATGTCTCCTTTTTTCTAACCTTTCGTGTAAATATTTGTCACTTGTTTCTTCTTGTCATAGCTCACGCATCAAGTCAAATTTTATGCCAATATATTTGCTAACACATGAAGAACTAGATATTTGTACAACTCAATTACTGACTTACTATAACAATAAATATTTTTGAGACCATCTTGCTTAAGCTATAGAACATCATACACCATCTTTAACTACAATACTTAAGTAACATTGTTAACTGTTGCAATGTACATTGCTTTGTGGTAAACAAAGCTACTAATGATTACTTCTTAAAATTCCAAAATAACACCTAGAGGTAGTAAAAAATGTATGATCTGGAGAGCACTCACTACAAAAAAATGTCATATTGCAACAAACAAAATGTTGATGTAGTCTTTAAAAGCGTTTGTATAGACCTACCTTAGCAGTATCAACGAAGCAGAATCTTGTCATTGGGCTTGTGCTTGATGATAAATCCTTTATCTAATAGAAATCTTGCCATTGGTATAGCCATGATCGTCTACAATAATAGTATTACATTCAAATGGTAAATGTCAAAATCTTATACCAACAGAATAATTTCGTTGGTAGTAATAAATATATCATTTCGTCTCTTTAAAGATGCACCAACGGATTTGAATGGTTTTTATCAACATCTTTGGTCTGTTAGTAAAGACATATTCTGGGTGGTACTATACCAACAATTAAATCTATTAGCATGATGATTTTTATTAACATCTTTGATTAGTTTGTAAAGAAATATTTTGAGTGGTACTCTACCAACAATTAGATCTATTAGTGCGTGGTGATACAAATATACATACTCATTCATATGTCATTTGTAATTTAAATATATATGTGAATATAATAATTATCCAATGAACATCATTAATTTCAAAATCAAAGTTTACACGTAATGAAGCTTTCAAAGTGTAGCACAACTTAAAATATATGTTTATTGAATAAGAGTTAAATATAAACAAATCAAAAGTTCATAGAACACAATGAAACTTTCAACTTTGAGTTCTACTTAGCAAATCTTCAACTCTTCTTTGATCTACGTATAGAAATATGACAACAATATAATTTAACAGTCACATTTAATATAAACTTAAATAATTACTTGAATGCACAAAATAATCACCTAAATGAAAGCTTTAGGAGCTATTCGAATAATGCTATTATGAGAATAAAAGAACAAGTAAACATTCAAACAAAGTTACAAAATTTGAACTATTACAATTGAATTTGATCCCAATTCATGCAGCTACATGTGCTCTTCTCAATAAACTATAGATACCATTAAAAATTTTATACTAGAACATTCAAATTGTTCGACAACTTTTTTTTTCCCTTTCTTTTGTTTGCCTGCAAGTGTAATGATAGACTATTTTCGACTCTTGCCAAATCATTAAATTTTTGGCACTTTGATGCCAATTACTGGATATCTCAACACAGATTTTATGAAAATGTTACTAGTATCCATTAGATAACAAATCTGCAAGATGTATGAACCTTTTAAAAAACCCAACATAAATCGCATTTTTGCAAAGCAGTCCAACTGGGATTTTAATTAGCAAATTTCTCTCCAATTTCACAAACTAAAGCACATATATTCTTATTTTGGAATAAGTCATAAACAAACATACACGATGATATTCACCAAAATGGACAACAGTGTAACCATTTAAGGTTGATCAAGTATTCCTATAATTTCCTACACATGTGAGAGAGTAGAAGTAGCTACTTTATATCAATCATGAACAAGCATAACCTATGTTCAACAACACCTAAAAAATTATAAAATCATTGTGTACATTCACCATCTTGATTTGAGTCATTTGGTGAAGATGACAATCCAATTGGAGAGGCATTCAGTGCGCTACTAGCATCTGGAATTTGTCAATTGACCAAATTCAAAACAAAGTTTATTTAAAAATGAAGTATAAAAGTTATAGTAGAAATAAGAAATAATATACCTCTTTATTGCAAAAATGTTTGCTGCACATGTAAATTTATTAAGATTAGTGTTGTTAGGATGTTTCTTTTGTATATATACAATCAACAACTCAATCTATGTGTGGCACAACATTTTGAAGATCGCTCCATTTAGGAACATGAAGGATTTGATTTTTTAGAAGAAGTGGCAAGTTGCCCTACATAACAGACTTGACCTTGGTTTTCAGATACTTTCTCTTGAGAAAATATATCATTAACCAAGCTAAATAAGTCATCTGAAATCTTGTGCATGCAGAGTCATCTAATTCTTTCTTTATCAAGTCCTATAGACATTTAAAATTTTCTAATAAATTATATTACAAATTCAGTCCATTCAATATAAGAAATGAACTTTATAATTCAACTTGTAGATAATATTACACTATATTTAGTTGCCTCAGAGCTTATAGTGCTTCTACTTTTTGCTTGTGATTAGAAATATATAATTGTACTGGTGAAGGCTTTGATCCATTTGCATCCTTTGATTACATGAAAAACAGATATAAACAACTTACGTATAGATGATAGGTGTATAAGTAAAACAGAAGGCTAATTACAATATTTAGAAAAAAGTGAAATAGAACAGAATCTTTTCAAGGATAATTCTAGGAAACGATTTTTTCCATGGACAGTAAGGATCTTTTAATTTTGCATGACTTTTTTTTTTTTTTGTTTCTCTCACTAATTTCCTATTCCAAGGGGTTTAAAGAATTACTTTTACAATCGTTAACAAGAAATGTGAGGACAAGCAATTAAAATCATCAAAATTTTGATTGTCCATTGACTTAATTATATGTTAACACAATTATTAGAGTTAGTTTAGTGATTAGACTAGTTAAACCTAGCCATTAAAATTTGTTACACTTGAAAATCTTAAGCTAAGGTAGTGACAATGCAGTTTGCATTAGTTATAGTATCATTAGACATTTAATTAGCTTCTAATTAAACTTCATAGGATTACTAAGAAAAAAAAAAAAGAAAAGACATGGTTGGTCAAAAAGTCTCCCAAGGAAAGCTAATAGGAGGTATCAAAAAATAGAGAGAGATTATGATAAAACATGGAGGTGAAGCTAGAATCTCACCCAAGACTAGTATTTAGGATCAAATTAAAAGTAAAGTTAAGGGCAAGAAAAGAAAGAGAAGATGTCGAGGGAAGGGGAGCGGGAGAGAGGGTAGGAGCTTGAAGATAACTTAAGAGAACTCTAGTTGGAAATTTGAGGAACTCTTGATTTGAAAGGATTAAAGGTAAATTTACTTACTCTCTTGAATGATATTATCACTATTAAGGGTGGACAAATGACCTAAAAACCCACCTGATTCGAACTGATTCGATTTGAAAACTAGGGTACCTGAACCGTCTTTCTCTCATCAAGGCAGACTAGGGTAGGGTACTCGAAAATTTAGGGTCGGATATGGATCAGGAAACTAAAAACCCATGGGTACTGGACCCGACTCGAGGTTATATTATATAAATATTAAAAAATATAGGGACTTTATCATAATTTTATTGAAAGCATATGGACTGGACGTCCATTATCTCATCTTCAAACTTTTTGGAGTTAATCGGACGTCCGCTATCTCGTCCGCATACTTTCTGGAATTAAGCGGTCGTCCATTTCATCCTTTGGCGCGTCCGCTTGGTTGTTTGCTTCACCTTTTACTTTTCATTTTGACTTTTTTTATTCCTAACTAATTTTACTGCAAATACACCTTGGTAGGACATTAGTATATATTGTTAGTAGTCTGTTAATCATCAAAATCAAGATGAATTGAGACTATAGTGTCATAGATTTGTCTATAAGCTTTCAATTGGTAGCATAAATTAGTGGACATTTACGATTGTTTGGGGAATCAGAGAAGTCAGAAGAATTTCGAAAGACCTTGGTATATGATTTTATGTTCTAGTCATTACAAATTTCAATAAAAAAAGGGGCGGATCGGGTACCCTATGACCGACCCTATTTTTTGAGTACCCGAGGGCCCGGTACCCGAGGGTATTAGGGTTGGGTTAGGGTCAAAAAATTGCTGACTCGACAGGTTAGGGTCGGGTCAGCCAAATCTCTTTAGGGGCAGGTACTCGACCCATGCCCTCCCCTAATCACTATTGAGATTAATATGATTGGTTTGGGTTGATTTGAGCTTGAAAGGTTAATTAGAAGTAAGAAAAACTAAAGCTAGTAGCAAGAAAATTTCATGAAATCTGTATGAACAGTCAATTTTGAGCAATCTTGATAAATTGGCTATAACTTAGTGTAGAAACTGTTGGGTGTCAAACCAGCAAAATAAATAAATTCCTACTCCAAGAAAAATATACTCAAGTATAGTAGTGAGTAGGGTCGTATCCACAGAGACTGGTCGATTTATTTATTTCAAATCACAACAATAGGGGGTTTGGAGAATAATTAAATTAAAGAAATTTAAACCTAAGAAACTCAAAGGAAAAAAACACAAAATTAAGTCAAACGAAATCAAATAAAATCTAAACTCTAGTCAAAGGAATAATTTCCACTCTGGTTCAATTTAACTGATCCTCGATGCAATAATAAATTTCTACGTTCATGAATAAATTGGTTATGGTTGTTGAGAAGCTCTAACAACCTGCTCTTCCTTACTGTGTCGGTAATCAAGGTACGACCGTTAATTACTTCCCTAATCAAATAATAACCCTAGGTACGACCTTAGGATTCAATTATTCAACAGCTTTGAATCTAGAAAAGCTACCAATTCTAACAAGCAAATACCTACGAGGCTTTGTTCAAATTAGATTATTTATTCCCGTGATATAATCCAAAAGTTTCTATTACGATTGAATTAATCACTTGCCACAAATACTAAAACTATCAAACAATTACGGATTTGACGTTTTAGATGGCCCTTAGATTATTTGACAATTAAATAGTGGCCAATTATTTAACTACACAAAAATAATCACACAAGAATGAACACAATCACCTTGGAATTAAACAGAGAATAAATAAATACCCAAAAACGCAGAAAATAATAAAAACAATTAGATCTCACAGTAATAGATGAACCAAAGCTTCAATTATCCTTCAACTAGATAGAAGAGTCTTCAAATACCAAAAGAAAAATAACAAGAAATTGTTCTAGAGAGAGAAGAGAGAAAAACTAAAAACTAAAACTAAAAGAAGACTCTCTAATTTTTCTCTGCAAAGTGCTGCAAAGTGCACGCGTTTCTCCTGCAGAAATAGCGTTCCCCTATGCCTTTTGCTTTGTTTCCTGCACGTTTCTCTTCTTTTTTTTTCTTCCTTCTTTCCTTTTTGCTCTTTGTTTCCTTCTCCAACTCTACTTCCTTGTAAAATCTTTTCTTTTTGAGAAGATTCCTCTTTTGTAATCAACTCTAATTCTCTTTAAACCTCTTCCCAATTCAGATTCACCACACAAAAGAAAGTGAGACCCTCCAATTGCAAATTTCTTCTAATTCACGTCCAGAATGCTGCACAGCAGTACTAGTAGCCCGTGGTCACGCTCTATCAGACATAGTCTTCTGGAATTTTAGACGAATTTAGAACATTTTTCCACAATTTCCTATATTAAGGCCAAATATCAAAAAGTGAATAAATGGAAGTATTAAACACAATTCTTAACCAAAATAAGGGGAAGTTAATTACAATAAATATGTCAATTTAACACCCTAACAGAAACTTAGAATCAAGTGTTTCTTATTGCATTGAAAACTGAACTCAAAGATCCTCCCAATGGTATGAAATTTTTGCTCTGGTTCACTGTGAGCTCTTCATAAGTGTTTAAGTTAATTGTATTTTTCATTTCCTGTAAATATCATGTTCATGTGAAGTATATCTTGAGAGGTATCTTGAGTTGAATATTGGCAAATATTTAGACTGAAAGTTTGATACAGTACAAGTTAGAGTTGAAATTGGTTCAATTTGTGACTAAATTTTGACTAAGTTCTTGTCCAAATCATGGTTTGTTATCCAATAGCAAATTAAATATAGTTTCTAAAAGTATTAAATATAGTTTCTAAAAGTATTAAATTTGTGAATTTTTGTTGAATATAGCTTGAGTTATATTTGTTTGAATAAATACTAGTCCTGAATCTACGACTTAAATTCGCGACCTTCAAGTCATGGACACGGCTTTTCTTCTCAGAACTATTTACCTGAATTTCCCATGCATTGAATCTGCGACATGAACCCATAACGCTATAATTGCAGATCTTGCCTGCAGATTCTTTCTGAAAAACCCTAATCTTCATTATATCGTTCATTCAATTTTGATCTATATATTGATCACCCTACCTTTGATAAATATGTACATCTCACAATTAAACTTGAGAAAAGTCAGGAAGAGCTTAAAGTTTTGTAAATAGTACAAGTAATGAAGACCATGCAGTCCTAGATCATTTACTTTTGATAATTAACGAACAAATAATGAAGTAATCTAATGTTTCATTTGAGCTATTCTTGTAGAAAAAGTGTTTGGATATCAAAAGAATTAAAAGAGAAAGAAATTGCAAGAAATTGTGAAGCAAACTTGGATCCAGACTTCAAAGTAGACTGCATGCCTAGAAATGGCAATAATTCAGCATGGATAGAATGCATAGGAACGTCAAAAAATTGGACATGTTGCGGACGTTCAAATTATGAAATTTATTGTTTAACAGCTAGTTTTTGTAGAAAGTTGAATTTGACAATTGGAAGCCATTTTTAGCTATTTTCTCACGCTCTATAAATATCAATATGCATAGAATTGCTAAAAAACCTTTGCCTACTTAATTTACAAGTGTTTTAAAAGTGATTTCGAGGGAAAATACTCTCATGTGAGTGTGTACTTGTAGTTCTAGATGAGGTAGTTGGTTGGGATTGAGAGTGCTTTTCTAAGTGTAGTAGAAAGCTTTCAAGAGTAGCAAAATGTGAGGGTTGTGAGTGGTTGTAAAACTAGTGGTTGTAAAACTAGAGTTTAGTGTGATTAAATTGGGGACTTTGGGTCAACAAGAGCTAGGAAGAGAAAACAAGAATGATCGCTCCTTTTGTACATGTTGGTAAGTTTCACTAACTTGAGAAGAAGCACTTAGTAGATTGAATTCCAAGTGATAATACTTGGGAGTGGATGTAGGTATCGAGTTTGGTGTCAAACCACTATAAAAATTCCGATGTGTTCTTTACTTTATTTTTATTCTTGTTGCTATTTTGAGTTTTACACTTGTTTATCTTTATTATTATTATTGCAAGTTTGTTTATTATTATATTAGTTGCATTATTTTTTAGGTCAACAAGTAAGTGTCCACAAAACTTATTTTATCAAATACTTGACTGTTTCCTTTAAGGCGTCAAATCATTCTATTTGAATAGCCATTGTTTACGTTAATCTATGAGCCCTAGTACCAAAACAATGCTTTGATACCAACTGTTACGAGTTGAATCTTTCTGACAAATAATACTGAACTTGCGGTAAACACGCCCTGAATGTTATTTCAGCCTAATCAACTTATGCTGCAACCACAAATTTTTTTTAATTACAAAGGATTTTAATAGAAAAATTACTTTAGAGGCAATTAGATTCAACATGAATTTCATTGATTGAATGCTAAGTATTACAATAATAAAACAAATAGCGTGCAATGGCTATGAGTATTCTCAATAGCAAACTTAGCTGGTCACTGTTAGTTGAGTTTAACGAGCCTCATACAATAGTCATAGTACAAAACCCTAAGCGACAAGAGTAAATATTACTTTTATGAGAAAACGGAAAACTAGATCTAGGAACTAAGATCTACAAATTATATCATTACATCATTGAACTCCTAACAACAAATAATGCATCCAAGCAAAAATCGAGAAAGGTTGCCAACGGATGCGTTTCTCAGGTCTAATGAATCGGCTGCCTAGTTGGGTGCCGGGAAGGTCGTGGGCATGTTGGCTAGTCTGTTACGAAGACATTGCTTATTAGCTCAGCAGGTTGGGTGCATCATTGATTACTTAAAGTGCAAGTAGGTTGGTAGTGTGGAGAAATGAACAGGTTGGCAACACAGACATGTACGGATAGACGGTTGATTATGAGGTCAGGTAGCGCAAACAGGCGAGGAACAGACAGGTGCACACGAACCTGTATTGGTGCACGAGCATGATAGGGATGGGCGTCTAGACATGGTCACACCATTGGACACTTGTCCAACTGATTGAATGAACATTTATGGACTTTGAATGCCTAGGGAATAAACTGTAGCCAGTGCTTACAAGTGATCCATTGGGTTATGGGGGCCAGAGCAAAATGTAGCCCATGATACCCTGGAAGACGAGGACAGACCAATTTGTAATAAAAAATACTTGTTATCTGTTGAATGATAATAGCTTTGATTTACGTCAAGCATGTTAAACTATTATGTTTTTATGTATTATATCCTAACATGCTTATACGTTTATATATTTAAATTATTTTTAGTTTGATTGTGTATTATTTAGAATTAATTTTATTGTGGCAATCTCATACTGTTTTCACACTAGTCAAATTCTTGATTGAGAATTAATTGCTCCTCTCTTAAACTAGTCAAACATTAGTTTACCCAAAGCTCATTGCTTTTAGTTCAAAGATGTTGTGCTATCATTTCATTATTCTCGTTTTTATTTTCAAGGACTTTTTTTTATCAAAAAATATAATTTTATTTTTAATCCTTTTTGGCTGATATATTGTTTTTATTTTTTTTTATAGATCATATTTTTAAATTTCATTTAGTACTTTGCCATTTCATATAAGAATACAAAATTTTTGAATAGTTCATTGTTAAGATATGTGTTTATAATTCAAAAGGAGAAACCCTAAACTCTACCTTTTCCCCTTTTCATAAAAAATAAAATAAAATCTTTTATGGATAAGTGGGAACCCTAATGACTGAAGACCTTAGATAAGATTTTTGTTACAATCCCTTCAATCTTCTCATTGCATAATCTTGAAAAATCTACTAATTAATGATCTTATTCAGGCACTACCTTTTTTTACGAGGGAAAGGGAAAGGGGATTATTGAGGCACCTCTTAATATTCTTAAAATTCATTGAATATGAGTGGAACAAATTCCTATTTAAGCTCTAGTTTGCCAGAAAATATCCAAATTTGAGTAAATTATTAAGTCAGGATGAAAAGCAAGCAAAAAATGAAGAAAAAAGACAAAAAGTTATAGTGGCAATAAAATTTGGAAAAATGATACGAGTTGATGAAATAAGGAATAAAAACTGGAATAACATCAACAACGTTTGAAATTCGTACCAACCAGAAACCAACAAAGTGAAAGTAGATTCAAATATAATATACACTTGGTCAAATGATGCATTTTATTTTAGTAATACAACAATTGGGACAAGGTAGTTCAACGTGCATGAATTAGCAGCCCCTTGGTTATCATGCCTTTGGTGACCAATTTATAAAAGCAATTTCCACTACGAATTTCATAATGTTATAATTGCATTAAAAACTGTTAAAAGATAGCTCAAAATAAGGAAAAGCATAAAGTACATAATAATTTAGGCTGAGGTACTTTCGTCATGATGAAAACAGCGCTTTGTTAGAGAATCAGAGAGCTGTGGAGCACAAAATTGGGCAACCTGTACGTAGGATTTTAGGGGGCGATAGCATAAAACTCTCAAAAGATTTTTTTTGCTATTATTCGTTTTGGTTCCTAGGGTTCAGTGATCCACCAATCTCCTTGTTTCAACCGTTCAAGAAATCAATATTTTTACTGTGTGAATTGCTAGTGACTTTTTGTGACTGATAAGGAAATTGCTTGTCATTTTCCTGAGGCATTTAGTCTGTATAAAAGGAAAAAAAAGGGAGTATCTGATTTGATTTGTCGTCTAATCTAGATTTCAAGTATGATATGCATTACAAATTTAATAATTGATTTGGAGAAATTTCAAACCCGAATGTGTGAAGTTACAGTCAGCAATTAGTTCTACCACTACAACAAAATCATATTTTGGTGACATATCTATCAAGGCGTTTCTTAATAATATGTCAGGAGAAGAATATGGGAGGCGTTTTTATGCAAACGCCTTGAGCTTAAAAAAAAAAAAAAAAAATTGGTGAAAAGAGTTGGCGCCTAACCAAGGCGCTAAACTCAATAGGCCAAAATTTGGCAAAAGTCACTACCGAGCCCACAAGCCTATCTGCTGTCTAATATCCCCAAATCTCCCAAAATCTCCTCTTCTCCGGTACCACTAACCCCATGTCCAGCTCCCGGCCACCCTTTCCCACCACTAGCTCCCGGCCACCCCATTATCCCTACCTTCACATCCGATGACCAAAACCCATTTGAGCCCATAGACTTTATCACCAATTTCTCAACATGCTCTGTGCAGCCATGATACCTATCCATCCAATTCGTCATTTCCTTCGCAAGCCATGAAGCAAAGCTTGAAAGAATCTTGTGTTGGTCATCTTCTTCTTCAAGGTCGAGTTCTTCAATATTGGGTCCTGATTTTCAACTTTTTAGGGATTTGTCTTCAGTTATCGAAAGAGCTTCAAGAACCCAAAACCCTCCAAGGTATTTGCTAGCTTTTTTTTTTTTTTTAAATATATATAGTGTAGCCTTGGTAACCATTTCAGGTACAAATTGTAATTTTGTTACATTGGTTAAGATTTAGGACCTCTTCAACAAGTCGAATGGCATTCAAAGTATTTACATTAAACACGGCTATTGGTGATTGAGTTTTGAAGCCGTTTATGCAATCCCGAACCAAATCTAAAGTCACTTCAACTCTCCTGTTGAAAAATGGAAAATTGCCTCTATTAAGATTAAACCATTCCAAGTTATCTAGGACAGAAATAAGACTCGGTTTGTTGTTTTGAGCATCACCAATTTTTGTAGTGGTAGTCTCTTGGCTTGATCACTGAGTATTTGTAGCCAACCATTTGCGTTTTTCTTCAAATTAGCATTACCAGATGCATCGATTACTTGAATGCAAATGTTACTCTAGTCTGTCCTTCGACAGATCTGGTGATAGTCTGAAAATTGAGGGTGGCCAATGGAGAGTAATGTAATAAAGAAGGCAATAAGGAAGCAAACTTTGATATCCGCCATTGACATGTTTTTAATTATTTTTTAGGGATAATGTTGTTGACTTATAATTTTCTTTTCAAGATAATGTTGTCGTAGAGTTCTTGAAACTGCTGGCTTCTCTGAAGTGATGCCTCCTCTGTTGTTACTTTGTTGCACTGTCTTCCTTTTTTTTTTTTTAATGAAAACAAAACACATAAATGTTTCACTAATGGAAATTAGTCCATATGATCAATCTGTGACATCCATAGTTACTTAACGAGTAATTAATCAACTCATAACACAATGAAGATCTATTCTCTCATACATAATTTACCTTCACTGGGGACATAGTTGCCAATAAAGACTGTACGTCCATTGAACTGTTTGCACTGCCCTCTGTAGCATATTTTGTAGCTAACTGCTTGGTGGTGCAATTTTACCCATTGAGACTGTTCTTTTTCTTCCCTCGAAATTGTTTTCTGTTTCTGAATCAAAAACACAAAAAAGAGGGAGAAAAAAGGTAAAAAGAAAGGAAATTCTTCTGATGTAGTGAATTTAAGGAAGTGAAACGAGGACAAGGAAGGACGTTAACTGAAAAACTCAACTAAAGGTAAGGGAAACGAGGGAAGTGATCAATAGAGGGTAGATAGTTTTGAGTTGACAAGTAGAATAATGGTTGGACTTGAAGGTGAGAATATATAGGTAGATAAATGTTGAATTTGAGGAGTAAATTGTAAGGCCCTAGGAAGATTCTGGTCGTTTGGGCATTGATAATAAGATGACGAATTCCACATCGGAGAATGGTCGTTAGCTTTGGAAGCTGACAAGATTCTTCCTTCCTTCTGGGGTTTTTATGTTGTTGGAAGAGGAGAACATTGTGATTGGTGTCACGCAGAGAGAGAGAGAGAGAGAGAGAGAGAGAGAGAGAGAGAGAGAGATTTGGGTTTTCTTTGACTGGTTGCTGACTTGTTACATTTGATACTACTTAAGAGGCAGATCTTGCTTATGGTAGAGCTGCCCTTTCCATGAAGGGCACTCAAGCAAGAACCAACTTTTTATACTCAGATAACACAAATTTTCATCCTCTTATCAGCCCTTTTGATCTCCAAAACCTCTTGCGGCCATCACATAATAATACTACTAAACAAGCAAATACTTCATGTGAAGCTTGAGAACCTTAGTTGATTTGAACTGTAAATATAAATTATTATTTTTCTTTGTATTTTTTTACTTTTAATTGTCCTGCTACTTTATGTGTGGACTTTGAAAGAGTATACAACCAAAGACCTCCCTTTTCCCTTGACATCACATTAACTACTCAGAAGTAAACGAATTTAATGGCTAAAATTATGCTTCGAAGAAGTTTGGATGAACTGTGGACTTGGCTTCAATACATTCCATTTTTCTTGTACGATAAATTTTGCAAGATTTGGATTACTACAAGGTCACCCTAGAACTAGTAGTAATATTTAGTTGCCATGCTGGGAAGTATGTATATAATGAGAACTACTACAGCTAGCCTAGCACTTGTATTTTTTAATTAATTCGTAATTGTAAGTAGTTATTTTCTAGTAATCCTAATGTTGTTCATTGTGGTCTATTTGAGTAGGAATGGAGATGGCGATTCAATAACTAAAATAAACGCTGCTGAATCAGCATTGGAATTAAATGGACCTTAATCTTTGAGTTCAAATTAATTGATAACAAATTTCTGTGATCTTTTCCTTCTTGAAACATAAGAAATTTTGCTCTTTTTTCTCATTTGGACAAGAAAGCATTATAAGAATGTGCTTATCTTCACGGCTTTGAGTTCTTAGTCTCATTTGGAATGACAACTTTGATTGGAACATTGTATTTTTATGTAAGCTTATTAACTATTGAATATGCATATTATTTTGGCAGGAAAAACCTTCACTTGAGTTGTTTGGGAAGCTTGCTGCAGGGAGTATCTGATATAGAGGTAATAATTATTCTTAATTGGAATAGAAAAAGAAGGAAAACAAGGGACATTTCTTTGTCCGTCTCAAACAATCACGCACAAACAATTCTTATCACCGAAAACAATATCCATTTCCATATCATTGTATGGCTTATTTTATAGGTTCATCATTCAGTAAAATATGTCCCTAGTAAATAAACTAAATAAATAAATAACAAATTAAAAAATTAAAAAAAAAAGCAAAAAATTGCTAGCTATCACTAGACTGCATTTGTTTCACTGGATGAGTAAGTGATCACTTGTTTCAGACCTTTTCTTGTCAATTTTACCTTCATTATTAGCTGCAACAATGCTTCAAAATAGGCCATTTAATTTCTAATGGTAAAAAGTTGTTGTAAATCCTTCAATGTCTACCTTAGGTCTTTTTTAGAATTTCTTTGTTTATTTATCTCTAATTACAGCAATTGCATTCTACAATGAAATATTTTAAAAACTTTGTGTTGGGACATATGTTCTGATACTGCTTGACACTGCTCAAAAAACTTGGCTCAACTTTGTTAGGAAATCTTTTGCGTATAGTGAAATTATATTGAGAAATTGGTGGTGAAGGCAGCATTGTAACAAATGATATTATATTTTAAGTCAATTTAATGTTAACTTTAGTAGATTTAATACTTTGCCATTTTGAATTCCTCATTCTCACATCTTGGTAAAAAATTACATCTATAATGTTATTTTACTCGTATTTTATTTTCCTTTGGGATTTTCAGAATTATTTGAGGGTTAGTACTTTTGTCAAGCATAAAAGGGAGGACTTCTTTCAGTGAGCAAATCTTGTAAGGAACATCCAACAATTCTAAGGTAAAAAATATGTTTGTTTTTGTTCTTTTGTTATCGTTTCCTTTTTGTGTTTTTGTGGTTTATAGTGCAACTTGTTTTTTCGGAAGATGATTTCTTTGCTTCTCATTTCATTGGCATTTTTATACAATATTTTATGCATGTGTGCTTCTTAAAATGCAAAAGCTTGTAAAAGAATTACGTGTAGTAATACTAGTTAGTTTTTTTAAGGAGGCAATTAATTTCCTCCACAAACCTCAATTTTTTTTGTATTTTTTTAGGTTGAAATTTCAAATATATGGTTGGATTATAAATCAGGTTGCCTTACAAAATTCATGGCTCTCAATAAATGTTTTTCATTTTCTTGTTTACTTTTAAAAATTTAAGGCACTCAACAATGATTTTAATCTAGCATACGAGTCTTAGGATTAAAATTTTGACATTTGTTTGGTTGTTGGGAATATGTTAGTAGAGTTGTAGAGCTACTGGGCAATTCTAAATTTTTTTTGTTCTATGTTGTGTCACTTAGTAATACAACTTATTTTATAACTACTCATATTATTGATTTTTGTGCTTCTTTACTTAGTTTGTTCGAGTATATTTTTGATAACTACAACAACATGGATAAAACTTGGATGCAAAAGAATAGACGAAGCCAAGAGTATTGGGAAGGTTTGCAAAAGTTTTTAGATTACGCATTCCAGCATTCGAGTTTGAATGGGATGATCTTATGTCCATGCAAAGAATGTAATTGTGGTATTTGTGTGACTAGAAAGGATGCAGAAATCCATTTAAAAGTTTATGGTTTTCTTAAAGGATATACCCATTGGGTAGCTCATGGAGAATTTTCATATACAAGTGTTTCCACGTCTAATTTTCAAGAAACACCACATGTAGAGTCAAATAAAGCTGATGACATGCATGATTTGATTCATGATGCATTAGGTATCCCCCAATCACCTCATACCTCATTTGATGGAGAAAACAATAGAGAGCAATTACCTAATGCAGAAGCTGAAAAATTTTATAAACTCATTGATGACTCTCAGCAAGAACTTTACCCAGGATGCAAACAATTCTCCAAACTTTCCTTTATAATCCGATTGCTTCATCTCAAATGTCTTGGTAAACTAAGCAACAAAGTTTTTGACATGTTGCTTGATTTGTTAAAAGAAGCATTTCCTGATGCCATGGTTGGTTTGCCAAAGACATACTATGAAGCTGAGAAGTTAATGAAGGAATTGGGACTAGGATATGAAAAGTATGATGCCTGTCTTAATGATTGCACCTTGTATTGGGGGGTAGATGCTGGAAGAACATCTTGTGAAACATGTAAGGAACTTCGATGGGTGGCTTCGGAAGATGATCCAACTGGTGAAAAAAGAAAAGTACCTCGTAAGGTTTTGTGGCATTTTCCCTTAAAACCTAGATTGCAACGTTTGTTTATGTCTTCTAAAACTGCAAAGCATATGAGATGGCATTTCGAGGGTCGTACTAAAGATGGTTGTATGAGACATCCAGCTGATTCTCCAGCTTGGCAAACCTTTGACTATAAACATGCAACATTTTCTAAAGATCCTCGTAATGTTAGATTGGGGTTAGCATCGGATGGATTTAATCCATTTAAAAATATGAGTGTAGCTCATAGTACATGGCCAGTATTATTAATACCTTACAATTTACCGCCATGGATGTGTATGAAGCAGCCCTACACTATGTTGTCATTATTGATACCTGGTCCAACTGCTCCAGGTAACAACATTGATGTTTATCTACAACCTTTAATTGCTGAATTAAAGGAATTGTGGGATGTTGGAGTGAATACGTATGATGCATCTTGTAAAGAAAACTTTCAATTGCGAGCAGCATTATTGTGGACTATTACTGATTTTCCAGGTTATGCAAACCTATCTGGTTGGAGCACTAAAGGTGAATTTGCATGTCCTGTGTGTCATAAACATACATGGTCACGATGGCTAAAAAATGGCGGAAAATATTGCTATATGGGCCATCGAAAGTTTTTAGAAATGAATCATTCTTTCCGAAAAGATGTCAAATCTTTTGATGGAACGGTAGAACATGGAAGGCCACCAGAACAACTAATGGGATCTACAATTTTGAATGAGTTGGCTAATCAGAATATCAGATTTGGAAAGATGGTGAATGACAATCCTAAATTGCCATTCAGTTGGAAGAAGTTGAGTATCTTCTTTGAGTTGCCTTATTGGAAAGATAATTTGCTCCGGCACAATCTTGATGTTATGCACATTGAAAAAAATATTTGTGAGAGCATTCTTGCTACATTGTTGAATATAGACGGGAAGACTAAAGACACATTTAAGTCCCGTCTTGATTTACTTGAAATGGGTTTGCGACCAGATCTTCATCCTGTTGAGAAAGAAAATGGCAAGATCTATTTGCCGCCATCTTGTTTTACAATGGAAAAGAAGGAAAAAGAAACATTTTGCAAGGTTTTGAAAAGGGTAAAAGTGCCAGATGGATATGCATCTAATATATCTCGATGTGTGCAACTGAAGCCACCAAGGATTTCTGGGTTAAAAAGTCATGATAATCATATTTTGATGCAGCAATTGTTGCCTATAGCTTTGAGAAAGACTTTATCAAAAGCGGTGCGCTCTCCTTTGATTAAGTTGAGTAGGTATTTTCAAAAGCTCTGTTCTAAGGTATTAAATCCAGCGGATTTGATTCATTTGGAAAAGGAGATTGCTATTATACTTTGCCAATTGGAGAGAATTTTTCCACCATCCTTTTTTGATATCATGGTACATCTCGCTGTTCATTTAGCAACTGAGGCAAAAATAGGAGGTCCGGTTCATTACCGTTGGATGTATCCTATTGAAAGGTAATTTCCTAAATATCTATTAATTTATATTCTTTTCTTCAAGTTTTATAACTAGTTAAACTTTATTATATTGAAGGTATTTGGGGACTTTGAAATCAGTATGTTCGGAATAGAAGTCGGCCAGAAGGTTGCATTGCTGAAGGATATGTAGCTGAAGAATGTTTAACTTTTTGTTCCTTATACTTGGCTGACTATGTTGAAACAAAATTCAATAGAACAAGAAGAAATGAGGATCTCGATGAGAGCAATGATGGTGGATTAGATATATTCTCAAATGCAAGTCGTTCTTTAGGAAAAAGAACTGTTGTGACACTTGGTAATGAAATTTTGAGAAAAGCACACCAGTATGTGCTTTTTAATTGTGACTACATCAAGCCATACATTGAGTAAGTAGATGACATTCAAATTATGAATCTCTAACACACACAACACACATACATACTTATTTTGCTTTACTATTTGCAGCCAACATCATCAAATGGTCAAAGAACAAAATGCCCGAGTTCCAAAACATGTAGTTGAGCGTATTCATTCTGAAACTTTTGCAACTTGGTTTGCAAATCATGTAAGTTTACAGAATTTTCACTAAATTTTTCATTTTATGAAAATTTTTTTTAATTAAATTTGCTAATACACCATAGGTTAAACATCTTCAACTGCCCAAGGAAGATCGTATCTCAACTGATTTGAAACTTCTTGCTAAGGGTCCAAATGTTGTTGGGATACAGTATGAAAAGTTTCTTGTTAATGGCTTTCGGTTTCATACAAGAGAAGTAGAGCGAAAAAGAAAAACTCAAAATAGTGGAGTTATTGTCAGTGCAACAACATCGAGTTTTTCAAGCACTAAAGATCAGAATCCGATTTCAAGTGATATGGCTTATTATGGTGTTTTAAAAAATATCATTGAGCTGGATTACACAGGAGGTCGTAGAGTGGTTTTGTTTGAATGTGATTGGGTATCAAAGGGGAAAAGAATAAAGCAGGACGATGATGGATTCATATTGGCTAACTTTAAAAATGTAAAGCCCCACATTGAGCCTTATGTGCTTAGCAAGTCAGGTGTCGCAAGTCTTTTATGTGGAAGACCCACTTGAAGATGGATGGCATGTTGTAATCACCACATCACCTAGGAATGAGTTTAAGATGCAGCCTGTTTGTGATACTGAAACATATTTGCAAAGCACAGTTTCCAATATCCAATCTGACCATGGCAATGAAGAGGTCATTTGGGTTCGTGAGGATGTTCAAGGAATTGAAATTGTCTTAGATCACAACTAGACTTGTGTTTCATATAATCAAAATTGCAAAGCTCATTGTTATGGTTCCTTTTTTTTTTTGTGATGTTTTTCTATAGTATGTTTATGGATAGAATTTCATTTGAATGCATATTGTAATGGTGCTTGTAGATGAACTGAAAGTTGCAAAGTATTTGTACATTGATTTAACATATTTCTGATGAATTTTTGTAACATTAATTTTGTTATCAGTGTTATCTTTTTAGAATACTTTTATCTTTAAAAGGATGGTAAGGAATAAGCGGCAGAGAATTGGTGGGAACACACTTGTTGATGAACCAGATGACAATGAAGAAAATCAGCTCCACCTAGATGACCATGACTCCACAGGTACATCTCAAACAAATTATTAATAGAATTAGATCCTTTATGTGATAAAATATGTGAAGCTTTGGTTTGTATAATTACTTTTATGTAATGCCTATGAATATAAATTGTTACTTTGATTGTTCGTAGATGACGAAAGTGACACTGACAATGTAGTGAAAAAGACTAGAGGACCAACTTATATGAAAGAAATTTGGGGTCAACCTCGCAATTGTCGGCGCCATAAAGTTAGATTCGACAAGGATGGTGAGCCTGTGGGCAAGAACAAATCCAAATTTGTTGATTTTTTAGGTACTATGGCAAGAAATGGATTGTATGCACCTATTGATATACAAGATTGGCACAAGATTACAGATTCTCAGAGGAAAGATATGCTAACAGTGGTGAAGGTGATGCATATTTAGTTTGCATGTACATGTGACATTGATTCTTACTTGAATATATCCAAATTTTGATTCTAAGCTATTTAAATACTTTGCAGGAAAAGTTTAAATTGCCTCCCGGTTCTGAAACATGGACTCTGCGATCTATAGGCAAGAAATGGCGAAATTGGAAAGCAGCTTTAAAAGCAAAGTATTATGATCCAGATTCACCCGTTGAAAGTCAGGTTCATAATAGGGATGTTCGAGTGTTGGAAGATCAATGGAGAAACTTGTTGGTGTATTGGAAATTAGAGAAAACAAAGGTACAAATTAATTTTATTAGTAGTTATTATAAAATAATCTTCATTTTTCATTTTTTAAAATAATTGTTTACTAATTTCAGGAAATTAGCGAAAAGAACAAGGAAGTTAGGGCCATGAAAACAATGAATCATAAGACAGGGAAGCATTCATATGCACAACTTCGAAAGATATTGGTAAAAATCATTGTACTTATTTTTTCAGCAAATGGATATTGTGTAAGGAAAAAAATTGTCTCGTTTTTATGTTTTAGTCAAAAAAAAAAAAGTGGCCTTTTTATGTACTTTGTTTAAGAAAAACATTGTACTTTGTTTTGTAATCTTAGCTGTAACCAAGCTTTTGCTTTAACAGATTTTTTTTTTCCTTTTTGTAGAAGAAAAATTTAGGCCGTCCTCCAACACGAGTCGAAATGTTTGAGCATTGCTATACTGACTCGAATGGAAATCCTTCAAATGACGAAGTTGCTAGTAAATTGGTAAGTATAAATAAGCTTAAACTTATCATATTTGATATCTTTAGTCTTTGTTAACTAGATATTATAGATATTTAGTGTTTAAGTGCCTTAACATTATAATTTTTGTTTGTGTGTAGTGTGCTATGAAAGAAAAAGTTAGTCAACTTCCTCCTGGCATTGAAGATAGTGTCAATCAAAATGATGTATTCGCACAAGTAGTTGGGCAAGATAGAAATGGACGCGTGCGCATGTATGGTCTAGGAGTTGCACCGGCTGATTTATGGGGTAATCTACCTAGCCGGAGTACTTGTCATCGCATTGTTATGGAGCAAAAGGCAGCAATATCCCATATGGAGGCAAAATTCGCAGAGCAAGATCAACAACTGAAAGACCAAGCTAAGGAAATTGAAAATCTGAAGTCATTGGTGTACCAGCAAAGAAGCAATGGCTCTTCAAGTTCTATAAATAATCGTATTTCCTCCAATCATATCTCAAGCTCACCTTCTAGCTCACGGCCTCTTTTGGTATGCATGGCCTATCTCTTAATCTTTCTTTGTTATAGCAAATTTATTTCTCTATTATGCTTGGTTAGATTTGAATATGTTAGTTATTTGGCCAGATGCATGTTGAAAAAGCTTTGAAAATTCTGGGATACTACGATCTTTTGCATTTCTGGTTAATATTGTTTTGTTTTTGTGCTCGTTGAATGGCATTTTGCTGTTTTTACTTCCATCTATTTGGAAAAGCTAAGGACTTTAGCAGTTAAAACCATTTAGTGATTTTAATTGTTTACAAGTTGATTTTGATCTTAAAGTGCAAGTCAATTAAAAGTTTCTTGGCCAGATTACATTTGGTACTTATTTTTCGACTTCAACCTATCCAAAGATTAGGTAATATAATGAATTCTTTTAATTTGAGGAGCCTGAAGTTGTGAATTTAGTCCAGTGAATAAGTACCTGTTCATGTGACGTGGGTATCAGGCCTAGAAAAATTGGGTTTGGGACAAGTCAACCCAACAATCACCTCTAACTCAATGTATTTGCCCAACTTATTTGGTACGCTTTTTGCTAGACACATGTTTAGTTCATAGTCATCCGTAAGTTACGGTTGTACAGTTGCCTTACAGATTTGGGCCTTGGTTTAGATGTGGTTTTTTTTTTTTTTTTGTCATGATGTATGATTCAATTCTCCTAGGATTAGATATATCCAAAACTTCAATTATTTTTCTTGTATTTGGAGATTATTGTTACCACCCGAGTAATATTGAAGGTTGGAAGTCAAATAAAAATATTTTCTTTTGTCTGTGATTGGAAATATTTACTTTCAATTTTGAAGCTAGATGAATTCAAAACAAATAACTAAAATGCTTCCCCACTTGGGCTGAATTCTGGTGTTGATCTTACTTGTTCGTAGTTTAATTTTGAATTGGATTGATGGTTGATTATGGACAGGTGATAGGTTCTTAAGGCTGCCCCTTGCTGGAATTACTGCATCAATGTTCAAAATCTTTTCTTTTGTCTTATTATTTTGATTTTCACTTTTTGCTCTATAGGTTTGTATTTGAATCTGTAAGAAGGGAAGGGAAAGGGGGAAAGGATTGGATGGTTCCTTCTTTTATGTTGTTGTCTTAGGAGTGGGAAGTAGCTGTCTGTGGCTTGATTGATTGATATGCCTCTTACTTAGTACACTGCATTTGAGGGGAGAAAAAAGAAAAAAGAAAATTATTTGTTGCATTGTATGTCTTAGGGAGAAAGTCATTACTGGCCAAGTTTCATGTTGCTTGACGCAATGTTTATTGCTTTTGAGAGGATAAACCACTTATTTAACTTACTGCACAACAAACCAAATTGTTTGCTCAACTAGTTGTCTAGATAGTTGGGATATTCTACATGTATTCCCTATCCAAAAAGAAAATGATACATAAAACCTACGACAAAGAAAGTGGAAGAAAAGAAGAGAATTGGAGAGTTTAAACTCTTTAATTTGGAAGTTTAAGTAGAAGGAAAAGTAGTAAGAATATTGTATTCTTTGAATGTGAGAATATTGTAGCTATTTGAATTCATAATTACAATTCAATAAACTTCACGATTGCAAGTTCAATATTGTGGCTATTTGAATATGATAATATTTGTTTGTGCTTGGAAAAGTTATGTTTATAGATATTTGGTGCTGAAAAATTGGGAAAATGTTCAAAATACAGGGGAAACTCTGTCAAAATTTTTTTAAAAATTTAGTCAAAGCTAACCAAGTGATTTTTGATTTTGTTTTAGGAGGGTGATTGGGTAGCTTTATCTAGTTTATTTGACCAATCAAAGATTGTTGCACTTGGACGTCTTCAAGGAATTGATCCATCTAAAGTTGTTGGAGGACATCAATTGGGTTTTGGTTGGTTTGAAATACTAGTGCAAGTCGCGGTGGAGAGGGAAGAGCAATTGATTAGGCCTTATGAGCCAATGATCACAATTGGAGATGCACTTGGTGCACCTATCGCTTGGCCATCTAAGCTGGTACGTTTTTAACAAAGTTTTAATAACTTTTAAGTACTTAATGTTAGAATAACAATTACAATTCTTGAAACATGTATTAGATTATTAGTAATAATTATAACTTAATGTACTAATCTTACAGGTGAAGATGCATGAAGCTTGATTATTCATTCTTTCATCATGGTGTTGCTGGGTTCTTTGTTAACAGTTCTTTTGGCTAAATCCTCAATTGGAATGCAAGATAACATCTGCACTAATGTCACTGTAATATTTTGGACTCTTTTAACTTTTGTTTTGGATGTTGATAATTATATTTTAGGATACCATTGAAATGTCTAATTTGATACCTCTACTTTTGTTGGAATTCAAAGAGGTGGATGTTGTATTACATATTTTATGCAATGAATTCTAATTAGTCAGCTGGTTAATTGTATTTGATTATTTTTCCTTGGGATGCTTTGAGTGGAAAATCGTTATTGTGCCATTCTCCAAAAAAATAATGGCCTTATTATGCAATACGAAGAGTACAGATGAATGCATTTGATATTTAGAAGAAAAAATGACTTAAAATAGGCTTATCATATTGCTTAAAAGTGACCCCAAATAGGTTTATCATAGTGCTTAAAAGTGACCCCAAATAATTCTAAAAGTGCCTCCACATGACAACTGTCCTGACACTTCAAAGTGTCACGATTGATGAACATACGCAACATTGCAAACTGTCTTGATAGATCAATAATATGACATTTTTAAATGCCTTCAAAACTTACAAAAGATGCATTAAAAAACGCCTCAACACATACAGTTTTGCTGACATTTTATAGTGTCACGAAAGGTGGATATAAACAACCCAATAAAATGCCTTAATAGATTAAGCTCATATGACACTTTTAAACGTCTATAAAACTCATTAATAAGGCATTAAGAAACGCCCCAATAGGCATAAAATTGAGGCGCAAACTAATGTCATATTAGAACTTTTTTAAATGCAATAAACTAGTCTCGTTTAGAGCTCTATTAGGGCGTTTTTAAGTGCCTTGAATTCACTTTTTGTGACACTAGAAAACGCCTCAAAGCTTTTCCAAACAGGGGGTTTGCATGGCGTTTTTGGTGAACGCCTCGAAAGGGAAAACGCCCCAAAAGTATCTTAAAGTGACGTTTTTAAGCGCCTCGAAAGGTCCTTATTCTTGCAGTGTACATACAATCATAAGCACATTAGGTCAATTGCCACCAACGGAGGCATAGAGCTCCTAAAGGTGTGTGATTCAGTTTTTCTTTTGATTTTTATCTCATCTTATATGTCTTTTTTTTGGGCAAACTTTAAATTTTTATTGATATTACTAAAGATAACTTTTTACATTGTCTCCCATAGAGCCTAGCTCAATTACAAAGTAACCATCCCATATATGTCATATTATATGTCATAAGTATTAAAATTGATTTGGAACTTTTTCAAAGGGTAGTTAAAGGGGCACTAATCAATACATATATACAATTTTTAGAATATAAATATATATGGTCATTTATTACTCCACGTTTGAATTTGTTCGATTTAACTTTTCTCAAAAATAACACTTGAAATCTTTGTGCTCTTGGACACCAATAATATAAACTTATCTATTTATATAGATTATTCTATTATGTAATTTGTATCTTGAATGGTATAGTGACACCGCAAAAAATGATAATTTTTTTTTTTGAGATCATATTCTATTACAATGAGAGCTTTTAAGAGAAGGGATAACTATATTGGAGATTTGCTTTTATCGTGATAATATTTACGAATTTAATGGTGATAGAAATGATAGATTTTTGTAATAAGTTGTACTACAATATTTAAGTTACCATTAAAATTTGGCAAATCCAGATCCCATAAATGGAACGCGCGAGATGGAGCGTAAACAAATACTGCCACTAAACTAAAAACTGAAATTCCTTGACATTTCCGTCTTTAACCTTTTACTTTCCCAGGTGATGCTGCTGCTCGGTGATGACCTTTCTTCTTGTTTGTACGCTGAAATCACACTCCTGCAGTCCACTCTCATTCCTTCTCTGCCGCTGGTTTTCCAGTTCGATACTCATCTCTCTCTATCCCTGATTAACATAGCTGCAAATTATCACTACGAAATCTTCTTGACATCAATGATGGACGATATGTGTGGATTTCCCTCCAGCGATAGTAATACTTCAGAAGGCTACACTTATTATACTACCCCTTTGAAAGAAGCAGATTATGAAGCTTTTCAGTCTTCATGGTCTTCAGGTGTATCACTATCAGCAGCATCTGAAGATGCTGCAGGTGCTGCTAATTATACAATTAGTTCTATTCCCAGAAGTGGATCATCCACTTTGGAGGGAGAGAGTTCGAACGCCATTAAAGCCAAAATTTGTTCTCATCCTCTATATCCTAAGCTTCTTGAAGCTTACTTTGATTGCCAGAAGGTATAAATAAAGCATAAAATACCTCAACAGAAACCTTTATTCCGTGATGCTCTCGAACCTCTTTGTGTTCTGCAGCTGTTTTGAATTACTGTTGCAAGATTTTTTTAAGAACTTATACTAAATTTCTCGTGGATGAACAGTTGATGTGCAGACAAAAGCTAATTTTTTCACTGTTTGAAGCAAAAAAAAGTGAAATTTCAGACCTAATAATTTTTACAAATCAATTGATACATGCAATTTAGGGTTTGCTTTTCTTTTCTTTAGTTCACTAGGACAGTCAGTTGTTTATGTGTTTCTTTTCCCTATATTAAAGAGTTATGCTGAAAGATGTCTCATGTTTTTATCCATCATTTCTTGAGTCTGGATCTGTGTGACTCTATGTATGACTTTTATAAGTTTATGTATTAACTCTCAGATTTTCCAGGTTGGAGCACCACTTGAGACAGTCAATCTCTTGAATGAAATACTCCATGGGAATGACCTTTGCAGAAATAACACCCTACAATATTGCCTCGGCGAAGATCCTGAGCTTGATGAGTTCATGGTCTTCCTCTCTATCACTTCACTTTTTGCCTTAATACCTCTTAATTTTTGAGAATGCTATGCTACTACTACATACTGATTTTCTTCCTCTTTTCTTTGGTCTCCTGGAAAAGGAAACTTACTGCAATGTGTTAAGCAAGTACAAGCTGGATCTTGCTAGGCCTTATGAGGAAGCAACCAAGTTTCTGAGCAATATGGAAACTCAGCTTAGCGATCTCTGCAACAACACTTCCAAAGATCTTGGTTATCTCTCACCTCTGACTTTTATACTACTGGAAAAGTGGCATGTGCTGTGCTTTCATTTGGAAATGAATAGGGAATTCTTTTATCGAGTTCATTGGTTTCGCTGCTAGTGGGATTTTCTGGTTAGAACACGCATTTACAAGGTTTTCTCAGATTTACATGCTGATTGAGAGTACGGAGATAGCACGCGTTTGCAGAATCGTTCTCACTTGTTACCGTGGTAGTAGTGCAAGTTAGAATTAAATATTCCAGTCGTATATAGTTGCTGATCTAGGACTTCTGAACTCTAAAAAACTCCACAAAAATTAATGGAAAATTCACATCCAAATTGGAATGATATTTTTATTTCAGCATAATTCGGTGCCAGAACCCTAGAAAGTAGAAACTAGAGGTACCATTAATTATTTTCAGGCAAGTAATGGTAACATTTGCTTAAGTAGGAGAAAGATTTAGGAGTTTATGGATTATGGCCTAGATCTATATTGCTAGTGATTGTTTATAATGGCTTTGTTTGTACCTTCTTCCTTTGTGGAAAGAGTGGCAAAAAGCAATTCATAATTCCAAGTGGTAACTGCCAAACCCTAGAAATCATAAACCTAGAAAGTTTATGCAGTTATGATCGTGCAATATTGGCAGTGGAAACCATCTTCCTCTTTTGTAGATTAGTACTTTTGTACTAGTTCTTTGTGGTCACTCGTTCGTGCTTCTGCTGGTATAGATTTGAAACACTCCTCCCTTATTTGCATTATTTTTATATTTCAGAGTCTAACAATCTATAGACTGCATTCACCATCTCTTTGGCCTACTACTGATGTCAATCAAAAAAATTTCTATCGATTTCCTCTCGAAAATACTTTTATTCTGGCTTCACCATCCTCTTCCAGAATCTTTACTAGACCTTCCATTCTGCAGAAAGGAATTGTCCAATATTATGTAGGGAAAATGGTTAAAAGATGAGCCTATATCAACTTTCTTGGTCTCTATCTAATAGCATTCAGGTATTAACTACACGCTTTATGTCAAAAAAATATTTCAATTAATAGTCTTAAGATAGTTGCATTTTTTGGTTTTGTTCTACGATCTCTGTTTTCTCCTTTTTCTTTTCCTTTGTTTACCTTTTTGGCTATTAAATTTCAGCCTGCAATTGCCACATTTGAAGTTTACCCTTGTTCTGTGAATTTATGCTGTTTATTTTCTTCTCCAATTCTTGAGTCAGTAGTATTTAATTAGACATTTTGTTTCTCTATCCACTATATGACAATCTCAAACTTAGCAATTATGCATGCAACATTTATTATATATAACTACCTCTCCAGCGTCACTATATTCTTCAGCCTCTATGTAGATGGGAAATGAAAGATCTTTCAAGAAGTGACCACTATCGTGTTTGAATCACACAAATGATCCCTTTTGTGATTTCATAGGAAATCTTTTCTTAACCAAACAATAGAAAGTTGAATAGAATTTCACAAAGAAGTCCCTTCATTCTCCTTCTTTTTCTTGTTTTTTTTTTTTTTCTCTTGTTAAAATCAGTTGTTGCTTATCCTAAGAGGATTTGGTTATGGTACAAAGTTAGTTCTTTACAAACTTATATTGTGTACTATAGAAGTGCCCTCCTAAGAACTTCATTAAAATGTTTTTCTAATTAGGTAGTTGATGCCCATCTGCCATACTGTTACTGGGTACGACAAGTAACACGTAGTGAAAGTTCTGAGAAATGTGTGATTTACTTAGAGAAAAGCAATTCTTGGGAAGAGTTGTGCACGCTTTCCAGTGTGAGAGCTAAAACCTAAACTAAAAGCAAATCCCTTTTCCAAGATCTATAACGATCCTGATTAAGATCAACTTAAAACTAACGACAGCACAAGGAATCTTGCTTAAGAGCACGTGAAATCATGGTGAAATCTAAGTGACAAAGAGTTGTGTTTCCAAAATATCACGTTCAACTCTGATGGTCCTATGATTTTTGTCTTCCAATGGTATCCATTCCTCCTGCTGATTGCCTGAGGTTCTCTGCTAATCTTCTTTCTTTTAGGTTGTATCACTTTGTGTCTAGTAAAATAATGGTTGTATTCATATTATAATGGCCTAAGTACATATGCTGTCCCCATACTTTTGAGTTCAGTAGTATATTTATATTGCAAAATGCAAGAGGCCTTACAGTTATAGTATGGCCTAAGACTATTTTTAGCATCATCTAAAGCTGATTTCAGGCGCATTTTTCTCAGATATTCAAAGTCTGGAACTAAGGCATGCATGGATCATGGACCAATTCCGCTTTGTTGCACGTTAAGGACAGTGTCTACTGTTCCGCCCAGTTGTTACAAATAGATGTTGAAATTGTGATAGTTCATCTCCCTTGAAATTATGCTTTTACAAATCGACCTACAAGTTCACATCATTATCATTTAATATGTTTGGTTATAGTGTTGTTTTTGAACAGATAATACGAATAACCGTTACCTGTAAGCATGAAAAAAGTATTCTTTCACCATAGTAAGGAAAAGAAGTGAAAAGAAAAGAGTCATTTTTTGTGTTAATGTTGCATCTATAGATCATAGTAATCACACATGTTTTATCCATACTAAGTGAGTTCATGTTACAAGAAATAGTATACGGGCGAATATCTAATACTGAGCTTTTTATTGTGTCTAGATTCCAACAAAACCAGACTCTACTAACTTCATTGCTAATACCATTATGTACTAACTCCCATGAAGAGAAACATTTGTGAAACACAGTTTATATATGTAGCTCTAACTTTATTCTCAATAATACCCAAGTACATCTAAGTACAAATCTATATTATCAACTTTCATACAGCTTCACGTTTAACGGGGTCTTTTAAACCCCTTATATTCCAATAGGCAATATTCATTTAGAAGTTTTGGATGGGAATTTAGTACCTTTATAGTTAGTTAGCAAATAATCATTTTATGTGTTATGCTACTTGACCTTAGATGCTAACATGGTAAAAACCCTCCTCCATTTTCGAAGCTAGTGGGCTCGTATTGGAAGCATAAGCCTAAATGTTTGTGATTCTTCTCTCAATTCCCAATCAAATATGCTGTTGGACGTACATAGAAAATGTGCAAGAGGAAATATAATATTTCTGTTGGAAGTATCAGGAGGGCTTTTCCTATTACTCACTTCTAGTTTATTTACTTAAATTTCATATGATTCTAACGTTTTCTCTCCATGTTTAACATCCATTTTTTTTTCTTTATTTTGTTGGATAATTCCTTTGCTGAGAAATCTATTAGCGAACCTTTTGCAAGTAGCTATTGCTTATGTATAATACAGGAGCACGTTCTTTGAATATATGTATGTGTGCGTGTGTTTATACACACACATATATGTATGTGTGTGTATATGTATATGTATATGCATATGTATATGTATATGTATAGTGTTTTTTATTATAGTTATTCTTTTATTTCTTTTCTAATAGTCTTTGTGTCTGTATATTTATAATATAATAGAAATGGCAGACAAGCCCAGCATGTCTTCTTGCAAAAGCATGAATATGAATTTGAGGAGAAATCGGTGTAAGTTGTTGTGGATACAGTTACAGTTACCATCTTGTAAGAAAAGGAAATTTTCATTGAAGTTCTGATGCAAATTAAAGTTCGCCATCCTTTGCAATTTATGAAGAACACATCCCATAAGTGTCTATAAAAATAAGTAACTGAGTGAAAGTTACACCCTTTGCAAGCCTCCACCATCCTTAACGGGGAAAATGAAAGTTATGCCCTCCTCGTATATTTGTAATTTTTTTTAGAGAGTGAGCAGTTAATTTACAGTACTACTATTGAGTCTATTTATTTTATTGTTGAATGTAAAGAAAAACCATATCGTTTAGCAGTTTTCGAAAATCATTAATATGATATTAATATTTTTTTTATCAACCTATACTATTGCAATGGGGGAGGGAAAATGATATTGGTGGGATTCGAACCCTCAACTTCTGCAGAGGAGTCACAGAACTTTAATCGCTTGACCCTCTATTTGTTACCAATATTAATATGTTAAAACATTCCTTACACGAAGGTGGTGATTAGGCACATCCTTGAGTGTGCTTAAAATAAGGGAGTGACAGGAAATTAATTCATAGACTGAGGTGGCGTTTGGTAAAATTTAAATTTAAATCTGAAATTTAAAATATGAAATTTAAGTATTGACAATATGAAGTAGCTAAATTGATAAAGTTGTATTTGTTTAGTAATTAGCTGAATTTATGCACTGAATTTAAATATATTACCTTATAAATATGTATAAAAATATATGTATGAGAGTGTGTGTAAGTATGTGAGCCAAGAAAAAGTAAAATATTTGTGCGTGTACATAAGAGAGAGAAAATGTATATGTGAAAGTGAGAAAAGAATAGTACACTTATTCGTGTGTGTATGTGTATGTAAGAGTGTGCAGTATGTGTGTGAGGAAAATTGCGTACATGTGGGGGAGGATAGATAGAAAGAGACAGTATGTGTGTGTGTGTGAGAGGGAAATAGATTGTGCATATGAGAAAGAGTATGTGTTTATATATGTGTGCAAGGGTGAGTGCGTGAGAAAGAAAGAAAAAGTGAGAGAATGTGTGTGTGTGTGCGTGTGAGAGACAAAGAGAGAGAGAGAAAGAGAGAGGGAGGAGAAAGCAAGCTACATATATTCGAAATTCAGCAAATTAAGTAAAAAATTTCCACTTAAAATTTTGTATACAAATTAAGTAAGTGTTAATGTATTAAGTGATAAAGGAATTTTGTTACTATACACACTGAATTCAAAAAGCTTTTAATTCATTAATTTTCAACCTTAAGTGAGGTTATCAAACACTCCCTGACGTTGAGGGGAAAAAAATCATAAATATTGTGTAAAAAGTAGTTTTAGAATTCTTTAAATGACATTATGCTAAAAAAATGATTAATACATGAAGAAAATGACACTATATTTTCATTGCGTTTTGTATATAATAAGATTATGCTATTTCATCTTGCCCTTTCCTCCCTATCTCTTTCCCTACCTTGCATCATTAAAAATTTTTTGTGCATTTTGTTCTCTCTAAATGTTTATCATCGCCATAATTCCCTATTATATTAGTTCACCTAATGTTTGTATACCTTAATAATGAGGTTTAATAATTTTGTTTGTCGTTCGTGGTATATTTTTACTTTATTAGATGAGCAGGCAAAGTCCTCCAATCAAGATAAAAGCAATGGCGAAATGGAGGTACAGCAAAAGAAAGAACATAATGGGACATCTGAAGCCAATGAAATCAAGGAAAAGCTCTTAAGTAAATATAGTGGTTATATAAGTTCCCTTAGGGATGAATTTTACAAAAAGAAGAAAAAGGGAAAGCTGCCTAAAGATGCCAGGCAGATACTGCTAAATTGGTGGAATATTCACTACACTTGGCCTTACCCTACGGTAAAGATTTCTCAATACATATATATTACTTAGCACTTATTGTTGAAAACTCTTATGGCTTAATTAATATAATAGACTTCAATTGATTTATTTGCTTGATTTTACTGTGCTTTTTTATTGTTAGGCCAATGTTCTTTTCCTTTGTTTCTCTCTTTTGTTCCCATTCAAGAGAAGATGGAGAGCACACATCAGAATATTATTAGAATTAAGCAAATTTTCTATGTGTTTTTTTTAATAAAAATATACTACTTGTTTGGTTGTCCATATAACACATGTAGATACTCATGCAAGAAAATGATATAAGGTTAATTAGGCTAATTAAGAAGTCGTTTGTCATGCATTTTCAAGTGAGGTTCAGACTACCTAATACATGTTGGGTGCTAGTTAAAATCATTATTAGCATTTTTCAAGTATATATGCAATATTTACCATTGGTTTCCTAAATATTTGTGTGAAATGGAAATCCATGGTTATAACAGCCATGCTTGACATGCAGGAAGCAGACAAGATTGCTTTGGCTTCAACAACTGGCTTAGACCAAAAGCAGATAAACAATTGGTTCATAAACCAGAGAAAGCGTCACTGGAAACCACCAGAAGGCATGCAATATCCATCTGCTATGAGCAGTAATGAGTATGGATCATTTTTCCTAGATGTTGATTAAGGTTAATGGGGAGTCTCATTGCCATATTACTAATCTAAGTTGTCAATCTTGTTCTTTCTGCTTAATTTTTTTTTTTTTTGGTCTTATGAGGGGTATTTTATCAAGTTTGATCTTTAAATGGTAAGCAATAAAGGAAACACAATATGGCATTCAGATTGTTATTTATACATCCGTTTCACATTGACTTGAAATTTCTAATGCAGTATTCTCAAAATTGGCAAAAAGGAATTGTACTGATCTTTGTTCTTGTTTCTAATTGTCGCGTTCTATAGCTTTAGTTGGTTACCTAAGTCAGTTGGAGCAGCTTCTGAAACTTGTAATGACCTATTGCTAATAGACAAATTTAAAGTAATATCCAATCGAACTCTGCAGAAATGCAACTCATATATGTATTCGCACAAGCTCATATCGTCCAAGGAATGCATCCAAAACTTCGTCGTACAAGGGATGAGCGTGATGGATCAGCCCTTTTTAGTATACAAACAATTTTTTAAATCCAGTTGCATGAAGAATTATACAGGCATACTTAAAATAAAGGGTCAATGACTTTACATGTCCCACAATTTTCATGCATGGTTCTATTTCATGTGTCATTTTTTTTAAATTTTTATTAAATCGCTCAACTTGTACATTTGATCTTAAATAATTACTAAACAATAGTCCATGGGGATTAGATTTAACGGACATTATCATGTACCAGACATGTAATGAAGGTGAGGACACTTGGTGGGGAAAAATAAATGCTACAGGACGGTGAGGACACTTGGTGGGAAATAAATGTTAAAGGACTCCATTCGTACCTCAACTTTGAAACGTGATCCTATTTCATCTCTCAACTTGATGCATATCCTATTTTGTCCTTTAAGTTCTAAAAGCACATATTTACTCCCTCAAAATTTCATATTTTATTTTAAATGATCATTAGGCAACTTTTAACTCAGCTATATCTAAAATTTTTTGAATTACACATGTGTAGTTTAATTCCGTACTTTGAGATTGCTGTGCAAGGGTGCATAACTTAATTCCCAACTTGAAATAAGTATTGATGTAGATGTTGTAAATCAATCAACAATACCATAGATAATCATGTTTTGGAACCAACTTTTCCTAGTCAACCATGTCCAAGAGTTTAATCAAAGATAATCATCTTTTGGAACCAACTTTTCCTAGTCAACCATGTCCAAGAGTTTAATCAAAGATTGTTTTTTTCCTCCCTTATAATCAAGTGACTCGCTAATGTTGTCCTACTAACAATACTATTTTATAAATTTAAAATTTTCAAAATTAGTTACAAGCAAAGAGAAAAATAAAGTATTTAGGAAATTACTAAAAGCATGCAAAGACAGTAGCCTTTCTTACCACCAAGAAATAAACTGCAGTAAATTCAAATCAATAGAATTTCTGTGAATTATCTTTTAAATGTAAACCCAATTAGATCAACTCAAGCATTTTCTCAAGGCACATGCCACCATTCCTTTTGTCATCCTTTTGTTTACAATGACTTGCAGACAACTTTTTATAAATATAGCTAATCTTTTGGTTGATTTGCTATTTTTGTGTGTTTTCTATGAGTCGGATAAGTAAATTTTAACAATTTAACTTTATATGAGTGTCACAAATAGTGCATCAACTGATTTCTTTTATTTTTCTGGGAATTGATGCTATTTTTTTGAAAGATTACTTAAATTTCAGGAAAAAGATGAAAAAGACAACAAAGATAAAAATGTGGGAAGGTTATGTATGCATTTACAGTTGTAATGATGAACGAGCAACTACAATGGATAAAGTACACCAAAGGACGCATGAGACACCCTGGTAGCTGCATTTGCCAAGAAGAATGAGGCAAAACTCTAGCAACTCAAGTATGAGCTCTTCTCAATCTCATAGGAAAACATAATCATAAGTTAATACTTTTCTAGTCAAATCTTTGTATGAGAAATTATTGAAATTAGATCCTGAAAATGAAATTAGCGGGACAAAGAGTGCGAAGAAGCATTATCCACGATTTAAGATTGGAGTTTAATGGTCTTGTCGCCTGAGGAGGGACTAAACAACTGACTCTAGTAGAGTTGGAATATCTATTGGTCAATGAAGAGATTTTGGACTATAAAATGTCTAAAGTCATGTCAAAAGATGATGAAAAAGCTCGTTTTACTAAAAAGAGATAATATGAATGTCAAAATCGAATAGCTGCAATATCCAAGGATGAAGAAGAGAAAAGTAATCAACAAAGCTAGAGAAGAAAGAAGCAGAAGAGTTCCCAATAAGGGGGAACAAAGAAACACCAAGACACAAGTGAACGAAGACAAAAAGATCGATGCTTCAATTGCAACAAGAAAAGTCATTCTGCTCGGAACTACTGATACAAGTAAATTGAAGGTAACGTAGCACTATCTATATATAACGAGCAACAAAGTGAAGAAGAGTGGAATCTCTAAGTGTTTCTTGCTCTAAAGAAAGAGGTGAACCTGCAAGCTTCTCCTACTTGGAAGAAGAATGGGATGTCCACGCTCCTTTTACAATCAAGGAGAAGATCCAATACCAAATACAACTTCAAAAGAAGAGTTTTAGCCTCTTGCACCGATATTGCTGAAGAGGAGCCATCACTAGTATCAATAAGTGATGAAAACTATAAAAATGATTTGATAGTTAATTCAAGTTGCTCTAATTATATGACAGGAGATTAAAAAAAAAACTAAAGGATATTGTTTAGCACAAAGAAAGGTGTGTTGGGGTGATGGCAAACAATACAAGATTGCTAGTTAATTATGTTGGCAAAACATTAATATTGCCCCATTTCAACAGTGTGGAGATTCAACAAATGTCCATCATCATGTGCCAGGATTGAAGAAAATTTTTTTGTTTGTATCACCACTGACAAGATCTAGCAACTCTGTGTTATTTAGATTGGATGATATAAAGGTATATTGCCAAATAAAAATAATTGATACTCTGATTATGGAAGGTCGATGCGTGGAAGCAATGTCAGCACAAGAAGCCTGTATTGACAAGAGAAGGAAGAGCGAATCAACATATATGTGACATGCTTCTTTAGGACAAGTGAGTTGTCACAAGCTTAAGATGATGATTGATAGTGCGTTAATTATGCATATTATTTGTTGATATTTTATCTTAATTATAGCCAAATATTATGCTAAATGCTAGATTTTATTATTATTTGGTTTTTATGTTGCTTATAGGATTCAATTGAGGAAAGTGATCTTTTAAGGGAAATTTTCAGAAGATTTGTTGCTGTAAAGTACGCCCACCCTCTATCCAGTTGGAAGTGCATATTTTGTGAGATTTGGAATATCATTGATTGAAGTTTGATTGGAAATTGGAACTAAATTAGTTTCCTAATTTTAGAAAACTCTTTTAGCGATAAATTCCTTTCTATGCTTATTTGGTAATTAAATGAAATTGGATTTAGAAAAGGAAAGGAATCTTTCCTTTCCACCAAATGTGGCTTGAAGTTTAGAAGGAAAAAGAGACAGGAAAGACGAAAAAGAAGGGCCGTGACTTCCTTGGACTGTAGGGGAACTACCGAAAAAGCAATTATTTAATATTTTATCTTTAGTTTTAGTTTGGGGGAGTCAGGAGATAGATTTAAGTTTTAGCTATGAGAGTTTTAGTTTTTCTTTTCTTTTCTTTCAAGACTTGTAAGAAGAATTTTCACGGATACTTTCGGCTATGTTTTTTTCATGGATCATTGCTAAACTTCTTTCTGTTTGCGAAATAATCAAATCACGGTTTCATATCAATTGTGAGATCTTTCGATATTTTTTTAAATTGCAATTCATGTGTTCATGGGTATTTAGTTATTTCCTATTTATCAATTGATTATGATCATTTTGATTTAATTGAATAAATATGGCCAGTTATTCAATTGTCTGAATGATTTATTGCTAATTGAAACATCTGGTCCGTATGTATTTGGATGTTTGGATATCAGTGGCGAATGAAACAATTTCATTACCTCACAAGTAGTCTAATCTGTGTCATGGAAATAACTAATTTAGTTTAAATGAATTTGCATGTGTGTTTGTTAACTAGAATTGGGTCTTTCTAGTTTTAAGGTTGCAATTTGACAAAATCCAGTGAGCGTTATCTATTTAGCAAGCGAAGTAGTCTAAGAACGTCTCTTAACTACCAGATAATTAAGGAAAGATTGGTGGTACAGTAGTTGCTGGACTACCATAACTGATTTATTCATAAATACATGAGTTATCCTATGTGTTGATGATCAATTGGGTGAATCGTTGTTGAGATTATTTCCGTAACTAGAGCTTGTTATTCATTTGTTTTAATACTTTAATTCCATTTTAATCACTGCATATTTTTCTTTATATTCAATTATGAATTGATAGAAACTCTCCCCCCAATTTTTACTGCATTTTCTTGAAACCAATAATTCTACTGGTTTTCCTTAATGAGACAACCCTACTCGCTGCTAAATTTTGGAGAGTCAGTAATTAATAAAATAATTTTTGTTTGTTTGACACCCACCAAAATTTTGGCGCTGTTGTTGGGGATAACTGGTGCCTCTAGCGATTTATTGCTTTTATCTATTTCTTTTCTCTTTGGTTTATGACCCAAATTTCTCGTACAAGAAAGCTTAAATTTGATCTAGAAATCGAGAAAACAGCTAGGAAATTAACGAAGGAAACTAAATTGCACATGCAACAGGCCACTTCATCCTCTCCCGGACTCGACTTTGTTGTCAACTTAGCTAGACCATCTAGTGGTTTGGAAAAAGACGTGAGTTTACACGAGGACAAAATGTCAGATCAAAGGACTTTGAGGGAACTTGCGACTCCGAGTGTGAATAAGCAACCATTATGCATCATGTTCCTGGATGTACAGGAGGCTTTTGAGTTAAAATCTAGTTTAATTCACTTATTACCTACTTTTCGTAGTTGATAAGTAGTGAATTTACCTATTTTTGTATAATATTTTATATATGTTTTAAATATATTTTTAGTCTGTTTTTAGTCTTTTTGATATTACAATGGCTTATTTTCATCACTTTCCATCAAATCAAGGTTTGCTCCAAAATTAGGGTTTTTGGTCCGAAAATTAGAGTTTTGATGCAGAAATATTATTTTCAGCAAATTAATGCCCAAGTTTATTTGATTACGTAGGAAAATGATGATTAAACACAATTTGGATCAATTGAAGCTCAAAGAATATCAAATTCAAAGTGATTCAAGTTGTAACAATTTTATCAATTAAGCTTGGAATTTTCTGAATAATCTTTTTTCATCAGATCCTACCAAGAAAATTATGCTTCAAACAGTGGAAAAAGATTTTAAGGGAATTATGACAATAACCAAAAATTAAAAAGGGTAAAATGGTAAAAGGGAGCGATACGCAGACCACGATCTAGGGGTATCATTCGCGTATTGGCACTAACTTGCAGATTTTGGCTCTCTTCAACTTGCAGCTTGTTCACACAACTTTTGTAGATACTTCCAACGCCCAGCTGCATTTTTGGAAGCCTTAAAGATAACACAAAGCTCAAGGAAGACTTTTGAGGCAAAAGAAGTCAAATTTCATCATGAAGTCTTTAACTTGGACAAGGACTTGAGTTAGGGTTATTTCTATAAATAGATGCCTTTGTATTCATAAAAGATATGCTTAGTTCTATACTTGGTTTTATGTTGGAGAGAGCTAGAACTAGAGGTTGTAAGAGGAGCACTCCTTGTAAATATTTAAAGTAGATTTTCTTTCTTAGTTTTGTAGTTGGCAAAGTCATATTCTTAGAGTAGATTTTCTTTCTTAGTTTTGTAGTAGGCAAAGTCGTATTCTTGTAACAAGACTTTGGAGGAACTACTTTGAATTCAAGATGTTTGATGAAATGCAAGGACAAGTTTTGGAGCCAAGTTCATCTACCAAATGAGCAACTCTAACCTTATTCTTTTTAGTTTCATTCATGCATGTTTGTTTACTTTCATTAATGTGCTTAAGTTTATCTTTAATATGTTGAACTAAGTTGATTTCCACTAGGTATAAGATAAGCTCTAATATGTTTGAACTGGTTTATGGCTTATTTATTTATTCTTGTTTATTTATTTACTTGGTCTTCAACACTTGTTGTTGATTAGTTTCTAACTTCAAGTCATCTAATTGTTATTGGACAAAGAGATTTGCACTTAACAATGGAAAGAGTAAATGAAACTTATGTTGAATTTCACGAGAGTAGTGATTCACTTAGGTGGATTAAAGATTAAAGCTGCAATTCATAAGTTTAATGAACTAATGCATGCTAGACTTTACCATGAGAGTAGGAAAGCTCATGTATTAGTAGTCTTCTATTTATAGAAAGATCTAGTTTGGAGTATAATTGGAATTGAATCCTAAACTTGAATAAAATCATCTTGGCCATAAGCTTAACTCGCATATTTAGTGGATTCCTAAGCCTAGTCAACTTTTTTTAACTAGTTTTTTTATTGCTTATTTATTTGAAATTGATTTTCCTACCATTTTCATCTCTCCAAATTTTGATTGTTTAGATAATAAAATAAGTTAGTAGCTTTGGCAGTTTCTAGTTCACATTTCCTCGTGGGATCAACCCTAATACTCGTTACAACTACAATTGACCCGTGCACTTGTGGAACAATTATTAGGTTATAAATTTTGTTACTTGTTTGTGTGATTTGAAGTAGATTTATTACTATATTTTGATATAACCTAAACTCACAACCAGTAGTATTGTAGGTAAAGACCTGCATAAACACCTAAAGGAGTTCTATGTAGTGTGCTCAACCATGAAGACTCAAGGTGTTACAGAAGAACAAATCAAGCTTTGTGCTTTTCCATTTTCTTTGGCTGACAAGGCTAAAGATTGTTATATTATCTACTGTTAGGATCTATTACCACATGGGAAGGGTTAAAGCGACAATTTTTGGATAAGTTTTTCCCAGCTTCAAGGGCTGCTAACATTAGGAAGGATATTTGTGGTATAAGGTAGGCTGGTGGAGAATCTATTTATGAATATTGGGAGAGATTCAAATAATTATGTACCAGTTGCCCACATCACTAGATACCTGACTAGCTTTTGATTTAATATTTTTACGAAAGACTATTACTGATACTGAAGTATGTTGGTTGCAGCCAGTGGTGGGGCTCTTGTCAATAAAACACCAGATGAAGCCACAGGCATAATTTCTATTATGGCTGAAAACTCTCAGTAGTTTGGAGGTAGAACGATGGAATGATTAGAAGAGTTAATAAGGTAAGTAATTCCAAACTAGAAGGTCAAATTTCAGAATTAACTACTCTAGTTCGTTAGATAGTTGTAGGGCAACTGCAAGCAGTAAAGCATGTGGGATTTGTGCTACTATTGGGCATCCAACTGACATGTGCTCGACTGTTCAAGAAGATTCTCATGAGCAAGCAAATACAATGGGAAGTTTCCCATTCCTACCATAAGGGAAAAATGACCCGTACGTTCTTATATACGATCCAGGGTGGTGACAACACCCCAATTTCAGCTATGCTCCAAAGCCCCAGGATTCCAATAACCAGTCCAAGCGAGACCAACAATACAACCACCATTTACGTCTAATCAAGGTATGTCTCTTAAGAATATGGTTAAATCTCTTGCTAATAGTACTTGTCAAATGCAACAGGATTCACAAAGATTCCAACAAGAGACAAGAGTTAGTATTCAAAATTTGGAGACATAGACGTCACAACTTGCATCTTCAGTGAGCAATTTGGAAAGTAATAAAGGGAAATTACAGCTAAAATTGTTCCAAACCCAAAGCAAAATGCAAGTGCAATGACTCTTCGAATTGGCAAAGAAGTGCAATGTCCAGTACCTCGAATGAAAGAAACGAATAAAGATGAAAGCCTTGATAAGCCGAAGCCAAGAGTTGAAAAGTAAGTAGTAAATTTGATGCTGTTGAGAAAATTAAAATTGTACCTCCTTTTCCGGGTAGGTTGGCTAAAACAAAGGAGGAGGAGACTAAGAAAGAGATTTTGGACACATTCTGAAAGGTTGAAATCAATATCCCTTTACTTGATGCCATCAAGCAATTACCAAAGTATGTCAAATTTCTAAAGAGGTTGTGCACCAATCGAAACAAGCTTAGCATTGATGACAAAATAAAAGTTGGTGAGAATGTATTAGTAATCCTCCAAAGAAAGTTACCTCAAAAGTGCAAAGATCCAGGTATGTTCATAATACCATGCATTATAGGCAACAAAAGAATTGAAAGAGATATGCTTGATTTAGGAGCATCTATTAATATTATACCTTTGTCAAATGTTTAAAACCCTAAATTTAGAACCTCTTTAAAATACTAGGGTAATCATTTAGTTAGCTGATAGGCCTAATGTTTATCCTGAGGAAGTAGTTGAAGATGTCCTTGTGAAAGTAAATGAGTTTGTCTTTCCTACTGATTTTTATATTGTTAATATGGATGATGACTATTCTACGAATTTAGCTATTATTTTATTGGGTAGACCATTCATGAGAACTGCAAGAACGAAAATTGATGTATATGAAGGTACCTTGTCTATAGAATTCGATGGAGAGATTGTTACCTTCAATATTTTTAATTCTATGTGATACTCAGAGGATACTGAGTCTGTTAATTTTGTAGGTATTACTACCTCTATTGTGCAGGCTAACTTTGAGCAGAATTTTGTAGAAGATGAGTTAAAGTTTGTGTTGCAGAATAGCAATGTAATACCAAGGACCCCAAGGGGCTTTTCGGTCAATTGCTCTCTTGGTGAATTTTATGAATTGTAAAAGATGGAGGATTTGAAAGCAATTTTTATAAATTTAATTATAACCCTAAAAGACTTAGGGTTCCTCCCCATTCTTTCTTCTTCATTCTCTCTCTCTCTCTCTCTCTCTCTCTCTCTCTCTCTCTCTTCACTTTTCCTTAAAGAAGATGGTAAGGTTTTAATTAGGCTAAGAAAAGGCTCTTGATACAATTATCCCACCAAATTAAAATTGTCTACTTCACCTATATCTGCAAGAGGACAGATCGTTAATGAGTATAGGGAACTAGGTTCGATCCCACAAGGAAAGGTGAAGAATTACTTGACCTTTATAAAGCTTCCTATTATCTAGACAACCAATTACCAGGATTAAAACTAAAACTAATTTATTAACACTAGACCCTAAAGAAACCAAAATAGAAATGCAGAGAACACGAGTGAGAGGAGTATCTAGGACTTAGAATCCCTTATGATCTACGAAAAAGGAGCAATTGTTTCAATTATTCAATCTCATTACCTTACCTAGAGCCCAATTCCAAATGTACCTAGCTTTCACTCTCGTGATAAACTAGCGATTACCTCCCTACTAAACCCCTCCTACTTTCGTGGTAGAGATTATAGCACAGGTAAATTTAGCTGTATGAATAGATCAAGACTCACTTAGGAGTATCACTACTCTCGTGTGAAATACTACCTAAACTTCAATTGTTCTATGTCCACTACCACTGTTAACTCTCGTTGAATAATAGCAATTGAAAAATTATAATTGGTGATCAAGTAATTACAATTCAGTTAATCAGAACAATGAATAAACAAAGTAGTTCAATAGCATAAAATCACCAATTACTCTATATCCCTTACAATCACAAGTTCACCTAACCCTAGATATGCAAATCAAGTACCCATATTTAAAGCAACAAAAATAAATTCTTTGCAATCAATTGACATAAAGATCAAAGGCAAGAAATGTAAACAAAAAACTTATTGTTTTTATTGGATCATAAAAACCACAAGTTGCTGCAATTCTCCCCTTTTGAGTAGTACAAATGATCTTCTTCAGATCAGTCTCTCCACACTCATCTATCTAATTCTCTCTTTATAGATCTCTGGAACTAGGGTTTTAAACCTTGTTCCTCTCTTTTGTTTTTACCCTAAAAGCTCTCTAAAACTAGCTAAAAAACGTCCCCCTTTTGAGTGCAGGCCTACCTTTCTTTTATCTCCCAAAATGCCCCAAAAGTGTGCATCAGTGCCTCGAACCCACGACTCCTACCCGCGCCGCGGGTACGGGCGCGGATTCAGTAAGCAGACTCTCTGATCGTACCTGCAGTGCGAGTACAGGCGCGGGTACGATCAGAAGCTTTGTCTTCAAATCTTTGCCTTACTTCTCACTTCATTCTTGCACCACCTTCTTGGCTTTCACCTCTGAACCATTTCTTCACTTCTAATAATCTATTTGAGCTTTTTGGTTCCTTCTAAAACTCCATGCATTGACTCTTCAACAACTACCTGCAAGATTACGGAAATAACATAAATTAATAGCTTTTATTTTAAAATAACTTGACCACTCAAAAGTAAGAGAAATTGCATCACAAATAAATAAAAACTAATGAAAAATACTAAAAACCTCTATTAAAAATCCACTTAAAGATACTTCACTTTTGGAGTTATCAAATTCCCTTACACTTAAATCTTTGCTTGTCCTTAAGTAAGAAGCTTTTCAAACAGGGACTTATGTGTGAAAACACGACTAATCACATTGATACCCAGCATACTCCAATTATAAGCTCGATTGATCAATTCTAGATACTCATGTCATCAAGTAAAGAAAGAGCAATTATTCACAATCATATTCCTTTTTAATTTCATCAATCATCTCTACTTGAGTCCATAAAGCAGTAAAGCAACAAGATTAAAGGTGTTTTCATCTATTCATCGCTTTCAACTGTAAAAGTTTAAGATTTTATTCACTCATGGCTACACAGAAGATTAGGCCTTTCCCCAAATAGGTGAGACAACCTTTTGACGAATGTTTAAGATTTTATTCACTCTTAAACTGTAAAAGTTTAAGATTTTATCCTCGTGGGTTGTTATGTATACTCATAACTTTGACACCTTTTTATGCTAGTGTTCACATTTGTAAATGCAAATCCCCGGTTACTCAGTACCAAAATTAGTGGAGTAATCCCTAAGTCTTCACATTCTATTACTACTTTTACCCTTCATACCTTGTTCTTTTTCTTTTTCTCTTTTTTTTTCTCTTTTTTTTGTGTAAATAGAAAACTTATTCCTCACTCTTACGTCTACTGACCATAAATAGACTTAATTACCAATCAAAATATGCTAACTCACTCATTGACTCTCGCAGAGATGACAATACAGTCTTTTCATTATACATCCTCAACATTAGACATAGTTACTCTACTCCACTCAATATCACTTTTTCTAAAGTCAATCATCAAACTTATAATCGAATGTACTGGGTATCTCACAAAAAAAAAAAAAAAATTTAACCACAACGACAAACGACCGATATCCCAACACATTCAAGTTTCCCCCCACACTTAAGTATCACATTGTCCTCAAGGTGTGCAATATAAGAATGACAAAGAAGACATTATAAACATTTGAAAATAATACTTCCCTATCAAACCGTAGCAAGTCATGCATTGTGGGTGTAGGAACTTGATCCAAATTGTAGACACGATACAGCGCTTCATCAAAACACATACTACATTACCAACGGGTTAGTCCACACCAATGTAAAAACACGAAGCATAAGCAGATAGCTAACGAGGTCAAATATCCTAAATGAAACAAAACAAAATAAAGACAACCGAAACAGAAAGAAAAACATAAAAAAAACTAAATAAGTAGGTCATAAGAAAGGTGAGATAAGCTCTAAGCTCCAGGTCGATATGGCCGCCAAGAGGCTAGCTCAGTCTCCATAGATGTCATTCTTGCTTCCATGGCCTCCATTCTTCCTTCCATCCTATCCATAGATGCTCTAGTGCCTCAGACTTCGTCTAAAATTGAATTCAAGATTTCCCGTGTCCCTGAAAAACCTTCCTCTTGATCCAAGCAGGTCATTTCGTCCTCTTCATTTTCCTCCATTTGATCTCCACCCTCCTATAGTATGGCTATAATGGCACAAGTTTTGACCTTAATATTGTGGAGTGCCTGAATATTCACTATATTAGTGGCATCTGTTGATTGCTTTCACTGGCCCTGTAAATTGACACCATACCGAGAAAAAACCAGAGAAAGGAGTCGTGGAAAACCTAAACCAATGTCCTCCTCGGTCACACGTGCAGCAGTCCTCATGTAGCTAATGATGATACTAGCTAATGGACTAGGTCCCAATATTTCTATTTGCGCATATTCATTGACCATCTCATCTAAAAAATACATGTCACTTGCGCGACACTCATTCTTTGAACTGCGTTTTGGATGGACATTGTGGCATATCACGAACAATGCAACATGATATGGAGGAAGAAAATTACTGGCCCTGTAGATTGGCCTTTGATCTTGTCATGTAGACTCAACTTCCACATTGAACCTTGCAGCGCATTTTTGTTGTGTCCACGGTCCTAGCCATTGAAATCGACGTGTTAATGCAACCCCTTGACCTTCATCCCTACAGCCCAATAGTTCAGTCAATCTAGGATGGGTTAGTTCAATTGGACGTCCTTTAACTATAGATATCAATGAATAGTTGCTGTGGTCCTCTTTATCCTCTATGTTTGCATAAAACTCCCGTACCAATTAAGGATAGTAATATTTGGGCAAACTGAGGATTGGAGTCCATCCTAAACGGGTGAACATCTCCGTGATACGCAAATGCGCATCCACATTTGGAGCAATGTCTTTTTCAATGATAAATCTATTATGCTTCCTGGACTCATACCATTACTCATTCTCAAACGATATGAAGCGATCTTCATCCCATTGACGTTGCGAAGGTTGGCGACTCGAAAATCCACCACTACTCCTTTTGGATGGAGTAACACGTTTGCTAGGCTGACCGGTTATTTTTGTCCTAGGCATGATATCTGGCATCAAACAAAGCAAAATTAGTACAAATTTAGCATACTTAGATGGAGATATTTAGCACACGAGTATTATCACAACATCAAACCTTGAACTACCGCCTATCCCATACTATAGATCTCACTCCGCATTTGTGAAAATACATAGCATGAAAATACATAGCATAGCATGTACCATTATCACAAGAATACAATAATCTCTAAAGAACATTTCAAAAGCATGAAGTCTTGTGATTTTGCACAAACTCAATAGGCACAAAAAAAAAAAAAATTCAATAGGCATAGCAAATCTTTCCACATTATTAGACAAATGCCAATCAAGAACACAATCCTATGATGTAGTATCAATCCATCTAACCAATAACTCCATAACAATCAAAACCCATGACATATAAAGTGTAAAATTAGTCAATGGATGTTAACAAATCCAACAAAATCACCAAAGAGAAACAAAGACTAAAATTCCTTATTAACATCCATAAAAATTCAAAAATTAGGGAGAAAATATGAAACACTTACCTAAAAAACGGAATTAACTGCAAAGGATGTTAGATTAGTCCACAAATTTGATAAGCAAAAACCCCCTCAATAATGCCCACAAGTCACAATCCTCAATTGAGATGAATGGTAAAATCAAATCTAGGAAGGATTCCTCTACCAATCATCCAAGGGGTGGAGCAGGACTAGTGTTAAGATGGAAGATTAAAGGTCAAAGTGGGGGAGTTATGTGTGAACTTGGTGTTGCAGAGAAAAAGATGAAAAAGAAAGAAAGAAGCCAAACAAAATAAGGGTTTTAATGCTATTCGGAGTGAACTCGTCGCACGTACCCGCGACGTGGGTACCCGCGCGGGTTCGACTATTCAAACATCAGATTGGTTTCTTCACACCGTGTCAAAACCAATTCAAGATTATGGAGGCAATCATCAAAAGTTTTACCAAAAATAAAAAAATCATCTATAAAAATCTCCGTAATTCTTTCAATATAATCAGAGAAAATAGCCATCATACAACGCTGAAATATTACAAGAGCATTGCACAAACCAAAAGGCATGCGTCTAAAAGTAAAAATTTCATAGTGACAAGTAAACGACGTCTTTTCTTGATCCTCAGGTGCTATAACAATTTGGTTATACCCAGAATACCCATCCAAGAAACAATAAAATGTATAACCGGATATTCTCTCTAAAATAACATCAAGAAAAGGTAAAGGAAAATGATCTTTCCTCGTGACAGAATTTAACTTCCTATAATTAATACAAACTCTTCATTCAACCACTAGCCTAAATGGAATGAGTTCCTCATCTTTCCCTTTAACAATGGTAGTCCCTCCTTTCTTTGGCACTACATGTATAGAGCTAACTTATGTGCTGTCAGAAATTGGGTATACAATGCCTGCATCTAACCACTTCAAAATTTCTGATCTCACAACCTCTTTCATATTGGGATAAAGCCTTCTCTGAGCTTCTACCACTGGTTTACAATTGTTCTCCAGTAGTATACGATGCATGCATATAGAAGGACTTATCCCCTTCAAGTCAGAAATTGATCAACCTATTGCCCGTTGGTGTTTTCTCAAAACTCTAAACAATTTCTCATTTTGCTCAGAATCTAACTCGGTACTCACTATAATGGGTAATGTATCCTTTTCTTCCAAAAATTCATACCTAAGATATTTAGGTAATGACTTTAATTCCAATTTAGGGGGTTGAATATCAGAAGAAGGTGGTATCCTTTTACTTACTCCTAGATCCTCGAAAGATGATCTCTTCCTAAATAGCTCTCTAGAATCCAGAAAAAGTGCTATCTCTCTCTTTTTCTCACTACTTTGCACTTATGGACCTCTCCCTGTTAAACACAACTTTAGTATGTCATAATCTAGAGCAACTAATCCAAATTCCTCAGTAAGCTCCTCTACAAGGTCTACTGAATAGACGCGATCAGTGAATGAAGGGTACTTAATTGTGTTGTGAAAATTAAATTCAACTTCTTCATCACCTATTTGAAACTTCAGTTTCTCATTTTTTTACATCTATAATGGTACCTACTGTGGTTAGAAATGTTCTCTCTAAAATAATAGGCATTTGGATGCCCTCCTTTATATCTAAAACCACAAAATCAACAGGTATTATGAGCTTATCTTCCTTGACCAACACATTCTTTAGTACCCTCCATGGGTGACGAATTGACCTATCAGTTAGTTGAAAGGTCATGTTGGTCCTTTTCAACTTAATAAGCTCGAGTTCTTTCGCAATAATTAAAGGAATCAAAGACACACTTGCACCAAGGTCACATAAAGCTTTAGCAATTTCTAACTCCTCTATGGTGCAAGGGATAAAAAAGCTACCTGGATCCTTTAACTTAGGAGGGAGTTTATTTTGGATACGAGCACTGCTCTCCTCAGTGAGAGCAACAATCTCATTATCCATTAACTTCCTTTTGCGAGACATAAGTTCTTTTAGGAACTTTGTATAAGAGGAAATTTGCATGATAGCATCCACAAATGGAATATTAATATGCAGACTCTTAAAAATTTCATGAACTTTTCAAAATCTGCATTATTTTTTTTCCTTTTGTAGCCTTTGTGGAAAGGGTATCGAAGGTATCTTGGCATTGACAGATGATTTACTAACTTCCACCTCTACTCGTCCCTCTCTCATATCATCCCCTAATTTCTCTAAATTCCCATTTTGATTGTTTACCCTAACCTCATCATTTTTTCTCTCAAGCTCCTCTAATTCCTTCCCACTACGAAGAGTAATAGCCTTTATATGCTCTAGGGGATTGACCTCAGGTTGACTAGACAATTCACCTTTGTTCCTAGTCCTAATGGTTTTAGCTAGTTGCCCAATTTGATTATCAATGTTTCTCTGCATATTGGCCATTTTTCTATTCATGTCTTGAGACAACTTTTCAAAAGCTATCTCCCAATCTGACTTCTGTGCAGGTTGGGCAGGTTTAGGTAGAAAACCTAGCGGGTTAACTGGCCTTTGTTGTGCACCCCTTTCTTTCTATCCAAAATTTGGATGGTTCCTCCAACTAGAATTGTAAGTGTTGGAGAAAGGGTTGTGCTGAGGTTGACTATTGAAATTGACATATTGTATTTGTTCATTAGAAACACATTCAGCTGTTTTATGCTGACCACCACACATAATGCAACATGCCATGACAGGTTGTGAGATAGGGTCACTTCCATTTTTTCAGAAGACTAAGCACATCTTGCATTTGGGTAGATAGTGCATTTAGGGTATCATGGTCAGAAATAGACATGGTCGTATCTCTTCTTTGACCACCCCTAATGTTGGCCCATTGGTAGCTATTGGCTGCCATTTTCTCTATCAAATCTTGGGTTTCTTCTGCAGACTTACCTATTAAAGCCCTTCCCACTGCAGCATCTACATTTTGTTTAATAAAATATGCTAAGCCATTATAAAATGTCTATACAATGAGCCATTCTGGTAGTCCATGATGAAGACATTTCTTAAGTAATTCCTTGTACCTTTCCCAAGTCTCATACAATGAATCTCCCTCTAATTGCCTAAAACTAGTAATGTCCATCCTAAGCATAGCAGTCTTAGCAGGTGGGAAGTACTTGTTTAGGAATGCTCTAGATAGCTTAGCCCAAGTGATGAAAGAGTTAGGTGCAAACGAATGTAGCCAAAGCTTAACTTGCCCTCTCAAAGAGAACGGAAACAAACGTAACTTAATAGCATCCTCTGTGACTCCATTTACTTTCAAGGTGTCACAGATTTCAGAAAAATTTGTTAAGTGAGCATTTGGGTCCTCCATGATAATTCCTACAAATTGCTTTTGTTGGACCATCTGAATCAAGGCTGGCTTGATTTCAAAATTATTGGTATTAACCGCGGGTCTTGCGATGCTTGATTGGGCGCTAGTCCCATCAGGCAGAGCAAAATCCCTCAATGCTCTCTGCTTAACCATTTGCACTTGTGGACTCTTAGATTTGAAGTTTTTTGCTTCAGATTCTAACTCAAGTCCTATACTCCTATATTTCTCCAATTCTTCTACTACTGGGTTAACACGTTCCTTCCTAAGTTGCCTAGCAGTACGCTCTATCTCCGGATCAAGAGGAAGCACTGGTTTTAAAGTTCTATGCATAAACTACCCTACTCACTGAGAATTTACTCCTAAGGTAAAGAAAATAAAATCTAAACAAACATGAAAAAGTACAGTCTAGATTAATAGAATACTCACTAAACCTAATATTCTAATCACCTTTTTCAGGCAACGGCGCCAAAAACTTGGTAAGGTTTTAATTAGGCTAAGAAAAGGCTCTTGATACAATTATCCCACCAAATTAAAATTGCCTATTTCACCTATATCTGCAAGAGGACAGATCACTAATGAATATAGGAAACTAGGTTCGATCCCACAAGGAAAGGTAAAGAATTACTAGACCTTTATAAAGGTTCCTATTATTTAGACAACCAATTACCACGATTAAAACTAAAACTAATTTATTAACACTAGACCCTAAAGAAACCAAAATAGAAATGCAGAGAACACGGGTGAGAGGAGTATCTAGGACTTAGAATCCCTCATGATCTACAAGAAAGGAGCAATTGTTTCAATTATTCAATCTCATTACCTTACCTAGAGCTCAATTCCAAATGTACCTAACTTTCACTCTCATGATAAACTAGTAATTACCTCCCTACTAAACCCCTCCTACTTTCGTGGTAGAGATTATAGCGCAGGTTAATTTAGCTGTATGAATAGATCAAGACTCACCTAGGAGTATCACTACTCTTGTGTGAAATACTACCTAAACTTCAATTGTTCTATGTCCACTCCCACTGTCAACTCTCGTTGAATAATAGCAATTGAAAAATTATAATTGGTGATCAAGCAATTACAATTCAGTTAATCAGAACAATGAATAACAAAAGTAGTTCAATAGCATAAAATCACCAATTACTCCATATCCCTTACAATCGCAAGTTCATCTAAGCTTTAAATATGCAAATCAAGTACTCATATTTAAAACAATAAAAGTAAATTCTTTGCAATCAATTGACATAAAGATCAAAGGTAAGAAATGTAAACAGAAAACTTATTGTTTTTATTGCATCATAAAAACCACAAGTTGCTGCAATTCTGCCATTTTGAGTAGTACAAATGATCTCCTTCAGATCAGTCTCTCTACACTCATCTATCTAATCCTCTCTTTGTAGATCTCTGGAACTAGGGTTTTAAACCTTGTTCCTCTTTTTTGTTTTTACCCTAAAAGCTCTCTAAAACTAGCTAAAAAACGTCCCCCTTTTGAGTGCAGGCCTGCCTTTCTTTTATCTCCCGAAATGCCTCAAAAGTGTGCATCGGCGCCCCGAACCCGTGACTCGTACCCGTGGCGCAGGTACGGGCTCGGATTCAGCAAGCGGACTCTCTGATTGTACACGCGGTGCGAGTACAGGCGCGGGTACGATCAGGAGCTTTGTCTTCAAATCTTTGCCTTACTTCTCACTTCATTCTTGCACCACCTTCTTGGCCTTCATCTCTGAACCATTTCTTCACTTCTAATAATCTATTTGAGCATTTTGGTTCCGTCTAAAACTCCATGCATGGACTCTTCAACAACTACCTGGAAGATCACAGAAATAACATAAATGAATAGCTTTTATTCTAAAATAACTTGACCACTCAAAAGTAAGAGAAATTGCATCACAAATAAATAAAAACTAATGAAAAACACTAAAAACCTCTATTAAAAATCCACTTAAAGATAATTCACTTTTGCAGTTATCAAAAGACATTGAAGAACATCATCTCCCAAAGGAAGCTAGTAGGGAGAATTTTGAAGCTTTCAATCCAACTTAAACCAAGGTAAATTTTTTCCAAAAATTTTTCACTTTTTTACCGTTGGAATGGGTTTATGTTTTGGAGTAGTAGTTGGATAATTGATTTTGGAAGTTTGGGGTCTTTATGCTTTATTGTATATGAGCTATGTATGGTGTGTGTGTGTGTGTGTGTGTGTGTGTGAGTGGATGGTGTATTCATGATAAATGGGTGTGTCAGGAACTTTAAGGTTGGCATGTGTGCTTGTGATTTATGCTATGAATTATAAAGTGTTTTAAGTTTATTATGGGTTGATATAACTTTAATGTGCCATTTTGAGTCTTGTTTTGAGGTTGGGTTGTATGGATTGAAGGTTGGGTGTAAGAAGGTGAGAATTGTAGCTTTTCCCGGTTTGAGCTGTGGATGGAGTGTTCAGAGTCATGGTCTACGCTCAATGAGCCTTTACCCACAGCAAGTCTCTGGTCGACAAGTCGCGAGTGGGAGGCTAGTGAGTCGCGATCATGGCTTGGGGTGAGCAAGTCGAGGCTCAACTTCTGTTCGCGAGCCGTGGGTTGGGCAGTCCGTGGCTGGCGAGTGGTTACCAACGGATCATCCCTTTTCGAGCTTGTTTTATTTCATTTTGAGTGTAGAGTCTACAGTTAAGCTTTAATTTAGAATTATTGATACAGTAAGCTTATGATTAAGTATTTAATTATGTATTTTAGCTGAATAAGGTGATCGATTCTTTGTGGATTAATGACTTAGCTTGGACTGAGCTAAGTGATATATGTATCCTTTATACTTTTGAAAATGTATTTGTTACAATGATGTTTGTAAACTATTTTGCATATGTTAAAGTGGCATGAGTATGAATATCTTAACTATTTGCCATGGATACGTAAATGTGATCAAATATAAATGAATGTTTTATGATTGAGTTCTTGTGTAAAGTAATTATTGACGGAACTAGTTGCTTAAATTTGGTAGAGGTGATATGATCTTTGAACCGCACTAATTGGGTGGTAGTTAGTTTTTTACCGTACCAGCCGCGTGATAGTTGATTTTGAACCGCGTTAACCGGGTCGTAGTTAACTACTGGATATCCAGAGTTAATGTGCTTTATTACTTAGACTCTCTCTTTAGTATCTACATAAAATTTTACGTAGGCTACATTTATTTATATGTATTATGATTGAAATGATGATTATTTGAACTATATCTTGTATATGTATATGTAACATACTTAGACCAATGAAGTGATATATGTGCTACTTATTAGGTGAAGTTTTCACTCATTTTTTTATTTTGACACACAGCGACACATAACTTCATAGAAGAAGTTGGGGTCTAGCTCTTGGAAATAAGTGATCAAATTGGAGAATTCATGCGTAGTGGTGAATCTTGTTTATATTGTTTGGATTAAGTATGTTATATCCTGATATGACTTGAAAATGATGTTCGTAGTATCTTTCTTGAGTTGTATTTATTGGATTTAAAGATTATTGAGTCGAATAATGTAATATTGATGATTAATGTTTTAAATTTTAAATATTACTTATGTGATATTTGGAATGATTTATTAGATGCTTTAATCTTTTAAGCATTATGACTGAGCTTAGCCTAGTCACGGTGGTGTTATGTGAGATGTTGAACTTGAGGAAAAAGAAGCCATTCAGCAAGTAATATTTTTGTTGCGGTCACTTGCTAAATTTCCTTACAAGTTAGTACAGACATTTTTGCCGTTGCCAACCAATTACAAAAAAATTGTGCCTTCTGTTGAATAGGCGCCCAGGTTAGAATTGAAGGACTTACCTAAACATTCGAAGTACACCTATCTTGGAGATAGTGAAACATTACCGGTCATCATTTCAAGTGATTTGACAAATATCCAAGAGGAAAAAATCTTACGGGTTTTGCGAGAATTCAAGCTTGCTATTGGATGGACATTAGCAGATATCAAAGGTATCAATCCTTCAATTTGTATGCATCACATTTTGCTTGGTATAGATACCAAATCGCTGAGAGAACCACAAAGGAAACTTAATCCAGCAATGAAAGGAGTTGTCATGAAGGATATCCTTAAGCTATTAGAATTAGGGATTATTTATCCTTTTTCAAATAGCAAGTGGGTAAGTCCAGTGCATGTAGTTCCTAAGAAGATGGGAATTACACTTGTTTGGAATGAGAAAAATGAGTTAGTGCCTATGAGACTTCAGAATGGATGGAGAATGTGCATTGATTTCAAGAAGCTGAATGCAACAATAAGGAAGGACCACTTCCCTCTACTATTCATTGATGAGATACTTGAAAGGTTGGCAGGTAAATGTTATTTTTGCTTTCTTAATTCGGATTATTATCAAATTGTTATAGCCTAAGAAGACCAAGAAAAAACCACAGTTACTTGTCCCTTTGGAACTTTTGCTTACCGTTGCATGCCTTTTAATTTGTGTAATGCCCCAGGCACTTTTCAAAGATGTACGATGAGTATTTTTTCTAACTTGATTGAGAATTGCATTGAAATCTTTATGGATAATTTTACTATTTATGGCGATTCTTTGGATCAATGTTTGAATCATTTAATTAAAGTTTTAAAGAGGTGCACTAAAACTAACTTGGTTCTTAACTATGAAAAATGTCATTTTATGGTACAGCATTTATTATGCCTATTACAGAAGGAAGTGCCATTCAATTTTGAAGATGATTGTAAACTGGCTTTTGATACGTTGAGGGCCTTGCTGACTGCAGCACCAATTATACAGCCACCCAATTGGAGTTTACCATTCAAACTCATGTGTGACATGAGTCAATATGCTATGGGCGGTTCTTGCACAAAGAAGTAGGAAATGTAGCCATGTTTTGTACTATACATCAAAAACATTGACACCAGCTCAATACAACTACACAACCATAGAAAATGAGCTTCTGACTATTATTTTTGTTTTTGAAAAATTCAGATCATATTTAGTGGGATCGAAAGTAACAATTTTTTTTATAATACAGCTCCAAAATGTCTTTTGGCAAAGAAGGAGTCTAAACCAAGGCTCATTTGTTGGATACTCTTGTTACAATAATTCGACTGGGAGATTAAGAATCGAAGAGGAGTTGACAATGCTGTGGTAGATCACTTAAGTAGATTGGTTCAAGAGGAATAAATTTTGCCCATATCTGAGGTATTTCCTGATGAGGATTTATTTTATCTTAAGAGTAAGGAACCTTGGTATGGGAATATTGTTAACTTTTTAGTGACTCATAAATTTTCAAGAGATATGAGTAAGGCAAAGATGGACAAAATCAAAAGCAATTCTAGGTATTACGTGTGGGATGAGCCATATTTGTGGAAAATAGGTTCAGATCAAATCATTCATAGATGTGTGCCTAACGATAAGATTCCTCTCGTTCTTACTTATTGTTATAATTATGCTTGTGAAAAACATTTTAGACCAAAAAGAACTATTAGAAAAATTCTTGATAGTGAATTTTATTGGCCCACGTTATTTAAAGATGCATAATCAGTTTTGTAAAAGTTGCGATAATTGGCAAAAAGTTGGAAGTTTATCTCATAGGAATGAAATACTCCAAACTCCTGTTTTGTTTTGTGAAATTTTTGACGTTTAGGGTATGGACTTTATGGGCCTTTTCCTAGCTCTTTCAGTTTTCTCTATATATTGCTGGCTGTATATCATGTATTGAAGTGGGTAAAAGCAAGGGCTACCCGAACTAATGATTCTAAAGTGGTTGCAGGTTTTCTCAAATCTAACATTTTTAGTAGGTTTGGTGTTCCAAGAGCAATCACTAGTGACCAAGTTACCCATTTTTGTAACCGCACTATTGAAGCTTTGATGTGCAAATATGGAGTACACTATCAAGTTGCAACAGCATACCATCCTCAGACCAACGGGTAAGCTGAAGTTTCCAATCGAGACATCAAGAATATCCTAGAAAAGATATTCAATCCAAGTTGCAAAGATTGAAGTTCACGATTGGATGATACGCTATGGGCATATCGTACAGCATATAAGATGCCTATCAGAATATCGCCTTATAGGTTTGTATTTGGTAAGATGTGTCATTTACTAGTTGCAATTGAACATCATGCTTTTTCGGCAGTTAAGCAGTGAGACTCACAAATTTTATTTGTAATAAATTTACGGTTTAGATTAAAAGAGTTAATAATAGACTTACGATCAGTAAGTTGGGATCCTCATTGCCAAATATTTTAGTGTCAACTCAGTGCCAATCGCAATAAGCTGACACTTTGCGTTCACATTATATAAATTTTAAACTTTGAGGACGTTCACATTATGTAAATTTCAAATTTTGAAGATAAATATTAAGATGTGAACGCAATGTGTTAATTTATTACTATTGACACTGGTTGGCACTGAAGTTTCTAACACTGAAAACCCCAATTGTAAATAGAGAAGGGAACTTCTCAATTCTCCCTATAAATAAGCTTTGGAAATATTCTCGGAGACAAAAACTACGACAGCCTCAAAACATAATCAAAATTCACTCGGTGAGGTAAGATGATGGCCATGGCTGAAATGTGGGCTAGCTTAGGCTTAGCTATGGCTAGCATAATGTTTGTTTGGGCTATGTATCAAAACTATTTTCCCCACGAACTGCGTGCCCACCTCAGGACATATGGGGAGAAATTTAGAAGCTTTATCTATCCTTATATCCAAATCATATTCCCTGAATACCAAGGTGATGGCTTTGAGCGCAGTAAAGCCTTCACGGCCATTGAGAGATATCTTGATACGAACTCTACGAAGCAAGCAAAGCATCTCCGAGCCAACGTCGTCCATGATTGCGAGCTGATAGTCCTGAGTATGCAGGACGCAGAGGAGGTCACCGATGAATATCAGGGAATCAAGCTTTGGTGGGCTTCCAGCAAACACACTCCTGTCAGCCAGTCTATTTCATTATATCCCAGAGAAGAGGCGAAGAGGTACTTCAAGCTCACTTTTCACAAAAAGCATCGAGATATCAACACAAAGATGTATTTGAGACGTGTTGGATCAGGGAAAAGCTATCACTGTAAGTCAGAGGCAGCGGAAGCTGTACACCAATAACAAGTGTGAGGGTTGGTATGGAAACAGGAGGACAATGTGGAGCAGTGTTGTTTTTGAGCATCCATCTACATTTGATACTCTGGCCATGGAACCTGACAAGAAGCAAGAAATTATGGATGATCTCATCACTTTTAGCAAGGCCAAAGACTATTATGCAAAGATTGGCAAAGCATGGAAGCGCGGATATCTCCTTTATGGTCCTCCAGGAACCTGTAAGTCCTCGATGATTGCTGCCATGGCTAATTTTATGAACTATGATGTGTACGATCTTGAGTTGACTTCTGTTAAGGACAACACTGAATTGAGGAAATTGCTGATTGATACGTCCAGCAAAGCTGTTATTGTCATAGAAGATATTGATTGTTCCCTTGATCTCACGGGGCAGAGGGAGAAGAAAAAAGAGAAAAATGAGGAAGACAAGAAAGGAAAAGATCCGGTCGAAAGGAAGATGAAAGAAATGGAGGAAAAGAAGAGCAGTCAGGTCACTCTATCAGGACTCTTGAACTTTATTGATGGGCTGTGGTCAGCTTGTGGGGGCGAAAGGCTTATTGTTTTCACAACTAATTTTGTTGAAAAACTTGATCCTGCTCTCATTCGAAAAGGGAGGATGGATAAACACATTGAACTATCATATTGTCGATTTGAAGCATTCAAGGTTCTGGCTAAGAATTATTTGGACATAGAATCGCACAATCTGTTTTCACAGATTGGACATTCATTGGAGGAAACCAATGTGACTCCAGCCGATGTTGCCGAAAATTTGATGCCAAAGGCTGCTGGAGAGGGTGCTGATATTTGTTTGGAGAGACTGATTAAAGCAATTGAGCAAGCCAAGGAAGATGCGAGGTTGAAAGCTGAAGAGGAAGCAAAACGAAAGGCGGAGGAAGAAGAAAAACAGAGAACTGACAAAGAAGAGAGAGAGAAACAGAAAGAAGACAACAGTGAGGAGAAGAGTCCAGAAACCTTGACCAAAGAGGTGAAAGAAAGTGGAGAAATTGCTTCTTGACACGCATCATTGAAACGCTGTTGAAGTAGAATGGTGATTGGATCTAGTGGGTTTATCTTTGTAGCTTTGTTTTGTCTTAACTTTCCTCGAGCATTTGTACTGTTTGGGGTGTTGATTCTAGAGTGTGATTTAAGTAACTAATGAATTAGTTTTCGATAATTACGTAGACATGGGATTTTCTCGCTTCTGTGGGAAGAATAAAAATGTTATCTTATGTTGACAAATATCCTGTTGAACATTTTCTTTTAAAGTCTGTTAGTAACTTATTCATTCTAATCCTCTGGTAGTGGTAGATATCCATATTGGCAACTTTAACGTGATCTACAAGTATGTTGCTCTTTTAGCATTTCCGTTTGTTTGGTTATGTTTTTTTTGAGAAACATGTTTTTTCAACCAACTTTTTTGTCTGAGAAAAACAATTATCGAGGAGAATATTTAAAAATGTTTATTCCATTTGTTTGGTTTTATTTTTTACAAACATGTTTTTTTAAAAATTTTAAACACGTTTTTTGACTAATTTTTTATTTTACAAACACATTTATCGAGAAAAATTTTTAAAGTTATTACAATAATATTTTTTTAAAAAATTCAGAAAAGTAGCCATCCAAATGAAGCCTCCCGTCTACCAATAATGTTGCAATTACAGTTATGCCATACATTTCTTCCCTTGGTAAACAACTTCTCAATGCATACATTTTGAGTAGGCATTTTTTTCATCCACCCGAGAGTTGAATCTTCTTCCGGAGATGTGAAGTCCCGAGCAAAATGCACAGTCGGGGATGGAACCAGAGTTTTGGTTTTGGGCGAGACAAACAACTAAAATAGTAATATAATTAATGTATACCAAATAAGTGTAGAAAATAAATTCGAATAAATTTAAACTTGAAACTCAAAATAATCTGGCGCAACTAAGAATTTGTTGATAAATTATGCAAAGTCAAATTTTATTGAACTTCAATCTTGAGAAGTTTGCCTGAACGTGTTTAAATATAGTAACTCTTGTGTGGACACAGTAAAAAAGAAAATCAAACAAAGAAAAAACTCGTTGAATTTAAAACACTTGTACATCGTCTTCATAAGTGCGACAACAATTATTATGTTTTTGAATTTTCTTAAGCATTTGGACTGTTGGTGCTTTGAATCTAATGTGATGATTTAAGTAACTAACGAATTAGCGTCTAACAATTACATAGACACGGGGTTTCTCATTACTTATGGAAGAATAAAAACCTTCTCATATGTTAACAAAAATGATGGTGAAGTTATTTTTTACAATCAATGGTAAATTTACTTTTTATAGAAAATTATAATCATTTTAGAATTCAAGCAATATAAGCTTCATACAATATTAAAGCAACTTAATACAAATATTTAAGCATGAGAATATAAAAAAATTTACAAAAATTATAACCATCTAACAAGTCAAACAACTCTTATTTAATGCATATAAATTTACAAAAATTATAACCATATAACGAGTCAAACAGCTTTAAATAATAAAACACAAATGTTGAAAAAGAATAATTGTTTAAATAATAAAAAGAAAAAATTTAAACATAATAGAAGAAGTTAAAAATTAAAAAAATTAAAAACTTGACTCGGAATATATAATCTGGAGAATAGTTCGATACTTGAAAATTAAGAGAAATTTAATCTGTGACGACCTAATTAGGACACTCACCATATCCTGACTGAGCGCCTGCTTAACTTTCGTCAGGATTTACTAGTCACACTTTCGAAATAGATAAATTTAACATATAATTACAAAACCCTAAATAATTACAAGAGTGCGAGCCATTTAGGCCTCAAATTTACACCACCATAGTGAGCCTATGGTATTACAAGTACCCAATCTCACCTCTCTATCACGAGCTTAACTGCCTGTAAGGAAACCAAATATCGCAGGAGTGAGCTATAAGTCCAGTGAGGTCCATTTATAAAATCATTTCAAATACCTTGTCAAAATATTCATTTTAAAATGAGGTAACACACAAGAGTAACAACTGGCTCATCTAGATCTAGTAATAACAAATCCAACAAATAAACAGTGGAGAATACTGATGAATCAAGTCAAACACTTCTTGAGAATATTTCGAGCATCATTCGAGAACTAGTCAAGTACTGTTCCATGGTAAAAGTCCAATAATTCTCAAGTTTTGCACGCCAATATTTATTTCGTGGCCATATCACACTAGTTGGTAATCTCGACAGTTACCCAAGTACTTTTATGTACACCTTCTTAACCTACGAAACCTCCTCGCAGGCCGGTGGGTGTCGAGATGCCAAGGCAACCAACAGTTGGTGACCAGGCCCGCTGCCGGCTCAGCCAAAGTGGACATGCACAAGGCGGGGCCCAAATCAAGCACGCATGCACAAGTACAAGTACATTTCACAAGAACAAGTACTTCCCAGTGCGATTAAGTACACAACTGAGTTCATAGCAAGTACAAGTACATTTAACAATTACAAGTACTTCCTAGTGTGATAAAGTACACAACTGGTTCATAGCAAATTCAGGTACAATTAACAAGTATAATATCGAGTCGAGTAATAACGAGTTACACTGTTAAGCTTTTCAACAAGTGACATGATTTTTGTAAAAATCGATGTTAATAGATAAAAAAATGATTTTAGGACACTCACCGGTAGATTAAGGTATAGGGGTTCTTTCAATGCTCGCATCCTTGAATTGCCCGAATCACCTATTAACTATAGATAAATTAATTAATTATCAAATCAAGGTGAATGAATGAAATAATAAAAATTAGGGTATCTTGAAAGAGGAGCTTGTACACACAAGTCTAATGCTATTTTCACTTCACCAAATTTCACAAGCTCAATACCCATGTAAACTAGACTCAATTTAAAACATTTTTCATGAAGAAAATAAGTTCCAATTCTCCTCATAACCCAACTTAATTTAAGTCACAACTCAGTTCAATTACTATCAAGAACACACTTTTAGTCTAACCAAGTGTCAGTTTTCAATATTGCATAACTTTCAGTAGTTAACTCACATGGGTACAATATTTACATATTTGGAAACTAAAATTGATGCACTACAACTTTCATAAAGGTCATAATTTCATATCTTAACTGGAACAGGTTCAAAATCGCATCCCAATTTGACAAATCATCAACCTTGATTGTGCAAGGTTGGGCATTCAGTCTAGTTTCTACGAATTCTGGGATTAATCCACCAAGAAGTAGGACATGAGGGTTATATGGTTAAAAACTTCATTTTAAGGGCTACAACTTTTGTGAAGAGCATCAGGTCAAATTCTAACAGGAACAAGTTCCAAATTAGTCTACAAATTGGTACTTGCACCAATCCTTGCTCATGCAGGTTGGATTTTCAACCAAGTTCGTGTCATTTATGGAGTTAATACACAGAGAACCAGATTGTATAGTTTATTTGGTTGAAAAATCCATTATATAATCTACAAATTTTGTGAAGAACACGAACCCAAACTCCAACAAGAACAAGTTCAAAAGCTCGCCTAAATTTAGCCTTTCATCCAACCTGTTCATGCAGAATCAAATTTTCAAGCCCACTTTTGCATAATTTCTGCTGATTAATCTACAAATAAATTTGGTGAATGCTTTATACATTTTTAAATCCCTGTGAATATAGTTTCTAAAACAACAAGAATCGTTCAAATTCAAGCTTCCTACACAAAGTTATGATTGATCTACCAAAACTGCTCACAGAGGACTGTTATACGAGTTTTTCAATCTACTTAAGTACCTCTATTCAACTAGCCATATCATTCAGTAGGAGACTCACATGGGAATGATATTTACAGTTTTAGAAACTAGCATTCAAGCACTACAACTTCTACGAAGAACACAACTTCATGTCTCCATCATAACATGCTCAAAATCAGCTCGAAAATTTACAAATTATCAGCCTGGTCACACAGTCTTAAAATTTCAGTCAAGTTCTTAAGCATTCTGGTGTTAATCTACTGATGATCAGAGTATGAATTTTATACCGTTGGAAAGAAATTCGAAGTCTAGTTTCTAACGCAACAAGAATCACTCAATTCCATGTTTTCTACACCAAGTTATGACCAATTTAGCAATATTGCACAGGGCTGTCTGTATTTACGGGTTTAACTTGTGTTCAAGTTCTTTGACAATGTACATATTAATTTCTATTCAATTTCCCCTTTCATATCAGTAAATACAAGGCTTTTAATTGTTATTTTTCTTTTTTATTAGCTTAAGAATGCATCCAACTAACCAGTAAACAAAACTAAGAAAAGATAGCGATCCTAGATTACCTTCAGCTCCTTTGCAATCTTTTCTTACTCCCACTTGTTCCTTCTTTAGTTTTCAATCACTAACACCAGATAATCTTGTGCTTGTAGTTGATAGAATAATTCTAGTTTAGCTTGCCACTAAGTGTCTCATATTCTGTCCAAGAGTGCCTCCTCAAGCTTGAAACTTTCCTCCAAATCTTCAGCTCTTGTTCAAGTTTCTCAATTTTCCTCTCCATTCCTCAGCTTAGCATTCACCAACTTGTCATTTTCGTGGGTGCTGTTTGCATCGGTTTGAGCTGAACAAATTCAACCCAAGAGTGCCGACTGAAGCTTGAGAAAATTCCCCACGATATCTTATTATTTTTTTTCCTACCTCATGCTTGCTTTCCATCTCCAACTTGCTTCCACCTATTGCTTGCTTTTGCATGCTCAAGACCTGGCTGTCTCCTCTCTTTTCTCTTCCATTTTATTTTGTTTACTGTATTTACCTATATAACAACGTATTTCAAAAGCTGATATGGTGTGGGTTGGACCAAATTGCTTCCTTCCAACTCAATCTCTTGCCACCTCATGCTTGATTTTGTTTCTTTTACTCAACCAGCAGCACCTCATTATTTTTTTCCTTTTCTATTTGTTTTGTCCTCTCTAATTAACTCAAACATGTTTAGTTAATAGCTCATGATATGCTTAGTTATGTTGACTCAATTATAATGTAGGTTATGGCATATGTTGTCCACAAATAATTCAAGGTGTAACGTCACCACTTGATCTAGTGTTTCAAGAGTAGCAAATAACAACTTGTTAATCTTGTTTTACTAGTTCACTCCATTTTAACTTCTCTTAAGCAATTGAGTAAGTTATTAAATAGGCGAACAAATAACTAAAATTGTGTAAATTATTTTCGAGCCCTCACATAATCTTTGTCTGTTGTGCACGCATTTAGTTAATTTATACAAATACAATTTGTATGAGGCTTTATTCCTTTTGTCTTTTGTTTGCTTTTGTATTTCTATTTTCTTAATCATATAGAATATGAGACATTGAGTTAAATTGTTATGGGACAATAGATGATTGTTAAATAATGTTGAGGGGACTAATAATGGACATCGTTAATTATGAATTTAAGAAATTTTATATACCATATTTTGAAAAGAATTTGAGGCGACAGACAAGTTAAAATATTTATGTACTAAACAGGATTTTGGAAAAATTTTGGGCGACAGCCGCCGGTCCCCCAAAGTGCGTCGTTGTAAATCAGAAAATGACATCAGATTGTAAGCCACAAATACATATACTTGCTAACAAGAGTGGCTGTTCTTTTGACACAACTAACGTGACCCTAAAAAATGAAAATATCTTTCTAGGAGCAAAAGGAAAAAGAACTGTTTATTTATGGTAGGAAATGATAATGCTTTTAAAAACATTCAAAGTCGATTTTTATGTTAGAAGTCATGATAGGGTTAGTCTGTTTCACAATGTATCATATAGCAAATTTTTGCAAAAATCATGAGAATCAAAATTGAAGATAAGAATTCTTGCAAGTAGATTTATTGTAATGAAATAGTGATTTAAAAATAATTCTTATAGTCAAATTTTCATAGACCTTCATATAGTAGAAAAATGTCTATTTTCACATTGATAGGGATTGGTCCAAATGCAATTCGACGAAGTCAACTTAGTATTTGTTGAGTCTTTAAACGATAAGAACAAGAGCAACTCTTACTAAGCAAGTTAAAAAAAAAAAAAAAGAAATCACTGAAACTTCTCCATAGAAAAGGTATAAATTGTGGAAAAAAAATGGTTGTCCAAAAAATAGGCATATCTTTCTTAAAAGAAGTGAGAATTCCTTATTTATAGTAGGAAATGATGCTGCTGAAAACATTCAGATTCGCTTTTAGGTCATGAATCGTGATAAGTTAGTAACTATTTCGCAATTATTGGAGAGCAAATTTTGGCAAAAATCATGGGACTCAAAATTGAGCTTAAGAATTCTGGAAAGTAAATTTATTGTAATGAGAAAATGATTGAAAAATAAGTAACATTCATACAATGGAAAAATGTATCCTTTTAACATCGATGGGGATTGATCCAAATGTGACTTGACCAAGTCAACTTAGTATTTGCCAGTCTTTAAACCATAAGAACAAGAGAACCTCTCTTATTAAGTAATTTTTGTTGACAAAAAAAAAAAAAAAAAAAACCACATTGAAACTTCTACAAATAAAAGATAAAAATCGTGGGGAAAAAAATCGATGTTTGAAAAACAAACATATCTTTCTAGGAGCAAAAGAAAAATGAATTGTTTATTTATAGTAGGAAATAATGCATTTTCTGAAAACATTCAATGTTGCTTTTTAGGTCACGAGTCATGATAGGTTAGTTATTGTCTCACAATGTATAAAAGAACAAAATTTGGCAAAGATTAAGCTATGCTTTTAGACTCGGACAGGGTATTGACTCGTTTGAGCACAGGGGTTAGAGGTCAATAGGTTCGTCCGGGGGTCGACTCAATGTCGAACTAGATGACGTCATAAATATTTTATGTATACATAGACTCAGCTAAGCACAGGGGTCAGAGGTCAATAGGTTCGATCAGGGGTCGACTCGAGGTTGAACTGAATGACGTCATAAATATTTTATGTATGTATATGTGTGTGTGTGTGTGTGTGTGTGTATAGACACACATATACATACATAGGACTGTTAATTGAGCTTTGTGAGCTGGGCTTTGGTAAGCCCAAACTCGATTCACAAAGTAATTAGGGCTTTCGGGCTTCGGGCTTCGGGCTTTTGAGGTCGGGCTCAAAATAAAAGACTCAAAGCTCAGCTCATAATTTTTGTGAGCTTTGGGCTTAAATCAAGCTTAGCCCAAGCTCATTGCTAAATACATAATTATATATAATATAGTATTTTAATAACTATGAATTGTTAGAAAATTAATATATAAATTATTAATATTTTAAGTTATGATATCTTATCTTACTGTATTCAAAAGAAGAGTAAGTTTACAGTGTAAACATTTTTTGTTATTTTTTGTTTTTCCTTATTTACCTTTCCACTAAAAAGCTAATTAGTGAAAACCTCCAATAATTGTCAACATCTCTTTTTTTGGTTTCAAAACTTAAAAAAAAAAAAACACACACACACACACATTGTGCAACCTAATAAAAAACTTTGAATAGCTATTCAATATTTTTTCTTTCAATTTGCAAACACCTAGATTGTGTTTTTCGTGATAATGTTTGATTGTAAATTATACGTATTATTTTATATACATTATACAGAAACTCTAATAACCGCCAATAGCTTCTTTGTTTTTTTTAACAACTCAAAAAAAAACACATTACATAACCTAATAAAAACTTTTGAATAACTACTCATTATTTTTCTTCAGAATCTTTCTTTTTATTTATACACACATAGGATGTGCATTTTTCACTAGTGTTTAACTATAATTTACACATATTATTTTATATATATTATATATAATTATACTTTAAATGGGCCGGGCCTTAATTCGGTTTGAACCTAGTAAGGCCCAAGTTCAGCTCACATTTAATTCGGGCTTGATTTTTAGGCCCAAACTCAGCTCAGCCCAATTCAAATTAGGCTCGTGAGCCTTTCTTTCTGGCCGAACGGGCTGAGCTTGGGACAATCCTATACATACACTTATTAATTTTTCTATTTTCTCAATTTTAGTTGTTAATCAAAAATATAAAAACGTCAACTTGTCCAAAAAAATTATAGCCAAAACACTCATAACAAATTTCCTAATCTCTCGTTATTAATAGTTAAGAAAGCATTAACTGAGCAAATTAGCAATAAATGTGATGGAACCAAATTAGTCTATTTTTAGCAAGAAGTAGAAGTTAGGCCCCACAATCCATTATAATTGGTCAAAAGAAGTTGGCTTGCAGGCCTTTTAGTCAATGTTTTTAAAACCGGACCGGTCAATGAACCGGAAGGGGGAGGGGTTCAAGGTTCGACCGGTCGGACCAGTCGGACCGGGGTTCAATGATTTTTCTCTTTTTTAATTTAATTTAATGCATAATATAAAACAAATAATAGATATACACCATCCTATTGAACTAGTCAACCCATTAATTGTTTGAATATATTGAACTATACAAATTAATGAATTTATTATATTCAAATTCACAATAACTATAAAATTTACCATTAAAGTATGTTATTATATTTTTAAATATCTTAAATTACAATCTTGAACATTCTAAATTATTAAATCATATTTGTTGCTTGCTTTTACATTCTCTACTTTTTTAATATCATCAAGACTTATTTTTCAATATAAAATTCAAATTGATTTCTAATACCAAATAATACAATTTGTATATAGGGCGGTTCGAGTAAATGTAATTTTTTAAAATAAAAAAAATTTCTTTTGCCCTATTTTTTAAGGTAGATTTGCATATCAAATGATTTTCAAATTTCAATTTGATTATCTTACTATTAGTTTAGATCTATTTAGTTTTTAAATTTTTTTAATTTTTTATGTGTTTTTTATTACAACATCTAACGAGAGTAATTTCTAACAGTCTTGTATGAATCAAGAATTTCTTAAAAGAGCCTAAATTTTATTTAAAATCGGTTCTCAAGCTTTAACTTTAGACGTATTCTCTCAAAAAAAAATTACTTTTGATGTATCGGACTATTGAGCTAATGAATTTGACTTTGTACAATAGTCTTCAAAATAAAACTAACAAGTAAATCTATTTGCTTAGTAGTTCTTAATTTAATCAATTCTGTTTAATTTACACATTTTCTTTTAGTATGTCAAGAAAAGGTGGATATGTGATGATATAATAATTGGAATCATTATATTGCATAGAAAAAATATGATTTTCATAATCTGAAATGATTTTTAATTTTTTCAATAAAGGAAATAACTTTCGATCCACTTACTTTCAAGATGTCATAGGTGCTTATTATTGAATAATAATTAACCATAATTTAAAAATTTACACAAATGCTTTACAAAAATACCAATTTAAACTTTTAATTAGGAGAATGTTTTAGGCATAAATGAATAATTAAGCAATTTAGATTAAAAAAATAATCTTATTAGGAGAGATTTTGGTAAAAGTAAATCCAAGATTTCTTTAATATAATAAATTCGGATGCCGAGATAAAAAGGTAAGAATCAATTAATTTCATTAAATATAATTAATAAAAGAAACAAATAAATTAAAAAATTAAGAATCAATTAAATTCATTAAACATGATTAAAGAAAATAAAGAAACTAAAAATGTAATAATCAATTAACTTTATTAAAATGATTAAAGTAAAAAAAACTAAAGAAAGAACAAATAAAAAGATCCCTAGTACTAAAACAACAAACGCATGGTTGGCTTGGTGGTTCACGTGCAGCAAAGACTCAAGGAGGTCCCGGGTTCGATTCTCGCGGAGGCATAAAAAATTTTTGAAAAGTCAAAGTGTCAAAAACCGGCGGTTCAACGGTTTAGCGGTTCGATCCGGTTCGCACGGTTCTTCCGGTTCTGAACGGTTCATCAGCTCCACCGTATTTTATAGAGAACCGGACCGGACACAAGGCCGGTTCGCGGTTCAACCGGTCGAACCTGCCGGTCCGGTCCGGGTTTAAAAACACTGCTTTTAGTTTGATCTACGCCATTCAAAAAAGAAAATCATGTGCTAATTCAGCATATTTAATGCTCATTCAGTGGATGTTTGTCAACGAGCCGTTTGACAAAAGCAGACACGCAGGGAACTGGGGTTTGTTTGGTTTTTGGTTTTTTCGGTCAAATCTGGTCCAAATCTGGTTTTTGACCAGATTTGACTAGTTTTTTAACTATCTAGCTTTTAAGTCAACTCGGACCAAATGTCTGGCCGATCTCTAATCCAACTGGTTCAACCAGCTGGTCCAATCTGAATTCTAAAACACAAAGATTAAGAGAATCAAAATCGAGGTTAAGAATTCTGGAAGCAAATTTATCATAATGAGAAAGTGATTGAAAAATAAGTCTCACAGTCAATTTTCCATAGACGTTCATATAGTGGAAAAATGTGTCGTTTTCACATTAACAGGGGATGGTCCAAATGCAATTCGACCAATTTTGTATTTGTTGTGTCTTTGCTAAGTCTTTAAACCATAAGAACAAGAGTACCTCTCATTAAACAAGACAACCCTCCCCCCCCCCCCCCCCCCAAAAAAAAAGTCACTAAGGGGTAGATAAAGTCCCACTATTAATCCCATTTAAAAAGAAAAGGTTAGAAAAGAGAGAGAGGGAGAGGGAGAGAACTCCAACGTTAAGCTGAGATCTCAGGCGTAAAGAAATATTTCTATGTTCTGTGCCATGCATATGCAATTCTTGTCTATTTACTTATTTAAATAACTAGCTATATATCTCTTTATACATTATTTTCAGTTCTGATATCAAATAATCTAGCATCATTACATGCTAAACTGATGAGTGACTACAACTTTTCTTATCAAATAAACCTGCATCATTACATGCTAAGCCGATGAAAGACCTCAACATCTATTTATTGAGGTTTGTTTGATTGGAATGAAAATATTTTTTCAAAAAATATTTTGAAAATTTTCTTAGCGTAAAATACCAAAAATACTTTTTTGTAGAGAACATTTTTCAATTTTCTTCCCTTTAGTTTAAAATAACTTATAAACAAATTTGATAAGCGTAAAAATTTTATTAGAGAGCTTAAAAGTTATATTAAATCTCAATTACGTACTTTTCTAACTTCAATTACCAAAGTTGATTTTGTTTTTGATTTTTGTCCACTCATTTTCTCTTCATTTTGGACTCTATAGTAATATAACTATAGTTATGTATACTTTGTTATTATATTATCTCCTTGTTTAATTTTAAATAGATTTAAGCATTAGTGTACATTAATTACATGTCAAGTATATAATCCAATTGCTATTAGTATTAACAATATTAAAAATGAAAAATATCAAAAAAATTATATTTCAAATTATGTACTGAATTTGCTTTCCAACACGAGTTTGAACCGGAAACACTAAATAGTTATCCATATGGTGACTTTTGGCGGATTAATCCAATGACTTTTTTCTCCAACAAGCATCGCTATACCAGTTTAAATGTCATACATCATAGTTGATGAGATCAACTATTAGTTACCATAAGTTAAGATGAAATATGTGCTAGTCTGTCCATAATAATAATGTCCAATTTCATTAGTAATATGACCAAGAATTTTCAATAAAACAACTTATGTGTAATAAAAATGTTATTATTATAACTCTTACAATTTCTTATACACAGTTGATATTATATGAACTTTATAAAAAATTCAAATAGTAAATAACAATCAATTAAATGATAAAGAAATACCTTGTATATATAATACAAATAAAAGTAAAATACAACCTTAAACCGATCTAGTTTTAAAGCATACAGTAACAAATCAAGCTATTGTTATTACTTTCAATCTACTTTCAATGAAAATGTTGCTCTTTTGTTTTTTATTTGTCTTTTATTTTCTTTATTTTGTCGATGAACATCACCTTTGACTTACCATCAATCTGGTTAATGTCATCATATCCATGACCTAATGTGCACTAAATTCATATGAATGAGTTTAGACGTTAGGCTACATTTTAACAAATTTTATCTTCATTTTTTCTTTTTGTTTAAGGAGAAAGATTAATTCCTAGATCTATACATCCATTTCTATAATTCAACCTAATCATGTTAAAGTGTATCATTTCAAATTAAGATTGATTAGATAATGATTTGATTAGATTAGGATTGATTAGATAATGATTTGATTGGATTAGCATTAATTAGTTAATTAGGCAATTGATATGGATTGATCTTTCCATTATAGATATCATGTCTAGGTTTATTAAGTTTAGGTTCATTGTATTTATAAGCCTACAAATATAGGTTTCTTGTACCTTTGTAACAAGGCATCATTTGATCGATATATTCCATCTTAATTTCAAACTCTGTTTATTATTTTGACTTGGTATCATAGCAAATGATCCTTTTTATTTTCTCCAATTTCTAGTCTTATATTGTTCTTTTGAGTTCTTGGAATGATGGTGGAGCAAACCGAATCTCAAAAATCTAGGAATTTCCACTACCTCAATTAACGGTTTGACAATCGCCAAATACAAACAACTCTTGTCTTTTTTAAATGGTGATAAGGTCTCTAGCTCGGTTAGTTTTACTAGTAATGTAACTCATCCCTTGACTCCAAATTCCCCCTCTTGCTGCACTTGGTTACTTGACACAAGTGCTACTCATCATTTTGTAAGTGATAAAACCTTATTGTTTGACCTAGACAAATCTGCTAAATCCACTAATATATTTCTACCCAATGGCACCATGAAACAACTTCAAGAAGATGGTAGACATCATTTGAACTCTTTAATCACTTTGCACAACATTTTGTGTGCTCCAGCTTTTCATTGTAATCTTATTCCTATCAGTCGTCTCACCAAAGAGGACAATTGTGTTGCCCTATTTTTTCCTAATTTTTGTGTTGTCCAGGACCTGCACTCGATGAAAATGATTAGAGTCGGTAGAGAATGGGATGGTCTTTCTTTAGTACTTTACCATATCCGGTAGTGTTAAGTCTTGTCATGTCAAAGCCGAGGCGGTTTCAGAATCCAGTGTTTTATGGCATCAAAGGTTCACATGACCAGTTGGCATAGATACATATTTTTTCTTATATTTGTTTTAATAAAGTCTGTCAAGAGTGTACTGTGTGCCCTTTGGCAAAGGCCTCTAGACCAATTTTTCCCTCAAATAATAATATGTCTACAATTCCTTTTCATTTAGTTCATATTGATATATGGGGACCATATTAAACACCTTCAAGCTTTGGGGCCCATTTCTTTTTAACCCTTGTTGATGATTGTAACAAAACAGTCCGGACCTACTTGTTAAAACACAAGAATGAGGCATGTCATGTTTTTCAAAATTTTTATTTTTTAATTCAAACTCAATTTGGATTTCAAGTTAAACAAGTAAGAAGTGATAATGCACTAGAGCTCACTGAAGGAGACATGAAAATATTTTTTAGAAATAAAGGAATTATTAGTCAAACTTCTTGTACTGGTACACTTCAACAAAATGGAGTTGTCGAGAATGTGGCTAGCACTTTTAGATTTCAAACTAACTTGCCCATAAAATTCTAGGTCTGGGGAGAATGTGTTTTAATTGCTACCTAGTCTTTCTACCTCGACACGTGGAAATAAAACTCCTTTTGAAGCACTTTTTGGCAAGCCACCAAGGTATGATCATTTTTGAGTTTTTGGTTGTTTATGTTATGTTGTTCATCCCTTACAACTTTCAGATAAGTTTCAACCCCAGTCTAGACCTTGCCTGTTTATGGGCTATCCTTAAGACAAAAAGGGTTTTAAAGTTTATGATTTGGAATAAAAAAAATTTTCTTTTCCCGCGACGTGCACTTTCATGAAATAGTCTATCCTTTCAAAATGTCTACTGTTACACCACATCAAAGGCCATCTCTCTCCTTACCTAATTCTTCCTTGCATGTTTTTTATGATCACTTTGATGATCAATGTGATGATTCTTTTCATGATACATCTAATTCTAGTCATGAAGTGCATAGTCTTGAAGCTACTTTTCTATCAGTTTCCAATCACGACGTCTCTTCACAGATAGCCGTTCTGAAAAGATTCAGACTTCACCATCATGTCAGGAACATTGGATTTGAAGGTTGCCAGCTTATTTGAAAGACTATGTCTGTCATCTTTTGGGTAGCTCTTGTCACTCCAATTTAGTTTACACTTTGAGACCATCAAGTGCACCTTATCCTATTAATTCCTAACTTCCAGTGACTATTTTTCTTCTTCACATCGAGCTTTTCTTGCAATTTATTAACTGAGACTGAACCAATCACTTACTTTGAGGCTAGTTAACATGAAAAATAGAGGTCTGTTATGCAAACTAAACATGATGCCTTGGCTGCAAATCAAACCTAGGAACTTGCATTCTTACCATCGAGAAAAAAAAGGCAATTGGTTGTAAATGGGTGTATAAGGTCAAATATAAATCTGATGGTACTATGGAGTGTTATAAAGCCCATTTCGTGGCCAAGAGGTGTACTTAAGAGGAAGGTCTAGATTACACTGAGACATTGTCTCATGTGGCAAAATTAACTACTGTACGATGCTTGATGGTTTTGGTTACAACTAACAACTGAGAATTGCATCAATTTGATGTAAATAATGCTTTTTCTCCATGGTGATTTGCATGAAGAAATTTACGTGGTTCCTCCACTTGACTATTTATCATCTGGTGACCATAGGGTTTGTCAGTTGCAAGTTCTTTTACGGTCTTAAAGAGACACCCAAGGAGTGATTTTCAAAATTAACTCATGTTCTTAAACAATATGGTTTTGTTCAATCCTAGGCTGATACCACTTTGTTTACCTTGAAAATTAATCACAATTTTCTTGCAGTTCTTGTCTATGTTGATGATATGATAATTGCAGGAAATGATTCCTTTCAATGCAAAAAATTTAAACTATTATTGCATGGACAATTCCATTTGAAAAATCTTGATCCTCTCGAATGTTTTCTTGGCCTTGAAGTTGCCAGGAGTCTTGAGGGAATTTTTATGAGTCAATGGAAGTATGCCCTTGACATTTTGACAGATAGTGGTCTTAGTAGTGCAAAAGCTAGTCTGGTTCCTATGTCTCAACAACATCAATTAGGGCGTTCAATGGGTGTATCATTGGCTGATCCTACATTCTATTGTCATCTTGTGGGCTAGCTTTTGTACCTCATTATCACATGACCAGATATCTTATATGCTGTTAATATCCTAAGTTAGTACATGCGTTCACCTACAATAGATCATCATGATGCAACCTTGAAAGTTGTTTGGTATATTGAGAGTTCTTCAAGCCAGGGATTGTTTTTTTTCCCTCTGAGAACAATTTCCAACTTGAGGTTATTGTGATGCTAATTGGGTTGCTTGTCCTATGACACGGTGCTCCATCACAGGTTACTATGTTTTCCTTGGGGATGCACCTATCTCATGGCGTATCAAGAAACAACCAATTGTGAGTCGTTCATCTGTTGAAGCAGAATATCATGCCATGACTAGTTGCACTAGTGAACTGTTATGGTTACTAGTTTTGTCGCTTGATCTCACCATTTCCCATTTATAGCCGATGCATCTCTTTTGTGACAATCAAGCTGCGCTTCGTATTGATGCCAATCATGTTGTCCTGAGCGTACCAAACATATTGAGATGGATTGTCACTTTATTTGTGAGCAGATTCAATCCAATGAGCTTTGTGCTCATTTTTTTCAATCAGAGGATCATCCTACTGACTTGTTCACCAAAGCTCTTGGTTTTGATCTTTTTTTTTTTATCGATTATTCTGTAAGCTTGGTGTTTTGTTCCTCCGCTCTCTAGCTTGAGGGGGCGTGTTAATGTGTATCATTTCAAATTAGGATTCATTAGATAATAATTTGATTAGATTAGGATTGATTAGATAATGATTTGATTGGATTAGGATTAATTGAAAAATTAGGTAATTGATTTGGATTGATCTTTCCATTATGGATATCGTGTTTAGATTTATTATGTCTAGGTTTATTGTATTATTAATATCGTGTTTACGTTCATTACATCTTGGTTTATTGTATTTATGAGCCTATAACTATAGGCTTCTTGTACCTTTGTAATGAGGCACCACTTCATCAATATATTCCATCTTAATTTCAAACTCTGTTTATCATTTTGACAAATTAGTCAATGAAGCACCAATGGCCTTGAATTCGCACAGAATGCAAATTTTATGTATTTACTTTATTTGTGTATAGGTTATTAAAGAATAACATTGTATTACATTTTTTTTTGATTGAATATCAGTGCGTACACTAGCTTTTAGATAGTGAATGAGTATTAAAAATGAAAAAGATTAACACACTAACTATTTATAAAGATTCAAACTTAAAGAAATAAATAAAATTTGTTAGAGAGGGAGACAGTCTGCGTGCATGATACCTTGGGCCATGGGGTACTAATAACTTGGCTTAAATATTTTAATCTCATGATTTACGTTCAAAATTTATTAAGGCATCCTATACTCAGGGTGTTAGAATTAAATGGCATCAAAGTGAATCTCGTGTGATCTTGGCATGAACTAAAACCAGACTAGCAATATTGGACCAAGACTATGAAAGTAATGTAAAATTTGGACTAGGTTTTGTAAGGATGCAGAGACTAGGTTTGGACTTTGCAAGGACGCAAAGAACTAAAAGAAGAGGGAATATGATATCCTGCCTGTCACGCATTGGTGGAAGGAGTGATTGCTATTTGATATATAGTATTCTAAGTCATGGGTTATTAATAAGTTAGCCTACGCATTTTGAGCTCGTGATTTACGATCAAATTATGCGCTATTAATAACATAAGCATTTTTAACCCTTGATATATGCAAAAAAGTTAATGGGATAGCCCAACCCCACGTGTTAGAGAGAGAGAAATGAACATGCGTAATTATATAACTTTGTGTGGCTGAAAATTTTCTAATTTTGAATTGTATGCATTTAGGATTTCCTAACATATCTGCATATGAGTGGTTTAGCATGGAAATGTACCAAAGTAATTAATAAATTAAAGAATTGTGAAAAGGCTTATACTTTTCAATATACTTATGATATTTAAATTAGAATGAAAATTTAACAAAAATATATTCATATAAGCATATAGCGAACCAAATAAATCACATATAAGAAGTGCACGTTTGTACTTTTATTCGTGAATTATAATCAAGAACACATTTTAAAAATTTTTAATTCATTGCACCAAACTCTTGAATATCATCATTGTTGATTTTAATAATCAACGTAGCATCATTGAAGTTACAAGCAAACACCTTTAATTTCATGCATTATACTTCAAATAGGAATAAGTACATATGAACTACAAAATTATAAGCACAAGTAGAGAGATTTAAGATGAATCCAAACTAGATAATTTAAAACCATAAGTTCTTCAATTTTCATATTATTCATTGAATGAAAGCAATTACTTAGAAACACAATTCAACATCCATTTCAAACAAATTGAATTCTATATGGGATATTTTATTATTTACTTCACATGCAGGTGTTGCGCCCCAATTTTAAAAGGGAGAAAAATAAATATGAGAAAAAAATGGCAGTTTTTCAAAAAAAAAAAATGATTTTTACTTTTTGGAAGCAAACCAACAAAAAGACAAGGACTTTGAAAATTGCGACAGTTTTGGCCAAAAACAAAATCTTAAAAGGGTTTTTATAAATAAAAGGAGTTGTCACTTGGTATTGAGTTTTAGTATACCAAATCACCAAAAAATATTTTGTTATAAAAGCTAAGAAAATAAAGAATATTTTCTTTAGAAAATGTTTTTTGGGAAAAATATCTTCTTTAGAAAATTTTTTTTCTATAAAAATATAAGAAAATAGGAAAACCCTTTTAGACAACTCCAAGTCTTTAAAAATGAGAGAAAAATGGGTTCGAGAGTCACAGTTAAACAAAGAAAAGACAAATGTCTGCATATAAGGCACCCTTTCAACCTAGCCAAAACTAGTTGTGAGGTTTAGTCGAAATTTGCCTAATGTAACCCTAAAATTCATCACATTTGGATGTACTACATGAATGCAAAAACTAGGCCTAAAAGAGATATTGGGAAAGAACAAAATATATTTTCGAAGTTAAATTGGAGTTATCACATTATTTGCGAAATTCAAAAAGAAACCTCAAAGAGGTCACGAGTTATGCAAAATGAGACTCAAAATAAAATAAAATAAAGTTTATATAGATATATAAATGTCCAGGGAAAAAGAATGCAACATAATGAGTACAAAAAATGAAGGCTTGGGACAAAATATCCCTTCTTATAGACGGTGAATAGGTCGTAAAGGCTACAAGAGCCATATTCGCCATTCTCGTGTTTGAAGGGTTGACTCTTCTATATTAAACAAGCAAATGGCCTATTTATCCTAAATTCTATATGAAATGCAATTCTAAATGGTATGCATTATATATTTATAAGGTAAAGGGATACGATAAGGAAAAATAACATGCAAATGAAAAAAAGTCCCAAAAATAGAAAAATGCATGTGAGTGAAATGGAATGCATACAAGGGATGAGATTAATGCAAAAAGAGCCTAAGGGTCTAGTATTGGACTAGCCCATCTCTACAATTCCTCACTAGCATTGGACTAGCGAGGAAAAACGATAATGAACCACAACTAGAGTTGGACTAGTGTGGCGACGATACACATATATCATAATAAAGTAAATAATAGCATAAATAAAGCAGTAAGCACATAGGAACAGATATGAGCTGATAGGAGCATGTAGGAGCTAATAAATATAATATCTAAATGACAAATCCTAAGGAAAGCAAGTAAAACATCTAAGCATATAAGCACATAACACAAAAACATAATATTCTAGATGCAAAATCCTAAGGAAAGCAAGTAAAACACATGAGCACATAAGCACATAGCACACAAAATCCCTAACTATTATACTGGGAAAGCCTAATTACAATCTAGAAGGGGAGAGATGTAAGAAAATAACCTATCTAACCTATCTATTATATTTCCTATCTAAAATATAAAAATTTTGTTAAATAAATGAAAAATATAACCTATTTATTACATTACCTATTTAAATACAAAATTTGGTTAAATAAAATATCACCTATCTATTACATTTCTCTAAATAATTAAAATTAAATTTGAGTAAAATAAATAAACAAAAAATTTGTAAATATTCGAAAAAAGACAATTAAAACAACACATAAGAATCACATAGGAGCACACAAGAAGAATTAAAATATAGTAAGGAATACGTCTTGTTTGTAAACTTGGTATAAATACTAACAAAACAAAAAAAAGCACATCAAGGTACCACTATTTTAAATAAACAAATCATAAGTAAATACTACAAAATTAATCACCATAATCAAGGAATAAAATACAAGACAATTATAATAATAAAAAATAAACAAAAAGTTAAAATCACCAACTAAACATTTAGGAGAAAAAAAGTATTTAATTTAAATAAAGAAAATGCAATAACATATAATCAAACTTTTAACACATAAATAAAAACACCAAAAATAATTAAAAGAGGAGCAAATAAACTAATTTGAGCATTAATTAAATAAATAAAAAAATCAAGTTTGGGCATTGATTAAAATTTAGAAGCAAAAAGGGCATAATTGAAAGTATTAAGGCCTTAATCGGATAAAAACGAAAAGTTTTTGGGCAAAAAATTTTTTTTCCAAGGTTTTGAGGGTAAAAATGCAAATATTAGAAAACTTAGGGTCAAAAATTATAAATTTCAGCAAAGTTAAGTGATAAAATTAAAAGTTAGAGCAAGTTAAAGGATAAAATTATAAATTGTGGCAGGCATGGGGGGTTAAAATATAATTTCAGCCATCCTAGGAAGTAAAAATAAAATTTTCGGCAACAATGAGGACCAACAAAGAATTTTCAGCAACTTAAGGGGACTAAATGAAAATTCCAGCCATAGGGACGGGTCAAAATCAAATTTTCAGCAAAATTTAAGGACCAAAAAATGAATTTCCAGCAACTATGAAAGACCAAACTATAATTTCCAACAACATTAAGGAGTAAAAAATGTAATTTCAGCAAGCTTAAAAGGCAAAATGCAATTTCTATCAATATTCAAGAATAAAAATATAATTTCAGCAAACATATATGACTAAATTGTAATTTTTAGCAATATTCAAATGCTCAAATGTAAATCCTGTAAAATTGGTGGTAAATTGAAATTAATAGGATTTAAATGAAGAAAAATTAAGCTTTAAGGGTCAATCTACAAATATTAAGGATTAAAGTGCAACAATTAAAAATAACTAGAGGCATAATAATAAGCCAACAAAAATCCTAGGGGCTAAAACTAAAATATTCTGAAAACAAAATAATTTGAAAAATATAACAAACCAAAACGACGTAATTTCGAGTGAAACTATATCAAAACGACGTAGTTTCACTTGAGAATTTTTTTTTAATTAAAAGAAGATAAATTTGTCAAATTGGCTCCTCACATTATCACAAAAAAACTTTTTCAGTCTTTGACATTTAAAATCAGCCAAATCAGCCCCTCACATATCAAAAGTGTATTCTGATTGGTCTTAGTCATCATTTTTGCTTAGTTTTTTAGCAACATCAAGGGCAAACTGGGAACTTGCCTATTTTTCATTGCGAAAAAATAAGCAAAAATAATCACTGGACCAATCGAAATATAATTTTAATATATTAAGAATTGATTTGGCTGATTTTAAATGTTCAGAATTAAAAAAAAAAATTTATGATAATGTGAGGGCTTAAAAGAACCAAAAAAAAACCCAAATCTACCCCAAAAGAAACCCCCTCGCAAGTCGTCTTGAACCTCCAGCAACAATTTCTCGCTCGTTCATTCTCTCCCTCTGTTCTTTTCTCTCTCTCGTTCTCTCGTTCTCTCCATCTATTCCTTTTTCTTTCTTTCCCTTTCTCTCTTATCCGTTCTGTCTTTTTTTCTTCTCTGTCATCTCTCTTTTTCTTTCTTTTCCTCTCTTTCTCCAGATGCTTTCCCTCTCCCTAACCCAGATCTCTTTTTCTTTTTCTCTTTTCCCTCCTCTTCCATTTTCTTTCTTTCTCTCCTCTCTCAGTTTCTTTCTTCCTCCGCCTCTTCTTCTTTCTTTCGATTTCCATCTCTCCTCTCTAATCTCTCTCTGTTCTCTATTTTCTTCCTCATTTGTTCTCTATCTCGCTTCTCTCTCTTTCTCTCCCCACTCCTCTCTCTCTCCCCCACCGAGAAATTTTAAATCATCCATTCAATTTCATGAATTAATTGTACATAAAAGAATTGAAAGAGGGGTTGAGAGTTTTTTACCCTGACCAAGGAGACGTGGTGATAGAGACAAGTTGCAACAATCACCTAAGCTTTATAAGAGGCGTGGCAAGGATGCTTCTAATGCCCAAGCTTTGATTTGGCATACTCTTGATGACAAGGAACCTACTTGGGAGTTGGCTTGGGTCTAGACAGTCTATTTTCTGATTTTCCTCATCAGGGGTATTTTAGTAATTTTAGGGGTTCGCAGGAATTTTACGTTTATGGGAATTTTCTGTTTGGTAATTAGTTTTAATAATTAGTATTTTAGTTGTCTTGGGGAATAAGGGAGCTTAGCTTTCTAGTAGAATTCTATTTTAGTTAAGAGTCTTAATTAGAGTTGGAGTCAAATTGTGTCTTAGATGTTCATAAGTATCATACTTCTCTATCAAGAGAAGCAGATTTTTACGTAATAAAATTTCCTGCAGACTTAAGTCTTCTTCTTGGTTTGTGTGATGCAACCTGACTTTGGGTGTGATGCCTAAAGGATCCTAGGAGTGATTCCTAGCGTTACTAATTTGATTTCTTATCCTATCCACATATTTTCTGAAATTTACTACAAGTTTACTGCATTAACTGTGGTGAAATTTAAGTCCAAACCTGTTAGAGAAATCTGTCTAGCTTACCAAGTTTCGTGCTGCGTCAATTTTGGTATCAGAGCGAGGCCTTTCCCATGACGACAAGAAGTGGGTTGAATTTTAGAGGCCGATATACAGACAAGGAACGAGATAATATCATTAATCTTCTCTTGGAGAGAGTTGCTATGTTAGAAGATAGAGTTTTCGATGAAAATTCTGATCATCAACAGCAAGCGATTCCTGAATCTAGAGGCAACAGAGAGTCCGGATCTGGAGTCAAAACCAATGGAAAAGAACCAGAACATCCCGAAAAGCCTGAGGAAACAACTGGAAACCAATCTGGTCGAGGTGAAAACAGACCAAATCAATCTTTTGGAAGACCACGAGCCTCTCTTCTTGACATGGCTGATGAGATTGTCCAATCAGCAAGGCAAGGAAGACAAGATTCTTATGATTTGGCTGGAGACATCACGAAAAAGGTAAGAGTTGACATTCCTGATTTCGATGGAAGGATTGATCCTAAATTTTTTTCTGATTGGCTTGCAACTTTGGAACGTTATTTCGATTGGTATGACATGACTGATGAGAGGAAAGTAAAGTTTACTATCATGAAACTTGTCGGACAAGCTCAAGTTTGGTGGACAGGAGTCGAGCATGATCTTCGACTTGCTGGACAATTAGACTTGACGTGGGAAGAAATGAAGCTGCGTTTAAAGAGGAAGTACTTGCCTCTACATTATGAATCTGATCTCTTTGATGATATGAACAGTCTAAGGCAAGGAGGGATGACAGTTGCTGAGTATATGAACAAGTTCGAAGAGCTGAAAATTCGCTGCGGAGGATCTGAAAGTCCAGCACAAGCTTTATCCAGATTTAAGTTGGGCTTGAGAGCTGAAATTCGCAAAGAGTTGATGGGACGAGACATCTACAATGTTGATGATGCATTCCGGGCAGCTCTTAAGTTTGAAAAGAGCCTGCGGCAGCCACTTATTAAGAGATTTAACACTCAAGGCGGGGAGACAGCTTCCAGAAGATTTGCTGTCAACGGGAAACCGTACAAACCAGCAGCGATTCAGGCATCTTTCAAGCCTGCAGAGACTAAAACCAAGGCTACCATGGTTGATGAACGAAATAAGAACAACAAAGATGTGTGTTTCAAGTGCGGTGTGAGGGGACATATGGCATGGGAGTGTCCAAACAAGAGAAATCTGCACATCGATGCAGATTCCGGAGGTATGGAAAATCCAGAAGTCAATGAGGATGAAGATATTGATTATTTGAATGAGATGGCACAGCTCAATGTCGATGACTTGGAAGAGGATGAGGAAGACACGTCTTATCTTTCTGTTGTGAGGCGTATCCTTAGTGCACCGAAGTCACAGAATGAAGATTGGCGAAGAACTTCAATTTTTCAGACCTTAGTTTGTTGTGGACAAGAGACTAGAAAGCTGATTATTGACGGAGGCAGCAGTATGAACGTGGTCTCGGAGTCTACAGTGCAGCGATTGAAGTTGCCTACAGAGCCTCATCCTGAACCTTATAAGGTTGCTTGGATCAATAGTAGCTCAATTCCAGTCACCAGGCGCTGTTTAGTATCAATTAAACAAGGACCATATAGTGACTCTATCTGGTGTGATGTCATCCCAATGACAGTTTCACACATACTTCTTGGTCGGCCTTGGCTTTATGATCGAGATGTGAATCATAATGGGAAGTTGAATACTTATTCATTCAGGTTCAATGAACAGCAAATTGTCCTAAAACCTATGAGTGCTGAAACCATGAAAAGGTTTCAAGAGCAGAAACCAACCAAGCGAGAGAGTTCAAAGACCAAGGAAGTGAACAAGATGAAGGAGAAACCTCTTCAAATTTTGAGCAAGAAGCAGTTTGAAAGGGACAGCAAGGAGCAAGAAGTAATTATCATTTTACTAGTCCGTGAGGTGAAAATTTCAGCAGCTGCCAACTCTGAAGAAATGCCTCCAGAAATTGTCAAGTTGCTGTCCGATTTTTCTGATATAGCGCCAGAGGATTTACCACATGGACTACCACCTATGCGTGATATCCAGCATGCAATAGATCTCGTTCCAGGTTCGCAACTCCCTAACTTACCTGCCTATCGCATGAATCCGAGTGAATCTGCTGAACTTAAGAGACAAGTGGATGAACTCTTGGACAAAGGACTGATTCAAGTCAGCCTAAGTCCTTGTGCAGTGCCGGCTTTATTGACACCAATTGAAAGACGGAACATGGAGGATGTGTGTAGATAGCCGGGCGATTAACAAGATAACAATCAAGTATAGGTTTCCCATACCTAGGCTTGATGATATGATTGATATGATGGCTGGTTCAACTATTTACACTAAGATTGACTTGAGAAAGGGGTACTATCAGATTAGGATACGTCCTAGAGACGAGTGGAAAACAGCTTTCAAGACGAAGGATGGTCTCTACGAGTGGCTAGTGATGCCTTTTGGCCTCTCTAATGCTCCGAGCACTTTTATGAGGGTTATGACACAGGTATTTCAGCCCTTTATTGGCCGTTTTCTGGTTGTTTACTTTGATAATATTTTAATTTACAGCAAGAATGAAGAGGAGCATATTAATCATCTTCAACAAGTAATGAGAGTTCTTCGTCAAGAAAAGCTCTACATCAACTTGAAGAAGTGTACTTTTATGGCTTCTAGTGTCGTGTTTTTAGGCTTTGTTGTCTCAAATGAAGGAATAGCTGCTGATCCAGACAAGGTGAAAGCAATTATAGACTGGCCGGTCCCTACTACTGTGAAGGGGGTTCGAAGTTTCCATGGCCTAGCTTCATTTTATAGGCGATTCATCAAAGGGTTCAGCTCTATTATGGCTCCCATTACTGATTGTATGAAGAAGGAACAATTTCAGTGGACAAAAGCTACTGCTAAGGCTTTTGAAGAAGTGAAGAAACAAATGACTCAAGCTCCAGTGCTTAGGCTGCCAGATTTTTCTAAGGTATTTGAGATCGCTTGTGATGCTTCTTCATGTTGGGATTGGTGGAGTTCTTAGTCAGGAAGGTCATCCTATTGCTTATTTTAGTGAAAAGTTGAATGAGGCAAAGCAGAAGTATTCTACTTATGACAAGGAGTTCTACGCTGTTATTCAATCTATTCGCCATTGGCATCATTATCTTGTTTATAAGGAGTTTGTGCTATATTCTGATCATGAGGCTCTTAAGTATATAAACTCTCAAAAGAAGTTAAGTTATCGGCATGGCAAATGGGCTTCATTCTTGCAGCAATATAATTTTGTTATCAAACATAAGGCGGGAACTGAGAATAGAGTGGCTGATGCACTTAGCCGTGTGCACCATCTTCTTAATTCTATGGCTGTTCAAGTGATTGGGTTTGACTCACTCAAGCAAGATTATCCTAGTTGCAGAGATTTCACGACCATATATGAGGATTTAATGGCTGGAAAACAGGCTGATCATGCTAGTTTTTCAATCCATGATGGCTATCTTTTCAAGGGAACTCTACTTTGTGTTCCTAATACTTCTCTAAGGGAGGAGTTAATCTGGGAATTACATAGCGGAGGTGCTGCTGGACACTTTGGGCGTGATAAGACTATTGCTTTGGTGCAAGACCGTTTCTACTGGCCAAGTATAAGACGTGATGTGGGCAAGACAATTGCTAGATGCAGAATTTGTCAACTGGCAAAGGGGCGGAAGAAAAACACTGGTCTTTACATGCCACTGCCCATCCCACATGAACCATGGCAAGACTTGAGCATGGATTTTGTCCTTGGGCTGCCAAGAACTTTGAGAAGCTATGACTCTATACTTGTGGTCGTGGACAGATTTTCAAAAATGGCTCATTTTCTTCCATGTGCCAAGACTTCGGATGCTGTCCATATTGCCAAAATATTTTTTAAGGAAGTGGTTCGACTTCATGGGCTGCCTATGACTATTGTTTCAGACAGGGATGTGAAATTTATGAGTTATTTTTGGCGGACTTTGTGGAAGATGCTGCATACAAAGCTCAAATTTTCTTCTTCTTTCCATCCACAAACTGATGGTCAGACAAAAGTTGTTAATCGTAGCCTTGGAGATCTACTTCGGTGTTTGGTTGGTGACCATGTTTCTACTTGGGATCAAATTCTACCTATGGCTGAATTTGCTTACAACAGTTCAGTGAATAGATCAACTGGTTATAGTCCTTTTGAGGCTGTAATGGGACTTAATCCCCGCAAACCAATTGATTTGCTTCCATTACCAACTACTGCTCGTCCAAGTGCTGAAGCTGAGGCTTTTTCTAAGCATATTCTGGACATACATGATGAAGTTCGACGCCGAATTGCTGTCAGCAATGAAAAGTATAAGAACCATGCAGATTTGAAGAGGAGATTTGTAGAGTTTGAAGAAGGGGATGAAGTTATGGTTCGTATTCGGCCAGAGAGGTATCCTAAGGGTATCTACAAGAAGCTACATTCAAGAAGTGCAGGCCCTTTCAAGATTCTCAAGAAAATCAGCTCCAATGCTTATGTTCTTGAGTTACCTGAAGAAATGGGGATTAGCAATGTGTTTAATGTTGAAGATTTGACTGCTTACAAGGGTCATCTTGATGATTCAGCAGATAGGACAGCTAAGGCTGCTCTTCCACCTGCTGCACGCTTGCATGAAAGAATTCAAGATGTTCTTGACCACCAAATTGTGTCAACTAGAGGTGGCGGCTACCAGAAATATCTTATTCATTGGACGGGGAGACCACGTTCAGATTGCACGTGGATTACAGAAGCTGAATTTCAGAAGTTAGATCCAGATTTCTATGAGAGGTATCAAACTATTAACTCGTCGGGGTCGAGTTTTCTCAAGCCGGGGAGAGATGATAGAGACAAGTTGCAACAATCACCTAAGGTTTATAAGAGGCGTGGCAAGGATGCTTCTAATGCCCAAGCTTTGATTTGGCATACTCTTGATGACAAGGAACCTACTTGGGAGTTGGCTTGGGTCTAGACAGTCTATTTTCTGATTTTCCTCATCAGGGGTATTTTAGTAATTTTAGGGGTTCGCAGGAATTTTACGTTTATGGGAATTTTCTGTTTGGTAATTAGTTTTAATAATTAGTATTTTAGTTGTCTTGGGGAATAAGGGAGCTTAGCTTTCTAGTAGAATTCTATTTTAGTTAAGAGTCTTAATTAGAGTTGGAGTCAAATTGTGTCTTAGATGTTCATAAGTATCATACTTCTCTATCAAGAGAAGCAGATTTTTACGTAATAAAATTTCCTGCAGACTTAAGTCTTCTTCTTGGTTTGTGTGATGCAACCTGACTTTGGGTGTGATGCCTAAAGGATCCTAGGAGTGATTCCTAGCGTTACTAATTTGATTTCTTATCCTATCCACATATTTTCTGAAATTTACTATAAGTTTACTGCATTAACTGTGGTGAAATTCAAGTCCAAACCTGTTAGAGAAATCTGTCTAGCTTACCAAGTTTCGTGCTGCGTCACGTGGCTATAGCGGTGGTTCAGTAGTGGGGTGCAGCCATGGTGGTATGCGTTTGCTTGTGGTGCTTGACTGTTGTGTGTTTGTGTCTGCCTGTGTAATTGAATGTGTGCGTGTGAATATGGCTGACTTTGTGTGTGTGATTGCTTTTCTGCTGATGTTGATTTGGTTGTTTTGAGAGTGGGTTGAGGGCTGAATTGCGGTGGTGTTGGGGCTGTGGTGGATGGCCTGCTATTGTGCCTGTTTGATTGTGGTTTGACTTGCTGGTGTGGTTGATGATGGAGACAGAGGATGGTTTCAGATGGCTGTGCAGGTTGGTTGGGCGGAGGCTGCGCAGGTTTGAGGGTGTATGATGGTTGACGATTTGGGACCTATCTTGGCTGATGTTTGCTGGTTTTGCATTGCATTTTAGGGACGGCTTTGATGAAGATAGTAGTCAACTTGGCGAGTTTGATGGTGGTGATGACAAATGATGGTGGAGGTGTGAGTCCTGTGTGTGAATGAACGTGTGAAAGAATCATGGACTGTGTGTGAATGAGGGAAACTGGGGTGCGTAAGGTGTGTGTTTGTGCAGGTGTGTAAACTCTTTGTGTTTTGGGGACTGAATTTGTTTGAATGAATATTGGTGATGGCAAGTTTGTGAGTGTTTTTGTGAGAGTGTGAATTGTGCTAATGGTGTGAACTTGAGGTGTGTGCATGTGATGGAATGTTGGTGATGGTGTGTGAATGAAACTAGTGGAGATTAAGCTTGGTTGAAGCTTGGTGGTGAAGTGGTGGTTGTGAGAAAGAGAAGGCAGAGAAGGAGCTGTGATGATGGTGGTTGTTGGCAGTGGTGAGACTACTGGAGGTCTATGTTTGTGGGAAAGTATACAATACACTACGTGCATTGTTACGTGGTGTATTAGAACTAATAATTTATCGTCATATGGCAATGGTGGGTCATACCTTGTATTATTTGGCGATGTGTGATTGGTTCTAGTGCATCACGTGGCGCGTGTGGTGCACGCAATACTCACTCCTACGTTTGTAAACTCAGATCGGATTGTCGTGTCGGACTGGTCGGATGTCAGACCGGTAGGATTCCAAGTTACTCGTGAAACTTGAATTTGAAAAAAATTGGTTAAATTCAGTCAAAAATCGGGTTTGACCGATCAAAAATTAGTTTTGACTCAAAATTGATTTTTTTATTTTATTTTCTAGCCAGTTATAATTTTTTTTTTGAATTCATTGACTTTTTTAACTCTCGATTAACAACTAAATTGAAAAAAAAAATAAAATTAATAAATATATAATATATATACCTATATTTACATATATATAAATATGACGTACATGTGACATCATCCGATTCAACCTCGAATCGACTCTCGGTCGAATTTATTGACCCTGACCTCAGCTAAGGCAATGTTTAGTTCAAGTTTGAAAACATAGCTGGTGGTTTGGTCAAGTGGTTATGCTTGAGTTTGTGAGTGGCGTTATTATTTGTCAGTTGTGCTTGGATGAAATGGTTAAGCGAGGGTGCTTGTGTGTGCCGAGAGAGAAAATGAGTGAATTGTGAGAAGTGTATTATACACCTATTTGGTCTAATGGTAATTTAATCATAGCAGTTCTCGGGGTTCAGTTGAGCCTCTCTCCTTAGAGTAGGATAGGAATAGGATAAAATACTGATGACTATTGGCAAAAAAATAAAAAAAAAAGTATTGTGTGAAGTGTAGTGTGTGCGTGTAAAGGTGAAGCTGAGAAAGAAAAATTATGAAGATGGTTTGTGATGAGTGAAATTGTAAGGGTCAAGCGTGTGTAGAGAGGTGGAGCGAGTTTTTTCTTAGTAATGATAATGACATGTAGAAAAAATTAGCCAAAAATCTCTCAAAATCTAGTGACATGAAGGGAAGTGTTGGATTTTAATGGCGAGCTAGAGGGGTGGGTTGGTGGTGTAAGGTGGTTGGAAGATGATGGTGTTTGGGTAGTTGTATATGGCTGACTAACAACTGTAGGTTTTTTTTTTTTTACTTTTGCAAGGAAAATAAAAATGAAATGAAAATCAAATTAAATCAAATGTGGACTCCCTAAAATTAAAAGAAATTTACTGCATTCAATATTACTGAAACAAAAAATTTTTTTTTATAAAAATCCAACATTGACGAAACATTGGAAAATGTACCATTAATAGACAAAAAAGATAAAATTTTGAAATAAATACCAAACGACCTCTAAAAAACATGAAATTTTTCACACAAAAATTCTGAAGAAAAAGGTACATTGGAAAATGTAATTATGAAAATCCTAAATGATCTTTAAAAATCACAAAAATTTTACATAGAATGTATTATCACACAAAACACATGTACTAAAATTTTCACTTGAAAATTTTAACATTAACACATTCTCAGAAATGTGCATTTAATAGATAATAAGACAAAAATTAAATAAATACTAAGCGACCTTTAAAAATCATAAAATTTTTACACAAAATCTATAAGTGTATGAAATGCACATACAAAAATTTTGGCACAAAAATTCTAATAAAAAGGTTGCATTGAAAAATGTGCTATTAAAAAATATAAAAAAAATATGAATTTAGAAATTAAAATAAAATAAAAAGATATCTTCATGATAAAATTATCATTTTACTCTTGATACGACTAATTAGTTATAATATACATAAAATTGCAATTGACTCTTGAAAAACAAAAAACACCCCCGAATGAAGTAAAAACATGCATTTTGTTTTATAAAAAGTGCGTCAAAATTTGGTGTCTACAGTGGGCACATTATAACCTTCATATTTCATGCACCAATCACATTCATTTTTTACTTTTACCCATTTATAGACAAACAATCTTTTCTAACTAAATTCTAAAAGGTATAGTTTGATTGATCAAATTTCAAATAAACATGTCAAAACTAACATCTGCACATGTAACAATATTAATGCAATCCATAAATTAAAGATACATTGATAGCTCTTAAGCCTTCATATGCAATCAAAGAAGATTTCTCTATTTTAATAAATTTATGAAGTTATTAGTTGTTCTTAGTATTGATATTGTAACAAACGCCACAAAGCAACAATGACGCCCGAATTTTGTAACGGGACAAAACAACCACGACTCAATCAGAATGACCTCGGACTTCATGTGGGAAAAATTTCTAATAAACGTACACTTAACAAAGACTTTTTGACCGAAAAAAAAAAGGTTGCCTACTCCAACCCACTTTCCTTAGTCTGCGAAAAGACATAATAAGACTGTCGTTTTTCAATAATTCAGGGACAGAAGCAAAAATATCACAAGTTCAGTGGTCCACGAATCGAGACTCCGAGGAAATTAACGATACAGCTTCTGAGAACATGGTCCAAAAAGTAGAGAACGTATTGAACTTCTCCCCTATAAATAGGCAAAGGAAATATGTCTCAGACAAAAACTACAAAAGTCTCAAAACATATTCAAAATTCAGGCTGTGAGGTAAGATGATGGCGGTGGCGGAAATGTGGGCTAGCTTAGGCTCAGCTATGATTAGCATAATGTTTGTTTCTGCTATGTATCAAAAGTATTTCCCCCAGGAACTTCGTGCCCACATCGGGGTATATGGGGAGAAAGTTAGAAGCTTTATCCACCCTTATATCCAAATCATATTCCCCGAATACCAGGGTGATGGTTTTGAGCGCAGTAAAGCCTTTATGTTCATTGAGAGATACCTCGATGAGAACTCTAAGAAGCAAGCAAAGCGTCTCAGAGCCAACGTCGTCCAAAATTGCAAGGTAATAGTCCTGAGTATGCAGGCCTCAGAGCAGGTCACTGATGAATATCAGGGAATCAAGCTTTGGTGGGCTTCCAGAAAACAAACTCCTATCAGACAGTCGATTTCATTCTATCCCAGAGAAGAGGAGAAGAGATACTTCAAGCTCACTTTTCACAAAAAGCATCGAGATATCATCACAGAGATGTATTTGAGACATGTGTTGGATCAGGGGAAAGCTATCGCTGAAAGTCAAAGGCAGCGGAAGCTGTACACCAATACCAAAAGCGAGGGTTCGCATGGTTACAAGAGGAGAATGTGGAGCAGTGTTGTTTTTGAGCATCCATCTACATTTGATACCTTGGCCATGGAACCTAACAAGAAGCAAGAAATTATCGATGATCTCATCACTTTTAGCAAGGCCAAAGACTATTATGCAAAGATTGGCAAAGCATGGAAGCGCGGATATCTCCTTTATGGTCCTCCAGGAACCGGTAAGTCCTCGATGATTGGTGCCATGGCTAATTTTATGAACTATGATGTGTACGATCTTGAGTTGACTTCTGTTAAGAATAACACTGAATTGAGGAAATTGCTGATTGATACATCGAGCAAAGCTGTTATTGTCATAGAAGATATTGATTGTTCCCTTGATCTCACGGGGCAGAGGGTGAAGAAAAAGGAGAAAAATGAGAAAGAGAAGGAAGGAAAAAGTCCAGTCAAAAAGAAGAAGAAAGAAATGAAGGAAGAGAAGAGCAGTCAGGTCACTCTTTCAGGACTCTTGAACTTTATTGATGGGCTGTGGTCAGCTTGTGGGAGCGAAAGGCTTATTGTTTTCACAACTAATTTTGTTGAAAAACTTGATCCTGCTCTCATTCGCAAAGGGAGGATGGATAAACACATTGAACTATCATATTGTCGATTTGAAGCATTCAAGGTTCTGGCTAAGAATTATCTGGACATAGAATCCCACAATCTGTTTTCACAGATTGGACATTTGTTGGAGGAAACCAATGTGACTCCAGCCGATGTTGCCGAAAATTTGATGCCAAAGGCTGCTGGAGAGGGTGCTGATATTTGTTTGGAGAGACTGATTAAAGCAATTGAGCAAGCCAAGGAAGATGCGAGATTGAAAGCTGAAGAGGAAGCAAAACGAAAGGCAGAGGAAGAAGAAAAAGTGAGAGCTGAGAAAGAAGAGAAAGGGAAACAGAAAGAAGACAAAAGTGAGGAGAAGACTTCAGAGACCTTGACCAAAGAGGTGAAAGAAAGCAATAGTGAGGAGAAGAGTTCAGAAACCTTGACCAAAGAGGTGAAAGAAAATGGAGAAATTGCTTCTTGATATGGATCCGTGAAATGCAGTTAAGTAGAATGGTAATTGGATCTCATCGGTTTATCTTTATAGCTATATTTTGTCTTAACTTTCCTCAAGCATTTGTACTGTTTGGCGTGCTGATTCTAGAGTGATGATTTAAGTAACTAATGAATTAGCTTCTGATAATTACGTAGAGATGGTAATTTCTCACTTATGTGGGAAGAATAAAAATGTTATTTATGTTGACAAATATCCTGTTGAACATTTTCTTTTATAGTCTGTTAATAACTTATTCTAATCCTCTGGTAGATATCTGTATTGGCAACTTTAACATGATCTGCAAGTATGTTGCTGCTCTCTTGTATTTCCGTTTGTTTGGTTGTGTTTTTCTCATAAATAGTTGATAAATTATGCAGAGTCAAATTTTACTGAACTTCAATCTTGAGAAGTTTGCCTTAACGTGTTTAAATGTAGTAACTTTTGGGTGGAGACAATAAAAACGAAAATCGAATAAAGAAAAAACTCGTTGAATTCAAAACACTTGTACCTCGTCTCCATAAGTGCGACAAGAATCTTTTTGTTTTTGAATTTCCTTAAGCATTTGGACTGTTGGTGCTTTGAATCTAGTGTGATGATTTAAGTAACCAACGAATTAGCTTCTGACAATTACATAGACATGGGGTTTCTTATTACTCGTGGAAGAATAAAAACCTTCTCATATGTTAACAAAAATAATGGTCAAGTTATTTTTTTACAATCAATGGTAAATTTACTTTTTACAGAAAATTAGAATCATTTTAAAAATCAAGCAATATAAGTTTCATGCAATATTAAAGCAGCTTAATACAAATATTTAAGCATGAGAATATAATAAAAACCATCTAACAAGTCAAACAACTCTTATTTAATGCATTTGAATTTATAAAAATTATAAATATGTAACAAGTCAAACAGCTTGAAATAATAAAACACAATTGTAGAAAAAGAATATCAGTTTAAAGAATAAAAAGCAAAAATTTAAAAATAATAGAAGAATTTATAAAACTAAATAATTAAAAACATGCCTCGGAATATATAGTCTAGAGAATAGTCGATACTTGAAAATTAAGAGAAATTCAGTCTTTGTCTGTTGTGCACGCATTTAGTCAATTTATACAGATACAATTTGTACGAGGCTTTATTCCATTAGTCTTTTGTTTGCTTTTGTATTTCTAATTTCTTAATCATATAGAATATGAGACTACGAGTTAAATTGTCATCGGACAATAGATCATTGTTAAATAACGTTTCCCCCAAAGTCCGTCGCTGTACACAGTTTGATGAGAAAATGACATCAGATTATATACACACACTAGGGGTGCCTGGCTGTGCCTTGCCCACCCAAAAATAAAAGTCCAAGAATAATAAGTTCATTATAAGGTTTATTAACCATCTCAACATAATCTTTAACTTGAAGAAGCAAGAACTTGTAATTGTTTAATTATCATGTAATTACACAGTTCATTAGCATACATTACAAAATTAAGCAAATAATGACAAAATTCATGGTTGACAAGAAACTTGATAAATGCATGTCTTTAAGAGTTATTGAGTTTCAAAAGTAACGTAATATCACATACCATCACCCGTCGACCATTATCTTGCAAAGAATAAAACTACACACGCATTTAGCAGTAAATTGACAAAAAAGACAAAATATGGGAGGATTTTGTATATATGATTAACCGCTGGAACACGCAATAATTCTTTTAAGAGTTATAGCCTTCCAATTACTCCATACCTTATTCTTAAGCTACGCTGGTCTCAAAATATGCAAGGGTGTATAACTTAATTCCCAACTTGAAATAAGTATTGATGTAGATGTTGTAAATCAATCAACAATACCAAAGATAATCATGTTTTGGAACCAACTTTTCCCAGTCAACCATGTCCAAGAGTTTAATCAAAGATAATCATCTTTTGGAACCAACTTTTCCTAGTCAACCATGTCCAAGAGTTTAATCAAAGATTGTTTTTTTCCTCCCTGATACTCAAGTGACTCGCTAATGTTGTCCTACTAACAATACTATTTTATAAATTTAAAATTTTCAAAATTAGTTACAAGCAAAGAGAAAAATAAAGTATTTAGGAAATTACTAAAAGCATGCAAAGACAGTAGCCTTTCTTACCACCAAGAAATAAACTGCAGTAAATTCAAATCAATAGAATTTCTGTGAATTATCTTTTAAATGTAAACCCAATTAGATCAACTCAAGCATTTTTTCAAGGCACATGCCACGATTCCCTTTGTCGTCCTTTTGTTTACAACGACTTGCAGACAACTTTTTATAAATATAGCTAATCTTTTGGTTGATTTGCTATTTTTGTGTGTTTTCTATGAGTCGGATAAATAAATTTTAACAATTTAACTTTATATGAGTGTCACAAATAGTGCATCAACTGATTTCTTTTATTTTTCTGGCAATTGATGCTATTTTTTTGAAAGATTACTTAAATTTCAGGAAAAAGATAAAAAAGATAACAAAGAAAACAAATGTGGGAAGGTTATGTATGCATTTACAGTTGTAATGATGAACGAGCAACTACAATGGATAAAGTCGGTGAAGAAACCAAAGGACGCAGGAGACACCCTAGTAGCTGCATTTGCCAAGAAGAATGAGGCGAAACTCTAGCAACTCAAGTATGAGCTCTTCTCAATCTCATAGGAAAACATAATCATAAGTTAATACTTTTCTAGTCAAATCTTTGTATGAGAAATTATTAAAATTAGATCCTGAAAATGAAATTAGTGGGACAAAGAGTGCGAAGAAGCATTATCCACGATTGAAGAAGTCATGTCAAAAGATAATGAAAAAGCTCGCTTTACAAAAAAGAGATAATATAAATGTCAAAATCGAATAGCTGCAATATCCAACGATGAAGAAGAGAAAAGTAATCAACAAAGCTAGAGAAGAAAGTAGCAGAAGAGTTCCCAATAAGGGGAGCAAAGAAACACCAAGACACAAGTGAACAAAGACAAAAAGATCGATGCTTCAATTGCAACAAGAAAAGTCATTCTGCTTGAAACTACTGATACGAGTAAATTGAAGGTAACGTAGCACTATCTATATATAACGAGCAGCAAAGTGAAGAAGAGTGGAATCTCTAACTGTTTCATGCTCTGAAGAAAGAGGTGAACCTGCAAGCTTCTCCTATTTGGAAGAAGAATGGGATGTCCACGCTCCTTTTGCAATCAAGGAGAAGATCCAATACCAAATACAACTTCAAAAGAAGAGTTTTAGCCTCTTGCAACGATATTCCTGAAGAGGAGCCATCACTAGTATCAATAAGTGATGAAAACTACAAAAATGATTTGATAGTTGATTCAAGTTGCTCTAATTAGATGACAGGAAATTAGAAAAAAAAAACTAAAGGATATTGTTGAGCACAAAGAAAGGTGTGTTGTGGTGATGGCAAACAATACAAGATTGCTAGTTAATTATGTTGGCAAAACATTAACAGTGCCCCATTTCAACAGTGTGGAGATTCAACAAATGTCCATCATGTGCCAGGATTGAAGAAAATTTTTTTGTTTGTATCACCACTGAAAAGATCTGGCAACTCTGTGTTGTTTAGATTGGATGATATAAAGATATATTGCCAAATAAAAATAATTGATACTCTGATTATGGAAGGTCGATGGGTGGAAGCAATGTCAGCACAAGAAGCCTATATTGACAAGAGAAGGAAGAGCGAATCAGCATATATGTGACATGCTCCTTTAGGGTGAGTTGTCACGAGCTTAAGATGATGATTGATAGTGTGTTAATTATGCATATTATTTGCTGATATTTTATCTTAATTATAGCCAAATATTATGCTAAATGCTAGATTTTATTATTATTTGGTTTTTATATTACTTATAGGATTCAAATGAGGAAACTGATCTTTTAAAGGAAATTTTCAGAAGATATGTTGCTATAAAGTGTGCCCACGCTCTATACAGTTGTAAGCGCAGATTTTGTGAGATTTGGAGTATCGTTGATTGGAGTTTGATTGGCAATTGGAAACTAAATTAGTTTCCTAATTTTAGACAACTCTTTTAGTAGTAAATTCCTTTCTATGCTTATTTGGTAATTAAATGGAATTGGATTTAGAGAAGGAAAGGGATCTTTCCTTTCCACCAAATGTGGCATGAAGTTTAAAAGGAAAAGGAGATGGGAAAGACGAAAAAGACGGGCCGTGACTTCCTTGGACTGTAGGGGAACAACCGAAAAAGCTATTATTTAATATTTTATCTTTAGTTTTAGTTTGGGGGAGTCAGGAGATAGATTTAAGTTTTAGCTGTGAGAGTTTTAGTTTTTCTTTTCTTTTCTTTCAAGACTTGTAAGAAAAATTTTCATGGATACTTTTGGCTGTGTTTTCTTCATGGATCGTTGCTAAACTTCTTTCTGGTTACGGAATAATCAAAGCATGGTTTCATATCAATTGTGAGATCTTTCGATATTTTTTTAAATTGCAATTCATGTGTTCATGGGTATTTAGTTATTTTTTATTTATCAATTGATTATGATCATTTTGATTTAATTGAATAAAAATGGCAAGTTATTCAATTGTCTGAACGATTTATTGCTAATTGAAACATCTGGTCCGTATGTATTTGGATGTTTGGATATCAGTGGCGAATGACACAATTTCATTACCTCACAAGTAGTCTAATCTGTGTCATGGAAATAACTAATCTAATTTAAATGAATCCCCATGTGTGTTTGTTAACTAGAATTGGGTCTTTCTAGTTTTAAGGTTGCAATTAGATTAAATCCTATGAGCGTTTCTAGGGTTATCTATTTAGCAAGCGAAGTAGTCTAAAAGCGTCTCTTAACTACCGAGTAATTAAGGAAAGATTGATGGTATAGTAATTGCTGGACTACTATAACTGATTTATTCATAAATATATGAGTTATCCTATGTGCCGATGATCAATTGGATGAACCGTTGTTGAGATTGCTTTCGTAACTAGAGCTTGTTATTCATTTGTTTTAATACTTTAATTCCATTTTAATTATTTCATATTTTTCTTTATATTTAATTACGAATTGATAGAAACTCTCCCCCCAATTTTTACTGCATTTTTCTTGAAACCAATAATTCTACTAGTTTTTCCTGAGGAGACGACCCTACTCGTTGCTATACACACTAATTTTGGAGAGTAGGTAATTAATAAAATAATTTTTGATTGGTTGACGTCCACCAAAATTTTGGCGCCGTTGCCAGGGATAACTGGTGCCTCGAGCGATTTATTGCTTTTATATATATTTTTTCTCTTTGGTTTATGACCCAAACTTCTTGTACAAGAAAGTTTGAATTTGATCTAGAAATCGAGAAAACAGCTAGGAGATTAGCAAAGGAAACAAAATTGCGCATACAACAGGACACTTTATCCTCTCCCAGACTCAACTTGGTTGTCAACTTAGCTTGACCATCTAGTGGTTTGGAAAAAGACGTAAGTTTACACGAGGAGGAAATGGCCGATCAAAGGACTTTGAGGGAACTTGTGACTCTGAGTGTGAACCAGCAACCATTATGCATTATGTTCCTAGATGTACAGGAGGCTTTTGAGTTAAAATCTAGTTTAATTCACTTATTGCCGACTTTTCGTGGTATTGCAAATGAAGACCTGCATAAACACCTAAAAGAGTTCCATGTAGTGTGCTCAACCATGAAGCCTCAAGGTGTTACAGAAGAACAAATCAAGTTTCGTGCTTTTCTATTTTCTTTTGCTGACAAGGTTAAAAATTGGTTGTATTATCTACTGTCGGGATCTATTACCACACGGGAAGGGTTAAAGCGACAATTTTTGGAGAAGTTTTTCCCAGCTTCAAGGGCTACTAACATCAAGAAGGATATTTGTGGAATAAGGTAGGCTGGTGGAGAATCTATCTATGAATATTGGGAGAGATGCAAACAATTATGTACTAGTTGCCCACATCACCAGATACCTGACTAGCTTTTGATTTAATATTTTTACGAATGACTGTTATTGATAGAGGGAAGTATGGTGGATACAGCCAGTGGTTGGGCTCTTGTCAATAAAACACCAGATGAAGCGACGAGCCTAATTCCTATTATGGCTGAAAACTCTCAGTAGTTTGGAGGTAGAACAGATGGAATGATCAGAAGAGTTAATGAGGTAAGTACTTCTAAACTAGAAGGTCAAATTTCAGACTTAACTACTCTAGTTCGTCAGATGGTTGTAGGGCAACTGCAAACAGTTAAAGCATGTGGGATTTGTGCTGCTATTGGGCATCCAACTGACATGCGCCCGACTATTCAAGAAGATTCTAATGAGCAAGCAAATGCAATGGGAAGTTTCTCATTCCTACCACAAGGTAAAAATGACCCGTACCCTCCTACATATGATCCAGGGTGGCAACAACACCCCAATTTCAGCTATGCTCCATAGCCCCCAAGATTCCAACAACCAGTCCAAGTGAGACCACCAATACAACCACTATTGATGTCTAATCAAGGTATGTCTCTGGAGAATATGGTTAAATCTCTTGCTAATAGTACTTGTCAAATGCAATAGGATTCACAAAGATTCCAACAAGAGACAAAAGTCAGTATTTGAAATTTGGAGACACAGATGTCGCAACTTGCATCTTCAGTGAGCAATTTGGAAAGTAATAAAGGGAAATTACAGCTCAAATTGTTCCAAATCCAAAGGAAAACGCAAGTACAATGACCCTTCAAAGTGGCAAAGAAGTGCAAGGTCCAGCACCTCGAATGAAACAAATGAATGAAGATGAAAGCCTTGATAAGCCGAAGCCAATAGTTGAAAAGATGAGTAGTAAATTTGATGCTTCTGAGAAAATTGAAATTGTACCTCCTTTTCTTGGTAGGTTGGCTAAAACAAAGAAGGAGGAGATTGAGAAAGAGATTTTGGACACATTCCGAAAGGTTGAAATCAACATCCTTTTACTTGATACCATCAAGCAATTACCAATATATGCCAAATTTCTAAAGGGGTTGTGCACTAACCGGAACAAGCTTAGCATTGATGACAAAATAAAGGTTGGTGAGAATGTATCAGCAATCCTTCAAAGAAAGTTACCTAAAAAATGCAAAGATCCAGCTATGTTCACAATACCATGTATTATAGGCAACAAAAGAATTGAAAAAGGTATTCTTGATTTAGGAGAATCTATTAATGTTATACCTTTGTCAATATTTAAAACCCTAAATTTAGAACCTCTTAAAAACACAAGGGTAATCATTCAGTTAGCTGATAGGCCCAATGTTTTATCTTGAGTAAGTAGTTGAAGATGTACTTGTGAAAGTGAATGAGTTTATCTTTCCTGTTGATTTTTATATTGTTGATATGGATGATGACTATTTTGTGAATTCAGCTGTTATTTTATTGGGTAGACCATTCATGAGAACTGCAAGAACGAAATTTGATGTACATGAAGGTACCTTGTCTGTAGAATTTGATGGAGAGATTGTTATCTTCAATATTTTTAATCCTATGCGATACCCAGAGGATGCTGAGTCTATTAATTTTGTAGGTGTTACTACCTCTATTGTGCAGGCTAACTTTGAGAAGAATTTTGTAGAAGATGAGTTAGAGTTTGTGTTGCAGAACAACAGTGTAATACCAAGGACCTCAAGGGGCCTTTTGGTCAATTGCTTTCTTGGTGAATTTTGTGAATTGTAAAAGATGGAGGATTTGATAGCAATTTTTATAAATTTGATTATAACCCCAAAAGACTTAGAGTTCCTCCCCATTCTTTCTTCTTCATTCTCTCAAGTTCTCTCTCTCTCTCTCTCTCTCTCTCTCTCTCTCTCTCTCTCTCTCTCCTTTTTTCTTTAAAGAAGACATTGAAGAACATCGTCTCCCAAGGGAAGCTAGTAGGGAGAATTTTGAAGCTTTCAATCCAACTTCCACCAAGGTAAATTCTTTCCAAAAAATTTTTCACTTTTTTACGTTTGGAATGGGTTTATGTTTTGGAGTAGTAGTTGGATAAATTATTTGGGAAGTTTGGGGTCTTTATGCTTTATTGTATATGAGCTATGTATGGTGTGTGTGTGTAAGTGGATGCTGTATTCATGATAAATGGGTGTGTTAGGAACTTTAAGGTTAGTGTGTACGCGTGTGATTTATGCTATGAATTATGAAGTGTTTTAAGTTTATTATGGGTTGATATAACTTTAGTGTGCCATTTTGAGTCATGTTTTGAGGTTGGGTTGTATGGATTGAAGGTTGGGTGTAAGAAGGTGAGAATTGTAGCTTTTCCCGCTTTGAGCTATGGATGGAGTGTTGGAAGCCGTGGTCTAGGCTCGACGAGCCTTTACCCACAGTAAGTCTCTGGTCGACGAGCCACGGGTGGGAGGCTAGTGAGCTGCGATCGCGGCTTGGGGCGAGCAAGTCGCAGCTTAACTCCTATCCACGAGCCGTGGGTCGGGTAGTTCGTGGCTGGCAAGTGGTCACCCGCGGATCATCCCTTTTCGAGCTTGTTTCATTTCGTTTTGAGTGTAGAGTCTAGAGTTAAGCTTTAGTTTAGAATTATTGATAGTGTAAGCTTATAATTAAGTGTTTAATTATGTATTTTGGGTGAAGAAGGCGATCGACTCTTTGTGGATTATTGACTTAGCTTGGACCAAGCTAAGTGATACATATATTGTTTATACTTTTGAAAATATATTTGTTATAATGATGTTTTGTAAACTATTTTGCATATGTTAAAGTGGCATGAGTATGAATATCTTAACAATTTGCCATGGATACGTAACTGTGGTCAAACATGAATAAATGAATGTTTTATGATTGAGCTCTTGTGTAAGGTAATTATTAATGAGACTAGTTTCTTAAATTTGGTGGAGGTGATATGATCTTTAAACCGCATTAATCGGGTGGTAATTAATTTTGTACCATACCAATCGGGTGGTAGTTAATTTTGAACTGTGTTAACCGAGTCGTAGTTAATAATTGGATATTTAGGGTCAATGCGCTTTATAACTTGGGCTCTGTCTTTAGAATCTACATAAAATGTTATGTGGGCCACATTTATTTATATGTATTATGATTGAAATGATGATTATTTGAATTATATATTGTATATGTATATGTAACATACTTAGGCCAATGAAGTGATACATGTGCTACTTATTGGGTGAAATTTTCACTCACCCCTTTATTTTGATGCATAGCGACAGATAACTGCATAGAAGAAGTTGGAGTCTAGCTCTTGGAAATAAGTGATTGAGTTGGAGAATTCATGCGTAGTGGTGAGTCTTGTTTATATTGTTTGGATTAAGTATGTTATATCTTGATATGACTTGAAAATGATATTCCTAGTATCTGTCTTGAGTTGTATTTATGGACTTAAAGATTATTGAGTCGAATGATGTAATACTGATGATTAATGTTTTAAATTTTAAATATTACTTATGTGATATTTGGAATGATTTATTAGATGCTTTAATCTTTTGAGCATTGTGACTCAGCTTAGTCTGGTCAAGGCGATGTTATGTTTCGAGATGCGGGGCGTGAGATGTTGAACTTGAGGAAAAAGAAGCCATTCAGGAAGTAATATTTTTATTGCAGTCACTTGTTGAATTTCCTTACAGGTTAGTACAAGCATTTTTGCCGTTAGCAACCAATTACAAAAAAATTTTGCCTTCTGTTGAACAAGAACCCAAGTTAGAATTGAAGGACTTACCTAAACATTTGAAGTACACCTATCTTAGAGATGGTGAAACATTACCGGTCATCATTGCAAGTGATTTGACAAATATCCAAGAGGAAAAACTCTTACGGGTTTTGCGAGAATTCAAGCCTGCTATTGGATGGACATTAGCAGATATCAAAGGTATCAATCATTCAATTTGTATGCATTACATTTTGCTTGATATAGATACCAAATTGGTGAGAGAGCCACAAAGGAAACTTAATCCAGCAATGAAAGGAGTTGTCATGAAGGAAATCGTTAAACTATTAGAATTAGAGATTATTTATCCTGTTTCAAATAGCAAGTGAGTAAGTCCAGTGCATGTAGTTCCTAAGAAGACAGGAATTACACTTGTTCGGAATGAGAAAAATGAGTTAGTGCCTATGAGACTTCAGAATGGATGGAGAATGTACATTGATTCCAAGAAACTGAATGCAGCAACAAGGAAGGACCACTTCCCTCTACTATTCATTGATGAGATGCCTGAAAGGTTGACAGGTAAATGTTATTTTTGCTTTCTTGATGGGTATTCGGGTTATTATCAAATTGTTATAGCGCAAGAAGTCCAAAAAAAAACCACAGTTACTTGTTCCTTTGGAACTTTTGCTTACTGTCGCATGCCTTTTAGTTTGTGTAATGCCCCAGGCATTTTTCAAAGATGTACGATGAGTATTTTTTCTGACTTGATTGAGAATTGCATTGAAATCTTTATGGATGATTTTACTATTTATGGCAATTCTTTTGATCAATGTTTGAATCATTTAATTAAAGTCTTAAAGAGGTGCACTGAAACTAACTTGGTTTTTAACTATGAAAAATGTCATTTTATGGTAAAAGAAGGGATAGTTTTGGTCCACGTTGTTTCTTCTAGAGGTATTGAGGTTGATAAGGTTAAGGTTGATTTAATTGCTGGTTTGTCTTATTCTACTAATGTGAAAGAGATTTGAAATTTTCTTGGCCATGCAAACGTTTACAGACGATTCATTAAAAAATTTTTCAAAATTGTACAGCCTTTATTATGCCTATTACAGAAGGGAGTGCCATTCAATTTTGAAGATGATTGTAAATTGGTTTTTGATACGTTGAGGGCCTTGCTGATTGCAGCACCAATTATATAGCCACCCAATTGGAGTTTACCATTCGAACTCATATGTGACGTGTGTCAATATGCTGTGGGGGTGGTTCTTGCACAAAGAAGTGGGAAGGGTAGCCATGTTGTGTACTATACATCAAAAACATTGATACCAGCTCAATGCAACTACACAACCACAGAAAAAGAGCTTCTGACCATTGTTTTTGCTTTTGAAAAATTCAGATCATATTTATTGGGATCGAAAGTAACAATTTTTTTTGATAATGCAGCTCTAAAATATCTTTTGGCAAAGAAGGAGTCTAAACCAATACTCATTTGTTGGATACTCTTGTTACAAGAATTCGACTAGGAGATCAAGAATCAAAGAGGAGTTGACAATTTTGTGGCAGATCACTTAAGTAGATTGGTTCGAGAGGAATAAGTTTTGCCCATGTCTGAGGTATTTCCTGATAAGGATTTATTTTATCTTAAGAGTAAGGCACCTTGATATGCGGATATTGTTAACTTCTTAGTAACTCATAAAATTTCAAGAGATATGAGTAAAGCAAAGAGGGACAAAATCAAAAATGATTCTAGGTATTACGTGTGGGATGAGCCATATTTGTGGAAAATAAGTTCAGATCAAATCATTCGTAGATGTGTGCCTAACGATGAGATTCCTCCCGTTCTTACTCATTGTCATAATTATGCTTGTGAAAAACATTTTGGATCAAAAAGAACTGCTAGAAAAATTCCTGATAGTGGATTTTATTGGCCCATGTTATTTAAAGATGCATAATCAGTTTTGTAAAAGTTGTGAGAAATGTCAAAAAGTTGGAACTTTGTCTCATAGGAATGAAATGCACCAAACTCCTATTTTGTTCTGTGAAATTTTGATGTTTGGGGTATGGACTTCATGGGTGCTTTTCCTAACTCTTTCAGTTTTCTCTATATATTGCTGGCTGTATATTATGTATCAAAGTGGGTAAAAGCAAGGGCTACCCGAACTAATGATTCTAAAGTTGTTGCATGTTTTCTCAAATCTAACATTTTTAGTAGGTTTGGTGTTCCAAGAGAAATCATTAGTGACCAAGTTACCCATTTTTGTAACCGCACTATTAAAGCTTTGATGTGCAAATATGGAGTACACTATTGAGTTGCAATAACATGCCATCCTCAGACCAATAGGTAAGCTAAAGTTTCTAATTGAGACATCAAGAATATTCTAGAAAAGACAGTCAATCCAAATCGCAAAGATTGAAGTTCACGATTGGATGATGCGCTATGGGCATATCGTACAGCATATAAGATGCCTATTGGAATGTCTTCTTACAGGTTTGTATTTGTTAAGATGTGTCATTTACCAATTGCAATTAAACATCATGCTATTTGGGTAGTTAAGCAATGCAATTTGAATGTGGCCTTAGCTGAAGAAGAAAGGAAACTCCAACTACAGGAGTTGGAGAAAATTTGCCCGGATGCATATGACAATGCCCGGCTGTATAAAGAACGCACTAAATGGCTTCATGATAGAAAGTTGCGTAGTAAACAGTTTTCTATAGGTCAAAAGGTATTGTTATTCAATTCATGGTTAAAACTCATACAGGATAAGTTGAGATCTCATTGAATAGGGCCGTATGTAGTAGTGAATATTTTCTCCCATGATGTTATTGAGATCCAAAGTTAGGAAACTAACAAAAGTTTTAAGGTTAATGTTCATCACCTAAAACCTTTTCTTGACGTTGCTGAACTTTCTACAGTGGAGGAAATTCACTTGATTAATCCCATTTATGAATGATTTTGCAAGGTGTACAGCTAAATCTAGTCAAAGACATTAAAGAAAGGCGCTGCTTGGGAGGCAACCCAAGGATTTTTAGATGTTAATTATTTTATATTTTTGATTAATTTTTTGTTTTCGTTTAAGTTTTAGGTGCAACTAACTAGTTTTATCTTTTTGTAGGAAGCATTTGGTTAGGCGTGCTCGTACCTGTAGACATGTTAAGTCGAAAAATTTCATATGGTGGGCAGAAGACTTCCTGTATGTTAGGTGTGCCCATGCTTAGTGGTCATGCTTAAGGGACCAGTTTTGAGTATGAAGATCAGAAGACTCCTTGTTAGTTGGACATGCCGACGCCCAGCAGTCATGCTTAATGGATTGTTTTAGTGTCTGATGGTCAGAAGACTTCTCATGTGTTAGACGTGCCCACGCCTAGGAACCATTATTGAGTTTAACGACCAGAAGACTTCTTATAACTTAGGCGTGCCCACGCCAGGTGGTCATGTTAAAAGAAATTTTTTAGACTTGTGGGCAGAAGACCTTTGGTGAGTTGGGCATGCTCACGTCTAATATGGTGGTACCAAAAAAAAAAAAAAAAAAAAGGAGGGAGAAGAAGTCGACGAATTCTTTCCTTTTCTTTTCTTTCTTTCTTTCTTCCTTTCTTTCAGCCTAATATTTATTTCCTTTCTTTCTTTCTTGCATTTCTTTTTCTTTTTTTCTTCTTTCTTTTCTCTTCTCCCACTCTTCAACTCCAACCATCTCTCCTTCTTCTCCATCTTCCTTTGTAGAAGTACATATGAGCAAATCTTCATCTCTCATCCATATTCCTCAAATCCAACATATTCCCTGAATCCAACATATTCCCTTGCTCAACTCAGCCTTTTTCCTCTTGATCAGTCTCTCTCTCCTTTGTTACAGTCGCACCATTCACAAACCATCATCCACAATTGTAAGATCATCACCAGCAAAGTCTCAAGTGGACCGAAACCAACCACCACTTAGTCACAATTGTGATTGTCTTGATGTGTAAATGGGCTGCTAGGACTACAGAGAAGCATAGTCCCTCTACTTCAACAACATCACTATCTTCCACCACCCTACCTTTAGTTGCGTACTCAGGGAAGTGCCGTTCTATCTACATTGAGGACAATGTAGGGTTTAGGTGTGAGGGAGGGACTATTCCTAAAAATTTTAAAATTTTGGGGACTTTGTGCTAGTTATTTATCATTCTTAAAGCTGTGATGATTATTGCAATTGAGATACAAGCATAAGTAGTATAATTATGCTAGTTTGGGTGTCTTATTTGATTAACAATGGAGTTAAATGAGGAATGTGCAAGGCTGAATGAATTGACAAATTTTGGCCCACCTTGTGAGATTTTGAGCCGTTTAAAGAGCATTCCATGTAAACTTGCTCTATTTTCTTTTTGGCTAAGGATTTAACACACATAGGTATCATTCTAGAATTACTTTGATATGCATGTCGAGACCACATTTTATGAAATTTGATGCATTTAAATGACAAGGACACTTAGGTTAAACCCTTTTTACTCTCATAAAAACATGCCTCTATGTTATTACTATTAGTGAGCCTCGTTTGAGCCATGACCTTTTTTCGTTTATTAACTACATATTTTAACCAAAAAATCTCTTCGTTTAAACTTTCACTTTGAACCATGTGTCAAGGGAGCATTTTAATTTCACTGCATGAAAATTTTCAAATCTTCTTGTAAGATGCTGATTGAAGAAAGCACGCATAGGCAAGTACACATGTTTTCATTTCTTTTGTATATTAAAAAAAAGTAAAAAAAACAAAAAATATGTTGTGAGGTAATTTATTTTTGTATTTATGTGTTGTTAGTTGGACAAAAGCCCTGGACATGTTTGCACTTGCCTTAGTTGAACAAAATGTGGTATGCACCAATGTAGGGAATGTACATAAAGATGGTAATTGTGTTCAATCATTGATTTTAGACATTCCTCTTGATACTTATTTACACCCAAATTTCCTTTTTATCCAACCTTTACCCAAGCCCCATAACAACCTTATCAAAGACCCTTGAATTTTTGCATTCAATTTCTATTCAAGTGGTGGAGATGTGACAAATTTGTAAGCCTATGGTAATGTCATTTTGATCGTGTTGTTTTGAGTGTTCAATGATACCGACTTTATAATTGAGCTATGAGAGTTTATATACATCAAGGTCAGTGTATTAAGTCTTGTATGTTCAGAATTTGATGAAATTGTTAGGTAGATAAGATACCTATGCTTGTATGAGGAGTATTTAATGCTTGTTATCTTAATTAAACTTCAAAGCTTTGAAATGCTTGAGGACAAGCATTGTCTTGGTGTGGGAGAATTTGATAGTATGTTAATTATGCATATTATTTGTTGATATTTTATCTTAATTATAGCCAAATATTATGCTAAATGTTGAATTTTATTATTATCTAGTTTTTATGTTGCTTATAGGATTCAAATGAGGAAAATGATCTTTTAAGGGAAATTTCTAGAATATTTGCTGCTGTAAAGCGCGCCCATGCTCTATCCAGTTGGAAGTGCAGATTTTGTGAGATTTGGAGTATCGTTGATTGGAGTTTGATTGGCAATTGGAAACTAAATTAGTTTCCTAATTTTAGAAAACTCTTTCAGCAGTAAATTCCTTTCTATACTTATTTGGTAATTAAATGGAATTGGATTTGGAGAAAGAAAGGAATCTTTCCTTTCCACCAAATGTGGCGTGAAGTTTAGAAGGAAAAGGAGACGGGAAAGACAAAAAAGAAGTGCCATGACTTCCTTGGATTGCAAGGGAACAACTGAAAAAGCTATTATTTAATATTTTATCTTTAGTTTTAGTTTGGGGGAGTCAGGAGATAGGTTTAAGTTTTAGCTTTGGGAGTTTTAGTTTTTCTTTTCTTTTCTTTTCTTTCAAGACTTGTAAGAAGAATTTTCATGGATACTTTTGGTTGCGTTTTCTTCATGGATCGTGGCTAAACTTCTTTTTGGTTGCGGAATAATCAAAGCATGGTTTCTTATCAATTGTGAGATCTTTCGAAATTTTTTTAAATTGCAATTCATGTGTTCATGGGTATTTAGTTATTTTCTGTTTATCAATTGATTATGATCATTTTGATTTAATTGAATAAATATGGCCAGTTATTCAATTGTCTGAATGATTTATTGCTAATTGAAACATCTAGTCTGTATATATTTGGATATTTTGATATCGGTGGCGAATGACACAATTTCATGGCCTCGCAAGTAGTCTAATCTGTGTCATGGAAATAACTATTCTAGTTTAAATGAACCCCGCATGTGTGTTTATTAACTAGAATTGGGTCTTTCTAGTTTTAAGGCTGCAATTAGATTAAATCCTATAAGTGTCTCTAAGGCTATCTATTTGGCAAGCGAAGTAGTCTAAGAACGTCTCTTAACTACCGTGTAATTAAGAAAAGATTGGTGGAACAACGGTTGCTGGACTACTATAACTAATTTATTCATAAATACATGAGTTATCCTATGTGTTGATGATCAATTGGGTGAACCGTTGCTGACATTGTTTCTATAACCAAAGTTTTTTATTCATTTGTTTTAATATTTTAATTTCATTTTAATTATTGCATATTTGTCTTTATATTTAATAATGAATTGATAGAAACTCTCCCCCCAATTTTTACTGCATTTTTCTTGAAACCAATAATTCTACTAGTTTTCCTTGAGGAGACGACTCTACTTGCTACTATACACACTAATTTTGGAGAATAGGTAATTGATAAAATAATTTTTGGTTGGTTAACACCCACCAATGACGAACAGAGCAATGCTCTGGGATCTTCCTCAGTTAGAGTGCCATGAAGATACTACTTGTGCAGGATGTCAATATGGCAAAATAGACCGAATTATGCAAGAGAAGTCAAAATACTAAGGCAAAGCACCTTTGGAGATGATTAACTCAAATATTCTCGAATGAGCCAAGTAATCCTCTATCAGCAATATGAGGTATATGATCACATTTATCGATGACTTTTTAAGATATATGTGCGTGGAATTCATGAAAGAGAAGTTAGAATCCTTGGAGAAATTCAAAACTTCAAAGAGAAAATTAAAAAGGAAGTTGGTAGAAAAATTCAGTGCCTTCCACAGCCAATGGCAATCAATATACATTAGATATGTTCTTCGAAAACCTTCAAGATCAAAGGATAAGAAGGCGATAGTAAGGAGAAAGAATTGACATTTGATAGAGATATGTCGAAGTATGTTACATGTAGAAAGAACCTCGTTTTTTGGGCAGAATGCATGAAAATGATGGTCCACCAATAGATTGCCTCAAGCAATGCTCGAATTCACATCTCCTTTCTAGAAGCTTTGGAATATCCAGCCAATGGTGAATCACTTTCAAGTATTTGGCTACATTTATTATATATTTGCACAAGACCAACTATGAAGTATATTAGTTAAAAAGGCACAATGATGCATATTTATTGGATGCAATGATTAAAGAAAGGATGGAAATGTTGTGAACCTACCACTAGAAAGTGTTATGTTTTAAAAAACGTGGTATTCGACGAGATGTCGTCTTGGTGATGTCCTCAAGCAGTTCTATTACCGAACTCAAATAAAAAGGTAAAAAAATTCAACCCAGATTAAAGTGAAGCAGAATGAACTCATCCAATTGAGAGAGACAAATCACTAAAGTGTACATAGAAAAGCCCTTGAAAGACAGGTGTTCATGATAAGACTCTAGATGAAATGGAACAAAAATAGAAAGAAATGGAAGAAATGGAAGAAAAGAAAAAAGAAGTTAGTGAGCCATAACTCAGAAGATCTAGTCAACAAAGGCAAATAAATCCAAGATATGCAAATGTTGCTGCAATTGAGGTAAAGGAGCAAATGACATTTGAGGAAGCAACAAGAAGTCAAATTAGAGGCAAGTCGAGTAAGAAGAAGAAGACTTTAGCAACACAAGTAAGACAGAGTCGTCGTTGAGGGAAAGGATTAAAATTACACCGATCACTCTTTAGGTTTTAGAAAGTTCTCAAAGAACCTGAATTATTCTTTTGCTTCTAGAATGTTCTTTCTAAAAGTTTCTGCACTACTCTAGACATAGATTTACTCTAGATGATTCCAGGCATGTTTACCACGTTATTTTCTTTCCTTATATTTTAGAATTTTCCTAATGTGCCTGCAAATAAGACATAGGTTTATTTGTAAAAGTGAGGTAAGTTTCCTAACTTGTTAAGCGTTAGCCTTAGTGTGTTGTGTCTAATATTGTGATTTGGTGTCTTTAATTTAGCATCCCACACTTGTAATGTTAAACATAATATTTGAGTTGTAAGTGAATTATATTTGTAACATACTTGTGTAAAATTGTTCTGTTTATTTGAGTCTACCACATAAGAAAACTAACATGTGCATGTTGGTTTGTATGTATAAAACCAACACATATGTGAGTACACGCACGCACTCTATGTACACACGTACACACACGTATTGTTTGTTTTTGTTGATTTGCAATTGATTTGATTAAAGAACTCTGATCCATCGTCTATTAAGTAAGCAGACTTTTATATTTTGAGTACACACATATATAGAACACACTTGTTTATTTCATTGTGTGTAGTTACTAATAAACGAATGGCCAAAAGTTTTAATCTATATTTTCTTTAGTATAACTGTGTTCATGTAGTTAATACGCCTTTAACTAACTCAAAAGTTAATATATATATATATATATATATATATATATATGATAATTTGTGTATCTTAGTGTTAGTGAGCTTCAACGTACATAATGGGAACCTAGACTACCATTGATTATTGCGGCATGCTTGCCAAAACATTTATGCTCTACCAATTTATTGTTGATGATTCTTGATGATGATGCAATATGAATAGTGAAGTTAATTTTATGTGCATACGTTTCATGTTTAATGATAAATAGTTTATTTTAATAAATTTACCATGTTATTAGCAGTGTTTTTAAAATCGGACTGGACCGGCTGGTTCAACCGGTTGAATCGCGAATCGGCCATGTGTCCAGTCCGATTCTATATAATGTACTGTTGACCTCAAAAATCGAAATGAACCGTTTAAATAGTTCGAACCGAAACGAACTAGTGAACTGTTGAACCGCCGATTTTATGAATTGTCAAAAATTTTTGTAACCTGCACAAGGGAGAGATTCAAACCCAAGACCTCTCCCTTACTCATGCAGTTGCCAACCACCAAGCCAACCTTGTTCTTGTTGATTTTGTCTTACGAATTATTATATTTGTTCTTTTTCTAGTTTTCCTTTAATAGCTTCTTATTTTCTTTATCAATAATGTTTCATAAAATTAACTCATTATTACTTTTTTAGTTTTTTTATTTTCATTAATCATGTTTAATAAATTTAATTGGTTCTTACTTTTTTTAGTTTCTTTGTTTCCTTTATTAATAATGTTTAATGAAATTAATTGATTATTACCTTTTTAACTTGGCATTCAAATTAATTATATTAAAAAAATCTTGGATTTACTTTTATCAAAATGTCTCTTACTAAGATTAGTCGTTGTATCTAACTTATTTAATTATTCATTTATACCTAAAATATTGTCATAATTAAAAGTTTAAATTGGTATCTTTGAAAGTCATTTGTTTAAAATTTTGAATTATGGTTAATCATTATTCAATAGTAAGCAATATGACATCTTGAAAGTGAGTAGAAAATTATTTCCTTTATTGAAAAATAAAAAATCAGTTCAAATTATTAAAGTCATATTTTTCTATGCAGTATATTGATTCCAATTATTATTGCATCACGTATCCACCTTTTCTTGATATACTAAAAGAAGATGAGTAAATAGTTAGAATTTATTATATTAAGAACTAATAAGAAAAAATATTTACTTGTTAGTTTTATTTTGAGACTATTATATAGAGTCCAAATGGGCTCGCTCAATGGTCCAATACGTCAATAATATTTTTTTTGTAGAGAATAGTCTAAAGTTAAAGCCTAAAAACTAATTCTAAATAAAGTTTAGGCTCTTTTAAAAAATTTTAAATCAAATTCTTGATTGGTACAAAATTGTTAGAAATTACCTCTTATTAGGTTGTGCCAAAAAAAAAAGTAAAAAACTAAAAAATTAAAAAATTATTCCCACAAATAAACTAAATAAATCTAAATTGATAGTAAGATAATCAAATTAAAATTTGAAAATCATTTGAGTATGCTAAACCTACCTTAAAAATGGGTAAATGAAAAATTTTTAATTTTAAATAATTAAATTTACTAAAACTAACCTATACATAAAGTTAATTGTATTATTTGGTATTAAAAATAAATTTAAATTTTTCATTGAAAAATAAGTCTTGATGGTATTAAAAGAGTAGAGAATGCGAAAACAAGCAACAAGTATGATTTAATAATTTAGAATGTTCAAGATTGTAATTTAAAATATTTAAAAATATAATAGTGTACTTTGGTGGTGAATTTTAAGTATATGTTTTATTCATATTTTTTCCGATACACTTACTTTTTATAGTTGTTATATGCTTTATACTTGTAATGTCATTTTATTTGTTAATTTAATTGTTATAGATATAGAATATTTCATAAAATTTTTACCAAATATAATAGTTTTATTAACTTGTATATTTGAATATATTCAAACAAGTAATGGGTTATGTAGTTTAATAGGGTGGGGTATATCTAGTATTTATTGTTATATTATGTATTAAATTAAATTAAAAATAAAAAAATATTGAACTCTGGTCCGATCGGTCCGACCCTGACCCAAACCCCTCGCCGGATCATTGACCGGTCCGATTTTTAAAACATTGGCTATTAGTTGTTCTTTGTATTGATACTATAACTTGATATACAACATGTTATGCCTCGATATATAAACGTGACGAAGCAACAATGACACTTTTGTAACGCGACAAAGCAACGATGACTCAATCAGAATGACCTAACAGACATGTGGGAAGAATTTTTAACAAACGTCCTCTTATCGTCTTGCCCAAAGACGTACAGGGGTAAGTAGATGACATAGACCTTAAATACTATGAGGACCATAGTGTTCATTAACAAAGACAACTTTTTGATTATGTCAAAAAAAAAAGGACAACTTTTTGATTTGAAAAGAAAAAAAAAAGGTTGCCAAATCCGACTTTCACACCAACTACTCCCCCACAGTTTCCTGGTCTATGAAAAGACAAAAATAAGACTGTCCTCTTTCAATAATTCAGGGACAGAAACAAAATTATCACAAGTTTAGTGGTCACGTATCAACATTGCCAGCAAATTAACGATAAAGCTTCTGAGAAGATAGTTAAAACAGAGGGGCGTGAGACTCACAATTTCTATTTGTAATAAGTTTACGGTCTAGATTAAAAGAGGTAACAATAGACCTACGACCAGCAAGGACAAAATAGAGAAGGTATTGAACTTCTCAATTCTCCCTATAAATAAGCTTCGGAAATATTCTCAGAACATAATCAAAATTCACTCGGTGAGGTAAGATGATAGCCATGGCGGAAATGTGGGCTAGTTTAGGCTCAGCTATGGCTAGCATAATGTTTGTTTGGGCTATGTATCAAAACTATTTCCCCCACGAACTTCGTGCCCACCTCAGGACATATGGAGAGAAATTTAGAAGCTTTATCTATCCTTATATCCAAATCATATTCCCTGAATACCAAGGTGATGGTTTTGAGCGCAGTAAAGCCTTCACGGCCATTGAGAGATACCTTGATAAGAACTCTACAAAGCAAGCAAAGCGCCTCAGAGCCAACATCGTCCATGATTGCGAGCTGATTGTCCTGAGTATGCAGGACGCAGAGGAGGTCACCGATGAATATCAGGGAATCAAGCTTTGGTGGGCTTCCAGCAAACACACTCCTGTCAGCCAGTCTATTTCATTCTATCCCAGAGAAGAGGCACAGAGGTACTTCAAGCTCACTTTTCACAAAAAGCATCGAGATATCATCACAAAGATGTATTTGAGACATGTGTTGGATCAGGGGAAAGCTATCACTGTAAGTCAGAGGCAGCGGAAGCTGTACACCAATAACAAGTGTGAGAGTTGGTATGGAAACAGGAGGACAATGTGGAGCAGTGTTGTTTTTGAGCATCCATCTACATTTGATACTCTGGCCATGGAACCTGACAAGAAGCAAGAAATTATGGATGATCTCGTCACTTTTAGCCAGGCCAAAGACTATTATGCAAAGATTGGCAAAGCATGGAAGCGCGGATATCTCCTTTATGGTCCTCCAGGAACCGGTAAGTCCTCGATGATTGCTGCCATGGCTAATTTTATGAACTATGATGTGTACGATCTTGAGTTGACTTCTGTTAAGGACAACACTGAATTGAGGAAATTGCTGATTGATACCTCGAGCAAAGCTGTTATTGTCATAGAAGATATTGATTGTTCCCTTGATCTCACGGGGCAGAGGGAGAAGAAAAAAGAGAAAAATGAGGAAGACAAGGAAGGAAAAGATCCGGTCAAAAAGAAGATGAAAGAAATGGAGGAAAAGAAGAGCAGTCAGGTCACTCTTTCAGGACTCTTGAACTTTATTGATGGCCTGTGGTCAGCTTGTGGGGGTGAAAGGCTCATTGTTTTCACAACAAATTTTGTTGAAAAACTTGATCCTGCTCTCATTCGAAAAGGGCGGATGGACAAACACATTGAACTATCGTATTGTCGATCTGTAGCATTCAAGGTTCTGGCTAAGAATTATTTGGACACAGAAACCCACCCTCTGTTTTCACAGATTGGACATTCGTTGGAGGAAACCAATGTGACTCCAGCCGATGTTGCCGAAAATTTGATGCCAAAGGCTGCTGGAGAGGGTGCTGATATTTGTTTGGAGAGACTGATTAAAGCAATTGAGCAAGCAAAGGAAGATGCAAGGTTGAAAGCTGAAGAGGAAGCAAAACGAAAGGCAGAGGAAGAAGAAAAACTGAGAGCTGAGAAAGAAGAGAAAGAGAAACAGAAAGATGACAAAAGTGAGGAGAAGACTTCAGAAACCTTGACCAAAGAGGTGAAAGAAGACAACAGTAAGGAGAAGAGTTCAGAAACCTTGACCAAAGAGGTGAAAGAAAATGGAGAAATTGCTTCTTGACATGGATCAGTGAAATGCAGTTAAAGTAGAATGGTAATTGGATCCCATCGGTTTATCTTTGTAGCCATGTTTTGTCTTAACTTTCCTCAACATTTGTACCGTTCGGTGTGTTGGTTTTAGAGTGATGATTTAGGTAACTAATGAATTAGCTTCTGATAATTACGTAGACATGGTATTTTCTCACTTCAGTGGGAAGAATAAAAATGTTATCATATGTTGACAAATATCCTGTTGAACATTTTCTTTTGAAGTCTCTTAGTAACTTATTCTAATCCTCCGGTAGATATCTATAGCAAATATCTTGCTCTCTTGTATTTCCATTTGTTTAGTTGCTCTCAAAAACATGTTTTTTAAAAACTTCAACCAATTTTTTATTTCAGAAAAATAATTATTGAGAAGAATTTTTAAAACTTTTACAGTAATAAATTTTTAAAAAACACTCAAAAATAACCATCCAAACCAATTCTCCCGTCTGCCAACAATGTTGCAACTACAGTTATATCATACATTTCTTCCCAATGCATACATCCTGAGTAGGCTTTTTTTCATCCACCTGAGAATTGAGTCTTCTCCCGGAGATGTGAAGTCCCGAGCAAAATACAGAGTCAGGGACGGACAAAAAATTTTGGTTTTGGGCGAGACGAACAACTAAATTAGTAATATAAATAATGTACACCAAATAAATGTAGAAAATAAATTCCAATAAATTTAAACTTTAAACTCAAAATAATCTGTTGCAGCCAAGAAATTGTTGATAAATTAAGCAAAATCAAATTTTATTGAACTTTAATCTTGAGAAGTTTGCCTCAACGTGTTTAAATGTAGTAACTCTTGTGTGGAGACAATAAAAACGAAAATCAAATAAAGAAAAAACTGGTTGAATTTAAAACAATTGTACATCGTCTCCATAAGTGCGACAAGAATCATTTTGTTTTTGAATTTCCTTAAGCATTTGGACTGTTGGTACTTTGAATCTAATGTGATGATTTAAGGAACTAACGAATTGGCTTCTGAAAATTACACAGACATGGGGTTTCTTATTACTCGTGGAAGAATCAAAACCTTCTCAAATGTCAACAAACATAATGGTGAAGTTATTTTTTACAATCAATGGTAAATTTACTTTTTATAGAAAATTATAAGCATTTTAGAATTCAAGCAATATAAGTTTCGTACAATATTAAAGCAACTTGATACAAACATTTAAGCATGAGAATATAATAAAATTTACAAAAATTATAACCATATAAAAAGTCAAACAGTTTTAAATAATAAAACACAAACGTTGAAAAAGAATAATTGTTTAAATACTAAAAAGCAAAAATTTAAATTAATAGAAGAAATTAAAAAATAAAAAACTTGCCTCGGAATATATAGTCTGGAGAATAGTTGATACTTGAAAATTAAGAGAAATTAGTCTTTGTCTGTTGTGCACGCATTTAGTCAATTTATACAGACACAATTTGTACGAGGCTTTATTCCATTTGTCTTTTGTTTGTTTTTGTGTTTTTATTTTCTTTTAAGACTCTGGTTATTGAGTTTCAAAAGTAACGTAATATCAAATACCATCACCAGTCGGCCATTATGTTGCAAAAGAATAAAACTACCCATGCATTTAGCAGTAAATTGACAAAAAGACAATACATCGGAGGATTTTGTATATATGATTAACTACTGGAACACGCAATAATTCTTAAGAGTTATAGCCTTCCAATTACTCCATACCTTATTCTTAAGCTACGCCGGTTCCAAAATATCAATCAATCTGCTGCGAAACAGCTGTATACAACAATTCTGCATATGATCAGTACAAAACCAATTAATCAATAACATAGTAATATTTCATGCACTGAAGCCAAGTAGTCTAACATACAGCTATGGAAGTTAATGATTTATTATAACAAAAAAGATTTTGTTAAAGGTCTCGTCATATATCCTCCATTGTCTTCATATGAGCCTATTAATATATATCAACATGTGACAAATTTTAATCAGTAGTCCTTTTGACATCAAAACTCCAATAAAAAAAGGACCCATTAACAGTTAAGAGCCCAAGTTTCTTTTTGCCTTGTAAGATAAACAGATTAAATAAGAGATTAGTAAAGAAATCTAAAGCAATTTTAAATGTTTAATTTCACAAACAGAATATTAATTCTTAGGCGATTAACTCAACTTGCACTTGGCACGGCTTTACTTCGATGAGCTTCATTTTGCTGAAGCTTTTCACATGGCTTACGTCTTAGAGAACCTTTGGTATTAAAATTGTGCCTGAATGTCAGCTTACAGGCGGCTTGTGGCACTTTCACCTTGGTTACCTTCAAAATTTCATATTCAGTAGTGATTATCAGAATTTAAAAACTAATTTATTAAGTTTTTATTATGACCTAAAGAAAACTTGACCGCCCACAAGAAAGATGAAAAATCATGACCCAAAGCCAATGGCAATTGAAGTTTCTCCAAATGTAATTGTATCCTATAAATGCAGATGGTAAATCATGACCAGGATCAAGTGTCTAATATCCAAATGACTAAAACAGCTCACATGCCTCTCAACAGGGCATGCTGAGCTCAAATCAATTTCCTTTGCAGTGACATGGCAGTTTTTGTACAAATACTTTCTTCAAGTATGACAGGCATGATGAACCATTTTCTCCTAATAAGATTTTTTGTTTTTGTTCTTTTGTGCTAATTAGTTCCTAATAAGTACCATATCAAACTCAAGACAGGTAAACCACCATATGTGTCTGTCCCCACATATCCTGTAAACCACCATATGAACTAAGGAAAATGAGTTCCCATGTATTCTCACAGAAATTCCCGTTTCTAATCCTGGTATAAAATTTCTTTTCCACAGTGATCCAGATAAATGGAGAATTATTCATAGATAAAAATTTATATAAAATACTATCCATATCTAGATTGTTGAGCTGGTAGTCATCTGAAATCATTTTTTTTCTAATTTAAATTTTTTCCATCTTCCTCCATTTATTAGTCCAAAAATTGAACACTCCGCTTAAAAAGAAATGTGTAAAACTTCTACCTTTTTCAATGTTTTCCAAACACAGAACCCATTTATAACTCGATTACAAAAATTTTGTGAAGTTCTGTGAACCTAAACACAGAACACCAAAATTTTCATTTTTCTTTCCCTTCTGTCAATGCCAAAAGGATTCGTAGACACAGAACAATTCACCTGAAATTAAAGTGTCGTTAATAACCCAAAACATAGAACCTAGTTATACATAGAAGTCAAAGAAAATTCATCAAAAGCTTAAATTAACAGTCAAAAATAACAACAGTATATGTAATAGAAAAGAAACAACACTACCCAAAAACTTTAAAACAAACTTTCACCAGTGATAATATACTAGACAAAAAAGAAACAATACAAGCTAAAAACTTGAAAATAAACAATATGCTTAACTGAAAAGGGAGAACAGAACTTATAAAGCCATATACCTGATGGAAAAAGAACCTAGATCAGCAATCTTAAGCTGCAATAGAGAAGGCAATCCTCCTCCATTCTTGAAGAAATTGAGAAAAATGAGGCAACATCTTCAAGATAAAAACAGGCAAGTATCAATTATATAAATGATGAATTGTATCTGAAAGTAAATGTACTGGGCTTTTCCAAAACCAGTCACTTTAATAGCAATGTAAATTAAATAGCACACAGTGTTTAAATTCCACTTACAGGAAGACAAATGGCACAATACTCATCCCCTCCTCCCCTCTCCTCCCATCCAAAAAAAAAAAAAAATGCCCTTCTCCTTCCATCGACAAGCAAAATATGAAAAGACTAAAAAGTAAGTCATGCTGATTTCCTAATATCCAAATAGGATCATCACCACCTTGCAGCTCCACTTTTAACTTTCTAAATAGTTAATGAAAAATTAAAAAATAATAAGAGTTTAAACGTAGCTTTTCCCCACTTTCTCTTCATAAAGCATAAACAATTTTGCTTGTTTTCGACTATCACATGACATTTACTTTGAGAAAACACACTGTAGAGCTAATGCCTTCCCACTATTTAACATAGTGGTCATTTTAACAACATCAAATTAGTACTCTCGAATTAAAATTAAAAACTCTTAATAAAAAATGTGCGAGAATTATCCATTTGTTGAGATAGACCTCAGATTCTTGTCACAAGATGTCCCCTTGATGCAGAGTATATCTCCATTCTAAATCCCAAGAGATTCACGAACATGCTCCAAAAAAACTTTTTCTTTCCACACTATCCTTGACAACTTTTATAAGTTCTTTAATGCTCACTAGATAAAATATATGTTTTGGGCATTTTATTCCTACAAGAAATTGAACAACATATTTAATAGATTGCCACATAGAATAATGGGTATCGAATCAATGGAATAATTGTGGATGGCAAAAATTAAAATTAGTAAATTTTTCCCACATGAACCATGGATGTTTTCCATGGCTTTCAAAGAAATAAAGGACACTGGATATGCAATAACACAAAAGCAGTATAAATGAGCAATAAGATACATAATCAAACCAGAGAGCACAATACAATATGTAGAAAACAATAGAAAAATAGGGACATTTTTCATCAGAAAACATGACCATCATTGTTTGAATATTGTCCATACACGTTGTTAGGATGTTAAAATATCATATGAATTATATATAATTTCCCCTTATTTTGGTCAAAGATTATGTTTAATATTTCCATTTATTTACTTTTTGATATTTGACCTTAATGCAGGAAATTGTGGAGAAAAGCTTTAATATTGCCAAAAATTCCAGAAGACTCTGTCTGATAGAGCGTGACCACGCTTTAGCCAGGTTGAGGTGCAGAAATTGTGAAAGATGTGAATTAAATAGGTTGCAATTGGAAGACTTGCTTCTTTGTTTGTGATGAACTTCATTGGAAAGAAACTTCTATTTGTGGGAGTTAGAATTAAAAAGGGAAAAGGAATCTTCCCTACCAATTAAGAGAGCCATGAAAAGGAAGAAAGTTTAATTTGGAAAGAAAACAAAGACAAAGGCCATGGATTAAAGGAAAGAAAGGAACGAGAGAAGCCAAAAGGAGGACGTCCGCAATTTATCTTATATAGCTTTGAACTCTCAAATTTTCAAGCATTAGTTTTTATTAGTTTTTCTTTCTTTTCTTTCTAGACAAAATTCTTGTTAATTTTCTTTTGGAGATTTGACTCCATAATTCGCGGTTAGACGTTTCATTCTAGTTGAAGGATAATTGAAGCTCTGGTTCATCCACTGCTGTGAGATCTAATTGTTTTTAATTATTTTTTGCGTTTATGAGTATTTATCTATTCTCTGTTAAATTCTAAGATGATTGTGTTCATTCTTGCGTGATTATTTTGGACAATTAAATAACTGATCACTATTTAATTGTCGGATAATTTATAGCCATCTAAAATGTCAAATTCATGATTGTTTGATAATTTTAGTATTGGTGGCAAGTGGTTAATTCAATTGTAATAGAGACTTTTAGATTATATCACGGGAATAGATAATCTAATTTGAACAAAGCCTCTTAGGTATTTGCTAGTTAGAATTGGTGACTTTTCCAGTTTTAAAAGCTGTTGAATGATAATCCTAAGGTCTTACCTAGGGTTATCATTTGATTAGGGAAGTAGTTAATGGTCTTACATTGGTTACCGACACAGTAAGAAAAGGTAGGTTGTAAGAGCTTCCAAACAACCATAACCAATTTATTCGTGAATGTAAGAATTTATCTTTGCATTGAGGATCAGTTAAATTGAACCAGAGTGAAAATTATTCCTTTGACTAAAGTCTAGGTTTTATTTGAATTCGTTTAACTTAATTTTGTGCTTTTTCCCTTTGAGTTTTTTAAAGTTTTAATTTCTTTAGTTTAACCCCCCATTGTTGTGATTTAAAATAAATAAATCGACCAGTCCCTATGAATACAACCCTACTCATCATTGCACTTCATTTTATTTTTATTAGAGTAGAAAATTTTATTTTGCTGGTTTGACATCCAACATACGTATTAATTCCTATTAACTATGAAAAAATCAATTGTCCACATAAGAAACAGAAAGCAAGAATTATAAAAAGATAGCCTTCACTGTGCCTACTGATCTATTATGGCACAATCCAATTTACAAGGATTGTGCTCACCTGCATTATCTATAGTGGCAAAAACAGCAAGCAAACCAAGATGAGCAACCTGTAAAGCAATAGCAAATTCTCTTTAATTCTCTTGGTAAAGGAATTGTTTCAGAACAAATTTGAACTAACAGTCTTGTGACACAAACTGAGTTAGTTTCATCGGCTAAGGGTTCTTCAGCCAGTTCTTGTCTATGTTCCTCTCTGAAGGAGACTATTTTACCAAAAATCTACAGCACGGACAAAGTATACAAATCAGATTACTAAATGTTAAAACAAAAAGAGAAACTTGTGAATCCTGAGAGGGGAGAAGGAAGAGTTTACATAGCAAAAGATCCCCACTATTTCTTATGTTAATTTCGATCAGCTAGATGAAGAAAATAGGAGGAATAGGCTTGGTGAGATGATGAAGGAGAAGGAATGAAGTGAGAGAATGGAGATAAAGCCTGGACAGAAAGAAAGCAAAAGGTCAGACCTTGTGTAAATAATTTTTCTCTTATAAGGTGTCATCAATAAAATAACAGCCAAATTGTATCTCAACCAGCATAGCTACATCTCAACTAATGAGGATGTTTTAGTAACTCCATTATCTTTTTATAATATAGGTACACACACGCAACTTGTCAACAAGAGTGGCAGTGGCATTTTTTTAGGGGTAGAGGCCTCACAAGTTGGCCTTGGGCTAGTTGAAACAAACTGGAGACAGTGTAATTAATCAGTAAGGATATGTAACCGGTTAGTTAAAATTTGTTAGGGGTGGCAATTTTTGACACGACCCGAAAACACTACACCAACCTAACTGGAAAATAGCGGGTTTGAGTTTAAGCTTGGCGGGTCGGGTCGAAATCAGGTCAGACTCGATTGACTTGCAGGTTGACTTGCGAACCGGGAAATAAAAACTAACATTTTGTAGCTTTGTTTCATCCATCTACATTCAAACACAAATTTCACCCATTGGATAATTGTTCAAGTAAATTGTAAGAGAAATTAAGAATTCTACCTAGGTTTATGAAGAGCAAATTGTAAAAGAAATCAAGTGTATGTTAATGTCTGATTTTGATATTAGTTTGTGAAAAAAAATATGTTTGATCCTTGTGTGTGTGTGAAAAGTGTGTGTTAATCTCTTTTGCTCTTCTTCTCTTTCCTCTTTTCTTCTTCTTCTCCTTCTTTTTTTTCAGGTAGGTAGGTTGACCCGCCAACCCGTGGCGGATTCAGGTTGGGTAGGTTGGCTGTTATACTTGTGTCTTAGCCCTTGACGGGTCAGGTTCAGGTTGGGTAGGTTGGCTGTTATACTTGTTTCTCAAACCCGACTCGTCAACTCGAAACCTAACCCAATTGCCACCTCTAAATTTTGTAACCAATTTTTACTCTAAAACGATGATGTTCTTTGGCTCCATATTTGGCCATACTAGTTGCATCTCATTCGTCTATTTTTTCTATTTTTAGTTGGACCATGAACTAATTCCAACAGGAACTTGTGAGGCCTCTTCTTCGCCTTTTAGACACAGCTAACGTGATCCTGAAAAATGGACATATCTTTCTAGGAGCAAAAAAAAATGTTTATTTATTTATGGTAGGAAATGATGCGGCTTCTAAGAACATTCAAAGTTGTGTTCTATGTCACGAATCATGATAGATAAGTCGCTATTTCACAATGTATCGTAGAGAAAATTTTTGCAAAAATCATGAGAATCAAAATCAAGGTTAAGTATTCTTGCAAGTAGATTTATTCTAATGAAATAGTGATTGAAAAATAAGTTTTATAGTCAAATTTCCATGGACCTTCATATAGTGGAAAAATGTCTATTTTTCACATTGATAGGGATTGATCCAAATGCGATTTGATCAAGTCAACTAAGGAGGCGTTTGGTTCAAATTCCTCAATCACTATCACTATGAGTATCATTAACCCTATTATGAGTATGGGTTTTGATGATTCCCCCCAACATGTTTGGTTTAATAATGGAATGGGTATCATTATAAGAATATTTGTTTGGTATACTGAAATGACTTTCAAGTAAATTTTAAAATTTTAAATTTTTATTTATGATATACATATTTTTTAGATTTCTTATTTTGTATATTTAAAAAAATTTAAAAAGATTTCTTCAATTTTAAATATAGTCATGCTCTAATTTGAGTTTTATGGAAATGATAATCTTAAAAAAAAAGTTATTTTTATTATATTAACAGAGAGTATTATATATCTTTGATTTTCAATACAATTTTTTATAAAATTATTGAATGTAAAAAAATTATTAAAAAGAATTTTTATAAAAAATTATTAAAAAGAATTTTTGTAAAAAAAATTTATAAAGTACTAATAAAAAAATTCAAAATCAAAAGAAGAGAGAGAGAGAGAGAGAGAGAGAGAGAGAGAGAGAGAGAGAGTATTGAGAGTAGGTAACTCAAAAGATATATATTTTTTAATGGGTGTGTTTTTGCCCTTAATAATAAGAGTTAATAGGTTTGATAGACTAGTATTTTGGGGGGAATCATTAACACCCCAATTAATCACTATCATTCCCATTGAATGATAGTGATAGTTGTTTAACAAACATTAACAATGGGTATCATTACTTGTGATATCCATTCCCCTCCTTGATTCCCCTAAACCAAACACCCCCTAAGTCTTTGTCGAGTCTTTAAACCATAAGAACAAGACAACCTCTAATTAAGTAAATTTTTTTCTAAAAAAAAAAAAAAAACTCATCGAAACTTCTCCACATAAGAGGTATAAATTGTGAATGGATGTCCCAAAAATAGACATATCTTTCTAGGAATAAAAGAAAGAAGAATTCCTTATCTATAGTAGGAAATGATGCAGCTTTTGAAAACATTCAATGTCGTTTTTGGATCATGAGCCATGATAAGTTAGTAACTATTTCACAATCGCCGGAGAGCAGATTGTGGCAAAAATCATGGGATTCAAAATTGAGCTTAAGAATTCTGGCAAGCAAATTTATTGTAACGAGAAAATGATTGGAAAATAAGTGTTGCAGACAAATTTCCATAGAAGATCATATAGTGGAAAAATGTCTCCTTTTCACATCGATAGAGATTGATCAAAATGCGTATCAACCAAGTCAACATAGTATTTGTTGAGCCTTTAAACCATAAGAATAAGAGAACCTCTTATTAAGCATTTTTTTTAACAAAAAAAAAAAAAAAACTCAATGAAAAATCTCCACATGAAAGATAAAAATTGTGAAAAAAAAGCAATGTTAAAAAACTAGACATATTTTTCTAGGAACAAAAGAAGGAAGAATTCCTTATTCGTAGTACGAAATGATGCAACTTTGGAAAACATTCAAAGTTGCTTTTTTGGTCATGAGTCGTGATGGGTTAGTAACTGTTTCACAATTATAAAAGAACAAATTTTGGCAAAATTCAAGAGACTCAGAATTGAGCTTAAGAATTTTGGCAAGCAGATATATTGTAATGAAAAAATGATTGAAAAATAAGTCTTACAGTCAAATTTCCATAGACGTTCATACAGTAGAAAAATGTTATTTTTTCACATTGATAGGGATTGGTCCAAACGCGATTCAACCAAGTCCACTTAATATTTGCTGAGTCTTTAAACCATAAGAACAAGAGAACTCTTATTAAGCATGCTTTAAAAAAAATCATTGAAATTTCTCCACATAAAAGATATAAATTGTGGGAAAAAAATCGATGTCCAAAAAATAGACATATTTTTCTAGGAGCGAAAGAAAAAAGAATTGTTTATTTATAGTAGAAAATGATAGCTTCTGAAAACATTCAAAGTTAGTTTTTAGGTCATGAATCATGATAGGTTAGTCAGTATCTCACAATGTATAAGAGAGCAAATTTTGGCAAAAATCATGAGAATCAAAATCAAGGTTAAGAATTCTGGAAAGCAAATTTATCGTAATGAGAAAATCATTGAAAAATAAGTCTTGCAATCAAATTCCCATAGACGTTTATGTCTCGTTCTCACATGGATAGGGATTAGTCCAAATGCAATTTGACCAATTTTGTATTTTGTGTCTTTACTAAGTCTTTAGACCATAAGAACAAGACAACCTCTCATTGAGCAAGTCAAACCCCAAAAAAAAAAAAAAAGACTCTTTGAAACTTCTCCACATAGAATGTACAAGTTATGAAAAAAAAAAATCACTGTCAGATACCAATTCTTTCTATTCTCAATTCTACCATGAAGGTTGACAACAAAATGCAGTTTAGTTGATAGAATACTTCACTTGTGATTTATAGACTTTGGGTTAGATCACTAAGGGGTAGATAAAGTTCAATATTAATCGTATATAAAAAGAAAAGTTAAAAAAAAAAAGAACTACAACATGAAGGTGAGATCTCAGCCATAAAGAAATATCTGTATGTTCTACTATGTATTTGCAATTCTTGTCTGTTTATTTATTCAAATAACTAGTTATACATCTCTTCATCCATTATTTTTAGTTCTGTTATCAGATAATCTTGCATCATTACATGCTAAACTGATGAGTGACTGCAACTGTTCTTATCATATAAACCTGCATCAGTACATGCTAAGCCGATAAAAGGCTGCAACATCTATATATTCAAGTTTGTTTGGTTGGAATGAAAATATTTTTTCAAAAAATATATTCAAAATTTTGCTTAGCATAAAATACCAAAAAGTACATTTTTTTTGTGGAGAACATTTTTCAATTTTCTTCCCTTAAGCTTAAAATAACTTATAAACAAATTTAGTTAGCATAAAATATTTAGAGAGCTTAAAAGTTATATTAAACCTCAAATATATCTAGTTTTTTAATTTCAATTACCAAACTTAATTTTTTTTTCAATTTTTGTCCTCTCACTTTCTTTTCATTTTGGACTCTACAGTGATATAACTACAGTTATATATTGTTATTATATTATCTCATTGTTTAATTTTAAATAGATGTAATCATTAGTTTACTCATGCATATAATGCAATTGCTACTAGTGTTAATAATATTAAAATGAAAGATATAAAAAAATTATATTTCAAATTATGTAATGAATTTGTTTTCCAACAAGCATTTATGTAATGTCATTAAGAGTTTGGACCAATAACACTAAATAATTAATTATATGGCGTCTTTTGGTGGATTAATTCAATGAATTTGTTCTCCAACAAGCATCCAGGTACTAGTTTAAATGTCACACGTCATAATCAATTGGATCAACTATTACCTGTCATAAGTAAATGTAAAATATGTGCTAGTCGATTCGTATTAATGATATCTAATTTCGTTAGTACTATGACTAAGAATTTTTAATTAACAACTTATGTATAATAAGAATCTCATTATTATAATTCTTATAATTTCTTATACATAGTTGATATTATATGAACTTTATAAAAAAAAATCAAATTGTAAATAACAATCAATTAACTGAGGCCAAAATCCACTTTTCGCCCCTAACTTATACCATTTTTCCACTTTGCACCCTAAACTTTAATTTTGGATATTTTGCACCCCTAACTATTTAAAATGTCCGCTTAAAGCCAATTGTTGACAACGTGATCAAAACTAACGAAAACTAACAGTGTGTGTGGTACGCACATTAATAACAAAGGCACATCAGTGCAAACCAATCGAGGTTAAATTTATGGAGAGAACCTTTCCATCCTTTTATGTTATTTATATATAAAAGAGGCTTAAAAAAAACAAATGCCAAACCTAGAGAGAGAGAGAGAGAGAGAGAGAGAGAGAGCAAAGGGAATTACTAAGCTTGCAGCTAAAGATTTGAAGAATGAACAATCAACAGAAAGTCTACTGCAAGTGTGGGAAGGAAGATTCATGAGATATGCCAAATATCAAGTTAGTTGAGGATATATAACTTTGCATTGATATAATATTATGCATTAATCTCAAGCATATTTTTTATTTGTGTAGAGCTAGAGCTTGCAAGTTTTTTCGATTAGTTTGACCCAGAACTATGTGGTTGTTATAGAGATTTGATCAACGGGTTGTTAAACTCTATGAGAAGGAAAGATGATGAGATTGCTAAGCTAAAGACAAAGAACAAGATGATGTGGATGTTGTTAATATTCCACTGGTTTTGCTTTTTTATTTGGTATTTTATTACAAAGGAAGGGCCTACAGAATATGAAGAACTGTAATTTGTAGATGGAATATAGGGAACTCTAATTTGTAGATCAGATTTGTTGTTCATGAAGGTTGTTTGTGAGTGGTGAAAATGTATGTGAAGTTTATGTTGTATTTGAACATGGATTTTGCAATGGAAGTCATTTTTCTGGGTTGCTAAGATAACAACTCAACTGCTCAAGCCGAAGATTTAATTCCATATTAGCACCTTTAACTTATGACTTGATGTTCACTTTGGTCCCATAAATCATAAAACGTTGGATACATTGCACCCTTAACTTACACTAGCTAACCACTTTGCTATCTCAAGAAAAGTATACATGACTAATTTCACCCCTGTAAACATACAACATGAGCCAAACATTCAACAAGCCTGCAACCTTAATTAATTGCAAGTAAAAAGCTAGAAAGTGAATAGACATTAAATGAAAAGAAATGTTACAACAAATGAAACACATTCAAAGTGAGCATTCATTAAATAGGATAATGAGTTTGAAATAACAAAATTAACAAACCAGCTAGTGAACTAGTAGTTTCTTGCCATAAAAATACCAAAATACCAACATGTCTAGAAATTTAATTACATTCATAAACTAATGTTTCTTGCCTAGTTACAATATCTTGGCCCTTCTTTACAATTTTAGTAACATTGTGAGCAACTTTCTATAGTTTCAATCCTTGTAGAATGGGGTTGATGTCCAACTAGCTACCTGAAGTGTAGAAATATTAACACATCTCTGGCCCTTGTACAAGTGTGAAGCAAGTCTCAACTCACTTATGCCAAGTTTGAATGTTGCTAGGGGCTAATTAACTTATGACAGTGGAGGTATGTGCGGTGCAGGTGCTCTTTCAGTGATTCTTGGTCCAAAAACATACTCTTGTGGTGCAGATACTTTTACTTGTGCAGATCTGCAGGTGCTCCTTATTGTTATCGAGGCCATTCCTTTCTTACCAATGTGTTTGACCCTTATTTTCTTATTGGGACTTGATTCTAAACCAACTCCAACAAGCTGGACCTCATGTTCTTGTACATGTACTAGTTGGCTGACCTTTGGCCAATCAGCTTTTGTCTTCTTATCAGCTGCTACCGTTTTCTTTTTGTCATTATCTTCTGCATCTGATGCTGGGTGATGTGCAGCTGGTCTTTCAACTTCATCACTTGCCCTCTACTTATTATTCGCATTGGCTTTGGGTTCTTCTTTAACTATCTGCTCCTTCTGCCAGACCTTTTGGACCTGTCTTCTTCTTTTATTTGGTCTTCCAGTTGTCATTTCAACAGTTGCTTGCTGCTCATTTTGGACTAGATGTGTTGACTGGTGTTCATCTACTACTTTTTCAGCTAGATTTGTTGACTGATGGTCATTGTCTTCTAATTCTTTGTCTCTTAATTTTCGTGGACATGTGGTCTTATTATGTCCAGCGTATTGCTTGCAACAGCTACATCTTACTTTTCCACCCTTCTTACTCAGCATCTGAGGATTGGCAAAAGACCTCTTATTTGTGAGTTCATCAACCTGCCTCTTTCTTGCCTTTTTGGTCTCCCAGGAGCTCTCTTATAATTAGGTGGCAGAACAATCAGGCAAACTAGATTTGTTGCATAATGCTGGATCACTCACTGGATTCAAAATAGGCTCATAACTCTTCATATATGTGGCCTGCTTGTAGCAGTGACTTACATAATGCTCAAGCTTGTGTTTGGACCTAAAAATACAAGCTGCAGTATGGTTGCATGGCACCCCTGTCAACTCCCATCTTCTACACGTAGATGTCATTTAGCCTAGGTCAACTGTAACACCATCACCATAGATTCTAGATACCTGGAACCTCAGTTGGCCTGAATATACAGGAATATAGTCATTTTGTTGCTCTATACACTTTTCCAAAAGCTACATTTTCTTCGGGCAGAAATTACCTGCAAATAAAAGGAAAAACCTATAAGCAATTAGTAATGATACTGCAAAAAAACATACACTTGGTTGTTACCATCATGCTTAGACATTTTGTCTCTATTGACTTGTAATCTCCTTAGCAAGTAAAGGTATATAGTCAGCAACATGCTTAATGTTGGCATGTTTCTAGCTTTAAAGATTGTTCCATTAAATATCTCATACATGTTGTTCAGGAGAACATCACTCTTGAATTTTGTCTGGAAGTGTGATATGGACCAATGATGTGGGTCCTTTTCATCCAACCACAAGTAAGCATCATTGTCTTCCTTCTATAAGTTCTCTATTTTGGCCTTAAAAATGTTGATATTAGTTGCTCTTGGATATCTCCACAATATGTCCTTTAGTGCCAAACCTCTATGATAGAGTTTGAAGTTATTGAACATGTGCATTACACAGTGCCTATGTTCTGCCTTAGGAATTTTTCTGCTGATAGCTTGAACGAGACTCTTTTGTGTATCATGCATTACATAAATATGTAATTATTACCAACACAAAATATGAAAACCAGTTATAAAAGTCATAGAATAAGTAATTACCTTTTGCTTATCACTGATAATGCATCATTGTATGGAATCTGTGATGATCAAATCTTGGACTAAAAGTTTCATGAACCTGTCCCAATTGTCATAAATTTCTATCTCAACAACTGCATATACAATAAGATACCTTGAATTATTGGCATCAATACCTACTGCTGTAAGAAGTTGACCCCCATGACGACCTTATAATGGCAACCATCCAGTCTAATAACCTTCATACGGTCAGCCAAGAAACCCCTTTTTAGTGGCTGTAAATAGACATATAACCTACTGAACCTATTGTTTCGATCTTGATCTAATCTAGTCTCCAACGCTACAGTAGAACATGGATTGACCTTTCTTAATTCACCATAGTAGTCCTCCAGTTTTGCATACTACTCAACATATGTATCTTCAATCTTCAGCACAATTTTTGTTTTAGTTCTGTATGCTTGCTTCATGGAAAAATCAACACTCAATTCTTCATTTATCTTTGTTTGAAGTACAACCACTGTCATAGAAAGAGTTTTCCTGAATTCATTCACATACAAATCAGTAGCCAGCCTTGAGGTCATATTCTTATTTGTCCAAACCCCTTCACAGGTATGTGTATCATTAACTCTTTTCACCTATATTGTTTTCCTATCTTGCATTAGAGACCCAGATATTCTCCATGCACACCCTTCACTACATTTAGCCCAAATTCTTCCTGATTCATTTCTTGCACACCTAATTCCTCTACCATCAACAAATTGAATGCATTCTTGTTGTTTTTTTTTAAATTTTTGCTAATTTGAACCTCAATCCAATCCTAAACTTTGGATTTTTCATTTCTGAATTCTCATTAAAAATTAGATATCTTGGACTCTTATGTCTACCATCCTCTACATCCTCTTTAGAATCACTACGGCTCCTAAATTCATTAAACAAGGAATCTTCATACTTAAACTGCATATCATTCACACTAATAAATTCTGGATCATTCAGGCATTCTTGTCTCCATTTTGAATTTTTTTCATCAGGCTCCCTACTGACCTCTGGAGTCGGTTTTGCAACATTTTCAGCACTTGCACTATGTTCATTTTCTTCATCTACACACTGTTCAAAAAACTTATCATCTTTCTCATCCATTTCATAATCTGAATCTATAACTCAATGCGATATGTTGGGTCTGATTCACTATTAGAATTACAGTTTACATTTACGTTATGAAGTTTTTCACTATCCCTGTCACCAGCACCTACACTATCTTTGTCCATTGGGACCACTTTCTCCCTTCCTCCCCCAGTTTCAATATCACTGTTCTTATTTCATGACTATTATCATCATTGCCTACCCTCAATAATAACTACTTCATCATCAATGTCATCATTCCTATCCCTTACTAGCATTAACTTCATTAGCACATTCATCATCCTTACCCTATACCAACATTTATTTTCTTATCATGATTATTCATCCCTACCATTACCCTACTTCATTACTACTGTCACCATGATAATCTATTGCCTTGAAGCCTAGTAGTGTTTGTTATATAAGCCTCTGCTACTTTGCTAGGTGGGAGTGTATTAACAATTCATCATACAATCTCTATTAGTCATGCAAAATACAAGCCCCTCATCAAGTGACATTCCTGGGATTAGAAAGTTCTACCCAACATAGTTCAGAATATCCTAGCTGCTTTGCAATGCTATCTAATACCTCTAATGACCATTTATTAGAGTTACAATCATAAACATAATCAACTTTTCCTATCGACATACACTTTCTTGGGACCACTTATAAATTCACCCCTATGGTGAACTGCCGCGGTGAAATGGTGAGCATTTATCCCTGACATTATTAATAAATTACAATCATAAGGGCAACTGTTTATTTATGACACTTAATTATTGATTTTATACAATTGATTATGCATGTGCAGTGAAGGGAACACATCTGGCACATTTCATATTTGCCGTTGTGCCCACATTTCAAACACATGCTATCCATGCTGCTGCCCACTTAGCAGTACAACCATGCACAGTGTCTAGACAAGCAACAGGACAAGACAACGACATTGGCAAAAAGGCATAAAAAAAAATAATACATATCTTTCACACATTCCATCATATTATCCATTAAAAAAATTATGCTAATCACAAACTCATATATGATTAATACCAATTGCTATTCACTTTAATAGTTTGAAAATGACTATACTTACCTGTATAAACTTTTTCTAATTTCCCTTTCCTTTTTTTCGCAGTCTTCTTCTATTGAGGCATTGATGCAGAAATTTGGTACTTTAATCGTCTCCCTCCACAGCTATATTGCCTCTTACACGTCGATCGCACCTCAGTATATAGATTTTCCCAATTGGATTTATGGTTTGAGGTAGATGATTAATTTTAGTTTGAAAGAAAATTGTCATTAGGGTTTATTTGTTTTCCTCTTATGTGTGTGATTTGTGGCTTTTATAATACAAACCGTCAAAACAAACGCGTACCACGTACATGGTCAGTTTCCGTTAGTTTTGATTACGCTGTCCACGATTGGCCTTAAGTGGGACATTTTAAATAGTTATGCAAAATGTCCAAAATTAAAGTTTAAGGTGCAAAATAGAAAATTGGTATAAGTTAGGGGGCAAAAAGTGAATTTTGGCCATTAAATGATAAAGAAATACCTTGTATATATAACATAAACAAAAGTGAAATACTACCCTAAACCGATCTAGTTTGGAGCATGCACTAACAAATCAAGCTATTCTTGTTACTTTCAATGTGCTTTCAATTAAAATGTTGCTCTTTTGTTTTTTATTTGTCTTTTATTTTCTTTATTTTGTCAATTAACATTACCTTCGACTTACCATCAATCTGGTTAATCTCATCAAATCCATGACCTAATGTGCATTGAATTCATATGAATGAGTTTCAGACGTTAGGCTACATTTTAACAAATTTTATCTTCTTTTTTTCCTTTTGTTTAGGGAGAAAAGATAAAATCCTAGATCTATACACCCATTTCTATAATTCCTACATAATCAGTCAATGAAGCACTAATGGCCTTGACTTCGCACAAACTGTAAAATTTTTGTGTTTATTTTATTTGTGCATTGGTTATTAAAAAATAATATTGTATTACAATTTTTTGTGATTGAATATCAGTGTGTACACTAGCTTTTAGACTGTGAATTAGGGGTGACTATTTTAAAATACGAACTTAAAACGAAAATAATGAGTTTGGATCAAGACTTAGCGGGTCCAGATCGGAGCCTTCTGACCTGCCAAACATATAGATCGGGGTCGGGTTAGAATCGGGTTGACCTTTAAAAACCTAAAAATAGGTTAGGTTCAAATCAACCCGTTTGACCCCGAAAAGACCTTCAAATTAGGAAAGTTTTTCGAGTCAAACGGGTTGGCGGGTCTACCTGTTTGACCTGAAATACTTTCCTAATAATGGAATACGAATTTTATTTTTGCGTGTCTAATGGGTATTCCTCGAATCGGCCAACCTATTCCAAGTCATATTCGAGTTGATTCTCACAGGTTTGCGGGTCGGGTTCGGGTCAATGAGTTGTGTGTTGTACTAAAAATGAAAAAGATTAACACAGTAACTATTTATAAAGATTGAAACTTAAAGAAATAAATAAGGTTTGTTAGAGAGAAAGAGTGTGTGCATGTGTGATACCCTGGGCCCCAAAGTACTAATAACTTAGCTTAAATATTTTAACCTCATGATTTATGCTCAAAAGTTATTAGGATAACCTATACTCAAGATCTTAGAATTAAATGGTATCAAAGTGAATCTCGTGTGATCTCTGCATGAACTAAAATCGGACCAGTAGTATTAGACAATGACTACTAAAAGTAGTGTGAAATTTGGGTTAGGTTTTGCAAGGACACAAAGACCTAGTAGCGTTGGACTTTGCAAGGATGCAAAGAACTAATGGATGAAGAAATATGATAACCTGTTTATCACACAATCGTGGAAGGAGTGATTGCCGTATGGTATATAATATTTTGAGTCATGGGTTATTTATAACTTAGTTTAAGCATTTTGAACCCGTGATTTACACTCAAATTATGGGCTGTTAATAACTTAAACATTTTTAACCCGTGATTTACGCAAAAAAGTTATTGGGACAGCCCAACCTCCGTGTGTGTGTGTGTGTGAGAGAGAGAGAGAGAAAGAGAGAGAGAGAGTTGAACGTGCATATTCATATAACTTTGTGTGGCTAAATGTTTTCTAATTTTGGATTTTATGCATTCAGGATTTCCTAACATATTTGCGTATCGGTGATTTAGCATGGAAATGTACCAATTAATTAATAAATTAAAGAACTGTGAATAGGTCTAAACTTTTCAACATACTTATGATATTCCACTTAAAATGAAGATTTAACAAAAATATATTCATATAAGCATATAGTAAACCAAATAAATCATATATAAGAAAAGTGCATGTTTGTACTTTTATTCGTGCATTACAATCAAGAACACATTTTAAAAATTTTTAATTCATAGCACCAAACCGTTGAATATCATCATTGTTGATTTTAATAATCAAGGTAGCATTATTGAAGTTACAAGCAAACACTTTTAATTTCGTGCATTATGATTGAAATAGGAATAAATACATATGAACTACTGTCGCGCCCCATTTTTCGAAAAAGGAAAATAATTAATAGTAGATTGTAGTGTTAAGTGTGGGGTCGGGAAAAAGGAAAAGGAAGTGTTAAATATGGTTGTGTTTATTGGAAAAAGAAGCGTGTAAATTTTGTAAAAAAATAATTTTTAGAAAATATTTTGTAAAAGATGATTCGATAAAAACGCGACAAATAAACGCTTTATTTTAAAAAATAAAAGAAAAAGGGCCTAAAATGGGACTTTGAAAATGCGACGGTTTTTTGGCCCGAAAATAGAGTCTAAAAAGGGTTTTTAGTAAAAAGGAGTCGCCACTTGGTATTGAGTTTTGGTGTACCAAGTCACCCGAAAATATTTTATAAAAGGTAAGAAAATCAAAAATGATTTATTTAAAGAAATGTTTTTTGGAAAAAATAAGGAAAAACAAGAAAACCCTTTTAGACGACTCCAGGTCTTTGAAAAACAAGAGAAAAAGGTTCGGGAGTCACAGTTGAAGAAAGGGAAGGCAAAGGCTCGCGCCTAAGGCACCCTTTCAACCTAGCCGAAACTAGTTGCGAGGTTTAGTCTAAATTTTCCTAATATAACCCTAAGATTTTATCGCATTTGGATGTAACTATATGAATGCAAATCTAGTCCTAAAAATGGATATCGTTAAGGGACAAAATGTTCCATTGAGGTTTAGTCAGAATTATCGCATTAATTGCGAAAACCGAGTGTAGACCTCGACGGAGTCATGAGTTTAGGTGCAAAATAGAATGCAAAAGAAAAGGAAAATAGTAGTATAGATAGTAAGTGAACAAAGAAAGTAGGGATGCAACATAACGGGTACGGGAGACGAATGGACTCGTGACCTAACTGTTCCTACTCACAGAGGGGGGAACGACATGTACGCCATCGCTTCCCACGTGGAGTAGATGACTATTTCTAGTCAAATCACACAAATGACCTAAAATTCTATGTGTAGTGGAATCTAAATATTATGCACTAAAATAAATGTTAAAATAGATAATAAATGATAAAATATATATAGAAAATTATGTAAAAATGGAAAAGGCCTAAAAAGGAGAAAATGTGTGTGTAATGATCATGAAATGCACACAAGAAATGATTCTATCACTAAAATGACCTAAAGGTCTAGTATTGGACTAACCTATTTTCTAAAAATTCTCCGCTAGCGTTGGACTAGCGAAGAAACCGAAATTAACCACAACTAGCATTGGACTAGTGTGGCGACGATACACATATAGAATAATAAAGCAAGTAAGTAATTAAAGCACATATTAAAGCAATAAATCACATAAAAGCAAATAATAGCACATAGGAGCACATAGCACATAATCATAATATTCTAGATGCAAAATCCTAAGAAAAGCGAATAAAACACATAAACACATAGCACACATAGCACACAAAACCTAACTATTACACCGGAGAAGCCTAATTACGATCTAAAAATAAAATAAAAGGTAACCTATCTAGCCTGTCTATTACATTTTTCTATCTAAATACATAAGATTTTTATTAAATATGATAAGACATAAACTATCTATTACATTAACTATCTAAATACAAAATTTTGCTCAATAGAATATTACCTATCTATTACATTTCTTTGAATAATCAAAAATTAATTTCAAATAAATAACATGGCATAACTAAATAAACACTCATATATGGATAAAAATTATAAGCACAAAAATACATGAAAACACACAGAAAAACACATAGGAGCACGTAGAAGCACATAAAAGAAATAAAAGGGTAATCGAGGTACCTCCCTGTTCGAAGACTCGGTACAAATTGCTACTAAATGAGCAAACATGTTAAAAATACCACTATTTAATAAATAAACTACTAATTAAATAATTCCATACCAATCACCATGAACATGCTATGATAATTCAAACAACTATAGCAATAATAGACAAAATTAAAATAATAATAATTAAATATTTAGAAAAGAATGAAAATTGTTTAAGTAGAAATAAATAAGTGCATAAATAAATAAAGTAAAACAAGGAAAATGAATAAGTAAAAAAAATAGTAGAAGATAAAACACAATAATACATACTTAAACTTTTAACACCCAAATGAAAATTATCAAAATAACTAAAAGGGAAATAGAGAAACTAATTTGAACATTAATTAGACTAACAAGACCCAATTTTAGAATATTAATTATAAATTTGATAAAATAAATAAGTAAAAAATGTGAAAAGAAATAATTTAAAGCTTTGAGGACTTAACTAATTTTAATTAATATTTTTTTTGGCAAAAATAAAATATCATAAGATTTGGATTAAAAGAGAAATTTGGGCAATATTCTAGAGTAAAAATTGTAATTTGCAACAAGCAAAAAGGTAAAGTTACAATTTTAAACCCTAATTAAGGTAATGGCATAGTTTACAACAAATTTAAAGGATAAAATATAATTTTCAGCAAGTATAATGCCCAAAAATAAAATTTACAGCAATATTTAAAGCCAAGAATATAATTTCAGCAAAGTCATTAAATAATACATAATTTACAGCAATGTATAGGGTCAATTTGCAATTTTCAGCTATATAAAAGAGCTAAAATAAAAATTCCAGCAACTATAAGTATTAAAATACAAATTCCAGCAACAAATAAAAGACTAAAAATACAATTTCTAACAATTAATAGAGGTATTAAAACAAATTTCAGCAACATAAAGGACCAAAATATAAATTCCAGCAACAATAGGGGGCCAAAAATAAAATTCCAGCAAGTATAATAACTCAAATAAAATTCCAGCAAGGTTGGGAGGGATAAAAATGAAATTCCAGCAAGTATTCTAAGGCAAAATAGAATTTCCAGCAATGTTGGGGTACAAAATAAAATTCCAGCAAGTTCAAATATGCAAAATACAATTTCCAACAATTTTTTTAACCAAATTACAATTTTAAGCAAACATTTAAGGTTCAATTTGTAAATTATAGCTACATTAAACACCAATTTGCAATATCCAACAATAAAAGGGGGTCAAACGATGTTTTCAGAAATATTTAGGGGTGAAAATATAATTTCAGAAAAGTATAGGGGTCACAATATAATTTTATAAAAATATAGGGGTCAAAATGAAAAATTGAAAAATGTAGGGGCCAAAATTATAATTATCTAAAAGTCATGGGACCTAAATGCAATTAATTGGGACCTAATTGCAAAGAAAATTAAATTATGGGGGTCAATCTATAAAAAACTAGAAACTTAAATGCATAAATCAGAAATTTCTAGGGCCACAGTAACATTAACGAAAGTATAAGGACTATAAAATAAATAGCTATTATTAATTAAAAATAAATTAAAAAACCTGACTAACCAAAACGACGCAGTTTTGAGTGAAACTACGTCAAAACGACGTAGTTTCACTGAAAAACTTTTTTTTTTCACCGGTTTTCCTTTCTTCCCCTTTTCTTTTTTTTTTCTTTTTTTTTTCTTTCTTTTTCTCTCTTTTCTTTTCTTTCTTTCTTCTTTCTTTTTCTCTCTTCTTTCTCCCCTGGTTCTTTCCCCCCGATCCTGTTCTCTTCCTCCCCTTCTCTCTCTCTCGGTTTCTCCGCCTCTCGCCGGAGCTCTCTCCCTCTCGGCCGGATTTCTTTCCTCGCCGGAATCTCTCTATCCCTCTTGCCGATCTCTCTTTTGGTTTCCCCCTTTTTTTTTTCTATACCCAAACCAATTTCCCTTTCATAAATCATTCTTCTTCAACCTAAATCTATACAGATCAAACATAAACCTAATCTATGTACAAAAATTGAAAGGAGAGCCGTGAACCTTACCTGGACTCGGGCAGCAGAGGCGAGGAGTTTGGTGAGATATTGGGGCGGCGCCACTGGTGGACAAGTGGTGGTGCGCTGGTGGTGGTGTTGTTGTTGTCGTTGTTGTTATTTTTTTTTAATATTTATTTGCAGGTGATAATTGGACTGCAATTGGTTTTGGTTTCTGTAGGTGGAAGTGTTGTTTGTGGGGTGTTCGGTGGTGACTAGTGGTGCGGTGGGTGTTTCTGTGAGTTTGAACTGGTGTGTGTGTGAACTGGTGGGTTTGCTATTGTTTGGCCAAGTGAAAATGTCTGTGTATGCAATTGTGTATGATGCGTGTTGGTACAGGTGTGTGTATGTTTGTGTGTTTTTTGTGTGTCGTGTGTGTACAATTGTGTGTTTTAATGTGTCTGTGCTGTTGTGTGTTTGTTTGTGTGTTTTTTTTTTTTGTGAGCCGTGTGTGTGCAATTGTGTGTTTTAATGTGTCTGTGCTGGTGTGTTTGAATGTGTGTGCAGGTGTGAATTGTGTGTTTTTGCAGGTAAAGAAGAAAGGTGTGTGTATGTTTGTTTGTGGAGTGTGAATGAAACTAGCGTGTGAATCTGTGAGTTGAACTGGTGTGTATTTGTGTTGCAGGTGTGTGATGAAGTTGTGTGAGTCAAGTGAGTTTCTGTGAGCTATGTCTGTGTTGAGAGTGCAGGTGTGCTGTGTGTAGTGTGTGTTCTGTGTGTGTTGTGGCTGTGTTAAACATCAAATCCCCCAAAATCTGCTGACTTGGGTGTAAAATGGGGGAGAAGGTGAGAAGAGGTATGGTTTGGGGATGGTTTTTATAGAAGCCATTACCTTCTTTGCAGAGCTGCTGCTGCTGTTCATCTTCTTCTTTTTTTTTTTTTTTTAAAGAAGAGAACAAAGAAAAACAGAAAAATAAAAATAAAAAAATAAAATAAAAACTACTTGAACTTCTTTTTAGATTATATATTAAAACTAAAACACAACATTATAAGAAGAAAAAAGAAAAATTCAGTGTAAGAAAGTTAATTCTAGGTTAGAAAAATACAATTTAAAATAAACAAACAAATGGTCTTTTAAAAATAAGTAAATAAATTAATTAATTAATGAAAATTTTCTTTACATAAAATTTATAAAATGCACAAACACATAATTCTTATAAAGAAAGAAAATTTAAAATAAAAATAAAAAGTGCATTGAAAAACGTGACCTTAAATATGGCAAAATTATAAAAATTTATGCAAATTAATAAATGACAGTCACAAAAATCTTACACAACATATATTATCACATAAAGCGTGTATAGGTATAATTTTCACTCCAAAATTTTAAGATTAACGCATTCTTGGGAAACGTGCCATTAATAGACAAAAAGATAAAAAAATACTAAATGACTTCTAAAAATCATGTAATTTTTATAGAAAATTTATAAATATACAAAATACATATATGAAATTTTTCACTTAAAAATTCTCGAAAAAAAAGAGTGCATTGAGAAACGTGCCATTAAGTTAAAAATACTAAAATTTTAAATAAATGATAAATGACTCTTAAAAATTATTAAAATTATAAATAATGATAAAAATAATAAAATTGTATGTTTAGGGAATAAAATAAAATAAAATAATATTTACATGGTGAAATTACCATTTTGCCCCTAATGCGACAAATTAGACGTAATATACACAAAAATTATAATCGACCCCCGAAAAATGAAAAATAAAGAATACCCCCTAAATAAAGTAATACGCATACTTTTATAAAAGATGTGTCGAAATTTGGTGTCTACAACTACACAATTAAATGCATGGGTAGAGTGATTTTAAATGAGTCCAAAACTCTTTTTGCAAAACTTTTTGTTAGGGTGCAAAAAGCAACTTACGAATGGGCAAATAAGTTTGTTCAAGATTTAGGTGCAATTATGCTCAAACATTCACCAAATTTATCTCTAAATGATTTTGCCTTAATGAACAAAATGTTAGCAACAACAATGACAAAGATAAACATATTTAAAATTCAAAATAATTAACAAAGAAAAATAAAATGAGAAAAATGAATACAACTGATTGTTATAATTGTTCGGTATTAAACTTAGGTACTTATATCCAGTCTCAAGTTCAATAACTTAGAATTTAAACCACTAATAACTTCTTCAATTGTTGGTGAAGCAAACTAATTTGTAAATAAAGGATGATCACTCTTTTTCTCTTCTCCTAGCTCTATGGACTCAAAGTCCCCATATTGGTCACTCTAAGCTCTACCTAGACAATTTAAGAGTTTTACAATACCCTTAACCTGTACATTATGCTACAATTAAATTCTTTCACTCACCGAATGAAGAATTACACTCGAACCAACAATCTATCGATCAAAGAACTATAAACCCAACCCAAACAAGAATATTTTCTCCCAAAATCACTCTAAAAACACTTGCAAACTTTGTAAGTAATTGTTATACATCAATTCTACACGTATTGGTATTTATAGGAGTGAGAAAAGTGCTGAAAATGGCCATCAACAGTCAAATTAATAATTATGTAGAAACTAACTATTACACAATAAATTTCATGATCCGAACGTCTGCATCGCGTCAATCTTTCTGTCTGATCTTCATTTCTGCCATTTCCAAGCATGGGGACCCCTAATTTGGAGTCCCGCATCATGAGTCAGCTTGCCTGATACGGATGTCTGCATGCCAATCTGTACGCAAGTTCATATCCCATGTCTCTTGCGGTTTCTCTCTCTTCTTGATATTTTTTTTATTTTTTTGCCCAATCACTTTTTGGCTCAAATAAACCATTAGATTACTTCACCATTTATTTGTTCATTATCAAAACTAATGATTTAGAACCATAAGGTCTTCAATTTTCATATTATTCATTGAATGAAAGTAATTACTTAGAACCACAATTCAACATCCATTTCAAACAATTTGAATTCTATATGGCATATTTTCTTATTTACTTCGCATGATTCAGATGGGCACATTAACTTTCATATTCCAAGTACCAAACACATATTTTTTACATTTTCGCATTTATAGACAAACCAGCTTTTCTAACTAAATTCTAAAAGGTATAGCTTGGGTGATCAAAAATTAAATAAATACGTCAAAACTAACATCTGCATATGTAACAATATTTAATGCAATCCATAAATTAAAGATATATTGATAGTTCTTTTTTTTTTTTTTGAAAATACATTGATAATTCTTAAACCTCAGAGGTTTTTCATATGCAATCAAAGAAGATTCTTTTTATTTTTTAATAAATTTATGAAGTTATTAGTTGTTCTTAGTATTGATACTGTAACCCATAACCTGACATACAACATGTTATGTCTCGATGGGCGGGGGACCTCGCAATTTAGCGAGCATTTGGTTGGAGCAAGTTAGAGAGGTATGTAATTAGTCAATCAGATTTGTAATTCGTCCGACAAATGTAATTACTTTTCACCCCAAAACGACATCGTATTTTGCCTTAAATTTTGGCTACATTGATGTAATATCAACCGTTCAATTTTTACTTAAAAATCAATGCATCAATTTATCCCAAATGGGACTTGTTGCTCCGTCTCGATTTTCAAACATGACAAAGCAACCATGACGCTCGAATTTCGAAACGCGGCAAAGCAACCAATGACTCAATAAGAATGACCTCACAGACATGGGGGAAGAATTTTTAATAAACGTTTCTTAACGTCTTCCTCTAAGGCGTGCAGGGGTTGGTAGCTGAGACAGACATTAAATACTTTGAGGACCATAGTGTTCATTAACAATGACAACTTTTTGATTTTAAAAAAGAAAAAAAGGTTGCCAAGTCCAAGTTTCACACCAACTACTCCACTACAGTTTCCTTTGTCTACTAAAAGACAAAAATAAGACTGTCCTCTTTCAATAATTCAGGGACGGAAACAAAATTATCACAAGTTGACAAAAAAAAAAAAAAAGCGTATCCAGATTGCCAGGAAATTAACAATGCAGCTTATGAGAAGGTAGTTAAACTAGAGGGCATGAGACTTACAATTTCCATTTGTAACAACGGTCCTGATTAAAAGGCTAATAATACATGAATGAGAGTGAACTAGCACAGCTAAAATAGAGAACGTATCGAACTTCTCAATTCTCCGTATAAATAGGCGAAGGAAATATTCTCGGAGACAAATTACGACAGCCTCAAAACATAATCAAACTTCACTCGGTCAGGTAAGATGATGGCCATGGCGGAAATGTGGGCTAGTTTGGGCTCAGGTATGGCTAGCATAATGTTTGTTTGGGCAATGTATCAAAACTATTTCCCCCACGAATTTCGTGCCCACTTCAAGACATATGGGGAGAAAGTTAGAAGCTTTATCTATCCTTATATCCAAATCATATTCCCTGAATACCAAGGTGATGGTTTTGAGCGCAGTAAAGCCTTTATGGCCATTGAGAGATACCTTGATAAGAACTCTACGAAGCAAGCAAAGCGTCTCAGAGCCAACGTCGTCCATGATTGCGAGCTGATAGTCCTGAGTATGCAGGACGCAGAGCAGGTCACTGATGAATATCAGGGAATCAAGCTTTGGTGGGCTTCCAGCAAACACACTCGTACCAGCCAGTCAATTTCATTATATCCCAGAGAGGAGGAGAAGAGATACTTCAAGCTCACTTTTCACAAAAAGCATCGAGATATCATCACAAAGATGTATTTGAGACATGTGTTGGATGAAGGGAAAGCTATCACTGTAAGTCAAAGGCAGCGGAAGGTGTACACCAATAACAAGAGTGAGGGTTGGTATGGTTACAAGAGGACAATGTGGAGCAGTGTTGTTTTTGAGCATCCATCTACATTTGATACTTTGGCCATGGAACCTGACAGGAAGCAAGAAATTATGGATGATCTCATCACTTTTAGCAAGGCCAAAGACTATTATGCAAAGATTGGCAAAGCATGGAAGCGCGGATATCTACTTTATGGTCCTCCAGGAACCGGAAAGTCCTCGATGATTGCTGCCATGGCTAATTTTATGAACTATGATGTGTATGATCTTGAGTTGACTTCAGTAAAAGATAACACTGAATTGAGGAAATTGTTGATTGATACGTCGAGCAAAGCTATTGTTGTCATAGAAGATATTGATTGTTCCCTTGATCTCACAGGGCAGAGGGAGAAGAAAAAGGAGAAAAATGAGAAAGAGAAGGAAGGAAAAGATCCGGTCGAAAAGAAGAAGAAAGAAATGGAGGAAAAGAAGAGCAGTCAGGTCACTCTTTCAGGACTCTTGAACTTTATTGATGGGCTCTGGTCAGCTTGTGGAGGCGAAAGGCTTATTGTTTTCACAACTAATTTTGTGGAAAAACTTGATCCGGCTCTTATTCGTAGAGGAAGGATGGATAAACACATTGAGCTATCATATTGTCGATTTGAAGCATTCAAGGTTCTGGCTAAGAATTATTTAGACATAGAATCCCACAATCTGTTTTCAGAGATTGGACATTTGTTGGAGGAAACCAATGTGACTCCAGCCGATGTTGCCGAAAATCTGATACCAAAGGCTGCTGGAGAGGGTGCTGATATTTGCTTGGACAGACTGATTAAACCAATTGAGCAAGCCAAGGAAGACACGAGGTTGAAAGCTGAAGAGGAAGAAAAACGAAAGGCTGAGGAAGAAGAAAAACTGAAAGCTGAGAAAGAAGAGAAAGAGAAACAGAAAGGAGATAATAGTGAGGAGAAGAGTTCAGAAACCATGACCAAAGAGGTGAAAGAAAATGGAGAAATTGCATCTTGAAATGGATCGGTGGAAAGCAGTTGGAAAACAGGATGGTATTTGGATCACATCGGTTTATCTTTGTAGCAATGTTTTGTTTTAACTTTCCCTAAGCATTTGGACTGTTTGGTGTGTTGATTGATTCTAGAGTGGTGATTTAAGTAACTAATGAATAAAACTTCTGACAGTTACATAGACATGGGATTTCTCACTTATCAGTGAAGAATAAAAATGTTATCATATGTTGACAAATATCCTCTCGAACATTTTCTGTTAGTAACTTATTCGAATCCTCTGGTAGAGATCTATGTTAGAAACTCTAGCATGATCTGCATGTTGGTCTCTTGTATTAAAACTAATAATCATTTCATTTGTGCCACCTGATTGATCGTTAATCATTCTGTTATTCTGAAAAGTTAGAGCCCCATCTACCAACAATGTTGCAACTACATTTATGTCATACATTTCTTCCTTTGGTAAACACCTTCTCAGTGCAAAGTCGAGTTTTGTTTACTCTTCAATGTTTAGAAGTTTGCCTGAAGCTGATGATTTAAGTAAGTAATGAATTAGCTTTTGACAATTACATAGACATGGGGTTTTTCACTACTCGGGGAAGAATAATAACCTTCCCATATATTGACAAAAAGTAATAGTGAACTTATTTTATACCATCAATGATGAATTTACTTTTTACAGAAAATTATAATCATCTTAGAATCCAAACAGTATAAGTTTCGTATAAAATATTAATCAACTTAATACAAATATTTAAGCATGAGAATATAATAAAATTTACCAAAATTATAGCCATCCAGAAGTCAAACAACTTTATTTAACGTATATTAAAGCAAATTAAGTTCAGTGCAATATTAAAATATAATAAGATTTGCATGATAAGTACAAAAATTAATTAGAATACCACTTATAATCTTTTTTAATTTTTCAAATTCTTTTGCTTGGATTGAAGAGAATTTTTTTCTTTTCAGACTTTTAAAACATTCTAAAACACAAGTGCAGAACAAAAAATAAATGTTTAAATAATGAAAAAATAAAATTTAAAATATAATAGAAGAATATATAAATAAAAAATAAAATTGGAAACCTGCCTCAAAATAACGTAGTCTGGAGAATAGACTATGCTGGAAAATTAAAACAAATCATGTGTTTGTCTATTGTACACACATTTAATCAATGTTAAACAATGTTGAGGGGACTAATAATCGATGTAGTTTAATTAGGAATTTAAGAAATTTATATACTATATTTTGAAAAAAAATTTTTTTGAGGCGACAAGGTAAAAAATTTATGTACTAAACAGGATTCCGGAAAAATTTTGGGCGGCGGCAGCACGACCCCCAAAGTCCGTCATTGTACATATTTTAATTCATAATTTAACGAGAAAATGACATGGATTGTGAGCCATAAATATATATAATCTGATTGAGATCATATAACGTGCAACTTGTCAACAAGAGTGACATTGAGACACGGTCCACCTAATGTGACATGGAAAAATGGATATATCATTCTAGGAGCACGAGGAAAAAAGAACTAGAAACGAATAGAAGGTCAAGCGCTTGGATTTCATTTCAAAGGTCGAAGGTTCAAATCTCATCAAGCACCATTCATCTTCTCCTAACTGTAATAATATATGTTTGATAAAAAAAAAGAAAAAGAACTATTTATTTATGATAGGATATGATGCGACTTTTAAGAACACTCAAAGTCGATTTTTTGATCACGAGTCATGATGAATTAATCATTGTTTCACAATGTATCGTAGAGCAAACTTTTGCTAAGATCATGAGAATCAAAATCGAAGGTTAAAAATTCTTGCAAGTAGATTTATTGTAATGAAATAGTGATTGAAAAATAAGTCTTATAGTTGAATTTTCATAGACCTTCGTATAGTGGAAAAAATGTCTCATTTTCACATTGATAGGGATTGGTCATAATGCGATTTGGCCAAGTCAGCTTAGTATTTGCCAAGTCTTTAGACCATAAAAACAAGAGAACCTCGTATTAAACAAGTTTTGAGATAAAAAAAGGTATAATTGCACAGACCTCCCATGAGACTTATGAACAATTATAGGTATCTCCCTCCAAGCTTAGAAAACTACACACAGTTACTTTGGTTGCCTAAAAAGACTATTGTGTCTTTAGCAAAATACTTAAATCAATAATTAAAAAAATAGCATACATGATTTTTTCCATTATAACCAAGTCGGCAGCAACAAACTTTTCTCTCCCCACAAATATTTCTGACCTTCCTTTACATCCACCATCTCCACCACTTCAACTTCGACCACTGTTGCTGCCACCACCATCACCATACTCCATGTCCAAAAAGCTATACAAAGCCAACAACCCTCTGAAACTACGTCAAATTTTCCCCTTCCCTCCCATTTTGTCCCTTCCTAATCATAAAATTGATACTTTATAATTTGTATAAACTCACAAATTGCTGCCCCAAAATGATTTTTTCAAGAAATAAATTAGTCCAATTGTTAGATGATCAATGAAGATCACACACGAAATATGGGTTTTCCGGTTTCACTACCTATATGAAAGTGATGACTTGCTTGAGAAAAAGTTTGTAGTCTTAATCGTGACTTTCCATTGCCACAAGCAATCAAAGTTGAAAACTTTTATTTTGTTTTTTCATGTTATTTTGCTATAATTTACGTGCTATATATTTGCTGCTTGTTTTTTTCATTTTTGTTTTGTTTTCATTATCAATAGTTTGCTGTCTACTTCTTTTCGTCACTTGTTATTGTGAAGATTTAGAGAAAATTTGTAAGGAGGAGATTATATGCTAACGTAGTAAGTGATAAATCAATTAATGTCTATGAATAATTCATTCTTAGTGGTTTTTTTTTTTTTTTTGGTGGCAATGATCCCCTTTCTTTGAAATAAAATGGAGACCTGAATTTAGTATTCCTTTGCTGGGTATTTTGGGGGTAGTTGTAGACTTTCCTTTCTTACTTTCTGAAGGTGGGGGAGGGGGATTGAAGGTGGTGTTAATTTGGTTCTTGGTAAGAAAGAATGGAATCTGAAGATTTAAACTAGTTAATTAAAGCAAAGGGGTTGGATTGGTGCACGGTGTTTGATAGTATGCTAATTATGCATATTATTTGTTGAGACTTTGTCTTAATTATAGCCAAATATTATGCTAAATGCTGGATTTTACTATTGTTTGGTTTGTATGTTGCTAGTAGGATTCAAATGAGAAAATTGATCTCTTAAAGGAAATTTTCAAAAGACTCCTTGTTGTAAAATGCGCCCACGCCAATGTAGTTAGAAATCCAAATTTTGAGAGATTGCAATAGTCGCTGATTGATAATTGGAAACTAAATTAGTTTCCTAATTTTAGAAAACTCTTTTAGCAGTAAATTCCTTTCTATGCTTATTTGGTAATTAAATGGAATTGGATTTAGAGAAGGAAAGGAATCTTTCCTTTCCACCAAATGTGGCGTGAAGTTTGGAAAGAAAAGGAGATGGGAAAGATGGAAAGGAAAGAGCTGTGATTTCCTGGGACTGCAGCGGGCAACCAAAAAAGCTATCTTCAATATGGATCTTTAGTTTAGTTTGAGAATCATTCTCTAGTATCCTCTAGTCTTTAGTTTTAAAGTTTTTAGAGTTTAGTTTTTTCTTATTTTTTTTCGAGACTTGTAAGCATAACTTTCATGGATACTTTTGGCTACATTTTTTTCATGGTTTGTTGCTAAACATCTTTATGGTTGCAAAATAATCAAAGCATGGTTTCATATCAATTGTGAGATCTTTTGATATTTGTTTAAACTGCAATTAATGTGTTCATGGATATATAGTTATTTTCTATTGATTATGATCATTTTGATTTAATTGAATAAATATGGCCAATTATTCAATTGTCTAAATGGTTTTATTGCTAATTGAGAATCTGGTCCATATGTACTTGGATGTTTTGATATTAGTGGCGAATGATACAATTTCATTACCTCACAAGTAGTCTAATCTGTGTCATGGAAATAACTAATCTAGTTTAAATGAACCCGCATGTGTGTTTGTTAACTGGAATTGGATCTTTCTAGTTTTTAAGGCTACAATTAGATTAAATCCTATGATTGGTTGACAAGGCTAAAAGTCTAAAGATTGGTTGTATTATCTACCTTCGGGATCTATTACCACATGGGAAGGGTTAAAGCGACAGTGTTTGGAGAATTTTTTTCCAGCTTCAAGGGCTGCTAACGTCAAAAAGGAGATTTGTGGTATAAGGCAGGCTGGTGGAGAATCTCTCTATGAAAATTGGGAGAGATTCAAACAATTATGTGCCAGTTGCCCACATCGCTAGATACCTAACCAGCTTTTAATTCAATATTTTTACGAAGGACTATCACTGATGGAGAGAAGCATGGTGAATGCAACCAGTGGTGGGGCTCTTGTTAATAAAACACCAGATGAAGCCACGAGCCTAATTTCTATTATGGCTGAAAACTCTCAGCAATTTAGAGCTAAAACTGATGGAGTGATTAGAAGTGTTGATGAGGTAAACACTTCTAAACATGAAGGTCAAATTTCTGACTTCTTTGGTTCGTTAGATTGCTGTAGGGAAACTACAGGCAACTAAAGCATGTGGGTTTTTTGTTGCTATAGGACATCCAACTAACATGTACCTGACTCTTCAAGAAGATTCTCATGAGCAAGAAAATGCAATGGGAAGTTTCCCATTCCCACCACAAAGGAAGAATGACCCGTGCACTCCTACATACAATACCCAAATTTCAACTATGCTTCAAAGCACCCAAGATTCCAACAACCAATCCAAGCGAGACCACCAATACAGTAACCGTCAACTTCTACACAAGGTATGTCTCTTGAGGATATGGTTAAATCTCTTGCTAATACTACTTTTCAAATGCAACAGGATTCTCAAAGATTCCAACAAGAGACGAGAGCCAGTATTCAAAAATTGGAGATACAAGTGTTACAACTTGTATCTTCAATGAGCAATTTGGAAAGTAACAAAGAGAAGTTGCTAGCTCAAATTATTCCAAACCCAAAGGAAAATGTAAATTGAATGACCCTTCGAAACGGCAATAAAGTGCAAAGTCCAACACCTCAAGTGGAAGAAAACAATATAGATGACGGGCATGAAGGCCTTGATAAGCCAGAGCTAGTAGTTGAAAAGGTAAGTCACAAATTCGATACTTCTAAGAAAATTGAAATTTCACCTCCTTTTCTTGGCAAGTTAGCTACAACAAAGAAGGATGAGACTGAGAAGGAAATTTTAGACACATTTCAGAAGGTTGAAATCAACATCCCTTTACTTGATGTCATTAAGCAATTACGAAAGTATGCCAAATTTTTTAAAGGATTATGTATCAACTAAAACAAGCTTAGCACTGATGACAAAATAAAGGTTGGTAAGAATGTATCAGTAGTCTCCAAAGAAAGTTGCCTAAAAAATGCAAGGATCCAGGTATGTTCACAATGCCGTGCATTATAGACAACAAAAGAATTGAAAGAGTGATGCTGGATTTGGGGGCTTCTATTAATGTTATGCCTTTGTTAATATTTAAAACCTTGAATTTATGACCTCTTAAAAATACTAGGGCAATCATTTAGTTAGCTGATAGGTCCAATATTTATCCTGAAGGAGTAGTTGAAGATGTCCTTATGAAAGTAAATGAGCTTATCTTTCCTACTGATTTCTATATTGTTTACATGGATGATACTATTCTGCAAATTCAGATGTTATTTTATTGGGTAGACCATTCATGAGTACTGCAAGAACTAAAATTGATGTTTTTAAAGCTACTCTATCAATGAAGTTTGATAGAGAGATTGTCCGGTTTAATATTTTTGATGCAATGAAATGTCCTACTAAATCTCATCCAGTGTTTGCTATTAGTATAATTAACCCTATGCTGTAGGAAGTTTATAAACTTGATGGTAGAAATGAAGTAAAAGTAGCACCAACCAAACATCTCAAATTGGAAATAATTTGTGATGTAAAAATAGGTGAAGGGTTAAAGAATGACGCCTATGAGAATGGTACAAATTATAAGGAGAGGGGTAAGTTACATTCTCGCCTAATTGGCCCATTTGTTATTACTAACATTTTTTATAATGGTGTAGTAGAAATCAAAATTTGAAAACGGACCAAAAATTTGTGATGAATAGACGTCGTCTCAAACTTTGTTATGAGGAATTTGCTGTTGAAAAAGTGGAGACAATTCCACTTGAGAATCTAATTTATGAGGCTTGAAGGGACTTAATTGCGTCTAGCCAAAGACATTAAAGAAAGGCGCCACTTGGGAGGCAACCTAAGGATTTTCATATGTTAATTATTTTATGTTTTTGTTTAATTTTGTGTTTTTGTTTAAGCTTTGGGTCCAACTAAATGATTTTATCTTTTTGTAGGAAGCATTTGGTTAGACGTGCCTACGCTTGTAGACACGTTTAAGTTAAAGAAGTTTAGATGGTGGACAGAAGAGTTCCTATATGTTGGGGTTGCCCATGCCCAGAAGTCATGCTTAAGAGACCAGTTTTGGGCTTAAAGATCAGAAGACTCCTTGTCAATTAGGCGTGCTTACGCCCAATGGTCATGTTTAAGGGACTGTTTTGGCGTTTGATGGTCAGAAGACTTCTTATGCATTAGATGTGCCCACGCCTCATAGTCACACCTAAGGGCCATTATTGAGTTTAGCAAACATAAGACTTCTTATGACTTAGACATGCCCACGCCAAGTGGTCACGTTAAAAGAAATTTTTTAGACTTGTGGGCAGAAAACCTTTGGTGAGTTGGGCATGCCTACGTCTAATATGGTGGTAACCAAAAAAAAAAATAAGAGTAGTCGACTAATTCTTTTCTTTCCTTTCTTTCTTTTCTCTTCTTTTCTTCTTTTATTTTATTTTATTTTTTGTTTCTCTTCTCCCACTCTTCAACTTAGACCATCTCTCTTTCTTCTCCATCTTCCCTTGGAAAAGTACGCATGAACAAATCTTCCTCTCTCCTCCAAATACCTCAGATCCAACATATTCCCTTGCCCGATTCACCCTTTTTTCTCTTGATCAGTCTCTCTCTCCTCTGTTACAGTCGCACCATTCACGAACCATCATCCACAATTGCGAGATCATCACCAATAGAGTCTCAAGTAGACCCAAACCAACCATCATTTATTCACAATTGTGATTGTCTTAATGTGTGAATGGGCTACTAGGACTGTAGAGGAGCATGGTCCCTTTACTTTGACGATGCCACTATCTCCCTCCACCCAACACTTGGATGTGCCATTTTTAATTCTATCTTTATCTATCTACATTGAGGACAATGTAGGATTTAGGTGTGGGGGAGGGACTATTGCTGAAAATTTTAAATTTTTGGGGACTTTGTGCTAGTTATTTCTCAATTTTAAAGCTATGATGATGATTGCAATTTAAGATACAAGCATGAGTTGCATAATTATGTTAGTTGGGTATCTTGTTTGCTTGATAATTGAATTGAATGATGAATGTGCAAGACTAGACAAATTGATAAATTTTGACCCACCTTGTGAGATTTTGAACCATTTAAAGAGCATTCCATTTATACTTACTGTATTTTCTTTTTGATTGTGGATTTAACACACATGGGTGTCATTATAGAACTTGCTTTGATATGCATGTCAAGACCATATTTTATGAAATTTGATGCATTAAAATGATAAAGACACTTAGGTTTAACCTTTTCTGACTCTCGTAAAAATATGCCTCTATGTTATTACCATTAGTGACCCTTTTTGAGCCATGACCTTTCCTTCATTTATTAGCCACATATCTTAACCAAAAACCTCTTCGTTTAAACTTTCTCTTTGAACCAAGTGTCAAAGGAATGTCTTAATTTCATTGCATGAAAATTTTCAAATCTCCTTATAAGATACTGATTGAAGAAAGCGAGCATAAGCAAGTGCTCATGTTTTCATCTATTTTGTATATTTAAAAAAAAGGAAAAAAAAAGCACAAAATATGTTGTGAAGTGAATTGTATATATGCATTGTTAGTTGGGCAAAAGCCTTAGATATGTTTGCACTTGCCTTAGTTGAACAAATTGTGTTATACGCTACTACAGGGAATGTATGTAAAGATGGTAACTGTGTTCATGCATTGATTTTAGATGTTCCTTATCATACTTATTTACACCTAAATTTCCTTTTTATCCAACCTTCACCCAAGCCCCATTACAACCTTATCAAAGACCCTTGGATTTTTGCATTCAATTTCTATTCAAATAGTGGAGATGTGATAAATTTGCAAGCCTATGGTAGTGTCATTTCATTGTGTTGTTATGAATGTTCAATGATACCCACTTTATACTTGAGCTATGAGAGTTTAAATACATCAAGGTTAGTGCATTGAGTCTTGCATGTTCAGAATTTGATGAAATTGTTAGGTAGATGAGATACTTATGCTTGTATGAGAAGCTATTTAATGCTTGTTATCTTAATTAAATTTCTGAGCTCTGAAATGCTTGAGGACAAGCATTGTCTTGGTGTGGGGAATTTGATAGTGCGCTATTTATGCACATTATTTATTGAGACTTTGTCTTATGCTAAATGCTGGATTTTACTGTTATTTGGTTTTTATATTGCTTATAGGATTCAAATGAGAAAAGTGATCTCTTAAAGGAAATTTCCAAAAGAGTTGCTGCCGTAAAATGCACCCACACCAATCCAACTAGAAATCCAGATTTTGAGGGATTTGAAGTAGTGTTGATTGAAGTTGATTGACAATTGGGTACTAAATTAGTTTCCTAATTTTAGAAAACTCTTTCAACAGTAAATTCCTTTCTATGTTTATTTGGTAATTAAATAGAATTGGATTTAGAGAAGAAAAGGAATCTTTCCTTTCCACCAGATGTGGCTTGAAGTTTAGAAAGAAAAGGAGATGGGAAAGATGGAAAGGAAAGAGCCATGACTTCCTGGGACTACAGTGGACAACCGAAAGAGCTATCTTCGATTTGGATCTTTAGGTTAGTTTGAGAATTATTCTCTAGCATTCTCCAATCTTTAGTTTTAAAGTTTTTAGAGTTTAGTTTTTTCTTTTTTTTTTCGAGACTTGTAAGCATAACTTTATGGATACTTTTCGTTGCATTTTCTTCATGGATCGTTGTTAAATGTCTTTCTAGTTGCGAAATAATCAAAGCACAGTTTCATATCAATTGTGAGATCTTTCGATATTTGTTTAAATTGCAATTCATGCATTCATGGGTATTTATTTATTTTTTGTTTTCTATTGATTATGATCATTTTCATTTAATTGAAAAAATATGGCCAGTTATTTAATTGTCTGAATGGTTTATTGCTAATTGAGACATCTGATCTATATGTACTTGGATGTTTTGATATTAGTGGCGAATGACACAATTTCATTACCTCACAAGTAGTTTAATCTGTGTCATGAAAATAACTAATCCAGTTTAAATGAACCCACATGTATGTTTGTTAACTAGAATGGGGTCTTTCTAGTTTTTAAGGCTACATTTAGATTAAATCCTATGAGCATTTCTAGGGTTATATATTTAGCAAGCGAAGTAGTCTAAGAGCGTCTCTTAACTATTAGGTAATTAAAGAAAGATAAGTGGTATAGTGGTTATTGAACTACTATAACTAATTTATTCATAAATGCATGAGTTATCCTATGTGTCGATGATCAATTGAGTGAACTATTGCCAAGATTGTTTCCATAACCAGAGCTAGTATTCATTTATTTTAATACTTTAATTATATTTTAATTATTGCATATTTGTCTTTACATTTAATTACAAATTGATGGAAAGTCTCTCCCCAACCTTCACTGCATTTTACTTGAAAGCAATAGTTCTACCAGCTTTCCCTTATAGGACGACTCTACTCTTTGCTATACATATTAACTTTCGAGAGTAGGTAAACAATAAATTAAATTTTTTTTGTGACACCCACCAATGTTAGACACTCTCTTGTAATACAAATGGTGTTGGAGCCATAGATGTTTTAGGAAGAAAAGATTGTGAGAATTTAGAGATTTATAGTCTAAAAAAAACTGAGTTTGAACATTGGGTGAGAATTACTAAAAGTGGTAAATAGGATTGGAAACTGAAATTTAGATAGGCAGTGAAAGAAAGAACATTAAATGGTTTTTGGCTTTCATGTATGAAAAGTTTTTAATTTGTTTTGGAAAATATTCACAAGGGCATTATGGGATATCCATTTAGTTTTACGTGGCTTAAGTCAGCATTTTGGGCCTATTTGTTACTAATCATATTAAAATAATGGAAGCAAGTGTAATTTTTTAAACCTGGAAAAAACTTCCCACAATTATCATAAACTTCAGGGGAGGTGTGTGTAATTATCCCAAAAAAACTCATTCAAATTTCTCCACATAAAAGGTATAAATTGTGAAAAAAAATTTGATGTCCAAAAAATAGACATATCTTTTTAGGAACAAAAGAAAGAAGAATTGCTTATTTATAGTAAGAAATGATGCAGCTTCTGAAAACATTCAAAGTCGCTTGTAGGTCATGTGATCGTGGTGTAAATTAAGTATAACAATTATGAACAAAAACACATCAATCTAGTAATAAAAACCTAATCTCTCAACTTTTTCTACAAGTGCACGGGTCGGTTATAATGTTTGGAGTATTAGGTGTTGAATCTCACAGGGAATCAAATATGTGCAATTACTAAAGCTTTTTCACTAACTTTTATTATCTAAACATAATTAAGATAAGATGGATATGGGGTCCCTTTTATAGAGTAGGTATATGATTGAGAACTTATGTAAAATTCAATACAAAGAAGCCTAGAACATAGACTCCACTAATTAATCATGCATGAATGACTTATTAAGAGTTATCTTGCCTTGTTTAGAATCTAATTTTATAAGTGTCATAGTTAGATCTCTCTATACAATGACAAGATTTACACTATTCTCATGATGAAATCTTATGAAAACATGAATTTTATTGATTCACTTAAGCATTTATTATTTTCATAGGAACTATTTAAGCATTACTTATTCATTTTCCATTGTTACATACATCTCTCAATGTCAAGTAGCAACTAAATGACTTATTTAAGTTGGCCAAGCAAAAACAAGAGTTAAAGCTTGAACAAGTAAACAAACAAATGCAAGCTTAGCAAGTGCAATGAAGTTAAATTATGTTTTTTGTATTCATTAGTTTCATCTATAGTCTAGATGAAGCTTTTAGTTCAACATAATTAGTGTAACAACTAAAAGTTCAACTTCAAAGATAGAATTTATGGCAACAATTGAAAGTAAAAGAGACAGAGTTTGGGAATTGCTCAACCAATATGAGAATTAGCTCCTCTTCTTTATTCACCTTCAAAGGATGCACTACAAAAGTCCCTTACAATGGTACTCACAACTCTATTGAAAAATTAAGAGAATTCTACTAATTCTCTACAAGACTAAGTATAAAACTCAAGACTATAACTACTTTCTACTACTAAAACTTTTTTCAAATACTTTACAAATAACTCTTATTTATAGACAAATATTTCTCAAGTCATTTTCCAACTTGCATGAATATTAATGCATGGAAATGATGAAGATTTGCTTGGGGATTTCAAATGGGCACAAAAGTCTTCATTTATGCCTCCAATGTATTCTCCCACTTGCAAAACCCTATCTTCATTTGAAAATGTCTGCAAAAACCAGCTGGAAGAAGATGCAAGTTGATGCTCTAGAAATTCCAGCTGACTTACGATTCGGGGATGGTGATACGCGGATGACAGCCCGCGGATCTCTATCTGCAGATCCACATTTGTGGCCTTCACTTGATTTCTAATTTTTGCTGAGATGCACCTCATGTGTACAACCCTTTTCCATGTATTTCCATGCATTGTGATGAAGGATTTGATTTTTTCATTATTTTTGCACAATAATTTCTTTAAGTTCATCTAACCCTAACTCTTTGAATCACCTTTGACTTTGATCTTTCTTTACTCCAATTGATCCAAAATGAGTGATATGATCCTAAAGGTGCCTTCAATCTTGATGCTTGAGTATACTTGTGGTGAGATAGGACTTCTACCTGTTGAACATGGGTTAAGGGCTCCATTGGCTCAAGATGAGCTGAAGTCTTGGTTAGTCATGAAGAGGACGTTTAAATCATAGTTGCTGCCATGAAGAAATGCATGTTTTTGGACTGCTCAAGTGGATATGTGAAGCATAAAGTTCAGCGGTCCAGTTTACGCCTTGTTGGATCAATGGGAGAAGCTTGATTTATTTGATGAGGAGACATTTGACTACTCGGGCCTAGAAGCTTTGGACGTCCAGCCCAAGATTAAATTTGGGACCTTATTTTGTTATTTTAGAACTTAATTTTATTCATTGTTTGGGTTTGCATTATAGTTACAAGTATTTTTAAGTAAGTGTTTTAATTAGCTAATGTTTAGCTTTAGTAGTTACTTACTATTCTAAGTCCTAGGGTTACCTTTGTAAGCCTATAAAAGGCTATGGTACTATTCATCTGAATTAGAGGTGTTGATTATTCATGATATTGAGTGTTCTCTTAATTAAGAGTTTTCTTAGTTCTTTGTTGCTTAAGAACTACCCTTGATCTTGTTGAGTGATTTCAAGATCAAATCTTTAACTTAGAATTATTTCATTCTTGTTGATTAAGGTGCTATAGGTTTGCTTAGTCCCCTATAGGGGCTGATTTCATTGAAGAAAGGTATAATTCAAGGCAGACAATTCCACGTCTTGATCGTTTTGGTCCAAGGATCAAATTCTGTATCAAGAGTTCAACGAGTTGAACACTTGGTTTTCAAGAGTCTTGGTGCCATTCACAACTCCGCGCGCATCAATTGGTATCAGAGCATTGGTTCATCTTGAAATCCAGGTTTTCTAAGCCAAATTTTCCTTTGGAAGGTTTCGGCTATATCCCTTTTGTGCTTCTTGAATTTTTCGTGTCTTGTTTCTTGTTCTTTTGGAATCTTCTTGCATTTATCATTTCTGTCCAATCTGTCCAGCTTTGTTTCTCCGTGTTTCTAGGTCACTTTAATTCGTGTTTTGTGTCTTTTGTTCGTGCTTTAGGGTAGTCCTAGTCTATAGAGTCGTTCTTGATATTTGCATATCAAGAATTCTAGGGTTTGTGTGGCTTAAACTTGTTTTCTTGACTAGTTTTTAATTGCTCTTTGGTGTTTTAATTGTTCTTGTGTTAAAACTTTTGAGAAAATTGAATCTTGGCCTAAATAAGAACCTTGAAACAATTTTCCTGAAGGTTACTCTTGATTTTTGGTCCAAAAAAAAAGTACTGTTTCACGCACTGTAGCAGATCTACTGTTCATCAGAAATATCACTGTTCATCCAGTGAATTTTGCTTGTTTGTTTTAGTTTTGTGGGTGTTTAAATTGTGGGTTATCTGGGTTTTGATTAAAACAAAAAAAGAGGAAGAAGAAAAGAAAAAGTCTTGCACTAAGGAAAAAGTCGTGCAAAAGAAAAGCAAAAGAAAAGAGGCGTGCAAAAGAGGTAAAAAGCTAAGGCACTAATTTGACCAGACTTATTTCTTGGTGTTTGGTGGAGTTTTCTTGTTGTTCTTGAGGTTTAAAGTGAGTTTTTTGGATTTACTTCTATTAATTCTTGAAGTATACAATTTGTCTTTAATTGTTTCTTGAGTTCTTGAGTTTCTTGAAGTCACTTTTGAATATCTTGACGTCTTTAGCTTGTTAAAATCAGTTTCTTGAGATCCTTAGAGTGTTTCTTGAAGTTCATGCATCAATCTTTGTGGTTCTTGAGCAAGTTCTTGGTCTAAAATTTCAGTTCTTGCACTTCTTGAAAGCTGGAAATTGGTTTCTTGAACTTTTGTGAGGGTTTTGCGATTTTTCTTGAATCTGTCTTGGGAAAACTTGACTGTCCAGCATGATATTCTTGTCTCTTGAAGTCTTAAACACAAAATCTTGGAGTTCTTGACTTAGTTCTTGAGCTTCTTGAGGGGCTTCTTGAAGATCTTTTCCATTGGGTTTAGGATTTTGGCAAGACTAGGGTTTTTCCTTTGATCTTGCAATCTAGTTGTTGCTGGAAATTCTTTTCTTTGCAGCTGTTGGTTGAGCTACGAATTTTACCATCTTAAAACTGGTTGAAATAAGGTAGTTTTAGGTCTGATCTTGTGCTTATATAAGGGAGGAAACAACCAAATCCTAGGGGAGAAAGAGTTTCCTAACGGATAGAAAGGAAATAAGGAAACTAGTGTGCTTGTGTGCATGTGCAGCCTTCTAACAGCTTTCTTTTGCATGTGCAACATCTGATTTTGTTTCCTTTTTGATAGATTCTGGTTGTTTTAGTTGCCTAAAATTGTTTTCAAGTGTTCACATTACAATTTGGCAAGATTCTTGAATCCTTTTGGATTAGGGTTTTTACTACACCTTAACACCAATAAGGAAACTTCCATTTTTCTGTTTGAACAAAGTGCATTAAAGCTATTAAGGGGCATTTGAAAATCAAGATTTTCATAAGGAAAAGCCACACACTAGGGGTGTCAAACGTGCTTCTTAAATCTGAAATTTCGTATGTCTTTATTTCTTGAATTCTAGTAGCTTCAAACCTTACTCTAAGCTTTCTCTTTTGACTACTCTTATTATTACTCTTGGATTTTGGTTACTTAGAAGCCTTGACAAGGGTCGATTGAGCTGGTTCTTTCCAGCAAGGGACTTACAAGAAAGCTACTCAAGAGTAGTAAAAGGCTAAGGTGTGAGCTTCATCATTGGGTAAAAGTCAAGTCTAATTGATGTGATACATGAGTGAAGAGTGAAACACGTAAGGGAGTGAGTGAGAATAATTTTCTTTATTTTCTTGTGCTACTAACCATATTGTGCAGGTTTACACATACCATGGGAGAAACGATAGCTCAAGAAGAAAGTGAGCTTAAATTGTTCATAAGGGCCATGCAAGAGACACAAAGGCAAAACAATGAGAATTTCAACACCATCATGCAGCAACTTCAAAAGGGTGTCTCTAAGGGTTGACAATATGGAGAATACTTCAAAGGGCCGTGAGGAGTTGAATGAGAACTTGGGAATCCGTAGAGCTTCCTCTCACACTAGGGTGACTAGAAACCTTACTTATGAGGATGAGTTAGGGGCCGAATCTTGACTTTGAAGAAGTAGGTCCGAAGGAGAGGAAGAAGGGTGGCACACTGTCAAGATGATAATCTTGGAAGTAGTAAGATGAAGATTTCAACATTCCAAGGGAAGCTTGATCTCGAGGCTTACATTGAGTAGGAATGCAAGGTGGAAGGAATCTTCAACTGCCACAACTATTCTGAGGCTAAGAAAGTCCAGCTTGCTGCGGTCAAATTCACAAATTATGCAAGTGTTTGGTGGGACAAACTTCACAAGGACCCTGCTAGATTTGGTGAGGAGCCCGTGCACACATGGGGTGAAATGAAGAGGCTCATGCAAAAGGGGTACATCCCGAACTACTACACAGGTGATCTCCACTGGAAGCTACAAACCTTGAGACAAGGTAGCATGTCCATGGATGACTATTATAAAGAGATGAAAATCTTGATGATGAGGGCCAACTTGGAAGAAGAGGGTGAGGCACTAATGGCAAGATTTATGGGTGGACTCAACACTGATATTAGGCAACGTGTGGAGTTGCAACATTACCTTGACATAGGCGACTTGGTGGATATGGCAATCAAGGTAGAGAGGCAACTTAAGGGTTCAAAACCAAGGGTGGTGGCTACACCATCTTCTCAACCAGCATGGAGGGATATGAATGATAGAGGGGCTGCTCAAGCACCACCCAAGGCTATGAGAATTGGCACAAGGGAGAAGCAGGTTCAACTAATGACAAGCCAAAAGGTGAGAGTTCTTCATCAAAGCTGTCATTTAAGGAGAAGGGGGAGAGTTCTCAACGCACAAGGGACATAAGGTGTTTTAGATGCCAAGGATTTGGACATGTTGCTGCCCAATGTCCAAATAAGAGATCCATGGTTGTCATTGATAGTAGAGATGTCGAAAGCATCACTTCTAGTGATGATGAATGGATGCCACCACTTGAAGGTGATTTCTGAGGAAGAAGTTATCTATGGTGTTGATCGCAGTGAGACCTTAATCACTCGTAGAGCTTTGCATGTTCAACCTACGGTGGATGAAGAGAACGTGCAACGCGAGAACATCTTTCACACTAGATGCACTATCAACAATAAGGTATGTAGTTTGATTGTAGATGGTGGAAGTTGTACTAACGTAGCTAGTACTTTGCTTGTAGATAAGCTAAATTTGGAGTCCACAAGGCATCCTAAGCCTTACAAGTTGCAATGGCTTGGAGATTGTAGCAACTTAAAGGTGACAAGGAAGGTGTTAGTGTCGTTTGCTATTGGAGGGTACGAAGACAAAGTTTGGTGTGACATTGTTCCCATGCAAGCTTGTCACTTACTTTTGGGTAGACCATGGCAATTCGATAGAAGGGTGCTATATGATGGATTCAACAACAAGTACTCTTTCACTTAGGGCAAATAAAACGGTGACATTAACTCCATTGAAGCCAAGTGAAGCCCATGAAGATCAATTAAAGGTTGTTGAAGATTTCAAGTTGAGAGCCAAAGAAAAGAAAGCACTTGAGTGGAAAAGTGAGGATGAAGTTGTTCAAAACAAGAGTGCGAGTAGTGAAAGCAGGGAAATCAACTCAATCCGAAAAAGAAAAGAGAGAAAAGAACAAGAGTGTTTTGCTAGTTAGGCCAATAACTCTTACATCTATGTACTCCAAGAAAGATGATTATTTTACTAACACACTTAATCTATCTTTTTCTAGTATTTTTGTGGTTATTTTGCAAGTTAATTCAGAAGGAGAGACACCACATACCTGCTGCCAAAATTTCCAGATTGGTTTAATCAGCTTGGAAGATAAAATCGTGAAGAAGGGATGGATGCAAAGTTCAAATGCCACATTGAACTTGACTAGATTATTGAATTCTACTGATTTGTGGCTTGAGTTTTTGTATTCTTTTCATTTTAGTTATTTTATTTTGCATATTAATTCAGTTTTGCATGTTTATTCCATTAGTTTAGGTGATTATGTTTTTGCATCTAGTTTGTTCAACTTCACCTAGGTCAATCTGTCTTGAAAGTTTTCTTGTGTTTTTGAATCATTGTTTGGATGAATTTCTGCATATTTTATGTGATTCTTCATGCCATATTACTTGTTCTAGGGTTCATATGTTTGTTTCCATGTTCTGCCCAAGCTATGCTAGTAGATCTTGTTTTTGTTATTTTGTTTTGTATTATAATCGATTTGTTGGCAGCCATATTAACTATTTTCAAGTTGTCTCTTTTGGAGATTTGACTTCTAAAAATTGTTTTTACTATGTGTTAGTTCATGCAAAATGTTCTAGCGTTATAGCCTGTGATAATATTTTTGTGTTTGTATTACTTCATTTGAATTATTCAAGTGAACTAGTTGATGATGTTTTTCATGTCTTACGGTTTAATGTGCTTAGTCAATTCGAACCTATTGAACCTGATTTTTCTTCTGTTAGTCAATGTTATCTTGAGTCCATTCATGATTATTTAGGTGCTGCAATTTGTGCTTTTATCGTTATCATTCATTCATATATGTTAATTCTTTTACATGTTTGCAAAGATAGTTTTCATCTAGACATGTTTATTCTTCTTAAGTTAGAATGTGTTCTTGCATCTTTAAGTTGTGATTTAGTGTTTATAACTATTTGTGTTCATAGTTACATTAAGCTGTCCATTTTGCACTTAACATTTGAATTGGTATCAAGTATATTTCATATTGGTAATTGTTTATCTATCAATCATTTAGTTACTTATGTTAGTTTATTTGATCTCGTAGATTCGAGGACAAATCTTTTCGAGGGAAGAGGGATTGATATGATCCTGAGGGGTGCATTCAATCTTGATGCTTGAGCATATTTGTGGTGAGCTAGGACTTCTACCCATTGAGCATGGGTTAAGGGCTCGATTGGCTCAAGATGAGCTCAAGTCTTGGTTGGTCATGAAGAGGACGTTCAAACCATGCTCCTGCCATGAAGGAATGCATGTTTTTGGGCTGCTCAAAGGGATATGTAGAGCATAAAGTTCAGCGGTCCAGTCTATGCCTTGTTGGATCAAGGGAGAAGCCCGATTTATTTGATAATGAGGCATTTGACTACTTCAGGCCTAGAAACTTTGGACGTCCTAGCCCAAGATCAAATTTGGGACCTTATTTTGTTATTTTAGAACTTAGTTTTATTCATTGTTTGGGCTTGCATTATAGTTATAGGAGTTTTTAATTAAGTGTTTTAATTAGCTAATATTTAGCTTTAGTAGCTACTTACTATTCTAAGTCCTAGGGTTACCTTTGTAAGCCTATAAAAAGGCTATGGTACTGTTCATCCAAATTAGAAGTGTTGATTATTCATGATATTTCATTCTTGTTGATTAAGGTGCTATAGGTTTGCTTAGTCTACTATAGGGCTGATTTCATTGAAGAAAAGTATAATTCAAGGCAGGCAATTTCACATCTTGATCAGTTTTGGTCCAAGGATCAAATTCTGTCATGAGTTCAACGAGTTAAGCACTTGGTTTTAAGAGTCTTGGTGCTGTTCACAACCCCGCGCGAATCAATGAATTTAAGTGTAATGAACCTACAATTATGCCAAAGAATTGTGCATTAATTTGCTTAAGTAAAGATTCTTTCTTAACAACCCTAATTCCGAAAAAAAAACCCTAATTCTTAACAATTGTTGAAAAATGAGTCATTTTTAGCCAAAAATACTATAATTATGCTAAAATAACATTTAAAACATGTAAGATTATATATAATAATATTGGTAAATTTATTACTTATCATCATGAGTCGTGATAAGTTAGTAAGTGTTTCACAATTATCAAAGAGCAAATTTTGGCAAAAATCATGGAACTAAAAATTGAGCTTAAGGATTCTAGCAAGTAGAATTATTATAATGAAAAAATGATTGGAAAATAAATCTTAGAATCAAATTTCCATAGACGTTCATACAGTAGAAAAATGTCTCCTTTTCATCATCGATAAGAATTGGTCAAAATGTGATCCGACCAAATCAACTTAGTATTTGCTAAGTCTTTAAACCATAAGAACAAGAGAACCTCTTATTAAGCAAGTTTTTTTTTTTAAAAAAAAAACTCATTGAAACTTCTTCAGCATAAAAGGTATAAATTGTGAAAAAAATCGATATCCAAAAAATAAACATGTCTTTATAGGAACAAAAGAAATAATAATTGCTTATTTATAGCAAGAAATGATGCAGCTTCTGAAAGGCATCCAAAGTCATTTTTTACGTCATGAGTCATGATAGGTTAGTAACTGTTGCACAATTATCGAAGAGCAAATTTTGGCAAAAATTCAAAATTGAGCTTAGGAATTCTGGCAAGCAAATTTATTGTAATGAAAAAATTATTGAAAAATAAGCCTTACAGTCAAATTTCTATAGATGTTCATACAGTGGAAAAATGTTTCCTTTTCACATCGATAGGGATTGGTCAAAAAACAATTCGACCAAGTCAACTTAGTATTTGCTATCTCTTTAAACCATAAGAACAAGAGAACCTCTTATTAAGTATGTTTAAAAAAAATAATTGAAACTTCTCCACATAAAATGCATAAATTGTGGAGAAAAAAATCGATGTTCGAAAAATTGACATATCTTTTTATGAGCAAAAGAAAAAAGAATTATTTCTTTATAGGTAGAAATTGATGCAGCTTTTGAAAACATTCAAAGTTGCTTTTTAGGTCACAAGTCCATAATATATTTGTTACTGTTTCACAATGTATTGGGGAGCAAATTTTGGCAAAAGTCGTGAGAGTGATAATATATTTGTTATTCTAATGAGAAAGTGATAGGGTGCATATTAATTGCTTAATTGGTGTGTATTTCCTTGTTATTCCTACCAAATATTGTGTTAATTGATGGATTCTACTTATATTTGGTAAATGGTGCTAATTGCAGGAATATGAAAAAGAAAGGAAAGAAAAGGAGGATAAAAGATTTTCTAGAAGACATCTCTACTGATTGGCATGGGCCCCATCAAAGTTTTGCAATCAAAGTGGGAAGTCAAGAAAATTCTACACGCATGAAGGAGCTTCCGATTGTGAATCATAGCTGTGATGAAGGTTCCTTTTTACTAGTCTAGTAATATTAGGAAGCTATTTTCTATAATTTGTTTCTTTATTCTAGGATATTTCTCCAAGAAGAGAATTTCGAAAGTATTAGATAGCAAAAAATTAGGAGAAAAATAAGGAAGGAATTATTGTTGAGTGAACAATACTTTGAAGGAGAAAAAGAGACATCATCTTCTCTAGAAAAAAGACAGTATAGAACATTTCTTCCATAAAGAAAAAAATAGAGAGAATTTCTTCACCCTTTGAGTAGTGCTTTCTTTCATGGAGAGCAACTAAACTACTTTTTCTAGTCAAGGGTCAATTTAAAGACTTGGTTCCCAAACATCTATGAGATCGAATTGATTTAAATTGTTCTTTTTACTCATTAATATTTATTTGTCCTCTAATTTAAGCTCTAATGATTGCTTTGCTATTTGAACGTCAAGGGCACCTAATATTCGAATTAAGTAAACAGCCTATCACTATGTTAACTGATTAAATCCGTAATTGCTTGATTGGTTAATTTTAGTGTTAACTAGCATGATTAGTTTCATGTTAAGGGAGTATATGATCTAACTTAAATAAACCCTTGTGGCGTGTTTATTGGTTAGGATTGGGCTTTTCTGGTTTCGAATATAATTGAGGAATTAAATCCTACGATCGTGCCTAGGGTTATTTCTTGGTTAGGAAAATAGACAACGGTCGTATCTTAGCTATTGATAAAGAAAGGAAAAATTGCCTGTCAGAGCTTGTTAATAGTGTGACCAATCTATTAATGAGTAATTGAACCATTCTTGCATTAAGGATCAGTTATGCGAACCATATCTAAAAAATTGTACCTGTGGCTAGGCTGTGTTTACTATTAATTTATTCTCTACTTATTTTTGCGAATTGTTTTCATAATTAGTTGATTGTATATTTTCAATTCCTTCAAAACAAATCCGCAATAGTTTTTACTTTTAAAGAAACAAATTTCTCCCCTAATCCCTGTAGAGACGACCCTACTCACTGCTACATACAAGGTTTACATTCTTTAGAGCTGAATCTTTATTATTGTATAGATTTGACACCTATCAGAAAATGAATGAAAAATAAGTCTTACGGTCAAATTTTGCTAGACATTCATATAGTGGAAAAATGTCTCATTTTCACATCGACAGGGATTAGTCCAAATGTAATTCGACCAACTTGGTATTTGCTGAGACTTTTACTAAGTCTTTAAATCATATTAACCAAAAAGAAAAAAAGAGAAAAACAAAATTCTTTGAAACTTCTCCACATAGAAGGTATAAGTTGTGGGAAAAAAAATCACTGCCCGATACCAATTCTTTCCACTCTCAATTCTAAAATGAAGGTCAACAACAAAGTGCAACTTAGTTGGTAAATACTTCATTTGTGATTTATAGATTGCAGATTAGAGCCACTACAGAGATAAATAGAGACCCATTATTAATCCTATTAAAAAGAAAAGGGAAAACAAAAAAAAAAGAACTCTAACATAGGGGAGAGATCTCTGTCGTAGAGAAATATCTATATGTTCCGTGTTATCTATCGACAATTCTTGTTTGTTTACTTATTCAAAATAATAAGCGATCTCTTCATCCTTTATTCTCAGTTCTTTTATCAAATAATCCTAAATCGTTACATGCTAAACTGATAAGTGACTACAACTTCTCTTATCAAATAAACCTGCATCATTACATGCTAAGCTAATGAAACAGCTATATGTTCAAGTTTGCTTGATTGGAATGAAAATATTTTTCATTTCAAAATTTTTCTTAGCTTCAAATACCAAAAAATACTTTTTTGTGTAAAACATTTTTCAATTTTCTTCCCTTTAGCTTAAAATAACTTATAAACGAATTTAATGAGCATAAATTTTTTTTAGAGAGTTTAAAAGTTATATTAAATCTCAAATACCTACTTTTCTAACTTCATTACCAAACTTAATTTTCTTCTTAATTTTTGTCCACTCTTTTTCTCTTCATTTTGGACTCTATAGTAATATAACTATAGTTATGCATACTTGCTAGTATATTATGTCATAGTTAATTTCAAATAGATTTAAGCATTAGTGTACTCTAATGACTTGTCAAGTATATAATGCAATTGCTACAGTACTAGTAATATTAAAAATGAAGAAAATGAAAAAAAAATTATATCTCAAATTATGTAATGAATTTGTTCTCCAACAAGCATTTATGTAATGTCATTAAGAGTTTGGACTAGTAACACTAAATAATTATTCATATGGCGATTATTGGTGAATGAATCCAATATATTTGTTCTCCAACAAGCATCCATGTACTGGTTGAAATGTCACATGTCATAGTCGATGGGATCAATCACTACTTACCATAAGTATAGGTGAAATATGTTAGTACTATGACTAAGAATTTTTAATAAACAACTTATGTGCAATAAGAATCTTATTAGTATAACTCTTATAATTTCTTATATACAGTTGATATTATATGAACTTTATCAAAAAACTCGAATAGTAAATAACAATCAATTAAATGATCAAGAAATACCTTGTATATATAACATAAATAAAAGTGAAATACAATCCTAAACCAATCTAGTTTTAGAGCATGCATTAACAAATCAAGATATTCTTATTACTTATTATTTTCAATGTGCTTTCAATTAAAATGTTGCTCTTTTGTTTTCTATTCCTTTGTTTTGTCGATTAACATTATCTTCGACTTACCATCAATCTGGTTAATCTCATCAAATCCATGACCTAATGTGCATTGAATTCATATGAATGAGTTTCAGACATTAGGCTACATTTTAACATATTTTATCTTCTTTTTTTCTTCTTGTTTATAGAAGATAAAATCCTAGATCTATACACTAATAGCCATAATTCAACCTAATCAGTCAATGAAGCACTAATGGCCTTGACTTTGCCAAAATGTAAAATTTATGTATTTACTTTATTCGTGTATTGGTTATCAAAGAATAACATTGTATTATATTTTCTTGTGATTGAATATTAGCCTGGCTTTTAGACAGTGAATGAGTATTAAAAATGAAAAAGATTAACACACTAACTATTTATAAAGATTTAGACTTAAAGAAATGAATAAGATTTGTTAGACAGAGTGTGCGCGTGTGATACCCTAGTCCATGTGGGGCACTAATAATTTGGCTTAAAAATTTTAACCTCATAATTTATGCTTGAAAGTTATTAAGACAACCTATACTTAGGCATTACAAATAAATGGTATCAAAGCAAATCTTGTGTGATCTCTGCATGAACTAAGACCGGATTACTTGGTTATTCATAGACAATATGGTCCAATTCTACAAGAGGCTTTGGATTAGATTGTCGCTTAATCTTTAAGACAATCCTTCGAGAGATATTCCTGTGTGAAGAATCGTGGGTTTTAGGAACGTCGTTATCCTAAGATCCCCATTCCTCTATCAAGTGGTATCAGAGCCCTGGAATCTTGAAAAATCATATTTCTATGTTTATCCCTTTTGAGTATATCTTTTTCTTTTATTCTCTAAATCAATTTGGATACACCTTTTGTTGTTAGGGTTTTTGTTTTTTCATTGTTCTTGTTGATATTCTTGAATTGTACCCTTATCAAGAAACATCGAAGTCAGTGTCTTTTATTTAGATTGTTATCTTCTTGTCAATTTTCTGCAATTTTCTAGTAGTAATTGCAGTGTTTCATTGCTATCCCTTGTCTAGGTCAATCAAAAGCATAAAAAAGGTGAGTCTTTTGGCTTGTTATTGTAGCTATTGTTGAGTTTGGTGTGATCATTATTTGCTTTGTTAAAAAGAAAAAGAGAGTCGTTGTTTAGTGAATATCTTCATGGTTGTGAGTGTGATTTGTTTGAAGTTGTGGGAAAAAAAAAAGATGGATGAATTGAGAAAAAAATGAGTGGTAAAAGGCTAAATTGGTGAGATCTTTACAAAAGCCACAAGTTGAGATTTCCTTGATCGACAATGGAATTTGATTGTAAACAATTTGTGCGAGAGTTCTCTGCAAGTATGAAGAACTCATATTCAAAGATGACTCGTGAGCAAAGGAATTAAGTCAAATGTCGATCTACACACACTCTTTCAAAGAAGATGGACATTGATGCTATTGCGACTGATTGCATGAGTATGATTGGTAGAACATTTGATTCCCTCCTTGCTGAAAAGGAGAGGAATCTTCTCAAAGGGAAGGAGCTTAAGAGAAAGAAGAAGTCACCACTAACAGAGGCAATTGAAATTGAGGCACCATCTTGGGAGTCCCCAGAGAAACGAGATGATAAGAAACCATCGGAGGTGGTTCATCAATTGGAAAAATCATGCGAAGCTGCAACACCATCTTTAGAGGAGGATTCTAGCTTTTATATTGAGAAGTCAATGGAGGATTATGTTGCTGCCATTGAGGATTCCACTCTTGAGATTGTGCCCTATTCTTTATCTACCTTGCGCGACGATTCAAGTACAAATTGTTTCCAAAATGGGGAGTTTGACACATGCCTGGTAGCCCCCAAACATATCATTCAAGTCTCAACGGCATTGATCATTTGTCCATGTAACTTGGAGCTCTTCAGAGGGTTCAAAACATGGCATTTAGACAATGGAAAGTACACTATAGCATCCACTCAAGGTGTAAAAGGTTGATGGTCAAGTGCGAGATCAAACTGTGGGGCAGAATCTTCAACGAACAAAACCAGAAGCCAACCACGGGCATAGGTTTGTGAACCATGCCCACGTCCCAAGGCAATCAACCCACGACTCGATTGCAGCTTGACATTCTGTTCGTATCCGTGAGCCGTACTGGTGCACAGATACCAGGCACTGATATTCTTCGAGTTCTTATAAATTTTACCATTTTTCAAGTTCTAGTTTAGTTTTTGAGTTGTATTTACTTTAAACTTTCTATATACATTCTTAGGATAATTATGACTATAAAGGGCTAACTATTTTAGGGCTTTTTTTTCATAAGTTGTTATGATGTTCGAAATCAATAAAATTGATTTTCTCTTTTTGAGAGTTTCATTAGTCTTGGTGATGAGAGCTATCTTTGGCCTTTTCAAAAGCGATTCTTCTAGGTTTATCTTATATCTTTGGTTTTTATCAACGTTGTTTGGTAAGGGTTTTGGGTTTTGTTTATTAATTCGGTTTCAATTAGTTTATTGATTAGGGTTGAGTTATTCATAGACAATATATTCCAATTCTATGGGAGGTTTTGGATTAGATTTTCGCCTGAATCTTCAAGACTATCCTTTGGGAGATATTCTTTTGTGAAGAATCGTGGGTTCTAGGAGCGTCGTCATCCTAAGATCCCCATTCTCTATCTGTATAGGTGGTTTAGCATGGAAATGTACCAAGTAATTAATAAATTGAAGAATTGTGAGCAGGTCTAAACTTTTCAACATACTTATGATAACTTAGAATGAAGATTTAACAAAAATATGTTCGTATTAGCATATAGCGAGTCAAATAAATCACATATAAGAAAAGTAAAGTGCATGTTTGTAATTTTTTTTGTGCATTACAATCAATAACACATTTAAAAAACTTTAATTCATAGCACTGAATTGTTAAATAGCATCATTGTTGATTTTAATAATCAAGGTACGTGGCATCATTAATGAAGTTACAAGCAAACACTTTTAATTTCATGCGTTATGCTTCAAGTAGGAATAAATACATATGAACTACAAAATGGTAAGCATGAGTAGAGAGATTTAAATGAGTCCAAAATTCCTTTTGCAAAAAGTTTTGCTAAGGTTCAAAAGCAACCTAAGAGGGGGGTGAATAAGGTTATCTAAGAATTGGGGGCAATTATGCTCAAATATTCACCCAATTTATTTCTAAGTGATTTTGCCTATATGAACAAAAAACTTAGCAACAACATTGATAAAGATAAGCAAATATAAAGTTTGAAACAATTTACAAAGAAAGGTAAAGAAAAAGATTAAAGATTACAACCAATGTTTATAGTGGTTCAGTACGAAAGTTGGTACTTATGTCTACTTTCAAGTTGAACAATTTAGAATTTAATCCACCAGTAACTTCTTCAATTGTTAGCAAAGCAAACCAACTTGTACATAAGAAATGATCACTCTTTCTTTCTTCTCCTATCTCTAATTCAGCCGAAGTCCTCACATTGGTCACATTAAACTCTACAAGACAAGTCAAGAGTTTACAGCACTCTTAACCCCTACACTATGCTACAATTGAATGAATCCACTCACCTAATAAAGAACTACACCTGAACCAACAATCTACCTGTTAAAGAACTACAAGCCCACCTCAAACAAGAGTATTATCTCCCAAAATAACTCTAAAAGTACTTTTAAACTTTGTAGGCAATTATTCTATATCAATCAGGGGTGACAAAAGTGCTGGAAATGGTCTCCAATAGTGAAATCGGTAATTCTATAACAACTAGCCGTTAGACAATAAATTTCACGATCCAAATGTCCATATCGCGTCCACATCCACGTTTACAACCTCATCAACAATCTTTCTATCCAATCTTCATTTTTGCCATTGCCAAGCATAGTGGACGTCCGCATGATACAAACATCCACATTCGTATGCGAGTATTCATTCCATTTTTCTTGCGGTTTCTTCCTCTTCTTGATTCGTTTTTTTTTTCCTCCAATCACTTTTACAGCAAGAATAGCTCAAATAAACCATTAGATTTCTTCATCATTATTTGTTAATCATAAAAACTAGATGAATTAGGACCATAAACACCTTCAATTTTCATATTAGTCATTGAATGAAAGTAATTACATAGAAACACAATTCAACATCCATTTCAAAAAAATTGAATTCTATATGGCATATTTTCTTATTTACTTCACATGATTCATATGGGCACAATAACTTTCATTTTTCAAGCACCAATCACATTCATTTTTTGCATTTTCCCATTTATAGACAAACAAGCTTTTCTAACTAAATTCTAAACGGTATAGTTTGATTGAACAAATTTCAAATAAACACGTCAAAATCAACATCTGCACATGTAACAAATTAATGCAATCCATAAATTAAAGATACATTGATAGTTCTTAAGCCTTGGTCCAACTACATAACTTTTTCTTTTTAATTACTTCCGTGGTCGTGCCTCGTGGCACGGCAGAACCCACGCTATTGAAATGGTTCGTCAGTAGAGATGTTCCCACAGGTGGCCCTTCTTCCAATGGTACTATAATTCCTACTCCTATCCCTTTTTCTTTGCCCCAGCGTGCTTAATTCCATGAAGACTTTTTTGGTCTTCAAGGCAAACAAGACCTGTGGCGAGTCCCAAGCGAGAACATATATGCCAAGAGCTTTTAGTTCACAGCACGTCTGTTCTCAAATATAGATGTCTTGTCAATGATGCACAGTAAGTAAAACCCTACTCTCAATCAGGAAAGCCAAGTAACCCAAAGAGTAGAGCAGATCCAAGGTGCCTATACTATCCTAAGTCTAAACCACTTCTCTCAGATGCGCTAGCTCTAGGCATCACAGTTTCTGTGATAATCTATGATAATATGAAATCGGACTTTGAATTAGATAGTGTTAGAGCTTTTAGAGAGTTTTTTAGTGGGACTTTAAAATAGAGACTTTCATTTCTTTGTCTTAGTTTTCATACGCAATCAAAAAAAGATTTTTTTTTATTTTAATAAATTAATGAAGTTATTAGTTGTCCTTAGTATTGAAACGGTATGTTGAAATACAACAGTTATGCCTCGAATTCCAAACGTGAGAAAGCAACAATGCCTGAATTCTGTAACGTGAACCATGAGTCAATCGGAACGACCTCACAGACTTCAATTCTTCATCGCGTGGGAAGAATTTTTAATAAACGTCCTCTTAACGTCTTCCTTAAAGACGTCTTACAGGGGTTGGTGGATGAGACAGACATTAAATAATTTCAAGACCATATTGTTCATTAACAAAGATATTTTGATTTTAAAAAGATTAAAAAAAAAAGTTGCCAAGTCCAAGTCTCGCGTCAACAATTCCACCAGTTTCCTTAGTCTACGAAAAGACAAAATGAAGACCGTCCTCTTCCAATAATTCTGGGACGGAAACAAAAATATCAGAGGTTAATTGGTCCATGTATCTTGATTCCTAGGAAATTAAGGATGCAGCTTCCGAGAAGATGCTTGAACTAGAGAACGTATTGAGCTTCTCCCTATAGATAGGCGAAGTAAATATTGTCTGAGACAAAAACTACAACAGCCTCAAAACATAATCAAAATTCACTCGGCGAGGTAAGATGATGGCCATGGCAGAAATGTGGGCTAGCTTAGGCTCAGCTATGGCTAGCATAATGTTTGTTTGGGCTATGTATCAAAACTATTTCCCCCCCGAACTTCGTGGCTACATCAGGACATATAGGGAGAAAGTTAGAAGCTTTATCTATCCTTATATCCAAATCATATTCCCCGAATACCAAGGTGATGGTTTTGAGCGCACTAGTAAAGCCTTTATGGCCATTGAGAGATACCTTGATAAGAACTCTACGAAGCAATCAAAGCGTCTCAGAGCCAACGTCGCCCAAGATTGCGAGCTGATAGTCCTGAGTATGCAGGACGCAGAGCAGGTCACTGATGATTATCAGGGAATCAAGCTTTGGTGGGCTTCCAGCAAACACACTCCTATCAGACAATCGATCTCATTCTATCCCAGAGAAGAGGAGAAGAGATACTTCAAGCTCACGTTCCACAAAAAGCATCGAGATATCATCACAAAGATGTATTTGAGACATGTCTTGGATCAGGGGAAAGCCATCACTGTAAGTCAAAGGCAGCGGAAGCTGTACACCAATAACAAGAGTGACGACAGGTTTAGTTACTACTACAAGAGGACAATGTGGAGCAGTGTTGTTTTTGAGCATCCATCTATATTTGATACTTTGGCCATGGAACCTGACAGGAAGCAAGAAATTATGGATGATCTCATCACTTTTAGCAAGGCCAAAGACTATTATGCAAAGATTGGCAAAGCATGGAAGCGTGGATATCTTCTTTATGGTCCTCCTGGAACCGGAAAGTCCTCGATGATTGCTGCCATGGCTAATTTTATGAACTATGATGTGTATGATCTTGAGTTGACTTCAGTTAAGGATAACACTGAATTGAGGATTGCTGATTGATACGTCAAGCAAAGCTGTTATTGTCATAGAAGATATTGATTGTTCCCTTGACCTCACGGGACAGAGGGAGAAGAAAAAGAAGAAAGATGTGGAAGAGAAGGAAGGAAAAGATCCGGTCGAAAAGCAGAAGAAAGAAATGGAGGACAAGAAGAGCAGTCAGGTCACTCTTTCCGGGCTCTTGAACTTTATTGATGGGCTGTGGTCAGCTTGTGGGAGTGAAAGGCTTATTGTTTTTACAACTAATTTTGTTGAAAAACTTGATCCTGCTCTCATTCGAAGAGGGAGGATGGATAAACACGTTGAACTATCATATTGTCGATTTGAAGCATTCAAGGTTCTGGCTAAGAATTATTTGGACATAGAATCCCACCATCTGTTTTCACAGATTGGACAGTTGTTGGAGGAAACCGATGTGACTCCGGCCGACGTTGCCGAAAATTTGATGCCAAAGGCTGCTGGAGAGGGTGCTGATATTTGTTTGGAGAGACTGATTAAAGCAATTGAGCAAGCCAAGGAAGATGCGAGGTTGAAAGCTGAAGAGGAAGCAAAACGAAAGGCTGAGGAAGAAGAAACACTGAGAGCCGAGAAAGAAGAGAAACAGAAACAGAAAGAAGACAATAGGGAGGAGAAGAGTTCATAAACCATGGCCAAAGAGGTGAAAGAAGACAATAGTGAGGAGAAGAGTTCAGAAACCTTGACCAAAGAGGTGAAAAAAAATGGCGAAATTGCATCTTGACATGGATCAGTGAAAAGCAATTGGAACGGAATGGTAACTGGATCACATCGATTTATCTTTGTAGCAATGTTTTGTTTTAAGTTTCCTTAAGCATTTGTACTGTTTGGTGTGTTGATTCTGGAGTGGTGATTTAAATAACTAAATGAATTAGCTTCTGATAATGACATAGACATGGGATTTCCCACTTCTCAGGGAAGAATAAAAATGTTCTCATATGTAAGATAAACATCCTGTTGAACGTTTTCTTTTAAAGTCTGTTAGTGACTTATCATCTGGTACGTAGAGATCTATATTGGAAACTTTAGCATGATCTGCAAGTATGTTGTTCTCTTGTATTAAAACTAAAAAAATCATCTCATTACAGCCTGTTTTTAACTTTCTTTAAGCATTTGGACTGTTGGGTGCTTTTGATTCCAATGTGATGATTTAAGTAACTCAAGAATTAGCTTCTAACAGTCAGATAGACATGGGGTTTCTCACTACTCATGGAAGAAAAAAACCCTTCTCAGGCATGATTCAAACAATATGAGTTTCACAAAATATTAAAGCAAATTAATACAAATATTTAAGCATGAGAATATAATAAAATTTATAAAATTAGAACCATCTCAGAAGTCAAGCAACCTTTGTTTAATGCATATTAAAGCAACTTAAGTTCAATACAATATTATAGTATAATAAAATTTACGTGTTAAGAACGATGATCAATAAAGATAAAACTTACAATTTTCTTTAATTTTTCGAATTCATTTACATGGATCGAAGACAATAGTTGTGCCCTTTTTTTCTCTTAACTGACTTCTAAAATATTCTAAAACACAAATGTAGACCAAGAATAATTGTTTAAATAATCAAAAATTAAAATTTAACTATAATAAAAGAAATTATAAAATAAAAGTTTTAAAAACTTGCCTCGGAATAATATAGTATTGAGAATTGTCGATACTTGAAAATTAAGAGTAATTTAGTCTTTGTATTTCTAGTTTCTTAATCATATTGAATATGAGACTATGAGTTAGTTTGTTATGGGACACTTGTGCAGAGAGAGGAGACAATGGATAATTATTAAATATGTTGAGGGGAATAATAATGGATGTAGTTTAATTAGGAATTTAAGAATTTTTATATACTATAGTTTGAAAAAGATGTGAGGCGAAATGCAAGGTAAAAAGACATCAGATTGTAATCCATGAGTACATATAATCTAATTGAGAATATAAAACTTGCAACCTGTCAACGAGATTGGCAGTTAGACACAGCTAACGTGACCCGGAAAAATGGAAATATCTTTCTAGGAGCAAAAGAAAAAAGAACTGTTTATTTATGTTAGGAGATGATGCAGCTTGTAAGAACATTCAAAGTCGATCGTTAAGTCAGGAATCATGATAGGTTAGTCACACTATTTAACAATGTATCGTAGAGCAAATTTTTGCAAAAAATCATGTGAATCAAAGTCGAGGTTAAGAATTCTTGAAAGTAGATTTATTGTAATGAAAAAATGATTGAAAAGTAAGTTTTATAGTCAAATTTTTATAGGACCTTCATATGGTGGAAAAATGTCCCGTTTTCAGATTGATTAGGAATTAGTCCAAACGCGATTCGACCCAGTCAACGCAGTGTTTGCTGAGTCTTTAAACCATAAGAATAAGGGAAACTCTTATTAAGCAAGTTTTTAAAAAAAAAAAAAAAAAACTCATTGAAACTTCCCCATCTAAAAGGTACAAATTGTGGGAAAAAAAATCGACGTCTGAAAAGTAGACATATCTTTCTAAGAACAAAAGAAAGAAGAATTTTTATTTATAGTAGGAAATGAAACAACTTCTAAAAACATTTAAAGTCGCTTTTCGGATCGCGATTCGTGATAAGTTAGTAACTGTATCACAATTGTCAAAGAGCAAATTGTGCCAAAAATCATAAGACTTAAGAATTCTTGCAAGCAAATCTATTGTAATGAAAAAATGATTGGAAAATAAGTCTCACAGTAAAATTTTTCAAGACTTTGAAGAATTCCTGCTTCAAAGTCTTCAGGTTTAAATTCAGTTGCTGTAAATGCTGCTGGGCCAGATGGTTTTCTAGGTGAACCTGCTGGAGGAAGAGGCGTTGCCGGAGGAAATTTACATTCAGATTATAATAATTCCACCAAAGACCTAAGAACAAGACCTGCTGATGGGAGGATAGAAAGAACAGAGAGTGCTTCTCTGAATTCTGATTTAGGATCCACACGAGTGAAAAATGGTTCATTAGTTAATGGCCAAGAAATTCAATTGTCTGTGTCATCTGTTGCTGTGCAATCTGGGACATCCAAGTCAACAGAAAATCTAAAACAAATAGATGAATCCACCAACAGGTCGTCCGAAGATACTGCTAAGATGTCTGCGAAGATGTCTGCTGAAACAGAGGTATGGCATGAAATTAATATAATTGCATTAATTATGCTCCTTGCTCACTGATGCAGCACTAGTAGCTTAGGTAAGGTTGTAGGCAGTTGTTAAAAGGCTTGGACTCACAAGATATAGGCAGAAAGTTTGCAGGAAAATAGCTGAATGAATTTTAGAATAAAATTTGATAGGAGACAGCTGGGAAATTAAGATTGAAAGTAAGAATGAATTAGGAATCCTAGGAATCACTCCTAGGCACCTTTAGGTATCACCCCCCAAGGCTAGATTGTATCACACAATTCTTAAAATAAGCTAACAAAAGCTGCTGGAAATTTTGTTGACTGAAATCTGATTTCTCTTGTAGGAGAAACACAGGAAAAAAAAAAACATTGAAACATCTCCACATAAAAGGTATAAATTGTTGGGAAAAAAAAAAAGCATGTCCGAAAAACAGACATATCTTCCAAGGATCAAAAGAAAAAAATAATTGTTTATTTCTAGTAGGAAATGATGCAACTTTTAAAAACATTCAAAGTCGATTTATAGGTCACGAGTCGTGATAATTTAGTAACTATTTCACAATTATCGGAGAGCAAATTTTGGCAAAAATTATGGGATTTAAGAATTCTCGCAAGCAAATTTATTGTAATAAAAAAAAGATTGGAAAATAAGTCTTACAATCAAATTTCCACAGACATTCACATAGTGGAAAAATGTTTCCTTTTCACATCAATAGGAATTGGTCCAAATGCAATTGGACTGAGTTAACTTAGTATTTGCTAAGTTTTTAAAGCATAAGAACAAGATAACCTCTTATTAAGTAAATTTATGAAAAAAAAAATCATTGAAACTTCTCCACATAAAAAGTATAAATTGTGAAAAAAAAAATCAATGTGCGAAAAACAGACATATCTTTCTAGGAGCAAAAGAAAAAAAATAATGGTTTATTTATAGTAGGAAATGATGCAGCTTCTAAAAACATTCAAAGTCGATTTTTAAGTCACGAGTCATGATAAGTTAGTAACTGTTTCACAATTATCGAAAAGCAAATTTTGGCAAAAATCATGGGACTTAAAATTCTGGCAAGCAAATTTATTGTTATGAAAAATGATTGGAAAATAAGTCTTACAATCAAATTTTTCTAGACGTTCATACAGTGGAAAAATGCCACCTTTTCACGTCGATATGGATTGGTCCAAACGCAATTAGACCAAGTCAACCTAGTATTTGCTAAGTCTTTAAACCATAAGAACGGAAAATTCTTGTATGGACTAGGTTCACGGGTTGGGCCATGGATCCTGTGGTCTAGAAAAAGTCATTTCATATGTGGCCCACACGAGGCTTACACTATGACCCACCTAATTGATGAAAGTGACTTTTTCTATATTACAGGGTCCACGATCCTATCCGTGGACCCAGTCCATGCAAGTATTATCCATAAGAATAAGAGAATCTCTTATTAAGCAAATTATAAAAAAAATCATTGAAACTTCTCCACATAAAAGGTAAAAATTGTGAAACAAAAATATCAATGTTTGGAAAATAGGAATATCTTTCTAGGAGCAAATGAAAAAAGATTTTTTTATTTATATTAGGAAATGATGCAGCTTTTGAAAACATTTAAAGTCGATTTTTATTCACAAGTCGTGATAAATTAGCAACTGTTTCACAATTATTGGAGAGCAAAGTTTGGCAAAAACCATGAGACTTAAGAATTCTAACAATCAGATTTATTGTAATAAAAAAATGACTGGAAAATAAGTCTTACTATCAAATTTCCACCGACATTCACATAGTGGAAACAGGTCTTCTTTTCACATCGATAGGTATTGGTCCAAATACAATTCGACTAAGTTAACTTAGTATTTGTTAAGTCTTTAAACCATAGGAACAAGATACCCCCTTATCAAGCAAATTTATAAAAAAATCATTGAACCTTCTCCACATAAAAAGTATAAATTGTGAAAAAAAGATCAATGTGCGGAAAATTGACACATCTTTCTAGGAGCAAAAAAAAAGAATTGTTTATTTATAATAGGAAATGATGCAACTTCTAAAAACATTCAAAGTCGAATTTTAAGTCAAAAGTCATGATACGTTAATAACTGTTTCACAATTATCGAAGAGCAAATTTTGGCAAAAATCATGGGGCTTAAAAATTCTGGCAAGCAGATTTACTGTGATGAAAAAATGATTGGAAAATAAGTCTTATAGTCAAATTTCTCTAAACGTTCAAACAGTGGAAAATTGTCTCCTTTTCACATCCATAGGGAATGGTCCAAATGCAATTGGACCAAGTCAACTTAATATTTGCGAAGTCTTTAGACCATAAGAACAAGAGAATTATTAAGCAAATATATTAAAAAAATCATTGAAACTTCTCTGCATAAAAGGTAAAAATTATGAAAAAAAAAAATCAATGTCTGGAAAACAGGCATATCTTTCTAGGAGCAAAAGAAAAAAGAACTGTTTATTTATAGTAGGAAATAATAGGGCTTCTGAAAACATTCAAAGTCAACTTCTACGTTACAAGTTGTGATAAATTAGTAAATGTTTTCACAATCATCAGAGAGTAAATTTTGGCAAAAATTTTGAGACTTAAGAATTCTGGCAAGCAGATTTATTGTAATAACAATATTGAAAAATAAGTCTTACAATAAAATTTCCATAGACGTTCACATATTGGAAAAAGGTCTCCTTTCCACATCGATAGGGATTGATCCAAATACAATTCAACTAAGTTAACTTAGTATTTGCTAAGTCTTTAAACCATAAGAACAAGATAACCTCTTATTAAGCAAATTTATTAAAAAAAAATATTGAAACTTCTCCACATAAAAAGTATAAATTGTGAAAAAAGATCAATGTGATGAAAATGGACACATCTTTCTAGGAGCAAAAAAAAGAATTGTCTATTTATAGTAGGAAATGATGCAGCTTCTAAAAATATTCAAAGTCGATTTTTAAGTCACAAGTCATGATAGGTTAGTAACTATTTCACAATTATCGAAGAGCAAATTTTGGCAAAAATATCATAAGACTTAAAAATTCTGGCAAGCAGATATATTGTAATGAAAAAATGATTGAAAAATAAGTCTTATTGTCAAATTTCCACAGACATTCATAGAGTGGAAAAATGTCTTCTTTTCACATCGATAGGGATTGGTCCAAATGCAATTTGACCAATTCAACTTAGTGTTTGCTGAGTTTTTAAACCATAAGAACAAGATAAGCTCTTATTAAGCAAATTATAAAAAAAAAATCATAGAAACTTCACCACATAAAAGGTATAAATTGTGGAAAAAAAAATCAATGTGCAGAAAACAGACATCTTTTTCGGAGCAAAAGAAAAAATAATTGTATATTTATAGTAGGGAATGATGCAGTTTTTGAAAATTTTAAAAGTCGACTTTTAGGTCACGAGTCGGGATAAATTAGTAACTATTTCACAATTATCGAACAGCAAATTTTGGCAAAATCATGGGATTTAAGAACTCTTGCAGGCAGATTTATTGTAATGAAAAAAAGATTGGAAAATAAGTCTTACAATCAAATTTCCACAAGCATTCACAAAGTGGAAAAATGTTCCTTTTTACATTGATAGGGATTGGTCCAAATGTAATTAGACCAAGTCAACCTAATATTTTCTGAGTCTTTAAACTATTAGAATAAGAGAACCACTTATTAAGCAAATTTATAAATAAATAAATAAAAAAGAAACCTTGAAACTTCTACACATCAAAGGTATAAATTGTGAAAAAAAAATCAATGTCTGGAAAAAAGACATATCCTTCTAGGAGCAAAAGAAATTGAATTGTTTATTTATAGTAGGAAATGACGTAGCTTTTGAAAACATTCAAACTCGATTTTTAGGTCATGAGTCGTGATAGATTAGTAATTGTTTTGCAATTATCGGTAACCAAATTTTGGCAAAAATCATGGGACTTAAGAATTTTGGCAAGCAGATTTATTGTAATGAAAAAATGATTGGAAAATAGGACTTACAACCGAATTATATATTTATAGGGTATAGGGATATGATAAGGAAAAATAACATGCAAATGAAAGAAAGTCCTAAAAATAGAAAAATGCATGTGAGTGAAATGGAATGCATACAAGGGATGAGATTAATGCAAAAAGAGCCTAAGGGTCAAGCTTTGGACTAACTCATCTCTACAACTCCTCACTAGCATTTGACTAGCGAGGGAAAACAATAATGAACCACAACTAGAGTTGGACTAGTGTGGCGACTGATTGTGAGGTTTAGGTACTATCAAAATTAAGCAAAATTCACACAAACAAGTAATAAAATTTATAACCTAATACCCCTTTCCGCAAGTGCACGGGTCAATTGTAGTAGGGGAAGTATTAGGGTCGATCCCACGAGGAAATAAGAATTTGCAAGTACCAAAGCTACTAACTTACTCTATTATCTAGACAATACATCAAATATGTGGTGTGCAAAATAAGAAAATTCAACTACTTGAAGTAAATCAAATGGAAGAAATTCACAAACACAAGTAATAGGGTTGAGAATCCACTAATTGTCATTAACACGATTGAATGAATTAACACCTTGCTATGTTAATCTTGTCTTGCTTAGAATTGCAATTCCATATGAAATCAAGACTTGTTTTCACAATGAATTGATAGAGTTCAAATATTTCCATGATGAACCCTTGTGAAATGCATGAATTGTGGTATTAAACAACCTCAATCCACCTACTTGTACAACTATTTGCATGTGTACAACATAAGTTGCATCTACCATTTTCCAATGTTATAAGCATTTCTTAATATCAAATAACATCTAAATGATTTGCAACAGTTGATCAAGCTACTACAAATGTTAAACCTTGATAGATGAATAAGCAAATACAAGTTATAGCAAGTATAATAACATTCAAATCATATAATTAGCTTCATCTTACCCTAAGACAAGTATTTAGTTTAGCATGGAATTCAAAACTTGAAAGTATAAGAATTCAAAGAAGTAATTCATAACAAGTAAAGAAATAAAGAGAAAGAGATAGAAATTCTCATTTCAATGGCTCCAATCCTTCATTTCTTCCTTGAATATGATGTAGTACAAGTGAATTCTCCAAGAGTTTTATTACAAGTATCGAAATTTTCTATAAAACTACAAAGAAAACTAGTAAACTAACTACTTGGGAGTGCTCCTCCCTTCAAGACTTGTTCTAAATGTCCTGCAAGAGCTCCTTATTTATAGACAAATTCACCTTAATCATCTCACCAACTTGCATGGCAAATTGCATGACAAGTTATCTTTAAATCACAAAAAGATTTCTCTTGAATTTTGCAATGTTTCCTTAGGTGGTGCAGGTGCAAAGAATCTTCAAAAACTCATCAAAAAGGGCTGGAAGATAAGCTGCAAGTTGAAAGTGTCATTTTCTGGCCGACATGCATGATACGCGCTTGTCGATACTCGTCTGGTTAGCCGCGTATTGCTCCTAGAAGAAGTCAGAATCAGCTTTTTCTCGAAACACAAAAGTTGTATCCCTTTGAATTAGATTTCCAAAACCCCAAGAATCAGATCATTTGGAGTTCTTGATGCAAAGATATGGCCAAAATACTGAGACGTGATTGAGAGAGTTTTATTCTTCAATAATTTGGATTTTTGGCTATGAAGATGTAAGAACTGGATTTTGATGTCTTCATAAGAATTGTAGATTATCCTCTTAGCTTTAAAATGCCACAAGAATCATCTTAATCCAACATTTTTAGCTCAAGTTATTTCCAAAATACAAAAATGTGTCGCTGTTACCGACGTCTAGTTTTGTCCAATTCTTCACTTCCATTGCTTCTTTGCACTTCTCTTGTGCTTGTTATACCTCTTGTGACCTTGAGATCTTGTTGTGATGTTGATCCTTTAATTCCATGGTGAATTTGTTGATGAGAATTTCTCGAAAGTTGAGCAAACCACTCCTCCAAGTTTGAATGTAAAAGTTGTTCTATTGAAATTCAAAATCCAATCATCCTTGAATCCGCTAAGAATGAGATAACCTTGGCTCCAATTTATCCAAATTGTGATTGAATGTATAAAACCTGAAAGATTGTCCAAAGATTGTGCATTAATTTTCTCAAAATATAAATTTTGCTTCAAAACTATAAAAATCGGGTAAAAATCTTAAATTTTGGAAAATATTTCAAATGGAAGGAACGTAGTGAAAATGGGTCATTTTCATATCAAAATACTAAAAACATACTAAAAACACATATAAAATGCTATGCTAAATTAGGTAAAATTATCACTTATCAGCGACGATACACATATATCATAATAAATTAAATAGAGGCATATACTATGCAGTAAGCACATAGGAACAGATATGAGCACATAGGAGCATGTAAGAACACATAAATAGAATATCTAAATGACAAATCCTAAGGAAAGCAAGTAAAACATGTAAGCACATAACACAAAAACATAATATTCTAGATGCAAAGTCTTAAGGAAAGCAAGTAAAACACATGAGCACATAAGCACATAGCATACAAAAGCCCTAACTATCATATTGGGAAAGCCGAATTACAATCTAGAAGGGGAAAGAGGTAAGAAAATTGCCTATCTAACCTATATATTACATTTCCTATCTAAAATATAAAAATTTTGTTAAATAAATGAAAAATATAACCTAGTATTGAGGCCTTAATTGAATAAAAAGGAAAAGTTTTTGGGCAAAAAAAATTTTCCAAAGTTTTGAGGGTAAAAATGCAAATATTAGAAAACTTAGAGGCAAAAATTATAAATTTCAGCAAAGTTAAGTGATAAAATTAAAAAGTATAGCAAGTTCAAGGATAAAATTATGAATTGTGGCATGAGTGGGGGGTTAAAATGTAATTTCAGTTAGCCTAGGAAGTAAAAATCAAATTTTTGGCAACAATGAGGACCAAAAAAGAATTTTCAGCTACTTAGGGGAACTAAATGAAATCCAGCAACTAGGAAGGGGTCAAAATCAAATTTTCAGCAACATTTAAGGACCAAAAAATGAATTTCCAGCAACTATGAAAGACCAAACTATAATTTCTAACAACATTGAGTAAAAAATTCAATTTCAGCAAGCTTAGAAGGCAAAATGCAATTTCTAGCAATATTCAAGAGTAAAAATATAATTTCAGCAAACAAATAGGACCAATTTGCAATTTTCAGCAATATTCAAATGCGGAAATGTAAATCCTGTAAGATTGGTGCTAAATTGAAATTAATAGGACTTAAATGAAGAGAAATTAAGTTTTAGGGTCAATCTACAAATATTAAAGACTTAAGTGCAACAATTGAAAATAACCAGAGGCATAATTATAAGCCAACCAGAATCCTAGGGGCTAAAACAAAAATATTCTGATAACAAAATAATTAAAAAAATATAACAAACCAAAACGACGTAGTTTCAAGTGAAACTATGTCAAAACGACATAGTTTCAAGTGAAACTACGTCTGAGACTTCTTTTTTTTAATTAAAAGAAGAGAAGTTTGTCAAATTGGTCCCTTACATTATCACAAAAAAAAAAATTTCAGTCCTTAATATTTAAAATTAGTCAAATCAGTCCCTCACATATCAAAAGTGTATTTCGATTGGTCCCGATGATCATTTTTGCTTAATTTTCCGACAGCATTAGGAGCAAAACTAGAAACTTACCCATTTTCCATTGCCGGAAAAATGAGCAAAAATTATCAATGGGACTACTCGAAATATACTTTTGATATGTTGGGGACTAATTTAGTTGATTTTAAATATTAAGAACTAAAAAAACTTTTATGATAATGTGAGGACCAGTTTGACAAATTTCTTTTAAAAGAACGAAAAAAAAAAGAGCAATGTTGTTTTTGAGCATCCATCTACATTTGATACCTTGGCCAAGGAACCTAACAAGTAGCAAGAAATTATCGATGATCTCATCACTTTTAGCAAGGATAAAGACTATTATGCAAAGATTGGCAAAGCATGGAAGCGCGGATATCTCCTTTATGGTCCTCCAGGAACTGGTAAGTCCTCGATGATTGCTGCCATGGCTAATTTTATGAACTATGATGTGTACGATCTTGAGTTGACTTCTGCTAAGGATAACACTGAATTGAGGAAATTGCTGCTTGATACGTCGAGCAAAGCTGTTATTGTCATAGAAAATATTGATTGTTCCCTTGATCTCACGGGGCACAGGGTGAAGAAAAAGGAGAAAAATGAGAAAGAGAAGGAAGGAAAAGGACCAGTCAAAAAGAAGAAAGAAATGAAGGAAGAGAAGAGCAGTCAGGTCACTCTTTCAGGACTCTTGAACTTTATTGATGGGCTGTGGTCAGCTTGTGGGGGCGAAAGGCTTATTGTTTTCACAACTAATTTTGTTGAAAAAATTGATCCTGCTCTCATTCGAAAAGGGAGGATGGATAAACACATTGAACTATCATATTGTCGATTTAAAGCATTCAAGGTTCTGGCTAAGAAGTATTTGGACATAGAATCCCACCATCTAGTTTCACAGATTGGACACTCGCTGGAGGAAACCAATGTTGCTCCAGCCGATGTTGCTGAAAATTTGATGCCAAAGGCTGCTGGGGTGCTGATATTTGTTTGGACAGACTGATTAAAGCAATTGAGCAAGCCAAGGAAGATGCGAGGTTGAAAGCTGAAGGGGAAGCAACAGGAAAGGCAGAGGAAGAAGAAAAACTGAGAGCTGAGAAAGAAGAGAGGGAAACCAAAAGAAGACAAAAGTTAGGAGAAGACTTCAAAAACCTTGACCAGAGAGGAGAAAGAAAACAACAGTGAGGAGAAGAGTTCAGAAACCTTGACCAAAGAGGTGAAAGAAAATGGAGAAATTGCTTCTTGATATGGATCGGTGAAATGCAGTCAAGTAAAATGGTAATTGGACCTCATCGGTTTATTTTTATTGCTATATTTTGTCTTAACTTTCCTCAAGCATTTGTACTGTTTGGTGTGTTGATTCTAGAGTGATGATTTAACTAACTAATGAATTAGCTTCTGATAATTACGTAGACATGGGATTTTCTCACTTGTGTGGGAAGAATAAAAATGTTATCATATGTTGACAAATATCCTATTGAACATTTTCTTTTAAAGTCTGTCCGTTAGGGATTTGGGGCATCACAAGTTTTATTTGCCACATGTTGATAGCCATGATTTATTGTGGTAAAATAAATGGATAAGATGTTGTCACATAGACAAAATTTGAATTGAAAAAATGCTAAAAACGAGATGGTTTTGGAGGAAAATTTGGTTATATCAAAATGCCGAAGAGTTACATCAAAAAGTTAAGGAATTATATGGCCTCCAACTTATGGAAAATAGCCAAAGGCCAAATTGTGAGGCCCCATACCCGTTAGTCACTTATTCTAATCCTTTGGTGGATATCTATATTGGCAACTTTAACATGACTTGCAAGTGTGTTGCTTTCTTGTATTTCCACTTGTTTAGTTGGGTATTTCTCAGAAATATATTTTTTAAAAATTTTAAATATGTTTTTCAATTAACTTTTTATCTCAAAAAGATAATTATTAACAAGAATATTTAAAACTGTTATAATAATATTTCTTAAAAAATGCCTCACAAAATAATCATCGTGCCAGCATGATTTATTTTTTATTGGAATGAAAATTATTTGATTGGAAATGTGGGCTAGCTTAGGCTCAGCTATGGCTAGCATAATATTTGTTTGGGCTATATAACAAAACTATTTCCCGGTTTAAAAAATTACTCCTACTTTTTAGTTAAAAACAGGGTTTTAACCAGAGGAGCTTATCTCTTTTCCTCATTCTGTTTATCATCTTCCTTTGATATCTTATCAGACTACTTATCTTCCATAGATTCTCTATAACAACAGTTCCTTATCTAGTGGTAGAACAAAACATATTAATTTTTACCATATCTTCTGTTCTTTCTCTTTCCTATCTCTATTGGTTATCAGCTTTTCAGTAACTGTTTATCCAGCTTTTCAGCTCTAAACACTATAAGCCGTGTCATGGATATCTTATGTAGATTTAATGAGAGCTACTGGTCAGATGAGGGTTCAGAATCTCATTTGGGGAATGAATTTGCAGAAGAAGATAGAGACTTCTCTACTGCATATCAAAATTGGCCGGGGAACTATTATCCTGTCCGACGAGGCTCTGATTATCTCTTTTCACAAAACAACATCTCAGCAGGTGAAGCTCGATATCAAAATTGCGTTGTAGTTTATCTATTAGATTATCGCACTTTCTCCTATAATAGAGTTCAGTAGTATATCCATTCCAACTGGGGAGACCGTGCTTGGTTAGTTGGGTGTGAGTATAAGTTCTATATCATCAGGTTTAACTCTCAAGCGGAAATGTTGGCAGTCCTGGAAAATGGGCCTTTCTCAATAGATGGGGCTCATATGCTATTGAATCGATGGCAACCTGGGATGATTTTTCATAATATTGTGGCAACGTCGGCGTTAATTTGGGTTAGAATAGGGGTTGTCCCGCTAGTGAGAGTCAATCCACAAACGGCTGGAATTTTGCATCTATAGCTAGTGAGCTGGTTTAGGTTAAAACTAGTTTGTATGATGCCAGAAACCTCTCTTATATTAGAGCTAGAATCTAGATTCGTATTCGAACTCCATTAGTAGCGAGGTTCTATCTAACTCTCCAAAATGGTAGCAAAAGATGGGTTTCTTTTGAATACGAACGTATCCACAAAATCTATAAGAAATGTGGCATTATTGGCCATACATTATCTTTGTGCAGGTATCTGGAAGAAGATGAAGCATTAGAAATGCTTCTGACGGAACATTTTCAGGAACATGCTCACTCATTAGGCCTGCCGTTACATTGGGACGTTAGTCGAGAGTTATTCTACAAATCTATCAGGGCTCATCACAATTGTGATCACTTAAGAAGTACATCAATCAGAGGTTAATCTACAATCTGATTCTCCTACTTTCCTTGGAGAAAACATGCCCCAGGTTGTGGTTAAGACAACTTCACATAGTCAAGAACACATTGAAGAGCAGGATGATGAGGAACCAGATTTTTTAATTGACGAAGAGGACCTGCCAATGGAAGACAATTTAAATGTGGAAGAGGAAAATAAGCCCCATGTTCCCATGCAAGTAATTCAAATGGGCACAGGTGAAATAGAGCAACAGCAATATACAATAGTTCATGGTCAACTACAAGCGGTTGTTCCGCTGCTGGTTGGTACTGTTCCGGAGTGGTTAACTCGTGATTTCATCACTAATGGTACAGTATTTTTGGATGAGCAAATTCCATCACATTCGTAATTCTTGGGCAGCACAACATCTGAATTCTTTGACTTCCAGCTCACCCTTCGCGTGCAAGATTCAAACGGCAGAGTTGAGGTGTCAGTTATTTCTGATGAAGTAGGCTTTAACAATATGTCGGCATCATTGGTAGGAACAGGTTTTCTTCAAAGCTTTCGCTTGGGAAGAAATCAGATAGTTAGTAAAGAACCTGGTTGGCTAAAAAAAATCTGGTTGGCTTTTGTCTAGAGTTGGGCCTAGTTTTTGCATTGCAGACTGGAGTTTACTTGATGTGGAATATTCTTCGGACTTGGATCTAACTCACCAAGCCTTGGGCCCAACAGACAACAGTATGATCTCTTCAAGGCCTCGTGGAATCTCACTTCGGGATTTTCTTCATTGGGCTTGTAGTAATTTTGGTCTGCATGCGGACGGCTCCCAACAACCAAGTAATGCTTTCTCCACCTGGGCCTCAAGTGTTTGTATTTTGCAGAGTCCTTTTGATGCAGATCCTGTTTCCCGTCTTCTTCGTCTACTGGAAGCTTTTTCTACAGCTGTATCACTCCATTTGAAACAGCCTCATCTCAATCACTTGGGCATTCAAGCATCTGCTGGCAGCTATTTAGAACACAATCTTCTATCTGGAATTACAAATAGAGGGATCTCAATCATGGAAATAGATGAATCTGATATATTACCACAAAAAAGACAAGCAGATTATGATTTACTGCCTTTAAAAAAATTTCGTAAATTCCTGCATTTTCACAAGAATTTCAAGAGGAAATGGACTGACTCTGTCGACTTCTCATACTCGGCTTCTGACAGTTCCAGCTCTGATGATGATGATGATATAAGCTTGTCTAGTTGATCAAAACAAGACTTGGATTCACTCATACATAGGAAAGCTGTAAGCTGGGGAGGGAAAAAAGGTGGAGTTCTATCTTCTGGAATGCCACGGAAATTGAAAAGGAATTTAATGCGGCATATTGATATTATGTCTTTTAGGAAAAGGAAGCTGTCGACCGAAGTAGGTATTTCCTCAGGCACATCACAGAGTGAACTGCTCTTGACTTTGCAGCTCGATGATGACGATGAACATGAATCAAAATTACTTGATGCGTCTTTTCTTGCTACAAAATTTGCTGAGATTGTCAACCTTTGTATGTCATCTGCGGTTTTCAGGGGATTGACCCAAATCAATCCCCTCAGAAACAATGAGGACTTTATGTCTTGGGACTTAGTAGCGCCAGTAGGTCAAGCAGGCGGTTTATATGTAGCTTGGTCTGATTTTGTGTCTTTATCTGTACTAAAAAAGTCACAAAATTTCTTTTGTCTCCATGTAACAGAGAGGAACGATTTCTCCTGGTGTTCGTTTTTGGTTTATGGTCATCCTGTGCTAAAACATAGAACCAATGTCTCGGACTCCATCGCAAGTAAATTTACACTACGTCGAATGCCAGCATTTATAGCAGGAGACTTAAATTAGGCAATCTATCCGAATGATAAATTTTCCAACAAAACAAACTCTATTCCGGGGTCAGAACAATTTCGTTCTCTAATTAAAAATTTGGGTCTCACTGAGCTGGAACATTTAGACAACTGGTTTACCTAGACAAACAATCGTAAATACTCAGAGGCAGTTTTTGAAAGATTGAATAGAGCTTTTGCGAACAAGTTATGGTTATCTCATTTTCCAAAATCCAAGATAAGGAATCTACCTATTATGCGTTCGGATCATGGACCTATGCTAGTGGATACAATTTTTTCCTTTCCCAAAAGGAAATGTTATTCGAATTTTGAATCTTGTTGGACTTCAGACTTGGCTTGTGCAGAAATAATTGCAAAGGAATGGAATTCTCTTCAAACAGGGCCAACTGGACTCAAATTCTATTATTGGTTTTTTGCACATTTTGATGGCTCACTTGGAAAACTGGAATAAACGAGTTTATGGGAATATTGACAAAAAATTAAGAATATTGGCAAACATTTGGAGATTTTGCAGCAATCAATGTCTAGTCCTAAGTTTCATCAAGTGGTCAAGTGGAGGTTACTTTACGAAGTCACCTAGATTATCTACATCAATGTCAAGAGGATTTTTGGAAACAACGTTTTAAAGTTGCATGGCTCACAAAAGGAGATACCAATACCAAGTTCTTTCATTCATGGGCTTCTAGAAATCAGGCTTGCAGTTATATTTTCCATCTACAGATGGATGAATGAGTTTGGCATACAGAACAAGAAGATATTCTAAATTATGCATCAAATTATTTTAAGGAGTTATATACAAACAATCATCTGCATGAGAATGATGTGAATATAAGTGATGAGCAAAAGGTTTTTTTAGATCATCTGGATGTTCAATTAACAGCTACTCAACAGATTGATCTACATAAGATGTTTACCAAGGAGGAGGTCCAAGAAGCTATCTTTATGATGGGAAAATGAAAATCCCCAGGTCCTGATGGGTTCTCGGCAGGGTTTTATCAAGAATATTGGAACATTGTGGGAAGATCAATCAAGAAGTGGTCTTACAATGTTTGAACAACAATATGTCTCTTCCATCAATGAATGCAACAAACGTTGTCCTTATTCCCAAAATAAATAACCCTACTCGGATTTCTCATTTTTGGCCTATTAGTTCGTGTACTGTTGTTTACAAGATTGTCAGTAAGGCCATTGCAAATAGACTAAAGAAAGTGGTGCATCTGATATCTCTATATCAAAATGCTTTTATCTCAGATAGATCGGTTTTTGATAATATCTTCATTGTGCATGAGTTAATGGAGTATATTCGGAAAGGAAAACGGGAAAGATATCCTTTGAGGTATTAAAGCTTGACATGAGTAAAGCATTTGATAGGGTATCGTGGAATTTTCTTCTCCAAGTATTGGTCAATATAGGTTTTTCAGAGCAATAGACTTCTTTGATTCGGAACTGTCTTTCCACCGCAACTATGGCTAAATCAATTAATGGTACTCTTACTCCGCATTTTCAAATCCAAAGGGGATTAAGACAAGGATGTCCACTCTGACTGTATCTTTTTATTCATTGTCAATAAGTGCTATCTTCTGTGTTGAATAATCTAAATTCATTGAAGATTTGTAAGGGTATAGCTATATCAAGAGGAGGTTCGAAGATTTCACATTTAATGTTCGCAGATGATTGTATGCTTTTTATGGAAGCTACTTCTACGACTGCTCAGGCTCTATCAAATTCTCTTAAAGCTTATACTTATCTATCAGGTCAGCAGATTAACTCAACTAAATATGTTTTGGTTTTTAGCCCAAATACAGACCCCTCTCTGCAGGAAAATATAGCGTTAGTTCTAGGTTTAAATATCTCAAACAAGCTAGGGAAATACTTAGGACTTGATCTGAATTTTTCTCAACCCAAGAAAATTATCTTTCGACAAATCCTGAATAAATTTTCGTGGAAAATATCTAATTATAAGACTTCGAATCTTTCTATTGTGGGTCGAGTTACTTTGGCCAAGCATGCTTTATCATCAGTCTCTCAGTATACCCTAGGAGTTTTTAAATTGCCGAAATCCATAGCTATGGGTATAGATAGACAAATAACAAGATTTATTTGGAGGGGTGACTAAGAGGGTGGAGGATTACATTGGAAATCCTGGGATTCAATCTGTCATTCAAAATTCTTAGGTGGTTTTGGTCTTCGATCAACACATGCCCTAAATTAATCTTATTTGGATAAAATTGCGTGGAAAATTCATTATGAACCAAATTCTCTATTAGGGAAATTTTCCCAGCACAAATACTGCAAAAAATATTCTTCTTTGCTAACTAAACCTTCTAATGTATCTTCTTAGGGATGGAGAAGTATTCCTTAGGGCCGGGATCTTTTAAAGCATGGACTAAAGTGGAATATGGAAAATGACGAAAAGATTAAAATAGTGGATGATTGGATTCTGGGGATAGCCAATCCTATTTAGTATAATATGACTATCCCCTTTTCTCACCCTCACCGTTAAAGATTTGTATGACTCGTCTCGTAAATGGAGGAAGCCTCTGATCTTTGTACTGTATCCTCCTCATATAGTGAAGACTATTACTTTGATTCACATCCCTATCTATAATCAAATTGATAAGCAGGTTTGGACTTTCGAAGCAAATGGGAAATATTCCATTAAGACAGCATATCATTTGGCTTTGAAACTTCATACATTGCATAAGCCAATGATTAGTAATTACTCTTTTGCCTAATGAACCTTCTACAGTTTTCGAAAAAATATGGCAACTAAAATTACCTTCAAAGTTATAATTTTTCTTTGGGAGACTCACGCACAATATCTGTCCTACTATGTCTTCATTATTTAAGAGGGGGATAGTACAATTGCCTATATGCCCTCGATATGGTATGGAGGAGGAAACAACTGAACACTTGTTTTTTTTATGCAAATTATCCAAGATCAAATGGAGGCTTTCTCAATTGGGATTAGACTTTGATGTTGGAGTGAATTCTGTACATGGGCTAAAAAATGGTTTGAAAATGTGCCACATCCTGACATCATTATACATTCAATTGTTATTTTTTGGCATATTTGGTTAGCCCAAAATGATTACTTATGGAATTCCAAAGATTTTAACCCGATAACGATAATAAGTAGAGCACAAAGCTATTTTTCTAATATTATGACTTCATTTGGACTTTCAACGGGCAACGAAAACATTGACCTAGGGATCTACTCAAGTTCATCCTCTTCCTATGATTTGATTCACCGCTGTGATATTGGCCTTTCTGCCTTGCCTCTAGTTCCTGCAACAATCATCTTTTCTTTTGATGGCTCTTACAATATGAAGACAGGTAAATCAGAATTGTTTGCAATAATTATGAAGGCACCCAACTTTTTACCAAATCTATCCAAATAGACTCCTCTTCGGCTTTGCAAAGTGAGACCATGGCTTGCCTTCAGAGTATTTTGATAGCCGTGCAACAAGGTTTTCAAAGTGTTATATTGCAAACGGACAGTCTACTTTTGGTTCAATGCCTTAAATATAAACAAAATATTCCTTTTGCTCTGGAAATGTTATTTGTCGATATTTCTATAATAGTTAGTTATTTAACGTCTTGTGTGAATATGAAGTAGATAGGTCTAAAATTCAACATGCTCACAATCTTGCTATTTCTAAAACTTCTTTGTAATAGGCACTTGTTTTATATTATATATGCCATGGTTTGGTTTCAAAAAAAAAAAAACTATTTCCCCCACAAATTTTGCACCCACCTCAAGAAATATTGGGAGAAAATTAGAAGCTTTATCCATCCTTGTATCCAAATCATATTCTCTGAATACCAGGGTGATGGTTTTGAGAGCAGTAAAGCCTTTATGGCCATTGAGAGATACCTTGATAAGAAGTCTACAAAGCAAGCAAAGTGTCTCAGAGCCAATGTTGTCCATAATTGTGAGCTGATAACCCTGAGTATGCAGGTTTGTTTGATTGGAATGAAAAGATTTTTTTGAAAAATATTTTCAATATTTTGCTTAGCGTAGAATAACAAAAAGTAATTTTTTTGTGGAGAATATTTTTCAGTTTTCTTCCATTTAGCTTAAAATAACTTATAAACAAATTTACTGAGCATAAAATTTTTTTTAGGGAGCTTAAACGTTATATTAAATCTCAAATATACCTTCTTTTTTAACTTCAATTGCCAGACTTAATTTTGTTTTTAATTTTTGTCCACTCATTTTCTCTTCATTTTGGACTCTATAGTAATATAACTACAGTTATATATACTTCGTTATTATATTATCTCATTGTTTAATTTTGAATAGATTTAATCATTAGTGTACTCTAATTACTTGTCAAGTATATAATGCAATTGCTATTAGTATTAATAATATTAAAAATGAAAAATATCAAACAAATTATATTTCAAATTATGTAATGAATTTGTTTTCTAACAAGCATGCATGTAATGTCATTAAGAGTTTGGACCAGTAACACTAAATAATTATTCATTGGGCGACTCTTGACAGATTAATCCAATGAATTTGTTCTCCAGCAAGTATCCATGTATTAGTTTAAATGTCGTACGTCATAGTCGATGGATCAACTAATGCTTACCAAAAGTAAAGGTGAAATATGTGCTACTCTGTCCGTATTAATAATGTCCAATTTTATTACTACTATGACTAAGAATTTTTAATAAACAACTTATGTGTAATAATAATCTTATTATTATAATTCTTAAAATTTTTTATACACAGTTGATATTATATGAACTTTATCAAAAAACTTGAATAGTAAATAACAATCAATTAAATGATAAAGAAATGCCTTGTACATAACATAAATAAAAGTAAAATACAATCCTAAACAGATATAGTTTTAGAACATGCACTAACAAATCAAGCTATTCTTATTACTTTCAATGTGCTTTCAATTAAAATGTAGCTCTTTTGTTTTTTATTTTTCTTTTATTTTCTTTATTTTGTTGATTAACATTATCTTCGACTTATCATCAATCTGGTTAATCTCATCAAATCCATGACCTAATGTGCATTGAATTCATATGAATGAGTTTCAAACATTATGCTACATTTTAACAAATTTTATCTTCTTTTTTTTTTTCCTTTTGTTTAAGGAGAAAAGATAAAATCCTATATATATACGCCCATTTCTATAATTCCACCTAATTAGTCAATGAAGCACTAATGGCCTTGACTTCGCACAAACTGTAAAATTTATGCATTTACTTTATTTGTGTAGTGGTTATTAAAAATAACATTGTATTACAACTTTTAATTTCATGCATTATGCTTCAAATAGGAGTAAATGCATATGAACTACAAAATTACAAGCATGAGTGGAGAGATTTTAAATGAGTCCAAAACTCTTTTTGCAAAAATTTTTGTTAGGGTGCAAAAACCAACTTAAGAGAGGGCGAATAAGTTTTGTTCAAGATTTTAGGTGCAATTATGCTCAAACATTCACCCAATTTATCTCTAAATGATTTTGCCCATAAGAACAAAATGTTAGCAAAAACAATGATAAAGATAAACAAATATAAAATTCAAAATAATTAACAAAGAAAGGTAAAGAGAAAGAGAAATGAATACAATCGATTTTTATAGTCGTTCGGTATCAAACTCGATACTTATATCCACTCTTAAGTTCGACAACTTAGACTTTAATCCACTAGTAATTTTTTCAATTGTTGGTGAAACAAACCAACTTGTACATAAGGGATGATTACTCTTTTTCTCTTCTCCTAGCTCTAGTTAACTTAAAGTCCCCATTTTGGTCACTCTAAGCTCTACTTAGACAATTCAAGAGTTTTACAATACTCTTAATTCGTACATTATGCTACAATTAAATGCTTTCACTCACCCAATGAAAAAAATCGATCAATCAAAGAACTACAAGCCGAACCCAAACAAGGTTTTTTTTTTTTTTCCAGAACTACATCAATTCTACACGCATTGGCATTTATAGGCAATTAGAAAAACACTGAAAATGGCCTCCAATAATCAAATCGATAATTCTGTAGAAACTAGCCGTTAGATGATAAATTTCATGATCCAAACGTCCATATCGCATCCACACCCTAATTTGGAGTTTCGATTATGAATCCGCATGCCTGATACGATGTCTGCATGCGAGTCCATATCCCGTTTTTCTCGGGCTTCTTTCTCTTCTTGATTTTTTTTTTTTTTTTTGCCCAATCACTTTTTAGCTCAAATAAACTATTAAATTACTTTATCATTTAGTTGATAATTATCAAAACTAGATAATTTAAAAACCATAAGGTCTTCAATTTTCATGTTATTCATTGAATGAAAGTAATTACTTAGAAACACAATTCAACATCAATTTCAAATAATTTGAATTCCATATGGCATATTTTCTTATTTACTTCACATGATTCATATGGACACATTAACTTTCATATTTCAAGTACCAATTGTCACACTCCAAAATCGGGGTACAACACACCGCACCTTGAATTCTATCTCAAGATGCAAGGCTCAGTACAAGAGCAAAATTTAAAACAATTAACCACATACTATAATCATCCAAATATTCCAAAGTAAACAAATCATTCATACACCAAACTATTCAAATATCCTATAGTAACTAAACATCCATACAACGAAACTACAATCATGCTTAAAAAGGTCAATACTAAAACAAATTAAATTTCAATAGTAAAAGCCAACAGTCTCTAGGCAACATGTGCCATAATTATTTAAATCACTAATAATATAAGTCCAAGCTAAGACCTTGAGCAATCTACTAGCCCACTAACTGGGTACTTCATTTGTATCAAGGGTTATGAGTTGAATTTGCAAAAATAACATTAAGCATGAGATGAGCATAATAATGCTTACCCACCAGGATGAGCAAATTATACATAATAGTTTCACAGTTCCCAACATGCATGTATACACATAAATGAATTAACAAAAGGAAACAATTTTATACATATAGATACATATGCGTGAGTGGCATTCAATATCATTAACAAATTGTCATATCAATTTCAAAATAAACAAAATCAATAATATCATAGCTTCATAGCTAAGAGTTCAGGGGACAGGCTCGAGGGTCCACTAAGGTCATCAGCTAATTAATCGGATCCTGTCTTAGCTATTATATCCCACTAGCAGAGAGGGTCCAAAACAAAGTTCCTAATTATTATATCGGTCCAAACAAATCAAAGAATAGGGAACTAGCTCCCGCCAATATACTCAAAATTTAATCAAAAGCCAACAATAACAAATATCAAAATAATAATACAAGCAACATGCATTCATGATCCTGTTCAATAAATGGCCACTCACAATCTTTCATAGAATAAAACAATCGCGTAATATATGCTCATTTTAATACAAATATACATTTCAAACAAAAATATCATTATACAAAATCAACTTTTAAAAATTATGGGATTACAAGAACCACTTACTTCAATACAGTTAACTAGAGACAGTTCAAAATTCCAAAGTTTCATAACCAACATTCCCAATTGAAGTCAGACAAATTTAATCCAGCTGGCCTATACAAAATTGGACAAATTTAATCCCTGTAGCCTATACATAATTCATAATTTAACGACTAAAAGAAAGTCCAAGATCCTAAATTATTATTAAATCATAATTAACTAAAATCAAATCTAACCCACCATTAAACTAACCAGCCCAATTGAAGTACTCCATCCTTGCATCATTATTGCCCACTTTTGAACTAAAATTAATAAACAAATCTACGAAATTCTTCTCCCATCCAACATACATATATTTTATTGCTATTTCTCTTCCTCCTTTTCAAGCAACAAGATAATATCAATTCTTGTTTTCAATCACCGAAGCAACCATCATCTTTCCCTTTTTCTTTTTTTTTTCTTCCCTGACCACTTACACATCAAAATTTCACGAGCAATATCGCATATTTACGCCCGGCGCCTGAGGGCGTTTTATCATTGCAAGAAGGATGCCGATCAACCACCACGACCCCTATATTTGCAATTATGCTACAGAAAGATCATAAGAAGATTCCAATATTACCTTATCCACTAAGCACACCAAGATCACAAGATGATTTTAATATTACCTTATTCACAACGCGTTGTGATTCCTTTGCCTTCTTCTGCTTCCTCTTGTACGGTGTTATTCTCCTCTTTTTTCTGTCGAGTATCTAATGTCAAATAACAATCGTATAAGAGCTTATTAGACGTAGACAATGCTTTTTATTGTTATCCAGTCATTTCCTAATTGCAACCCTATTCCTATAAGCTTAAATATTTGCACACTAGGTCTCACTAAGGGTAGTCAATTAATAACAATAACTAAATATTTATTGTGTATATATATATTTTTAAAATTTTTTTTTGGGTATTACATTCACATTCATTTTTTACATTTTCCCATTTACAGACAAACCAGCGTTTCTAACTAAATTCTAAAAGGTGTTGCTTGATTGATTCAAATTTAAATAAACACGTCAAAACTAACATCTGCACATGTTACAATATTAATGCAATCCATAAAGATACATTGATAGTTCTTAAGCCTCAGAGTCTTCATATGCAATCAAAGAAGAATTTTTTTTTGTTTCTCTCACGTCAGGAGTTTGAGTGCGTGAGTGTTTATATTTAAGATACCTCAACCCCTCCTCTAGTCAGCAATTGCCTAGATAGTGTGGGTTAATGGGTCCTACCTTAGGTTCTCTTTTCCCTTTCCCCATTAACGTTTCGCATAAAATGAAACTAAATCTGGGATGCTCCCACATCGGAAGTTTAAATGCGTGAGTGTTTATATGTAAAGTATCTCAGCCCCTCCTCTAGTGAATAATTGTCTGGATGGTGTGAGTTTGTGGGTCCTACCTTAGGTTCCCCTTTCCCTTTCCCTTTCCCCATTAATGTTTCGAAAAAAAAAAGAAGATCTTTTTTTATTTTAATAAATTTACGAAGCTATTAGTTGTTTTTGAGTATTGATAGTGTAACCTGGGGCACGGGGCCTTGCAAGTTGGCCCTGTGTTAGTTTGAACAAGTTGAAGGCGACATAAGTCATCAGTGAAAAGATGTAACTTGTTAGTGACGACATGTAACTAGTCAGTGAATATTTGTTACAACTTTTCACTCCAATGTTTTTTGGCTCTAAATTTGGCTAGCATGGCCTAATTTCACCGTTCATTATTGGCTTATTTAATCTGTGCCATTAACTTGTTCCAAATAGAACTTTTGAGGCCGCTTGTAATTTAGCGAGCATCTAGTTGGAGCAAGTTGAAGGAATGTGCAATTATTCAGTTAGGATTTATAATTCATCAATAAAAAATGTAATCGAGTAGGAAAAAATATTACTATTTTTTACCTTAAAATTTAACCACATAATATCAACCGTACGATTTTTATCCAAAAATCCAACTTGTCTAAATGGGACTTGCGCCGCCCTGCTCTGTCTTGATTTTCAAACATGACAAAGCAACAATGACGCCCGAATTTTGAAACGCGACAAAGACCAATGACTCAATCAGAATGACCTCACATACATGTGGAAAGAATTTTTAATAAACGTCCTGTTAACATCTTCCTTAAAGACGCACAGGAGTCGATGGATGACACAGACATTAAATACTTTGGGGACCAAGGTGTTCATTAACAAAGGCAAATTTTTCATTTTAAAAGCAAAAAAGGTTGCCGAGTCCAAGTTTCACACCAACTACTCCACCACAGTGTCCTTTGTCAAGAAAAGACAAAAATAAGACCGTCCACTTTCAATAATTCAGGGACAGGAACAAAATTATCACAAGTTCAGTGGTCCACGTATCTAGATCGCTAAGGAAATTAACAAAGCAGCTTCTGAGAAGATAGTTAAAACAGAGGGCATGGGTCACAATTTTACGGTCCAGATTAAAAAGTTAATAATAGGCGGACCAGATGTAACTATCAAAACCAAAATAGAGAATGTATTGAACTTCTCAGTTCTCCCTATAAAAAGGCAAAGAAAATATTCTCGGAGACAAAAACTATTACAGCCTCAGAACGTAATCCAAATTCACTCGATCGGTGAGGAAAGATGATCGCCATGGCGGAAATTTGGGCTAGCTTAGGCTCAGCTATGGCTAGCATAATGTTTGTTTGGGCCATGTATCAAAACTATTTCCCCCACGAACTTCGTGCCCACATCAGGACACACGGGGAAAAAGTTAGAAGCTTTATCTACCCTTATATCCAAATCATATTCCCTGAATACCAAGGGGATGGTTTTGAGCGCAGTAAAGCCTTCACGGCCATTGAGAGATACCTTGATAAGAACTCTACGAAGCAAGCAAAGCGTCTCAGAGCCAACGTCGTCCATAATTGCGAGCTGATAATCCTGAGTATGCAGGGCTCAGAGGAGGTCACTGATGAATATCAGGGAATCAAGCTTTGGTGGGCTTCCAGAAGCCACACTCCTGTCAGCCAGTCTATTTCAGTCTATCCCAGAGAAGAGGCGAAGAGGTACTTCAAGCTCACTTTTCACAGAAAGCATCGAGATATCATCACAGAGATGTATTTGAGACATGTGTTGGATCAGGGGAAAGCAATCATTGTAAGTCAGAGGCAGCGGAAGCTGTACACCAATAACAAGTGTGAGGGGTGGTATGGAAACAGGAGGACAATGTGGAGCAGTGTTGTTTTTGAGCATCCATCTACATTTGATACTTTGGCCATAGAACCTAACAGGAAGCAAGAAATTATGGATGATCTCATCACTTTTAGCAAGGCCAAAGACTATTATGCAAAGATTGGCAAAGCATGGAAGCGTGGATATCTACTTTATGGTCCTCCTGGAACCGGAAAGTCCTCGATGATTGCTGCCATGGCTAATTTTATGAACTATGATGTGTATGATCTGGAGTTGACTTCGGTAAAAGATAACACTGAATTGAGGAAATTGCTGATTGATACGTCGAGCAAAGCTATTGTTGTCATAGAAGATATTGATTGTTCCCTTGATCTCACGGGGCAGAGGGAGAAGAAAAAGGAGAAAAATGAGGAAGAGAAGGAAGGAAAAGATCCGGTCGAAAAGAAGAAGAAAGAAATGGAGGAAAAGAAAAGCAGTCAGGTCACTCTTTCAGGACTCTTGAACTTTATTGATGGGCTCTGGTCAGCTTGTGGAGGCGAAAGGCTTATTGTTTTCACAACTAATTTTGTTGAAAAACTTGATCCTGCTCTCATTCGAAGAGGAAGGATGGATAAACACATTGAGCTATCATATTGTCGATTTGAAGCATTCAAGGTTCTGGCTAAGAATTATTTGGACATAGAATCCCACAATCTGTTTTCACAGATTGGACATTTGTTGGAGGAAACCAATGTGACTCCAGCCGATGTTGCCGAAAATTTGATGCCTAAGGCTGCTGGAGAAGGTGCTGATATTTGTTTGGAGAGATTGATTAAAGCAATTGAGCAAGCCAAGGAAGACGCGAGGTTGAAAGTTGAAGAGGAAGCAAAACGTAAGGCTGAGGAAGAAGAAAAACTGAGAGCTGAGAAAGAAGAGAAAGAGAAACCGAAAGAAGACAACAGTGAGGAGAAGAGTTCAGAAACCTTGACCAAAGAGGTGAAAGAAAATGGAGAGATTGCTTCTTAACAATGTTTTGTTTTTATCTTTGTAGCAATTTTTTTTTTTTTTTTAACTTTCCTTGAGCATTTGGACTGTTTGGTGTGTTGATTCTAGAGTGGTGACTTAAGCAACTAGTGAATTAGCTTCTGATAATTATGTAGACATGGGATTTCTCACCTCTCAAGGAACAATAAAAATGTTCTCATATGTTGACGAATATCCTGTTGAACATTTTCTTTTAAAGTCTGTTAGTAACTTATTTGAATCATCTGCTAGAGATCTATAGTGGAGACTTTAGCATGATCTGCAAGTATGTTGCTCTCTTGTATTAAAACTAAAAAATCATTTCATTTGTGCCAGCTGATTGATTGTTAATCATTCTGTTTTCCAGAAAAGTTAGAGCCCCATCTGCCAGTAATATAGCTACTACAGTTATGTCATGCATTTCTTCCCTTGGTAAAAATCTTCTCAATGCAAACATCATGAATGGCTTTTTCAATCCACAGAGAGTCGGAGTCTTCTTCCGCAGACGTTAAGTCCCAAGAAAAATATACAGTCAAGAATGGAACCAGAATTCTAGCTTTGGGGAGACGAACAACTAAATATTCAGTAATATAAATAATGTATACCAAATAAATAAATTCCAATAAATTTAAACTAGAAACTCAAAATAATCTAGCGCAACTTAGAAATGGATTTGGGGCTCATAATTTCCATTTCCTACAATGGCCATAATTTAATGTGGCAAAATGAATGACCGAGATGTGTCCGTGTGTATAAAATTTGAACTAAAGAAACACCAAAAAATGAGGTAGTTTTGGAAGAAAATTGGTTACACTAAAATCTTGAACAAAATGTTGAACACTTACACTACCCCCAACTTGCAGGAAATGGCAAAAAACCAAATTGCCAGGCCGTGCATCTCAGAAATATTTGACAAATTATGCAAAGTCAAATTTTATTGAACTTCAATCTTGAAAAGTTTGCCTGAAAGTGTTTAAATGTAGAAAATCTTTTTTAGAGACAATTAAAATGAAAATCAAACAAAGAACAAACTCGTTGAATTTAAAACACTTGTACGTCGTCTGCATAAGTGGGATAAAAATTACTTTGTTTTTAACTGTCCTTAAGCATTTGGACGGTTTGATACTTGATTCTAGCGTGATGATTTAAGTAACTAATGAATTAGCTTCTGACAATTACATAGACATGGGGTTTCTTATCACTCATGGAAGAATAAAAACCTTTTCATAATTCAAACAATATGAGTTTCATACGATATTAAAGCAACTTAATACAAATATTTAAGCATGAGAATATGATAAAATTTACAAAAATTATAACCATCTCACAAGTCAAGCAACTTTTGTTTATGCATATTAACGCACCTTAAGTTCAATACAATATTTAAGTGTGAAGTGTGATAAAATTTACATGTTAAGAACAATAATCAATAAAATAAAACTTACAATTTTCTTTAATTTAACATGGATTGAAGACAACAGTTGTGTCTCTTTTCCCCCAACTTACTTCTAAAATATTCTAAAACACAATGTAGGACAAGACTAATTTTTTAAATAATCAAAAACTAAAATTTAAATATAATAAAAGAAATTATACAATAAAAAATTGAAAAATTTGCCTCGGAATAATATAGTCTTGAGAATAGCCGATACTTCAAAATTAAGAGAAAGTTTAGTCTAGATGATTATTTTTTGAAGTGTTTTTTAGAAAATATTACTATAATAGTTTTAAAAATTTTTCTCGATAAATGTGTTTCTGAAATAAAAAGTTAGTCAAAAAACATGTATGAAGTTTTTAGAAACATGCTTCTAAAAAATAGAACGAACCAAGCGGAGTTCGTCAATGCTATACAAATACAATTTGTATGAGATTTTATTCATTTTGTCTTTTGTTTGTATTTATGTTTTCTTAATCATATAGAACATGAGACTATGAGTTAGCTTGTTGTGGGACACTTGGATAGGGAGACGAAGAGTCGGATTTGGGGTCTCACAAGTTCTATTTACCACAAGTTGATGCCCATGATTTAATGTGACAAAATAGATGGTTGAAATGTTGTTGTGTGGGTAAAATTTGAATTGAAAAAAAAATACCAAAAATGAGGTGGTTTTAGAAGGAAAATTGGTTACATCAAAATGTAGAGTTAAACCAAAATGCTTAGGAATTACATCGCCTCCAACTTGTAAAAAATGGCAAAAGTCTAAATTGTGAGGCATTGTCCCAGAAGAGTCAATAGATAATTATTAAATAATGTTGAGGGGACTAATAATGGACGTAGTGTAATTCGGAATTTAAGAAACTTTATATACTATATTTCGAAAAAAGAAATTGAGGCGATAGACGAGGTAAAAAATGTGTGTACAAAACAGAATTTTGGAAAAATTTTGGGCGGCCCCAAAGTCCGTCGTTGCACATAGTTTAATGGGAAAATGGCGTCAGATTGTAAGCCACAAATATATATAATCTAATTAAGATTATAAAACTTGCAACTTGCCAACAAAAGTGGCAGTTGATGCGAAGTATCTTAGGCGTGATTTTGGCATATAGGATCCTCTGTATCACTTTTTTTTGTGTCAATTAATTGTTACTCTTATAACAAAATTTTACTGAGAGATAAACTCTTTTATTTTAAAATTAAATCACGTGATAAAATTATAATATTACGTTATTTTGAGAGTGACATTCAATTAGTATTAGAAAAAGTGGCACAAAGGATCCTACGTAGGATTTTGGATCAAGATGGAAATAGAAAAGAAGGAAGAAAAGCCGTGAGATAAGCCCCACATGGCTGCTTGTAAAGGACATCCACGGTTGCAAGGCGAAGGGCAGATGCAGATGGGCGAATAGTCGCGGAGGACGGCCTGTGGCTGGCTCACAAAGAAGCTACGGGTGGACCATCAAGCAATTGTGCCCACAGTTGGAGTAACAGGTCCATTTTTAGTTATTTTGTTGGTTAGTTTCTTTATTTAATTGCAACTCTATAGGTTGTTAACTTATTACGAGTTTAGGTTAGTTGTAAGTATATAAATGGCTTCTTTAGCCTCGATTTTAAGTAGTATATCATTATTATATTTGATAATTTAATAAACTGAATATTTTTTAGAGTTCTCTCTTTCTTGAATCATTAATTCACTTTTAGGAATTTTGTTCATGTAACGAATCCTTCACAACCACATATCCATATCAGTTGGCATCAGAGCAACTCCTCCTAGGATGACCATTGGTAAGAATTGTGATATTAATCCCATTGATGGAGTCGGAAATTTTGCAATAACTACCCAAGTGCGAGCACTACACAGCTGTTTGGATCGATTAGATGAAAATTTTGATGTGATCTTTGGGTTGTTACGGGGCTTTCAAGGTAAGAGAGATCGTGATTGGGATGATTTAACCAACAAGATCAAGCACTAGATCATAATTGGAGAGATTATCGTGGCACGGGATTGACCCATGAGCGATAATTTAGTCATCAAGATCTATTACCACTTTGTGAAAATCAGGCTTATGAAAAGTGCTACATATAGGAAATCCAAACCCATGGGTTCATCAAGATCGACAGCCTAACAAAAATTTGACACCTAAAGAGGTGGTTAAAATAGAGGTACTGCCATCAGAGGATTCTAATGTAAGGATGAAGCAAATGAATAAGAACACATATGCATCTCAGATGGGAAGATGAAGAAGACGAACAGGCATGCGTATTAGAAGAATTAATCCTGACACTTAAACAGCATGGTGAATACCAAAGCCATCAATTATCTCAGATAAAATGCATAATTTCTAAAGGGTTCAAGTCTTCATGATCACAATTTCAAAACACACGTTATATCCAGATGTTATTAACTTGAGGTTGAGTTCTTCCCAAGTGTAAGGGTATGATGTGGAGCATCTTAGACGTTGATCTTGGATCAAGATGGAACTAGAAAAGAAGGAAAAAAAAGATACGAGATAAGCCACACCTAGCTGCTTGCAAAGGACATCCGTGGTTGAAAGGCAAAAGGCAAATGTGGTCGGGCGAATGGCCAGCCGCGGACTTTGGTTGGCCCTCGGCTTGCTCACAGAGAGAAGCCATCGGTGGACCATCAACTAGCCCCGCCAGCGGCTGGAGTAAAAGGTGTGCAACTCACTTGCGGGAGTTATATGATTTTAGGTTTTTGTTAATTAGTTTTTTATGTAATGGCAAATCTTTAGATAGTTAATTTAGTACGAGCATAGGTTAGTTGACAGTTTATAAAGGGCTTTTTTAGCCTCCTTTTTAAGTAGTCTGTTATTATTATTCTTGATAATTCAACAAAATTGAAGATTTGTTAGAGTTCTCACTCATTTCTTGAATTCTTGATTCGTTTCTAGAAATTTTGTTCGTGTAAGAATTTCTCACCACCACCTATCCGCATAAGATATGATGCGACTTTTAAAAACATTTAAAGTTAATTTTTAGGTCACGAGTCATGATAGATTAATCATTGTTTCACAATTTATCGTAGAGCAAATTTTTGTAAAAATAATGAGAATAAAAATTGAGGTTAACAATTCTTGCAAGTAGATTTATTGTAATGGAATAGTGATTGAAAAATAAGTCTCATAGTCAAATTTTCATAGACCTTCATATAGTGGAAAAATATAATGAAATAATGATTGAAAAATATATCTCGTGGTCAAATTTTCACAGACCTTCATATAGTGGAAAAATGTCTCGTTTTTACATTGATAGGGATTGGTGCAAATGCGATTCGACCAAGTCAACTGAGTCTTTAAACCATAAAAGCAAGAGAACCTATCATTAAGCAAGTTAAAAAAAAAAAAAAAACTAGTGAAAGTTCTTTACACAAAAGGTATAAATTGTGGGGAAAAAATCAATGTCTGAAAAGTAGACATATCTTCCTAGGAACAAAAGAAAGAAGAATTGCTTATTTATAGTAGGAAATGACGCAATTTCTAAAAACATTCAAAGCCGCTTCTTGGGTCATGAGTCATAACAAGTTAGTAACTATTTCATAAGTTAGTAAATATTTTACAATTATCGCAAAGCAAATTTTGACAAAAATCATGGGACTCAATTTGAGCTTAAGATTTTTGGGGAGCAAATTTATTGTAATGAAAAATGATTGAAAAATAAGTCTTACAATCAAATTCTTATAGACGTTCATATAGTGAAAAAATGTCTCCTTTTCATATCGATAGGGATTGGTCCAAATGCGATTCGACCAAGTTAATTTAGTATTTGTTAAATCTTTAAACCATAATAACAAGAGAACCTCTAATTAAGCAAATTTAAAAAAAAAAATTCGTTGAAACTTCTCCACACAAAAGGTATAAATTGTGAAAAAAGAATCGATGTTCGGAAAACAGACATATCTTTCTAGGAGCAAAAGAAAAAAGAATTATTTATTTATAGTGGAAAATGATGCAGTTTCTAAAAACATTCAAAGTCACTTTTTAGGTTAAGAATCATGTTAGGTTAGTCATTGTTTTGTTTCGCAATGTATCAAAGAGCAAATTTCGGCAAAAATCATGAGAATCAAAATCGAGGTTAAGGATCCTGGCAAACAAATTTATTGTAATGAGAAAATGATTAAAAAATAAGTCTTATAATCAAATTTCCATAGACATTCATATAGTGGAAAAATGTCTTGTTTTTAATAGGGATTGGTCCAAATGCAATTCGACTAAGTCAACTTGGTATTTTCTGAGTCTTTACTAAGTCTTTAAACCATAAGAACAAGAGAACTTCTCGTTAAGCAAGTTTAAAAGAAAAAAGAAAATGATAGAGATCCGAGGACATCTACACTAGTCACGCAAGTCATGCATGGAGTGGAGTCATTTTGGACAGCATTCAAGCTCATGAGGAGTGGAACATGGAGTTGGATGACCAAACCAAGCCAAATGATGGAGCATTGGAGCTTCTGACGAAGGCCGCACCTAAGGACGTGTCACGGCCTCCTCAAACGGCCTCCATCAGAAGGTTAGCAGGGGCTGTGTTTGACAAAGGCCGCACCCAAGGCCTTCGTCAAGGCCTCCATCAGAAGGTTATCCAGCACAAGCTGAAGCCTCTGAAGCCTCTGATCGAGGCCGCACCCAAGGCCGCAGCGCGGCCTTGCCCACAAGCTTCTCCAGAATTTGTTTCACGCATTTTATTTACGAGTTTTTAGTAGGTTGTGAGTTGTATCATAAATTTTAGGCTAGAATCATGTGATAGGATGCAACTAGTATCAGTTATTTTTAGAAGTATCTTTTGTAACTTTATATAACGCGTCTTGAATACTTTACAACATAATCAAGTTTGATGATTAATGAAATTTGAGTGTTTTCTCTCTGAGAATTCCTTCTTAGTTCTTTAGATTAAGAACTATCCTTAAATCTTATCAAGGGAAACCTTGTGGCGACTTGTTCGATTCTCGCTTAGAGTTAACCTTAAATTGGTTTGATTTCAATCCTTATTTCGTCAACCTAGGAATCTACCCACATCGTTGCGCAGGGGTTTAGGTTGCTTCTAAAAGGAGGAACTCAACGAAGTTGGGAAAACTCGAGGCACAAATAACTCCACTTTTTGATGATTTTGGACGGCTTCCAATCTTGTTGGAAGGTTAACCAGTTAATTTACCTAGATTTCAAGGCGTTCTTGGCATTCACGCGATCCGTCACGCATCAAAAAACCTCATTGAAACTTCTCCACATTAAAGGCATAAATTGTGAAGAAAAAAAAATCACTGTCCAGTATCAATTCTTTCTATTCTCAACTCCAACATGAAGGTTGACAATTAAGTGCAATTTCATTGATAAGACACTTTATTTGTGAATCATAGATTCCGGGTTCGAGTCATTAAGGGGTCAGTAAAGTCCCACTATTAATCACATTTTAAAAAAAGGGAAAAAAAATCCAACATAAAGGAGAGATCTCAGGGAGAGATCTCAGCAGTAAAGAAATATCTGCATATTCCATGCTATCTATCTGCAATTTCTTGTCTGTTCACCTATTCAAAATAACTAGCTATCTCTTCATCCTTTATTTTCAGTTCTCTTATCAAATAATCCTGCATCATTATGTGCTAAACTGATGAGTGACTGCTACTTCTCTTATCAAATAAACCTGCATCATTATATGTTGAATTGATGAGGGCTGCAACATATATATATTCAGGTATGTTTGATTGGAATGAAAAATTTTTTTTTTTGAAAAATATTTTCAAAATTTTTCTTAGCGTCAAATTCCAAAAACTATTTTTGTGTGTAAATTATTTTTCAATTTTCTTCCCTTTAGCTTCAAACAACATATAAACAAATTTAATGAACATAAAGAGATTGAAAGTTATACTGAATCTCAAATACCTTATTTTCTAACTTCAATTACCAAACTTAATTTTGTTATTAATTTTTGTCCACTCATTTTCTATTCATTTGGACTCTAAAGTAATATAACTAGAGTTATGCATGCTCTATTATTATATTTTCTCATAGTTTAATTTTAAATAGGTTCATCATTAGTGTACCCTAATTACTTGTCAAGTATATAATGCAATTGCTATTAATATTAACAATATTAAAAACGAAAAATATCAAAAACATTATATTTCAAAGATTTTCGTGTTGTCGCCTAATTACTAGAAAATTACAGGGAGAATAACTTTTTTTTGTATAAAATGTATTTTTACGAAATTATTTTACTAAGAAAAACATTTTACATCTAATTAAATGTGATCTTTAGCCAAAAAAAGGAACTGCATATGGCTGCCCATTCGTCAAACAATGTTGTGGTAATTACCGTTTTCATAACTACAAAAAAAAAAAAAAAAAAAGTAGATTTTCGTTAAAAAAATAATTTGAAACAAAATATTACTATTTATTTACAAAATTTTACTATTTATTCGTTTTGACTCTTGGTAGCTGTAGCATTGTCCACTTCAATGAGCTGCACCACTCATTATAACATAAGAAATCTGCATTGAAAAAATGTAAATGAATGACTAAATATAGCATCATCCAAGCGAAGCGTGATTAAGTGAAACTCCTACATTTACTATGGGATGCTGCAAAATGTCTTCTTCTATTTACCTGCAGTTATCTTGAGTAAGGCAGTGTGAATTATGATGACTTCTACTTCTAGCTGAAAATAAACTCCAATTATTCATGTTAGGATTTGTCTCAATAGCTTCTCTTTTTTAGAAAAACTGAATATCAGTTGCTCCTAATTTTAATTTAAAAAATTCAAAAAACATAGTAAAAAAAAAAAAACCAGTCAAGAACATAACAAAATAGATTTTTCATAGAACCTAAAATCAAGTAAAAAAAACTATTGACGAAAGTCATTTAATATCTGGTTCTAAAAGATTACAAGTCAAACAGAAGCTCCAAATTAGGCCTCTATCTACACAAAACATGAAAATCATTTGCAACCATCCATATCTGAAGTACTTCAAATGCTAATGAACACAGAACTTTGATTTCCTCCCCCTACAAAACCTCCATTCAGTATTCCAGTTTACTTTGCTGCTGAAAGCACAACTTGGTCTTCTAGAGTGAACAGCTTGGCCTCAAGTTGGACATTCAGCTTTTGGGTTATCTAATAATAGTGCACCATCTCAGATTGGTACTATTTCCAGCAGTCACTCAAGTGACCATTTAATGTCAAAAGGATCGACAAATTCCAGACCAACTTAAATTGTGTTTGATGCTTACAAAATCCAAGAACAATGCTTTAGTTAGATTAACTATGACCAAACCCTTTAGAGCAGAAAATTTTCAAAGTTTCCAAAAAAATACATAAAAGTTGACATTTGCAAGTTGACTCGCCTACTCTGTATTAAAATGGGATCAAGGCTGTCAATTATGTCTGCATGAAAATCTTTTGTGCGCTGAGGAACAGGAGCAAGCAATCATTCCACCAACAACACTTCTCCAAGTATTTAGTTGAAATTACTTAGTTGCCATACAACACTTCTGCAAATACTGATTTACCAGAAATTCACGATCACAAGCTGAAGCAAAGTCCAGCAGAACAAATTAGCACGGTTAACTTGAGAACCTATCAACAAGGATAATAGCTCTAGTGTGTAAAAAGCATAGGAGCTGCAGTATAAACCTTAACGAGAGAATTAGTAGAGAAAACATAAGGAGGACCTTGAAGATACAGACAAGACCACATCTGTATTAACTAGAGAGCGCTGCTCATCTTTATGTAAAAGGGAAGTGACCGGATTGAACAATGAATGGTAATGGTGATCAAGCAAGCGTTACTTGAAGTTGTTGGTTGATGCTGTGCAAGGAGGCCAGCTAGTCTGACATAGGTTATAATAATCTAACTGGCTCTATCTCACCAAAATCCTCTGATTAGGCTCTTCAAAAGGCATCAAAATTACTGATGCGAGTATGATATTTCGAGCAAGAGCACAATAGAATCGGTTGGATAAATCATCTTGGCGACAGGACCAGTCTAGTTAACATTATTTGGCGTTTCTTGTATCTTTTGTCCTATGTAGGATAGAGAAACAAGTTTTCTCTTTAGTGGTCCTTATAAAGGAACTTTAGTGAAAACTTTGGTATGAACAACCACCATGAGAGCCTTTGGCCTTTGGACCTTTGGGCCTTTTAGGTCTTTAGTTATTTTGAGTTCTCTTGTTTTGTTTTATTCGAGTTCTTGGGGTGTCATGACCAATGAGCCGTTTTAGTCTTTAGGACCTTTAATATAACGTGGGCTCACTTGTGTCTTTGGGTTTATTTTGTAAGTTCATGGAGTATTTTTCAGTTTTGTATTGCTTTTGGTTATTAGTAGATTTCTCCACTTTCACCCATAGATGTAGGTCATCTTAATTGAACCATGTTAAATACACTGTATTGCGTAATTTATCATCTTTTGTTTTTACCTTTTCGCCGTTTTGTGTGGCCATCAAGAATTTTGACATCTTGAATGAATTACATTAAATTCGTTCCGTTGTTTAGTTTATCATCTTTTGTTTTTACCTTCTCGCCGTTTTATGTGACCATCAAGAATTTTCACAATTTCGTGGGGACCTTTGAGTCTTAACAAACTGGTATCAAAACTCCAAGCTATTCTTTGATGGCAATTTGAAGTTTGAACGTTGATAAGTTCATCGCAACGTCTACTTTGTGTTATAGAAGATGATCACATAGGATTTTGATTTGGATTCACATGAGCTTTTATGGGGAAGGCAGAGAAAAATTGCTATTTATAAGGATTTACTAATTTTGCAGATTTGTTTTACGATTCAAGTCAAGATGGTGATTTGTTAGGTGTGTCTTGTACCTTTTGTCGCACATTAGATGGAAAAACAAGTTTTCTCTTTGGTGGTCCTTGTAAAAGGATATTTAGTGAAACGTTTAAGTAAAGCACTCGCCAAGATAGCTATTCGGCCTTTATATAGTTTGGATTCCCTTATTTTGTTTTATTTGAGTTTTTGGGATGTCTTGACTAAGGTTTGGTCTTTAGGATTTGTCGCGTCCTAAAAATCGTGGGCAAAAGGGTGTTAGTGGGGTCGTCGACTGTCGTGTCCTAAAAAGACGGCTCGGTCACGGTGACCCTTTCGAAAACGAAAGTTTTTGGAAAAACCGTACATGTGTGAGAAAAATCAAATTTTAGTAAAAAAGTGTATTTTAAGAAAAATAGTATTTTAAAAGAAAACAAGGCCGGGACTAAAAATGCGACAGGTTTGACCAAATAATTTTTAAAAAAGGGTTTTATTTTAAAAGAAAATGGAGTCGCCACTTGGTACTGAAGTTAGGGTGTACCAAGTCACCCAAAAAAAATCGTTTAACAAAACAAAATAAAAATTTTAGAAAAATCATTTAAAACCCTTTTTCAACTCCGGTCTACGAAAAACGAGAGAAAAAGGTTCGGGAGTCACAGTTGAAGAAAGGGAAGGCAAAAGCTTGCACCTAAGGCACCCTTTCAACCTACCCGAGGCTAGTTGCGAGGTTTAATCAAATTTTCCTAAATTAACCGTAGATTCTATCACGTTTTGGATGTGTCTAAATGAACGCAAAATCCTAAGTCTAAATGTGAGTATCGGGAGGGTCAACATATTCCGTCGAGACTTGGTCGAAATTATCGCATTAATTGCGAAACCCGAGTCGAGACCTCGAGGGAGTCACGAGTTTTTATGCAAAATGTGATGCAAAAAGAAAAGGAAATAATAATACATAGTAAGTGAAGAAAAAAAGGTGGGTATGCAACATGACGGGTACGGGAGACTAATAACTCGTGACTGAATACTTCTACTCACGGAGGGAGGAACGGCATGTACGCCACCGCTTCCCACGTGAGTAGGCGACTATTTCTAATCGAATTACACAAATGTCCTCATTTCTAAGTGAGATGCAGCCTATATGTCATGCATTTTAAAAATATGTCAAAATAATAATAATAATAATAATAATAATAGTAATAATAAAATCATGCTAAATGGAAAGAAAACTAAAGTGTATGAAATGTGAAATGCACACACAAATGCACCTAATACTAAAATGCCCTAAGGGTCTAGCGTTGGACTAGCCCGTTCAAAAAAAATCCCACTAGCGTTGGGCTAGCGAGAAAAGAATGAAGCCACAACTAGCGTTGGACTAATGTGGTGACGGAATACCATAAATCATGAATTAAATATTAAAACATGAATTAAAAGCAAATTAGACATATAAAAACATATAAGATTACATAGGAGTACATAACACATAAGCATAATATTCTAGATGCAAAAAATTCTAAGGAAAACCGTAAAAGAAATAAACACATAAGCACGCAAAAGCAAATAAATCCTAACTATTACACCGGGGGGCTTGATTTACAATTTAAGGGGGAGAATTTAAAATGCCCTATCTATTACATTTTCTATCTAATTACATAATTTTGCTAAAATATGAGAAAAATAATCTACCCATTACATTGACTAACTAAATACAAAATATTATATTTTTCTAAAATAATAAAAATTCAAAGTTAAGCAAATTAACTACGTAAATACGCAACAAATATATAAAAAAAATAAACAAATTAAAATAATACATAAAATCACATTGGAACATATTGGAGCAGATAAAGAGGAAAATAACAAGAAGTCGATATACCTCTTTGGAGACCCGGTACTAACGCTTAAAAATGAATACACGCGTTAAGGTACCACAATTTAAAGTAAGAAAGCATAAAATGTAAAATATGACAAAGTAATTTCGAGAAATTGGGGCAAATGCAAAATTCTAGCAAACCAAGAGGTGTAAAACATAAATTCTAGCAAGAAAAGTGGTAAGGACATTAATTTACAGCAAATATGGAGGTAAAACTGAAAATTTCAGCAAAGTTTTAAGGGCTAAAATTAAAAATTCATCAAAACATCGGGCCTTAAAACTAAATCCAATCACTTAAAGTGATTAAAACAAAATTTCAGCAACATATAAAAGACTAAAACACAAATTCTATCAACAATTGGGGGCTAAAACAAAATTTCCAGCAATACACGAAAGCCAATTGAAAAATCCAGCAAAACAATAAGGATTGAAATTGAATTTCTAGCAAATATATGGACTAAAATGAATTTCCAGCAACAAGTAATGACTAAGAATGAATTTCCAGCAAACAGTGTGGGATAGAAATGAATTTCCAGCAATACACAAGGGTCAATTGAAAAAATCCAGCAAACAATATGGACTAAAATGAATTTTCAGCAAACAGTGTGGGATAGAAATGAATTTTCAGCAATACACAAGGGTCAATTGAAAAAATTCAGCAAACAATAAGGACTGAAAATGAATTTCCAGCAAAATATATGGACAAGAATGAATTTCCAGCAAACAGTGTGGGATAGAAATGAATTTCCAGCGATAACCAAGGGTCAATTGAAAAAATCCAGCAAACAATAAGGACTGAAATTGGAATAAAATAAAACCTAGAGAAGCTAATCTATAAATCAAGGGTTCAAATATATGAAAATGAAGTAAAATAAGTTATTGATTTAGTGGCATACCATCATTAGCCAAAAACCAAAGGACTGGAATGAAGATAGCTATTTTATATTCAAGGACATTCAGGCATTATCATAAAAGAACAAAACAAAATGAAAACGTCTAAGACAATTAAAATACAACTAAATAGGCACGTGGAAGACCACCAACCATGACAAAATCTGGACAACAAAAAGGTAATAAACAAAACCCGACAATCCCGTTTGCACTAAACAAACAAACGACATAAAGTAAACCTGAAACCCATTATTCTTCAACCTGAAATTTTCTGAACTTTTCAATCGAAATTGTTCACGGAATCAGATTTTTATATCCAGCCTAAAATCAATTTCGTCAAACCCTGGAATCGCTAAATCGTTAAAATCCTATGAACCCAAAAATATCAATGCTTAAACCTTCGGATTCTGGTGATGTGCAGCAATTCCCATCCCCAAATTGTCACAAAACCAAAAGCAAACCATCAATATCTATCCTAAATTCGCTAATTGAAAACCACTCGAAGCAAATTGGAACAAGTCAAATTTCACCTGGGTTCTAAGACGGTGAAGATTGGTGGAGTCAACGGAGCAACTGATGCAATTTGGAGTGCCTTGAGGTCTAATTGGCGTGGGTTGAAGAGGGCTGTGCTTCTGTGTTTTTGATCTATGATTTGTGAATTTGTGGGGGCTAGGTGTGGCTATTGAGGAGGTTTTGACGGTTGAAAATGGCAGGGGCAGTTTGAGGCTTTCTGGTTTTTGTGTTGATACGCTGGTTTTAGGGAGGAAATGGGTTGTGGGTGGTGGTTCTTGGATGAAGACTATGGTTGATGGGAAGAGAGAGAGACCGTGGAAAGGAGCAGGACTGGTGGTCTTTTGGACTCGGTGGTAGTTCTGACTTTTCTGATGAAAATTTGGGGGGTGATTTGGAGAAAGAAATGGAAGAATACGTTGAAGAGGAGCGGTGAAGAGAAAAGAAACTAAATCCAGAAAGAAAAGCCACCAACAGAATCGCAGAAAATTCAATCCAAAAATTACAGACCAGTCATAGATTTTGTTCTTGCCTCTTTATAATCTAATCAAATAATGAAATAGGAGAAAATGAATTAAAAGCAAAAAAATTAACCAAAAGATTACCTTCTTGAGTTTTGAGGCCCGCTGATGATGAATAGTGATTGCTAAAATTGGGATGGCGGCTGGAGTTTTCAAGTTGAAGATGAACAGTAACCAGGTTAAAGGTAACGGCGTTTTAGCGTGTGTTTTTTGAGTGTGAAAATGTGTGTGTTTGATCTTTTTTTGTACAAAAATCAAAGTGTTTTAGGGTTTCTCTTTTTTTTTTTCCTTTTTTTAAGATCCCAAGTGAGGTATTTATACTACACAAGTCTTAACTTCCAAGAAATAATTAAAAGACTAAAATACCCTTTATTACAAAATTATAACTTTATCCTTAAAAAAAATCTATTCTCCCTCACAATAAAAAAAAATCAAGAAAAATGTAAATAATAAATTTATTAACACTAATTCACTCCGAAAAAAAAAGTTAGAAACTTAGAAACATGCTTAAAACCTAAAAACGAATTTGGGACCTAAAAATTAGTGAAAATGAGTTTGGAATGTGAAATGACAATTTTGCCCTTGGATGACGAAAATTCACAGAAAAATAGCTATTGATCTCAAAAAAATTATCAAAAATTACAAATAAGCTTAAAACACTAAAAATTGCATTTTGACTCAAAATTTATGAAAAATTAATTTAATTTATAAAATAACGATTTTGCCCTTGGGTAATGAAAATTCACAGAAAAATAGTTATTGTTCTCAAAAAATTATCAAAAATTACAAATAAGTTTAAAACACTAGAAAATGCATTTTTGACTCAAAATTTTGTGAAAAATGAATTTAATTTGTAGCATGATGATTTTGCCCTTGGGCAATGAAAATTCACAGAAAAAATAGTAATCATCTTTGAAAAATCAAGAAAATTAAAAACATGCTCAAAAAATTAGAAAAAATGAATTTGAAACAAAAAATGAGCTAACATGGTATTTGCGGGGTGAAATTACAAGTTTGCCCTCGTGATGGTAAAAATATAAAAATACTAATTGAATCCAGAAAAATTATAAAAAATTAGCAAATTCACATAAAAGTAAAAATATGAATTTAAAACCCCCCAAAAGCTGATAGAAAAAATATTTACAGATAAAATTACTATTTTACCCTCCAAATTATTAAAAAATTAAAATTTGGCACAAAAGTGCAAACATGCCCCTCCCATGTTTGAAAATAAATGGTGTGTCAAAATTTGGTATCTACAGGATCTTTAGTATATCTTGGGTTTGCTTGTGTCTTTGGGTTTATTTTGTGGTTTCATAGAGTATTCTTTATTTTTGTAATCCTCTTATTTATTAGTGGAATTCTACACTTTCACTCATAGATGTAGACCATCTCATGACCGAACTACGTTAAATTTGTTGTGTTAGCATAATTGTAGCCTGTTAGCATAATTGTAGCCTTATTATGTTAGCATAATTGTAGCCTAATTAGCTTGGATTGTTACTACCTTGTATAGAAATTGATCTAAGTTCATTGCTATTTAGGTGTCTAGGTTCATTATAGCATGATTGTAGCCTAATTAGCTTGATTGTAGCCTGATTGGTTACTACCTTGTATAGAAGTAGTCTAGGTTCATTGCTGTAGATGTCCAGGTTTATTTTGTAATGCCTATAAATAGGCTTTATTTTGTACAAATCAATAACAAGCAACAAACAATTCTTTTCATGATTCTTAGTCCTTTTCTGTTAACATGGTATCAGAGCCATTTAACCTGTGTTTTCTGTAATTTTCTGCCTGCATAATTTCCCGACCTTATTCTTCAGTTTCCTTTACTTTGACCACTCTGTCATAAAATTTGAAACTCTTCATCATGGAGAAATCTGATATTTCAAAACCTATTGCAACTGTTTTGATTGGCTCAAACTATAATCTTTGGGTTCAAGGAATGAAAAGTTTCTTGATAGGTCGCAAGCTTTGGCGAATTGTTACTGGAGATATCACCAAGCCAATTAGAGAGCCAAATGAAACTAATGCAAAATTTGCAGATCGTCTTGAGGACTTGGGATAGTAGAAATCACCAAATCATCACATGGTTTCGTAATACCTCAATCCCATCTATTCACATTCAATTTGCTGATTACGAATCTGCGAAAGAAATTTGGGATTTTTTGGCTATCAGATATCAAACCACTGGACTTGCCCACTACTACCAGTTGTGGACAACTCTTCATAATCTGAAACAAGAATCAGGTCAATCTGTGAATGATTTTCTTGCTAAAGTTCAACCGATTTGGAATCAAATATCTCAGGCCAAAATCAGTGAAGATCATCTTCATCTCATTCAGGTTCTTATGGCTCTTCGACCTGAATATGAAGCTGTCCGGGCCTCCCTACTACATCGAAATCCACTCCCATCATTGGATACTACTATTCAAGAAATTATTTTTGAAGAGACTCACCTCAATCTGGACAAAACTCCTCAATCTGAAGTAGTTCTTGCAACTACCCTAATCTGCACATAAAAAATCTGGCAATCAACCTTGTAAGAATTGTAATCAAACTGGTCATGTTTTTGCTAATTGTCCTACTGTTGAATGCAGATATTATCATGGTCTTGGCCATATTATTGAAAATTGTCCCACACGTCTTCCTAGACCTAAAGGGGAGGTTCCCAAGTCTAAGAATGTCTCAAAGACTGAATCTTCTTCAGTCACTGCTGTTGCTACTACTGAGGGTTCTACTACTATCACGATAAATGATCTTGAAGCACTACTCAAACAGGTTATCTCTTCCAATACATCTACTGCAATGTCTGTCACTCCGGTTAATTTTCATTGGTTTTTTTACTCTACATGTTGCAACCATATGGCCTCTAACAGTAAACTTTTGCCTTCTGCAACACCTGTGTCTTCCTTACCACCAATTCACACTGCAAATGGCACTAAAATGAATATTACTCATACTGGCCACGCTTCTAGCACCAATCTTAACCTTTCTGAAACCTACTATATCCCTAACTTAACTCTCAATCTTATCTCTGTTGGTCAGTTGTGTCAAACCTAAGTTTTATCCAACCTAAGTTTATTACAAGAACTAGCTTGTGGGTGAATAACTAATACTGAGCTTTTTGTTGTGTCTGGACGCCAATAAAACCTGACTGTATCAACTTCTTTGCTAATTGCGTTATGCACTCTCTCCCATGAAGAGAAACATTTGTGAAACACAGTTTATATTTGTAGCTCTAACTTTATTCTCAACAATTCCAGTATATCCATTATTAACTTCTTTACTGCTTCATGTTTAACGGGGTCTTCTAAATTCTTGTATTCCAACAGGCAATATTCATTTAGAAACATTGGATGGCATTTTAGTACCTTCATAGTTGTTAGCAGGCCATAATCATTTTGTCGGTTAATGCTACTTGACCTTTGATGGTAATATGGAAAAAAAAAAAAAAAACCATCATTTTCGATGCTCATATTGGAAACATAAGCCTAACTGTCTGTGATTCTTCTGTCAATTCCCAATCAAATTTCCTGTTGGACTCCGTACATAGAAAATGTACAAGAGGAAATATAATAATATTTCTGTTGGAAGTATGATTTTCCTATTACTAACTTTTAGTTTATTTGCTTAAATTTAGGACTGGGCTAAGCCGCCCGAGCTTGGCCCGTTCGGTCCAAAAAGCTCATAAACTTATCCTTATATTGAGCCGAGCCGAACTTGGGCCAAAATATTGAGCTCAAAATATTTCTCAGCCGAGCTTGGATCTAACAAGGTTCAAGCCCGTTATAAGCTTGGCTCATAATATATATACACATATATATTTATATATATTTATAGACACACACACATACATATATACATACACATATACATATATACACATATATGTACACACACATATATGTACATATGTCTATGTACACACACACTCTATATATACATACATACATATATATATGAACATATGTATATGTACACATATCATATTATATACACACACACACACACTATATTATAGATATTGTATATTATAGTATTCTTTTGGTGTTTATAAACCTAATGAATTAGTGTGAGTGAACCTTTTGTACCATAAATGTAATACACTTAACCTATTTGATAGGGTAATGTAGAAGATAATACTTTTTTTGTGCCATAAAATTTTCATCTGTTTTTTAGTTAAATATATATATCAATATGTAAATGAGCAATTTATGCTCAGTAGTAATATCTTGCAAATGTGTTTTGTGAATTTTTTGCTTGAATACCTGTTAGTACACATTTTGAGACAGTCATTTTTCACTTAATCACTTCAAAAAATTTTGCTATTATTTTCAAAAATAATTTTACGCTAAAGGATTGTGCTTATATACAGTAATATCAATTTGTTAATTAGTTTGTCTCCTTTCATCATTTTTGTGAGATTATTAAATTTTAAGAATATTTCAATAGTTTTAGGCTCATAGGCTCGTGAGTTTAGGTTCACAATTATAAGCCGAATATGAACTTCACATTTATAAGCTCGAAACTCATAACCCGATTAAATATATGAGCTGAGGCTGAGCTTGTTAAAGCCCAGTTCATAGGCCCAATTGACACCCCTAATTAAATTTCATAGGATTCTAACGTGTTCTCTCCACGTTGAACATCTTTTTTTTTTTATAATTCCTTTTGCTGAGAGATTCAGTATAATGAACCTTTTGCAAGTAGATATTGCCTTTGTATAGTACACAAGCACGTTCTTTATGCAATAAATATATTTTTAGTGTCTTTATTATAGTTATTCTTTTATATTTCTTTTCTAATAGTTTTTTGTGTCTGTATATTTATAATGTAACAGAAATGGCAGACAAGCCTAGCATGTCTTCTTGCTAGAGTATGGATATGAATTTAAGAAGAAACCATTGTAAGTTATTGGGGATATGGTTACAGTTCCCATCTTGTAAGAAAAGGAAATTTTCATTTAAGTTCTGAAACAAATTAAAGTTCGCCACCCTTAGCTATCTATGAAGAACATACTCCATGAGTATACATAAAAATAAGGAATTGAGTGACAGTTACTTACACCTCTCTGCCATCCTTATGGGGAAAATGAAAGTTATAGCCTCCTCACATAATTCTTAGAGAGTAAGCAGTTACTATACAGTAGCACTATTGAGTATTTTTTTTACTGTTGAATGTGAAGTAAAAAAAAAACTAGTATTGCTGCTTAGCAATTTTGGAAAATCATGGACCATGTTTTTACTATTGTTATGGGGTCGGATCGGACCGTTGTTTTCCTCAAATACAGAGACTTTTTAACTTCAAAAAAAAAAAAAAAAAAAAAAAAACAGAGACCGTGATGAAGATTAGAGTCAACAAAGTTTGGTTCAGAAAAATTCTTTAAAGGCGGAGCTTATGGTGGCGTTTTCGCCGATACTATCTTCTGTTTGTTTTTTTGTTGCGACTTGAAGAAGAGTCGTGTCAGATTTTGGCCCCGAAAACTGTAGAATTGGAAGGAAAGCCATGGGTCCCTTTTGGAAAGATTAAGAGATTGTGGATCGTTAGATCTAAATTTTGGTAGGGTCAACGAATGAGATGGTTAGTTGACTGTAATTATCACCCGTCTTATGGGTTGGAACTTACCAGTTACATAGTTTGGCGTTTTGTGTAATTTAGACTCTAGTTTTCGTCGTTCTGTCCCTTTCTTACTTTATGCCTTGTTAATATTTTTGTCATTCCAAAATATTATAAATAAACTTATTACTTTATTTGGATTTATATTTGTTAAGGATTGAACATTTATGATATATGTATATTATAATTTTTGTGAGTTTAGATGAATTTGATGAAGTATTTAGTTAATTGGATATGAATTTGAATCTCTGTTAATGAATTATAAATATTTTTTGGTTAAATTTTACAAGTTTAATTTGCAGGAAAAATTATTACATCATAACCCACACACACACATTGTGACATATTTATGACTTCGTCTGATTCAATCTGAGTCGACTCCGGTCAAATCCATTTACCCTTAAGCCGAGTCAATACCCGGGCACGAATATTAAAACATAGATATAAACACACACTAGTTTATTTCATTATGTGTGGTAACTAATAAACGTATGGCCAAAAGGCATAATCGATATTTTCTTTAATATAACTATGTTCATGTAGTTAATACGACAAGAATTAACTCAACAGTTAATATATTTGATAATTTATGTTCATGTAGTTAATACGACTAGAATTAACTCAAAAGTTAATTTATATGATAATTTATGTACCTAGGTCGGTGAGCTTCAATGTATATAATGGGAACCTAGACTATCATTGATTATTGCAGCATGCTTGCCAAAAGATTAATGCTTTACAAATTTATTGTTGATGATTCTTGATGATGATGCAATATACATAACCAAGTTAATTTTATGTGTACATGTTTCATGATTAATAATAAATGGTTTATTTTAATAAATTTAAGAAGTTATTAGTTCTTCTTAATATTGGCACAGCAACTTGATGCACAACTGTTCTATGTCTCGATTTTGAAAAGTGACAAAGCAACAGCGACGCCTGAATTCTGTAACGTGACAAATCAACCCTGAGTCAATGAGAATGACCTCACAGACTTCAATTCTTCATCGCGTGGGAAGAATTTTTAATAAACGTCCTCCTAACGTCTTCCTTAAAGACGTCTTAAAGGGCAGGGAATATGCATGAGAAAGACATTAAATAATTTGAGGACCATATTGTTCATTAACAAAGATGATTTTTTGATTTTAAAAGAAAATACAGGTTGCCAAGCCCAAGTTTCACGCCAACAATTCCACCACAGTTTCCTTAGTCTACGAAAAGGCAAAATGAAGACTGCCCTCTTCCAATAATCAGAAACAAAAATATCACAAGTTGAGTGGTCCACGTGTTGGGATTCCTAGGAAATTAACGGATCTGGAGTGTCGCAAGTTCAAGGCGCACCAGTTTAGACCAGTTGAAGTCTGCGTAACTGGCGAGCATTTGTGTGTAACTGGCTAGCATTTGTGCATAACTATTTTTTCATCAAAACGATATCGTTTTTTGCACTTATTTTTGATTTTGCTGGTTGCATCTCATCTATCTATTTTTTGCACTTTAAATCCCAACCATCAACTTGTTCCAACTGAAACTTGTGAGGCCCCTCATCCGAAATTAACGATGCAGCTTCTTCTACACGGAACCTCGCAAGTTGGGCCCGTGTTAATTTAGACAAGTTGGAAGTGGTGTAAGTGATGAGTCAAATATGTAACTAGTTAGTAAAAGTGCATAAAATTGATCAGTGAAATTTTATAATCATTTTTTAATACAAAATAACGTCATTTTTGGGTTTCAAATATGGCCAGTGTAGTCTAATCTCAGCCGTCAATTGTTGACTTATTTAATCTAGATCGTAAATTTAATGCAAATGAAAATTGTGAGCCCAATCCGCTTCTGAGAAGATGGTTGAACTACAGAACGTATTGAGCTTTTCCCCATTAATAGGCGAAGGAAATAGTCTCTGAGACAAAAACTACAACAGCCTCAAAACATATTCAAAATTCACTCGGTGAGGTAAGATGATGGCCATGGCGGAAATGTGGGCTAGCTTAGGCTCAGCTATGGCTAGCATAATGTTTGTTTGGGCGATGTATCAAAACTATTTCCCCCACGAACTTCGTGCCCACATCAGGACATATGGGGAGAAAGTTAGAAGCTTTATCTACCCTTATATCCAAATCATATTCCCTGAATACCAAGGCGATGGTTTTGAGCGCAGTAAAGCCTTTACGGCCATCGAGAGATACCTTGATAAGTACTCTACGAAGCAATCAAAGCGTCTCAGAGCCAACATCGTCCAAGATTGCGAGCTGATTGTCCTGAGTATGCAGGACGCAGAGGAGGTCACTGATGAATATCAAGGAATCAAGCTTTGGTGGGCTTCCAGCAAACACATTCCTTCCAGCCAGTCAATTTCATTCTATCCCAGAGAAGAGGAGAAGAGATACTTCAAGGTCACTTTTCACAAAAAGCATCGAGATATCATCACAAAGATGTATCTGAGACATGTGTTAGATCAGGGGAAAGCTATCACTGTAAGTCAAAGGCAGCGGAAGCTGTACACCAATAACAAGAGCGAAAGTTGGCACTTTTACAGGAGGACAATGTGGAGCAGTGTTGTTTTTGAGCATCCATCTACATTTGATACTTTGGCCATGGAACCTGACAAGAAGCAAGAAATTATTGATGATCTCATCATTTTTAGCAAGGCCAAAGAATATTATGCAAAGATTGGCAAAGCATGGAAGCGCGGATATCTTCTTTATGGTCCTCCAGGAACAGGTAAATCCTCGATGATTGCTGCCATGGCTAATTTTATGAACTATGATGTGTACGATCTTGAGTTGACTTCTGTTAAGGATAACACTGAATTGAGGAAATTGCTGATTGATACGTCAAGCAAAGCTGTTATTGTCATAGAGGATATTGATTGTTCCCTTGATCTCACGGGGCAGAGGAAGAAGAACAAAGAGAAAGATGAGGAAGAGAAGGATGAAAAAGATCCAGTCGAAAAGAAGAAGAAAGAAATGGAGGAAAAGAAGAGCAGTCAGGTCACTCTTTCCGGGCTCTTGAACTTTATTGATGGGCTGTGGTCAGCTTGTGGAGGCGAAAGGCTTATTGTTTTCACAACTAATTTTGTTGAAAAACTTGATCCTGCTCTCATTCGAAGAGGAAGGATGGATAAACACATTGAGCTATCATATTGTCGATTTGAAGCATTCAAGGTTCTGGCTAAGAATTATTTGGACATAGAATCCCACAATCTGTTTTCACAGATTGGACATTTGTTGGAGGAAACCAATATGACTCCAGCTGATGTTGCCGAAAATCTGATGCCAAAGGCTGCTGGAGAGGGTGCTGATATTTGTTTGGAGAGACTGATTAAAGCTATTGAGCAAGCCAAGGAAGACGCGAGGTTGAAAGCTGAAGAGGAAGCAAAACGAAAGGCTGAGGAAGAAGAAAAACTGAGAGCTGAGAAAGACGAGAAAGAGAAACAGAAAGAAGACAAAAGTGAGGAGAAGACTTCAGAAACCTTGACCAAAGAGGTGAAAGAAGACAACAGCGAGGAGAAGAGTTCAGAAACCTTGAACAAAGATGTGAAAGACAATGGGGAAATTGCTTCTTAAAAATGTTTTGTTTAACTTTCCTTAAGCATTTGGACTGTTTCGTGTGTTGATTCTAGAATAACAATGTTCTCACATGTTAGACAAACATCCTGTTGAACATTTTCTTTTAAAGTCTGTAATTTATCCTCTGGTACGTAGAGATATATATATATATATTGGAAACTTTAGCATGATCTGCAAGTATGTTGCTCTCTTGTGTTAAAACTAAACAATCATTTCATTTGTGCCACCTGATTGACCGTTAATCGTTCTGCTTTTGTGAAAAATAAAAGCCCCATCTACCAACAATGTTGCAACTCGTTGAATTTAAAACACTTGTACATCGTCCGCACGAGTGCAATAAAAAGTATTTTGTTTTTAACTTTCTTAATCATTTGAACTGTTTGGTGCTTCGATTCAAGTGTGACGATTTAAGTAACTAAGGAATTAGCTTCTGACAATTACATGGACATGGGGTTTCTCACTACTCATGGAAGAATAAAAACCTTCTCATGATTCAAACAATATAAGTTTCATGCAATAATAAAGCAACTTAATACAAATATTTAAGCATGAATATATAATAAAATTTACAAAAACTATAACCATCTCAGAAGTCAAGCAACTTAAGCTCAAAACAATATTAAAGTACAATAAAATTTACATGTTAAGAACAATGATCAATAAAAATAAAACTTATAATTTTCTTTAATTTTTCAAGTTTATTTACATGGATTGAAGATGTCAGTTCTACTTTTTTTCTCTTATCTGACTTCTAAAAAATTATAAAACACAAATGTAGACCAGGAATAATTGTTTAAATACTCAAAAATTTAAATTTAAATATAATAAAAGAAATTTAAAATTAAAAAATTAAAAATTGCCTTGGAATAATATAGTCCTGAGAATAGTCGGTGCTTGAAAATTAAGAGTGATTAGTCTTTGTATTTCTATTTTCTTAATCTTATAGAATATGAGACTATGAGTTAGTTTGTTATGGGAGAGGTAGTTTGTTGTGGGAGAGGGAACCAATAATGGATGTAGTTTAATTAGGAATTTAAGAATATATATACTATATTTTGAAAAAGATTTGAGGCGACAGACAAGGTAAAAAATATATATATATTATGTACTAAACAGGATTTTGAAAAAATTTTGTGCGGCCTCCCGTGTCCCAAAGTCCGTCATTGTACATAGGTCAATGAGAAAATGAATCAGATTGTAATCCATAAATATATATAATCTTTGCAAGCCATAAATATATATATATATATATATAATTTAATTGAGATCATAAAACTTGCAATTTGTCAAAAAGAGTGGCAGTTAGACACAGCTAACGTGACCCGGAAAAATGGAAATATCTTTCTAGTAGCAAAAGAAAAAAGAAATGTTTATTTATGGTAGAAAATGATGCGGCTTTCAAGAACATTCAATTCAAAGTCGATTTTTAAGTCAGGATTCATGAAAGGTTAATCACTGTTTCACAATGGATCGTAAAGCAATTTTTTTTTGGGATAATTACAGAAACCTCCCCTGAGGTTTCTGACAATTTCACTTGGCACCCCTCAATTTTCAAAAATTACACAAACCTCCCTTGCATTTACTATTTTGGTAACAAGACCTCCCCTTTTAATAACAATTTTAATTGAAAACCCCATAATGCCCTTCTCAATCTATCTACAAAAGAAAAAACAAAAAAGTATCATTTTCTTTACCACTTGAATCACCGTATAGCACCACGCTGGCACCAACTTAATAAACACTGTCATTAGTAACTAAAAAACAATCCCATCAATACCAGTGCACCACTATCAACTAATTAGGAAAATAAAAAATAAAAAATCTATCTAGTTTTTACCACCTGAACCACTATCATATCACGTCAGCTCTATTTTTGTTAGTCACCACCACCATAAGCAACTGAATTATAGAGCCAAAATTTATAGAGATATTCCTTAGCCAGACATTGAAATCTAACTTAACTACATAAATCCCAAACAAACTCAAATAATTTGTCAACCCAAATAGTTTTTCTATTTTTCTATTTGGTAAAAGATTGATTTCAAAGGGTATTATTGGAACTTTAGTTAACCAAGGGAGGTTTGTGTAATTTTTGAAAATTGAGGGGTGCCAAGTGAAATTGTCAGAAACCTCAGGGGAGGTTTCTGTAATTATCCCTTTTTTTTTTTTCAAAAAATTATGAGAATCAAAGTCGAGGTTAAGCATTCTTGAAAGTAGATTGATTGTAATGAAATAATGATTGATAAATAAGTCTTAGAGTCAAATTTTCATAGACCTTGGTGAAAAAATTGTCTCGTTTTTACATTGATTGGGATTGGTTTAAATGCGATTTGATCAAGTCAACTCAGTATTTGCTGAGTCTTTAAACCATAAGAACAAGGGAACCTCATATACTCCACATAAAAAGTATAAATTGCAAAAAAAAAAAAAAAAAAAAAATCGATATTCGGAAAATAGACGTATCTTTCTATGAACAAAAGAAAGAAGAATCTTATTTATAGTAGGAAGTGATGCAGTTTCTAAAAACATTCAAACTTGTTTTTTAAGTCACGAGTCATAATAAATTAGTAACTGTATCACAATTATTGGAGAGCAAATTTTGCCAGAAATCATGGGACTTAAAATTGAGCTTAAGAATTCTAGCTAGCAGATTTATTGTAATGAAAAAATGATTAGGAAATAAGTCTTACAGTCAAATTTTCCTATACGTTCATAAATTGGAAACATGTCTCCTTTTCACAACGATAGGGATTACTCCAAATGCAATTCGACCAAGTTAAACTTAGTATTTACTGAGTCTTTAAATCACAAGAACAAGATAACCTCTTATTAAGCAAATTTATCAAAAAAAAAAAATTCAAATTTCTCCACATAAAAGGTATAAATTGTGAAAAAAAAAAGTCCGGAAAACAGATATATCTTTCTAGGAGTAAAAGAAAAAAGATTTATAGTGGGAAATAATATAGTTTCTTAAAACATTCAAACTCGATTTTTTAGGTCATGAATCGTGATAAGTTTTTTTTTTTTTTGAGTGAGTCGTGATAAGTTAGAAACTGTTTCACAATTATCAAAGAGCAAATTTTGGCAAAAATCATGGGATTTAAGAATTCTGCCAAGCATATTTATTGTAATGAAAAAATGATTGGAAAATAAGTCTTACAGTCAAATTTCCATAGATGTTCATACAGTGGAAAAATGTCTCCTTTTCACATCGATAGAGATAGGTCCAAATGCAATTCGACCGAGTTAACTTAGTGTTTGCTGAGTCTTTAAACCACAAGAGCAAGATAACCTCTTATTAAGCAAATTTTTAAAAAAAAAAAAGAATCATAAAAAATTCTCCACATAAAAGGTATAAATTGTGAAAAAAAAATTAAATGCCTGAAAAACAGACATAGCTTTCTAGGATGAAAAGAAAAAAGAATTGTTTATTTATAGAAGGAAATGATGCAGCTTCTTAAAAAATTCAAAGTCAATTTTTAGGTCATGAGTCGTGATAAGTTAGTAACTGTTTCACAATTATCGAAGTCTTATAGTCAAATTTCTATAGATGTTCACAGAGTGGAAAAATGTCTCCTTTTCACGTCGATAGGGATTGGTTTAAATGCAATTTAACTAAGTTATTTAGTATTTGATGAGTTTTTAAACCATAAGAATAAGATAACCACTTATTAAGCAAATTTATTATAAAAAAATGAAACTTCTCTACGTATAAGGTATAAATTATGAGAAAAAAATTCAATGTCCTAAGAACAAACATATCTTTCTAGGAGCAAAAGAAAAAAGAGTTGTTATGTATGGTAGGAAATAATGCAGCTTCTGAAAACTTTCAAATTTGATTTTTAGGTCATGAGGCGTGATACGTTAGTAACTGTTTCACAATTTTCAGAGAGCAAATTTGGCAAAAATAATGGGTGTTAAGAATTCTGCCAAGCAGATTTATTGTAATGAAAAAATGATTGGAAAATAAGTTTTACAGTCAAATTTTCCTAGACGTTCATATAGTGGAAAAATTTCTCCTTTTCTCATCGATAGGGATTGGTCTAAATGCAATTCGATCATGTCAACTTAGTATTTGCTGAGTCTTTAAACCATAAGAACAAGAGAACCTCTTATTAAGCAAATTTTTAATTTAAAAAATTAAAACCTCTCCACATAAAAGGTATAAATTGTGAAAAAAAAATCAGTGTCCAAAAAACAAACATATATTTCTAGGAGCAAAAGAAAAAATAATTCTTTATTTATAGTAGAAAAAATGATGCAACTTCTGTAAACATTCAAAGTCAGTTTTTAGGTCACGAGTCGTGATAAGCTAGTAACTGTTTCACAATTATCGGGGAACAAATTTTGGCAAAAATCATGGGGCTTTAGAATTCTGCCTAGAAAATTTATTATAATGAAAAAATGATTGGAAAATAAGTATTACAATCAAATTTCCATAGAGTTCACAGAGTGGAAAAAAGTCTTCTTTTCACATTGATAGGGATTGGTCCAAATGCAATTCGACCAAGTGAACTTAGTATTTGCTAAGTCTTTAAACCGTAAGAACAAGATAACCTTATTTAACAAATGTATATAAAGAATCATTGAAACTTCTCCGCATAAAAGGTTCAAATTGTGAAAAAAAAAATCAATGTTCAAAAAATAGATATATCTTTTTAGGAGCAAAAAAAAAAAAGAATTGTTTGTAGTAGGAAACGATGCAGCTTCTAAAAACATTCGAAGTCAATTTATAGGTCTCGAGTCGTGTATAAGAGAACAAATTTTGGCAAAAATCATTGGATTTAAGAATTCTGGCAAAGCAAATTTATTGTAATGAAAAAATGATTGGAAAATAAGTTTTACAGTCAAATTTCCGTAGAGGTTCACATAGTGGAAAAATGTCTCCTTTCCATATCGATAGGGATTGGTCCAAGCGCAATTCGACCAAGTTAACTTAGTATTTGATGAGTCTTTAAACATAAGAACAAGATAACCTGTAAATAAGCAAATTTATAAATAAAAAATATATTGGAACTTTTCCACATAAAAGGTATAAATTGTGAAAAAAAATTCAATGTCCAGAAAATAGACTTATCTTTCTAGGAGCAAAAAGAAAAAAGAATTTTTTTTTTATAGTAGGAAATGATACAGATTTTGAAAACATTCAAAGTCTCTTTTTAGATCATAGTCATGATAGGTTAGTCACTATTTCACAATGCATCAAAGAGCAAATTTTGGCAAAAAAATATGAGAATCAAAATCGAGGTTAAGAATTATGGCAAGCAAATTTATTGTAATGAGAAAATGATTAAAAAATAGGTCTTATAGTGAAATTTCATTGACGTTCACATGGTGAAAAAATGTCTCATTTTTGCATTGACAAGGATCAATGTTTTAAAAATCAAACTGGTCAATGAACCGGAAGGAGGTACGGTTCATGGTCGGATCGGTTGGACAGGGGTTCAATATTTTTTCTCTTTTTTAATTTAATTTAATGTATAATATAATAGCAAATACCAGATATACCCCACCCTGTTGAACTAGTTAACCCATCAATTCTTTGAATATATTCAAATATATAGGTTAATGAGTTTATTATATTTGATAAAAAATTTATGAAGTATTCTATGTCAATAAAAAATAAATTAAAAAAGAAAATGGCATTACAAATATAAAACATATAATAACTATAAAACTGAGGAGCCGTTTGGTTCAAATTCCTCAATCACTATTACTATGGGTATCATTAACCCTACTATGAGTATGAATTTTGATAATTCCTCCCAACATGTTTGGTTTAATAGTGAAATAGGTATCATTATAAGAATATTTGTTTGGTATACTGGAATGACTTTTAAGTAAATTTTAAAATTTTTAAATCTTTATTTATGATGTACGCATTTTTTAGATTTCTTATTTTGTATATTTTTAAAGAAATTTTCTAAAAAGATTTCTTCAATTTTAAATATAGTTATGCTCTAATTTGAGTTTTATGCAAATGATAACCTTAAAAAAAGTCATTTTTATTGTATTAACAAAGAGTACTATATATCTTTGATTTTCAGTTCAATTTTTTATAAAAAAATTGAAAACGTAAAAAAATTTATTACAAAGAATTTTTATAAAAAAATTGAATGTAAAAAAATTTATTAAGAAAAATTTTTAAAAAATTTTATAAAGTACTAATAAAAAATATTCAAAATCAAAAGACAAAAAAGGGAGGGAGAGAGAGAGAGAGGAATAGTAGATTAGGGATGGGTAACCCAAAATATATGTATTTTTTTAGTGGGTGTGTTTTTGCCGTTAATCATAAGGGTCGACAAGTTTGATAAAATAGTATTTTAGAGGGAATTATTAACACCCTAATTAATCACTACCGTTCCCATTAAATGATAGTGATAGTTATTTAACAAACATCAATAATGAGGGTCATTACTTATAATACCCATTTCCCTCTTTCATTCCTCTAAACCAAACACCCCCTAAGTATATCGGAAAAAATACTAATAAAATAGATACTTTAAAATTCACCACTAAAGTACATTATTATATTTTTAAAGATTTTAAATCATAGTCTTGAACATTCTAAATTATTAAATCATATTTGTTGCTTGTTTCACATTCTCTACTCTTTTAATACCATCAAGACTTATTTTTCAATGTAAAATTTTAATTTATTTTTAATACCAAATAATACAATTAACTTCTTTCATAGGCCAGTTTGAGAAAATGTAATTTTTTAAAATAAAAAAAATTCTTTTGCCCTATTTTTTAAGGTAGGTTCGCATACTCAAACGATTTTCAAATTTCAATTTGATTAGCTTACTATTAGTTTAAATTTATTTAGTTTTTTAATTTTCTAGTTTTTTACGTTTTTTTTTTACAACACCTAATGAGAAGTAAATTCTAACAATTTTGTAGCAATTAAGAATTTGATTTAGAATTTCTCAAAAGAGTCTAAACTTTATTTAGAATAGATTCTCATGCTTTAACTTTAGATGTATTCTCTTTAAAAAAAAATTATTTTTGACGTATTGGACTATTGAGCGAGTCAATTTGGACTCTATACAATAGTCTCAAAGAATAAAACTAACAAGTAAATCTATTTGCTCACTAGTTCTTAATTTTTTTAGTTTTGTTCAATTTACACATTTTCTTTAGTGTATCAAGAAAATGTGGACAAGTAATGTTACAATAACTTGAATCAATATATTGCATAGAAAAATATGATTTTAATAATCTAAAGTGATTTTTGATTTTTTTAATAAAGGAAATAACTATCTACCTATCTACTTTAATAAAGCAAATGATGATTATTGAATAATCATAATTTAAAATTTTAAACAGATAACTTACATTTAAACTTTTAATTAGGAGAATGTTTTAGCCATAAATGAATAATTAAACAATTTCGATTAAAGGAATAATTTTAGTAGGACAGATTTTGGTAAGAGTAAATCAAATATTTCTTTAATACAATGAATTTGGATGCCAAGATAAAAAGGTAAGAATCAATTAATTTCATTAAACATGATTAATAAAAAAAACAAAGAAATTAAAAGGTAAGAATCAATTAAATTCATTAAACATGATTAAAGAAAATAAAGAAACTAAAAATGTAATAATCAATTAACTTTATTAAAATGATTAAAGGAAAACTAAAGAAAAAATAAATAAAAAGATTCTTAACATAAAAACAACAAACACGTGGCTGGCTGGATGGTTAGTTCGCTGGAAGGCCAAGTTGGACAACTCAAGTTCGAGCTTTGTGGTCAGACCAGTCGAATTGACCGGTTCGATCCGGTTCAAGTTTAAAAACACTGATAAGGGTTGGTGCAAATGCAATTCGACCAATTGGACTTGGCTTTTGCTGAGTCTTTAAACCATAAGAACAAGACAACCTCTTATTAAGTAAGTTAAACTCAAAAAAACCAAAAAAAAAAACTCTATGAAACTTCTCCACATAGAAGGTAGTAGTTGTGGAGAAAAAAATCAATGTGTCCAATACCAATTCTTTCCAGTCTCAATTCCAATATGAAGATTGACAACAAAGTGTAGTTTAGTTGGTAAAATACTTCACTTGTAATTTATAGAATCCGGGTTCGAGTCACCAAAAAGATAAATAGAGTCCTACTGTTAATCCCATTTAAGAAAAGGGAAAAAAAAAAAAAAACTGGAGAGATTTAGCCGTAAAAAAATATCTGTATGTTCCATGCTATCTATCTGCAATTCTTGTCTGTTTACCTATTCAAAATAACTAGCTATCTTTTCATCCTTTGTTTTCAGTTCTCTTAGCAAATAATCCCGCATCATTACATGCTAAACTGACGAGTGACTGCAACTTCTTTTGTCGATAAATCTGCATCATTAAATGCTAAACTGATGAAAGGCTGCAACATCTAGATATTCAGGATGGTTTGATTGGAATGAAGATATTTTTTTGAAACATATATTCAAAGTTTTCTTAGTGTCAATTACCAAAAAATATTTTTCAATTTTATTCCCATTAGCTTAAAACAACTTGTAAACAAACCTAATGAGCATAAGATATTTTTTTTTAGAGAGCTTAAAAGTTATATTAAATCTCAAATACCTACTTTTTATTAGCTTCAGTTACCAAATTTAATGTTTTTTAGTTGTTGTCCACTCATTTTTTTTCTTCATTTTTGGGTCCACAAATATAATTGTAGTTATGCATACTTGGCTATTTTCATAGTTCAATTTTAAAGAAATTCAGTCATTAGCGTACTCTAATTACTTGTCAAGTATATATTGCAATTGTTAGTAGTATTAACAATATTAAAAATGAAAAATATGAATAGAAATCCATTTCAAAGATTTTTCTTTTTATTTAAATAATGAAAAATTGTAGAGAGAATAACTTTTTCTCGTAAAACGTATTTTTAGAAAATCATTTTCCTAATAAAAACATTTCACATCTAACCAAACATGATATTTAGCTAAAAAAATATAAATACACATGATTGATCATTCGTCAGTCAATGTTGTGGTAGTTATGGTTTTCACAAGTTAAAAAGAAAAAATAGTAACTTTTCTTAAAAAAAAAAGTTAATTTTAATAATTCTTTATAAAAATTCATTATTTATTTTTTTTTAATTCTTTGTTGCTATAGCATTTTCCGCTCCATTGTGGTGCAATACTCAATGTTACACAAGAAATCTGCATTAAAAAAATGTAAATGAATGACTAAATATAACATTATCCAAGTGAAGCAAGATTAAGTGAAACTCCTACATTTACTATGGGATGCTGCAAAAAATCTTTTTATATTCACCGGCAGTTATCTTGAACAATGCAGTATAAATCATGACGAATTCAACTTCTTGCTGAAAATAAATTCCATTCATGTTTATATCAGGTTCTGAAAGATTACAAGTTAAACAGATGCTCCAAATTAGGCCTCTATCTACACAAACACGAAAATCATTTGCAACCATCCATGTCTGAAGTAATTCAAATGCCAATAAAACATAGAACTTCGATTTCCTCCTCCTGCACAACCTCCATTTCAGATTTCCAGTTGCTACTGAGAGCACAAAACAAGAGAGCTGTTTAGATCTTTTAGACATTTTAAACTTTAGTTTGTTTGGGCTTTTTTGTTTTGTTTTATATTAGGTTTTTGAGTGTCTTGACCAAGGATTTAGATTATTAAATATATTTTAAACTCACTTGTGTCTTTGGCTTTCTTTGCATCTTGATTAAGAAATTATTTGGGTCTTTAGGGTCTTTTAGTATATTTTAGATTCACTTGTGTTTCGTGAGTCCCGTTTAGATTTGAGTGCTAACTTACTTGTTTGTCACTACGTTTGACATTTCTGATGTGCCTCTCTATCTAACTAATTTAATTTTAACTTTGAAAAAAATAAAATAATTAAGAAACCATTTGGCAGTTTAGGGCTTTTCGTATATTTTGGACCTACTTGGGGCTTTAAGTTTATATTGTGGGTTGTGGATCTATCGGGTGTTTTTCGCTTTTGCAGTGCTCTTATTTATCTTGTGGGTTGTGGATCTATCGGGTGTTTTTCACTTTTGCAGTGCTCTTATTTGACTAGTGGATCTCTGTATTTTTGCTGGTGGATGTAGGTCTCATCTTGACCAAATCGCGTTGGATTCATTATGTTACTTTTTTGTCATCTTTTGTGTTTATCTTATGGTGTCGACATGTATAAATATCAAGAATTTTGTTAATTTTCGTAACTCCTAAATATGAACACATCTAATTGTGTAGGGATTACCAGACCAAATTTGAAAAACAAAGCTGTTAGCGGGTAGACCATAACAGAGGAAGAGTTGACATCAGGAAACATCTATCTAGATCATGGTTCAAAGACTCGACCGAGTCGGCGACGACTCGGCCGAGTCGGAACTGGATCGGAGCAAGCCGGTACGATACTGCTCCGGTACCACTCGGAGATGACGAAGTCGCCGAGAAATCGGCCAATCTCGGTAATCTCGGACCGAATTGGAACCGAGTCGGTGTGAATCGGCCGATTCTAAACCGAATCGGACGATTCAAATCGGATATGAACTATCCATATTTCAAAGCAATAAGACAGATACAATACTTACCTGACTTCTGGTGGCTTGGTACGACTCATTTGCCGGAGATTGGGTTCTATTTGCTGGCAGTTGGGGTGTCTGATTTGGGGGGTTTTTTTTATGTTTATGGCTTTTATTTGTTTGGATTTTGATGAGATGGTGGTGGAGGTTGAGTAGAGTTATGTGGTGGTGGTGATGTTGAGGCAAGCGGCAGGCAGCGAACGGCAGGCAACGGGCGGCTTGGTTGAGGGATTGACCGGAGAAGATGATGGCTTCTCTTCCCCTTTTTTTTTTTTTTTTTCTGTTTGGTTGTTGCTGCGCGTTTTTGGAAGTTCCAAAAACGCGCAGCATTTTAATCTTCCCCTTTTTTTCTTTTTTTTTTTTGGTGTTGTTGCTGCACGTTTTTGGAATAAAACTCCAAAAACGCGCAGCACTTTTTTTTACTCCAAAAACGTGCACCATTCTTTTTTTTTTTTTTAAATAATGCAACTGCCCACACGTGCAATGCATTGAGTAGGAATTTTTTGTTTGTTTATGAAGGCTTTTTTTTTTTTTAATATTGCAAACACTGCCTATGTGCAATTCGTTTCCCTTTTTTTGAATAAAACGCGCAGGCCTTTTTTTTTATGAAGGCTTTTTTTTTTAATCATAATGCAGGTACTGTCCACAGTGTAATGCATCCCTTTTTTATATGTTGAACGTGCAATGCATTTCCTATTTTTTAATCACATTTTACATCAGATTCAGTCTATTTAAAGACCAAGTCCCATAGACTAGACATCAAGTTTCTTTTCTCGGTAAGCCATAGATACCAAACTTCCCGGCAGGCAGCTCTTTTGAAATCAATTTTGTCACCCTTAAGCAAAATTTCAAATTAGTTTTCCTTTTACTTTATTTATTAATAGGGTTTTTTAGGTAAATATGGTTTTTGGTTTTTATAATGTTTTATTTTTTACATATTTTTCATATGTATATATATTATTGTTATGATATATATATATATTATATTCTAGATTTGTATATGTATATATATGTGCATATATATATATATTGTTGTTGTTGTAATACACACACACGTACATACATATATTATTGATATGTATATATATTATTGCAGTAATACACACGCACATAATATATTATTGTTTAAATTTTAGTAAAAATATTCTTTAAAAAATTGGACTAATGATTATACAAATAAGTTAATATGTAATAAGATTTGCAAGTTACTAACATAATCTAAATAATTATTTTTCTTCTTGTCAAATTTCAACTCATTACTTATAGTACTTTTTGACGCATTACTGATACTAACCATTTATGATGGCCTATGTAACAGGTGAAATGACAAGTAAGAATATTGGTTGGGAATATGGTACACCTATAGGTGCAAATAGAAAAGTTATGAGATGTAATTATTGTGAGATATAATTATTGACATGTATGAACATTCAAAATAATATTTGACCTTTTCTAATTCTTTGCATTTTGTTTAATGTGATCCCTTTTTAAAGACGTAGATTATTTTTTTATATCGATAAAAATGGTACATTTTAGAGATTTTATTTATTTTTTTGGTTATTTTTGTTTAGCATACTTTTATTTATATTTTGAATGATTATTTATAGTTTTTAGAATAAAAATTGATTCAAATTGTGCGTCTCGCCGAAGACCGCGACCGATACACCGAGTCCGATGTGGAACGGTACGCACCGCGACCGCGACCGCGACATTAAACCATGATCTAGATAAGGCCTTTGCGTGCAATATTTCATCAGAAGACCTAGGACAAGAACCTAAAACAGATCTTGTTTCAGAAATTCTACTGTCTTTACTTAATTCAACCAAGCTAATATTCTGGTCCTAAATTTTTTCAACTTATCAAAGGGAGAGAATCTTCGCTGCGAAACCCCTCGAGGAAGATGGAAGGAGAAATATTTAACCGATGATGCCCTAAACACATTTTATCTCCATTTAGGGGATGATGTATGGATTTGAAATGATAATCTCTTGTAAGATCGGAAATCTATTAAAAATGTAAGAAGGTTTGCAAGAAAATAAAGACGCCATGATTTGAGTTGAACATAAATTGCATGTAACAAACCAATGTAATAGGAACATTACAAACACTGTGATTTTGAAGATTACATACGTATATACAAATCTTAATTGTTATGTGTGAGATAATTGTTAGAAGAACGTGTAAGTATATACAAAATAGGAGGTGGTTAATCCTCAATTGCGAAAAAAAAATTGGATAAAGATCAATGAGATAGTTTAGTCACATTATGTATCTTCCGAGATTGGTGAGTTAGTTTAGTTAAATTAGAAGTGTATGTAACTTTCAATATTGTAGCAGTATCCATAATATTGTAACTTTATGAAGTCTTTTAATTTTTAATCTACTTGCTGGTCTACTTTTTTTGAGTTTTTTTTCTAAAAATGGGATGTTTGCACTTTGAATGTACAAGTATATTTTTAAATTATAAAGACTCCCCTAGTACACTATTTCTAATTGTTTATACTAATATTACAACTACTAAATTAGTTACTTCTTTTAGATAATCCTTTAACTACCTCACCTACTACTTGTTTTAAACAGTTAGACAAATTTAATTCCCTCCTCTTCATACTCATTTTATTTTTATCAAATGATTAGATACTTTCTAATTTTATTTTCAATTTTCTCGCACTATAGAAGAAATATGATAAAAGACACAGGTAATTCCTGTACAGGCAATGAGTTCTCTAGTCACAAGATTTGTTCTAATAAATCTACTTTTTTTATGCAAATAATAAAGCCTAATCCTCTTAACATTGTATAGTTTACGAAGTCTTATTCCCTTCACCTTCACAGGTACTTTAGACAGACAAATAGTTTCGAAGGTTTTTCAAGAGTTGGGGTAATATCAATATATCAGAATATATAAACTTGTATGACAAAAGTATGAGAATCTTATGAGTTTTTTGATATCGGATCATATCATACTGTACTAAAATGAATTAAATTTTATTATAAAGCATCTAAGTACATGAGAAACATAAACTTTGAAATGAAGGGAAATCTATTAAATTTAGAATTTCATACTTAAAAATTCTACTAATACAATATTGCTATTGCTATTTCTGATATTGCTACCACTCTAGATATTGCTACCATTCTTACCACCACACTATTACAATATTAATGCTAAAAAACTCAAGAGATGCTAAGAGATATTTGTGTTTTTCCTGGTTTTCTTTTCTCTGTATTTTGTGTTTTTCCTAGTTTTCTTTTCTCTGTATTTTGTGTTTTTCCTAGTTTTCTTTTCTCTGTATCCTTTGTAGGGGAGTAAACGAACCGAACCGAACCGAGCCGAGCCCGAATACTACCGAATTCGAGCTCGAGCTTGTTAAAATTACTGCTGCTCGAGATCGAGCTCGAGCTCGAGCTCGATCGAATTTGTAATTCGAAACTCGAGCTCGGCTCGTTAATTTTAGAGAGAGTTCGAACTTGACTCGAGATCGCTCGTGAAAACACAATCAAGCTCGAATTCGAGCTCGAGTTCGAGCTCGAGTTCAAAATTCATATATAATTAGCATAAGTAAATTGGTAATTTTATATATAATATTTAATATATATATTTCGAGCTGCTCGACGAGCTACTCGAACTCATCTTTTACTACTCAAATTCAAGCTCGTTTAGTATACGAGCTGCTCGAGCTCGACTCGAGCTCAGTCAACGCCGAACTCGAGTCGAACAATAGACCGAACTACTCGTGAGCAGCTCGCGAGCTGTTCGGTTCGTTAACAGCCCTAATCCTTTGTCCATCTAAGAGCTTCTATTTATATTAGTTTTCAAAATGAGTAAGAGGCCGAGGAAAATCCTTTCCACCAATGGTTAGCTTCTACTTCTACTGAGATTATCTTATCTTTTCTTCATTGATCAGCCGATTCCTTCTCTGTTGTTCTTGTGCAGCTTTCATAAAAATGGATTATTATTCCTTTTCTATTTGTAGTCCACATCATGCGTCTACAATATTGTCTACATTCTTTCAACTTCTTCATCAAAGTTTCTTTTATCGATTTCTTGTGCTTTCATTATCTCGTGGATTCAATATCCTTTTAAGATGTACATCAATTAAATTGGACGATTGAGTTTGGAATAAAAACCTTAAATATGGGATTTCATGAGATGCATATATTTTTTGTATCTTATTTCAGCAATTAAATGGGGATAGATTGGTTGTTGATAATCATTGAAATTCCTGGCTATTGATCTTGCCACTCAGTCTTTTATTGATTCTTCTAAATCTACATTCTCACATATATAAGCTTTTTCATTCACTGCCTGATAAAAAAAACGTACATCTAGAATAATATGATGCTTGGCTTGTTGGCATGTGCCTGCTTCCCATCTGGGTCCTTTACTAAATATTGTGGCTTTAACCACTGGGTGATCAAATAATAGATTGTGTCCTACATCCTCTAATTTCCCCCCAGATTCATCTATTTGACTATAATTCGTGAAGATTAGGGTTTGAACAAATCCATAATCTGATAGTTTTTTGTGAGGTTAGAATTACTGCTTGTCCACTCTAGTTTGTCAAAGTTATTAGATCATAATACCTCAGATCAATGCATGCCTAGTAAATGCCAAAATGAAAGACAACATTTGCAGTCATAATATGGCAAAAGCATATTGTAGCACAAAAGATGATCTCTCTTGGACAAAGATTTTGATTTCCATATGCAAGTTTTCATGCATAAGACATTTTCCTTTGAATAGAGAATCTAGCCATGTCTTAAAGCATATTTTGCACAAAGATCAAATCTTTTATTGAACTTTCTTGTGCCGTATAAACAATTTTCTTTTGAATTTCTGAAGGAAGTGGATATAAGAAAGTATGTGTAAAAAAGAAAGTTCAAGAAATCATTATTTCCTTTTGCTCAAGGCTAAGATAGATTGATTCTACCAGTAGGTAGATTTATTCTTCTCTTTATTTAGTGAGAATAAAGAGTTTTTTTAGAGTTTTTTTTTTTAATTTTACCCTTCCCAATGGGGAGAAAGACATTGATCTTCTTTTTTAATGCTTTTCTTTCCTCGTGTATTTGAGTATACTTGTCATTTAAAATTCTAAAATTGCGAGACACAACCTCATAATGTCTACAAAATTCAATTTCATTTTCTACCAAAGGTCAACTACTACTGCCTGTGGATGTTTCACTATCCACACGACTTTTGGCGTTTCTACTGATGCAAAAATTAATGCCTATATGGTTTTTATATGCTTCTAATGTTTCTTGGAAATTTTAACTTCCTTTATGCTAAGTGTTTAGAAAATTCTCAATTTGTAAAAGAACCTCAGCCCATTATGGTATATTCCTGGATTATGCTCTCGAAAACAACATAATAATAGCAAATTTTCCCTTGCAGTTTTTGGTCAATTTTTAAAAAATGATGAGTTAAAGTTAATGCATTTAAAGCTGTAACAAGCTCAGGAATGTTTCCTCATGCATTCCATATGTTTTGAAGAAGATATTGTTGAAAATCATCTAATGTTTTGTCAGTTAAAAATGGTTTAAAATTAAGATCAGTCTCTTTCGAAAATTTGGGAAGGAAAATCTAATTGACGATCGTACTCCTTGTCTTCCATCTACAAATTCAAAGCAAACAAAGTTAGCTAGGATTCAAAATAAGTTATCAGCTAAACTATTGTCTTTGTCTTAATGTGCTTAAAAGTTACTTGATAGCCATTTCCTGTTATAGTATTTACAAAATTCTGCCATCTTTTACTAAGTTTTTTGGCATTATTTTTATTACAAAATTTTACTATCACTTCACAATTTTTTCTAATTGTAAAAGGTTTGATTTTTTTTTTAGTTTACTTTTGAAATAGAAAAACTCCAAAAACAAGTCATATAATCATCAAATCATAATTTATGACAATTAAATTACTAAATTCTTAAGTTAATCAAAGTTAGCTCTAATACCATTGTTAGATAATAAACATAGTAATGCGACAAAAATGTAAAACCTATTACCTTCACCATGGATGATACTTTGATATAACGCTATATGTTGTAGGGGAGTTCATAGTGTTATACCTTCCCGAGGACGAGTCCTATGCACAAAGTTGAGGGAGATCCTTAGTTAATAAAAATCCTATCACTAAAGCTCCACAAGTGTCAAGTTTTTAATGATAATCCATACAAACAAGATCAAACAAAAAATTTCCTAAGTTTCTCTGGTCTTGACTTTTGAATATTAGCTCCCTTGAAAACTTGATAACGAACAAAGATGGAGGAAGAAGACCACAAACCCTAACTTTTAGGGGAAACCATTGGGAAGAGGAAAAAAATGAGAAAAAATGATTTCTCGCTCTTTCTTGCCCATGGTTTCCTTATTTTTCTTGCTGGGCTGAATTTCCTTGTCGCCCACAACTCTTGTGTTCTAATTGTGTTGCATATCTTGTATGTACAAGAGGCAAGGATAAAGGTATTAGTTAACTAATTTTAGTCTTGTAGGATTTTGTAAGTTTGAATTCTTGCTTATCTTCCAAGATAAGAATAAGCAAATCTATTTTCTCATGGAACCGAAATCCTAATCTCCCAAAATTTAGATTAATTGTATTAAGCATATACGGTTAATTTATCTCAAAAACTAACTCTATAAGTATCTTATACTTATATTAATAAATAATTTGACTACGATATCTTGTTCTTTATGTGTGTGACCTATTGGATCTATCTACGTTGGCAATACGTATAAATTATAGTTCATAGTTAATTCATTAAAAGGTAGACAAATTTAACACTTTAATTTATCACTTTAATTTATCACTAATTCAGCGATAAATTAATCTATACTTATAGATCACGAGAATATCTAGCAATACATCATAACAACCCAATTGGATGTGAAAAGCCATATGGTAAGACTTCATTTATCAATGATATTATTACCATATAACTAAATCCTTTCATTACATTATACCTTAATTAGTCCACGAGTACGTTTTTTGTTTCCGAAATATAACTTTTATAAAATATAACCTTGAAACGCTTTCAAGTTAATTGTCATTTTTGCATAATATTCTCGAGTTATTAATTCTAACAATCGGCCAATTATGGATATACTCTCCTACTATTATGAGTGGTGAATCCTATATTGATTACTTGCGATATATCTATACATGATCACTTTCTTATGAGCAATTTTTTAAAAGCAACAAATAATAGAGTCAAAATATAGTAATTCACAGTAAAATGATATGGTAATCTTAAGTTTAAGGATCAGTTACACCAATGTCATTAAGAATTTGCCCCAGCTACAATAAATAGTTATTCATATGGTAACTGTTGGCAGATTAATTCAATGAATTAGTTCTTCAACAAGCATTCATGTCATGTTATTAATAGTTCGAACCAATGACACTAAATAGTTGCCCATATGGTGACTCTTGGCAGATTAATCAAATGAATTTGTTCTCCAAAAATATCCTTGTACCAATTGAAGTGCCATATATCATAGTCTATAAATCAACTACTACTTATCATAAATACAGGCAAAGTATGTGCTAGTCTATCCATATTAATAATATCTAATTTTCGTTAATACTATGATTAGTGATATTTAATAATATTACTTAATTGTAATAAAAATATCATGATTATAACTCTTATAATTTCTTATACACAGCTAATATTATATAGACTTTATAAAATAAACTCAAATAGTAAATAATGAACAATTAAATAATAAAGCAATACCATGTATATATAACATAAATAAAAGTGAAATACAACCCTAAATAAGCTAGTGTTAGAGCAGACACTAACAAATCAAGTTATTCTTATTCCTTTCAATATGCTTTCAATTAAAATGTTGCTCTTCTATATATTATTTGTCTTTTATTCATCTATTTTGTCGATTAACATTATCTTCGACTTACCATCAATCTGGTTAATCTCATCAAATGTATAACCTGGTTAATTTCATCAAATGCATGGCCTAACATGCATTGAATTCATATGAATGAGTTTCAGATTTTAGGCTACATTTATTTAAAAAAATTATCTTCTTTTTTCAATTAAATATTAATTTCTTAATAGCGTGGGTAATATTTAACATAAAATATTAGTATATATTAAATAAAAATATAAAAATTATGTTTTGTATTTTTAACATTATTTTATAAATAATACATATATTAGTTTATATATAGCGTACATCAAATAAAAATTTTACAAAAATTATTCAAAAGCTCAAGCTAGAATGGACAACTTAATCGAATCTTAATTATTATTTGAGCTTGTTAAGTAGTCAATTTGTTTATAACACTACCCTCACCACCCATTTGCTTGCAAAAATTCCAACTTAAACACTAGGTTTATTAGTAACTACTAGCTATAATTTCTCAAATGCTCCATCTCCAAAGGATAACTTTACAATCACCTCATCTCAGAGTTCAAACCCACTTATGTATCAAAACCTATAAGTTGGGACAAAGTATATATTTCAAGAGATAACGAGGTAAAATGTTATTATCCGTGGCAGATTATAATTAACCTTTCTTTAAATATAAAATTATTGGTCAAAAATTGTCCCCAAGCCAATTGGTCTTTTGCCACGCTTCCACTATGGAATATTCTCCATGACCCCCTTTGACTCCACTCAAACCCTTTTTTATAAAATTTAAAAAAAAGAAAATGATAATTTCACATACCTCCCTTGATATTTGTCATAATTGCACCTACCTCCTCTCAAGTTTTAAAAATTACACTTACATTTCTTGTGTTTATATTTTTTATATCAAGAAAATCCATTTTGATAATATAATCCACAAAAATACCAACCAAGTACTCTAAAATACCTTTCATTGCTCTTATAAAAGAAAAATAAACCTAAAATAATAAATTATTTAGTCTATAAAAATGTCAAAGTACTCATACACTCACACTAAATTTTCAATTTCTACTAGATTTTATTTTCCAAAATCCAGTTATTTAACTAATCCAAATAACTCACTTTGTCCGTCAAAATCTTATAAACAAATATTTTGTTAAGAAAGAGATAACTAATTTAATAACAAAAAACATGTGAATAAAAAATGGGTTATATTATCAAAATGGGTATTTTTTGTTATAAAAAATATAAACACAAGGAGTTTAAGTGTAATTTTTAAAAATCGAGGGCAGGTAGGTGCAATTATAGCAAATCTTAGGAGAGGTAAGTGAAATTATTCCCAAAAAAATAATAATAATAAAAGAGATCGAGAAACAGTTAAGGTAGTTTGCCACCAGGAAATATTTACCGGAAAAAAAAAAAAAGTAAAAAACGAGCGGAAAACAGAAATCCAAGTCCTCAGCATCAATCCTCAACAGAAACTTCAATTTCTACTTTCCATAGAAGAAAAGAATCCCTCCATTCTTGATTTTCTATTACAGTATAGATTAGATTAAGCTTAAGATTTGAGGCCCAAGTGGGCTCTGTAAAGGAAAGAATCCCACATGACTTTGAGCTCGAGTTCATCTAGTCATCCCTCTGAGTGGAAGCTCTCTCAGGTCTTTGGTGAACCAACTCCTGGTGAAGATGTCCATGACAGTAATTTCTCTTTCTCTGACTTCAATAGCAGTTACCATGAATATGTATTGTGATTTTACGTGTAAACTGCCTTTGGATTAATTTCAGTTTTTACCGAAAAGCAACTACTGTTCTCATGACCCTTTCTACATTTAGTTCTGATTGTGAGTATTAGGCTTTTTTAGTGCTAAAATAGCATTCAATTGGGCATATTGTTATTGAACACTATGAATCATGCAAATTAGTTGTACCACATTAGCACCTGCAGAGATTTTAGAGTTCATTCCAGTGTTATCTCCACAGTCTGGCTCACTATTTAGGAGCAATGTTTTGTTCTAAATAAAAGATTTTTGTGTTATGAACAAAATTTTGTGCAAATTGGGTCAATGAAATGGCTAATAGAACTTACCAACAAATTGGGGCACATTGGATTTCTGGGACACATAGGGTTATAAAGAGAAGTAGTCCTTCTCTGTCTTTTATCATTTTGTGAGGTACCATTTGACTCTTCTCTATCATTTAAAGATACGATTTCACTCCAGCACCACATTTAAGTTTAAGTGAGAGCTAAAAAACTGCATCATTTTTAAATCAAATGCAAATGAGAAGCATGTGGGCTATGGCTTTATTTTAGGTTTTGTTAATGTATGAGGTATTTATGAATTTCCAGAACTTGAGACATCCAAAACATCATGTATGTCCTACATAGACGTATTATGATTTTATGCTATATACAAGACAGATCAGTGGATATAGCAGTGTGCATCCAGCCAAGCCTTGTGCATTGAGTTTGCTCTTGATTGTATGCATGGATCAATTGCGTATAACCGAAAATGTTGAGTTTGATAGAAAGAGTTTCCATTTGTTGAACTTCATAGAGATTATTACTATCCAATTCTTTTATTAAGTTCAACAACACCAAAAGAAAATGTAGCTCTAAAGCATGGATGATAATGTATTTGAGACTGATTAAGTTGAAAATGTAACCATGAGAATAAACAAAAATTCTGTATCTGAGAAATTCACCTGATGAAAATTTCATACCCACCAACCACAACTATATTTTAATACCTAATTAAGAAATATAATCTTCCTACACCATAAATCACCAGTGAGAAGCAGATGGTAGAACAATACAGAATGCAACGCCTTAGGGGGCTCACCTTTCTTAGGAATACTTTCATGTGCTTTGGGTTTTAGCTCACATTGCATGATACAATAGCCTAGAATTTGCTGCAGAGCATCAGCCAAAGCTTTACCAGCACAATACATCTCTCTTAAAATATTATTGTACAACGGAACAATTCTTCTTAGGTTCTTCTTTCCATGCTTCAGAAGCAGGCTTCCAAGACTACAGAAGTATTAAGAATATGCCAATTCTAGCCATGAAAATTATAGTTTATAACCCATTTTGCATCCAATTAGATCATGATAAATAATTAATTATGTGTCAATGCATGTTAAGTATTAGAGTGCAATAAATTTCTGAAAAACATGAATTATTGTTTTCAATTTTCTTTTGAACTAAATGCACTTTATCAAATTAACTTTCTGTATTAACGATTTCGGTTGGCCTCATTAGTTCTGTTATACTCATCGTGACTAAAATGCTGCTGCAATCCCCAACATGCTACAATTTGATACTGGAATTGAAATTTGGTGATCTTAATACATTTCCCAGACTATATTTTAGGCAATGACAATATGAATCATGTAATGAAATTATAGAAGATTATTTTCTTGTATTTTCTACCTCTTTTGCCTCTCTATAGAGACACAGGGACAGCCTTGCTGGACTTTTCACATGATTTTATGCTCCCAACCTTTTTTTTTTTTTTTTTTTTTTTGGGAATGAGTCCTTCATTAAAGCTGCTAATAAATAATAAAGTCAAATGACAGGGATATGCCTAAAAATAGTCATATGAGAGGGTGGAGGAAGGCTTAGTTCTGAGTAAGCAAGGTTGTTTAGTGAACTAATATAGGGGAAAAAAAGCATTCGATACTTTTACATGTTGTTCATGTTGTTGTGAACCAAAGTTACATAGTTCTCATGTAAGTTTTTATTTATTCCAGTCGTTTTCTTTAGGTACTTATTCCAGTTGCTGACATCGTGAATATTTTTCACCCGTCTGCAGCCGATATCATATCTGCAATTGAATTTGAAAAAAGTGGTGATTATCTTGCTATTGGAGATCGAGGTGGACGTGTTGTAATTTTTGAAAAGACAGCCTCTGAAGATGTGCGAATCACACACACATATTACGATTGCTTTTGCATTTTTTTTTATTTCTATCCGCAAAAATTATGCCTTCAAAGCGGGTATAATGATGTTGTGCTGAATTGGCATCTGAAAGATGTTTGGTCTTGTCAGGATTCACTTGAATTTAGTTCTCGAAATGAGTTGGAACAAATTGATCGCATGGTGAGGAACCCTCCCAAATTTCAATACAAGACTGAGTTCCAGAGTCATGAGCCGGAGGTATGCCTTACAGTCTAACAGACTGAAATTTCTGGTTTCTCGTTTCAACTCTGTACAGGTAATGATCTATACTTTTCTTAAGTTTGACTACCTGAAGAGCTTGGAAATTGAAGAAAAGATCAACAAAGTAAGGTGGTGTATGTCTCCCAATGGATCATTGTTTATTCTTTCAACAAATGACAGGACGATAAAGCTTTGGAAGGTACCTTTGGCAGTATTTTGCCATTATTTGAATTATTTTACCGTTAAATACTTGTCACTAATAAACCATTTATCGAAGAACTTCTGACAGGGTTTGCCAATTTTTTGCATCTTTTGTACAGTATATGGTTGTAAATACAAATTGGAGAATCTCTTTCCTACTTTTTAGTTCAGTCTTTTGGAAGTTAGCAGTTGACTTAAATACATCTGAACATCATTGCTTATTAGGTTAATTTTGTATGTTTGTTAATTTAATCAGAACCATATAGATCTTTTAAGTTTTATAAACAAGGAAAATTGAAAATAGTTAGCCTAGAAAGTAACAGTTTCTATATCCAGAAGTGTCTATTTAGCTGCAGATTCATTTAAGTTGTTTATGAAATGGAAATAATTTGACAATGAAATGATCATAATTCCTTCATATGTTTGATAAACATTAAACATCCAGGTACTTCATTTTGTTTAAATTAGCTCACAGACTTTTACCTATTTATTTTACTCTATTTTCTTTTACCATTCAAAACTTTTGTTTTTCTGTTTTTCATAATGTGAAATATGTAACTGTTGTGAGATTTTATTCTATTTGGCTGGAGGTTTATGGCGTATCATACAAGGAGGGCATTGAATTAATGATGTAGAGAAGTTTTTGAGTTGGATTATAAAGAATTGGAGTAAATACTATATACCTGAAGTTAAGGATATGCAATCACAGATTATGTAGAGAAACTGCTGATCTCCAGAAGCTTTTAACTAGGAGAAACTGCTAAATTTTTTTTACAAACACACAGGCATGGTACCAATACTGGAGTGTTGAACTCATTTATTTACTTTAACAGAGTTGGAAGTATCCCATGTTATTAACTCAATGAACCTACCTGGATCATAAACTTAGTGTGGTTGCTTAACACAATTATGCAGACTCATCAATAAATACAAATCATCGATTCCTTGCTGGTATTTGTTTTTTTATTTGTTTGTCAGTAAGTAATCATTTATTAGATATGTGATAACTTGTGTCTTACAAAGCCAGGTCAAGGAAAATAAGGTGAAGAAGGTTAAAGAAATGGATCTTAATCCATTTATCTCGTCAGAGAATTTACTTTTGGCTGAGAAGAGCTTTGGTTCGCTTTTGGCTGAGAAGGGTTTTGTCAGCATGAAAGAAAATCAGCCCTTTGCTAATGGAATAGAATGGAAAAAGAAAATTCCCAATGGCTTGTCTGCTACTATAGGTTTTACCAAGGTATGCATCATGGAGTTCTCCTTTAAATTCTTCAGCATATAATAGCTTTCCATTCATTTGCTCCATGTAAAGCCATTTGTAATGTCAAGTCTGTTTTGTGAGTAGGCACCAACCTTTGAAGATGTTGCTCCTGCAAGATGCAGAAAGGCTTATGCACATGCTCATGATTTCAATATTAATTCTATATCAAATAATAGGTACTGTCGGGACTGATTATCTTAGAGTTTCTTTTCTTTACAGTATTCTTCTATAGCCTTTTGGCATTTAAACTAATTTAAAAGAAGCAATTCTGTTTCTCCCACTTTGTTCTGCATGTAAATTTCATGTTTAGCACCAAAATCCTATCCAAGTTAAGCAGGTTGTTTTGCATACTTTTAGTACTTAACATCAGGATGATGTTAAGCAGTTTATACAGCAGAATCTTTATATCTACAAGTTATTACAACAAATAATTGATCTGCCAACCTGAACATGGTTTTTCTAACCATGTACAGTGATGGCGAGACATTTCTTTCTGCGGATGACTTCAGCATCAACCTATGGAACTTTGAGATCAGTGATCAATGTTTCAATATAATCAACATGAAGCCACCTAATTTGGAGGACCTTACAGGTGAACTTTCCGCAATTATTTATACCTTCTCTTCCCTTAAAATCCTACACTCATGAGCTCTCTTTGTCATCTTTGCTTACATTGTCTGTTTGTTAATATGTAAATGACTTCACAGTACTGCAATCTAACAAATTTCCTCAAAAAGAGCTTTCTTAGACAGGCGAATATCTGTTAGATATGTTCTAAATTTGTAAACCTTCTTCTTGTCTCATACCAACCTTAGGAATAATGTATGCGTAACTTATAGGATCCCATATTCATTTGCTATTAGTGGTGCGCTTTTGATTTAGATTATACTTTCCTTTCCTTTTTTCTCAGTGAAGAAGAGATCTAATCATACAATGTAGTAAAATTTAAACCTTCATATACTACACTGGGCTTACCCAGCAAGATGTAGCATGGAATTTACTCTGCAAGGATGCTTTTGAGTTGCACCTTGTTTCCTTGTCTTAGAACAGGGGTTGATTCTTGTGCTACCATTACTCCCCCACCCCCCCCCACCCCAAAAAAAAAAACAAAAAATAAATAAATAAAATAGGAAAAATGGGCTTTCTCCACCGTTTTGTCTTTAACATTTGGTTATATTCAGAAATATTGTGGATATCATTTCTGTATCCTGTCTTAAAGTTTCGAAGTACACCAAAAGCAGATCTTCATAGCATGGAACTAGTCCTAGAATTTTTATGTGTGGATGAAACTAGTGTATGCATATGCAACATTTTTCTGCTATATTCATTTTGGACTTTCCATTTGTGTGAATTCACATTAAGCTCAAGTCAAGTTGCTTTCAGCCTAGATTCATTTTTTCTTTCATGTGCTCTGATCAGTCAAGGTATTCTTATTAATGATTTTTTAGGCTGCATGTATATGTTTATGATCCTCACATGATCCCCATATAACAGTACCTTAAAAGGAAAGAAAGCCACCACTCTTTCAGAACATCCTCTCCTCTTCTCTTCTTTTTTTCTCTCTCACATACACAGACAAAGTCACACACACAAAAAGAAAAAAGGATCCTGTATATGAATTTAGATGCGATGGGTGTTTTTTCTTAGTTCTGTGCTGCAATTAACAAAGACTGAGAAAATACAGCTAGCTTAAGTTTCCAGTTCCAAAATTATCCACCGGCAAATACAACATGATTGGTTTGTCCCATTGTTATCTAGAGGTTATTACATCAGCAGAATTCCATCCGTTCCATTGTAATCTGCTCGCTTACAGCAGTTCAAGAGGATTTATTCGGCTTGTAGACATGAGAAAGTCAGCAATATGTGATCATAACTCAAGGATGTGGGTAATTTGTCTTGTGATTGCATTCCTTTTTCCATACATAATGCTTTATATTCTGGCAATCTGAATTTGCCTAGAATATTCAAATTTTATTTTCACAGATTCCAAGATGGAGGATCCAATGGGAATAAATCATTTTTCACAGAGATTGCTGCCTCAATATCCAATTTGAAGTTTGCAACTGATGGAAGACACATCTTAAGTCGCGATTACATGAATCTGAAGGTCTCTCAACGACACTGGACATAGAGGGTCCTTCTGATAATACACTCAGTCTGATTAGTAATACTAAAGTACTACACATTGTTCTCTATTTTCTAAACAAGTAAACCAATTATATTTTCTTGCTAGTCTTAGCCTGTTAAACAGTTAAGCTTCCTTACCAACTAATTTTGTTGTCTGCTTAGTTTAAAATGCTGTTACTTAACCCCTGGAGTCTGAAACATGTTCAAACTTTTAAATTTAGACCTGTAACCAATCAGTATTTCTTTCTACGTAATGATTCCATGAGAAACATTAGAAAAAAACTCTTTAGTGTAAATTTAATCAAACATGATCATAATATGCTGTTTTAGCACTTGATCTATGTCTGCATGAATTTGTTTTCTTTAGGTTTCCTTTGGTAGCAACAGAGAAGAATTAGATTGCCTTGTTAATTCTTACTCTATCTCTTTTAGCTGTGGGATATACGCATGGAGACTTCTCCGGTTGCAACGTACAAGATTCATGAGCACCTTCGCCATAAGGTAACAAGACATTTGATTACAGAGTGGGATATAGGAATACAATCGTGCATGGCTGTCAGAGGAAGCACTTGCTTTTGGAAATCTAATGTTTTCTTAAATAATAGAAATATTAGATCATGACTTATAGATCTCATATAGCACGTTCTTTGCCCGATCAAATTGATCATTTTCAGTTTAAATTTCTTTAAAAAAATCACCCAAAAAGAAAAGGATAAAAAACAATTGCAGCTGGCACATCAACTCTTTAAGAGTGCAGGAGTAGAATTCGTGATTATATTGTATTCTTCTATTCAAAGGAAGTATGAGCTTTCCCAAATTTTGGAGCTAGATCTGGCACAAATAGTCAACCTTACAGTTGTGAAAAGAGTAGATGACTATTCATCAGGGTACTAGCTTTGCAGCAAATTCCATAAATAATTCTTCCAAATTTAAAGTGTTTTAGGTGCTCAATGCTAAAAATGCTAAGTTGGTTTGTACCTATCTCAGCTGATGATTTCAGATGTATATAGACTTTACGTTTCTTTTATCTAATAGATGATTTTGTAGAAAGATTTGCAACTCTGCATCACATATTTTGGTATAACAAAAAGGAAGGGGAATGAAGATGGTTTTGAAATAAACACGAATGTCTAATTCTCACCATCTCTATTTACCAAAAAAAAAAAATTCTCACCATCTCCATCACACTTCATTTTTGCTTTTTTTTCTTCCCATTCCTCTTTCCTGCAATAAATTCTAAATAAATAAATGAATGTATTAAATCTACAATCTTTTAGCAGAAGACCGTGCTATAAGTGAGGTATTAGAAGAAACAGATGGTTCTTTAGAGCATTTGTAAAGTTTTGGGGTATCTTGCTTTATCATTTACATTTAGTGCGAAATGAGTTGCATCTAAAGTCAATCTAAAGTCAGCCACTGTTCACTATTTCTGGCTGATGTTTTATGTTGCACCTGCAATTCACTTCACCCTTAATAGCTTACATCCAACTGCATATTGCTCAGTTGTGCGATCTATATAACAATGATGCCATATTTGATAAATTTGCCTGCGGTATCAGCGGAGATGGACTTCACTTTGCGACTGGAACTTATAGGTTTGTGCTTCTACCAGAGATTTGTTGCCTGTGGATAGAGGAAATTCTCTATTTTCTCTAATTCCTGTATTAGTTTTACATATCTAATTTCTCATTAGAGCTTGTTGTCAATATAGCAATCATGTGCGCATATTTTCTCATGGTGGAGGTGAAGAAGGAATCACATTTGAAGCTAGTAAAAATCCAAACAGGTATCATTTGTTTCCAATGCCTAAGTTATAGTTAAATAGGTAGTTATGATTATTTTCAGTGTTAAATATCTCGAATACTTGGTGTCCTTCTCTTTGTATTGCAGAAAGTCAAATCCACAAGTCAATACCAGAGCTAGAAGATCATCTTTAAGTAACCTGACTCGTGGATTTTACCGACTAGGTGGACTCTTGTCTCGTCTCTCAATCATCTTTGTTCTTTAACAATCTTTATCTTCATTTACATAATTTGCTTTTCCTTGCACACAAAAAAATTGTGAATTCAGAAATTCCATCCTTCGTTGATCTTAATCTTCATTTACCTTATTTCTGATCCTTGCAACTCCAGGACACGAAAATTTGCATTCAGAAAGTAACGAGTTCTCTTGTAACTTGAACTCTAAGTTGCTGTATCTGGCTTGGCATCCCAATATGGATTTGATTGCTTGTGCTGCAGGTAGCTGTTTGTTTATGTACTACTCAAGCTAAACAATTGTTAAAACTTGTGTATGTCCTGTATGTACAATATTTCCATGCTCGGAATTGTGTGGGCAAGTATATTAGTCCATTTCATCATTCTAATTTCTTAGACAGAGACACTAGATCAAAAGAAATTTTGCAGCAAACTATACTATCTTACAATTACTTCAGGCGTTTCTTATTGCATGATGGGCGCAGAGATCTTAAGAAATGGCAGAAGGTTGAACAAAGTGGACATGGATTGAAAATTCCATCTTATTTGGGATTCAACAATACTGACAATGTTGTTGGATGATCAAACGCACCCGATTTAAGTTCTGCTTTAACAATGTGTTACCAAACTATTATGTGTAAACTTATACGTAGAGTTTGGAAGGGAGAAAAATAACGTAAATTAAAAGCATCCAATAGAGCACTGAAACAAATGTAAAAGATATTACCGCACATAAGCAAAACTGGAGTCTCATACAAAAGAGAGTGCATCATCAAAACAACGGTAAAAAGATGAAGATGGACAAATCAACAGGTGTTATAAGATCACAGGTACCAATAAATTGAAGACAAGCACGTCTTTCCAGATAAATACTCGTCCAAATGCTTGTCCACACATCCATATGTACAATCTAATTACACAGCTAAGGAAAGGCTTTTCTGAGTTCCAGGATTATGTGGCTTGATCTCCCATGATGCCATTTCTTCAGCTTCTTCAGGAAGAATGAAAGGCAAAGAAATTTCCCGGATCATTAGGTCCCCACAGAATGGACATTCACTGGCTATAGCATCGTCCAGTTGTGATCGGATCTGCAAAATATTTCAGCGTAAGAGTTCAAGCGAACACAAATGGGAAATGAACAAGGATGCAATGATACATTTCTGATTAAATCAAGACAGCCAAAAAAATCCCCAAATCTTCTTTCAGATGAAAACAGCAGTGGACATCATCCAAATGATGATCAGATACTATAAACGATTCGTCATCCATAGATTTCACTATTTGTTAGAAATCCAAAAGAAAAAGAATCACCTTCTCCAAAGGAGTCATGCTTGTTATCGGTTCCTCTTCAGATAGTCCACTTTTTGAATCCTTTCGACTTTCATTACCCAGCAGTGTAAGTTGTTTCTGCAGATCCAATATATATTCTGCCTGCAGCAACGGACGAAAAGATCGGAAAAAGAGTACCAATGCCAGCTTTTAGTCACAAAAGAGAAGGTCTGCTTAACACTAGATATATTACAATGTGTATAAGCTCTTACTAGTTTAATTATCCTTACCAGCAAATGACTTTCTTCAAAATCATAGCTTGTTTAGTTTGCTCTATCAAAATCCCAATAATTAAACAGTTTCATAGGCTTCAATTTACGATACAACAATTCAATGAAGACGGAAGTGATCCTGAGATCACAGCAACAATAGTAATTTGACTTGGTAGCGCATAACTTTGGAAGAAAGTGAAACTTGTAAGTGAAACGTTGATTAGGGGTAGACATGGACCAGTTAACCGGTCCACACACTTAATATTCTAACCGGAACCGCTTGTACTGGTTCGCCTAATTTATAAACCGTATCCGACCTTCATTAATCAGTTAACCGCTTATCGGTTACCCAATTAAAGGGGGTTGAGTACCGTGAGTAACTAGAATCGTATATTATTAAGTTAATTTGACAAAATAGATAAAAATATTATAACATAAACCTTTGCTCAAATTGAAAAAAATGCTTATATAATTTCAATTACTTTGAAAAACAAGCAATAAAATTACAAATTGAAACTCTTGCATCCGCTCTTTTTAAAAGTAAAAAAAGTGTCTTTTTAAGAGTAAAAAATGTTGCTCTTTTTAAGAGTAAAAAATTTAGGTATCTCAGTTATATGAAAATAATTTTTTAGTTATCATCAAGAAATTAAATTGAAAAAAAAAATCAAATACGATATTTTACTTTTAAAATGATCTTAAACTTGAAAATGAAATGAATTAATATTCCTCAATTCCTCTATAACATTACAAATATTAGCCTTTAAGACGTATATATGGACCAATTCGGTTAATTGTGATTTTTGAAAATTGATAATCGGAACCAAAACCGCTTTTACAAATAAGGTTCGGTTAACCTGGCCGCTTTCAAAATTCAATTCGGTTACCCTCATTTTTAAGTTCGGAATGGACCGGTTATTGCGGTTTTCCGGTTATTTTTGCCCACCCCTAACGTTGATACTAGTCTCTCCATTGCTCCCATTATCTATATATTGTAAAAGGACTGCAATAACAGTTTAATGACATTGCATTGCTTCAAAATGCAAGTTGCTGATCAGACAAGTAAAAAAAATATGATTTTTTTAGGTCGGTTTCCATTGAAAAGGGAAAAAGAAAATCTTATGCTCTTTTAAGTTAAAAAAACTAATGGCTTAAGCATTGCAGAATGGATTTGACAATCCCAGTGAACACTTCACACATCTCAAGTCAAACATGCATTTTTTTCCCCTTACATGTGTTCGCAAAAGTTTCTGAACAAAATGTCAAAAGTTATATAAATTTTGCAATGAAATTCAACATTGACAAGTATATATTTGTCTTCAAGAAAAATTTTCTAACCTAAAATGCATAACTTCCATCGTGGTTGTGACTTTTCCTCATGACTGGTAAATTAACCCTTAAGTTCTCATTGTTTTTTCGGTGGTAACCGTTAAATTCTAACCTTCAAAAAACCTCCTTAAAAGAAATTTATCCAACCGAAGGACCATAGCTCTTTCTCACGGCATGCATTTTAGGTCAGTTCCTTGAAGAAACCACTACTTACCCTTTCCATTCATCTTTTTAGTAGCATTATCATGTAAGCAGAATGGCAAAATATGCATTCACCTCATCCTAATTCGCCGAACTTTAAGTTGTAAATAGGTACTCAGACCTATATAAGTCACAACTGGGGTCTCAGAACTGCAAAAAGCCTGAGACTTTCTAGCACTAGTAATAGTCGATAAAAATAAATCATTGGGCTTAAGCATTTTCCCACGGGTTCTCAAGAAATTTCATAGTTCAGTGAATGCCTAGGTTGCATCTATCTCAAATTGTGTATGTTCAGTTCAGCAAACAAGTACGAAGAAAATTATAGGAAGTGTAGGAGATAGGAAGTGTAGGAGATCATTTACATGACTTCTCTGCAAGGCTTCATCCTATTTAACTCTTCAAAGGATTATTACCGATTATGGAATTTACACATGATAGATGGCAGCAATCAGCATTACAAGTGCTACTACAGACCGAAGCAACATTTTAATTAAGGGGGAAAAAAAAAAAAAAGGACCCAAGTTTTTCCTAATTCCTTGGCTTGCATGGCGAAGGAGGCTGTGATCGGACAAGTAGACGAATTTGGGAAAGGATCATCCACTGCTTTTTATGCTTTGAAAATGATGTAGCTCTAGATCATTTATAGTTTTTTTATGGTTGTTGGATAAGAAGTGCTGGTTAGGTTAAGATTGAAAGAATAGAACATGTCTTCATCCATAGGATCCCAAGTACCGAGATCAATTGAAAGTTCAATTTTATCTGAACTATTGCATGGATTGGAAAGATCAATTCAGATGGCTACAATAGCATTCACTAAAACAGATTTAAGGATAGCAGAAGTGCTTAGCTCTTTCACGTGCAGTTTATGGAAGCTGGCAGGAACAAAATCTAACATATCTGAGCAAAAGAGAGAATTTGATGCAGTTGTAATACATTACTACCCATTATAATAATGAGTTGACAGTGTGTATAAAAATTCCCTTGCACTTTTGGAATAGGGAACTGAACAACAATCAATGGTAATATATGTTGGCGGATGTTTCTTTGAGATTTTTCCCAAAAGACAGTGCTTCCTGTGCCTTTTCTCTGATCTCTCTTAATTCTGATTATCATGCCCAGGGTTTGCCCTCTTTTTGTTAGGAATATTTTGTTTAAGAATAAAAGATAGCTGAATTATTACCAAGAACAACATAATGGTTTGTCAATTCAGAAAGTATGATAATCACTTTAGAGTACTGTTCATTCACCAGTGTAAAAAAAACAATTGTATGTTTAAGGAAAATATAGAATAGGATTATGTCCATGATATCATGGGGGCAGGAATTTTTCCAGGACTTACTTGGGATGGAGTAGTGCAACTTGTCACATGGGCAATCAAGCATTGAGCATGAAAGGCATGTCCACAAGGAAAAACATAGAAAGGGGCCATAGATCCAGCTGATGTGTAACCCCGAGACATCTGATAGTCCCGAGCTACATTCAATATCTTCCTTCTGCAAACCTGATGACCAGCAGCTTGGAATAAGTGCACAAATACAGGGCCCAAGAAATAAAAAATAAAACAAAGAGGCAAGGGTTGGAAGAAACTTAAGCATAAAAGCAGTCATGCTTGCCCCAAGAAACTTTCAAATTGAAAGGGATCTTAAATCAGGAGATCTTACCCCACATTCTTCATCACGATCTATGACAGCATAACGTTGAGCAAGCGCACTTATATCATTTCTTATATTGTCCGCACCATGAGTTGCATCATTCATCTCCTGCTTAAGGTTTTCAATTTGTTCATTGTAGTCCTCCAAAGATGAGCAAATTGCCTCCTGAAATAAGAGACCAATAAGCTTTCCAATAAGAACAGGAGCAAGAGTATATGTACCAAGCCAAAAGGAAAATGAATAATAACGACTAGCATACAAAGGTTATGCAGCGGGACAAAGATACAAAATAATAGGATCATTTGGAGCAACAACTGGATGACACTTGTTGCAAATGCAAATTCATCATCTCAATATCACCTTTGTAAGAATATAAAAAATCTAAGAGTTAACAGTTTTTCATTTTTCTTTTTTCTAGGAATAATACAAGGACCCTAATATGCAATCAAATAAAAAGTTGTCAACATTGTACAAAGTCAAAATTTGACCACTGGAAGAACGGTATAAAATGTTGTTAACATTCACCATAAAGCCTCCACCGCTTCAACCTGGTAAACGAAATGGATTTTCTTTGTCAAGAAAATCAATAAGGATCATGAGATATCTTGGGTCAACCTCTACTAAATGGCCAATAAGCAAACTACCGAAGAATCCTTAGAATCCAGATAATTAAAATTTGACTTCACTAGTTTAAAATGGAGTCTAGAAACAGTTAGTACCAACAACTACCTAAAAAAAGAAAGCCTGAATGCAGAAAACAATATTCCACAATTATGCACTTTCTGCATTAAGTTCTCAGAAGATTACATGTACCCTCCTGATATATTGTGCCTATTAGACAAAATAGTTGTGCCTGACAAATGCTTTGCTGCTATAACAAAGAAAGGCATAAAACTCATATTTGTATTCACTGAAATTAAAATGCTAGTTAGTTATCCCATTAACTACCAACTTTATGATTTTGACTAACAGAAATGCACGAGATGCGTAAAGATTTTGTACAAAAATTATGAAACCGAAACTTGGCATGTTAATTGTAGAAAAATATGCTTAAAGAAACTTGAACAGATTGATGAAATAATCTTGAGGGAAGAATCTTTTCCAGAAGGAATATCATACGAAGCTTCATGAAATCAACACTACAAGGATGCAAGCCTCAAGAGGAAATGATATTTATCAAAATTCTTATAGTGTTCCAGCTTCATTTCACAGAAACATTTAAGCGCATAAAAATATCAACCCCCATCAGATGACCGCAATAATCTTATGTACGCAAGTAATCCGTGTCTAATACCACAATAGATGAACGTTTTGGGAACATCATGTCGCTTTGTACAACATGAGACAATTAATTTTCTGGAGATATATAACATGTTCCACAAAATGTTCTTCCGCTCCAATGTAACAGCTTTGAGGTAAATTTCTAAGATTTCTCATTTTACACCAGCATGTCAATATAAAATGCAAGCGCGTGACATTGTTGAACTACATGTGCTATCAACACGTGTTATACGGATATTGCAATGAACACTAACAACAAGATGCTTATAAGTCAACAATCTAAATTTTCATAAGAACACTCATTAATTGAGTAGTAAACAATAGGAATTAAGAAAAATGAGAATAGACATACCTTGAAATCATCAATTAAAGCAAAGTCTGGAAAGAAGGGTAAGATGTCCTCTATCTTTAATAGTCCATCAGTTTCCTTGAGAAATGCTATTGCCTTACGTATATTTTCCCTTTTTGTTCCCTTTTCCTGTTCTATGACATGCTTAGCAACCATAAGCCAAAGTTTCTTCCTTAGCTCTTCATCATCTTCAACTTTGTCAGCTTCAGCCATGGCAAGTTCTGGATCAACCTATTGAATAAAGCAAATGCAAGATTATGAAAAATATCTTTCAAATATTCATGTTAATTCTAAAAAACAGAAAGCAGTATGTGCTTTTTGTCATCTTAAACTATATCGACTTTTAACAGGAGAACTATTTCTAGATGAGCTGAACATCTGATATGTAACATGAAAATTCAACCACACAACATATCAAAGCGGAATTACTCAGAAGTAACTTAGGTTGTACTTCATCTTCCTTTTATGCTTCACAAACTTAAGACGAGAAAATGTTTTCCTTAGAATTTGACTCCTTTTAGACACTAAAATTCCGAGTGCCAAACAAAGCCTCAAAAATATATGGTCTATGACTTGTGACTTGTCGCATTCTACTTACATTCTGCTTTAGACGCTTGATACACGAAATAACATTCACATTCATATCATAATATAATAATACACTATTAGGAACTATCATTACTGAATATGAAAACTTCAGCCCTGATAACCAATTTACTCAGGTGCACATGGAAGGATAAGAAAATTACTACAAAACCAGTCATCACAAACTACAGCTTGCCTGTAGTGCAAGAGCAACTGCCTCTTCATGCATAGACATCATGCTATATATATGAACACATGCACGCATCCTTTTTTCCTTGAGACAAAGGCGCAAGGCATATTTGGGATCATAGAAAAATTCAGGGCCGCTTGATCGTCCTTTACCAAACTTGCATTGAAGGAAACGCAGAAGGGCACTCTCGTCCCCCTGAACAGAAACCAATGTCAAGTCAGATCAAAATACACAAGATGACTAGTTTTTATTCTATATCTTCATTAGTAGATATAACTGTACAAATTTACAGAGAGGTAATCAAAGATATTGAAATGAATTTCCTTATCCAGAATACTACATTATCCCATCTAGTTCTTTCAGTAACCTAAAATAATAATACATGCATCCTTTTCCATAACAACATCACTAAACAAAGCTCTGATCATGAACAGGAAAATACAAACACTACTGTCCCGAAATATTATAAAGATCTATCTTTGCTCACAACTGGCATATGTCCAGTATCAAACTATCGGATGCATTGTTCAATCACAAACTTGTGAAGCATCATTTGAATACATTTAAGAACAAACAAACAGATGATTGAATACCAAAAATAAAGAAAAGTAAAGAAGATATATAGGATATGGCAAATAACCAAGACGAAAAAGAAACCATAAGTTATAAGGCACCATCCAATCACAAACAAGACATATATCTTTTCTGATGTCAGGAATTGCATATCACTCTGTCCTAACACCATGCACAAACTCCATTCTCAAACTTTAAAATTTTTCACAACATTCACAGCAACAGATTGAACTGTAGTGACAAATATTTGCATGCAAACAAATATGACTTAACAAAGAATTACATTCTGTTGTGATGTTACTTGAACATTTCAATTTCCACAAGCATATTACCCAAAATGTAGACACACTACAAAGTAACTATCTCTAGTTTTACAAGGCTTTTAGATCTCGTCTTAGCTAGAAATATATCGAGTAAGGCTCCAACAAAGAAATGTCAGTTTCTAATTTGATCAGCAGCATGCAAGTGTGATAAAATTAGTAAAAGCATTACAACATCGTAAACATGAAAAAGCATCACAGAGACTCTAAGTGGCTGAACCTGCTTGGCATATAATGACAGCAACAAATTATGAACGCCAGGATCCTCATTCTGTAAACGATGAACACAGTACTCCAAATACTTGATAACTTCATGTGTCTCATTCCTGAAAATAAAAAAGTTTGCAAAACATCATTAAAAGTTAAGACATTGTTATTTCATCCTTTCATTCAACATTCATGAGATAACAGCACATTATAAAAGTCAAATCCAAATCAAACTTTTGTCTCCATTTACTAGGGGTCGAGCCTGCTCATCTAATATATCCCACCTGACAGAAAGCTTAAGTAATCAATTGCTTCCATTGCACTCAACTCAATGCAGAGATGCAAATCCCAAATATTGTAAATTCTTAGGTGATTTAAGTACATCAGCGTCCATATTTAGCAGCTCAAAACCTTTTTTATGCCTTACATCATCCTCCAAACTATATCGCAAATTCTTAGGTGATTTAAGTACATCAGCATCCATATTTAGCAGCCCAAAACCTTTTTTATGCCTTACATCATCCTCCGAACTATGTACTTTTGTGTTGTAATGTCTTGACTTGCACTGTTCGATTTTATAATATATGAAATTGTGCCACCAATGTTGTGTTAGAGTAAATTAAACTACAACAATATATTATTTTTGTATCCGCAATCATCCAACTTCTTTGGCATCCTGTCCTCAACTGTTCTCTCTAATAAGGCATGAATAGATAAGAAACTGATACTGAGGTTAACAACAACAGTAATGTGTTGATTAAGATTTCCATCCATTCAATCTCTCTCTCTCTCTCTCTCTCTCTCTCTCTCTCTCTCTCTCTCTCTCACACACACACACACACACACACACACTCTTTCATTGATCTCAGACAAATCACCTATTCTGTACACAAAGACCAATAAAAAATGCGAATTTAGATGTAAAACCTTCATTTGCCTTCCAAAATTATTAGGTCTCCCTTCATATATATTGCCACTCTAACTGCTACCTCCCAAAGTAAGAGCCCTGCTGTTCCATAGGTGTAGAAAAGTTCATCCTTGTAATTATCTCCTAATCTCAGGTATCTAGTAGTAACACTCCTAGTTCAAGACTGTAAAATATCAACTAATATTAATGGATACTAATTGATAAAGGCTTTAGAACCCTATCATTTCAATTTTGACCAGTAAAAGAACACTACTGTTTTTCTATTTCTAGCCTTCTTCCCATGCACAACGGCTTCGAAAGGTTGAATTTCAACTTTTTCCCTCCAATCTTTAGTATCTGCACTGCTTTTCATGTTACATTACAAATTTTCCTCCCACTGGTACAGAATTAAAGTTGTAAAAGAAGAGAAACACACGACACGTGAGATCACAATTCGCACATAAAAAAAAAAAGAAAAAAAATTAATGACAATAGAAGTAGGAAAAGCAGTAACAGCAATCAAAGAAATGACAGAACCAAAAGGTTTTTCTAGATTTTGGGCAAAAAACAAAAACTGTACGAGTTGCACCTATACCATGAACCAATAAAATATAACACATCTAAATTCCTTATGCAAATCCTCAGTGAACAAATAATCAAATCAATCAAATCCGAGGAGGAAGTCTTTGATCATATTATCTGCCTCTAATATCAATTTTTCATTAGGCTTCATAAATAAACTTTGCAATTTCATCCAGAGCAATACACAGCCCCTAAAAAGTGAGTTTTTTCTTCTCTCATCTCATTCTGAAAAGCCTGTTGTGTCGACTTCCCTCTCTTCGCCAATTCTTTTGAGGAAATTTGAACTTGAATTCCTACCTATCCGATTGAACAACCAACTTAACAAGCAGAGTAGAAAAATAGAACATCAACATTTCACAGGTCTTTTTGGAATGCTATGTGTATATTGCATTACACAAAAGAGATGCAACTGCATGGGAACGTTTTATTGCATCAACCTCAATGCCGAAAGGTACAGCACTCCCACTAACAACAATTGTGCCAATACCAAAGCATATTACTTCTTTGAATATAAAACAAAATGACTACCAGAAAGAAATGGATAAAGAAAACTTTCTGAACAAAGCCATTCTTTTCTACCTTCCTAAATTACTTCCATCGACAAAAGCATAGATTTTCACAGTTCTCATCAACAATATGCATATCACCAGTGGTCAGCAAGTATGATGGTCCTAATGATGAGGAAAGAAAGAAAAAGGAAATACTCTTAATAAAGATGAGCATTACTTTGCATGAGGTTCACTTGAATATCGCATCATTGCTGGAATCAGCTTTCTCGGGTTCAGGTCTCTTGTGGTCATCCATGACTCAACTGTTTCATATGCATCAAGCATGATAAGATCTGGAGCAAACTTGTACTGCAAAATAACAAAGACCATCATCCTCAAACAAAGAGGGAAAAAAATTTGAGCTGACATCAAGTTTATTGGAAGTATAGCGAAAAGGCATGCAGACAGATGACCATAGTTGGAAAGTTGTCCAGAAATGAATCATTCCCTTGATACCTGAAGTTCGATAGGAACATTAGGTTTCTGAAGAACTTGTAGTGCTTTCTTTGCTTCTCCTTCCTGTAAACAACCAAAAGCAGCACGAATAAAAAATTCTCGCCTACCCTTTAACCAGAATTGTCAACTAATAAAGTGAAAAAAGTGGCATAGCAATATACTAAATTTGCTCTAATTACAACATATCTTTAGAAACAATCAGCGCAAGCACAATTCTTAATACATATTTGATGTGTGATAAGGATAGCAAAATCTCTCCTGTTGTGATTGGAATTACAATTCTACTTAACATCTTTAATGACTAAACTCTAGAACTCTTGTGACTAAAATATGATCCTAATACAATTGAACAACTAATTTGGACTCAAAGGACATAATTACAGTATATTTCCTGTTATGACGAAATGACAAAATACCTTTGACTCCTAAAATTCAATAAACATCTCCTAAACTGTTCACCAACATTTGAATTATACTACAGCATTTGAATCACCATGAACTCCTTGCCTTAACACCAAAAAATGTTCTTGCTTTCATCTTGGGCTATTGAAGGTCACAATTCCAATACATAGCTCATTGCAGAGCCATCAGTATGTAAAAGTAGAGGAAATGGTAAGGGAAGGAGAGGAGAGAGAGGAACCAGTAGGCAAGCATTGGAAAAGAAAATTCTTATGATCCTCTTTTCGTCATAAAGACAACATGGACATGATTCAAATAAAGAAAATGACAACCACAAAAAAAAAAAATGATAGCTTCCAAGAATTTCTTACCACAGAAGAAAAAAGAATACAGGATAATAACTATTCAGCAAGCTATAAGTTCTGTGCGATATATATGCATGCGAAAGAAAGGTGAATCAAGTTCTCAAATTGACAGATTACAAGTGAGAAAAGAATGTGTGACAACAAGAAATATAAAGGGATGCAATGCAGCAAGAACAACCTCTGCTTTTGCCAGAAGAATTTAAGAGTAACCACAGAAAAAGCACCTGAATATAATGGTGAACGACAATCTCATATTGCTCCTTCAGATTAGCAAAGAATACCAATTCATCGACTCTGCCATAGCTGCAACACACCATAAGAAACAAATTTTCAGAAAATGGAAAATTCCACTTAAAAAATCACCCTTGAAAACAGAAAAAAAAAATCTGGAAAATAAGAAGAGTCAACCTCTGTTATAAGCAGACAAGTTTCAATAACCCTTCAAATGCTTGTGCCACACAACATTAGCATTTTCATGAAATAAATATTATCAATCCACAAAATGTCAAAGTAATGGTAGAAAATGAGGAATAACTGGAGCACCACGTCCAACTTGAAGGCATATGCTTGGCTCCTTTCACATACCAGATGGAAGCATTTGATAAATAACAATGATTAAAAGTACATTCAAGCACATATATATCATCCTGTGACACATAAAAGATGAATCTTGGGTGAAAGAAAATATAACTATTAAACATCATTCACCTTTTTAGTAGTTTCATCGTTGTTGCCTCATCCAATACATCCTTACAGTCACTTAGAAAAGCACGAAACTCCTTAATAATTGATTGATACTCTGAACTACCATTTTCAGAAGCACCTTCATCTTCCAAAAGTAGTCGATTTATCTAGTTTCAATGGAATAACAACTGAATGAAGTACATAACAGAGATCATCCTACACCCAACTTCATTAAAGGAAACATAAGATCCATTTTTAAGCATAAAAGAACAAAATGAAGTTCACAGTTCAACATAGATTCTAATTTCTTAGGAATGTATTGTAATCATAATTAAATTAGATTCTCCCATACATTCAACAGAAGTTTTAAGGACAATTCAATTCAATTCTTCTTCTTCTTCTTCTTCTTCTTCTTCTTTTTAATGTGTTGTTATGCAGTAATGGGCTGAATTTTGAGAAATCTAATTTAGTGATAGATGCAAAGAACAGGTGAAATACGGGGAACATTTTGGGTCAAAGTTGACCACTCAGTTACCATGATGAGTTAATCATCAAACAAAAATACATGGAGTACCCAGAAATTGTAATAAAGTTGACTGGAGATATACATTGCCAAACCACCAAAACTTTACATAATTTCTATTATTATTGGCAATGCAGGTACTTTTCTTCGCATTCATCTTTTTCCCAAGCTTCTTAGTAACAGGACTACAGTAATTTCACTTTTCTTGAAACAAAGAGAAGAGTTTTTTGTGTTTGTGTGTTTGAGCGAGGGGGGATGTTCATTATGTATTAAACATAAATTCTTCTGCCAAACATAAGTATGGTACCAACAGCCCCTTGTCACCAAAAGAAGAACTTCAGGAAGAAAGGAACAAACAGCTAATATTGCTAAAAGAACAAATAGCTAATATTGCCACTAGATCAAGAACAGTACACCGGGCAAAAAGCTCCAAACTTGATGTATCCTCTAGCATAATAGGTCAACTAACTATCTGAGATGAATTTATACTTTCTAGTAGTAATTCAGAAATATTATCATTTATTATTGACTAAAAATTCTTGCTCAAAAAGTTCCATACAACTCAACTCATTAATCAGTCACCTAAAGAAAGAACAAGTTAAAAGCAACATCAACCTGTATACCATGGTCTTAACTAATTTGCCAGAGTTAATTGCTATCATGAATAATTATATTAGTCGTGTGTCGTGAGTATATCTTTCAGCAGCGTATAGAAGTAGAGCAAACAATAGATGAATCACTTAGATGACTCTATCTGCATTATTCATATTAGTAACACTACTTTTAGACTCAACAGGAGTATCTCACATCCAAAGGCACAAACCTTATCCAAGTAAAGTTCAGTAACCCATGTTGAAATCATTGTTATTTGGCATTTATCATCCTCGGCAAAATTATCAAGCTTGCGCAGTAGGAAAGTTCTCAAAGCATCCTGCAAGCAGTAGAAAGATAAGTTTAGCTGGTCCGTCAAAAGTTAATTAACCATATATACGCAACAAACCAAAGATGATTATCAATTTGCCAGGATACTGGAATTGCATCATCATTTGACAGTAATACACCAACAAACAAATTTCATCAACTATTTGGAAAAAGATTGAAAAAAAAAAAAAACTACTGAATGTGATTGAAACAATCTGGACACAGGCATGCCAGTGCAAAACGAGGAATCCCTTGTAGTAAGAAGGGCAAAGTGAAAAGTCCAATAAACATAGCAATTTGGACTTCCTTTGCTTCACGCATATTTTCAATGAACAAATCTTAGATCAATCATAAAAACATTATCTTCTTTAATGAATGAATGTTAAGCGGAAGATTGTTTACTTTTACTATTTAAAAAAATGAATTTCTTCCTTTATCAATCCATCAGATTAAGACATTTCTACATGGAATCATGATGTAATTATTGAGCATTACCTCATTGTTAATACGTACAAGAAACAAGCTTGTATATCAAAGTAGACGGAATTTATACATAAATACATATACAGCCATGCACATATCCTTATGTCTGCTTCAGTTTTTTTCCCACTTTCTCTGTGTTTTGTGAATTGAGTACCAAAGTACTATGGCATAAGAAAAGCACAAGCCTCATAGACACGGATGATACCACAAGGTAGCAATAGATTTTTTTTATTATAACACGTACATATTTACATGTACTGAGTATCACAACCAAATTAAAGCATTATGGGCACTAGGAACAAGATTGATAATAGTTCTGCTAAAGAAATTACTCAAGGGAGACAAACTAATGTGCACAAAGCAATTCTTTCAATATGCACAGAGCAATTCCTTCCACATGAAACGAGTAAATTACTTCCATTACCTGTTCACCCATGCTAATGAACTTTAAAGTGATCTCTTCAAACGATAAGATATAATTAATCTGCAAAATACAATTCCTTTGTTAGGATGTTTTCCCTACAAAGGCCTAACAAATAAACGCATAAATATTTATGTTTCTATGAGAAACCCGTTCATTTTATGCCAGATGCAAATCAAAAAGGAATTTTCTGGTTAAATGGACAGATTATTTTTAGTACAAGACTGCTTGGCTTCAAATTACAAGCTTATATGGTTGAAAGAACTGCATGTATTCAGCCTTCATGTATATATAAGTCAACTAACATTCTCTACATGCAATGACTTTCAGGCCTCGTTTAGTTGGCAGAAAAGTTAACTTAAAGTATGATTTCTTGGAATGTAATTCCACAGAAAGATATTTCTTTATTATGTTTGAATATTTTTAGGAATCTTTTGTAGGAAAGATATATAGATTCTTATTTCAATGTTTAGTTCAGAATACTGTAACGCATGGAATGTAATATATTCTCATCAGATTTATAAAATTATCCTCACAAGCATAATGTGAAAAAGCATGTATGCAATATAATTCTACTTTTTAATGCAAGCCAAAATTCATATATAAATGAACAAACATTTTTTTTTCTTTTCTCAACCTACGATTTTAATTATACTGAATGGAATAAATAATAAGTAAATATTTTACTGTGTAAAAGAATTATTGACAAATCTTAAAAATTAATAAATTTTAAATAATAGTTAAATTAGTTGCAAGTTCAAATACATCCTCTTCATTTTTTAAGTCAAAAAATGAGTGAATGTAAGCTAAAACAACTAATCATGAAATAAATAAAAAAAATAACGTATAAGAGTTTTTTCTTTAAAAGATAACAGATAAAAGATGAAAAGAGAGATAAAGAGTATGTAATATAGATAAATATTGATACTTGATTTTTGCGTAAAACTAGGAGAAGATAGGGAGGAGTTAAAATGTCTAATCATTAATTTTGGATTTAAATCCTAAAAGGCAATCACAATACCAACAAGTTGTTAGGATTTAAAATCCAAGGGGTCACTACGTTCCATGTTTTGAGTAATATTTTTACTCTCTCAATAACTTAAAAATGAACCAAACAATGAAATTTAAATTTTAGGGAAAAGAGATAGACAGAGATCACTCTGTAAGCATATTAATGGCCAGGTAGCTACCACTATGGTGTCCAATTAGTACACATGCGCCTATTCCAAATACAAAAGTAATTGACATCTCTATTTAAGCATACAAGCACATGGTAGGCAACAAGGCACCACCAAAACTCCATTCTCTCAATCCTGATTTCCAATGGAAAGGTTGAAGCAAAAGAAATAACAAGATTGTATATTTGTATGAAGATATGCCTTTATATCTCATTTGGACCAGATTTAATGCATGTTGTCAGACTCCAGAAATGTTATATAATTTTTATATCGGAAATTAGAATATATAAACATAACATATTTGAAAATAAATTTTCCATCATCCATACAAAAGTTCCTATACTTTATTATTAACACTTTTGACACCAACAAGTTTCTGTCATCTTCTTATGAGGTATCAATTATGATCATGCAAATTGTAAGGGAGCATGCACATGAATTTACAACGCAATTTAGAACTTGATCTTCAAAAGTATTGCTAGTTTTAATAAGGCATAGTATTCAACAGATATCTAAGAACAGATTAATGGCAAAACGAGCATGATATATTTAGTAGCAAGCTAGCACAGCAACTCAAGGTGAAAGATGACCACCTTTGCATAAAAAGATGCAGCTCTGAGAAAGTCCTTAGCAGCAAAAGCAGCTTCAGCCTGCAAAAAACAAATGTCCGTTAAATTCCCATCCGAGAATAAATATACCTTGGTAATGCATTTCATCCAGATACATCATATATTAAAAGAATATTGTTAAAAACTATATGCATCCAAATTCAAACGTAACATGCACAAATGATTACAGTCATTGTCACCTATGACCTGTACTAGGTAAACTTGGTCTTTCTGGAGGGCATCGCGACAATTTGCCAAAGCTGCAGCATATTCCTTTAAGTCTAAGTAGACCTTCCACATGTCTCGTCCCTCATCATTCACAGACACCTGAATTATCATACTCAGAATAGTGGGCAGAAATAGAATAGGTTGATTTTATATAGACCAAATGAAAAATCATTCTAACCAAACCTGAAAGATGGAATTTTGATCATATGCGTAGAACAGTCCAGCAGATGCATCACTGCATAATCCAATAATACCCCTCGAAACTGCATCAGGTGCTTGATCAAAATAAAGTTCCTCCACTATCTGCTGACTAATTCTATTGACAACCTATAAGATATTGTCAACACAGACTGTCTTAGTAAATTACCACCGCTTTTGTTATTACACAAATAAAAACACAACATACAAAATGAAGAATGTGAAACACAACAGACCAAATGAAGAAGCCTCAGATGTCAACAAATTATCTTTATGGATTTTTCAGTAACATATTGACAAATCATTCGAGCTTAATGATGATTTTCTGAAAACAGAGTTCCCCGATTATGCTTGCCTTGGAATGTGTGAAGTAAGAGTATCAGGAACTTGGAAACCAAAAAAGAATTAATTATAATTCCTGCAACGTAAAGATCTTCCCTAATCTTAATTGACTTTATTTGGATATCCAGGAATGCGTTGCTCATGACACATACTTGGGTATGGGATAACTGCAAGTACTACAGAAGTAAACGAGAATACACCCATTTGTTTGTGGATCACCATGTTTTCATAACAACAGCTCAACAAAAGGACCAAAGAGAGAATAAAAATATGAGCTTCTTTTACCTTGACCTTGTTTCCCATGAGAAGAAGAAAATGAAATTCAGAGACAGCCATAGAACTAGGCTTAACAGCTTCAGTTCCTTCACTTATTCTTGAATAGTCCAAAAGAGCCTTGTTCTCCACAAAATTTTGATCTCCATTAGGTGAACTATCACAAGATTCACCAAAATCTTAGCAAGAAACTAAATGTTATAGCAACATACTTATGTTAGATTATACTAATAATATGCGTTAAATAATGGGCAAGATAGAGTCCTAGCAACAATGAGAACCTGTACAATTCAATCAAATCATTTGAATTCAGAAGGAGCAAGAAAATGGGGCGACATTCATCCCTCACCTACGTTGCGCACCAAAATTGAGACCACCATGGTAAATTCCTGCACCTGAAAGCCACGCAAAGTGCACAGCTCTCCTTTGCTTTATAAAGAAGTGTAGCTCACTGCAAGAAGTTCATATCAACCACCATCCGTATTAACTGATAAGAACAAACATTACTGCACCTAGTCCAGTAGGTGTATGCGAATAAACGCCTTAATTTTCTGCAAAGTAATCAAACAATGATCACAAAAAAAATTGTTCCCCTTAAAATGCAACCAAATGGATGATCACAGTGTTCCAACAACCACCTTGATAGACAAGTCATGCACTATGAATCCTCCTTATCAAATAGCACAGTGGTTGTCTCACTCAATTCATCTCTATCTAAGAGACATAGCAGACTGTCCCTTGTTTTTTGTTTAGTAGCTAAACTGATAAACCTCCCCACAAATAAATCATAGTGTTTTCACCCATGCAAGGGAAACAACATCTGAGTTTGACTTTTGTTATTATAACTCTAACCATTAATTCAAAAACAATTCAAAGAAATAAAAGATCATTAAATGATTTTACTCTACATCATGCTAGCTAATGGAAAAAAACTACTCTTTTCTCCATTTTCATAACTAAAAGCATAACGAAAAAAAATTTACTAGCCTGTTCGGAATTTCACCAGGCAGCTCCATGAAATGAACTGTGCGGTCCGCATAACTAGCAAAAACAGACTGCAAGGAAAAAGATAATGCATCAGCATAAAGTTTCAGTCGACAACACTAACTCCAAAATGCTAATGGACGATAGTAAACAAAAGGGAAAAGGGAAAGTTAAAGAAGTGGGGATGGTCAACTGATAATCAACTGAACTTGCATGGTGTGTGTGCATGGTATCTGAAACATTCATTTATAGCTACAATTTGTGAAAACAGAAAAGACAGAACGAAAAAAGCACAGGTGATTATTACTAGATGAAATAAAATATGAAGACTCCAACATTTTCCATAACATATGCAAGAATGTTTTCACGTGTATAAAAATATTATAGGATAAAACAAAGTCATGTACTGGATTCAAATTAGAGCTGCTATGTGAATTAAACCAAAGATTCGATTATGTTGATTACACGCTTGCAAGGACGAGCATATTCAAAATGTCATATCAAATATTGAACCCATAACTTATATGCTACAAAGCATAGATATCATAACACACCAATAGTAATCTCTCACATTGAGTAACATGCTAATTCCTCTAAGTGATAAACTTTAAATCCTGTCCGTCTTTCAAGCCAATCTCTCGTTAGACTGTTAATGTTGTAGCTAAAAATTTGGAATGATGCATTAGTAACAACTTGCATAAGGTACTTTGTTCTAGTGGTGCAGACTTGAAGAAATCCTCAGGTCATCATCAACAGGGTCTCAGTTGAACAGGATCTTCATTGATATTACAGTACCCATGTTCCAAAGACTACGGTAAGTAAATACAATGCAGGACTAAGTGCTTAGTGCTACACCAATTGTCAAAATAATCAGCAAGCTGGAATAGCTGGAGACCTCCCAAAAGCAAGTATATTGTGATAGATGCCAGTAACTTCTTATCAAAGAATTTACATGAAATGAATATGTAAAGAATGATTTTAAATATCAAAATGATTGAGAATGAATGAGCATGGACAATATCTTAGTGAGGGTAAATAAAAATTTGTTCAAGATGATGTTTCCATTACTGCTGTATTCACCAAATCACTGCACAACTTATGCCTGTTGAGCTAAGAAATTTTTGGACTGGAAACTAGCAGAACAGAGGAACAAAGATGGTCCAAAACTTACCTCTAATGAACCTATTCCTGTATAAGAATAAAGCCTTGTAGGAGTAACAGCCATCACATAGTATCTAGTTCCATTGATTACGTTGGCTGTTTCCATCTGTAGAATAGACAAACACCATAAAAGCAAGCAATCAGCTCTCTTTCCCATCTAATTGCAGAGTTTGAACAAGTAGTTTTCACAGGAAAAACATAAAAGAAGAAAAAATTTACAGTAACAAGGATAACCATGCAATCACTTCCAATGCACACAAAAGAATGCAATAAGACATTTGACATCTCTAACTAGATTAGCTATAGCTCAAGAAGAAACCTAAGTTCTAGACAAAGGATGATTGCAAATGTTTCCACACATCCATCTTATTATTGTCAATTTACTTGATGAATGCTCTCCCAGAATTTTAATTAACGAATAATAGAATACAAGTTGTAAAGGACAAGAAGGAAGAGGCACAGGAAGTATTTTCACTGAGGTGGAAAGAAAAACTACCTAACCAATAACAAGCCAATTAAGCGGAAAAAGAAAGGAGTCGAGAAAGATAAAAACTACCTAACCAATAACTAACTGACTAAGTGGAAAAAGAAAGGAGTCGAGAAAGATTCAAACCTGCAATCCAGTGAAAGCCTCAGGAAGCTCCTTTAATTCAAACAAAAACTTAACATACTTCTCCTTTTTATCCTTCTCATCTACTGCAATTTCATGAAGCTGGCCATTGTCCGTGCCGAGAATGACTTCCCTAGTGGAAGCTGTAAAGATGATTCATCCAGCAAAGGATACATGAATACTTGCTAAAATGCATGACAGAAAGCTAATGTAAAACAAAAAAGAAACGATGAATTGTCCTTGCCTTCTGTTATCAGTTGTCTATTCCATGCAACAGCATTTACAACAAGACCCTTGAATTTGCTGAGTAAACGAGGTCTCGTCCACTTTGCATGAACATAAAAGGTATCAGCACCTCCACTACCAACAATGGTGGCAATACAATGGCTCCCACCAGGGTCAACAAATACTCTATGGATGGATTGCTCTCCAGGCCGACCAGCCGAAAGATCAATATCTTCAGCACATAATAGTAATACTAAAGTCAGAACTTTTCCCAACAACAAAACTTAAATCCATTTCATTAAAATAAAACCATATTCTAACTCACATTAGTTACCATAAAAAGGGTAAAATTTCTAGACAGAGAAAATTTTCAGGAAAAAAAGCAATTGAAATTCAATTGAAAATAGAATCATATTATCTAATATTCCTGCAAGCAAACCAGCATCCCTAATTTCCATTCCTTTAACCGAACTTTTGACAATTACTACATTCATATCTCCATTCAGTTTGCTAAATGAATCTCAAACTCCGATTCATTTCTCATGATCATACTACATTTCAACAGTATCAATTTTTTTTAATTTAAAAAAAAAAGGTATAGTAATTTAATTGCAATATAATCCTTCTCCACAGTTATTCCAGCTAGTAAAACACAATCCCTAATTTCCATATTTCACAATAAACACAAACAAATAATTAAAAAATAATAATTTCTAGCATTTAAGTTCATAAATAAACTAAAATTCAGTTTACCATAGGAATCTCCAACTCCGAAATCATGTCTGATGATCCATCCTTTACTTGTTCCCAAGACAATGACGTCATTCCCGGCAGCCATACACGTAATCACTCCCCGCCCTTTCGCAGCATATCTTTCCAGAAGATCCACTGAAAACACTTGCCGCTTTTGCTCCATTTCTTCCCTATCAATTAATTAATACAAACAAGAATTAATGCTTAATTCATTGCAATTGCACCATCAAAAACTCGTAACATTCAAAATTGAAATTGAACACGCAAATAAAAAGTTATATTTCACCTCCTTGAGAAAAGATTCCAACGGATTATCAGTTCGAAAATGCAATTATACTCATGATTACAAAATTCGAAGTGAATTATGGCTATAATGTGGAACAAAAATCGATATTTTTTCAATTAGGAAAAAAATTTGAGAAAACGCACCTGAAATCTTTGAGCTAGCGAATGGCTTCTTTTTTGTTTTTTAACCTCAATTCTTTTATTTGCTACCGAACCCGCGATACGGAGCCGGGGATTTCCTTAAACCGGGAATTGGTCGAACCGTTGGCGGTTTAATGGAAGTGAATAACGGAAGATATCTGGAAAACCGAGCTCAACTGGGTGTGTTTTTTCCCCTTTTTTTTTTTCCCTTTTTTTGTTTTTGGATGGGTTTCGAAAGCGACCTCAGTTTTTTTTTTTTTTTTTTTTTTTTTTTTTGAGGGAAAAAGCGACCTTAGTTTAAAGGTAGAAACATGAATGCCACGTTCCGGGTTTTCAATATTTGTCCCTTTACCTCCCAAAGTTGGGATTTAGTTAAAGTTCAAGCCCTTAGTTTTAGATATTTGCATATACACCTTTTGTAGATGCTTTTACCATGACCTATTGCTCGAGTAGAGTGTTTAGAAGTAGAAAAGTTGGGTCGACTAATGAATTTTCTTTTAAAATTTTGAATATAAGTAAACTCATATCACCTTTGAAGGGTATTTTTTAAAATTTTATTAAAGTGACATTTGAGAAAATTTGTCATAAGATATTTAAAACTTGTTTTAGTTTCTCATATTCTTAAGGACATCAATAAACTACAAAATACTTTACTAACATTTCTAATGGGATGAAAAAATTTACTTAAAATTTCCCCGTTCATTATACGTATACTATCTAGACTAGTGTAGAATCCATAAATTTGTGATAAAATTTAAACTTGCTTAATCAAATAGTGAACGTCATCATTATAATTTATTTCTTATGTCACTTATGTAAATCATAATAAGAATTATGATTATTTTTTATTTTTAAAAATATTTTTTTAAGTTTCAATTTTTTTTAAGTAAATGGAAGATTTTTCATTTTTTTCTTAAACTGGAGAGAATCTATGGCGCCTCAACCATGACCTACTAACGAACCCTGCCTAGCTCTTGATAATCTCACTTCCAAACAATCACTTACAAGAAGTAACATCAAGCTTATATTTGCATAGACCATCCAAATTATTTACATTGTTAGAACCATCTTTGCCTCAGTATACATCCATTTACATTGTTAGAACCATCTTTGCCTCAGTATACATCCATTCAATAACTAATACTAGATAAAAAAGAAAACCCGTTTTCATTCACTCTCTGTCCTTTTTCCCGTGGATTAAGTAACTATAAGGAAAAACAAATTTGAAGAAGAGCTGAGCTTTAAGCCCAATAAGGTCCATTTTTTAAAAAGAAACAATTTTGGAAAATCCTCAAGAAGCCTTTACTTTAAAAGAGTACAGCACTGAAAAAATCTGCACAAAGGGATCAAATTAAAAATCAAGTACATGATTAATGGAGGATATGAGAGGATTGCATGAGAAGTCCCTTTCAACTCCTGCCGCTAACACGACCGTTTCTCATAGTAACTATTCAAAAACATTTTAGTTGTACTTTAATAACATTTTCGTAACAGTTCAGTCTTGTTCCAATATCATTTGCCATGACATATATTAGTTCAATATTACCTCGCTTTACATCAATATCACATTATTTCCATGGCTACATCATACAGGTTGGTAATCTCAAGTATTGCCCAGTATAGTACCGCATATTCTCAAAACATACGAAACCTTCCCGCAAGCCAATGGATGACAAGAAACCAAGGAAGTCAAAACTGATGACAAAACAAGTTGCAAATTTAGTAAAACTGACCATGCATGGTAGCATTAAAAACCTCCCCAGTGCAATAAAGTACGCAACGAGGTTCACAGCATGAACAAGTAACAATTCTCATTTGGTAGTGAACGCTAAAAATAACCGTTATCCTTTAGTAGTAAACAGTAACAATATCAATAAATAGTAAGCTTTACAATCATTATGGCAGCTATTCACATTTATCCATATACAATTGTTTTAAAAATCATACCGGATTAACCGATTCGATCATTCAAACCCGAACCGACATGGCTTCGGTTTGGTTCACACATCAGTTTAACTAGCCCCAGAAAAATGTTAAAAACCATATGGAATGCATGAATTGCTTGAACCGATTTGTACAGTTGAACCGATAGACTCGTAATTTTGACATTACGGTGATTTTGTTGGCCTTTTTCGTCATTTCATGACACTCTTAATTCCCTAATTTCAGCTATCTCTCATCAATATCTGAGCCTCCTCCTTTCTCATGTTTTGCTTCCTATCTTCCTCTTCTTTTATGTCTTGTATATAGAAAAGAAGAATGAGTTGGGTCCCTAAGCACCGCACACCACCGACAAGGTGGTATTCTATTTTCTTTTGACATCATTTTTCTATTTTCACAATTTCTTTTGACATCATTTTGCTATTTTCATAATTTCTTACTTGTTTTCTTAGAAAATATTATTTGTTATAACTTGGGATGTTTGGTTGTGTATCTTGTTAATAAAAACTATCCGTTGTTGAAATTTTGTGGGAATGGAACTTGTTTGAAGTGCAGTTGAATTGTTATTACGCAATAATTCTTGTTTTTATTTATCAAAGCTCAGTTGATATGCAATTTTTTTTTTGTAAGAATTTTTAGAATGGTGTATCACAATAATCTCTGCGGCATTAACCTAAGTACATAATTTGGCTTACTTGATTTAAGGATAATGAATTCGATTTAAATTGGTGCCCCCTCATTATTAGCCTATAGATCGAGTTGATATCTAAAACCGTAGATAAATATAGAGAGGATTAAAAGTTGAGGGATGAGAATTAAGAGTCAAAAAGACAAGAGATCAAGAGCTAAAATATATATATATATATATATATCAAAAGCGAAGACAATGAAATAGAGGTAACACACAGAAGGAGATATGAGAGTCTTAACACTAAGTATTTCACGAAGAATGTAGATTGAAATTCTCAAAAATCCCTTTTTATAGTATTTTGAAATGATAATATAAATGGTTCCAAATAGCCTCCTATACAATAAAGTCTATAAAGTAGACTGTACATCAATGAAAAGCAAATTTTTTTCGATTTATCTTTTGCTCTTTAACTTCATATATTTTATTTTTTTTCCCCATCAATCAGAGGTTGCCTTTTAATTGGTTATAATGTGAGCCTACAAAATAAATAATCAACATTAGCATTAATTATACTAATAGTCATTTTATAATATATTTTTTCTAAAACCTCTTTTAAATTCTATTAATTCAAAGTCCTCTTAAGAGTCCCAAATTTTACATCAATATCCGTATTTTCTCTTATGCATCTATAGTACTTATACCTATGAGTACATAATTTAGATACTTTTTTATGACATTATTTTGCATTTTCTAACACCCTTCAATTTATCAATTCAAAACATCATAGTTATGTGATTCTACTATTTGGATATTAAAGATACATTCTGGCCCTATGAAAACCTTCCTCCTTTTTTTAGGTTCTTATGTCTTTGCTTGTGCATTTGTATCCCCTCTTGGACAACACCCAAACTCAAAATCAAGGTCAAATTAAGAAAGCATGAATAAATCACTCAACCGACTTTGGCAAGTTGTAAAAAGGTACTTAGATTAGGTAAATTCTAACCTTCCTTTTCCTCAATTAAGACTCCCGAACTTGTTTCTTTATCTAATTAGATAATTAGTAATACTGTTTAGTGTCATTCTTTCCCTTTTCTCAAACTTATGTCCTAAGGTTGTAGGACTCAACATGGGGGAAAGGAATTGCAATTAGGTTAACATCCATAAAATTTAGTTTTGTCAAAATTATTATTTCACTTGTAGCTTATAGGTATCTTGATAGATAAATCTAAATTCGGTGGCAACTCCATTAGCTTTTTTAGAAACCTTATTCTACTGTTTCTATTTTTAAGTTTTCTTTCATTTTGTTGGCAATATTGTAATTAAGAAAATGCATTTTCAAACTCGAATCCCTAAGTTTCGCTTGAATAGTAGGGCATAATGACATGATGTAGATTAGGTCTAACAATTATGAACAAAAACACTCAAATCAAGTAATAAAAACCTAATCTCCCAACTTATTCTGCAAGTGCACGGGTCGGTTGTAGTATTTGAAGTATTAGGTGTCGAATCCCACGAGGAATCAATTATGTACAATTACTGAAGCTTTTTCACTAACTTTTATTATCTAAACACAAATGAAAATAAGAGTGATATTGGGTCCCTTCAATAGAGTAGATATGTGATTGAGAACTTTTGTAAAATTCAACACAAAGAAGCCTAGAACATAGAATCCACTAATGAATTATGCATGACTGACTTACTAAGTTTTACCTTGCTTTGTTTAGAATCCAAATCTATAAGTGTCATAACTAAATCTCTCTATGAAATGACAAGATTTCAACTATTCTCATGATGAAATCTTATGAAAGGCATGAATTGTAGTGATTCACTTAAGCATCCATTATTTTCATATGAAAGACGTAAGCATTACTTGTTCATTTCCCATTGTTACATGCATCTCTCAATGTCAAGTAGCAACTAAATGACTCGTTTAAGTTGGCCAAGCAAAAACAAGTATTACAACTTGAACAAGTATACAAACAAATGCAAGCTTAGTAAGTGCAAGAAGTTAAATCATGTTTGTTGATTCATTAGCTTCATCTATGATCTAGATAAATCCTTTAGTTGAATATTGGTTAATGAAACAACTAAAAGTTAAACTTCAAAGATAGAATTCATGGCAACTATTGAAAGTAAAAGAGATAGAGTTTGAGAATTGCTCAACCAATATGAAAATTAGTCCTCTTCTTTATTCACCTTCAAAAGATTGCACTACAAAGTCTCTTACCATAATCCTCGCCACTCTATTGAAGGATTAAGAGAATTCTATTAATTTTCTACCAAGCTAAGTCTAAAACTAAAGATTATAACTACTTTCTACTACTAAAACCTTCTTTTTTTTAATGCTTTACAAATGACTTCTATTTATAGACAAATGTTCCTTTTCCAACTTGCATGAATCATTAATGCATGGAATTGATGAAGATTTGCTTGGAGATTCCAAATGGGCACAAAAGTCTTCATTTATGCTTCCAATGTATTCTCCCACTTGCAAAACCCTATTTCCATCTGAAAATGTCCGCAAAAACCAGCTAGAAGAGGATGCAAGTTGATGCCCCAAAAAATTTTAGTCGACTTACGATCCGTGGATGGCGATATGCAGATGTTCATCCGCGTATCTGCATCTGCGTATCACATCCTTGTGGCCCCCACTTGATTTCTGATTTTTGCTAAGCTAGACCTTATGTGTACAAGCATTTTCCATGTATTTCTAAGCATTATGGTGAAGAATAGGATTTTTTTTCCTTATTTTTGCACAATTTTTCCTTCAAATTGTTCATCCACTTTAACTCTTTGAATCACCACTGACTTTGATTTTCCTTTACTCCAATTGATCCAAAATGAGTTTTAGTATAATGAACCTGCAATTATACACAAAAGATTGTGCATTAATTTGCTCAAATAAGAATTCCGCCTTAAAAACCCTAATTCCGGTAAAAACCCTAATTCTTATGAATTGTTGAAAAATGAGTCATTTGCAACAAAAAATACTATAATTATGCTTAAATAGCATCTAAAACATATAATAATGTACATACTAATATTGATAAATTATTACTTATCACATAACAATCTAGTAGTAGACTATTAATAATTTGGTTTAAATGATTTAGGTTAGTAGTTATCCAAAAGTAATTATATCAAGTTTCTACTCTTACATTGTAGTTGGTATCAAAGTAAATCCATGTGATCTCTACAAGGGTGAAATTGGATTAATGGTGTGCTGTCGTAATTATACAAGAGTAGTTGGTAATTTGGATCGAAGTTTATAAGGGTGCAAAAGTCTTAATGGGAAATGGATGTAACACACAACATCTTAGATTGGTTAGATACGAGAAATGTATTTAATTAGTAGTGCTCAGAGTTTTAGTCACTAATAATTTGATTTAATCATTTTAGATTAATGATTTGTGTCCAAAATTTATGACATCATTTGCATATCCGTGGCATACAAATTATGTACTTATTGCTAATCAACAAAAAATGCCTTTAGCATGGGAAAAGTATTAAAATACATTTTAACAAATTTAATTGCATAAATGTCACGACCCCTTTGGATCACATTGTTTTAGAATATAATTTAAAAATAATAGGTAGTATGTTTTAGGATATGATATATGTGAAATAAAAATATAGTTGAAAATATAAAAAATAGCTTAAAGTACATTTATAAAATATTTCAAAATAATCTTTTTAAAAGAGGATTGTCCAAACAAGCTAAATAATTCTTCAATTTGGAGGGCAAAAGATTTTACCTTAGAATTAGAGGCATTTGGTTTGAAACTCAAAATTAATGAGGAAGAGAATAGGAGATTCCAAGAAAAATTTATTCCTTTGTATTTGATTTTTAAGAAAATAAAAAATGTACTAGCTAAAAAAAAAAGTTCATGCTTTTCAGTCATTTCAATTTGAACTAGTGAATACTTTGACTCTAGATGACTTTTTTTTTTTTAAATATCATTATATATGGGTGAGTATTTCTTTAAGATAAATAGATAGTTAGGCAACATGTCTTGAATATGATTTTTAAAAAATACATATACAAACAAAGGCTTAATTTTAAAAGATTTCATTTCAAGAATATATGTTGCTATATGAATAAAATAGTTCAAAACTTATCCTATAATTTATCACCTAATTTACCCCTAAAAAGTGCATAATTCTCAGGTTATCCCATGAGTCAATATTTAGGTCAATTTTCTACCAAATTAGATAACCAATTTACTTGATACTATATGGGTACGTTTGATTCATGGGATGACATAGGGTTGGATAACTAATCCCACGTCATCCCATATTTGGTTGGGTTTTCAAGTAGCATTAATTATCCTATGTAACTAACCTAATCCCTTACTCATGGGATAAAATAGTCCCATAGGGGGCATTGGTATTAGTTATATTGGGATCAAGTGTACATGGGATAACAAAATTTAGACAAATTCAACCTTTTCCTTATCTCAGAAGAACCAAAACTAATCTGTTTCTTCTCAAATTCTCTCTAGAACTCTGCTCCGTCGACGTTTTGATTTCACATTTTTCGTTCAACAATTATTTTCTAAGTTAAATCACGTTTATAATGTTGTTCATGTTATTATTATTTTATGTTTTCAGTGATTCATATTGTTGGTTTTTCTGGGTTCTTAATTAGTTTTTTTTTCTTATAATTTTTGGGCCTCTATTTTGTGATTAATTGAGACTCTATTTTGTGATTAATTGAGATTTTAAAGCTTTTTTTTTTTTGCATAATACGTAGCATAAAATGCAATTTTTATGTCAATTAGTTTGACAATAAAGTAAAAGAATTTGCTTTAGTACGATACTAACACTGTTATATTATCCTTTTTTTAAAGTAGTCAAAATCAACATCACTAATTAATTGCAAATAAAAATTTTAAAAATCAAATATTTTTCTTCTAAGATAAATTGGGCCAAGAAAGATCTTGAGCTAGCCCCATTTGGAGAGGCATGACTAAATATCTTACAATCAACAATAATCGAGTTGCGACACATAATAATGAAAGTGATGCCATCTTATTTCAATCAAGTGTTTTTTGAAATCACATAAGAATAAAAAAAAATATGTAATTTATGTCTAAAATGTTGATTTTTGATGTTATATTATTCTAAATGGATTTTATATTTTTATTTATGCTTTTTTTAAACTATATTTTATCTAAAAATAAAAAAAATGGCCTAACAAATCTCTAATACAGACTTTGATTTATTTGAAATGCTATTTGTTTTTATTCCTAGTCCATAACAGTTATTGCATTTATTCTATCGATATGATATTTCTTATAATACTATTTGAACATTATTTTTTGAATTACAAAATAAAAATAGTAAATTAACTTATTTCCATATTTGTATTTTAGCATATTATAATTCTTAGAATATTACTTAAATATATGTTGAATTATCAAATAAAAAATAATTACACAAATGTAGGTGTATAATCTAGTCTTCAACCAAACACTGGATGGCTCATCCCAAGATTAAACCCACTAAATCCCTTACCAATCAAACACGGGACAGGTGAGATTATGAATCCTGTGATGACTCATTCTAGGATTTATACCCATCTCATCCTATCCGTGAACCAAATAGACCCTCTATAGTATATGAAGTATAATATTTGAATAATTGTTTATGCAAAGTTTACATCTTATTTTATCAAGAGCTCAAAAGATACGATAGTTTTCAAGTCACATAAATTGATACAAAAATACTAATTGACTGTAATTTTCTCAACAAGAAGAGTAATTAGTATACTTAGCTATGGGTTTCAATCAAAAACTTTTGACTAGTTTTTAACCAAGAAACTTGTGTAACAATTAAATTATCAATATCTAAAAAAATCAATATTTTACCTAAGGAAAAATACTAGATGGTGTAAATTTTTATAGTCAGAAGCCAATTGGTATAACCTTTTATAGCTAGGTACCAATAGAATGAGGATAATCATCAAGTTAGGTATATATCCACCCAAAGTATTCTCACAATATCATTTAATTTAAAATGTAAAAGTTAATAAATATAATTCAGTAAAAAAAAGTAAGTAAAATCCCAAGAAAAATATATGAGCAAACTATACAAAAGTTTTTTATACTACTGTATTGTAATATTTTAACCATTTAACTATACAAATTTTAAGTACCTCATTTTGCTTCTAATTGGGTGAACTAATATTCATTATGTTCATATCTGGTGTCACATCCCGTACCTAGAACATAGCATCACTGTGACCTGGATTAAAGTAAAGGTACAAGGCAACCAAAATACCTAATTATCCATAATAGCAATATTATACCTTCCAAATCAAAATCCAAGATTGAAGCTACTTCAATGCATATATAATATCCAAATCTAAATGCAAAATAACTTATACAAAAGTATAAAAATTATTCACTAGCCAAAACTATCTTCATCTCCAATTACCACCCCTATGAGCTATCAAAATTATCCTCAATGAATTAATAATTAACTACATGATAAAAACAATGGGTGGGGTGAAACTTCCTCAAAAATTGTACATGTATCTCTTTAGTGGCTGGAGCAAATACATAGCACATTTTCAATATTTGTCAATTTACTAATATAAGTTACGAAAACATGGTTACCATAGACATTCCAATAGCAAATCATATATCAGTAAATACAAAAGAAAGGGCTCAAGTAATAAATCAACAATTAACCTGGATATTTAATTGTTAACTTTAATAGTCAACTTGGTTGATAGTGCTAGCTACCACATGGATATCTCATTTTATAATGCTAACTACAAACGAATAGCATGTTTCATAATATCATATTACCAGCTCAATTTGAGGAACTAGTCACGTCAAAAGTCGTTTTACGAAATAGCTCAGTCAAATAAGTCATTCAGTCATTCACATTTGATCATATTTATATATTCATAGCAAATCACCAATCACATATTCTCATGCCACTTTGATTTATGCACAATAGTTTTTCCAAAGTCATAAGAGTTTGCCAAATACATTTTTAAAAGATAAAGAGTACACGCGCCAATTATCTAGGTCCAAAATGTGCTAGTTCAAGTAATCCCAAAAATAGCTATCTTTCTCACCTTAACATAATAATAAAATACTTATTCACGACCCTGAACATACCAAACTATACTAAATTATTGTAAAAAGGAGCCTAAAACTAGCCCTAATCCTAAAATTCCTAATTAAAAGATCATTTTTATTTCCCATCATTTCAAACCATTGATAGTCTTTAAATTCACCAATTCCACCCCTTTAACCATGTAATTGCATAACAAATTTGGAAGCAAAGTGCTAAACTCAATCATCCACACTGTACCAAAATCACTCCTCTCATTCAAGTAACCACCACAAAAACATACAACAAGAGGCCAAAACCTACTCTAAGCATAAAAATCACATATAAATAGAGATCAAGCCCATTTTAGGTACAACAACCATAAAATCCAACTAAGAATGTAAACCAATACTCCTAATCATCATAGTTAAAGAAAATTTAAAATTATAGATGCAAAATCTCAAGAAATCTACCTTAGTTGGTCGTCCAATTAGAGCATCCTAAGTCTCTACTTCTTGTTTGCAGTAGATTAGCAAAGAATTCTCCTTGATTGAAGAGAAAAGTAGGGTAATTAAGAAACAGTTTTGGTTGGAGAGAGGAAATAAAGAAATTGAAAAATGATTAGTAAAACCCAGTGCTTTTATATTCTTCCATCGATTCACGTACTAGCCCTTATTTTTCTTATCTTTCACTTTTCACTACAAATGTTTCAGTTTAATTTCACAAAACTCTCTTTTTAAAAGACTTGGGCTGCAAAATTTAACAAAATTGATTTGGCCACCACCGACGGATATGATGCTGGCCTTGCTCTGCAACTTACAACTTTTGCATGTTTTAGGATGTCTGGCGCCTGACTTTGAACCTAGTCATAGCATCAGACATCCCTTGGCGTTACATCTGGTGTTATTAAATTATATATTGAAGAAAAAACCCATTAACCTTCTTGTACACTAGTGAAGAATTAAAAAGAGGAGTTAGGAGAAAAATATGGGATCTGAAAAAGGGAAAGAAAAGTTGTTTCTATTGGTTTTTCATTTCTCTTTTCTAAAGAGTTTGATATAGACTGTGACATCCCCAACCAGGTCCCATTTCAGAATCCTGATCGAGATGCCTGCCTGACTCGCTCCAAGACTTAAGTACAAGCAGTCATATGCTCAATATAGAATCAAACACTAAAAGTTGCATATACCTTTAAAAACTAATTACAACATTTAAGCCACTTAAGCCTCAATTTACATCCACCCTATAGCTAATGCTAATTAAAGAAAATCTTCTCTTCATTTCTTTACCTTTTCCTCATGGTTAAACACCTGTAAAGAAAAGAAAATGAAACATGGATTGAGCTTTATGCCCAGTGAGGTCCATTTTAAAAACTTTTAGAAAAGTACGCGATATGCATTTATTTTAATCAAGAAAACAATCAAAAGATATACACCTGTCAATTCAAGACATACACTCTAAGCCTATGAATCTCCCATAAAAGCAAGCGATACCAAGTAAACAAGTCATTACATGTCACCGGTCCCCAAGCCTATGAATCTCCCGTAAAAGCAAGGGATACCAAGTAAACAAGTCATTACACGTCACGGGTCCCCAAGCCTACGAATCTCCCGTAAAAGCAAGGGATACCAAGTAAATAAGCCAATACACACCACACCTCTCCAAGCCTACGAATCTCCTGTCAAAAGCAAGGGGTACCAAGTAAACGAATCAATACCCGTCAATATTCCCAAGGCTACGAATCTCCCGTAAAAGCAAGAGTTACCAAGTAACCAAGCCATTACACTACCAAACATCCCCAAGCCTACGAATCTCCCATAAAAGCAAGGGGTACCAAATAACCAAGCCAATACATGCCGATACATCCCCAAGCCTATGAATCTCCCGTCAAAAGCAAGGGGATGCCAAGTAAACGAATCATTATTCATCATATATCCCCAAGCCTACGAATCTCCCATCAAAGACAACGGGTATTAAATAAACAAATCACGTGATTACAAAATCGTAACTTGTAAGTAAAATTAAATTTAAAGACACTTGCTTGGCAATAATAATAATAGTTCTCATGTAGTTGTAAATAAGAGCCATATAAATAAACAATAGTCACGTATCCCTGTAGAGCACAAGTAGTTCATATTGAATCATATAATTTTCAAAACATCATTCATTTTCAAATACCAGTACGAAACCATATATTCTTGTAGCAGTTCGTAAATAAGAATGGAGTGTAGACACTCACAATAAGTCTTGAAATTTTCATAATACCATTTGATTTCGAGTACCAATAACTAGTCACATAATTTAATAAAAGAGTATTTTATAAATAAAATAATTTTAGGACACTCATAGGTATGTCAAGGTTTATAGGTTCTTCAAATGCTAGCCACTAGGATCACCCGAATCACCTATCAATTAAAGGCAATATAGTTACATATCAAATCAAGGTGCATGAACAAATTATAAAAATTAGGGATTTTTCATTTGAGAAGTCTAACTCAATTTTTACTTAACCAAGTTTCCCAAACTAAGAACTCCTGTAAACTAGACTTAGTTTGGAGTGCTTTTCATGAAGACAAGAAGTCCAATTCCAATCATATTCTGCTTTCAGTCATTCCAAGTATGTGAATTCAATTGAGCATAACTTTCTATATAAAAATTGCTTTCCTTCAAACTTTACATGGTTAGAAACTAGGTTTCAAAGAGTACAACTTTTGTGAAGAAATCAAATTCAAATTCTAACAAGAACTGGGTCAAAATTCAATCACAACTTGGCACATCGTCAACCCTATTTTGCAGGGTTCGCATTCCAGTGCACTTTTGTCAAATTTTGGAGAGCTACGACTTTTATGAAGACCATCAACTTTAATTCTAACAAGAACATGTTCAAATCTTGCCTAAACTTAGCCCTTCACCCAACCTATTTATGCATAATCGAATTTTCAGTTCACTTTGCATAATTTCTACGATTAATATACAAGAAACCGGGTGTAATTTATATGGATTTAATCCTCTGTTAATCTAGTTTCTAAATCAATAAAAATCATTCAATTTTATTTTTCCTACACAAAGTTATGTCCAATTTACTAAGACTGGTCCAGTAAAACTGCAATACGAGTTCTTCAACCACAGTTCGTTCAATTAAATATATCTAAAGTTATACTCAATAAAAAATCATAAAATTTACACTTTTATATACTAGATTTAAGGTAAAACAAGTTTCAAAAGACAGCACGTCCAAGTTTAAGCCACAAGCTCACTAAAACTCCATCATAACTTAAGTCATCTCCAAGCTATCATTTCATATTTTAATATTTGGTTGTTTTTGTCCCAACTTTCTTCCTTCCTCTCTAAATTCCGGCAAACATTTCATATTCAATCCTCAAGTATGCATAAGTGAAGTCTTGTTTATGCATAATTTTCAATAGTGTGAGAGGATTCATCCAGTTATTTGCTTCAACTCTTACGTTATTTGCTTCAACTCTTGCCTCCAACGCTTGGTTCCACTACCTTTTGTCTAGCTAATTTGTTTCATGCTTCCTTTCTTGTTCCCAGCCCCTATTGTCCCACAATTTTTCTGCTCCTTTTCTTATCTTCCTAAATCATTCTTTTATTTACTGAAAGGTCTAAGGTTGGTGGGTGACTAAGCATCCTAGTGATCCCACTTTATTCACCCATTTGACACCTCCTACTAGGAAGTCAAACTCCATCCATCCGATTTTCCTATTTTATTCATTCATTCTTTCTTTCTTTTTTCAATTTCAGACTTCATCTGTAATATGATCAATATCTCATTTAATTAATTCAAATTATTTTTTACATTACACATGTAATTTTATGCGAATACAATTTACACCAATGTTTCTTGGTTTCGGTGTTTCAAGTGCCATAAGCTAGTGGACTAAAAAAATTTCTAATTCGATAACCAACATCATCTATCCAACTTAATCTTAATAATAAAATTAATTCATATACAAACAAATAGTTAGACAATTAAAATTAAGTGTCAATGTAAATGACATCGACTTGGTAAGTCACCCATATTATCACTATTAAGTTTTAGGATTTTTGGGTGTGACAAATTAAATATTAGGATCGTCTAATTTAATCATAACATTGCTATATATCCTAATTCTAGTAATAACGCCAATAAATAATAATGTAATTAGACCATTAGTGTTTAGTAAATTAATTAATTATGGGCCTTCACACAGACAAAAGTTTTCTTAAACTTAATATAACTAGAGAGAATTTATATATAAAATAGAGGAAATGGCTATTAGTTTACATATAAGTTTAGTATGTTATTTGAAATTTTTAGTAGTTAATGGTGATTCCGAGGTTGTTTACCTTCCTAAAGATAGAGTTGGAATAACTACTCTATGACATTATTTTTTGCATCATAGATTGAGAAATAAAAAAATATAGGGAGGGATATATTTAAACTTTAAAATTGAATAGTTTTTCAAAAAAAAAAGGAGCAAATTTAACCAAAAGAACTGTTAAACTATACCAAAAAAGAATCCTTTAAATTGTGTTTGTTAGATTTTTTTTGAAAAATAATATTATGCCACTTTTTGAAATGTGATGTACATGTAGGATAAAAATAGTGATTCAAAATATGAAAAAAAGGTGGTTAAAAACTTATGTAGAAAATATTATAAAGGTGACGATGTTAATATTATGTCACCTTTTCAAATTTACAACGATATATGAAATTATTAGGGTGCTATTGCTACTTTATTACAAAATGCTCCTCAAAAAATGGTCAATCAAAAAGGAATCCAGAATTATGTGGCAAGGAAATTTTTAGGAATCCATGAAATAACCTTTATTATTTATGATGGATTTAATGACTGATTTGGCTATGGCACAAAGCTCAGCTTTGTACCATACCAAGAGCCAATCATACAAAGACAACTAGGGGAGATTAAATGAAGTTATAAAAATTAAAGTTTTGGTCCTTTATGTATTGTATACATTTGTAGTACAACCAAATGTACCACTTAATTTGAAAGTGACCCCTGGTTGGTGGGAAATGAAATGCATTTGATAGGTATGAAATGAAATGCATGGTTCTAAAATTGGAAAAAGAGTAGGTGTTGGTCTTGGAGGACTTTCCAAATTTGGTGTGCTAATTAACGAGTCAGAAGTTCTTAATTGAAGGAATAAACCAACCAATTCACATACGAAACACATTTCAGCCTATTCCAACAAAGACCTTTTTTTTTTGTGTTTCAAAATGAACAAAAGCTTGCAAGTCTATGGAGGAGAGGTAATTATTTTCTTTTGTATAAAAGAAAATTATAATTTTAGTACCAAATGTTTGGGGTATCAGTAGTTTTAGTCCTTAAAGTTTGGATGAAAGCAAATCTAGTACCAAATATTTCAATTTTTCAGCACGCTTGGTCCTATTGAGGTAGTTTTAGTTCCTAAAATTTGGATAAATACAAATCTAATATCAAGTATTTTAATTTTTCAACACATTTAGTCTAATTAATTGGTTTTGCCAAAATTCTACCAGAATCTGGTCATGTGATACTGCAAATAACAAAATAAAAAAAGAAAGAAAAAAATCTCAACTGCCATATTTGTAATTAAACATGCTAATTTGAGTAATTAGTCTTTACTCAAAAAATTAAAAAAAGAAAAAATTTAATATACTTGGAAAAAGTTTAGATTTTTCAGACAGGTAGTCAGCTATTTTAACCCCTCCCTCTTCTCTTTCTTTTTTTGCTTTTAAAAGAAAACTCTAAAACCGTAATTTGAAGACAAAGTTTTGCTCTTCAATGGCTTTGGAAATTTCATTTAAAAGCTGTTTGACTATTCATACGTTGTTCTTCGAGATAAAGAAAATAGAAACTCAAAGAGTATGTTTTTTTAATTTGATTACTAGTACATGAGCATCACGTGACCAAGTACTGGTAAGATTTTGACAAAATCGGTTAATTGAATTGAATGTACTGAAAAATTGAAACACTTTGATACTATATTTACTTTCATCCAAACTTGAGGGACTAAAATTGCCTCAATATGACTAAGTATACTAAAAAAATGAAACATTTGATACTATATTTTCTTGTATTCATACTTTAGGGACTAAAACTACCGATGTTCCAAAACATTTGGTATCAAAACTGTAATTTTCTCTTTGTATAATAAGCATTTCATTTAAAAAAACTGATATTGCACATGATGATTAGTGTATTAGAAAGTAATATATTATTTTTTATTTGTTCTACAATGCTCCATTGGTATTAAAAATATATGATATTTATGTTATTTTTTAATTTCTTCAAAACTATTATTTGTTTCTTTTGTTTATGTTATTTTTTAAATTCATGAAAAATATTATTGTTTTTGATTGCTGATTTGGTAGGCCTAAGGGCTAGTGCAAAATGCCTCCCCATTTTGTTTTTCTTTTACTATTTTGGCTAGGAATATCTCTCTACCTGTTCATTTGTTTTTGTTCTTTTTAAATTTCACGAAAAATATTATTTGTTGCCTTTGTTTATGTTCTTTTTTTAATTCCTTGAAAATATATTTTTTTATTTTGTCTACATCATTTTTCTTTTTAATTTCTTGAAAATATTATTTGTTTATTTTGTTTACATTATTTTTTAATTTCTTGAAAAATATTAGTTTTTTATTTTGTTTATGTTCTTTTTTTATTTATTAAAAAATATTATTTTTTGTGCTATTTTTTAATTTCTTGAAAATATTATTTGTCTTTTGTTTATGTTCTTTTTTAATTTATTGAAAATGCATGTTATTATTTGGTAGGTGGGAAATGAATTGAAAATGTATGTTATTAATTTCTTGAAAAATATTATTTGTTTATATTCCAAATAAGGCCCACAATTGGTTTCTTGAGAAGGATTATTATAAAAAAATGTAATTTTTGAGAAATTGATTGGCATTCTTGTTCTAAAGCCACTAGTAATTATATTAGGTGAAAATAGTTCCCTAAAAGTAGTATTACTATTTTTATTATTTCAGCCGCACATTGATTCACTATTGACACAAGAATTGAAGGTCGATGATCCAAATGGGAAAAAACTAGTGGAGTATAACGAGCAAGACGTTTGTGAATGGGATAGCGGGCATACACGGACATTACTAGACCACCACAATGGAAGAGAAGACCTGCCCGTTAGAGGTGAACAAGAAGTCTACGACAGAGATAAACAAGGCCAACATGTAGATATACATCATGAAACTCTGAATGACGATGACGTGATGTCTATGAAATTTGACAGCGTAGAAGAGGCTAAGGTTTTCTACACTATGTTCACCAAGGCTACTGGGTTTAGTGTTCGCAAAGACTATAAATTTTATTATGAGAATGGATTGGCATGGTATAGGCAAGGGTTTGTAGTAGAGAAAGTAGGAGGGATGATAAGCACGTTAATAGAGATGATAGGAAGACAGAGCCAAGACCAGATATTAGAGTGAACTGTAAAGCAACCCTCAAAATAAGATATGTAGTCGAGGAAAATAAATATATTGTGAGTGACTTTGTTAGGGCCCACACACACTTTAGTAGACCAAGTTAGTACGAGGTTCCTAAAGTCTTATCGGTGCACTTTGCCGTGTGGGCATGAAGACAAAGCCAAATAATGAAATTATTTGTTCTACAGTGTGGCGGCTATGAGAACATAACTTTCACCCTGAAAGTTCTCTACAATAGGATGAACGCTGCTCAGATAGAGGAGATTGCTAATGGAGATGCAGAAGTTGCAATTGCATACCTGTTTGTAAAGAAGGACGCTGACTCGAACATCTATTTCAACTTCACTATTGACATTAAAGGTAGATTGGAGATGTAGACACCAAATTTTGACACGCCATTTATTTTTCTAATATTGGGGGCATTTTTGTATTTTGGGGTCTAATTAATTTTTCAATAAAAGGGGAACAAAATCAATAATTTTAAGAGTCAAGACAATAATTTTTAGCTATCAATATTTTTTTATTAGTTTTGGGGTTTAAATTCATATTTTTGTACTTTCATATGTATTTTTAAATTTCTGTGACTTTTTCGAGTTTAACTAGTATTTTTTTGTATTTCACCAGCACAGTGGTAAAGTGGTCATTCCACCCTGTGAACACCATTTTTTGCTCATTTTAGGTTCCAAATTTATTTTTCAAGCTTTTAAGCATGTTTTTAATTTTTTTTAATTTTTTCAGAAATAATTGTTATTTTTCTATAAATACTGCGTTTAGGGGCAAAATTATCATTTCATATTTTAAACATATTTTTCACCAATTTTTGAGTCTTAAATCATTTTTTAAGGTTTTAAGCTTATTTTTAATTTTTAAAAATTTTTCGAGACCAATAGCTATTTTTCTGTATATTTTCATTTATCTAGGGGCAAAATAGTCAGTTCACATTCCAAATGCATTTTTCACCAATTTTTGAGTCATAAATTCATTTTCTAAGATTTTAAACTTATTATTAATTTTTGGTAATTTTTTGAAACCAATAGCTATTTTTTTGTTTATTTTGTCATTACAGAGGCAAAATAGTCATTTCGTACTCCGAACGCATTTTTGGCCAAGTTTAAACTCTAATATTTATTTTTTAGATTTTTAAATCTGTTTTGAATTTTTTGATAAATTTTGGAATTCATTGTCATTTTTGTAGTAATTTTAATTTTTTGTGTGTCAAAAATTATTTTTAGAATAAAATTAGGATTTTATTTACTAGTGGCATTTTGGTTATTTTTAAATATTCTTGGAGGACAAGACTACTAGATTCTATAAATACTCCCATTAAAATCAGACAAAAAGGGGGAGGAAAGAAGGAAAAAGCCTAGAGAGTTTTTAGTTCTTTTTTTTTTTTGTTTTTATCTATTACACTAAGAACACAAAAAACACACTTTTTCTTATATTCATCTTCAAGTTTTTACCTAGAACACATACTAGTACATCTTCAAGCCTACACCTAAAACACCTAGAATACACACTAGTACATTTTCAAATCTATACCTAAAACACTTAGAATACACACTAATTTATCTTCATACCTTACACCTAGTACTCTAAGAACACACACTAGCTAATTTCACACACTTATTCACTTTCTCTCTCACGCACTGCACACACTCTTCCATACACTTCTTACATCCTCTCTCACACACATACACACGGTCATTCACACAGACCTCACACACTAACACAAACACACAACTCATCATCAAACATTCAAACACACACTAACACACAACACTCACATACAACACATACCACAAACACTAATAAACACGCAGTTCATTCACACAAAGTCAACTTCACACATACTCCCACACACAGGCACACACATACATACACATACACATACATACTGGTTCACAGAACATCACACACATACATACGCAGACTAACATACACCAGCAAAGTCAATCTCATTAGCCACACCTCAACCCAAACAGTCAAAACTTCCTTCTCTACCATCTTTAAAAGCCCAAAACAAAACCACGCTTTCATCCCCATGCTCCTCCATGCCAGGCCCCTCACAACCACCAATTACTACCCAAATCAACCCGCAAATCTCTGCCAATCCACCTAGGGTTGTCAATAGGTTAGGTCTGGACTCAGATTCGACCCCAATCTACTATTTTTTGCGTCCGAATAAAGGTATAATTCCGTTTACCCGACCCGGATTCGGACCCGGACCCGGACCTAAATTTTTTTGAAAAAAATTAGGTTGGGTATGAAATGTTCTATCCGGACCCGACCCGGACCCGTACTCGCTTAAAATAAATAATAATTTAAAAATATTTAAGTATTATACATAATAAAATGTCCCAAAACCCTACTTTTCACAATTCTATTCTCGCTGCCCCCTTTCTCACTCTTCCTCTCTCACTCTCCAAATTTTTGCACAATTTCACTCGCCAATTTCTCTCTTTTTGATTGCGACTACTTTTGTGTCCGTTTCTTTTGCAGGTTTTCTTCTATGGTCTTGCAGACATAAATCAATTAATCTTTAATTTTTATCATTTTAATTGATTTTGATTTGAATGTCTTTTTTGCTGTTGCTTCTTCGTTGTTTAATTTTGTGTGTTTTGTGTAATATTTATGGTTATGAAAGCCAATGCTTTTGTGGTAAGCCTCTAGGAAAGAACTTTGGTGCAAGGTATTAGAGTTCATCAGTCGGCAATCGATCATTCTTTCGAAAGCCCAGTTAAAAAGAAACATGTTTGCTTTGTTCTCTTATGGGCTCTGCTTGTGACCCAGGTGTTGAAGAGAAAAGAAATGGTGTCCAATTTCCTAAACTCAAGTACAGCCTCAATGCCTAAATTGAATCAAAAAAATTTTTGGGAGACATGGCTGATATTAGCCAGGTTTATTGAGGTACAGTTGTGGACTTGTAAGGGAATGTTGTTGCTACTAGGTCACTCTTCCCTTCGTTATTTCTTCTTTTTCATCTTCTCTCTCTCTCTCTCTCTCTCTCTCTCTCTCTCTCTCTTTCTCTCTCTCTCTCTCTCTCTCTCTCTCTTTTCCTTTTCTCTTTTGGGTTGTATTGATATATGAACGAAATATATTTATTAACATTTCTTTCTTGTTTCATTGCAAATTTCAAGATTCAATATGAGTTCATGTATGCTACAAAGTGTATGTTGGAATTCATCATGACTATTAGTTTATTAGTTGTTAAGTATTTTGAATTGAAATTGTAATTGCATTTCTGGATAATTCAATAGAACTCCTTTGTTGCGACAAAATTTTTGTTGCAAGTTGATTAGACCCGCACCTGGACCCGATCAGCCCGAACCCATTGGACCTAGATCTGGGAAACCAAAAGAAAGACTTGCCAGGTAATGGGTTCGGGTTCGGTACCATTTCACTCAAACGGGTCTGGGTCCGGAATATTCAATTCCGGCCCGAACCCGACTCGTTGACAAGCCTAAATCCACCCAACTATTGCTAACTGTGCCATCACCAGTAACCATTAGCTATGCCCCAATCACATGCACACAAGCACAATTAACCACCCAAGGTCACTGTAAAACACTTTCAAATCAAAGCAAAGTTGCCATCAATCTTTTACAAAACCACACCAAAATAGACATGCACATACACATGTACAGCCACATACACATACACACACATATACAATAACACACAAACAAAACCACACAGCTATAACCACCTCTCATCCACGCCAAAATAGACCAAATGCAACACCTCCATCTCTACCAGTCAACAACCCACAATCCGAAGCCCTGAATCACAACTTGGACCACTCCAATTCACTAATAACTGCCACCCTTGCATGCCCACAACCTGCAAAAATAGCATCAAACCAAATTCAATCAAATGCCCTTAACCCATTACATATAGCCTCCATTCTCAACTACCAGTCAACCACCAAATTCCCAAGCCCAAGCCACAAAGCCACCATTGACAAACCTGCAAAAGAAAACACAACAACCTAAGCCCCACAGTCAACCCAAACCACTATTGTTCAAACCCCACAATCACCACTCAGAATCAACTCCCCTGAGCCATTACTAACCTCCCTACCACCAGTAGCAGTCAACCAATCAACACACTAGTACCACCAATTGCCCTTCGACAAGTATCACCTCCATAAAGTTATCACCATTTCCAGCTAAAATCACTACTAAAAAAACCTCACCGTCACTGGATGCCTCCAGCTGCAGGGTCCTCCACACCTTACTACCACCACCACCATCTTCCAACAGTAGCGCCACCAGCAAAGCAATTAGCGCCACCACTCATCACTGACCAGTGAATCGCTACCTCTTGCAACCATCATTTATCAGATTTCTCACTCCAAATTTGGTAAAATTCTTACCATTTTTTATAGTTACTTTGTATATTACCCAATCTTTGTATGGGCACTTGTTGATTTGTTGGTATTTTGTTTATCGATTAATTGATTTAGGACTTGATTTAGAGAAATCTGAATTTAGGTTGAAGATTAATTGGAATTTTGGCATTTGAGAACCAACTGGTATTTGGGAAAGAAAAAAAAGAAAAAAAAAGAACAAAGAGAAGTGTGAGGGAGAAAGGCAAGAGAGAGATCATAGAAAAACAGAGAGAGAAGGGAATTAGAGAAGATAAGGAAGGAGAAGAGAAATGGGAGAATCGAAGTGCCAGTGAGAGAACAGAGATGAAAAAAGCAAGGATGAGAGAGAGAGAAAGAGTGTGTGTGTGTGTCAGAAGATTCAGTTGTTAATCAATCACACTGATTTAGCTATCAATCAATCGCCCTGATTTAGTTATCAATCAATCACCGTGATTTAGCTATTAATCAATCACCCTGATTTAGTTAACTTATTTGTTAATACAATTAATGTATTTTATGTACTTTCCTAATTAGATAGTCAATCAACTATATTAATATATATCTGTAACCTATCAATTAGTGAATTAGCATAATTAGGAATTTTCTTATTGTAAAACTAGTTCAGGTTCAATGTAACTAGCCTAGGTTCAATGTAACAATTGTCTAAATTCGTCTTGTACTAAACCTATAAATATAGGCCTAATTTCACAATGAGAGATACACAAGTTCAATTTCTCAAAATTCTTTGTGTTTAACATGGTATCAAAACCCTTGATCTCTACATAGTCATAGTTCAGATTTTTTCCACCTTTCTGTTCCTCGTTCTCTAGTAACCTCTTTACATAGTCATAGTTCAGTTCTTTGCTCCTAGTCCGTTCGTATCCTCATGTCTTCAGACAATGAGTCATTCTTGATTCATTTTAATGGCAAAAACTACTTAATCTGGGCATTCAACTTCAGGATATATGTCAAAGGAAGAAATCTATGGTGTCATGTTGATGGCAGCAAACCTATTCCTAAGTAAGGTACGGATGAATATGTCAAGTGGAAGATCACGGATGCACAAATCATGGCATAAATTCTGAGATCTATAGAACCTAACATTGTTTTGAATCTCCGACCCTCCAAGACGGCTGGCGAGATGTGGTATTACCTAAAGTGAATCTATAGCCAGCAAAACACGACTCGTAGATTCCAGCTTGAATATGAATTATCCATAATTTATCAGGATAATCTCTTTATTTCTGAATTTTACTCTAGCTTTATGAATCTTTGGGCTGAATACACTGATATAATCTATGCTACCTTACCATCAGAAGGTCTTGATGCTGTCCAATCTGTTCACGAAATTACAAAAAAGGATCAATTTCTCTTGAAATTGAGATCTGAATTTGAGGCTAACAGATCCAATCTTATAAATCAAGATCCTGTTCCCTCCTTGGATATATGCCTCAATGATTTACTACGAGAGGAACAACAAATTCTCACTCAAGCAGCCATTGAACAAGGAAGATCCACATCAGTTCCAATGGCTTATGCAACACAAGGGAAGTCATGAGGTAAAGACACAAGGGCTGTTCAATGTTTTTGCTGCAAAGAATTTGGTCATTATGTTTCGAATTGTCCCAAAAAATTATGCAATTATTGCAAAAAAAATGGTCATATTATCAAGAAATGCCCGATCCGACTTCCCAAGAAATCTGAAACAGCATTTATTGTCTTGATTGGCTCTTCTAGTAATGATGATTCAGTAGATATAGCACCGTCAACACAAAATGTTCCTACTTCTGCTCAAACTTTAACACCTGAGATGGTACAATAAATGATTCTCTCTGCATTATCTACCTTAGGATTCTCAAGTAAACCCTTGTCTACTTCATCTACTTGGTTTTGTGATTTTGAGGCATCCAATCACATGATAAATAATGTTCAAATCCTTACCAATGTCAAAAAATATTCTAAAAATCTTGAAATTCATACTGCTAATGACAATTTGTTACCTATTACAGTTACTAGTGATATTTCTCCTTCTTTGACTAATGTTTATGTCCCTCTAAGCCTTACCACTAACCTTGTTTCAGTTGGCCAATTGGTTGACAATAATTGTAAAGTAGAATTTTCTAAATCTGATTGTGTTGTGCAGAATCAACAGTCAGGGAAGATGATCACAAGAGGACCTAAAGTAGGATGTGTTTTTCCTCTTCAATTTCCTTCATCACCCTATCTTTCAATTCTTTTTGTCACTTGTAATCCGCACATGTTGATTATTGAGCATGGCACAAACGTCTTGGACATCCAAACTCTAATGTACTCCATGATTTGCTAATTTTTGACTTACTCGATAATAAAAAGTATGTTTCTATTGATGATGTCCAATTTGATTGTGATTCTTGTAAACTTGGTAACAGTAAAACTTTACTATTTCTTACTTACATACCTAGTCCTATTCAACCTTTCAAAATGATACATAGTGATTTGTGAGGTATGACACCAATTATATCTCATGCTAATTACAAGTACTTTGTCACTTTTATTAACGATTATAATCGTTTCACTTGGATTTATTTCTTGTATTCTAAAGATGAAGTACTTTCTGCATTTAAACTTTTTCATGCATATATCCAAACACAATTTTCAGCCAAAATTAAAGCTTTACGTTCGGACAATGGGGGTGAATATGTGTCTCATTTGTTTCAAGAGTTCATGCAGGCTAATGGAATAATCTCTAAAAAATCATGTCCTCAAACCCCACAACAAAATGGAGTAGTCGAAAGAAAAAACGGTCACCTCCTTGATGTTGCTTGAACTTTTTTATTAGAATCCTCAGTGCCTACTCGATTTTGGTGTGAAGTTGTCTCCACTGCTATCTATCTCATTAATAGGTTACCTTCTTTTTCATTGAATCATGTTTCTCCTTTTCATAAGTTATTTGGTCATCCCTCTAATTATTTTAATCTTCGTACCTTTGGTTATGTATGTTATGTTCATCTTTCTGTACAAGAGCGCACAAAACTCACAGTCCAATTAGTTAAATGTGCTTTTCTAGAATATTCAGTGCATCACAAAGGGTTTCACTGTTATGATCCTAATTTGCATCGTGTTCGTATTTTTAGAAATGTAATTTTTTTTGAAATTCAGTATTTCTTTTCCGATCATCAGGACCCTCTTTCTCCTTCATTTTCTATGTTACCTCTATTTTCTAATTCTATTGCAGATCAAGAAACTTCCAAACCATTTTTGGTATATCAAAGACGTTCTAAAACCATGATCAATCAGCCTTTTACTTCTTCTACGCCCCCTCAAGCTCCTTCCCTTACTGATGATTCTCTCGTACTACCTGAATCCGACATTTCCAGACGCAGTACTCGAGTCAATAAACTACCAGAAATGTATGACTTTTCTAATCCTATTTCTTTGACAGCCACTTTATCTTCTATTCTTATTCCTTCATCTTATAAACAGGCAATGAAACATGAGTATTGGTGTTAGGCTATTGAAACAGAACTTCTTGCTTTTGAAGAAAACCAAATTTGGGATGTTGTACCACAACCTTCATCCATCAAGCCACTTGGCAGCAAATTTCTGTTTTCTATCAAACTTTATTCTAATGGTTCGATGGATCATTACAAGGTTCGGTTAGTGGTTCTTGGGAATAAACAAGAGTATGGTCTGGACTATGAAGAGACATTTGCACCAGTTGCTAAAATGACTGCAGTACGAATCATCCTAACACTTGCAGCATCTGAATCATGGTCTTTACTTCAAATGGATGTTAAGAACGCGTTTTTACATGCTGATCTCAAAAAAGAAGTCTACATCAAACTTCCATCTTGTCTGCCTACTTCTTCTCCTAATGATGTTTACAAACTAAAACGCTCCTTATATGGCTTGAAACAGGCACTGCGCATGTGGTTTGAAAAGTTTAAATCCACTTTTCTTAGTTTTTCCTTTACTCAGAGCTAATATGACTCTTCTATGTTTCTCCAACGAACATCCAAAGGCATAGTTGTTCTTCTTGTATATGTGGATGATATCGTCATCACTGGTTCTAATTCAGAGACTATCTCTAATTTTAAAAAAATGCTGCACACTACTTTCCATATGAAAAATCTTGATCAACTTAACTACTTCTTGGGGTTGGAAGTTCATCGTCACCCCCAAGGTATTTTCTTAAATCAACACAAGTATACTCAAGATCTAGTTCAGTTGGCCAGACTTACGGGCAGTGCTTCTATTGACACTCCAATGGAAGTCAACGTGAAATATCGACGTGATGAAGGGGAGTTTCTTAAGGATTCTACTTTCTATCGTAAGTTGGTTAATAGTCTTATCTATCTCACCATTACTCGACCAAACATCTCTTATGTTGTTCACACTGTTAGTAAATTTATGCAATCTCCTCAACATTTTACCTATCTGTTATCCGACGCATCATCCGATATCTTCTTGGCATGCCTAATCGTGGCCTATTTTTTCTTATTGGTTCTTCGCCTCAACTACAAGCCTACAGCAATGCAGACTGGGTTGGTTGTCCGGACACAAGGAAATCCACTACTAGTTGGTGTATGTTTCTTGGTAATACTCTTATTTCTTGGAAATGCAAGAAACAAAACTATGTATCCAAGTCATCTACTAAGGCAAAATATCGTGCCATGTCTACTGCCTGTTCTAAGATCATTTGGCTATGTGGTCTTCTCACTGAATTTGGTTTTTCACAACTTCAACCAACTCCATTGCATGCTGACAAAATTAGTGCTATTCAAATTATTGTCAATCACGTCTACTACAAATGTACCAAACATATAGAGGTTGACTGTCATTTTATCCGAGCAGCCTATGACCATCAGATTATTACTTTGCGTCACATTGGTACCAATCTATAGCTTGTCGATATCTTCACCAAATTCATGACACGTCAGCGTCACAGTTTTTTGGTTGGCAAATTGATACTTGTAAACTTACCAGCATCAATTTGAGGGGGGATGTCAAAAGATTCAGTTGTCAATCAATCACACTGATTTAGCTATCAATCAATCGTCCTGATTTAGCTATCAATCAATCACCCTGATTTAGTTAACTTATTTGTTAATACAATTAAAATATTTTATGTACTTTCCTAGTTAGATAGTCAATCAAATATGTTAATGTATATCTGTAGCCTATAAATTAGTCAATTAGTATAATTAGAAATTTTCTTATTGTAAAACTAGTTTAAGTTCAATGTAACAGTTGTTTAGATTCATCTTGTACTAAACATATAAATATAGGCCTAATTTCACAATGAGAGATACACAAGTTCAATTTTTCAAAATCCTCTGTGTTTAACAAAGAGGAGAGAGAGCTGAAAAGAGAAGGAAAATAGAGAGAAATCAGTAGAAAGGAGAAGGAGAGAAAGAAGAGAGAGGGCAGAGAGCGAAAAGAGAAAAGAGAACAGTGAGGGAGAGAATGGAGAGAAGAATCGGAAAGCAGAGAAAAGGCAGAGAGCACGAAATGGAGAGGGAAAAACGAACTGGTGGAGATTAGGGAGTAAAGAGAAAGAGCAGAGTAAATGCGTGAGATGAGAGATTGGATTTTGGGGGGAAGTTCTTTTGTTTCACTGAAAGAAGAAGAAGAAGAATTGAAGGTTAATTGTTTTGTCTTGAACCGATTTGGGTTGGGGAGGTTTTTTTCAGTTTATTCATCTATTTGTTTATTATGTTTTTAGTTGTTGTAATCTTAATCAATTTAATAAAAGAAGGGAAGAGCAATCGGACTCACTTATAAATGGTTTTTGTTAGTGTTCTAGTTTTAATTTATTCTAGTCAGATTTATTTGTTTAATTTTGTTGTTTGGTTTCCATGTTGGTTAAGTTTAACTATTGATTAAATAATCAAGTTATTTAACAGAATTTGTTTAATTATTTAATTTGGTTGTCTTGACTTGCATTTTTTTCCTCAGCTCATGCCCCTTGAATAGTATTAATGTGCTCTCAAAAAAATTTTTTTATGTAATTAAGTCCTTGGTGATTACATATTAACACTTTAGGTTTAGTTTCTTCCAATTAGTTTTTAATTATTTGCAAACTTACCCCCATAATTGTTGGAATTATTGTTTTGTCCAATTTAGTTTGCTTTGCCTATCAACTCCTTAGACTTATGTGAATTTTCAATTTTATTTCTTAAGCTTTATAGAAATTGATTTTTTAGTCCCCTTAGTTGCTAGACTTTACATTTTACTCCAATTTGTTAACACTTACCTATTTCAGTCTTTAGTTCTTTATATCGAGGTATCTTGACTTGTTTGTCAATTTTGATTAATATTTGTACTGGATCTTCAAAAAAGGTACCCCTATTACTCGTTAATTTCTCTTTATGTGCTCCAATGTGCTCCAATATGATTTTTATGCATATTTTTTAATGTATTTCTTATTTTTACATACTTTTACGTATTTATTCATTTTATGTTATTTAATTTTAAATTTTATTATTTGGCCAAAAAGTGTAATATTTTTGTATTTAGCTAGCCAATGTAACAATTAGATTACATTTATCGTATTTTTAACAAAATTTTGTATATAGATAACAAGTGTAATAGATAAGTCGTTTTTACTTTTGTCTCCCTGAAAAATTGTAGCTAACTCCTCGGTGTAATAGTTAGGGTTTAGGTGCTTATATATTTTACTGCTTTCATTAGGATTTTTGCACCTAAAATATCATATTTACATGTTATGTGCCCCTAGGTGCTCATACATTTCTTTATATGCTTATTTGCTTTTGATTTATGTTTTTACTATTTTTCATCAGTTTTGTCATACCGTCACCACATTAGTCCAACGCTAGTTGTGGCTTTCCCGCTAATCCAACGCTAGTGAAAATCTCTAGAAAGGGCTAATCCAACGTTAGACCATTAGGTCATTTTAGTGGTAGTTTCCTTCGTTTACATTTCATGTCATTTCACATACATTTCCTTTTTTAGAATTTTTTTTCATATTTTTGCATGATTTTTTTGGTATAATTTATTATTATTATCTATTTTTAGCATTTAAAAGTGCATGATATCTTGGTTGCATTTCACTTAGAAGTTAGGCCATTGTGTGTGATTTGATTAGAAATAGTCGTCTACTTACGTGAAAAGCGGTTGACAGGCCGTTCCCCTCAAAAATATCAGTCACGAGTTATTAGTTTCTTGTACCCGTTATGTTACATACCTAATTTCTTCGATCACTTATTATCTATATTACTATTTTTCTTTTCTTTTTTGCACACCATTTTGCATCTACACTCGTGACTCCTTTGAGCTCTAGATTCGAGTTTCGCAATTAATGCGATAATTTCGACCAAACCTCGAAAGAACTTCTTGACTCTCCCGATACTCATATTTGGATTTAAGATTTGCATTCATATAGATACATCCAAACGTGATAGAATCTAGGGTTAATTTAGAAATTTTTTTATTAAACCTCGTAACTAGTCTCGTTTAGGCTGAAAGGGTGCCTTAGGTATAAACCTTTACCTTCCCCTTCTTCAAATGTGACTCTCGAACCTTTTTCTCTTATTTTTTCGTACACCGGAGTCGAAAAAGAGTTTTTAAATATTTTTTCAAAATTTTTTTTATTTTGTTTTTGCTAAATAATTTTTTTATTGACTTGGTACACCCTAATTCTATACCAAGTGGCGATTCTATTTTTTTAAATAAAAACTCTTTTTCAAATTATTTGGCCAAAACTGTCGCATTTTCTAGTCCCGATATTTTTTTGTTTTTTAAAATATTATTTTTTTTAAATAACACTTTTTCACTAAAAACTCGATTTTTTTCTCACACACGCACACGATTTTTCTGAAAATTTATCTTTTCAAAAAGGGTCATCAAACCAAACCTCCTTTTTGGGGCGCGACAGTCAACGATTCCAACGTGTGTCATTTCGGGGTGCGATATGAGAGGTTCTTTTGGTTGGGCTCTCCATCAAGGGAAGACTATAAATATTATGGCAATGTCTTAGTTTTTGTGTGGCAAAATACCATTTTTGCACATCTATATTTGCATGCTCCACTATGCGAGATAAGAAGAGCACACTTATGAGTGGATCCTTAACAATGTTTTAGAGGCTATGGATGGCAAGCAGTTTGCATTTGTGTTGATCGACGATGCCTTGCAAATGAGAAAAGCCATCATAAAATATTTTTTAATTGCAAAGCATCGACTTTGTTGCTGGCATATCTACCAAAATCTTATCTCAAATATTGGCAATGAAGATTTTAGAAAAGGTTCCAAGGATTGCATGTTTAATAATTGTTTCATTGACCAGTTTGCATTAAAGTGGGCCAAACTTGTAATTGATTTCAACCTACAAAATCATGAGTGTGTCAAATCTATCTACGAGAAGAGAGAGCAATGCGCTTTAGCATATCTTTGTGAAATTTTTTTTTGAAGGCATGTGTAGCACACAATGGTCAGAGAATATGAATGACGTGCTAAAGATATATCTTCCTAGAGAGCAAAGGCCATTTGAGTCAGTACAGGCCTTTGATCGAGCTATGGCATGGCCATGACTTGAGGAGACACGACTGGATGTAGAGAAAGAGCACACCACTCTATTGCACGTGACTGAGATGCATTACTGGGAGCAATATGCAGTTGAAATGTACATCGGATGTATTTTTCTCAAGGTACGGTCAAAGATGAAAAGTCAAGGCACGTATTATAAGTATAATAGAATGGATGATAGAGTCCAGTGTGTGCATTTTATAGCACACGCATACTCAAGTAAACATTGGAAAGTTCAATATAATAGAAACTCAGAGATAATGCAATGTTCCTATCAATAGATGGAGACACTAAGATTGCCTTGTTGCCACATGTTTAGGGTTATGGTAATAGAGATAATAACAAAAATTCCTTCAAATTGTATAATATGGAGATAGAACAAACAAGCTAGATGTTTAGCAAATGCTACATGCAAAGAGAGGTCAGAAGTCACTAGTGTCAATGAGATGGTACGTTTTGCTCATTTGGCAAGTGCATGCAACACAATGTGTTTCTACACGGCAAAGACATCAACTGGATATATTCACATGGTAGATGTCAAAGCGACGTTGAACATGAAGAAGTTATCGCTAGATTCCCAGAATGAGGTCAATTGCATATCTAGTAGACAAAGGCATAACATTGGTAATCTGATAGTAACAAGATGGAAAAGAGATATAAAGAAAAGAATAAAAAGAAAAGTAAATTCAAAATAAATGCATAAATTGCGAGTGGGAATGACAATTTGCTTTCGTTTATCCTTGCTTAAGTAAACATTCGAAAAGTTATATTTTGTCATTTAATTGTGTTATTAACTATCTATTGAACTTATGTGCATCTAATGCAGTTCATGAGACGGGCACAATAGGCGAGCGTGCGCTCTTGAACCAACCAATCTGTTAGATGACTTGTCTCACAATGTTGATACCTTTCAACAATATATGCACATGAACTTAAGCTCTGATTGGATAAGAACAAGTATTGGAGAGTACACACAAAGAGCTCAGAATATTCTGTTAACACCACTAAAGAGGTTTGGCCAAACACCAATTTTGCTGTTGTATGTTATTGAATATGCATATATTAAGGCGACAATATTGCTTAACAAATTATGAATTGCCACACATTTTTTTGTCTAGGTGTGGTGAACTAAGTAAACATTCAAGTCTCGATTATCCTATTTGGTGAATTAGTATTTGTTAATTAATTTTTGATAATTAGTGGCTTTTAATTAGAATTAGTATGTGTTAATTAGTATTTGATAATTAGTGGCTTTTAATTCTATCACTTTAGTAACTTAGCCATTCGATAATTGCAAGTGCCTTTACGTGTAGGTGATAGAAGGAATTGTGCCATATTTGATTAGCTATTCTTCTTTATTTAAGACCTTGAAATTTATCTGTTTATTAAAGTGATTGTCCATTTCACCAATTTTTGTTTTTTGAGAAAAAAAACATTGACTGAAACATTATAGCAAAAGGGCATGGGTAGGTCAAGAAGTTTGGCTTCATTGTCACTAGCCCCAAATTCTATTCAGACTATGTGGCGGTGATAAAATAGAGAAAGAAATTAGCACTTGATGAAAACAAAAGGGCATGGGGTGGGTCAAGTAAGTTGACTCTATTTTTCGAAGCCCCAAATTCTATTTTGGATTGTAGAGGTGATAGAATAGCGAAAGAAATCACAACATGATGAAAACAAAAGAGCATAGGGTGAGTCAAGAAGGTTGACTCGATTGTCACCCACCCCAAATTCTATTCAAACTCTAAAGGAGATGGAATAGAAGGTTGGAAGTAGTCTCAATTGGAGGAGATTTCATACTAGCGGTAGTTTGAAATTTTATGCGAGATAGTAGCGGTAGTGTGAAATTTTGGAAAAGCCAAACTTATAGAGGCAAACAATTCCAATCGAATTAAAATTTAGCTCCCACGATTTTCAATTCGAAGAAAGGTTATAAGTATGAATGAATGAGGAGCATAGGAATTTTAGAGGAGCCAAATTCAAGGTGAAAAAATGAATGAACGATGCCTACATGATTCTCGGTTGTAGACCGGAAGCCAGTCGTCGGTCAAAATTCACGATTGGCCTCTTCGCTTGTGTAATTGCAGCTGGTATTACGAAACGAATGTCATTGAGAAGTTAAGTGCGAATCTTGGCCGATACTATTGTGCATGTCTGAAGAAGCAAGTGAGGGCTAAAGGTTTTATTGTTATTTCTTGATCATGACTTGCTTTAATTAAATAATCTAAAGGCTCATCTTCTGTCTTCTTAAAATCAGCAGAATAAATGTAATGGATTTCAAGGGTGGTGTGATTTTATATGCTTGGGCACTTAATTATTCAACTTGAGAGTCTTCTCGTCGGTTCAAAGCTCAATCTGGCAACTCGGACAGCTAGCAACCTCCCCAACGCCATGAATGTGTCGATCCGCACTTTAAGCTGATAGCCCTTCAAGTGGATGTAAATTGCATGAAAGATTCGATTTGGAAGATGAAATGTGATGTGATTTGTTTGGTTGTATTAGCTGTAATGTCACTTAAATCCTAGTAAGAGCTATAGTTGTCATTGTGTTCTAAATTATGTTCTAAATGTGTAGTGATTTGCTTTGCCACCTTTGTTTAATATTGTTTGAGTACAAATTTCATTCTTTATTTTGCCTTGATGGAATATGAGCATCCTATGGGTCTTGATTTGTTTGGGTTTTTTTCATTTTTAATGAGTTATTTTTTTGAAGATGGTGTACTATAGGTCTTGATTTTGAAGTTTTCATTTAGGCTGTGGCATAATCTACTAGACAATTGGTTTCATACGGTTACTGTAGTGCACAAGCACAAACACTAACGTGGATTTTAGTTTTTCTCACATTGATATGTAAGACAGACAATCAAGTGTGTATGGTAGTTGACTAGATGAAGGCACTAGGTGTTCTAGGCACATTTCTTTGTGCTAACAACTTTCTTATTAGCTTAGTTATAGCTTTTTATTTGTCTGTAGTATTGTAATGTTGCATTTCTGTAGGCATTTGCTTATGTTTAATGTCATACGTTGCTTTTCTTGTAATTCTAGGAGGTGAGAATGAGGTTGGACATGAACATTTGTGAGCCAAGCTTTGTTGGATTAGTGATCCCCTAATCTTATTTTGTTGTATATTGCCAAATTAGTGATTTTATTTTGTTATCAGACAAAGAGAAATTTAGTGTATTCTTACATTTACAAGTTTGTTCGTAGAAAAGTCTGCTTATGTATGTCCATCTCTTGAAGCTAGACCAAGAGACAATGAATACTTAATGGCAAATGAACAATTGATCTTTTTGACGTGCATTCTTTCAACTCTTTTTCAATCCTCTTTTGCTTCTTTACAGTGCACTCAAATGGGTTGTAGAAGCAATGGAATTGATGATTCTATCTTTTATAGGACCTGCACTTCAATTTGAATGGGGCCTCTCTTCTAGTAAAGAAAGCTTGGCATCAATAGTTATTTTTGCTAGCATGTTGATTGATGCATATTTTTTGGGGCATATGTCAAATACTTGGGAAAGAAAGTAGGATATTCTTGATTCTCTTCTATCTCTTCAAATCTTAAGATCTTATACTAGTTGTGAGCTTCATTATGGGAGTGTTATGATTTATGTTCCTTTATTTCTATTCTTTATGCAAAGCATATATTTGTCCAACATTTGTAGAGTTAATATCATAACTTAGGGTTTGCTATAAATTTTACAATGAACTATTCAATGTCAATTTGTTTTTGTTTACTTCCATTGGCTTTGCTTTCTTACAGTAGGTGCTCTTGTTTTCACCATTTTATAGGAAGGGATTTCTTGGTGTAGCTATAGTTAGTGTTGGAGTTGGACTCTTAAGTGCTTTCTCACCAAATTATGTAACATTGGTTACTATTCGATTTATTACTGGAATTGGTTTAGCTGGTGGATATTTATTTACATTATGGTTCTTAGAATTTGTTCCTACTTAAAACAGAGGTTCTTGGATGATAATCTTTTCAAGTTTCTGGACAGTTTCTTGTATGTAAGTTGGCATGGTATCATTTAACAATTCTAGTTGAAATTAAATAGACAAGAATGCCAGCTATAATAAATAGATTAAATAGGCTTCCATTCCCAAATGGACAATTGCAAAGAGCACAATTAAGCATTGTAAACAATTTGTTTCAACAACATTTATTTGAACCATCTTTCTCAGTAAGTTTACATAGGTAAACACATGCCTAGTAACAAAAATTGTTCTAAGAGGATTATCTTCGAAATCATAATTACATCCATCTGAATTTTTGAGCATTCTACTTGCAAATTTCTTTAGTCAGCTATAAAAATACAAAAAAAAAGAGATAGAAGATGAAAAGTCATTGATTAATGACCTTAAATGATTATAGTATGAAATATCATCTAATATTAAGCACAATGTCATCATGTAAACAACTCATGTTATTGTCAAAAACAAGATCCTGAGTACATTACAAATACTAATGTGGAGTTTCACTAGATGGCTAAAGTAAAGTACTATAACAAAAAGTCTTGACAATATTCACAATACCAAAAGCATAAGCATTTCCATTGCCAAAGCTACTGCCAGTATCACAATCAAAAATGGCTTTTATGATAGTAGCTTATACCAAAAAAAGCCACTATCACTAACAAGTCAGTTGACATATACAACAAAAAGCCCTCTACGAAAATTCTCCAACCCTGTACACTACCACAACAAGTCAGCAAATCATACAAACAGATTGTCCAACCCAGCAAAATCATAAATGCACAAGTGAGGCACATCATTTGCTGGATCCAAGAAAACATCAAACGCAAGACTAACAAGAGCTTCGTTCAAAAGAACCTAACAGTTCATTGCAAATGGAAAATGTCAAATACTTAGTCAATTAACAAGTAAGAGTTAGTTTAAGACAATAAATAAAGCAAATTAAACCATACATTGATTTTGAATCTATACTTCATTTCCTTGTAGTATTGTCTAAACTTCCATAAGTACAAGCCACAATCATGTTTGAAATGAAGAAATTAATGTCGTGTTAACATGAAGTGCACAAGTAATGAACATTAAAATAAAGACTCAACTTATGAGTCACCTAAAATGTATTATCCATTATCTTGCTTGGGACACCAATTAGGTTGAGAACTTGTGAAGCTAGAAATGTCACTGACTTGTTCACTTGGAAATCTATACACAAGGGCCTCTTGGATCATACCACACTACATGGTTACTAAGTTAAGTCATAAAAATTATTACCATATAAACCAATGGTTAAAAGGTACTTACAACTATCCTGACATCTTTCTCCTGAGAATCATTAACTGCCATACTTTCAGGTATTGAGTCATAAATCCAAACCATTTCTTTCGTCATGTCAATTATAGTTATGTACCAATGCTTGCCATTCTAGTTCATAGGAACACATATCTATGAATATAACAGTTAGTTTCAACTTTTTGCATGTAAATTAAATGTTTAAATGTGACTCTATGTCTTCAACGTCTAAAACTACTGGGAATCTTCTCACACTTTTGCAGAGATCCTCCAAAGCTACTTTCTATGAGGTAATTTGTATAAAAGATCTCGTTGCGAATAATTTTAGAAAGAATAATTTTCTGCATGAATGAAATGAAAAGCTGTCCAATTTTAGTTTGACCACAATTCAACAACATAACGATCATCATATGCTTTAACCAACAAAGTTCATCCTATTTTTCTTAATACACACAAAATTCATTGTACACACATCTACGCACTTGAACATCACTGGGAAGGTACCAAACTTGGTGGGGATCTCCGAGCCTTTCATGCCTAGCTTTCAAGGTTAGCAGTCCACTATAGTAGTTAATGACTTGTAGTAAATCTCATTTAAAGCTAGAACACAGGTTTGTTCTAAAACTAGAATACAAATTTCTCTTACCTCGGCATGAATCCATTGTCTAGGCCTAAGGGTATGAACTTGAGAACGAGTTGCCTTTTGTCCCAAAATGAAAATAAGTATTTGTTAATGTATACCCTAAAACTAAGTTAGTTTTTGAGATTTATATATATTATATTTATTTCATATTATACTTATTTATATGGTATTTTCTTTGTTATTTAATAGTTGTTTATATTACTTGTTTATTTGATAAAGTTTATAGAATATTAACTATGTATAAGAGATAGTAAGAGTTACAATGATGAGACTTTTATTACACATAAAGTTATATTCTTAAACATCCGTATGAGATTGGATATCATTAATACGGAAAAACTAGCACATACTTTGCCTCTACTTATGATAAATAGTAGTTGATCTCGTCAATCATGATGTGTGACACCTAAGCTGGTATGTGAATGGTTGTTAGAGAACAAGTTTATTGAATTGATCCACCAAGAGTTACTATTTAAAGTGCCAATGAATTGTACTCTTAATGCCAATAGTGTAAGTGATCTTTAGATTTGAGATTACCATAGTATCTAGATTGTGGATTGCTATACTTTGACTCTATTGCTCGATGCTCGTAAAAGAGTAACTCATAGTAGAGATTGGATATAGTATGAAGCATGGAAGGAGAGATTGGGTATAGTATGAAGCATGGAAGGATAGTAAGTAATTAATATAAGATTTATCACTCTTTATTTTAGAAGAATATATCTCGTATTGGCCACTTGTTGAAATATAATTTAAAAAATCTTTTGCGCAAAAGTGAAAATATGACTTGAAAGCATTTCAAAGGTTATACTTTTATAAAACATTATATTTCAGGAACAAGAAATCATTAATTAGCCATTTAAATAGTGTGCACTACACTTTTAGACTAATTAGGATATAGTGTGGTGAAAGGATATTAATTACACGGTAACATTATTATTGATAGATGTAATCTACGATATGACTTTCCTATTCACTTGAGTGGTCATGGTGCATTGCTAAACGTCAGATCTATAAGTGTGAATTAATTAATTATTGAATTAATGATAAATTAAAATGTTTAATTTATCTAAATCTTAATTAATTAATTAATGAGTCATAATTTGTACTTATTGCCAATGTGAATGGAACCTAATGGGTTACACACAATAAGAACATGGTCTTTGAGTTAAATTGTTATTAAGATAAGTATAAGATACGTATAGGGTTAATTTATGTGATAACTTAACTTAAAGAACTTATTTATAAATATTCTAAATCTTGTTGGAAATTAGTTTCCTAAAAAGTTTTAAGGAGCTTTGATTTTCTTTTGGAATAAGTTTCCTAAAGAAATAGGATTAGCTTAAGGTAAGTTTCCTAAAGCTTCTTGGTTTTTAACTGCTCTTATTTCCTAAAAAACTAAGATACTACATCTATAAATAAGTTTATGCCTTGACTCTTCAAAGATTGATGCAACACAAACACAAATTTAGAGAGAGAGAAGAGAGGCGGTTTTCTCCACAAGAAATCTGCCACCCTCTCTCTCTCTTCCTAAGGTTAGGATTTTATCTTCTTCCTCCTGTTGTTTTTGTGTTTTTCATGATATTGAAGAGAGCTAGCACTCAAAAGGCAAGGCAAGTAAGCCCAAAAGTTCCTAAAGATCATGTTTATGTGGATACCGTTGAAGGCTCTATGCTTAGAAAGTTTTTCATAGTAAATCAACATCTTCATCGAATAGGATTAAGGCCTTTCATACGTAGAAACCATCTATGCTTGAGGTATTTGTGCTAAACCCTCTTGTAGTCGTATAAATATATCAAAGAAATCTATAACTAAGGTAATAAAATTTTAAAATTTTCACTGCGTTACTCTCCTTATTACCTTATAGTGTTTTACTGCACAATAAATATTATTAGTCTCATTCTGATCCATTCATCAAACCTTCCAAAAAAAAAATATTACAACCAATGACATGAAAAACAACTTAACTATTTTGATAGCCTGCGATCAGATAATACATTAATCAACCGAGAACATGTAGCTATTATTAACTGCAAATTTTCATCGGTGCTGTCTGGTTGCATGTCAAGTGCAATTTAGGTTAGTTGAGTAACATAGGATGCAATTTTAGACTCTTTTGGGACTTTTAATATTTACTTACAATATCAATTGACTACTTGGGAGTGAGACCTATGGAATCAATTGGCTTTCTCCACTTTTTGTTATCCTGTCAACAATTAGGATTATTCATTAAAAATTAATTAATCCATACCATAAATAACTAATTATTGCAAATTATAAACAAATAATACCTTGGGTTTTTGCTTATGACAGACAGTTTTTTTCATCCGTGATCTATTCTCCAATGACACGGAGACGACTTTCGAGTCAACCTTTGGAAATTTAAGTGGCTTCCAGATGCACTTCTTCGTTCCAAATAACCTATCATTTCTTTTCTTTGAATGCGTGGGTACTCCATCACTAATTTCCATCTTCACTGGCGAAGTCACATTTATTGACGCGTCCTTGTTATCTCCACATGAAGAGATCGATATCCTGTTATTTTGAGCATCACCGAAGAAATGTTCACCCATCATATTAAACACTCTACTATCATGAGCACCCAAATGTGACTTGTTTTTGTGTTTACAAGGCTTTCCATTCTCCAATTTCTCTATTAATCTTCTTATCACCTAAGAAATAGTCCTTGCATAAACTCCAAAGACTGCGATAGGGTGGTCACTGACTCAAGGACCAATTTATATTTAGCACATCCTTCACCGGCAAAGTCACATCTCTTCTTTGCTCCCAAGGGCTCATTGATGTCATTATCCACCTTTATGTTTTGGCTTCCATAGTGATGACACTGAGAGTTAGTTTCTTGTGTTGTAGCTTCTACCTTATGCGTATTTCGTCACCATCATGTGAGGAAGAATTGGCCCCGGAAAGTATTGATCTTGAGCTCGTACACTTCCATCCTTCGATTGATTCGTCTTTCAGTTTCCTAAATTTTCAATTTTTCATTTGTTTCCAACAAATAAGCCTCCAAAGTTTCTCATTTTATTAAAAAGTAATAAAAGCTCCAGCAATACTTTTCTTCGAAAGCAATATTTTAATAATTTTTTTGATTCAGTCAACGCTTATCCTAACATATGTAGTAATATTTTTTATGCATTCCAAAAAAACTCAAAAGTAACCTAGAAACACCTATTAAAAAAAATTAGAAATACATTCATGGCTGCACATGAAGGTCGATTACTAAATCGTAATTGCAGTACAAAAAATTTGCATTATCCCACTAAGGTGAAGCAACAAATACAACAAAATATTCATGTAAATTTGGCAAGACAACAATGGACTCATTGTTAGCTATTCACCAATATTATATATAAAGCGGTTTGGAAAACTTACATTTTATCCAACAACTTTTCCTCCTTGGTTGCAATTTGGTCTTGGCTCTGATATGGTGGCACTAAGTTTAACAAATTTGTTGGCATCTGCAGGCATTGCTACTCCAAGCTTTATCCTCCTTTTTTATTTTTCTATTTTACTGGTTTTACTTGGCGTCACTCTAGCGAATTTCTTGACATTTGCATGCCATTGCTTTGCAGTCATTTGTTGACATTTGCGGTGCCTATTGGAGAAGATAAAAAATTGGATCAAGACTTAAGTGCAAAGATAAAAAAAAAAACTTCAAAAGGCACATCAATATTACTTAAAGTAAACTAACGGCTGAATCATTGAGTAAAGATACATAAAAATAAAAAACAAATTTGTTTTAATTAGTTGACCAATTGATTCAAACAAAACCTAAAAATTACCCAAAACCCCCCAAATGCCTAAATTCTTTTATTTCAACCTTAGGTCCAAGTTCTTTGATCCAAATCCCAATTCTCTAATTCCTACACGCGGTTGCCTTCCAAATTCTAAATCCAATTCCATCCTTCAACCTCAAAATCCTAAACTCTTCAATCAAAAATCCAAAGCCTTTCTTTGATTTCTAATTTGAAAAGGGATCTAGATTATAGATTACATCTAAATCCGTAGAAGCTTCAAGATCGATACAAAATTTTACTAGGCACATACTAATCGACAAGGATAATTGCATAAACAGAAGACGGTGGGTAGGACAGGTAAGCTTCTACACTTTGCCTTTGCGTCAGGACCATGCTGCTTTTGGCACTCATCCTAGCACTTTGTACCAACTTGGCTTCCAACGCAGATGGTTTCTATCCATGGATATTCCTATGTGCAAGTTTTTGCTTCAGTTGTTTGTACCATCAATTATGTTGAAAGAAGAGCAGCAGCGAAAAACAAAATGTAGATAAAAGATGAGGAGAGTTTGGGCTTCTCCATCTTCAACTTCAAAAGCATAAACTTCTTGTTGAATACTTCAACACAATCAATGAGAATTAGAGGGAGAATTTAACCCTTGAATCAAGCAACAATTAAACAACAACCATGCATTCATTCTCGTCCATTAACTAATAAACAATGGCAATTAAAAAAAATTTGGGAGATTTACCAGGTTTCACAGTAGTGAAGATGGCCGTGGAAAGTTCGGTTGGAGTTGATGGTAGTGCGTTGCTGTGCGGCATTGAGTAGGTGATTCTTGTGGTGGTTTGAGACTGACTTTAGGAGCTGTAATTGGGGATTGAAGTGGTGGATATGGTAGCTATGTGGTGGCTCTTGGGTGGAAGGCATAGTGGAGGAGGTGGCCAGAAAAACTGGCGATGACGGTGGTTATCGATTGAGATTTGGGGTTGGTGGTTGTTAGGTAGTGGTGGTTATTGCTGGGTTTTGGACGACTGATTGTGGGGTGACTAGTGGTTGTTTGCAGGTGAAAGAGGTCTTGGTTTGGGCAAACATGGCAGTGTAGGGTGGTTCTTAGGTAGAGGTTGGTAACTAGTGGTTGTTGGTGGTTCAAGGTGGTTTGGGGTTGAGTAATGGCTGACTGGTGGTGGATGAAGATAGTTAGATGGTGGCGGCGGTTTCAAATAAGCACCACTATCTTTACTGGTTTCACCTTGTCTCACTCTAGCGAATATCTTGACATTTGAGGTGCTATTGCTTTGCAGCCATTTCTTCACATTTGTGGTGCCTATTTGAGGAGATAAAGGATTGGTGGTTTCAGGTAGGCAAGCGTCGCTATTGAGCTTCATAAACCTTTGTGAGCTACTCTAAGTGGTATTATCAAAATTAGGGATTATTGGCAATTTCAAACCATTATATTGTTTGATAATTATATAGAAATCCTTCGTATTTATTTATTTTCACATCAATTCATCTTTTGTCAATTTATTTTACAAAGAAGGGGCTTATATGAGTTGTCTAAACTTTATTAGTTTTTTGCACGATGCACAAAAGTCTTCTTCTGTGCACAGTAAAAGCATCCGTTTAATGACGATATTAAATAAAGGGACAATTTCACATACCTCCCATGAGGTTTGTCACAATTGCACTTACCTCTCCTCAGATTTTAAAAATTACACTCTTATTCCCTGTGTTTATATGTTTTATAACAAAATAAATCTATTATGATAATATAATTCAAAAACACCAATCAAATACCTTAAAATATCCTTAATTATTTTTATATTGGTCATATCTTTCTTATTAATATATTTGTTTTGTAAAATTTTGATAGATAAAGTAAATTTATTTAGATTAGTCAGATAATTAATTTTTAGAGAAGTAGTACTTTGAGGAGATTGAAAATTTAATGTAACAATACAAATCCTTTTGATATTTTTATGACTAATTAATTAATTTTTTTAAATTTATTTATCTTTTTTAAAAATAATTAAAGATATTTTAAGGCATTTGATTGGTGGATTTAGATTATATTATTAAAATAGACTTATCTGTTATAAAAAAATAAATATAAAAGGTGAAAGTATAATTTTAAAAACTTAAAAAGAGACAATTACAATTATAACAAATCTCAGAAAAAGTATATAAAGTTATTCCTTAAATAAAGATTACCTAAACATTTGTCCTGAGTTCACTGTATAATTACCTAAGCATTTGCTAGGTTCACTAAAACCTGCCATCTGTACAATAAAAAAGGATTTAACAGTAATTCTGCTCAAATTTGTGGTTTGGATTCTTGCAACAAAGTTCTCTTACCTGGTACAAGTCTAGTGCCTCTCTCAAATTTTCCCCTTACCTTGTACTTCCTCTATCTCACTTGAATTTGCTATTATTCTCATTTGCCTTCTTGGTTGGATCTTGGGTGGGTTTTGTTGGATAGGGTTTAGTTCTTTCTTTGGTCAAGAAACAACAAATTTTTTAAACAGAAAAAGAAAAATTAAAGAATTTTGTTTTCTTGATAGAGAGATTCAATTAACTTGCTGGTTGCGAGTTTCAGTTGTGGAATTGCGTTTTTGTGCATCCAAGCAAGGACATTAGTTGGAAATTCATTTCAGGTGGTGGATGTGAAGCCAATTGTCTGGATTCACATTTGATTGGAAGATAAATGCGAGAGGAGTGTGTTAATTTAATCCCTCAAGCGTCCAAGCTCCGTTATATAGGAAAAGAGCCTCAAGAAAACAAAAGTTCAAGTGCTGTAAGTACAGGACATACTGGCACAAGTGCTGTGGAGGAAGAACAATCTCCAGTCAATGACTCAAGCCTCTGTTCTACATCGCCAATATGTTCAGCTCCACTTTGTCGCCAGTTCTGGAAAGCTGGAAACTATGATGATGGGCTTTCTACTAAATCTAGCCTTCAAAGTATTTTGCTTTAATCTCTCTCCTTCTCCCCTCCCCCCGCGCACGGGGCAAAATATAAAACCCAAAAAAATGATGTTTACATTTATATTATTAATTCCAAAGATTCCCTAAATGAGTGGTGGAAATTGATAAATCTGGGTTTAGTTTTGATCAATTTTCCTATTAAATTGATTTTGCAACTTGGACTAGTTCTTTGACTCTCTTTGTGTAATGTCATTACTGTAATCCTTGAATAGATGTATTGCCGCTTAGTGAAGTTAATATTTTTGTCTTTTTTGTTGCTGACAGAAGGCACAAGTTACCTGCATATTCACCCCAAATTCCTCCATTCAAATGCTACATCACATAAATGGGCCTTTGGTGGTATGCACAATTTATATTAGTCATCAGTCTGTTGTCATATTGTTCATGTATGAGTAATAAGCTCTGCATCACATTTCTGTTACAATTCTTATACCAGTTTCATTGTGTTGGCTTGTGTTTACAGCGATAGCAGAGCTGCTTGACAATGCTATTGATGAGGTAAATCCCTATGTATAATTACAAGTTTTTATGTATCTTTTTGTTCCTCTCTGAGAAACACATATCAGAGGAACCTTTAAAGTGATAGTTTCTGATATTTTTATGCTTCACAATTTTTTTATCTCAATCAAATTAAGTGATTATTGAATAACTTATCTTGCTCTGCTAAGTAGTTCTTTGTGATGGCAACCATGGTGGGCTTTGTTGTTCTGACATCTATTCACCTTTAAGGTGGAATGCCTCTCTGCACCTCTTTTTTCTTTGGTTAATAAAACAACCTTTTGTGCTTAGGCAAACCCACATAGTGGGGTAAAGGCTTAGATGATGTTGTTTTTTGTATAACAATTTTTCATGCTATCAGTTTCTTTTCATTTTCTTGGGTGAAGCAACTATGATTAATTATGATGAACTTCTTGATCAAACTGCACCTCATGAATATGGAGTGAAGGGTTGAAGGTCTATATCCAAAATAATTAAACATGAAAAGAAGAATGCACAATGTTGTGTAGGGATGGAGTAGCCTGTGTGAGGATTTGTCGATCTATAGTTGTTTCTCTGATGTAGAAGGATTTGCAGATGTGTAGTTTTTAATTGATGTACAAGTATAGAATTTGAAATACAAGGCTGAGGTTTGTCTTACTTCACAAGAGATAGGTAGGATGCGGCCATCACACAAAGTTTTCGGGTTTTTCCATGAGAAACTGAAATGTCAAATTTATCTTGTGCAGTCATGCTGATACATTACTTTTATGTGTTTTTCCCTTCATGTTGCATCTATTGGCTAGATACAAAATGGGGCGACTTTTGTTATTGTAGATAAAACATTGAATCCGAGGGATGGAAGTTCAGCTTTGCTCATACAAGGTATTCCATATTTTCCGCCAACTACCTCACTGTCTTTCCTGTTGGTATTTCACCCTTGATGTAGAACAAGTATATACTGGAGAGAATGAATCTTGATGTTTTGTGCTTAGATGATGGTGGTGGAATGGATCCTGAAGCAATGCGGCGCTGCCTAAGTTTTGGCTTTTCAGATAAGAAGTCAAAGTTAGCCATTGGCCAGTGTATGTATATCAAGCAATCATCTTGAAAATTTGGTTTCTATCCTACAAGTGTTCACTCAATAATGTATTGCCTTTCAGATGGAAATGGCTTTAAAACCAGTTCTATGAGACTTGGGGCCGATGTTATTGTTTTCAGTCGTCATAAGGAGAACAGGTGTGGGGAGAAATATGCGTTTTTTAAATTTCTACCTTTTTTGGTGATTATTTATGACTTTCTTCTTTTGTAGAACCTGGCATTACTTATGTTATATAGGTGTAATGTCTTGTATGTGTATGTGATATTCCTTCAATTTGTGTGGTGTTATGTTCAAAATTTTTAATTCTGACTACAGATACTTGATAGGATACAAAGTTGATGATTAAGTGGTGTCGTGCAGTTACAATTTTTGACTATCATGGAAATAATGTGGGGAATTGGTGTGTTGTTAGAATTGTTTCCTTCTCTCAAACTCTGCTTCCACTGGTTCTTTTTTTTTTTTTTTTTAATTTCGGGTAGGGGAGGCTAGGAGGGACATTTGGAGGGGAGAATACTGGAAGAATGGTAAAAGTATGAGCACAGAAGCAAATCAGTGCATGTTTATTTCCAGTGTTTACACCCTGGGGAAACAAATTTAATGGTTTATATAGGTGGACAATATATATGTTTCCATTTCCTTTTTCTTACTTCTCTTTTATGTGGCTTGATCCTTGGAATTTTTTTAATGGTGTTTGATGATATACATTTGGAAAAATCTTCCAGACATAAGCAATTTGCTATGGGAAATTGCAGGGAGTCTGCACTGTTTATCATTACTTACTCTTAGAAATTCAACCTTCATTAGTGCTACAAATTATTATGTAAAATTGTTTGCAATACTGCTTTACAGTGTAAACTGTAGTGCAATTTTGTCATTATTTTCAAATTGCATTGCGCACAACAAATAGTTCCTTACATATTGCTGGTGTGATATTTTCTATTATTTCCAGGAAATTGACACAAAGCATTGGGCTTTTGTCTTATACATTTCTGATGCAAGCTGGCCATGACCGAATTGTGGTACCAATGGTGAGCTTTGAGATTCTCTTAGTTGATGCTGCAGTTTGATTGCATCATTGTTTATGTTTGATCTCTGTCTTGCCTGTGCTAGTTTTACCCCTAGTTTAATATTAATGTCCAGATTTTGATTGTCTTGAATTTTCATATACCATATCCCTTTATGTGTTGTTCATAAGCTGGTATAAATGTACATTTTGATAATATACCATATCCCTGGCTAAAATAATGTTCACAAAAGATATTATACTTCAATAGTCAATTTTAATGTCTTGTTTACAAAATTGGTTTGTGCACATGTGGTCTTGAATAGATGTCATAAAATTTGGCTTTTAATATTCCGGTGCGAGGTGTTTGATTCTGTTTGTAAAAATGAATTTACCAAGAGCTCTACTTGTATGACACATAGTTGCATACATGCATATTACATTAGGAGAGGCTCATATAATAGGGATGCATATGTGAGCATGTGAATGTGTGTTAGAAGAAAATTACAAGACATGTTTTGACTTTCTATCACTGTTCTGGAAGATTACTGTTATTATTATTCTTTTGTTTTAATGTTCACCTTTTGAGTCAATGTTGAGTTTGTTCTTGATATTGTTTATAGTTAGAGGCTTGTCTCATAGTTACATGACAACGGAAAGTAGGGAGAAAATGAAAGGGATGTGGGAGGATGAAGAACGGGATTATAAAAGTTGAAGAGAATGAAAAAAAAAAAAAATCTGATATCTCTTTGCCCTTTTCTAGTTAGGTTACGATATGAGAAATTAAACTACTGTCCACGGGTAATATTTCATGTCTATAGGACTAGTATTTATTTTAGCAATCAGTCAATGACTTGGTTCTGATTACTTGTTATATGCAGGTAGATTATGAGTTCAATGCCCAAAGTGGCATGTGGGACACATTAAAGAATGCGCCACAGTATATGGACAATATGTCATTGCTATTGCAGTGGTCTCCAAACGCAACAGAAGCAGAGCTTCTGAAGCAAGTGAGTGGAAACATGGATTAGCATGCTTGCTATCACGTTTCTTGCATATAATTTTTATTTATTCGTTGCCTCCTGTCTTTGGTGTTCTCTGTTTGTTGCTTTTCATTTGTATCTAGCTCTACTAGCATTAAGCTGTTCCTGAGCTGAGAATTTCTTTAATAAACTTCAGATGTATAGTCTTATTTTGATGCTGAAGCTGTTAATGGTCTCTAAGTTTCTCTTTTTTCTTTAATTCCTTGGGCAGTTTGATGATGTTGGCAATCATGGCACAAAGATCATTGTTTATAACTTGTGGTACACTGATGATGGCACAATGGAGCTCGATTTTGATTTAGATCCTCAGGTTCAACATTATTTTTTACTTTTTATAACTGTCAGTACTGAATCTATTGCAGTCATAGGATTCCAGTATTATGTCTTCCTTTGGCTAAAAATGATTACAGGATATACGTATATCTGGAGAAGCAAATAAAAATGAAAAAGGTGGCTCCAGGATGGCAATAAGTGAGCAGCATCTTGCCAACCGTCTACGTTTCTCGCTTCGTGTAAGTTCAACAGTTTACCAGTCAGCAAATAGCTTTTTTTGACCTTCACAGTTAACTAATGGGTAGTTGACTAACCCTCGAACACCACCACCCTGGCCTGGGTTCTGACTTCTTTCTTTTGATTCACCAGGCATACTTGTCCATCTTGTATTTGCGAGTCCCTGAAAACTTCTGCATAGTGTTGCGTGGACAAGTTGTTGAACATCATAATATCGCCAATGATCTCAAGTTTCCCGAATTCATCTTATACAAACCTCAAAGTGGTGGATGCATAGAGGTTTATATAAACTTTATTTGGTCCCCCCAAATTGTGATATCCATATTTGCGTTTGCATTTATTTAAGGACTTTCCCGTGCTCCTTAGATATACAGTAATTGATTCAGAATATCTAAACATTTAGTTTCAACCATATAGTTGTTGCATTGTGTGCGTGAGATCATGTCAACACATTTGGAACGGCTAGAGGAAGTATACTAATAATAATATTGAGATATCCTGCTATTGTTACGATATCAATCTTTCCAAATAAGTGTTAATGATCTCCAGTTCATCCCCATTTTTCACTGCTTTGATTGATAATTACATGTTTTGGCATAATCATATAACACTAACTTTAACCCACAATGTGCAATCTTTAGGCAAATGTCATATTTATGTCAGTTTAAAACATATTTATGTTTCAATAATAATGATTGACATCTCATTATTGGTCAATGCATTTTATTTTGCTCATGTATTGTAACTAAGTGGCTATCATTGTACTTTTTGCTGGATGCAGGGAACGGTTGTTACAACAATTGGGTTCTTGAAGGAAGCTCCACTTGTCAACATACATGGTTTTAATGTCTACCACAAGAACCGCTTAATATTGGTTAGTTTTGCTCAAATGTTTCATTTGATTGTTTGCATTTGCATCAGAAAAATGTAAGTGGATAGTAGGTATATTTTGACATCCTCTGGAGAATTTCTGTTCATATGTATCCTGCTTTGAGGGGGTTCTGGAATAAATCTTTGTATGTTCAATTAGTTAAGTCCTTAAGAGTTAAGATCTAATAAATGGAGGATTAAATAGCTTATAACTGCTGATATCCTTAGACATATGTATCCATGTGAATGAAAATTTCTGTTGGTGATATTTCTTTTCTATTTTACTCTTTACTTGTGCTATGTTTGATGATTATTCTGCTTACAGAATGGTGTTTCTTACATTGGTCAGAGATGTTAAGCCATTTTATTTGATCACCTCTAAAGAAAAAATATATCTTGTTATGTCTTCATGACATGCTTAACCGTTTTGTTCATAGTGAATGTGTCATCTTTTGTTTACATCTTCTTTCATGTTTCGGTAAATTAATCTCCCTAGGTTTCTTGGAGAATATTTTGGATGACATTTAACTTTTTGTTCAAACTGGAGTTCAGTTATTCACTGTTAGTATCTGCTTATTACAGAAAATGATGAATTATTTTAGCTGGATGCCAGTAAGGTATTAATGGCCTTTATTTGAGAAATAAATTGTCGGACAACATGATATTGGTATGTTGATGTTACAGTCATGCATAAACAGTGGCATTTCCGTTTCTATGCTGGCAATTCCTGATATTGAAGCAGGCCATTTTCCTTTTTCCTTCTCATATTAGAGGATAGTGTGATGTACATGACACAATTTTCATTCCCCGCTCTGTATGTTCTTTTGCAGCCCTTTTGGCATGTTGTTAGCTATGCTGACAGTAGAGGTAGAGGAGTTGTTGGTGAGAATCCTTTATGTCTATTTCCTTGTTAAATGGGTTCATTTTTTTCCACATTTTACAAGGTAGGTGCTAAATGGCTTGTGTCCTCAGGTATTCTAGAAGCAAATTTCATTAATCCAACCCACAATAAACAGGATTTTGAGAAAACTCCAGTCTTTCAGAAGCTTGAAAGCCGTTTAAAAGATATGACATGGGAATACTGGTAAGCTATTCTATTTATTCGAATACTTGCAAGTTATTTTATTTGATGGTGGAAAGCAGTTAACACATTTGCCTCTTTTCTATGTAATCTTATTTTCTCCGAGGCACGTATTTGTTAAATGATACAGTGTCGGCATTTTCTTTCTTTATGGTAACCTTTTTTGGCATATTTGTTTGGGAGACATGGTGAAGTTGGCCAGAATTATTCTTTTTTTTTTCTTTTACTTGTAAAGTTTTTGTCTGAATGCTTTCTCTTCCTTCTTTTTTTTTTGTTGTTTGGGGGGGGGGGGGAGGGGGTGGGGATATGGACCTTAGGCCTTGTGGTTGAACAGCTACAGCCTCTATTGAACCATCCATAGGTTTCGCTTTAATTATTATATGTTCTCAGGACTATAAAGTGCTTCCAATCACATCACTTCAAATGAATTTCGCATCGATTGTCTTGCATAAATCCCACTGGTGAGAATTTACTTGTTTCTAGAAGGATGTTTGGCATTAACTTTCTACACGCACTTTTGAGTTTTGCAGGGACTATCACTGTGGACTCATTGGCTATCAGCCCAAGAAAAAAACTCGGACAATGACTTCTCAGGTTACACCTGATTCAGGAAAACATCATGGAATATATCAACCTGTTTTGTTAAGCAGAGACCACTCTGCTACCAATGGTAACATACACAAAGGTGAAGGTATGGAAAAACATTAAGCGTTGGGTTTTTAATTGTGACCTTTTTGACAGGTAACATATCATGCATTGTATTTGTGTAGGAGCATCAGTCAAAAGGAAAGAGAATAATATTCGGATAGAACCTGAAAGGGTTAGAAGAAAGGTTGGAATAGGAGCTGATTCAATTTCATGCAATCAGGATATTGTGGTGCGTGTTATAAACTTCTCAATTTTTGAGCAGTCATATGCCTCATTATTTGTGTTAATCCAAAGGGAATTATTGGCTTCTGCCTTAAGAGTTTGTAAATCAACAAGATCATAAACTGCCGTTGTTGTTCAAGTGGTAAGGTTTCAAAATGAAAATAACTGGGAAATTAAGTTTTACTGATTTTTCCATGTAGTGTGTCTCAAGAAATGGTGATGCATATTAAAATAACCTGTATAAAGGGGTTTTAAAAACTTTGATAACAGATTTGCTATGGGTTTCATGTGCCAGCTTATTTTGTGGGGATACACTGGTCAAATGACTCTCTCCTTCTCCTTCCCTCCCTCCCTGCCTCCCTCCCTCCCTCCCTCCCTCCCTCCCTCTCTCTCTCTCTCTCTCTCTCTCTCTCTCTCTCTCTCTCTGTGGATGGTAGAGGGGGATACTGGGCATTAAGTGTTGTTGTCTACTGACTCTTGTAGTCTATGAAATTATAATAAAATGTGACATTATGCTGTTCTGGAATAGTATGATGTTAGGACTCTCCTTTGATGTCTAAAATGAAGCATAAACATATATTTCCATTTATACACTTAGAAAAAATGACTGCTGATCTAATGGTAGACACTGTAAGTGTTATTGTGTACTGACTTTTGCAGCCTATGAAAGTATAATAAAATGTAACGTTATGATTTTCTTGAATAGTACGATATTAGGACTTTCCTTTGATATCTATGAACATATACTTTCATTTTTATTCTTAGAAGAAATGACAGCTGATCTGGTTGTAGCCACCTGATGGACAATTTTGAAGTACCAAAATATATTAGGCTCATATAAAATCCTAAATTCAAGATTTTTACTGGTTGTAAAAACAAATATGATTTAGGCTAAAATTCGTACTTTGCTACAGACAAAATTCAATAAAAATATTATTTCAGTGTGTAGTCCATGAACTATATCTTGTAAGGATGCTAGAAAAAGCTGCAGTTGGGAAATGGTTCCTGAACTTGATTCTAAACATAAAAAGTACAATTCAATATATCCATCCTCTGTATTTTTTTAGGCCACCTGCTGGATGGACATTGTCAGTTCTTTGTCAGATTCTTGGCCTAAATAAATATTTTCAGCTTTCAATATGTCTCTTTTTTAGGCCAACTTTGTGTGGGACTTTATTCACGGTCTATACTAAATTCCAGTGTGTTGGAATTTTTCTATACTAAATTCCCGCAGCCTAGGATTAGCATGCATGTTACTCTGTATTTTCATGAACACTATTCAACCTCAGATTTCACATGTCCTATAAATATTGTTGCACCCCATATTTTATGATTAGGCCATTCTTTTTAAGATATCACAGAAGAACAACTTGCAGCCCTATCGTTTGTTTTCCATTTTTCGTTTTTATTATAAATCATAATAAATATTATTCGCGTTAGCTGCTAATATTTTTATTTCTTTTCTGTAGCCTGCTGCAGTTACTGCAAATGAGTTGGAAAAGGGGGAAGCTGATAACTTGTTTCAGGAAAATGAAAAGCTCCGTGCACAGTAAGTCTATTAGTGATAAGTTTTCACCTTGCTTTTGTTTGACCTCTTCTGCTACCTGTTGGGTCCCTGGTTGATCCTTCTCATCTTCCGTATTTCTGTTTAGTTGACCTCATTCATTGATTTGGTTATGTGCTTTCTGCAACTCTTCGTTACCTCATAAATGGACAATATGAAATATGGCTCTCCTTTCCATTGTGAAAGAGCTAAAGCACATTTGAACAGTCTGCAGTTACGCTCTCTAGTTTCTCCTTTTTAGTGCTGTTTTTCTTGAACTTTTGGAGCTTATTTCGCATGTACTTATTATCAAATAACTTATTTGGGCATTTAGCTTCAACACCTTTTGCTTTGCAGATGCTTGGAATATGAGAAAAGGAGGGAAAAACTTAATCTCGAGGTATTTAATATTCCTCTATTTCCCTTTTGAACTTCTATTTCATCATACATTTTCAAGGAAAAGAAGATAAATGCATGTGCAAAAGTCAGGTTGCTCCATTCTGACATGTCCTTTTAGGAACATTTTACCTAAGTATTGTGGTTTATTTGAAGGTCTGAAAATATATTTAACTTTTGAAGTCTTATCAAATTATTAGTCACTATTTCATGTAGAAGCATCTGTTGCTAAATTCCAATTTGTTTTTGTTTATCCGCTGAAAAGTAGTGGACATGGCAATTAAGTTTTTATTTTACGTCCTGACTTTAAAGTCGCACCTCAGAATAGGGACTTATTCAGTCCTTTTTCCTCAAGCGATAGGCGTTGTCTCTTTTCTTCTCAATGATGCTCTCTAAGCCGATCCCAGACTCTTAACCAATTTCACATTGAAACTCCAACAAATTGCCTCTTCCTCTTGGCTCCACCCCTTGTTAGATCTTCTCCCTCCACACTTCTGATATAACATTTTTTGAACTAGAATTTCTCTTGCAAACTTCAGAAATAGTGTTAGAGCAAGAATCTAGGTGAAAGTCATGGAAGAAGTTAACACGAGCTCTCTAACTTAGAACAAACTTGACTTGCTACTGACGCTATGGTGTTCATCAAGCTACCAAATGCACTCTAAAATTTGCACAATGATGTTAGCAAGGGAAATCGGATTTTGCAGTTATGACGTGGCAATCCTATAATGTGTCCCATTCTGCAATGAGCATTGCAATGTTAATTACATATCGTAGATGGTAAAATTGCAAAAATATGAACCTGGAGGGAATTTTTGTTTTTAGATGTGTTGATTGTTGTTAGGTGGAGAGGAACCTAGTGACGTGGGATAAAGTTGGATCTGAGAAATCAGAAAGACCGAGTTAATTTGAGTACAAGATGATTAGTGAGTAAGGGAGGTGACCACGGCACTGTTGAGAAGAAAAAAACCTTATTGAAAGAGCTTTTGAGTAACCCAAAGTGCAACTTCAAAGTCAAATTCAGTCTAGCCGTTTTAAAGTTGAGCATGAAAATCACGACTTGTCGATAAACAATATGCAACAAAAATATTTGGAACTTAACTAATGGGAGTGGACTAATATTTTTGAAAAATTTTAAAATTGTGCAATTTTTTTAGTGATTTTGTGTGGAACCAATATTCAAATTCATTCTAGCAATTTTAAAGTTGAAGAAAATCACGCTTTTTGATAAGGAATATTAAACAAAAATATTTGGAAATTAACTAACGGGAGTGGACTAATATTTTTGGAAGACTTTCAAAATATTGCAATTTTTAGTGACTTTTTGTGGAAACTACAGTATTTGTGTAAAAAATTTAGCATTGGTGTTTGAGACATGGAGTAGTCTTTTTGCTTGTACGATGAAAACTGTCTCGATCTGAGCTTTATCATATTTTGGACACATGTTGCTTCTAACTTTGTAACTAAATGGGGGGAAAAGATACAAATCCTGTGGTTGGTGTGTTTGTGCAATGAAACATCCTTCACCAAATATTAATTGTCATGGGTTTCCCTACCAAACTTGATTGACCAGATGTTTGATTTCCCACTAGTGTTAGTGTTAGGGGCAAAAAATTTGTCTACTGGATAGGATATTTGGTCACAAAGCTTGTGGCATTAGTCGGGGTCAAGGGGGTACAATCAAAAGCTGTGGATATTGGAAGCTGTTTGCAATAGCGTGTTGGATAAAAGGGATGTATTGTAAATTGCACAAGAATCTATGTTTGTTTGCAAATAAATATTATTTTCTAAGCAATTTTATATCCTATTTGGATCACGCTTAAACTACTTTTTGGATGGGTATGTTAAATATTTTGATTATTATGTTGTTTGTATTTCTACAAGTATATTGTTATCATGGATTCACTTACTCAATGGGTTTATGCTTGACAGGTTACTCGCCTTAGGGAAGAATTGAAAGAGGCACAACGCGAGTATTCTCGCTTGCTGGCTGAATCCAAGTTGTTAGAGAAAGTCAAGATAGAAAATCCAACACACATCAGTTAGATTGTGATTGCTTGTGTGCATCACTGATTTCATTGTAAATGTAACTGGCTGTTAAGTCCTATAACTTTTTTAGATTTCCTCCCAGTTTTGTTATAACACTTTTATAGAATGCTTGATTAAGGATCCACAAGTGCACTTGGAGCAAACTGGGAATTCTTGATGGTCTAGCTAGTTGGCAAATATGACCACACTATTAAGATCAAGCTAGTCCTGTTACTTTCCATCTTTGTCTGCCCATTTTAAAGTTGAGGCAGGCTAGTCATGAAAATGCTTTTCTATTTGACATGCGTTTCTTTGTGCCAGCATGTTACTTGTTCTTTTTGCCAAATAAGTCGTTGAGTCAGTTGTTGAAGTTGGAATAGAAACTCTCCATGTTGCAGAAGAATGAAAGAAAAACATTATTGTGTTGCAAGGGATTCCAGACATTGAGGATGCTTCGTATGCTCAGTTGTTGCACCTTGCTTCTTTCCCCCATCTTTTCTTTTGCTTTCTTTTCATGTTGCCGTAAGCATGAGCCCCGTCACAGGGCCACATATTATTTGTCTCTAGGACTGACTTCTTGCTTTCTTCAAAAGTTGGTTGGTTTTGCATATGCAATGATTCGATTAGCTAAGATAGCAAATGCTTTGCTTTGTAGCAATAGGGAACACACTCTTTTTTTTTTTCTTTTTTGTTTTTTGGGGGGGGGGGGGGGGGGGTGTTGGTTAAACTGGAAGAACTTCTTCAATTAGCTTATTGTTATTGTATGTCTTAACTTAGCTCTGGAAATCCCAGTTTGTTTGGAAGACTGTCTTTTAAGAAGCAAACAGATCCCCAAGAAATACAGGCCCTGATTGAAGAAGATCGAAACTGCCAGCATTTGGTGGCACGGCAACTGTGACTTTTGTCCGGGCTAGTTGAAGGGAGTTCTGATCCCTCTCCTCTAATTCCTCTCCCGGTGCTTGTTCCCTACTTTCCTTGGCTAATTCGCCGTTTTAGCAAAAGGGGGAAAAATGATTGAAGAACTTGAAAGGAAAAAACAATAGTAAACAATAGCTTTGAGTACTATTTTAAGCGTCGTGCACGTATTAATCTCCCATGTTTCCGCTTTATTTGGCCGGACAAAATATATGCATGACTTTAAATGTAGTCATAGTAAATTGATTTAAAAAATCGATCAAGAATATATCGATTTCTTTTATTTTTTTCCCGGTTAATTTAAACCAAAATTCACAAGAAATTGAATTCCTGAAAAACGCCTCGGAAGTTGATTTTCAGGAAAATGGATCTTGCAACTTTTAGAAATGGAAAAAGACATAAATATACATATTTTTTCTTTTTGATTAAAAGGTCAACATTCCAGGTTATTTTGAGCATAACTGCTATCAACAAGCATGATAGTCCCAAAAAATTTTTCAAAAAAACAAGCATGATTGTAGTACAAGATTTCAAATAAAAGAAAAAGGACAACTTCTACTGTCAAATTAACCGTCTCAATCAAATATTCTTGCTGATTTTATTTTTCATCTAACTCGTAGAATTATTACAACTAACAAGGAACTCGCATTTTTGAATAGCATCAATTTAGTGCTTGAATTGCTAAAATTATACCATATAATTCTTGGATAGCATCCATTTCCCTTTTCCCACAAAAAAAAAAAAGAAAAAAAGCTAAGTTATTCACAAAAATAAATTTAGAACAAAAAAGATTGATATTTTGTCAATAACAAAAGAATATATTTGTGAAACACCCGCCATACAGTAATGGCTGCATTTAAAAAAAATTGATTTCGGATAAGATGACAATTTTACTTCCGCGTACTTTTATCCATCTCGCTAGATTCATGTTGGGTTAATTGATTAGAATATTGTTAAAAAAAAAATTAATACCGCGTTTGTGGTTACTGTGGAGAGTTTGGTAAATTTTATGCCCGCCGCGTTTGGAAAACGCAGTGGGCCAATTTTTTTTTTTATTAACCCAGTTGCCGCGTTTGGCCCACCGCACCTGCCAAACGTGGTGACCAACAGATTTGCTCCATTTTGCGTGCATTTTTTTTTTTTTTGGTTAGTTGTGCATTTCGGTTTTTTTTTTTTTGGTCCATTTTGTTAGGATTTTGATTTTTGTTTAGGGTTAGGATTTTGGATTTAGGAAAGTTTTAAGGATTTTTTTTGGTAAATTTATAAGTTTTATTATTCAAAATAATTAACGTAGTTTAAATTATATGGTTATTATGTAGAAGGATTGTTAGTAAATTGTAAAATTTTATATTATAAATAATAAATCAGTAGACATCAATTATGTGAAAATTAAATATATTCCAAATGTATAATAACTTTTCAGAATTAAAAACTAATTATTTCTCAATTTTTATTTTTAGTATTTTCATAATGCGTGATATTTGTAGGGTTTAATTTCGGTTTTTTTAAAAATTATGTGAAAGTTAATTTTTAACTTTGAGCAAAATGGCAAAATACTTTATAATTAAATCTACAAGTATAAAATTTATCAAATTGTATAAAAACAAAATTCATATTTACAAGTATACAAATTCTCAAACACCCCTAACGTCGACGGAATTGTTGTTCATTTGGGTCTCGCGGTGTCGATGAGCAGCAAAATCTTCTTGACCTTCTAATCTGGCGTCGGGCATGCACCTCAAGATGGGCTGACGGCTCATCTTCGTGGATCTCATCATCATCTGAATCTTGAATATGCTGATGGACCATGGTAGAGGTGGATGGACCCGCGGTAGCTATGTGCAAAGAAGGACCCGGGGTGAAAAATGTGGATGGATCTGCATCGTAAAATTCACTGGCATGACTATCGAGGAACTGAAATATGGGGTGCAACTTAGATCCAGTAGAAAGTGAAGCCGAATGTGGCTGGTGGCCAGTGGCAAAAGTACCACCCGCATGCATAGCTAAAGAATAGTATGGATCATACACACTGGCTGTACTCGCTGAATGTGGGATCTGTGCACTACCATGAGACGTATAAGCATAGTAACCGGTAGGGGTTACCTGCTCATCTCGTGGAACCTGATCATGAAGCTCATGCCGGTGACGATGTCTATCTCCACGAGACGATGTGCCAGCCTGACTAGGGACGTGGCTGACTAGCCGCTGATAATGAGAGCTGTGCGATGTAGATGCGCCAGTGTCCCCCCGCGAATCTGGGCCCACAAACATGCGATTTGAACGCTATAAGTACTGCATGGACCCAAAAGCCTCATCCTTAAACCGCAACAATTATAACCTAAACCCTAAAACCCTAAAAAAAATCTAAAACAACTAAAAACTCTAAACCCTAAAAACTAAAAACTAAAAATTAAATCACAAACCCTAAACCCTTAACTAATAATCTAAACCTAAACCTTAAAACCCTAAACTTTAAAAACCCTAAACCGCAACAATTATAACCTAAACTCTAAAACCCTAAAAAAAAACCTAAAACAACTAAAAACTCTAAACCCTAAAAACTAAAAACTAAAAATTAAATCACAAACCCTAAACTCTTAACTAATAATCTAAACCTAAACCTTAAAACCCTAAACTTTAAAACCCTAAACCGCAACAATTATAACCTAAACCCTAAAACCCTAAAAAAAACTAAAACAACTGAAAACTCTAAACCCTAAAAACTAAAAACTAAAAACTAAATCACAAACCCTAAACCCTAAACCCTTAACTAATAATCTAAACCTAAACCTTAAAATCCTAAACTTTAAAACCCTAAACCGCAACAATTATAACCTAAACCCTAAAACCCTAAAAAAAATCTAAAACAACTAAAAACTCTACACCCTAAAAACCAAAAACTAAAATTAAATCACAAACCCTAAACCCTAAACCCTTAACTAATAATCTAAACCTAAACCTTAAAACCCTAAACTTTAAAACCCTAAACCACAACAATTATAACCTAAACCGTAAAACCCTAAAAAAAACCTAAAACAACTAAAAACTCTAAACCCTAAAAATTAAAAACTAAATCACAAACCCTAAACCCTAAACCCTTAACTAATAATCTAAACCTAAACCTTAAAACCCTAAACTTTAAAACCCTAAATCGCAACAATTATAACCTAAACCCTAAAACCCTAAAAAAAACCCTAAAACAACTAAAAACTCTAAACCCTAAAAACTAAAAACTAAAAATTAAATCACAAACCCTAAACCCTTAACTAATAATCTAAACCTAAACCTTAAAACCCTAAACTTTAAAACCCTAAACCGCAACAATTATAACCTAAACCCTAAAACCCTAAAAAAAACCTAAAACAACTAAAAACTTTAAACCCTAAAAACTAAAAACTAAAAACTAAATCACAAACCCTAAACCCTAAACCCTTAACTAATAATCTAAACCTAAACCTTAAAACCCTAAACTTTAAAACCCTAAACCGCAACAATTATAACCTAAACCCTAAAACCCTAAAAAAAAACCTAAAACAACTAAAAACTCTAAACCCTAAAAACTAAAACTAAAAATTAAATCATAAACCCTAAACCCTTAACTAATAATCTAAACCTAAACCTTAAAACCCTAAACTTTAAAACCCTAAACCGCAACAATTATAACCTAAACCCTAAAACCCTAAAAAAAACCTAAAACAACTAAAAACTCTAAACCCTAAAAACTAAAAACTAAAACCTAAATCATAAACCCTAAACCCTAAACCCTTAACTAATAATCTAAACCTAAACCTTAAAACCCTAAACTTTAAAACCCTAAACCGCAACAATTATAACCTAAACCCTAAAACCCTAAAAAAACCTAAAACAACTAAAAACTCTAAAATCTAAAAACTAAAAACTAAAAATTAAATCACAAACCCTAAACCCTTAACTAATAATCTAAACCTAAACCTTAAAACCCTAAACCGCAACAATTATAACCTAAACCCTAAAACCCTAAAAAATACCTAAAACAACTAAAAACTCTAAACCCTAAAAACTAAAAATTAAATCACAAACCCTAAACCCTAAACCCTTAACTAATAATCTAAAGCTAAACCTTAAAACCCTAAACTTTAAAACCCTAAACCGCAACAATTATAACCTAAACCCTAAAACACTAAAAAAAACCTAAAACAACTAAAAACTTTAAACCCTAAAAACTAAAAACTAAAAACTAAATCACAAACCCTAAACCCTAAACCCTTAACTAATAATCTAAACCTAAACCTTAAAACCCTAAACTTTAAAACCCTAAACGCAACAATTATAACCTAAACCCTAAAACCCTAAAAAAAATCTAAAACAACTAAAAACTCTAAACCCTAAAAACTAAAAACTAAAAACTAAATCATAAACCCTAAACCCTAAACCCTTAACTAATAATCTAAACCTAAACCTTAAAACCCTAAACTTTAAAACCCTAAACTGCAACAATTATAGCCTAAACCCTAAAACCCTAAAAAAACCTAAAATAACTAAAAACTCTAAACCCTAAAAACTAAAAACTAAAAATTAAATCACAAACCCTAAACCCTTAACTAATAATCTAAACCTAAACCATATATCCTAAACTTTAAAACCCTAAACCGCAACAACTATAACCAAAATCCTAAAACTCTAAAAAAAATAAAACCTAAACAATTACAAACTAAAAAAACTAAAACTAAATGATAAACCCGTGTATCTAAAAAAAAAACTAAAATGAGTTTGTTTTATTAAATGGCAAACTCCGTGCAAGGGAGAAGGGTGCCACCATTAAATTTTATTCAATTGATAATTTAAGAGGGGGGCATTAACCTTACCTCTACATCACAACACAAAAACACGCTTAAAGAGCAAAATAAATAAGGAGTATATACTCCCTTTTACAATGAACATAAAACCTACATTGCTAACAGTTAAAATATCCACTAAAAGGACAATTCGGTGCCGTGTGTCCGGGTTGTGAACAGTTACTACATCGACGTGGTGCATCGGGGCATCTACGATCCATCTGATTCCGAATCCTTGTAGTTCGTAATAGGCCCGATCGCCTTTGTTTTAGACGACTAGTATTGATTGTCAAATTGAAGTGCGATGGCGGCCAATAATTTTGATCATTGAGAGGATAGAATTGATGTCCAAATGATGCCTGATATGAGTCATACTTATATTCATTCCCGACCAGATCCATGGGGTTTACTTCCACTTGATATAGCATGCCGCCATCGCGTGCGAACAAGGAAAGTGCAGTAGTTGAAACTTTTGACATGTGCACTCCCTGTTTGCTAATGTTTACAATTTGACTTTTTTCCGCCTTCGTGACCGCGCCTATGCCCAGTAATGATGCTAGAAAATACCTTCTGCATGATTATATACCCGAACCTCGTGATTCTTACCTTTTTTCTTATTGAACACATATTTCTGCCAACTATATTCTGCACAGTGGGTACCGTACATCACAAGCTAACTTCACATTCTTAACAAACATTTTCACCGTTTGGCTCAATGTGAAGCGAACACATGCAGTAATAGGTAACAATCGGGCATCCCTCAGCAGCCTGTTGAAACACTCAGCTATATTTGTCGATGTATGACCCCAACGGCTTCCATCGTCCTTGCTTAGGGCCCATTGTTCGGGTCTAACATTTGTGCCTGTCAGCCAATTGTAAGCTTCTTCATTCAAATTTCGTATTTGACCCATGTAGTGATCGTACTTGTAAGGTTGGTTGGCTTTTCCAGCTGCCATTACAAGCTTCTTCAACCTAAACAATTACATATTATGAGTGCATCACCCTAAAGATTTTTGTAAAAAATAACCTTAAAAATTAGACATTACCTTTCATTCTTAAATTTTTGTGTGAAATTACTTTGCACGTGCACAAGATAGAAGCGATGTACTCCATTTGGTTCCCGCCATTCCGGAAGCTTCGTCATTGCATGAATAATTGATTTGTGCCTGATCGGATATGACACATACTTTTTGGATGTTGCCACAAACATGAATGCGCAATAGCTTCATGAACCATGACCAACTTCGATTGTTCTCCTTGTCAACGAGGGCGAAGGCTAGCTGGCAACAGGTGATTGCACGCATCGTATCCGACAGCAACAAGTAATTTTCCTTGATACGCTCCTTTCATGAAAGTGCCTATCCACACATATTACCGGCTTCATATGTTGGAAGGCTTGAATAGCAGGACTAAACGACCAAAATACATAGTCGAAAATAAAATTGTACGGAGTGCTGTCAAGATGTGGTTCCCAAACAACAACTGTCCCTGGATTGCTGCGTTGTAATTCCTCCATATATCTTGGAAGGATATGTATTGACGACGGCCAGTCTCCGTAAAGCATATCAATTGCAATGCGACGACCATACCAAGTTTTCCTGTATGAGACATCGCAATGCAATTTGCTTAATTGTTGCTTGAATCTCCTTCACTTTGAACATTGGACCGTTACTAATATGAGGTAAAATATGCTCGGCAATTAAATTGGTGCTCAACTGGCGATGATCATTCCTATTGCATACTCGAGCACATGTATGTTCATCTGCAAGAGTAACTATCATCCACATATTATGAGATTTACGTAACGTAGCTCTCAATTGCCAATTGCAGGGAGGTGTCGAAGTACGAGCCCTGCATCGAACATACCATGTTGTTGGAGTACTCTCTCGAACTCTGTACTCTCTGTTTTCCCTAATGGACCACCATTTCACTGCTTTTATAACTTTTTCTTTATTATCAAACAACATGCCAACGAATGTCTCCCGTCTGCTCATTCCATAAATTAAGTTGCTCAACGGTACTCCCGGTTAGGGGGTCGAACTGTAACATTGCATCTACGCCAACATCGTATTGAAGTGTTCTAGGATCGTAACCTGTCCACGCTGAACTAGGACCGAAATCGGAATGTCTTCGTGCATCCTCCTGTCTTGTAACATTATATCCTTGCTCCATTTCATCTTCAGACTCGTCTTCTTTCGGTTCCGGTTCAGAGTCCATTTCAACATTGTCAACGTCGATTTCCGGTTCGATAGTCGGAATATTGATTGTATCATAATAGTCGCCTGCACCACCAAACTCTTCTGCAGAGGATATATAAATTCTCGCTGCGCTGCTACTAGGGCGACTGTCGACACGGTGCCTACTACATCTCCTACATCCTCTTCTAGTTGGTTGGACAGCTCCTATATCTAAGTCAATATACTGACCTCTAGACGTATACAGTTGCCCACGTTTCTTCCATTGCCAACGTGCCACGTACAGTAGTGCATTCTTCAAGGTATGAGCTAGTAAATTCATTGCCTTGAGGATGCTGTTGTTCTACTTGTCGGATCTCTTCAACATCAACATAGATCTCAGTTGGTTCCTGAGTGTTTGCTTTAAAATAATACATTGTGTCTACTCTATCATCGTCTTCCAAAGGTGTTGCACTAAATATACCTTATTGTTGAAAGTAACTCCTATGTATCAAACTGATCTTGTATCTATTTCTATCTACATTCATGGTATTATAAACTCTATCAACCAACTCCTGAAAGCATACCCTTTGCCGAAGGAATATAACTTTTTTCGGCATAGGCGGGTCATACAACATTGATCCTCCCGCATACACTGATTTTTCCTCCCCAATAGAGATGAATTGCTAAAGTATCATCGTTTGACATTTTTGACCTAATCTAACCAATGTGCAACTAAGTAAGATTCATAATTTTTACAAAACGTAAGTGTAATTAATCATGAACTACTTATAAAATTCACAGTTCGAATTTAATTATGCAAACATTTTGTGCCTAATTCAAAATCATAACCCTAATTTTATGACCAAAATTCTTACTTTTTCAAATTATAGGTGCCAAAATGCAACTAATCAAAGCCTTTGGGATCAAAATATAATTATTTAACATTTTTGGAGTCAAGTCATATCCATGTAAAACTTCAGAACTCAACTTTTAAATTTCTTAAATTTTTTACCGTAACAAATCGTAATTTTGCCAAAATTATAAGGGCAAAAATGTAAGGGTTATAATTTTTATAAATTATAGGAGACAAAATATAAGTACGTAAAAATTTTTGACCAAATTTTATGTATGTAACGGTTTTCGGTCGAATTTATAAAAATGTATTTTTTAGGCCAAATCGTAATTTTGCCAAAATTATAAGGGCAAAAATGTAAATTTTCTAAACTTATAGGTTCAAACTTGAGTTATGTAAAACTTTCGGGAGCATTTGATAATTATGTATAACTTCGTGTACTAAAGTGTCATTTTTCTAAATCATAAGGGTCAAAATGTAAATTTTCATAACTTATGCGGTCAATTCATAATTTTGAAAAAATTCATGTCCAAAATTCTAATTTTTCAAAATTTAATAGGGCAAAAATAAAAAGTTAAATTTTTGGGCTCCAAATCTAATTATTTATTAATTTAGGTCACAATGTAATTATTTAATAGTTTAGGGGCTAACTCGTAATATTTTACAAGCGCTCACTAATATTGCAATTCTCTGAAATTATAATCACCAAAATGTAAACACGCAACAATTTCGGGGTCAAAATTAAATTACGTACAAGTTTCTAAGCCAATTTACAATTATGTAAAAGTTCAGGGGATAAGGGTTATAATTTTTATAAATTATAGGAGACAAAATATAAGTATGCAAAAATTTTTGACCAAATTTTATGTATGTAACGGTTTCGGGTCGAATTTATAAAAATGTATTTTTTGGGGCCAAATCGTAATTTTGCCAAAATTATAAGGGCAAAAATGTAAATTTTCTAAACTTATAGGTTCAAACTTGAGTTATGTAAAACTTTTCGGGAGCATTTTATAATTATGTATAACTTCGTGTACTAAAGTGTCATTTTCCTAAATCATAAGGGTCAAAATGTAAATTTTCATAACTTATGCGGTCAAACTTTAGTTATGAAGGCTATTTTATAATTTTGTATAACTTCATACGCTAAATTGACATTTTTGTAAATTATAGGGGCCAAAATATAAAATTTTTAAACTAATGGGGTCAATTTTAATTTCATATGAGTTTCGAGTCTTATTTACAATTGTGTTTAACTTGTTGGGCAAAATCGTAATTTTTCTAAAGTACTAGGGTCAAAATATAATTATGCACAACTGATGGTGTCAACTTTTAATTTTTTCGGTTCAATTTATAATTATAATAACTTTACCGGCCAAATTGTCAATTTCCTAAAATATAGGGGCCACAAAATTCAATTCCGTGTAATTAACAAATATGTTATACTTAACAAATCTAATACACATTAAACTAATAAATTAACATTTAACAAAAATATTATACTAACATTAAACTAATAAATTAACAATTCAACAAAATATATTATACTAACATTAAACTAATAAATTAACAATTCAACAAATACATTATACTAACATTAAACTAATAAATTAACATTTAACAAATACATTATACTAACATTAAACTAATAAATTAACATTTAAACAAATATATTATACTAACCTGATAAATTTTTCAGTTGTTACTCAAACTGATTGGCTCCACCTCCACCTAACTCTAGTAGCAGAATCCTCCTGGTCCTTCCACCAGCAGAAACTCCAGAAATCTGGCGTGAAAGACGATTTCAAGAAGAAAGAAGGGGAGAGTGAGAGAGTGGAAAAATGGAGAGAAATGCATATTTCAATCTGCACTTCTCGGTCATTTATAGCACGCAAATGCCGTTGATCAAATTGATCAACGGCCACTCTAATTTTTAAAAAAATTTGGAGCTCTCCCCCACCGCGTTTGGCAATGGGGGAGAGCAGCCTTTTGCAGGCTTCTGCAAAAGCTGCAAAAAGCCTGCAAACACGCCGGCCAAGAGTGTCAGCGGTCGCCGCGTTTGGCAGATGCGGTGGGCCCGCTGCACCTGCCAAACGCGGCGACTTGTTTAATTAAAAAAAAAAATTGGCCCACCGCGTTTACCAAACACGGTGGGCATAAAATCTACAAACCTCTCCACAGTAACCACAAACGGGGTATTAATTTTTTTTTAAACAATATTCTAATCAATTAAGCCTCATGCTGCCACTAAATACCAATCAGTGAATTTAGGGAACAGGTATTGCTTCATTGTAAAATTAAGGACTAACTTAATATTTCTGAAAACTTCATGAACTGCTTGTGGGCAAATTTGTTAGAATATTGTTTGAAAAAAAATTTTTGGCAACTGTGGTTGTCAGAGACTGTTTTGTAAAATCTAATTGCGCCGCATTTCCAAAAGCGGCGGTTACTGTTCACTCACTGTTCACTCTTTTTTCTTTTTCTTTTTCTTTTTTTTTACAAAAGAGGTTAGGGTTTTTAGTTTAAAATTTTTTTGGATTATTTGTTTAGGTAGATTTATAGGATTTCAGTAAAAGTAATTGAGGTAGTTTAATATTTGAATTGAAGAATTTTAGATTTAGAAATAATAAAGCTATAGACACCAAATTTTGATATACCACTAAATTTTCTAATATCTTGTGGGCCATTTTTTATTTTTTGAATGCGAAATTTGATTTTTAGAGAAAATGTGCAAAAGTCTTCTGGCAAAATTGTAATTTCAGCACGTAAATATCTTTTTCACCAATTTTTTAATTTCAAATTCATATTTTATATCCTTGTATAAATTTCTAAATTTTATAATTTTTCTGGATGAACCACTATTTTTCTGTGTATTACATCAATTTAAGGACAAAATAGTCATTTCAATTTTTGAGTGCATTTTTTTGGCTATTTTTGAATCCCAAACTCATATTTCATACTTTTAAGTATATTCTAAATTTGTGATAAATTTTCAGGTTCAAAACTATTTTTTCTATTATGCATATATACCTAAGGCAAAATCGTTATTTTTTTTAACCTAAAAAATTATCACAAATTTAAAATATACTTAAAATTGTGAAATATGAATTTGGGATTCCAAAATAGCTGAAAAAGACACTCACAAATTAAAAATAACTATTTTGCCCTTGAATTGACGTAATGCACAGAAAAATAGTAGTTCATCCAGCAAAATTACAAAATTTAGAAATTTGTACAAGGGTATAAAATATGAATTTAAAAATAAAAAATTGGCGAAAAAGGTGTTTACGTGCTAAAATTACAATTTTGCAAGAAGACTTTTTCACACTTTCTCTAAAAATTAGATTTCGCATTTGAAAAATAAAAAATGGCCCATAAGATATTAGAAAATTTAGTGGTATATTAAAATTTGGTATCTATAGCTTTATTATTTCTAAATCTAAAATTTTTCAATTCAAATATTGAACTACCTCAATTATTTTTACTTAAATCCGATAAATCTACCTAAATAATAACTCAAAAAAACCTTAAACCAAAAATCCTAACCTCTTCTATAAAAAAAAAAAAAATGAATAGTGAACAGTGCGTGAACAGTAACTGCCGCGTTTGGGAATGAAAAAGCTGACTTTTCCAATCCCAAATGCAGCGCTATGTTATTTAAAAAAAAAAAAAATTCTAGGTTGCGTTTTAGATTTCATAAAACGGCCCACTAACACCACAATTGACGAATTTTTTTTTTCCAAACAATATTTTAAAAAATTTGCCACCACTTTTGCCTTTTGCCGAAATCAATGTTTATTAAACTTAGGATTCTAAACAAGATGAATCAAGTTGAAAATCTTATGATTATAAATGTTTGTATTGATATATGTTGATGTATGAAAAATATATATATATTATTTTTATTTAGACCACATAGTCCATTGGTTGTAAACTGATCCATACTTTCCCCAGTTGATATCCCTACTTATTTGGGCTAATATTGGGAAAGTGAAAAGTTAAGGAGACGTTTGGGTCAAATTCCTCAATCACTACCACTGTAGGTATCATAAATCTATTATGAATATGGGCTTTCATAATTTCAATTAACATGTTTGATTCAATAATGGGATGAGTATTATTCTCGCTAGAAGAGTTTGAGAAAATAGTATTTTAAAAGAATTATAAATATTTCAATTAACTATTTTCATTCATTCCAATTAAACAATAATAATAATTATTTTCTGAGTATCAACAACATTCATGTTATTAGTCATATCTATCCCCCTATTCCCCTAAACCAAATACCCCTAAAATTTACTCTTCAAAACTTATCCGGGCGTTTTATCCAGATCATATTTCCTCTGCAGATTTCAGTTGTCTGTACATTCTATTGCTGCATTCTGCCCACTGATAATATGCAAAAAGCTTCTTCTCTCCCTCACAAACCATAATATCAAGAACCCACTAAAACAGAAACAGGGAAAATGCTGGCTCAAACATCAATGGCAGCAGCAGCAGCATCATCGCTACCAATAAACTTCCAAATTGGCAGAAAATCACCCTTTAATCTCCAGTTTATTAATCATCATCAGAGGGCTATGAAAGTTGTTAGGATGGTAGGAAGAGCTGGTGGATATACCAGAGAGCCTTTGGATACACCAGGGGCTTATCAGCTTATAGATAATGAAACTGGGGAGAAATTTATCATTTGGGGTGGTGAGGAAAATGACCCTCCAAATTCTCCTATTCCGTCTCAGCAAGTTCTTTCTTGGAAACCCATTTCATCAAACAGCAAAAGGAAGGGAAGTTCAGACAGTACTAATGATTCAATTGGCAGCCAAGGTTGGTGCTTTTTAGTTTTTGAGTTTTTGGAAGTTTTTTGTGGGACAATGTCCTAGTATCAATAGAAAACATACTCTTTTTGTACTAAGTTTAATGTATTAGTTTGAAATTTGTAGTTAAATGGACTTTAATTGGAGGAAAGGAAACATCTTTTATTCATGTAGTTATAAGAAACTATTGAAGAGTGAGGAAAGTTATTTGAATTGAATATGTTGGATTTTAAATTTGAAGAAACTAGGCAGTTTACCGACAACTTTTAATTGGATTTAGTTTGGATAAGGGGTAGCTGTATTCTTATGTATAGCGTTCTAGTGTCAATAGAAAATTGTGAACTCTTCCTGCCCCAAGATGAATGCTTTAGTGTAAATTTGTCATTTGCGTGGAGTTCTGTTGGAGGGAGTTTCTTTGTGGATGAACTTTTGAGGGGGAGTTTGAAGAGTAAGGAAAGTTTATGAAGAACCAAGTATTTGGGAATATTAGAATTTGAAGAAATTCGGTGATGTAGATTTCATTGAAAAAAAAATTAAATTTGTAATTTAATTAGGAACTGATGGAGTAGTATTTCAGTGTATTATGATCATGAATTTGATAATTAGTCTCCTTGTACACAATTGAATGTTTTAGCGTGAATGTTTTAATTAGATGGACTTTCTTGGAAGAAACATCTTTTATTAATGAACTAATAAGAAATACTTGAAGAGTAAGGAAAATTCATGGTACACCAAGTGTGTGGAATTTTGGAATTTGAAGAAATGAAGTAATTTAGTTTGAGATTTTTATGACTAAAGTCAAATTTTATATGAAATTTAGAATAAGCTGTGTCATACTTTAGTGTGTAACAATCATGACTTAGTCAATTAGAAAATTGTAGATTTCTATCTAAGAAAATTTAACAGGTGGTTGTGATTTTTTATCTTTCCTTCAGTAATTGCATTTCCCTTTACAAAATAGATAGCTGAAAGTATAAAGGGATGCATCTACGGATTGAGACAAACTATACAAATTATTTAATTTTGGAACAGTGAATTGGTTTTTCGCATGGAGTTAAAACAGTTAATTTTGAACAGCATCTTAGTCCTTGTTTATGCAAATGTAATTGCTTGATCATGGAGAAATTAAAGTAAACAGCTTATAGGCATGTCAATCTCAGTAAACTAAGGAAAATGCCCTCAGAATACATTGTAAATTTTAGCACCTAACTTAGATGCATGCCTGGTAAATTCTTCATGTTTTTTGTTTGCTGAACGGCAATTGTTGCTTTTTATGCAGTGTTTCTGATCTCAGAATTGGATATCAGTTTGTCAGAAAACAAGTTAAGGTTTTAAAGTTCATATGGCATGTCAACTTCCTTAGCATTGAGAATGGCAACAGAAAATGCATGAGAAACAAAATAAACATGAGAGCTTATCATTATTCACTAGATATCTTGAACAGTTGTTCATAATCTATCAAAATTGCACGGAGTTCTTATGTCTTCTACTTGAATTCCTTGTGGTTTTCAGTGTTGCTATCAGTCCATAAATGCTTGAATCAGTATCTTATTAATAAATCATATCATGCTAACATATTAGCATTATCAGAATATTGAGTTCTTTGATTTTAAAATTGGAGAGCTATAGGCTTATCACCATTGAACTGGACGTAAGATTATCTATCATGGATCATGTGTCTATGCAAGTGAACATGCAAACGGTGAGAGTTACATGAGGTTATTTTGATTACTTATTATTCACTTTTGCAAATGGATTTAGTGTTTCGGTATTTTTCATTCTTTGCTACATGGAATGTTGATCCTGTAATTTAGTGAGTCAACAGCAGGCAACTTTTGCAAGTGCATTTAGTGCTTTAGTGTTTCTTCTTACTTTGCCACATGGAATGTTGATCATGTAATTTTATGGTTCAAGAACAGCCAGTGGACAATTGACAAGAAGGTTTGGGAGATTGAAAGCTCAGAGGATCAAAGCTCTTGTAAGAAAAAGTCATAGCAAGGTCCAAGAAACCGGTGATCTTGATCATGTAGAACGAAATGCAAATGACACGCATCTTCGATTATCTGTAAGTTGATTTTTGCCTTGTTATACTAGACGAATAGTTGAGATTACTTTTTACTGGAAAGCTATGCTATTACAGGAAAAGAGAGATATGGTGCAAAATATCATGACTAGTGACCATGTGGAACACCCTGAGACATCTGTTAAACATGGAATTGGACAACTCCCAAAATATCGAGGTACTCTAACAGAAGATCAACAGCCTGATATTGCATCTGCTGGATCAGATGTTTCTGCTTCCAGAGCTTCTTCTATCCCTTTAAGAGGATGGGGTAATAGAGAGTCAAGGGACATCTATAGGCAGGATGATATGTCCTCCAAAAGGAGGAATTTACATGATAAAAATAACTTTTTCAGCAGAAAGTCCTTTAAAGAATTGGGATGCAGAGACTATGTTATCGAATCTTTGAGGGGCCTGCTTTTCTTACGGCCTTCTAATATTCAGGTATGTCAATCATTTTGGATCAAATTCACCACCGTTTGAGTGAGACAATGAACTACATTGAAAGAAAGGTTAAAGTTACTGGAATATATCAAATTATGGCCAACTCTTCGAGTCTCAGATTTTTACTGCTAGTTGTGAAATTGGCAGTTATAACATATTGTTTTAGTGTGTAACAGTCTATCTGTTCTTGCTAATGTCCGTAAGAAGGTTTCTCTCTACATGCTGTTTTGCATGGTGGATCGAGCCTTCTTAAACTGAAAATGGACCCGTTTACTGAAGGGTTTCGAAAAATATAGCTCTGAACCCTCTAATAGCAAAGGGCTACTAATACACACGCACACTCTCACTACTTATCAGGGATTTGTATGTATATAACTGATTACTGCTAAAGGTAATCCTGTATTTCACATAATGAATAATCCTTGATATAAGCCATACTAGTTGATTTAAAGACTCAGGTTGAAGTTCACGTTTTCTTGTTGTATGTATTGCCTGGAGTCCACAATCACGATTATTTGGAAGCATTTGATTCCTCATGCTTTTTGTGTTATGATAAAATTCCAAGAGTGTCATTTTGCTTAGTTAATTAAAATATTCGGACAGAATTATTGGTATGGGATGTGACTTGAGTAACTATTCCTGGACAGTAGATTTCACATATGCTAATTTTGTTGCGTAGATTGCTTATATGGACTACATATGTATCTTCCGAAAACGTCCATTAAGATCATTAGAGATAATTTCAGGCCATGGCATTTGGACCAGTAATGGAGGGGAAGAGCTGCATTATAGCTGATCAAAGTGGATCAGGAAAAACCTTGGCTTATCTTTTGCCAATTGTTCAACGTCTTAGAGAAGAAGAGCTTCAAGGAATTGGCAAATCAATATCAAATAGTCCTCGAGTTGTTGTGCTGGTACCCACTGCTGAGCTAGCTTCTCAGGTCTGTTAAAACTTCACTGTTGTTTTTCATATCAGTGATTTCTTTGCATTTTTATATCTTTTGTGCTTGAAATTTGTTTTGTTTATCTGTCAAAATGAGGTCTAATCACTAGTCTTTTACTTGAAGGAATGTATCAATTTGCCAAATAATGACGAGGCATCTTTGTGAAAACTTGTTGAAATGGATTTGATTTGCGTAACCTTTTTGGTGGATCTATTTCTTCTTCTTGGATGGCTTTCTAGCATTCTATGTTTAGCTTTGTGTATAGAATAGTGCAAGGGGGTCTCTTTGAGAGGTGATCTTGGACCCTTATGGTTAATGTGTTATGTCATTATGTTGCTTTATTAAAGTCTCCAGTGTTATTTAATTCAACAGGGGCTTCTGATTTTAGAGGAAATTAAAATTGCAAATGCCCCTTATTTTCTCCCTTCATTTCACTTTCTTAAATCTATACTCGGTACATGTTCCTGTACATTTTTAAGTGGACCATTTCTGTTGTTTGCCCTTGGGATTTTATTGCTAATACTGTCTAATAAATTTTGAATGATAGGTTAAAAATGTATGCTATTCTTGGATCATGTCATGCATTTTGCCTCATTGGTCAAGTTGGCTTTTGTCCTTGGTCTATGGGATGTATGAATTATGGAAACTCTTTTGAACCATTTTTTCTGTTTGTTGCACAATACTCTGCTTTTGACCAGACAAGACATGTTCCCCTCCCCTTACATGTATGTGGCATGTTAATATATTGCTGAAGCAGAGTTGCTGAGTGTTTCCTTCTCGTCTCTCTCTCTCTCTCTTCATTCATTTAAGGAATTGGAATCAGTACAGGTTCCTTACTCTTTTTTTTTTTTTTGGGGGGGGGGGGGTTGTTCAAAGGAATGCAGCATTTGACCCGAATGATTTCCAAGTGCAGGGAATTTGACCTGTCACTCTCATTTTCATTGTGCTCAGCTGACTGTTATTTATTTGCATAGCCCTTCTTACATCAGCATTCTAACTTTTTCAGGTGTTAAGTGTTTGCCGATCATTATCAAAGTTGGGCATTCCATTCCGGTCTATGGTTGCTACTGGTGGATTTCGTCAACGAACTCAATTGGAGAATCTAAAACAAGAACTAGATGTTTTAATAGCGACTCCTGGAAGATTTATGTTTTTAATGAAAGAAGGCTTTCTGCAGTTAGCAAATCTCAAATGGTACATGAAATTTACTTCACAAATTTATGATCAATGGCTTCTCCTATATACTATTGTACTTGTTCACGAATGTGTAGATGCGAATATCAAACTTTGATATCATTAAACTCAATGGAATCATAACAGCATTGTCTTGGTTTAAGGTCCTATTTCGGCTGAATGAAGTCATATAAGCCAATGTTATTGATGGTCCTATTCTTGCTGCCTTTTGCTTTTGCTATTGCTATTGCTATTGCTGTTCTTATTGTTGTGGCAATCGCTTTCATTCTTTGAGTAGCAGCATGGCCATTTCTGTAAGAGTTTGCAATCTACTTATTAAACGTTACAATGAAAATAAGATGCTGATATTAATTTGGGTTGAAAATGCATGTGGTGTGGTTGATTTTGATATATATATATATTTTTCCCTATAGATGGAGAACAGAAGCTTCTTACCAGAGTAAAGAATACAGCAGTGCAGGATAAAAAATCATTCTAAATCTAGACAAGATCAGAAAATTATCGCTTTCAGTGCATCAGCATGCCTGATAACACATCAAAAGCTTTATCCAAAAGAAAGAAAGGAAGACAACTCTAACAACTCACGAGATGTAGAATGTTTCCTTCCCCTGCTATTTATGTTCAAATTAGCTAGAGTGTTGCCTACAAAATCCATTACTGCAAGACGTTGTCTTGTTTCATTTTCTGTTTGGTTCATCAGTCAAGGAGATTTCAGGATACTTACGCATGCTCTGAAGAATTCCTTGAAAGTTTATTTGTGTTCCACTTTTTCTGGTCTTTCCCTTGCTTTTCCATTTATTACCCAAATTCAAGGATCTTATTTATGGCAAATTATGAATGACTTCCATATCTCATGCAATGCAGTGTGAGTTCCAAGAACTATAAAATATCTAGAGGAAGTCTGTACTTTCCTTTAAAATATCTAGAGGAAGTCTGTACTTACCTTTGCTCGGTCATTTTTCTGTATTTTTACATAGACAACGGATGTATTTTGGACCTGGCAATAATGAGAAGTAGAATTCTCATGATCTACATTATATATAAATTGATCTTCTCTAAACTCCTGTTGGGTGTTCAATATGAATACAGGACCATAAGAAACACTGAATATGGCACAACTACACAGCATAAAGTGTTGCTCTTTGGACAAAATAGCTTCTTAATCTGTAGGTGCTAATATTACTCAAATCTTCTGTTTCAGTGCTGTATTGGATGAAGTAGATATACTCTTCAACGATGAAGATTTTGAGTCGGCATTGCAATGTCTAATGAACACCTCACCTATCACAACACAGTATCTGTTTGTGACGGCAACTTTACCAGTCGATATCTACAACAAGCTTGTTGAAGCTTTTCCTGATTGTGATGTTATAATGGGACCTGGTATGCACCGTACAAGCCCTGGCCTTGAGGAGGTATGTTCTTATTCTTCTCTCACATTCCTTGCTTCCAAGCAATTTATTAGCTTTTAAGAAATAGATGGATTTTAAATTTCCTAAAAACCTAGGTAATGATTTATACACTACCTTTTGATTTAAGACTCTACTGAAACTAATATAGCCATAAGTTATAATATTATAAGTTTCCATACAAAAATAGTAAAGCCCAGATAATAAGAAAGGGTCTTAGTCTAAAAAATAAAAATTGGATAGCGTAAATCATTTTTGAAAGCCTTTTGTTGAGTCCACATAGTAATTAATATTTAAATTTATCTGTTTCACTTTGAGAAAGAAGCAACACAATCTATTTGGATAAATGGAGTCATTCATGTTGTCAACCAAAATCTGTACTAAATAACGTGCAGAAAGAAAACGAAATTGACATCATTTGGTTTTGGTAAAAAGAATACGAAAAAGATTTTGCATGGGTCTTTAGGTTTCATCATTATTGCTGGCCTGATTATGGTTGACCAAAAGTTAACATGTTAAGCTGTTTACTACATAATATAGGGAGATTTATTTAACAAAAGATGTGGGAAAAGGTTGTGGTTAAAACTTCTGAAGGAAAACATGCAAATTTTGAATTAGTTTAAAATGTATTCATACCAGGACCAAACTTTTATTAAGTTCCCAAAGGACTGTGCTTCTTAGGTCTTACTGTCCTGCTGGGGTACTTGTATTTTTTTAGTAACGGGGAATGTGATTTTTAGTTGGCTGGAACTTATGGCTCAATCAGTATGCAGTGAATGTTCGTACATAATAACAAACAAGAAGTGAAGGCTTCTATATTGAGTTTCCTAATGTCTCCGTAAAATTAGACAGCTTAGCAGCGTTGACGGTGGTGGTGTCATATGGTGATGGGTAAAGGATAAAGGCGCCCCCCCCCCCCCCCCCCCCCCCCCCCCCAAAAAAAAAAAAAAAACACCCCCCAAACACAACAAAAAAATCCCCACCCTCAACCTGTCTGACATGCTAGGTGAAATTACACCTGAGTTCTTAGGCCACAAGTCTTGAAGCAAAGGTGGATATGGGCATTCCAGTAATTTAAATCATTTACAATATCCTCTTTTTTCCTGTCTTTTATCTCTTATTCTATGGGAGGAATCATCACATATTTGGAGTTAATAGTTGATTCAAATTCCCAGATACTCGTAGATTGCAGTGGTGATGACACAACCGAGAAAACTCCAGATACAGCATTTCTGAACAAGAAAAATTCTCTTCTGCGCTTATTAGAGGAGAATCCAGTGACTAAAACTATTATTTTCTGCAACAAGGTAATTTGGAGTTACTACA